>OY856414.1:266310500-268710500 GCA_963693085.1 Alisma plantago-aquatica | reverse complement strand
GCCTATTTCGTCACAATGATATTTGTGCTTCCTATTTGAACAATGCATCTATTCTAAAATTTCATTTTGATTGACTTGGATATTCAAGTGCATGAATTATACTCATGTACACACTCAAATTGAAGTTTGAAGCCTTCATATTATTAAGATCCTAATTGTCTCTACTATTCACAAAGTAGATGAACTTCACATTGTGGCATGCATATGGGTAGTACCATTGTGCAAATAACATATTCAGATTTCTTTTGTTACGGGGCACAGTCCAACTTTTGCATGGTAGTTGAGAATCAAAAAATGCCCAACTATAAAAGACTAGAGTCAAATGTATCACTATCCCAATATACTTGGTTATATAATACAACTACTAACACAATAGAAAAACATTAAAATTACTTTACTTGCATGTACTCTAGATAATATATTTAACATAATATGTTAAGAAAGGTTGTAGGGTTAAATCAAATCATCAATTATTATTGTCTACAAATGTGGGATACTAACCTTTGAGGTCCATTATCACCTTTGAGAATTATTTAATGTGCCCCTCTAGTATATTTTATCAAACATACAAATTCTTATGTGAACTTGCAAGATGTTGAACACTTCTACCATTACCTAGAACAGATAGGTACATAAATTATGTATAGTAGGCTAAAAAAACCATAAACACAAGCTAATTTAAGCGATGAGCATATAAGAAACCATTAGACACGGGGAGGAGCCTTCTAGTGTTGGTAGGGGAGGGTGACTGACATGTGGCTTTTTCATAACCCTATAAATAAAAAAAATGTGAAGGAAATATTTGTAAGAGGAATTTGATATAGGAAATATACATGCATGGTGGATTTATATTTGAACTTTCAAAATGGTTTGAGCTTCATGCTTTGTATGAAACTGTTGTGTATGTACCTTTGTAAAGAAAATTATTTGTATATTGGGAGGTTAATGTGTATAATAGAAAATAAATAGAAAAAAACTAAATAATAAATATCTCCATTATTTTATGTAATTTTAGTATCTTGTCTTATAAACAACATAGTCAAAATTAAAAAAAATAGCATTCAACATAAGCTAGTACACAGATATGTACACAAAAAATATACATATTCATATTATGTGAGATTTTATTTTATCATATCGATATCTATACTTTTGAAGGGTGATATATTATTTAAAGTTATATTATCTATTTCTTATTTGTGTAGTACTTGAACTAAATTGAGTATAGACACACATTTATCATCAACCGAAGAAGGATTTACCCAATTGGTAACATATCATTTCTATGCTCAATTTATATGATGTCTAATGAGTGACATCAACAAGAGAAACCTATTTTGTAATATTATTTAGCAAATTGTTGTAATTGTATTGTTTTTTATATACGCATAGACGCAACTATATAGTTGTGGTTTGATGTTTTATGAAGAAAATTGATATATTGACCACTCAATAGACAAATTATCTTTTAAAGAAAATTTAGTACATATTTAACTAAGATCCTAATTAGAAATAAATCATAATATTCTTAAGAAAAGTTCACTATTATGATTAGATGGAAATGTAAAGAAAAGAGAAAATAAAGTAAGAGGAATAGATGGTGAGTACATGTGGTAGAATGAATGGGAGAGTGAAATGTCAGCTATCTACCTTGTTTAACGGCATAAACTTTCGCATCAGTCAAGGATTGGAATATAATAAAACTATGAATTGATTGGCAGACATTTTTTGAATATATTAATAGGATAATTATGTTATTGTTTGTTGTTATTGAGTGGTTGACAAAATGTCCCTGTAATACGTCATATATTTTGTGTAATGTGTATTGGTTATGTGAAAGAAAAAGGAAATACAAAGACACAAAGATAAGTCAAGAAGAGATGAATTAGGGAGATGGATTGAGTGTGGGGATGCATGGATATAAAATGATGCCTACGGAAAACGTTTTTCAAAAAAAGGAACTATAAAACATGTTAATTTTGTCTGACGAGAAAGAGAGAATAACATTGATAATGATATTAATATTAATATATATGAAAAGATGCCTAAAAGTATAGAGGAGACAGGTTAACAAGAATGCAGAAATTTGGATTCATGTATCTATTTGACTGCCAACATTTAGAGAGACCATTAAAGACAAAATAATAAAGTTTAACACAAACTCACTCTTCTATAGTATATATTTGTATATATAGATCTATTTTTAATATAGTTTCATGAAAAAAGATAGAACAACTATATATAGTATGTGCATTGCATCTTTTGATATGAATATTAATACTATAAACTAGTTACTAACATCAAATTAGTTAAAATACATTTAAGTTTGTGAACTATGATCGAGTCAAACTAAAATAAATATGAAAAGTTACATGTATATAAGATGAGAGTGTTTAATTATAATAAATGAGATAAATAACACCCAGTATTTGGAGATTATAAAATAACTTAAGAAAACTCAACTAGTTGACTCTTTTATAAATTAAAATGACCATAGAATATAAATATGTAAGGATAAATCATGACTTGTTTAAATAGAAGTGTGAACATTCTAGGATGGACCAATATATTAATTTGTTAAAATACTCTTCATTTATCCATTACATCAAAAAGTTAACATTATTTTCATATATGCTATATAATAATGTTACTACACAAAGTACATAAAATGATAACATATATGATCATGGGTACTTGTGTTTTCTTGGGTGGGGGCATGGCCCCTTCTCTCCCTCCCTTTAGATCCACCCCTGATTAGATGTGTTTTGATTCTTTGTTATTTCTATTAATCATGTGGCAGTATGAATGGTCAACTCAATCATTTACATCTCTTGTGCTATTTTATTTGAATGTTTTTAGTATAAAAGAACACTTCCTTTCCTTTTATATATAGATATTTAATCAACCTATGTCCATGTGGTAAGGAATCTCATATTTTCACATGTGATGTATAGTGTCAACATGTACCCAATTGAAAATTTCTACTTCATTAAGTTCTTTATTTCACAAATTAATTTTTAATTTTATTTTAACATGTTATTTATATTGTTCTTCTTCTTTGAATTAGTTTTAAAATGTGGGATATCCTCCCTTTTATATTTTCCCACATGCCTATGACAAGTATTTTTATCATTTTTACATGGATTAATCAGTGTGTCAATTTTATCGAGGTTTTAAGTATATACCGAGGTTGCATTAATACGTGCCTTGAGATTTAAATTTTTTATTCATTTTAGTTGATTTTCTTGCAACATATGTAGGTATGATGTTCAAATGTGATCAAATCTTCTTCAAAATATGTTAATTTGATTTTGTACGCACACATTATCTTTTCAATCCTTCCTTATCTATAGTGGGTTGCTTACCAAGTTGTTCTAGTAATCCCTCAATGAAGTTATAATTAGATACATGAATCTTGTGTTTTTTTAACACTCCATTTATATTTCGTTACATGTTTGGAATTTTTTCTCTCTAACTCCATCTTTATTTTTGTATCATGTTAAACTTTTATATAATGATACAAACATTTCCAAATTATGTTTTTGTTATTAAGTGTTTTATGTTATAAGTATTGATATCAAAATGTCCCAAAGAATATTGAGGTATAATGAACTTATATTATATAATTGTGCATGGTGTACGCATATTTTATTACTTATACCATGTAAATATACAACGCTGTCATCAAGAGACTAAGACCACACTATCTACTGACCCCATACTACTCATGGTTTTACATGAATATAAGTAAATGTTTTTGTTATTAAGTGTTTTATGTTATAAGTACTGATATCAAAATGTCCCAAAGAATATTGAGGTATATTAAACTTATATTATATAATTGTGCATGGTGTACACATATTTTATCACTTATACCATGTAAATATACAACACCAACATCAAGAGATTAAGACCACGCTATCTACTGACCCCATACTACTCATGGTTTTACATGAATATAAGTATAATAAGAAAAATTAGGGTAGGTTTTTATCAAGATTTTATCTAATATGTTATGAAATATGAATAATTATACCTTAGGATGATTGTGTAGGTCGTGTTGTTTTGTTTTTAAAAAAATTAAGACTTATTTTATATGTGATCGGGTTGGTCTGGAATGTTACAGCTTCAAGAAATTTCTTTAAATGATATAGATGTCAGAAGATCTTCAAAAATCCACCAAAATTTTGGATTTATATATAAACCTAATCAAACACAAGTAGAGTCAAGTGATTTGTTTAACTTGAAATATTTTATGAGAATTATAAACTATTCAAGTGACTGTGACTAGAATATGGGGCTAATAGTGGGTAAATATATTCAAGTAAGATGAAAGTTAATAAACCAACCAAATGCCTATATCGATAACATTTATTTTGAAATATTATCTTAAAGACTTGTGTAGCCTCATAAAGATAATTAAGGAAAAATTACATAATATCATGAAGAATTATAGAATATAAAGGACATTTAATTGATAATAATAAGATAATGAGAGAAAAAAATTGGGGGGGGGATGTAACATGGTAAGCTCAAATCACAATAATCTAAGAAATAATAGTAATCTAAGATCATGTATGTGCGAGTAAATAAATAGATAAAGATTGAAATGTTTTTAGGACAACAAAACCTAATATATTTTGAAAATGTGAACTTATATGGATTAAGTATGATGCCTCAATAAGTAATAATAAGTATGTTCATTCTTCTACCATAGTCAAACCCTGGTTGACCTTAGAAGTGTTATCCAAACTAATAAAAAATGATCATAATAGACCCATCAGTCTTTTTTTAATATCTATAATTATGATTTAAAACACAATGTAGTTAGGATTTAGCTTACTCCATAGGTAAGTGGGCCATGCCCACTTAGATCCCATTTCTCGTTGTCTTTAGATTGTTAGTCTAAATAATTGGATTTAGCCTATTATATGTATCCTTATTCGTAAATGGAATTTGAAGGATTTCCTATTCTCAGTTAACATCCTTTCATGTTATAATTATTCATAATTGAAGTTTATGAAAGACCATATTATTTATTTATAAAATTAATATTAAGTATTTCACACTCAAATTAAGTAGTAAGTAATTCCTGAGTTAAGATACCAGTTTTTATATAAATAACATTATACTCTAAGTGTCTGCCTCAATTCTTGGTAAGATTCATAGACACATTTAATCCATCTTTAGAGGTACTTCAATACCAATTTAGTGACATTTAGATGCCATATAGAGGTAATTTGCTACCATTATAAAGACAATTTGGTGTCATTCATAGGCATTATGTTCTAAAGAGAGGAGTTGAAGTAGATTAGAAGATTTTTTAAAGATATCCTATTCAATTCAACTTATAGTTTTCCCCATCTAGATCCTCATGTTATGCTTAGAGTTTAATGCCTCTTAAACTGATGTGAATAGGCGGTCAGAAGAAACAAGAGTAGTATTCTTTGAGTTGAACTTTAGACTATCATATTACCATTCATTGGTGGGATATTATCTTAAACGGACTTTCTAGGATTAGAATATTCATTATTTTCTTTTATGATGGTCATTATAGAGAGGCTTTGACTATCAAATTTCTTATGTTTTTAGTTTGAACATAACCCATTTTATTATTTTATTATGGTTGAGTAATTTTACTTTGTTCCATATGTGATACTATCCTAGATATTTTATATAATATATGCATATATGCTTCAATATCAATGCTTGTAGTAATTTTTGGGTGAGTGTTACAATGTAGTATCACGACATCACTAAGATGGCATTAGTGATTGATATCCTATTATGATACTTATAGATGTCCTTTTCTTATGTATGGAACTTATAAGAGATAAGGGATACATGGACTAGGAGGATAATTCTTCCAACATGGATAGTCACATGAAGTTTTTTTTGTGAGGGAAATTGTATAACAGGCATAGTTTAGGATGGTTTAGTTGTTCACCCCCCATGTTTTATGGTTATGACAGTGGTAATTGACTTGATAGAGGGAACATCTATATATAGGGCTCTAGCTGACTCATGCTAGCTTTGACTATCTGCTTGCTATCAATCTCAAATAGTGCTTCTGTGCCCTATGATTCTTCATACTATCCTAATTTTTGATGAATTCAAGGTCGATGTCAACCTTTAGTTAATCAAAAGAGTTGTTAGCAAGTGATTTTATCACCTCCAATGTTGGGCTACTTTTTGATGTTTGTCATCTCAAGGAGATTTTCCAAAAAGTACAAGTACCTTGGTGCATGAGAATTTTGTGATGACCTTTTGTTCTCAGAAGGCAGGTTGATTGGGTATAGGTATCGATATACAAAATGATAATTCTCCCCTTGTATAAAAAGGGCCCAAGTTGTGAAAAAATATAGAGATGATTTCTAAGAAACTACTCCTTGCTTTAGGCAAGATGCTTCAGTGTATGTAGAACCAAAATATGGTGTTAACAAATTGCTTTTATCTTTGGGTTTTTCTGCTCCCAATGTGTTCAAGGATGTGTTCAAATTAATATGTCCTTTTATAGAAAGGGTGTCAAAATCTATGATCAGAAAAGGTATCCTACCCCTTGTATGGAATAGGACCAATGATCATGTCAAGATTGGGATTTTTTCCTTTGCATGGAAAGGGACTATTCACGTATATCATATAAATAGGTAGTGAGACATGTCCCTATATTGAGGAAAGTAGAAGGATTTTCCTAATATTGTCAATATAAGTACTTAGTACCATGATGAAGTAGGTGGATGGTTCATTTAATGTGTAGGGATAAAGTAGGATGGTATCAAGGGACAATGTAACCCAGTCAGGACTAGTGAATGTTACTGGGAATCCATCCATACTTCATGGTATATGTAATTTCTCTCTCTTTAGGAGTGAGTTCATGAGAGAAATACTCAAAAAGGGACAATTTTGGAATTAGATGTACAAACAAGGGTCAAGGTTTCCTCCATAGACAATGATTGTAGATGGTTAACCATCTTCCCCTGAAGTTCCACAGAGTCATTTGAAGGGCTCCAACTTTATTTAGGCTTCATAATGCTTCCATGGAACTCTATATCTTAGTCAATTGATTATCTCTCTCGTGAGCTGCATCCTGATTAGATAAAGGTGGCATTATCTTCCACTTGAGTGTCATGGAGGTGTTACATGTTTATTTTGGCTCTAGGACATCTCTATGTTTCCCTAGCTCATTGTGGGTTGATCTTGAATAAGGTGGCCTCTTTTAGGATCTTAGTCTAGGACCAATGGATCTAGTTTAAGGTTGTAGTACATGACCCTTGCATCTAGTTTAAGGTCTAAATTCAGGACCATTGGATCTAGTTAATGTCTTAGTATCTGACCATTAGTTATGCAAGTGAAAATGTTTGTCAAGACAATTTTTGGTCATGGTTCAAAACCATTGGATATGAAAGTGAATGTGGTGATCTGGTCTAACTTTAGGTCTTAGTCTATGATCGTATATATATGGAAGTGAATGTAAGTGTGGTCTTATATCAGGTCATGGTCTAGGATCATGGCAGAGGTAGGAAAGATGTATGGGTCATCGTGCTACTAGGTGGTACCTGTTGTTATGTATGCCTAGAGAGCCAATCATATGATTATTGGAGTGTGGCATTAGGTACCTAATTTATAATCATAAAAGGTAATTCCATCTAGTATGTTTGTCTCAGTCATGCGATGATGACACAGATGTAGGTAGATGTCTAAAGAGTGATGTTACTCGATGACTTATGTCTTCAAGTATGTGACTTAAACTGTGGGGTTTGATCTCCAAACCATAACATAAACACGATTAAAACTTAGCGGAAGCGAATCAGTAATCAGCGGAAGACAAAAATCACGGTAAATTAAAACTTTTCGTGACAAGAGCTTGAATCCATAAAAGCTTCTTTCATAAAGAGAGATAAACTGTTTACATCTCAGGATAATTACTTCTCGAGTAATTATATACATCAAGATACAAAATCTCAAGATCACTATACAAAAGACTCCAAGACCTGAGAGTACAGAGGACACATAGGACTGACTCTAACTACACCACATGGCAGGACAAATCTCCACCTGAGATTACTGTTGCCCCTGGTGCTGCTGCTGCTGAGACTGGTCACCTGTAGGCTGGTTCCTTCGTCTCTGACGTCCACCTAAAAGGTTGAAGCCTACGGGGTGAGACAATTATACATAATTGTCCCAACGAGAGTTATAACTCTTTGCCAGAAGCTTTATTATAATATCAAAGAAAATCTTAAACAGTAAAGCCTTCAAGCATTCTATAACAATTGCAAGTATAACAAAATATCTACAAATTTAGGAGATATGGAGAATATCAACATTATTGCAATGTAACATCAACCAACTAACTTGGAGTCATCTCTAACAAGTTATACTACATGGTTGATTATGTTTTACAAACAACATTATGCCCTGTGGAGATGAGGCTTACCACTCATACTCCAACTGATCGCTGAGAAGTCACATCAGTATCATACATAGGTCATTAAGAGAGCCAGATTCTCATGACCTTCACCTTCCTCAGTCAGTAAGAGGATCACTTGTAGGACATCTCGTGTCTCTACTACTATAGCTCACCAGGGTAAACTGGTCCTTCGCTATTCTAGAGTCACAGTGGCGTTCTGTACTCTCTTCGTCATCAGGAGGTTTCATATTTACCTACCACTGATACGGATATCTGTGCTTTCTTCGTCATCAGGAGGTTTCATGTTTACCTACCACTGATACGGTATGGAACTATAGTGAAGGATGGATGGATTCCACATCTACATCACTTTCCTACACTAGGATGTAAGGTTCTACACATCCATGTACCCCACATACTCAAAAGTATGTGCTCCAGGAGTTCCCTAAGGAAAACCTATTTCACCATCACTTAATTTCTGACAATGATGGATCTATGATCAGGGCTCTACATTATACTTGATTAGTTAGGTACATTCAGTATTCTTTAACATCATACATTGTTCTTCAAACAATAATAGTAGCATAGCAATTATAAAAGAAGAATACTAAATGTAACAGGCCTAACTCATATCAATCATTATTTCTCATTATCCTCATCACAAGTCATCTCTAAGGCATGACCTTGATGGTATTCATGGCTCTCATATCCCATTATCAGCATAGGATGCCTCTGGCAAGGCATCAGATTACTTTACTTATTCATAAGGCTAACAACATGCCTTCAATGAATATAACATCAACATCCATACCTGGATATGATTACCTTCATATCAGAACCTGCATGATTAATACATATGATAAAGGTAATACAACAATAAGGAATGTACTTCCTACTCTTGTCATAAGAGTTAAATCTTTAATTTAAATCAAATAGAGTTTATTGCTCAAAAGCATGCCATTACCCTTGAATTAGGGTTTACAATTCACATTACATGTCATCACCCTTGAATTAGGGTTTACTATTCACATCCAGGTGAATTAAACCCATAACATCATCATGTATGAGTAACATCTTCATTGATGCTATTGGATTAGTTAAAGATTCATCATTTATCATAATTAGGGTTTCTATGACCTCACCCAGGTGGACCATACCCTAATTATGCTTACTTATGTGCATTGGAGATGCTTTACTCGAGTTTCCACTTAAAAAAAGGTACTTTCTCTCTCTAGAAGTACTTTCTCTCTCTAGAAGTACTTTCTCTCTCATCATAATGTTAGGTGATGTCAACATCACTCTAAAACAGGTTAGATTGAGTCATCATAGGCTAACATAGCCAAAAGCATCACCATTATGTGATTAGAGTTACTTTCTCTCTCTAGGGTACTTTCTCTCTCTAGAGTACTCTCTCTCATCATACTAATGGTTGATGGTAACATTAGACTAGATCAAGTTGGATAGAGTCATTATGACTAAAAACATCATTCTCATGTAATTAGGGTTTGAATTGAGCAAGGTATAACTTAATTGACCCTTCAGGGGTATTTTGGTAATTCACCCCATTGATCATCATCATGGTCCAAACCTTAGTCAATTAACCCCTTACTATCCTAGATTATTATTAGGGTTTGATTTGGGCAACATTGAACCATTTACATCATCAAATGATAGAATGAGGTCAACCTTGAATCACATTGATTGATTTCAATCATTAATCATCAATTGAGTTGAGATCGGTTGAAAGTGTTGACCGTTTGCTTGCTTTGACTTTCCAAGACCGCGAGCCTCCTTCTAACTCCAAGACCGCGAGCCATCATGCATTCAAGACCGCGAGCCTCTTCAAAGGGTTCAAGACCGCGAAGCCTTCCATTGGTTCAAGTTAATGTTGAGACCGCGAAGATCAATTTGATGTTGAGTCCGCGAAGAGGTGTTGACCGTTTAGCTAGTTTGACCTCAGGACCGTGAGGCCCTTCGTGGTCTTGAGACCGCGAGCCTCCTCTCGGTCTTGAGACCGTGAGCCCCCTCACGGTCTTGAGACCGCGAGCCCTCTCACGGTCTTGAGATCGCGAGGCTCTCATGGTCTCAGCCGCTTGGTCCTTCAACAAGGCTCAAAGGTGCAACCAATAATGTCAAACGATGTTGAAGCCTTCAAAAGGTCCAAACTATGTTGACCACCTATGGATTAGGTTAATCAAGATTATGGTTGACCAATTGGTCAACCAATTGACCCTCAATTGTTGACCAAGTAGGATTGAAATCGATTCAATTAGGGTCTATCAATGTTCACCCATCAACACTCAACAATGTGCATCAACACAAGGTTGAACCCTTCAATTGAGCTCCAATTGGGCCCAAACTTCGCCCAAACGGTCTTGAGGTCATGTGGGTGGACCCCACATGGTCTTAAGACCGCTTTCCCAATATTTCATCAAAGTCTAAGGTGATTTGATAGGGGTTGAACCATGATTGAACCACAAAACAGAATTTTGATTAAATTGATAACTTATTTGCAATTGGGTCCTCAATTGGTCAAATTACTCAACCCTAGACCTTCAAACGGTCTTGGGTGATTGTTCTCTCGGTCTTGAGACCGTTTGGATGAGTTCCAAACGGTCTTGAGACCGTTTGCCCATCCAATTTTTGGATTCTAGTGCAGATTCATCAAGGTCTGACCCATTGAGTTGATGATCATGTCAATATTTAATTGCAATGTAATTCGGTGTAATTGTACCTTCAATTGGTCAACTATCCTTGACCCCAGACCTCCAAACGGTCTTGGTTGATTGCCCTCGCGGTCTTGAGACCGTTTGGTGACCCCCAAACGGTCTTGAGACCGTTTAGGTCAATCAACCCTAAAAACCCTAATTAGGTCACCATAATTTCAGTACTGATTTTACCTAGGGTTAGCCCTAGTATTCACCCTTCAACTCTTAGCCCGTTTGGAATTAGACCATCAAACTTGGTGAGTTGTTAACTAACATTATGTTTAACAGTAATCTCATACGGTCAATGCTTAGTCAACGACCTTACACGGTCTTGAGACCGTTTGCCCAAAAAGGCAATTTCTGACCGTTTGAAAATCAGCAATTAATTCATTTAAAGTTGTGACTTAAAAAGGTCATATCTCCCGATTCCTTTGGAGTTAGTCTCCCAAATTTTGAGGGTAATTAGCCTATATAATTATAAACAGGTTTCGTATACGGTCCATGCCCGGTCAATGGGGCCAAACGGTCTTGAGACCGTTTTCCCTGTCGCGGTCTTGAGACCGTTTGCTCACCTCGCGGTCTTGAGTCCGAGAGAGAAAACTGTTAGGACCGTTTAAGGAAAAGAAAAGCGGTGGATTTTTCTTGGACATCACGCCTTCATCTTCTATATCAAGAACAGTACGAATATCCCATGGGTTTGCTTGCAAAATAGCAGGGAAAAGTAGGGAAATACTAAGAGCTATCATTAAAACGCATATAAAGATGCACATAGTAAAGCATAGGTTTAGAGTTATAAAACCCGCCTAAAGCTTGCTTCTTGAGCTCCAAGCTTTCAAGCTCCAAGCTCTAATGGCGTCCTTGAGTTCTTAAAGGTTGGCCAAGGTGAAAACTCCAAGGAAGGATGAAAAGAGACGGCTAGAAAGGTAGGGTTTCAGAGTTAGCCATGAAGATGACCTTGAATTCGAGTTTTAACCATGGAATTAGGCAAGAAGAGGGGTTTAAACCTACCTTGCACCCCTTGGTCGTCCTCCTTAGCTCCAAGGCAGTCCTTGGTCGTCTTTGGTGAAATGAAACAGTAAGGGAACGAAGGGTGAGTTCCCTTGCAACTAAGGGAAGGAGAGCTTATATACATGGGGTAGGATTTTCAACATTAGTTCAGAAGTTGTCCATAATTCCAATTAGGTCCCTCCTTCTTTACTTGATCGTCACTTCCTCTTTATTCTAAGGACAAACCTTCTCTTAAGGTCTTAGGAAAAGAAGTTAAAGGAGAGCAAGCTAATACTGAGGTACATACATAAAGAAATATTGCACATATACCCTAATTATTCAATCACAAGGCATATCTCATAACTTGATAATTCAATTGGGGTGACTCCCTCATAATTTCTTCTCTAAATGATGGCAAGAGTCTAAAAAGATACATTAGATGACATATTTCACAATTGCATCCCTTTATTTGGGTAAATTGCATTTTACCCCAATTTAAGGTTTCAAGCACTGGGATTGCTTCCACAGCTGCACCTTGGTGCCCTAGCTTGGGAAATCCCTCAAACTTTACCAAAAAGATTCTCATGATGTCTCATCATTAGAGGAACATCTCAACATGTGCAAATTGCAAACTAACCCTTTTAACTGGGTAAATTGCACATAGGTCCCTGTATATCAAAACAATGCTACAACTTTAAATAAAAAAGAGCAAATACTGAAATATATGTTTCTGAGAAACTTAATTACATGCTCAGAGTTAATCACAAAGATTTAATCACATATTTAGGCAAAATACCTAGGGTTAACTCATAACCCAGGTCAGGGATGTTACAAATTATCCACCCCTTACAAGGATTTCGTCCCCGAAATCGATAAAACATATTAAGAGAAAAGGGCATGATACTTCCTTCTCATCTCATCCTCTAACTCCCAAGTGGCTTCTTCAATACCACGATGGTTCCAGAGGACTTTCACAAGACTTATATCTTTCTTCTTTAACTTTTTAATTCGTTTATCAAGGATTGACACTGGTCCCTCCTCATAGGATATGTCATCATTCAATTCTACTTCCATGGGTTGTAGAACTGACTCGGTGTCTGGGTGACATTTCTTCAACATAGAAATGTGAAACACAGGATGTAACCTCTGTAATTCTGGGGGAAGTTCTAGTTTATATGCTACCTTTCCAATCCGTTCAATGATTGGATAAGGCCCCATATATCTAGGAGCTAACTTCCCTTTCCTTCCAAAACGAAGGACCCCTTTCCATGGTGAGACCTTAAGATACACTTTGTCTCCAACCTGGAACTCTAAGGGTCTACGACGTTTGTCAGCATAAGATTTCTGCCTATCCTGAGCAGTCTTAATCTTATGTTGTATAACTTTAATCTTTTCCATGGTTTGCTGCACCAGGTCAGGACCTAACAACTGATGCTCACCAGTCTCAAACCAACACAAGGGTGATCTACAACGTCTACCATATAAGGCTTCATAAGGTGCCATATCAATACTATGCTGATAGCTATTGTTATAGGCAAACTCTATCAAGCTTAGGTGTAGATCCCAACTTCCGGTGAACTGGAGAACACATGCTCGCAACAGGTCTTCTAAGGTTTGTATGGTCCTTTCCGACTGTCCATCAGTCTGTGGATGAAAGGCCGTACTAAACCTTAGCTTGGTCCTAAGGCTCTGTGTAACTGTTCCCAAAAACGACTGGTAAACTGAGGACCTCTGTCAGAAACTATTGTGACAGGAACTCCGTGCAAACGCACTATCTCTTGAACATACAACTCTGATAACCTTTCAGCAGAATAGGTTGTTTTGACAGGTAAGAAATGTGCTGTCTTAGTCAACCTATCAACAATTACCCAAATGGAATCATGTCCTTTGCTTGTCCTGGGTAGGCCAACAACAAAGTCCATGGTCACATGGTCCCATTTCCACTGTGATATGGGTAAAGGTTGCATTGTTCCTGCAGGCTTCTGGTGTTCAGCTTTAACTTGCTGACACACAGGGCACCTCAGAACAAACTCTGCAACGTCCTTCTTCATCCCAGGCCACCAATATAGATCCTTCAAATTCCGATACATCTTGGTGCTCCCTGGATGCATAGCATACATGGAAGAATGGGCTTCTTCCAGGACTAACTTTCTCAAGTTGTCCACATCTGGCACTATCATTCTTCCATTATAACAAGCTACTTGATCTTTTGAGTCATGAAAACCATCTTGCTTCTCATTTCCATACTCAGATCTTATATGTTGAACTGCAGCATCACCTAGCTGTGCCTCTTTAATCTTCTCCCTTAGAGTAGGTTTAATATGCATCTCAGCTAACAAACCAGTTAACAATGACACCTTCAACTGTACATTGTTTTGCCTTAAAGAGATAAGCATATCTCTTCTAGAGCATACTAAAGAGTTTAGTTGTGCTCTATTCATGGTTGATGTTGCTGATTTCCTACTCAAGGCATCTGCAACAACATTGGCCTTGCCTGGGTGGTAATCAATTGTACAGTCGTAGTCCTTGATTAACTCCATCCAGCGACGTTGCCTCATGTTGAGCTCATGCTGGGAGAAGATATACTTAAGGTTTTTGTGGTCTGTGAAAATATGGAATGTTTCTCCATAGAGATAATGCCTCCAGATCTTCAAAGCATGAACCACAGCAGCTAACTCCAAATCGTGTGTTGGATAATTCTCCTCGTGTTTCTTAAGCTGTCGGGAAGCAAAATAAATCACTTGTTTATCCTGCATCAACACACATCCTAGTCCGTTCTTGGAAGCATCACAGAAAACTACATATCCTTTTCCTTGTTCAGGTAGCACTAGAACAGGTGCACTTGTCAACCTCTCCTTCAGCAACTGGAAAGATTGTTGACACTTATCATTCCAAGAAAAAGGAACATCTTTCCGGGTTAACTTGGTCAAAGGTAAAGCTATAGAACTAAAGTTCTTTATGAACCTTCGATAATAGCCAGCTAACCCCAAGAAACTTTGAATCTCCGTCGGTGTCTTCGGTTGTTCCCATTGTAGAACAGATTCTACCTTTGTAGGGTCAACACGAATTCCCGAGGCGGATATCACATGTCCAAGAAAAGATACCTCCGGCAGCCAGAACTCACACTTGCTAAACTTTGCGTACAGCTTATGTTCTCTTAGCAAGGTCAAAGCTTGGCGAAGATGCTGCTCATGCTGCTGAGTATTCTTACTATAAATCAGAATGTCATCTATGAAGACGACAACACACTGATCAAGGAAAGGTCGAAAAACTCTATTCATGAGTTCCATAAATGCAGCTGGTGCATTGGTTAGTCCAAACGACATAACCGTGAACTCATAGTGACCATATATTGTCCTAAAGGCAGACTTGGATATGTCACTATCCTTAATACGAAGTTGGTGATATCCAGACCTCAAGTCTATCTTTGAAAAGACTGTTGCACCACGCAACTGGTCAAAGAGATCATCAATCCTCGGCAGAGGATACTTATTCTTTATTGTTACTTTATTGAGTTGTCTATAGTCGATGCACAACCGCATTGACCCATCTTTCTTTTTAACAAACAAGACCGGAGCACCCCAAGGTGAAGTACTCGGTCGGATAAAACCTCTCTCGAGTAGCTCTTGAAGCTGTTTCTTGAGTTCTGCCATCTCGGCAGGAGCCATTCTATACGGAGTTTGAGCCATGGGTTTCGTATCTGGGATCAGATTAATTTCAAAATCAATCTCCCGAGGTGGTGGTATACCAGGAAGTTCTTCAGGAAACACATCCTCGAATTCCCCGACTATGGGAACCTTAGCATGATTGGTCCTTTCCTTGGTAACATCTACCACATGGGCTAAGAATGCATAACATCCTTGCCTCAACAGCTTATCAGCAACCATAGCTGACACTAGACAAGTGGGCAGAATCTTTCTTTCACCTTGAAAGATCCATGTGTTGCTTTCATCAGCAAACACAGCCAACTTGGACTCACAATCCAAGACAACTCTATACCTTTCTAAGGTATTCATCCCGAGGATTATATCAAATCCCTGCATATCAAGTGGTATAAGATCCACTTGAATGCAATGGTCAGAAAAGAAAAGGATGCAGGGAGAACATACCTCCTACAAAACGGCAGACCCACTCAACGGAGTCTCTAACAACAAACTATCTGTCCTATGACTAACAGTCACATTGCAGTTACGAATCACTTAACGAGTGATGAAAGAGTGTGTGGCACCCAGATCAATCAGAACGGATACAACACAAGATATAGACATATCAGAATATAAAAATTTCATCTGACCTGCCACTACCCGTGGATTGACCACTGCCTCAGGTGGGTTCATAGCATAGAACCTCGCAGTCGCCTGGTGTTGAGGTGGTGCTGATGATCCAGCTTGAGACGCTTGTCCACGTCCTCGAGCTGCTCCTTGATGTTGTCTATTCTGAGATCCCTGTTGATTCTGTCTCGGGGTTTGTTGTGTCACACCGACAGGCCTAGAACGGCAATCCTTCATCAAGTGTCCCACCTTACTACAGTTGTAGCAACTCTTCTCCTGTTGCTGTGGTCTGGGTGGTCCAGTAACTGACACTGATGCAGAACTGTGCGTCCCTTGAAGCGGTTGAATCCGTCCTCTACCTCTGCTTGGTGTCCATTGAGTTTGAAAACTCGATCTGGGTGGTGGAGGGTTAGGTGCAGAGAATCTAGGTTTCTTGGAATCCCTAGATGAAGAACCCTGGAACTGTGGATATCTTTTATGGGTTTGTCTTTTCTCAACCACAGATCTCTCTATCCTTCGGACTGACTCAACGAAGGTAGAGAATCTCTCTCTATTTTCTAAGGCAGACACAGGGGTTGACATATAGGAATTCAAACCCTTCTCGAATCTTCTGATTCTTTCCTCATCCGTAGCAGCCATGTGTGGACAGAACCGCAACAACTCTATAAACTTAGCTTCATACTCACTAATGTTCATCATACCCTGCCTTAGTTTCTCAAACTGAGAGATCTTCTCATCTAGGAAGGTCTTTGGAAAATATCTATTGATAAATTCCCGACGAAACTCTTCCCATGAGAACTCTACTCCAGGTCTCTTCTGCTCTTCCATGTTCCACCAGTGACCAGCACTGCCTTTGAGAAGATAGACTGCATGTCTAACCTTCTCAGCTTCCGGAATTATAAGAATCCTGAAAGCCTTCTCCAACTCTGTCAACCATAAGTCAGCATCTGCAGGGTCGGCAGTTCCGAAGTACTCGGTAGCTCCGACACGACGAAGTCGTTCGAATGTCTTACCAATACCTTGTGCTTCAGGCTGGGCAGGTGCTCTAGGTGCAGGAATGGGCATCCTATCGGTTATATGTGTCATGGCAGTCATGAACTGCCCGAACATTGTATGTACAGCTGGATCACTCATGTCAGCTGGGTCGAACTGGGGTGGCTCTCTTGGTGACTCAGGTGCAGGTTGTTCTATTCTCGGAACTCTTGCACCGCCTCGAGGCGCACTAGCACTACTCTCTGCCACGTGCTCATCACGATGTTCTGACATTCTTATGTATCTTCTTCTCCTGAGGAGCAGAAGATTCTATTAGACGAGGAAGGAGTACTAAAGGTAGACCCGATATCCTAAGTCCTATGCCTCTGTAGACTCAACTGAACCTGGAGCTCTGATACCACTAATTGTGGGGTCTGATCTCCAAACCATAACATAAACACGATTAAAACTTAGCGGAAGCGAATCGGTAATCAGCGGAAGACAAAAATCACGGGAAATTAAAACTTTTCGTGACAAGAGCTTGAATCCATAAAAGCTTCTTTCATAAAGAGAGATAAACTGTTTACATCTCAGGATAATTACTTCTCGAGTAATTATATACATCAAGATACAAAATCTCAAGATCACTATACAAAAGACTCCAAGACCTGAGAGTACAGAGGACACATAGGACTGACTCTAACTACACCACATGGCAGGACAAATCTCCACCTGAGATTACTGCTGCCCCTGGTGCTGCTGCTGCTGAGACTGGTCACCTGTAGGCTGGTTCCTTCGTCTCCGACGTCCACCTAAAAGGTTGAAGCCTACGGGGTGAGACAATTATACATAATTGTCCCAGCGAGAGTTATAACTCTTCGCCAGAAGCTTTATTATAACATCAAAGAAAATCTTAAACAGTAAAGCCTTCAAGCATTCTATAACAATTGCAAGTATAACAAAATCTCTACAAATTTAGGAGATATGGAGAATATCAACATTATTGCAATGTAACATCAACCAACTAACTTGGAGTCATCTCTAACAAGTTATACTACATGGTTGATTATGTTTTACAAACAACATTATGCCCTGTGGAGATGAGGCTTACCACTCATACTCCAACTGATCGCTGAGAAGTCACATCAGTATCATACATAGGTCATTAAGAGAGCCGGATTCTCATGACCTTCACCTTCCTCAGTCAGTAAGAGGATCACTTATAGGACATCTCGTGTCTCTACTACTATAGCTCACCAGGGTAAACTGGTCCTTCGCTATTCTAGAGTCATAGTGGCGTTTTGTACTCTCTTCGTCATCAGGAGGTTTCATATTTACCTACCACTGATACGGATATCTGTGCTTTCTTCGTCATCAGGAGGTTTCATGTTTACCTACCACTGATACGGTATGGAACTATAGTGAAGGATGGATGGATTCCACATCTACATCACTTTCCTACACTAGGATGTAAGGTTCTACACATCCATGTACCCCACATACTCAAAAGTATGTGCTCCAGGAGTTCCCTAAGGAAAACCTATTTCACCATCACTTAATTTCTGACAATGATGGATCTATGATCAGGGCTCTACATTATACTTGATTAGTTAGGTACATTCAGTATTCTTTAACAGCATACATTGTTCTTCAAACAATAACAGTAGCATAACAGTTATAAAAGAAGAATACTAAATGTAACAGGCCTAACTCATATCAATCATTATTTCTCATTATCCTCATCACAAGTCATCTCTAAGGCATGACCTTGATGGTATTCATGGCTCTCATATCCCATTATCAACATAGGATGCCTCTGGCAAGGCATCAGATTACTTTACTTATTCATAAGGCTAACAACATGCCTTCAATGAATATAACATCAACATCCATACCTGGATATGATTACCTTCATATCAGAACCTGCATGATTAATACATATGATAAAGGTAATACAACAATAAGGAATGTACTTCCTACTCTTGTCATAAGAGTTAAATCTTTAATTTAAATCAAATAGAGTTTATTGCTCAAAAGCATGCCATTACCCTTGAATTAGGGTTTACAATTCACATTACATGTCATCACCCTTGAATTAGGGTTTACTATTCACATCCAGGTGAATTAAACCCATAACATCATCATGTATGAGTAACATCTTCATTGATGCTATTGGATTAGTTAAAGGTTCATCATTTATCATAATTAGGGTTTCTATGACCTCACCCAGGTGGACCATACCCTAATTATGCTTACTTATGTGCATTGGAGATGCTTTACTCGAGTTTCCACTTAAAAAAAGGTACTTTCTCTCTCTAGAAGTACTTTCTCTCTCATCATAATGTTAGGTGATGTCAACATCACTCTAAAACAGGTTAGATTGAGTCATCATAGGCTAACATAGCCAAAAGCATCACCATTATGTGATTAGAGTTACTTTCTCTCTCTAGGGTACTTTCTCTCTCTAGAGTACTCTCTTTCATCATACTAATGGTTGATGGTAACATTAGACTAGATCAAGTTGGATAGAGTCATTATGACTAAAAACATCATTCTCATGTAATTAGGGTTTGAATTGAGCAAGGTATAACTTAATTGACCCTTCAGGGGTATTTTGGTAATTCACCCCATTGATCATCATCATGGTCCAAACCTTAGTCAATTAACCCCTTACTATCCTAGATTATTATTAGGGTTTGATTTGGGCAACATTGAACCATTTACATCATCAAATGATAGAATGAGGTCAACCTTGAATCACATTGATTGATTTCAATCATTAATCATCAATTGAGTTGAAATCGGTTGAAAGTGTTGACCGTTTGCTTGCTTTGACTTTCCAAGACCGCGAGCCTCCTTCTAACTCCAAGACCACGAGCCATCATGCATTCAAGACCGCGAGCCTCTTCAAGGGGTTCAAGACCGCGAAGCCTTCCATTGGTTCAAGTTAATGTTGAGACCGCGAAGATCAATTTGATGTTGAGTCCGCGAAGAGGTGTTGACCGTTTAGCTAGTTTGACCTCAGGACCGCGAGGCCCTTCGCGGTCTTGATACCGTGAGCCTCCTATCGGTCTTGAGACCGTGAGCCCCCTCACGGTCTTGAGACCGCGAGCCCTCTCACGGTCTTGAGACCGCGAGGCTCTCATGGTCTCAGCCGCTTGGTCCTTCAACAAGGCTCAAAGGTGCAACCAATAATGTCAAACGATGTTGAAGCCTTCAAAAGGTCCAAACTATGTTGAACACCTATGGATTAGGTTAATCAAGATTATTCTTGACCAATTGGTCAACCAATTGACCCTCAATTGTTGACCAAGTAGGATTGAAATCGATTCAATTAGGGTCTATCAATGTTCACCCATCAACACTCAACAATGTGCATCAACACAAGGTTGAACCCTTCAATTGAGCTCCAATTGGGCCCAAACTTGGCCCAAACGGTCTTGAGGTCATGTGGGTGGACCCCACATGGTCTTAAGACCGCTTGCCCAAGATTTCATCAAAGTCTAAGGTGATTTGATAGGGGTTGAACCATGATTGAACCACAAAACAGAATTTTGATTAAATTGATAACTTATTTGCAATTGGGTCCTCAATTGGTCAAATTACTCAACCCTAGACCTTCAAATGGTCTTGGGTGATTGTCCTCTCGGTCTTGAGACCGTTTGGATGAGTTCCAAACGGTCTTGAGACCGTTTGCCCATCCAATTTTTGGATTCTAGTGCAGATTCATCAAGGTCTGACCCATTGAGTTGATGATCATGTCAATATTTAATTGCAATGTAATTCGGTGTAATTGTACCTTCAATTGGTCAACTATCCTTGACCCCAGACCTCCAAACGGTCTTGGTTGATTGCCCTCGTGGTCTTGAGACCGTTTGGTGACCCCCAAATGGTCTTGAGACTGTTTAGGTCAATCAACCCTAAAAACCCTAATTAGGTCACCATAATTTCAGTACTGATTTTACCTAGGGTTAGCCCTAGTATTCACCCTTCAACTCTTAGCCCGTTTGGAATTAGACCATCAAACTTGGTGAGTTGTTAACTAACATTATTTTTAACAGTAATCTCATATGGTCAACGCTTAGTCAACGACCTTACACGGTCTTGAGACCGTTTTCCCAAAAAGGAAATTTCAGACCGTTTGAAAATCAGCAATTAATTCATTTAAAGTTGTGACTTAAAAAGGTCATATCTCCCGATTCCTTTGGAGTTAGTCTCCCAAATTTTGAGGGTAATTAGCCTATATAATTAGGAACAGGTTTATTATACGGTTCACGCCCGGTCAACGGGGCAGACGGTCTTGAGACCGTTTGCCCTGTCGCGGTCTCGAGACCGTTTGCTCACCTCACGGTCTTGAGTCCGAGAGAGCAAACTGTTAGGACCGTTTAAGGAAAAGAAAAGCGGTGGGTTTTTCTTGGAAATCACGCCTTCATCTCCTAGATCAAGACCAGTACGAATATCCCATGGGTTTTCTTGAAAAATAGCAGGGAAAAGTAGGGAAATACTAAGATCTATCATTAAAACGCATATAAAGATGCACATAGTAAAGCATAGGTTTAGAGTTATAAAACCCGCCTAAAGCTTGCTTCTTGAGCTCCAAGCTTTCAAGCTCCAAGCTCTAATGGCGTCCTTGAGTTATTACAGGTTGGCCAAGGTGAAAACTCCAAGGAAGAATGAAAAGAGACGGCTAGAAAGGTAGGGTTTCAAGAGTTATCCATGAAGATGGCCTTGAATTCGAGTTTTAACCATGGAATTAGGCAAGAAGAGGGGTTTAAACCTACCTTGCACCCCTTGGTAGTCCTCCTTAGCTCCAAGGCAGTCCTTGGTCGTCTTTGGTGAAATGAAATAGTAAGGGAACGAAGGGTGAGTTCCCTTGCAACTAAGGGAAGGAGAGCTTATATACATGGGGTAGGATTTTCAACATTAGTTCATAAGTTGTCCATAATTCCAATTAGGTCCCTCCTTCTTTACTTGATCGTCCCTTCCTCTTTATTCTAAGGACAAAACTTCTCTTAAGGTCTTAGGAAAAGAAGGTAAAGGAGAGCAAGCTAATACTGAGGTACATACATAAAGAAATATTGCACATATACCCTGATTATTCAATCACAAGGCATATCTCATAACTTGATAATTCAATTGGGGTGACTCCCTCATAATTTCTTCTCTAAATGATGGCAAGAGTCTAAAAAGATACATTAGATGACATATTTCACAATTGCATACCTTTATTTGGGTAAATTGCATTTTACCCCAATTTAAGGTTTCAAGCACTGGGATTGCTTCCACAGCTGCACCTTGGTGCCCTAGCTTGGGAAATCCCTCAAACTTTACCAAAAAGATTCTCATGATGTCTCATCATTAGAGGAACATCTCAACATGTGAAAATTGCAAACTAACCCTTTTAACTGGGTAAATTGCACATAGGTCCCTGTATATCAAAACAATGCTACAACTTTAAATAAAAAGGAGCAAATACTGAAATATATGTTTCTGAGAAACTTAATTACATGCTCAGAGTTAATCACAAAGATTTAATCACATATTTAGGCAAAATACCTAGGGTTAACTCATAACCCAGGTCAGGGATGTTACATAAACAATGAGATCGTACATATACTAAGAGTACATACATTCTTGTTATGTTCCTAGTCAGATATTAGTGTGGAAGTAAAATAGACAACAATAATACATAAGACTAGAGTGTGTGTTGACTGATGATAGAGTCAATTAGTCATGATATGTGTATCAAGACACTCACACAGATACATGTTAGAGAACAATGTATCAGACAGACCTACCATGAGAATGATACATGGAGACCATGGAATGGTAGTCAAAATCATCTCTCATAGTGATGGTGGTGATTGTGGTTCTTAGACCTGAAGTTACTACACTCATCACATGTCATTCGGTATGCTTTGACATCATCAAATGTAATCTTGAAATAAGGGTTATTATAAAGGTGATGATTGGGTGATTGTGACACATGGAGTTTGAGTGTGAGTGATGTAGATGGGATTTGTCCCTCCTACAGGAGTTTGATATCCAAGGTCTCTTGATAAGTGATATTGAGGAATGTATAGCCATATTCATGTGACTCAATATGTGATATGTGAGCTCACATGCATATCTAAAAGTCTAATCTAGTTCAAGGAACATGATTAACGTTGAGAGGATGATGATTCCATGCCTTGAGTTCAATCTGGATATCAAAGACAAAGGAACTATACGATCATGGTAACACTAATCATGGATTGTAGGTTGAAGTTGTTCTCCAACTACTAAATTACTTGGGTAGTAATGATGTGCGACTGGGCACCACTCTTTACTTGTGATGTCATAAGTGGTTATGGACATTCACTGCCAATGTAATTCTGGACCTATAGGGTCACACACATATGATACACTTGGATTAAAGGAGTATTCATGAATGATGTTTTGATTGAATGCTAAAGGTGTTTAGGTATTCAATTATACAACTGAGGTTCAAAATTGACTAACTGGATTATGAACTGACCATTTCAACTATTAAGATGATCGATTGGAGTGTCATGTCAATTGGAATCAATATTGGTTGAACTTTACATGAACTGGACAAGTGAAATGACCATCTTACTTGTAAAACGATCGTATCACAATGTGAAATGACCGTTTCACTATGTGAAATGACCACTTTGTTTCCCAAGTCACCCAGTTCAATTTTCAATTCGATTGGAACAAGGATTGATGATGATGTCATGTTTTGCATTAATTGGGCATTGAATATCAATTTGATTTGGAATAGGAAACTTGTGAAATGACCATTTCGCTAAGTGAGATGAACATCTTGATCATGAGATGGCCGTTTGGGTATGCAAAATGACCATTTTGTGCTATGCAAGTTCTAGAGTATTCATGATTCCAGACCCTTCTACTCCCACATAGACTAGGAACCCTGACCCTGACCTCTACTATGAATAGAGGGGTATTGGGGGCTTCCCAAGACACACAATTGGGATCAATGTCCCTAACAATTGTTGTCCTCTCTGGTTTTAGTAACCAATAGAGAGCTCAAGCAAGTCCTACTCGTTAAAGGAATGGATAGCAAGGGAGGGAACAACTGAGATCAGTTGTGGGAGAGCATGTCGGCGACTAGTACACTAACAGAAGGGGACAACTTATTCCTGTTGGCTCTGACAGTGCAATGTGCAGTTCCCAGTGGTCCGTGTGGACTATTCTAAAGATGAAAGACTGTCCTCTATCTCTAGAAGGACATCATCATCCGCTATCCATGGTGTTGCACTAGGAGACCGATGAAGATAGTTTGAGTGTTGCTGCTGCTGAAGGAGCGTGATGCTTCTTAAAGAAGAAGTTGATGCTACTATAAGGATAATGTCACTAGACTTGCTCCAAGACCAGATATAACCTTAAAAACTTCCTTCCTAGATACAATGTTGTTGACGTGATTCTGCTGGTTTTGGGAAACATGCACTTAATTTTTGTTTCTGTTGCCTTATTTGTGGCTCTGATTTCCCTACATCACCTTCGTTAAGTTGGAAGACTATTCATATTGGATAAAAAATTTATGTTCAATTATGATTTGATTTATTAGTCTTTATTGAAAGTTAAGTCCAAGATTGAGGAGTAAGTAGCCTTGCAACATAATTATGAAGCTTTATCAGGAAATGGATCAAGATTAGGCGGAAGTCGTATCAAGTAGGTAGTTGTTGGTCAAACGTGAGGAAATGTGTAGCTCGGTTCTAATCATGTGTTTTTTGTTAGAATATGAATGTGGATGATTCATGAAGGTGCATTGATTGTAGGTAAAATTGGGTAACATTTAAGTGTGAGGCTAATTTTAGGAGTTCATGGATTCTTGAAAATGTTTTCATGAATTGTGCAAGCCTTACAACTCATCTATGATAAAGGGTGAAGCTTGAGAAGCATTCAAAGATTTCAACAAATTTTGCCAGCCTTTCATTGGGTGACAAAGAGTTGAAGTATGAAAGGTGGCTCATGAGAAGAGGCTAAAATCAGGCTGCCTTTTGGAAATGAAAATGTTGAAATAACTTTAAAAAGTTGCAAAAGTGTAAGATGTCTTAAGGACTAATTTTAGCAGCTGTAAAGTCCCAATATCTAGGATCTTATCCTATTCCCATGATTTAGATATTAGAATGTTTGGTTCTTTAGATTTGACCAAACAAGGATAAAGTTATGCCTTAATAAATAGTGTTAATGCATATAATATATCATGTGGCAACAAGTTCTAAAATCAACAACACATATCATAGTACCCCCATAATAACATAATAACATGTATATGTGCTAACATGTAAATAGTTCATAAATATCCCATGTGTTGTCTTTTTTAACTTTCACATAATGGCTAAGATATGTTTGATAAGAAGTCAAATGTTCTGAAATCACAAATTAGAATAATAATGGGTATTTCCATGTCCATAATTATTAATGGTTTTCTATTATTTAAATAAATATTGAATTAATGGACTTAGCACTTTTAAGGTAAATATTAAATAAAATAGCAAACAATCCCAAAAGGGAATAGTGATACCAACATTGGATTCTACATGTCTTAATTAGCATGGGTATCAAATTTTATATTGATAGAACTTGTTTGGGCCCTCAAATAAGATAGGAGAGAAAAAGGTAAGTTTTAAGTTCTAAATATACTAAGTATTAAATCGATGCAACTTGTTTACCTAAAGTTCCAGACTTTTTCATCATCACGTTCTATTTCCTCAATATACATTGATGTCACACTATGGCTGATGGTTCCAATTTTGACTACATGTGTGGTCTCTCTCGTACTATCAGTTTTCAATCGAACAACAACAAGATCATAATCTACCTCACGCTCATTTAGGAAATTGATTGCACGATACACATAGATTCATTTTGTGATTTCTCTCTACTCACTCTATAGTTCTTCAAGATCTTTTCTCCAATAGTTTCCCTTTTCGGTTCTGCATCTAATGATCCCTTACTTAAACCCTAAATCACATGATTGAAGAAACATTCAAATCAATAGTTTCCACTTCACCGCCCCCAACTTCGCGAAGCCCCTAAACCTACTTGAACTTATATCTAATGTCTCCTAGAGAACTATCAAACCCTAAGGAAGCCTCCTTCATAGAAAATTCCACTCAAAGCTTACCCTGTTGTTCCTACAAGCATCACCTCCTCTTTATGACTTCCTAAGTCACCATGACTGCTGCACTACAAGGAACTTCAATCCTTCTCCACAAACCATCCTTGTCTGACCGTGAGGCTTCCTGACACCCTCGTTTCTATGGGTCATGATGAGTTGCTCCAACCAACTCCATGAACATCAGGTCATAGGAACTCGGTCAGCAAGGTGCCATGGAATTCTTCCACCGTAGTGCTTCTAGCTTCTTCCTTAAGTCGAGATTGATACCATGAGTTGGTGGAATCCATATGATGCTTTTCCTCTCTTTAGCTACTTGAGTTTCTCTATAACCCCACTATCCTTTTGTCAGAGAACCCTGTGGTACATCTGTACCTTGTTGGCTCATTTCTCCCCATAGTTTTACTCCATTATGGATTCCTCGGCTTCACGATGATCAACTACTTTAGTTAAAATGGTTTTCGTGCTATTTTTGTTGGTTTGTTTCGGTCTTCACCATCCTAGAGTGAAGCTAGTAGACCATGGTTCTTGCTTGCCTAGTCTATCATTGCTAACTCATGGAGGTGGGAGATGGGTATGATTCTTATAAATTTCCCTGAACACCCTTACTTCTATTTTGGTTTTGTTCACGCGATAAGGGGTGAAACGGTCTCTTCACTACCACTGTTGATCATGTCTAGCTAAATTATTTCCCTACCTTGTTGAGAGCCCATGCCATTTTGCCAGGTCTATTGTGCCAACTCAATTTTGCCTTGAAATGAATAATGCTATATATTTGGCTTTTCTAAAATTTCTGATTGGTTAGTATTTCAAAAACTCATAGTAAGTTATTTTTAGCTAAAAAAAATTAAATAAAATATTTTTTGGAGTTAGAAAATTTTAATATATCTAATGATACTAATTTAATTGTCTAATCCCAATATAATAAATATATGATTTTTATGGATTTATCTAATTGTTTAGAAATTCCAAAATTCATAACTAATGATTTATAAGTCAAAAAAATAAAGTAAAATATCTTATGAAATCATAAAAGTATAAACTATAAGATCACATGGTTTTGATAGTCTAATTAAATAATAGTAAAAAGGTGATATTTAGGGTTTATACAATTAATGTAAACCTAACCCTAATCTCATATGTGCCTTTAATAGGTTGCTTGTGGACTAAGATGGAATTAGGATTTGACCTTGGACATTTGTAGACTTCATGTGAGGTATGTTGCATCTCTAAATCACATTGATCAATTACCATAATTTTATCTCTTGATGTATGTTGTATTCCCTTACTTCTATATTGATCAAAGGCTTATGTTTCCCTCTCCCTTGGAAAAATTAACCTACACTATTTCTCTCTCTTCTGAGAATTGATTTATGTGAAAGGTTTTATTTTGATTCTGACCTTGTGATCATCTTACTTTGTGGATATTATTCTTGGAGTCATATTTATATATTGTTCATTATATTCTATGTGGAAACCCTAATTTGAGTATTTGATACCCTAACCTTTGTGTGGTTGATTTTATGATACAATTTACTTATGGAGGCCATTGAATACTTGTTATTGGGTCCTCTGACCCTACTTGAAATTAATTGAATGTTCTCATCCCTTATTTATGCTCGACTATACTTTATCTTGCTTGTCCTATTTACATGGATGATGGACTAGTCATAAATATAAATAGTGACACCATATAGGCACTGGGTTTTATTCCCCTATCATGTTTGGTATTTAGGAAATGGGTTCTATTCCCCTGCCAGACACTGAGTTTTATTCCCCTTCCATATATGATATTAGGAACTAGGTTTTATTCCCCTACCATGCACATGATTTTATTCCCCTGCAAAATACTATATTTGTTTGGCATTGAGGTTTTAGTCCTCATGCCCTTTGGTATGGAATACATGTGGGTTTCTACCCTTCTTTTTATATATGCTAGTCAGCTTATTAGTCACCATGCAATTGCTATATTTTGTGATATTATTATTGTGACAATGTTTTAAGGCAAGAATTCTATTTTGTTTATCATCTAATTGGTAATCATATTCTCTTTGATATTTGCTTGTATAATAATTTTCCTCTTCTATGGGAAGCCTTTTTATATTTGATGTCCTATTCCCCTTATATTTCTCAATCCATATTTTTACGCACATACCAGATTTTATGTTGATACCTTCCATTTCATCTTGTCTTCCACGGTATGCTTCCAACCCCAGATGTAGGACATGGAGGACTTGACTTACAGACATGGACCTAGCTTAAGGAGATGATACTTGGGAGATAGACTTGATATAGTTTACATATCCCTCTACTAAGATCCTAATATTATTGATTTAATGTAAACCCCAAGTGGGAGAATATTATGTAACTTTGATAAATTGAAAATTGTCATGAAATATTATTCTATTGTTATACTTTGGTCTTTTTGTATGTCATCATTTGACAATTGAAAATTTTACATCTATTCCAGCAAACCTTTTTTAGTGTGTTTGGAATATATGGATTTATTCCTTGAATATAGTAGGGAGTGGATCCCCTCATAGGTCCCACTCCTTATAGCAGCCTTCTGATGCAACGTAGGTCACCAACAAGGTGAAGGTCAACCACTCGAGGTGAAATGAGGTGTCAGGTAAATGTTGGCAGCTTAAAAATGGGGTTTGGGCTGTGCATTTTGGTAGTATGGACTAATGGAATCTAGGAAGCCTAGCAACATAGGGTAATCTTAATAAAATATGTTTGATGATTTCATATTTTTGAGAGGATTGTTCCACAAAATCATTGTTTCGAAAATATTGTTCTTATGAAAAGATTGTTTTTTTTAGAAGATTGCTTCTTCTGAGATTGTCTGAGATAGTTGGAGATTATTTGAGATTGTCTAAGATTGTTGATGAGATTACTTGATATTGTTGTTCTACACATGAAAATGTTTGTAAAGCATGAACAATATAGGCAAGATTTTTACAATCTTAAAACATGAGGCAAACAACAATATTGGAATCTTTAAATAAGGCAACAATCTTGTAAACATGTAAAGCAACCTTCAATCTTAAGATGCATGTTTAGAAGATAGAACCTCTCCTTTAGCCCATGAGTTTAGATGCCAGTCACATCCTCACTCAAGCATGCCATGTATGAGATGGGTTGGTCCTTGATTTCTCTATGACATGATATCAATAATCGTGGGGGTAAACTAGTTTCTTCAGATTTGGTTACTACTCATAATACACCTCATGATTAAGACTATTACAATTAGTCTTTTAGTGCTAGGAGAGGGGGTGTCCTCAATGCCTTCAGTTGTCTAACACCATGGTGCAACAATACCCTTAATAACACTGCATGCCTCATTTAGGGATGCAATATGAGAAGTTGGCACCTAATTCCTTCGATGCATGGGTTTATAGGTGTGTATAGTGTGGATGTACAATAAGAAAAGGATATCATGAAGCAAGACAAAATGTTCATCCCATTTTCAAAACCACTCCAAACAAGCAACCATGGAAGTATTATGGCAAAAGTATCTTGCTCATGCTGAAAGACTTCTCATACCCTGCTCTCTCTATTTCTATCTTTTCTCTTTGTTGTTGTTTTTTGTTTTTGATAGAAAATTAGGAAACAAAAAGCAAAAATCAAAAGAAACATAAAAAAACCTAAAAGGGAACCATAGGCAAGACCTAAAAAGGAAGAAAAAATGAAAACCCTAAAAAGGAAGAAAAAATGGCAACCCTAAAAGGGAAGCCATAAAAACCCTAAAAAGGAAGAAGAAATGGCAAGGCTAAAAGAGAAGCAAACATGGTAACCCTAAACTGGAAGAAGAAAGAATGCTATAAAGGAATAAAATATTGAAAACACCCAAAAGAAAGAAAAAATAGAAATCCTAAAAGGGAAAATCTAAAAGCCTAAAAAGGAAGCAAAAAAGAAAACTCTAAAAGGGGAGAAAAAATAGCAACCCTAAAAGGGAGCTAGAAAACCCTAAGAAGTAAAAACACAACCCTATAAGGAAAGAAAGATAGAAACCATAAAAGGGAAGTGAAAAAAAATTCAAGCATGGGAAAACCCTAAAAGGGAAGTAACTACTAACTATTATTGGGAACAATGATTTACCAGAGAAAGTAAAAAATGACAATCATGAGAAAGCCTAATTGATATCTAATTGATTGGAGGAAATTTGATACGAGCAAGTGAGTGTGTATGAATAGAAGATTCTATAATAGCTGAGTTCCTACATAATCTTTTATTTTGTGGACTAGAAAAGAAGTAGAAAAAAGAAATGAAAACCTAACTGAAAGAGAAACTCAAGAAAATGAAAAGAAAACAACTCAGACTGTCTAATGATTACCCAACAAAGTCACCATATGTTTGCTCACAAGAAAAAAAAATCATGCAAGTGACTAGCTCAACAACTGCATAAAACTCATGAAAATAATAAAAAGAATAAAGCTTGCAACCACCACCATGTTCTTATAGGAAAATTAGAAAAAAAATGAAGATTGATGTTTGAATCAATAGGCTAATGCAAAAAGACCAAAAAGATGAGTTCGCCCAAAGGTATATAGAAACTCAAAAATGTGACCAAAGACAAGGCTCAATAGTCCTATTATGGCTAGGTAAGGTATTAGGTACCCCCACATCACTTGTGAAAATGATATTATAGCTTCATAGGTCTCAAGTTTGGTAAAAGTGGTTTTTTGGTTTAAATCAATGAAAACAAAGTGAGAAAACAAGTCAAAAGTGCTTTATAGTTAGTAGATCTTTGGGGCTGGAGATGATCACAAATATCCTGTCATTACCCTAAAGATCCTAATTCTTAGGTTGTGGGATCTCAGCCCTCAGGGTCTCACATAGTGGATATCCATCCCAGGAAAATTGGATTAAAATGGTGGGAAACGAGACATATGACATAGGAGATTTTGATGTGAGAAAAATCTATCTTTTAGGATAATAAAATCAAGTAGGTGATCTTTACGTAACTAGATTACATGATAGTAAATCCATGATGAAAGACATAAAATGATGCACTTTGTAGCTTTTAGCTTAATTGTTCATGGTGTTGACCTAAGAGTTATACTTGTCAATATTTTGATAATGACTTAACCATTCCATTCATATGTATCTAATATATCTACTTGATATTGATTTCAGGGATTAGGTACATGAAAAGGATCAATCCGATCAAGCCCTAGCTTGATCAAGTTCAAGTCAAAAGCAATGCAAATGCACTTTTTTGGAAAATACCCTAAAACCCTTAGGACGGTTTTTGTAATCATTTGTATTGATGTAATAACTTGTAACTAATATGAGAAAAAATTAGGAGATGTAAATTCGAATGTTTAATCACCCTAATGACTTTTTTTTTCTAAAATTCATTACAAGGAGTTTTTCGATTGAGTTTTACCTATAACAAACTCGACCGATCCCCTTGATGGATTTTGAGAAAATTCAAGTTCGGTCGAGTTTGCCACACACTGAACTCGACCGATCCATGCACTAAGCAAAATTGCTTTAAGCATTAGGTCGAGTTTCATCCTGGATAAGCTCGACTGATACTTTGAATTAGCTTTGTCACTTAGTGCAACCGCTCAAGTTAACTTTGTTAAAACTTGACCGAATGCACTATATGAAGTGCAAAAAAAGTGATTCTAACCGTTGGAGTGTTGCAAAAATCAAAATTATATCTGTTGCAACACCCCAAATGACTAGAAAACATTTTGTACTACTTCTACCCATGAGTTGACAACCCAACTATAAATATGACCTCTTAGAGTTCATTCCTAGGTTTCCCCTTCATGCTATTTAAGATCCTAGATATAGTTGAGTGCATCTAGTCCACTTAAGCCCCTTTCTCTCTCTTGTTTGCAAATTAAAATTTCCATATGAGTGAGATAGGATCTGTGTGAGATAGCTACTCCATTGTAAACTTGTAAAGCTCTCAAAGCTTCCTCTTTCCCAACCCCTTTCTTCAAGATCAAGTTGGTGAAAGCTTCTCCAAGTGAAGGAGAAGGTGCATGCTTCTTCAATTTGTAGATGAAGGTGCGAAAGCTTCTCCAAGTTGAAGGATAAGGTCAAGGCTAAAGATCCAAGAGTAGAGTGGGTAAATACTTCAAGGAAAAAAAACTCAGTGCAAGAAGGGGATCTCTTTGGTGAAGGTGTCCAACTGCTTGCAAGAGTGGGTATAACCTTGTAGATCTAGAAGACTCTAGCTCCTTCGAATAGGTAAGACCTTGGTTGGTTATTGGCTCCCTTGTCCTTAAAGGGAAGGCCGAGTATCCTTGACCTAGAAAAGGAAGGTCATCTTGTATGTCTTATAATGGAATATATATACATGGGTTGAAAAATCCTAGTTCTTGACCTCTCTAGGTAGTGAAATGACTATCTACTAGTTTGGAGATTTGAACCACTCTAAACAACTTGTGTTCTTGTGTTTGTTTCAATCTCTCTCATCCTTACTATATTTGTTTAGTTGCACCACAAACTCAATATTTGCAATCCCATATATAGTTGTAACTTGAAAGTCTAACAAATTTTGTGCAAGTGTTTTTAGCTCTATTCACCCCCTCTAGAACCCGTTTAATCCAACAAGTGGTATCAGAGCCACAGTCTTCTCCGATAAGATCCCTTACAAGACCAAAAGATGGGCGACAACCTACTTGGGCCCCTCAACCTAGAGGGAGGCTTCTCTATGAGAACCCTGGTCTTTGACAACACCAGTTTCCTCTATTGGAAATGATAGCTACAATTATACCTTCAAGGAATGAATTATGACATGTGGAAGGTGATGATTCTTCCATACAAGGAGCTAACGAGGGAGATCTCCACTTGGGATGAAGCTATGGTCAAGAAGGCACAACTGAATGCAAAGGCAATAAGCATCATCTATACAACCCTCACCCCTCTGAGTTTAACCACATCTCCTCTTGGAACACAACCCATGAGATTTGGGATAAGTTGTGCATCACCTACGAAGGCACAAAGAAAGTCAAGAAGTCTTATATCTACATGCTCAAGGGTCTCCTTGAAAACTATAAGATGGGCACGAAGGAGAGTGGCAGAGATGTACGCAAGACTCAACACCATCATCGATGGACTTGCTCGATTGGCCAACACCATGGACAAGGGGACCATGAAATCCAAGATCTTAAGGTCTCTCTCAAAGAGACATGAATCCAACATGAATTACATTGAAGAACTTAGAAGTCTTGGGGACATTTCCACCAAAGAGATCATTGGCAATCTCCAAGCTCATGAGCCAAGGCTTGACAAGCAAGAGGAAGATGAAAAGTAAGAAGAGAAGGAATAAAAAAAGATCAAAGATAGTGCATTCAAAGCTCAAATAGAAGCACTCCTTCTCCAACAACAACAAGCATGTAATTCTACTTCTCCTTCTTCAAGTGAAGATGAAGCCCTTAGTGGCCATGAAGAAAAGTTCTTCAAGGGAAAGCACTCCAAGGGAAAGTCTTCCTCCTCCTCCACTCCAAGGTGCTATTAATGTGGACAAAAAGGGTATCACAAGAATGATTTTCCCCAATGCTAAGAAGTCCTACCACAAGTTCATCTCCAAGAAAAGGGAGGACTACAAGAAGGATAGAAAGTATAAGAAGAATGATAAGAAGGACAAAAGGAGAAAAGATGCATCCCATGCCACATGGGAAGACTTCTCTTCTAGTGATGCAAGATCCAATGAGGAAGGATTCCATCTTGCACTCATGGCCTCTACAAGTGAAGACATTGGTAAGGTAAGTGAGGTAAGCTTACATGAGTTATCTAAGAATACTCTCATTAACATGCTTAATGCTATCTTCTCTTCTTATTCTGAATGCAAATCTAAGAAGAAGAGGTTAGGGGAGATCATAGATGATTTATGGTAAAATTGATATTCTTGATCAAAATGAGAAGTTGCATTTTGATAGAATTGATTCCTTTTAAGTCTTGATCTTGAGATCCAATATAATGGAGTGGAAGTAGAGAATGTGATCTACCTTAAGAATGTCAAAAGTCTTAAGGAAGAAAACCAACACTACTATAGAACACACCTTTGGTGTCGGTTGTTTAACCCCCTTTGGCGACAGTTTTCAAGCGACGCCTATGTGGGCGCCTCTAAAGGTCGAACTCTTCGGCGTCGGTTTTCTAACCGACGCCTATATGATATATAGGCGTCGGTTATATATAGTTGGCCGGCGTCTATAGGGTTCGCGCCACAAAAAAGGCACCACCTAGGACACTTTCGGCGTCGGTTAACAGCTGAAAAACCGACGCCATACTCCCAGACGACACGGCTGTGCTTCACTGCACGGCCGTGTTTAGTACTATAGGTGTCAGTTTTATACTAATATGCGACGCCTGTTCCACCACGGCCGTGCTTTCCTGCACGGTCGGGTTGTTTGTCACATTCGGCGTCGGTTTTATCCCATAACCGACGTTGTATTCCTTAGGCGTCGGTGTTCTATAAATAACCGACGCCTATACTTTATTTTTTTTTTCTTATCAGTTTGCAGGCCTGCTGTGGCTGGTCAGCAGGATGAGAACCTGCAGTTCAGTTTCCTGAACTACAGGTTTACGACATCCATTGATATCAGCCTACAAACAGGTCACAAACCTGCAAAATCAACAAATATTTTTTCACACAAGTAGATACATTCAGACATCAATTCAATTCTCACATTCACACATGTAGAAACATTCAAATACATGTATAAACATTCAGAAATATTCATTTACAAAATATCATTTAGGATCGCTATCAACATCCCAATTATATCTTACAGTCGCCACTGCTTGTATGGCTTTCGCCCATTCTTCTCTTACTTCATTTATTGCTTCCATCGTATATGGAGCATGTACATTTTTTAAGCGTTTACCTGTAGTGTGATTAGTTTTAAACACCTGCAAAGAGAATGATGTATATATATAAGTAATAATATAAAAATAAGATTGATATATTTCATACTAACTAATGAGACTATATATAATACCTCATGTATGGTATTAATCTCCAATGCGGCATGTCGGGTAATCATCTGCATAAATCGCATCACATAGTATGTGCATGCCCAGCCGTTGTCTTGTGTAGCGCACTATAAATTGAAACATACAAAATATTAAAAAATATAACTAAGCACAGTTCACATAAATAATATATACATTGGAGTCGGGAACTTACTTTTATGTTCTCCCAAATTATTGGCTGGTTCTTTTTCCTTGGGACATTTCCTCCAGCATTTTTGAATGCATCTAAACCCCTACATGTTAATGTAACACAGTAAATTGCATAATTAAATAGTAATGTAATAACATATGTTAACGGATATAAAAATGAAATATTTCTCACCAGAATAATGGCATTCTCAATATGTGTCCAATTTTAGTGTTCAATGTACTTCCCACAGGATCTAGATAATAAACAGTGAACGTCCCGGGGACAATAACTAGTAACTCCCAATGTCTAGCGCTATAGGTAAAAAAGTTAAAAATTAATAACTCAAAATGCACAATAAAAATGGAATTTTCTTAAGTCCAAATTATAAATAAAGTAAACTTACTTGACATTGAATGGAGCTATTATTGTCATCTTATTTTGCTGACCAAAAATCTTAAAAGCATTTATATAGTATTGTTGAACACTATCAGGGTCTTTAGCTACCATACTAATCAATGATGGAATCAAAAATCCCACATGATCAAATGCAAATTGTTTGCATTGATCTTCGACTAAGTAGCTGTAAAACATGTATTATGTATGCATTAATATATAAGAAACCAGATCACCGGATCTTACACAAGGTATATGGATGTATAAACAAGATCTCACCTTATCCATGTCTCTATCATTGATGTATTCAGCCAATCATTCATAAACAGCTCAATAATATCTTGTATAAATAAAGAGCTATCGTATGATTGACCTGTATAATCTGCTTCTAAAGAAACAACTATAGGGCAATGTATATTATGTGCCCGTAGCCAACATGCCATTCCCCTACAAGCAGGACCTAACGGGTATTTTAGTTCAGTTGGAACCCAACTTGGTAATGCAGGAAGTGGAGGTGGAGGCCTAGGTGCTCCGGGTGTCTTCTTTTTAACCTGTATATATAATTTCAGATCAGTTGACCTCATATATACACATTAACAATCTAAAGTAATGTAAATTTATCTTACAATTTCAGTAGTGTAGACGACATCTGCTTTGGGCCACAATATCACCCCGCCTTCTGCCTCACCAAGTGTATCAATATCTGGGTGGGCATATGGCAATGCAGCTTCCCTCCAATCGGGTAATACACACATCGGGCTCACACGAACGTAGCCCTGCGGCATTGGAGTTCCATGAAATGTTGCCCCAGGAAGGGACGGGTAAGCCCGCGCCTCTGCAACAACATAGTCTTACATTCTTAAGCGGCATGGCTTCAATGCCTACAAATTTACGTAAAGAATGTTATACATATATACATATCATCTTGAAAACATATCATCTTGAAAAGACTAGCTACAATGTCATAAACAACACTTACAGAAGACGTGCTAGGCGATGGGTCTCCAGGATTACTCGCAGTCTGTGCATCAGGAGAAGAGTGGGTCGCCATAGGTTGATTGGAAGCCTGAGATGCCTGCCACCACACTATTTCTTCCTTAACCTTCTCAGCAACTATATCATTGACCTTCTTAGCAACTATATCCTCGACTCTCTTATTCTCCTATACATGGATAAAAGAAACATTAGCTTCTTATTATTGAATTTCCTTTTGCAGTAACATTCTAAAAAAAGAACAGGTTACCTCTTCTTGTGAAAGTCCCACTCTGGGTTTGCGCTGGGATGGCCCAAAGAATGCTTTGATGCCCACACCAGCGTCTGCACCCCTAACACGTCCAGGATGCTCTGGGTTACCCAGAGCAACTGTCAATTCATCCCTTGTGCCCTGAGGGATGAATGTGCCTTGTTTCCTCTGCTCGTGCAGCTCCCGCTAATCACCATCAACACACATGATTAGTTAACACCACAAATAATCAATATTCAAACGATTTATCTAAGAGTTGTATTTTACCATTTTCGCAGCCGCCTTAACAGTTACGGGCTTCTTTATTTCACCCTTCTTGTTTTGCCTCCCAGCTATCCAGATATCATGGCGAGGCATGGGTGTGGCATACTCCTGAGTAGCAGTAGACTCCTGAGTAGCCGCAGACTCCGCCTGTTGTCTTTGGCGAACGCTTGCATAGCCCTTTGGACCCATAGTGTGGTCATGCACATTCAGTGCACGCCTTGCTTTTTGCGCGTCACTGAGGGTCTAGTTAGTATGCACATTAATGATTTGGTTAGTAGCACTAAATGTTAATCTTGAATAGGTGAATACAACGTATATTAATTAAATTGGGAGTGACGCCTAATACCTTGAATTCTTCAGATTTTCTTGAAGCAACAAAATTGTCCCAATCTTCTTTGTCCAACAAGTTCCACTGCTCAAGGGATGACTTCTTCTTCTTATCACCATCTTTTATGTATTCTCTGTTCAGATTTTTCCTATAATTCCTAAGCATCTTTCCAGCGCGTTGCATCACGCTTTTACGATGCAGCTTCTCATCCAATGCAAACAGATTCTGTAAAATAGAATTCTTATTAACTAGTATCCAAAAATAGAATTGCAAATAATATAATTTTTAATCTACAAAATAGAATTGTAAATAATAATAACTCACGCATAAATCCTTCCATATCAAGTCTTTCTTCGCCTGAGGAACTTTATGCCAATTATCATACTTAACACCACAATGGCTTCGAGTGACACACCCAAGATAGTTTACAAAATTATTACGATTCACTCCAATTGCATTTCCTCCATTATCAAACTCAACAACCAATTTGGATCCACTGCCACTCAGTGCTATTAAATTCTTCATCAGAGTGATGCCCCTTTTCTTGTTAAGTGTTTGCTGCTGCGCATGAAGTTGCTCTAGTGCTTCAGTGGGTACATGTGCATCATCAACCTAAAATTTGACAAAAATAAACACACTTAATTAGCACAATATAGAAATATGGGATATATGACATAACTAGAAGATAATAAATTTTATAGAAATACAGGATATGATTTTTAGAACTTACATTGGTATCCTCGACATGCTCGGCATGGATAGCATGCTCATCATGGACTTCATGCTCATCATGGACATCATGCTCATCATGGTCAGCCATCTGAAAATGTCATTAAAAAGGCAAACATTTAGCATTTGTATTAACTAGAAAAAGGCAAACATTTAGCATTTGTATTAACTAGAAAAAGGCAAACATTTAGCATTTGTATTAACTAGAAAAAGGCAAACATTTAGCCAACAAACTTGTGATATTTTATCAATAAAATTGTGATCTTTTATCAATAAAAAATATAAACATACATGTCTAGGCCAACAAACACATGCGATGTCATTCTTATATATAATAAATGTGTACCGCCTATCCCATCCTTGAACACCTAATCTCACTAGTAAGTGTATAATGTGTATTGGGTTTTCGAGAAAATTTCGGCAGCATTTCCCCGCTGTTCTCTAAGTACATATGTACTTAGAGAACAAACAGGGAAATGCTACCGAAATTTTCTCAAAAACCCAATGCACATTATACACTTACATCCTAAGTGAGATTAGGTGTTCAAGAACAGTCCCAAACCGGGGACTATCTAAGATTTACTCCTAATGAGTAAATCTTGGACGGGTTTCTAGGCCAACAAACACATGTGATGTCATTCTTATATATAATAAATGTGTACCACCTATCCCATCCTTGAACACCTAATCTCACTAGTAAGTGTATAATGTGTATTGGGTTTTCGAGAAAATTTCGGCAGCATTTCCCCGCTGTTCTCTAAGTACATATGTACTTAGAGAACAAACGGAGAAATGCTACTGAAATTTTCTCAAAAACCCAATACCCATTATACACTTACATCCTAAGTGAGATTAGGTGTTCAAGAACAGTCCCAAACCGGGGACTATCCAAGATTTACTCCTAATGAGTAAATCTTGGACGGGTTTCTAGGCCAACAAACACAATAATAGATATGTACATGTTAGGGTTTCATCACAATTAATGTTAGGGTTTCATCACAATTGATGTTAGGGTTTAATCAAATCAAATTAGGATGCTACAATTGACAAGTTTAAATCTTATTTCAACATGCATCAAAATTTACTGAATTAGGCCAAACATTACGATTAGAAGCACAAATATATGGCAAATATATGCAAGCAAAAAACCATTATATGGAACTAATCCTACATTATACACATACTTTTCCTGAGTAAGATAATGTGCACTTCATGGAATTATTAATATCTGAATATATATATAAGTTGTGTCTACCTACTTTGATGGGATTTATAACATTCAAGCCTTCCATTTAAGGCATTAGATGCATATATTGCAGTCCATTGTGTTGAGATAAGAATCCCATGTGATACACACGATTGAGAATCTTTCACCATACTAGGAAAATACTATAGCATGCCCTCTCTAAATCTAGGTTCAACATATACATCCAAATTAAATACACAACTAGATATTCATTTAGGTGTTAGACATTCATTTAGGTGTTCCTGATAACTCACAGGTATGCACAACTAGACAACTGTGGCGGAGCAGTACTGGAGGAAGCATACCTTTCGGTAGAGGCGACGGACAAGTAGGCGAGCAACAACAACTTACCTCCCAGTAGTGGTGGCAGTGACCGGCGAGCTCCAGGCGGCAGGGCAGGCAGGTGCAGCGGTGGCCGGCGAGCTCCAGGCGGCAGGGCAGACAGACCAAGGAGTAGTGGCGTCGGTGGCAAGGAGCAGCGACATCGACGGGCGGCGGCAAGGAGGAAGGCGGCGCGGCGGTGAGATCCAGGCGGCAGGGTAGGCAGACCAAGGAGCAGTGGCGTTGGCGGCAAGGAGCACCGGCGTCGGTGGGCGGCGGCAAGGAGGAAGGCGGTGCGGCGGCGACGCAGAGCAGCAGCAGCGCCGTCGACGGCGAGGAAGCAACAGGCACCAGGAGGCGAGCAGCAGCGGGCGATGAAAATTCAAAAGATGATGAAATAGAAGAAAGAGGACAGTGGCTGTTCGAGGGTCTATTAAGATGGTAAAAGGCATCGGTTATAAAACACAACCGACACCTAACGTCTTCAGCGTCGGTTCTACTTAACTCACCGACGTCCAATTACACAAAATTTTCCCTAAATAGTATGGCGGGAACCATTATCGACGTTGTATATCAACGTATAACCGACACCTAAGCTGGAACTTTTCGCGCAATTTTTCATCTTATATAGGCGTCGGTTTGTTGGTAAAAAAACGACGCTGTATGTGCCAAATGTTTTTCGCTCGAAAATTGGATTTCGCGGGCACTTTTAGGCGTCGGTTATTTGTTATGCAACCGACGCTGAATACAAAGAAGTACCCGTGTCTGGATGGTCTTCGAATATAGACGTCAGATTTGCTAAATAGCCAACGTGTAATGTTAGAAAACCGACGCCGAGAAAAGCGACATTGAATGCTGTTTCTGTAGTAGTGCAAGCCCAAGTAGATTAACTTGTTTTACGTACAACTGAAAATGATGATATTAAACTTGCTTGTGAATTTATTAAAGATGAGAATAGGATATACCTTGATGAGCTTATTATGATTAGAACTAAAAATGCTAGATTGCTTACTCAAATCAATGATCTTTCTTGTAGACCTTTATTGCCAAGTAATGAAGTTGTTAGTCTTACTTTAGAAAAAGATTCTTATCTTATTAAAGCCCTCTATTTGGAGGCCAACTTACTTCATGCACAAGATGACTTTCTAGTTTATCTTCTACTATCATTACTCTTAGTGATGATAATCACAAACTAACAGCTTCCTTACAGAAATTCCTCAAAGGTAAAAAGTCCCTCAATGAAGTTCTAGATCACTCTACCAAACATAGTGGTAAAAGTGGTTTGGGATATGTAGGGGGAGCTCCAAGGAGCAAGAGCAAGGGAAAGGTTAAGAAAAATAGCAAGGGACCTCCTATCTTCCATGGAGAGTCATCCAACTCTAAGAACCTTATGATTTGTGTGCATTGCAAGAGTGATGACCATGACTCTACTTATTGTCCTTATAGAGAGAAGGGGACCAACCCAAAGATGAAATGGGTCCCCAAGCCAACATCGGATCCCAAAGTTTGAATTGGGCACCGACATCTTCATTTCTTGTAGGTAAAAGGAAAATGGACTATTGATAATGGCTGCTCAAAGAATATGACAGGTGAAATCAGACACTTCAACCAATTGACAAAGAAGAAAGGAGGATCGATGACATTTTGTGACAACAACAAAGGTAAAGTGATAGGTGAGGGTGATGTAGGTGATTCACTATGTGTCAAGAATGTTCTTCTTGTGGATGTCCTACATCATAATTTAATTAGTGAGTCAAATATATGATAATGTCTATCTTGTTCTTTTTACCTAACTTGAATGCTTGCTTCTAGATTCTCTCTCCTACAATGTTATATATAAGGGAACTAGAAATGGTAATCTCCATGTTATTGTTCTTGACTCTATTAAGCCTATTGTTAGTAGATGTCTTATTACCAATTTGAATGATATTTCTTTATGGCGTCTTAGGCTTGGTCATGTAAATATGCATCAATTGAAGAAATTGAGCAAAAAGATATTGATTAAGGGACTTCCTAAATTGGATTTTGAAATGGATGAGGAATTCCAACCTTGCACACAAGGAAAGCAAACCAAGTTCTCCTTCAAATACAAAGGAGTCTTTAGTACCAAGAGAGCTCTTGAAATTCTTCACATTAATCTTTTCGGACCAATACACACACAAGCGCTTCATGGTAGTAAGTATTGTCTAGTGATTGTTGATGACTTTGCCCGCTATACTTGGAATTTATTTCTTGTTTCAAAAGAGATACTCTTGATGTTTTCTTGACTTTTTGCAAATGGGTTGAAAATGAAGATTCTTTCTAGATCGTATCTATCCACAATGACCATGGGAGAGAATTTGAGAATGACTTATTTGAATGGTTTTGTGAGGAATTTGGGTATGCACATAACTTTTCTTCACCTTGAACACCTCAATGAAATGGGGTTGTAGAGAGAAAAAATAGGCCACTACAAGAAATGGCTAAGATTATGCTTCTAGAGTATGATATTACAAAGAAGTTTTGGGCTGAAGCCGTTAATACTTCATGTTTTGTGCAAAATTGGGTTTTCACTCAACCATATTTAAAGAAAACCCCCTATGAGCTATGGCATGGTAGAAATCCTTAGATTGATTTATTTAATGTTTTTGGTTGTCTTTGTTTTATTCTGAACACCAAGGATTCCCTCAAAAAGTTTGATCTGAAATCTTGCAAGACTTTCTCTCTTGGCTATAGCACTACTAACAAGGCTTATAGAGTGTTTAACATTGAACTGTCTAAAGTAGAAGAATCTATTAATGTTAAATAATTTGAGACCAACCCCTCTATTTCCAAAAATATTGTTAATGATGATGTTGTAGATGAGGTGATCCCTCACTTGAAAGAGCTCAACATTATTGATAAAGGAAAAGAGGTGCTAGTTTGTGAAGAAGAGAAAGAAGAAGAAGAAAAAGGTTCCAACTCCCCACTTTGCAAAGCATTATCCAAAAGAGATCATCATAGGTAATACCTTTGAAAGGGTGAAGACGCAGACTGTTTACAAAAAAGAACAATCTGACAAAACTTTCATGTCACAACGTGAGCCAAAGAATGTTAAAGAAGCTCTCAAAGATGATGAATGGATCCTAGCCATGCAAGAAGAGGTAGAGTAGTTCGAGAAGAATAATGTGTGGACCTTAGTGCTAAGACCAAGTGATAGAAAGATCATTGGCACGAAGTGGGTATACTATAACAAGCTTGATGAAATTGGCAAAGTGCTGAGGAACAAATCAAGGTTAGTAGCTCAAGATTACAAACAACATGAAGGTATTGATGTTGATGAAACTTATGCACCTATTGTTAGACTTGAATCTATTATAATGTTACTTGCTTTTTCTAGTTATAAGAATTTCCTTCTTTACCAAATGGATGTTAAAAGTGTGTTTTTGAATGGAATAATAGAAGAAGTCTATGCGGCTCAACCTCCCGACTTTGAACATGATAAATTACCTAACCATATTTATTTGTTACAAAAAGACTTGTATGGACTCAAACAAGCCCCTTGAGCTTGTATGAGGAACTAAAGAACTTTATACTAGATAATAGGCATATCTTGGACAAAGTCAATTCTACTCTATTTCTAAAACACAATTCTAAAAATTTCTTGATCATTCAAATTTATTTCGATGATATTATTTTTGGAGGAAAATGATCTTGATATTTTCAAGGAGTTTAGTTCTTTTATGCAGAGTGAGTTTGAGATGAGCATGATGGGGGAGCTTACTTTCTTCCTCGTATTCTAAATTGAGCAAACTAAGGAAGGTAAATTCACAACCAAGGCAAGTACACTAGTGAACTACTTAAGCAGTTTGGGATGGAGAACACCAAGTGTGACAAAATGGAATGTACCTTGATTTATGATAAAGATGTAGTAGAAGTTTCATAATGTTTGGAGGTCTGATGGAATGGAATGTACCTTGATTTATGATAAAGATGTAGTAGAAGTTTCATAATGTTCAGAGGTCTGTGGAAGATGTTATTGAAGTTTGAGTTTTGTGAAATAATACACATAACTGATGGTTGATGAGTCAATGCATATAAGTCATCACCTAGGTTTTGGTTTGTTATATTAGTTTCACAGACACATATGACTCAGCCTTTTCTCTCATTGAGGAGTGCCACAGATTGGCTATGCAGAGAAAAAATCCAGCAATCTAATAGACCATCTGAGAGATCATGGGTCACCATCATCCAGGCAAGCCTCGACTTTCCCCACATTGTGATCGTGGCTGGACAACAGAACTAATTGAAATCTCAACCTCTCCGTGATGAAAGACACTACTAGAGGGTGGTTTGTCTTAGAAAACAAAGAAACCAATCAACCTCTCCACCATTCTCCATGTCCATCCGCAATAGAGAGGTTCCTAGCAGAGAGGATCTGAAGTTGTTGGAAGTGCAAGGTTATGGCGAGAAGGAAGATCTATTAGCTGCCTTGCTCACAGGAGGAGATCGTTACAGCGGTGCTCCGCAGCCGGAGTCGCAGAGCGCAACTGGTGCTGGGAGATGCCCAGATCATGGAGGAAGTAGAGACCTAGTCCAAAAGAAGTCGATGACACTAATGGAGAAAGGAGATTTTGGGCAGTGATACCCGTCCATGAGTAGGAGGAGAGAGGAGCTTCACGGTGGCAGCTCCACACTGAGAGCAAATAGACGGGCCGAGGACAAGCTTTGCGACGATGGCTCCATGCTGAGATAAAATGGATAGCAGAGCATAGCGGCGCCGATACCCCACCAGACCAATTGGAGACGGGCAATGTTAAGTAGGAGAGGAAGCGGCGGCCTGTGAGGAGGAGACAGCTGATGCATCGAAGACGGGAGACGATGCTCTATTTCACATAGGAAACAGAGTCCTCGCATGTAAGATCGCAAGAAAGGGGGAGAAGCCAGACCGGTTAAACGAACCCTCAGGTCTGTGGATCCCACCCCAGACCCGGACCGGGTCCCAGCCAGGAGAAGAGCCCGCCACCTTGCTAGCCACTTGTCAATGGCCGATTGGCCAGAAAAAGTAAATTACCTCAGAAATGGCTAGCTCTTATATAAATTATAGAAATTAGTTTGATGATCAGAAAAATACAAACAAACTACTAAAATGTTCAGAAAAATGAATAGAATACATTAGAATGTTTATATCAGGCTTTTGGTGCATTAATAGCAATGATATCATGTAAGTGGTAAAATGCTCATATGATGTGTAATAATTATCAAATGATGATATAAAATTATGGGAAAATTTCAGTAAGTAAATAATCATGTTTATAATACATATGATGTTATATATGGTCATGTTGATGCACGAAATCACATAATTTATTACATATGGATAATTAGGGCTATTAACCCTAAATAAAATGTAATAAATACATTGATGATCAATAAATGATGAAATTTACAGAACACCCTCGTATCAATAACAAGAAGCTAATGTGGAACTCTGATATCAGTTATGTGCATGGAATTAATATTATATGAAGATGACCCATAATGCATGTGATGAAACCCTAATTCGAGTAATACATGTAACTAGGGTTAATATGTGCACAAAAAGGAATATTGAACCTAATGTTTAGATAATGAATCATAATCTAGAATATGACATCAGTAAGATAAATATAAGGCAAGAATACAAGTAATCATGATAATACCATAATGGGATAAGTAAACCCTAAAATGGACATGATTAGGGTTAAGATGAGATGTAAGATGATAAGAACCTGATGGTGACATGGTCTTGTCTTAAGTAGGGTTGACCAAGGAGGTAGTTGACTCTTCGATATATGGTGATTAGGATGTCACTTTGGAAGGTACGCCATTACCTCTTACTTGGCTTATTATACAATATGTTTGTGTTATATTGTAGTAAAGACTTGGCATATGGTATTGGTTGAAATGATTGTTCTTGTACGATATATTGTTTGATTTTCCATACCTACTGCTATGAACACATGAAACATAATATATCTGTTCCATTATATGAAAGCACGTGGTGCTCGACAAGTGATTTCCATTATATAAAAGCATGCAGTGCTCGGAAAGTGATCATAAACTCCTCGGGGGTAGATCACACGTATAATGGTCACAAACTCCTTGGGGGTAGATAATAAGGCCTAAAAACATCAAAGCCCTTGGGGGTAGATGTATGAGATATATAATGGGAAATAAGCTTAAAATATGTGTTCTCTTTTGTTAATGAATATCTTTGTGCAAGTATACGCTTTTCCTTATATTTCTTTATAACTGCTAAGTATTAGTTTTATTTTTTATTACCAAGATATGACGAGAGGTATGTAAAAGACATGTAGGCATACTCAGTACAATATTCTTGAATATTGTACTAATGTGTACCACATGTAATCTTTTGTTTAGGTTGTGGTTATGATCTTGAAGATCCAAGAGAGTTGTGAGTTGTGTGGCGAGATGATGTATAGGTGGACCTGTTATCTTAAGATCCTATAGTTTAGTAGTAGTACATGTATATGTAGAAGTTTGCTATTCAATATGTAATATCAAATGTTGTAACAATTCATGTTGTAATTATATGTTGAATGGTGAACATGTGTGTATGGTTTTATTATTTTTCATGTGCATATGCTACTATTGTTTCCTTATGATTTCCTATGATTTTCTTCTTCTTATCCTAGTGTGTGGTGTTTAAATTAGGATTCTCGCTGAGGTGAGGATTTCAATTTAGACATCACACATCAGATTAAGTTTTAGAAAATCCGGGGACATCACAGGTGGTATCAGAGCATCAACAATAGAAAAGCCAGACATTTGCTCATTATGCAACTTCAAACCAAAGAACCTTGGACCTTAATAATCTTTAGGGTTAGATTAGTCTTCTTTTAGATACTAGATCTGACCTAGCCTCTAGGTTAGAACCTAGATGTTTGAGAACTAGGTCTAGACTAGTGTTTGTTGTATAGCAAGTCCTTAGATGTCGTACTTTCCTTGTAGTGCAGCGGTATGGGACGTTGCACTATTTGGTAATTGTAAGGACCCTGACCTCCGTTTAGGGTTTATCCTGTTTGCTTAACCCTGGTGTTTAATTTCTTGCTAATCTCCCTTAGTGGTGATTAGGGTTTGTTTGTGCTTGTTGTGTGTTGGAGGTGCTACTTGCAATTAACCCAAGTTTAGGGTTTGTGGGCAAGATGTCACCTTGAGAAGTGTTCTTCTCTCTCTTTGATTTCACTAGTGTTGAGAGGAAGGGTTGGGCTCGTTGCTTGAGTTTCCTTGGGCTTGGATGAGCCTTGGTGGGCCTTGTTGTGCCTTGCTTGACCTTGTTGGACCTTGTTTCAGCCATGGGTGTGCCGGCCATGGTTGTGTCGGCCTAGGTGTGTCGCCCAGGGAGCTGTGTCGGGCATGGAGTAGGGGTGTATCATCTATGGACCCCTTTGACCTCATTTGTGTCACCACTAGTGGACACTTGGCGCTTGGTTCTTGCATGTGGCAATGGCCTTGGACATGTGTTTAAGGCAAGTTAGAGAGGTGGCATTGCCCATGGACAAGTGTCCCTAGGTGGGCGACACCTTGCCTTGTCTTACCTTGGTTTCTCCTCCATCCTTTCCTATATATGTGTTCCCTTTCTCTTGCTAAGGATCCCTTTAGTTCCTTAGTTTCCCCTCCCCTTTGGTGGCACGAAACCTCTTCCTTTGCAAAGCTTGGTGGCCGATCCTTATCTTTGGAGTCTTCTCCTTCTTCCTCTTGAGGTGGCCGAAGGTGTAGCTTGGGGCTGGGAGCTTGGAGCTTGCTTAAGGCGGGTTACATAACTCCTAACCCTAACTATACTACCTTCTTCTACATTCTTGTATGTTTCATATGATCATAATCGGCCATGTATGTTCTAAGATAAGTTTCTTGCTTGTTGCACCTTTAATCTTGTTGTTATGGTTGAGGTTTTGTACCTTTGTACCCTAGTTGGCTGAACTATGTTTAGGGTTTCCTTGTTGAGCAACACTCCTTTCCCTCCTTGGTCTAGAGAAGTGAGCTTGAGCTCTAGTAATATGAGCAATACCCCTCTCTCGTTTAAGTTGAGAGGTGAGCTTGTGTTCTAGTTGCTTGAGCAACACCCTCCTCTCACCATGGATTCGAGAGGTGAGATTTTTGGTAGATGTAGATCTATGTTAAGGTTGATCCTTGTGGTTGCCCAAGTTGTGATAGAGGTTGTGCAAGACCCCTCTCTCTTGGTTGTTGGGAGATGAGCCGATCTTCTTGATCAATCTAGGGTTTGGTGCCCTTATGCTTGAGGTTGATGATGATCTTATTGGATGAGGTTGTGTTGGGCGATATACCTTGGTCTTTTCCTTATGTGTTGGCTGATAGGATGAGGCTAGCTTGGGTTGATGATAGGATTTCCTTTGCTTCCCGTTTGAGTTGTACCCTTGGCCGTTGTGCCTAGATGTGTTTGGTTGATGGGCGATACCTTTGTGTGTTGGGCGTTATGCCTTGTTGAGTGCCCTGCCCGATACACCTAGCTTGGGTAGTGGCTTGGTGCCCAATATACCTTGAACGTTATGGAGCTCAGTAGGCTAGTCTTGTATTGGGCGTCATGGTTTGGTGATGATGCCCTATGTAGTGATGTATGGTAACCCTAACCCGACACCCATGGATACCCGAAACCCATGGATGCCCGACACCCATGGATGCACGACACATATGGTTACATGATACACCTTGAGGTGGTGGCCCAACATTCTTGCTTTAGGCTTGGCTGATATGTGGCTAGTATGCTTGGGCGACATGAGGGAAATTACCCTGCCTGATACCACCTCTAGTGAGGGTGCCCTGCTCGTCACACTTCTTGTGAGGGTTGTGGGTACTTCTTGTGAGGGTCATGTTCCACCCAGAAACCCATCTAGATCTTTATCACGCAATCTCATTCTCGTTGATAAGAATTATGGTTTTGGTTTGTGAACCTTTTGACATGTTGATAGTAGTAAGGTAATTGATATAGTAGAATGCTCATATGTAAGCATGACATATCTAAAGCTCTAACGACATGATATTACATGTGTTTTTGATCATCTTGAAATCATATATATATATATAATGATGAGTAAATGACAAGTTTGGAAGTATATGAGTTGCTTCACATGATGATGTGACCCATGTCTATGGTCACATGTTTGAGGCATGAATGATAAAGCACTAATGTTGCCCTATTTTGACAATACGATCATTCTGTTAATCCTTGATGGCTTCAATTATCTCTATGATTGTGTATACTAACCATGCAGGTGTTTTATGCAGATGCATAACCAGGTAAAGGGATATGAGGTATATATGTTTGAATAACACTACATTGATGGTCACTCTTGTTGATGAGATAACTTGCATCACCAATATGACGTGTTTAGGTCTGAGGACATGAGTTTGGCTTAAGTGCCTAGTTGAGGTGTTATCCTCTGCTGATGAGATCTGAGATTGTTATCCCCAGTGATGAGAATGCCTTTTGAGGCAGTGGTTTCTTGTGATGAGGGATTGAGATCCCGAGATATTATGATGGTGGTAACAATAATGTAGCTTAATGTTATATATGTGATACCACTTGTTTGCCCCAACAATCCACTTAAAATATACTAACTAATTACAATGGAACATATCATGTAGTTTTCCCTGGCCATAGATCCATCATCGTCCGTAGCTGGTGATGGTGAAATAGGTTCTCCTACGGGTTAACCTGGAAGCGCATATTATTGAATATGTGTGGTTTCTCCTAGCTAAATATGAGGAGGTTAGAGTGCAACTTCAGTTGTAGACTCAATATGTATATGAGAGCATGGTGAACAGGCCCATGGCTTAGTGTGATAGAGCATGAATGCGTTCATGGCTCAGGGAGCATGGTGAACTGGCCCGTGGCTCAGATATACTAGCGTCGAGACCTATACCAAGGCGGGCTAGAGAAAGGGTAGCCTGCGGGAGATGACCCTGTGGCTGAGGCCACTTAAGCATGAGACTACGGTCCTGCTTTGGTTCTCGTGCACTGACCACGAGGTGGGAGGTCATGGAGTCCGACTCTTCCATTGACCTTGTATAGCACTGGCTTGGGTTTCGCAACCGAAGGTTGGATTTGAGCATTATGACTCACTTCCTCAGGGCATAATAACATGTAATCCAGCCGAATAATATTTATTGCTTAAGGCAAAACACGAAACATTAGTTGAGGCCTTGCTTGTGTATTTGATCTTGTTATACATTGCAATTACTTATACGTTCCTTATGTTATGTGGTAAGATCTTATAAATCTTATCTTTTCAATCATGTTCCATAAAGGAATACTGGGTTATATGCCTTCCGTACATCTTGGTAAGCTCGATGGTAATAACAACCTTGCTCTATAGACTGCTCTTATTCTACACTTTATCAGTTATATGCTGTTGTTGCTTTAACCTTTCTGAGGTTTTATGGTTCTGGCGGGGAGTTATGTTTCTCGTTGGGACTGTGTGTCTCACCCCGTTGGTTTACAACCTTTTTAGGTGTTCGCTCTAGATGTGGTGGTGGTCGCGGGGTTGCGGCCGAGAAGCAAGAAGAGCAGTAGAAGGCAAGAGATGGATGTGCTGCTGTTTTGGTTGTTTTGTAGTAGAGTCTTAGAGTCATCCCTATACTCTCAGGTCCTCGGAGGCATTTTGACGTTGTTTCACGATGTGTAGCTGATGAAGTTTTGTATATCCTACTACTGGCCAGATATGGCCGTTATATATGTCTAAATAGGTGATGAACTCATGTGATGAACAGACAACTGATCTTATAAGCTAAGGAAACACATCAAGACTTGTAAATGTTTATATAACCTATTTTCTTGTAGGACGAGGATATGGATGTAATAGTTTCTTGGTTTATCTGCTTCCCGAAATCGGTTTTCATTACCCCATATTTTTGGTAATAAGTGGTTTATGGTGTTTTCCACACGTTTTCGCGTGGCACCTCGTAGTCTGTGTGATAGCGGGATGTGTTGCCACAGGCTTGGTATCAGAGCTCTAGGTTTGCTGAGTCTATAGGGATTTAGGAATAGGTTGTGTCTGTTCTTGTGAGTTTTCTAGATTTTCTTACAATCATCTTCTACCCTCAGCGGAAGAAAAAGCCAAGATGTCTGGAAACCATGAAGAACATGCTGCCGAGAGCAGCGATGCTGCATCAGTTGATGGAGCTGAAGGGCAGGCACATGGAGATCGGGTGTCTGATGTTCCCCAACTTGACCCAGCCATTCTCAAAAATCCTGCCTACCAACAGCTTATGGGGTAGATGATGGCTACGATGAATCTCATGGTAGAGAGATTGCCAGTACCTCCATCGAGAGCACATGCTCCCCATGGTGAAACATCATGTATTGGGAAGACCTTTGAGCGGCTTCGCAGAGTCAGAGCTTCGGACTATGTTGGGATGGCTGATCCAGCGGATGTAGATCTGTGGCTGATAGGTCTTGAGAAGACCTTCCAGATCCTCAACATCCCCGAAGCAGACAAAGTCAAGCACACTGGCTACCTTCTGAAGGGTAGTGCTGGCCACTGGTGGACCTTCGAGGAGGAGAAGAGACCCGGTGAGGTTATCGGTTGGGAGGTTTTCCAGCATGAGTTTGTCAGAAGATACTTTCCAAAGACGTATCTGGATGAGAAGATCAACCAATTTGAGCGCCTTCACAAAGGAGCGATGAACATCACAGAGTATGAAGGCAAGTTCATGGACCTATTGAGGTTTTGTCCTCACATGGCAGTGACAGATGACGAGCGAATCAGCCGTTTTGAGAAAGGCCTGAGTGCTGAGATGACAACACCTGCTTTTGTGTTGGAGAACCGAGAGCGGTTTGCCATGTTTTTGGAATCTGTCTGGAGGATTGAACGGTCAATTAGGGAGAAAAGAGAATCCATGTCTAAGAAGAGGCCTGCTCAGTTCTAGGGACAGAGGTTTGGTGGCTTCAAGAAACTGAGGTTTTCAACACCTTCTGGGTTAAGAGGTTCCAGTGCACCGTCACAGTGGTCTCCGAGTAAGGGAAGAGGATATGGTTCTTCGCCGTCAAAGGCACATAGTACAACTTCTATAGTAGTGACAGGGCCATCTAAGCCACAACATCGAGACCAGTCATGCCATCTTTGCAGTCAGATCGGGCATTGGAAGTCAAATTGCCCAAGTAAAGATGTTGAAGTGACATAACATCTGAGGCAGAATCAACAAGGGGCAGATAGATAGCAACCCAATAGTAGCAGGGGGTGAGGACGCGATCAAGCGTTGCAAGCGGGATCGTCTGCTCAAGGAAGCAGAGGATGTGGAAAACAAGCAATGACTCAATTCTATGTTATGAGTCAGCCGGAGGCGATAGTCAACCCGCGAGTGGTGGCATGTCAGATGGAGTTATTTCATTCTGATGTGTATTCTTATTGCTTTATATCTGTTCTGGTTGACCCAGGTGCTACACACTCTTTTATCGCCCATAGTATGCTTGAAAACTTTCTGTTACCTATTAGCTATAAGAAAGATAGCTTGTTGTTAGAAACCCCTCTTGACAGTTCGTCGATGCTTTGAGAGGAGTTCCCATCTTGTGTCTTATCTTTTTCGAGACACAGTATACAAGTAGATCTTATACCACTTGATATGCATGGATTCAATGTGATCCTTGGGATGGATACCTTAGAGAAGTATAAGGTTGTGTTGGACTGTGGTTCCAAGTAGGTAGTGTTTGATGTTTGTGGAGAGAAGTGGATCTTCCAAGGAGATAGGAATATTCTTCAGATGTGTCTAGTGTCAGCGATGGTGGCAGAAAAGTTGCTACGGCAAGAATGTAAGGCGTTCTTAGCTCACATTGTGGATACCAAGGCAAAGGATCCTAGCCTTGAGGAGGTGACGGTTGTCCGAGAGTTTGCAGACGTGTTTCCTGATGAGTTCCCCGATGTTCCTCCACCTCGAGAGATTGATTTCAAGATCAATCTGGTTCCAGGAACACAACCAGTTGCACATACACCATACAGGATGGCTCCTGTAGAGATGGCAGAGCTAAATAAGCAGTTACAAGAGTTGTTGGAGAAAGGTTTTATCCGACTGAGCATGTCGCCTTGGGGTGCTCCAGTCTTGTTTGTTAAGAAAAAGGACAGATCGATGCGGCTATGCATAGACTACCGACAGCTGAACAAAGTCACGATCAAGAACAAGTACCTGTTGTCTAGGATAGATGATCTGTTTGATCAGTTGCGTGGTGCTACAGTGTTTTCAAAGATCGATATACGGTCCATATATCATCAGTTGAGGATTAAGGCAGATGACATACCAAAGTTAGCTTTTAGGACGAGGTATGGTCACTATGAGTTTGTGGTTATGCCGTTTGGGCTAACCAATGCACCTGCTGCTTTCATGGACCTGATGAATTGAGTGTTCCGTCCATTCCTAGATCAGTTTGTTGTAGTCTTTATAGACGACATTTTGATCTATAGTTGGGACAAGCAAGAACATGACCGACATCTTTGACAAGCGTTGACTCTCCTTCGCCAACATCAGTTGTATGCCAAGTTTAGTAAGTGTGACTTCTGGTTGAAAGAAGTAACTTTCTTGGGTCATGTGATATCTGCAGAAGGAGTTAAAGTGGACCTGAAGAAGGTGGAGTCCGTTGTAGAATGGGAGCAGCCGAAGATGCCGACAGAAGTTCGTAGTTTCCTGGGTTTAGCAGGATACTACCAGAGGTTTATCAAGGACTTCAGTGTGATCGCGTTTGCAATGACAAAGTTGACTAGGAAGGATGTACCTTTTATCTGGAATGATCATTGCCAGGAAGCTTTCCAAAGTTTGAAGGAGAAGCTGACTAGTACTCCAGTGTTAGTCCTTCCAGAGCCTGGGAAAGGCTATGTTGTTTTCTGCGATGCTTCCAAGAAGGGCTTAGGATGCGTACTAATGCAGGAAGACCATGTGGTTTCTTTTGCTTTGCGACAACTTAAGAAACATGAGGAGAACTATCCGACTCATGAATTGGAGTTGGCAGTGGTTCTTAATGCATTAAAGATTTGGAGACACTATGTTTACAAGGAAGTTTGTCAGATCTTTACAGATCATAAGAATCTGAAGTACATCTTTTTGCAGAATGATCTAAACATGCGACAACGTCGTTGGATGGAGCTAATCAATGACTATGACTGCACCATTGAGTATCACCCTGGTAAAGTGAACGTGGCAGCTGACGCGATTAGCCAAAAGTCTTCTTCTCTTCCCATAAAAGGGGCACAATTGAGTTCCTTGGTATGCCATAAACGGGATATGTTTGTCTCCTTGCGGCAGATGAATGTGCAGATGGAAGTTTCCTTGTTAGAAGGACTTTTGGCACAAATGCAAGTCAAGCCTACGCTGAGACAACAAATTAAAGATGCACAACAAACAGAGGATATGGTGCAGTTGATCAGGTCAGAGCTCGGCAGCGAAAGGCGTGATGGGTTCCATGAGTCTGAGGATGGATTAGTTTGCTATCATGATAGGTTGGTGGTCCCCGATGCTAATAATCTAAGGAAGCTAGTGCTCGAGGGAGCACACACATCAATGTATGCTATGCATCCAGGAGTCACCAAGATGTATCATAATCTGAAGGACCTGTATTGGTGGCCTAGCTTGAAGAAAGATGTAGCCGAGTTTGTGGCTAGATGCGCAGTATGCCAACAAGTCAAGGCTGAGAATCAGAAGCTGGCAGGTACGTTACAACCCCTGCCAATACTGCAGTGGAAATGGGATCATATAACCATGGATTTCATGGTTGGTCTGCCAAGAACAACTAAGAATCATGATTCCATTTGGGTGATAGTGGATAGATTGACGAAGTCTGCCCATTTCATACCTATAAAGTCAACATATACAGCCGAGAAGCTCGCTCAAGTATATGTAGATGAGATAGTACGTTTGCAAGGTGTACCAGCAACGATAGTTTCTGACAGAGGTCCTCATTTCACGAGTCATTTCTGGGAACAATTGCACAAAGCGATGGGAACACAGTTGTGGTTCATCACCACTTTTCACCCGCAAATAGATGGACAGTCTGCAAGGACTATTCAAACTTTAGAGGATATTCTCCGGGCTTGTGTTTTGTAGTTCCTAGATAGTTGGGATGTATACCTCAGTTTGATCGAGTTCACCTACAACAATAGTTACCAGTGGAGCATTGACATGGCTCCTTATGAGGCCTTATATGGAAGGAAGTGCAGATCTCCTTTATGTTGGTATGAGTCTGGTGAGTATCAGCTTTTGGGTCCTAAGTTAGTACAACAGACAACGGAAAAGATCAAAGTGATACAACAATAGTTGAAAGCGGCACAAGATAGGAAGAAGTCGTATGCAGACAATCACCGACGACCTTTAGAGTTCCAAGTGGGAGACAAGGTGTACCTCAAGGTCTCTCCATGGAAAGGTGTGCTAAGGTTTGGCCGGAAGGGTAAGCTAGCACCCAGATATATGGGGCCATACCCGGTCATAGAACGTATGGGCAAGGTAGCTTATGAGTTAGAGTTGCCGCCAGAGTTGCACAGGTTACATCCAGTATTCCATGTCAGCATGTTAAAGAAAAGTCACCCAGATACAGGGACAGTGATACAGCCAGTCCAAGTTGAGCTTGATGAAGATGTGACCTACAAGGAAGGTCCTATGGTGATCCTTGATCGAAGAGTTAAGAAGCTAAAGAGGAAGGACCTGGTTCTGGTAAAAGTTCTTTGGCATCATCGTGGCATTGAGGAAGCCACGTGGGAGCTTGAGGAAGAGATGAGGAGGAAGTATCCCTCGCTTTTCTCTTCGGATTTTGAGGACGAAATCCCTTTATAGAGGGTTATAGCTTGTAAGGACCCTGACCTCCGTTTAGGGTTTATCCTATTTGCTTTGCTTAACCCTGGTATTTATTTGCTTGCTAATCACCCTTAGTGGTGATTAGGGTTTTTTTGTGCTTGTTGTGTGTTGGAGGTGCTACTTGCAATTAACCCAAGTTTAGGGTTTGTGGGCAAGATGTCACCTTGAGAAGTGTTCTTCTCTCTATTTTCTTTCTCTAGTGTTGAGAGGAAGGGTTGGGCTCGTTGCTTGAGTTGCCTTGGGCTTGGATGAGCCTTGGTGGGCCTTGTTGTGCCTTTCTTGACCATGTTGGACCTTGTGTCGGCCATGGGTGTGCTGGCCATGGTTGTGTCGGCCTAGGTGTGTCGCCCAGGGAGCTGTGTTGGGCATGGAGTTGGGGTGTATCGTCCATGGACCCATTTGACCTTTGACCTCATTTGTGTCACTAATAGTGGACACTTGGTGCTTGGTGCTTGCATGTGGCAATAGCCTTGGACATGTGTTTAAGGCAAGTTAGAGAGGTGTCATTGCCCATGGACAAGTGTCCCTAGGTGGGCAACACCTTGCCTTGTCTTACCTTGGTTTCTCCTCCATCCTTTCCTATATATGTGTTCCCTTTCTCTTGCTAAGGATCCCTTTAGTTCCTTAGTTTCCCCTCCCCTTTGGTTGCACGACACCTCTTCCTTTGCAAAGCTTGATGGCCGATCCTTATCTTTGGAGTCTTCTCCTTCTTCCTCTTGAGGTGGCCGAAGGTGTAGCTTGGTTCTAGGAGCTTGGAGCTTGCTTAAGGCGGGTCACATAACTCCTAACCCTAACTATACTACCTTCTTCTACATTCTTGTATGTTTCATATGATCATAATCGACCATGTATGTTCTAAGATAAGTTTCTTGCTTGTTGCACCTTTAATCTTGTTGTTATGGTTGAGGTTTTGTACCTTTGTACCCTAGTTGGCCGAACTATGTTTAGGGTTTCGTTGTTGAGCAACACTCCTTTCCCTACTTGGTCTAAAGAAGTGAGCTTGAGCTCTAGTAATATGAGCAATACCCCTCTCTCGTTTAAGTTGAGAGGTGAGCTTGTGTTCTAGTTTCTTGAGCAACACCCTCCTCTCACCATGGATTCAAGAGGTGCGCTTTTTGGTAGATGTAGATCTATGTTAAGGTTGATCCTTGTGGTTGCCTGAGTTGTGATAGAGGTTGTGCAAGACCCCTCTCTCTTGGTTGTTGAGAGATGAGCCGATCTTCTTGATCAATCTAGGGTTTGGTGCCCTTGTGCTTGAGGTTGATGATGATCTTGTTGGATGAGGTTGTGTTGGGTGATATACCTTGGTCTTTTCCTTGTGTGTTGGCCGATAGGATGAGGCTAGCTTGGTTGGACGATAGGCTTTCCTTTACTTCCCGTTTGAGTTGTACCCTTGGCCGTTGTGCCTAGATGTGTTTGGTTGATGGGCGATACCTTTGTGTGTTGGGCGTTATGCCTTGTTGAGTGCCTTGCCCGATACACCTAGCTTGGGTAGTGGCTTGGTGCCCGATATACCTTGAACGTTATGGAGCTCAGTAGGCTAGTCTTGTGTTGGGCGTCATGGTTTGGTGATGATGCCCAATGTAGTGACGTATGGTAACCCTAACCCGACACCCATGGATACTCGACACCCATGGATGCCCGACACCCATGGATACACGACACATATGGTTACATGATACACCTTGAGGTGGTGGCCCAACATTCTTGCTTTAGGCTTGGCCGATATGTGGCTAGTATGCTTGGGCGACATGAGGGAAGTTACCCTGCCCGATACCACCTCTAGTGAGGGTGCCCTGCCCATCACACTTCTTGTGAGGGTAGTGGGTACTTCTTGTGAGGGTCATGTTCCACCCGAAAACCCATCTAGATCTTTATCACGCAATCTCATTCTCGTTGATAAGAATTATGGTTTATGGTTTGTGAACCTTTTGACATGTTGATAGTAGTAAGGTAATTCATATAGTAGAACGCTCATATGTAAGCATGACATATCTAAAGCTCTAACGACATGATATTACATGTGTTTATGATAATCTTGAAATCATATATATATAATGATGAGTAAATGACAAGTTTGGAAGTATATGAGTTGCTTCACATGATGATGTGACCCATGTCTATGGTCATAGGTTTGAGGCATGAATGATAACGCACCAATGTTGCCCGATTTTGACAATACGATCATTCTGTTAATCCTTGTTGGCTTCAGTTATGTATATGATTGTGTATACTAACCATGCAGGTGTTTTATGCGGATGCATAACCAGGTAAAGGGCTATGAGGTATATATGTTTGAATAACACTGCATTGATGGTCACTCTTGTTGATGAGATAACTTGCATCACCAATATGATGTGTTTAGGTCTGAGGACTTGAGTTTGGCTTAAGTGTCTAGTTGAGGTGTTATCCTCTGATGATGAGATATGGGATTGTTATCCCCAGTGATGAGAATGCCTTTTGAGGTAGTGGTTTCTTGTGATGAGGGATTGAGATCCCGGGATATTATGATGGTGGTAACAATAATGTAGCTTAATGTTATACATGTGATACCACTTGTTTCCCCCAACAACCCACTTAAAATATAACTAATTATAGTGGAACATATCATGTAGTTTGCCCTGGCCATAGATCCATCATCGTCAGTAGCTGGTGATGGTGAAACAGGTTCTCCTACGGGTTAACCTGGAAGTGCACATTATTGAATATGTGTGATTTCTCCTAGCTGGAAACGAGGAGGTTAGAGTGCAACTTCGGTTGTAGACTCAAGATGTATATGAGAGCATGGTGAACAGACCCATGGCTTAGTGTGATAGAGCATGAATGCATTCATTGGTCAGGGAGCATGGTGAACTGGCCCATGGCTCAGATATACTAGCGCCGAGACCTATACCAAGGCAGGCTAGAGAAAGGGTAGCCTGCATGAGCTGACCCTGTGGCTGAGGCCACTTAAGCATGAGACTATGGTCCTGCTTTGGTTCTCATGCACTGACCACAAGGTGGGAGGTCGTGGAGTCCGACTCTTCCATTGACCTTTTATGGCACCAAATTGGGTTTCACAACCAAAGGTTGGATTTGAGCGGTACGGCTCACTTCCTCAGGGCATAATAACACGTAATCTGGCCGAATAGTATTTATTGCTTAAGGCAAAATACAGAACATTGGTTGAGGCCTTGCTTGTGTAGTTGATCTTATTATACATTGCAATTACTTATAAGTTCCTTATGTTATGTGGTAAGATCTTATAAATATTATCTTGTCAATCATGTTCCATAAAGGAATACTGGGTTATATGCCTTCCGTACATCTTGGTAAGCTCGATGATAATAACAACCTTGCTCTATAGACTGCTGTATTCTATGCTTTATCAGTTATTTGCTGTTGTTGCTTTAACCTTTCTGAGGTTTTATGGTTATGACGGGGAGTTATGTTTCTCACTGGGACTATGTGTCTCACCCCGTTGGTTTAGAACCTTTTTAGGTGTTCGCGCTAGACGTGGTGGTGGTCGCGGGGTTGTGGCTGAGCAGCAAGAAGAGCAGTAGAAGGCAAGAGATGGATGTGCTACTATTTTGGTTGTTTTGTAGTAGAGTCTTAGAGTCATCCCTGTACTCTCAGGTCCTCAGAGGCATTTTGACGTTGTTTCACGATGTGTAGCTGATGAAGTTTTGTATATCCTACTGCTGGCCGGATATGGCCGTTATGTATGTATAAACATGTGATGAACTCATGTGATGAGCAGACAACTGATCTTATAAGCTGTGGACACACATCAAGACTTATAAATGTTTATATAACCTATTTTCTTACAGGACGAGGATATGGATGTAATAGTTTCTTGGTTTATCTGCTTCCCAAAATTGGTTTTAATTACCCAGTGTTTTTGGTAATAAGTGGTTTATGGTGTTTTCCGCACATTTTCGCGTGGCACCTCATTGTCTGTGTGATAGCGGGATGTGTCGCCACAGAAATGACGTGCATCAAGGGAAGAGAAATCCTAGACATATTGCGCATGTTGTCTAGAGTAGCTACACTAGTCTACACCATGTTCTCATCCTTTTCACTAGTTTTCATGACACTGGACTCTCTACTATATGTGGGGCACTCATTTTCTGGATTTGGTTTTGGATTCCAATCGGATCGAACCTTGATATTTTTCTCTGATTCTTATTTTACCAGAGAAAAACTATATAATATTTTATTTATGTATATGTATTACAAAAATGTGTCCCCACACATGTACGAGTAGGAGGTGGTCATGTAACCTAAGTGAAAGTGAATGATATCAGTCTGGAAGAGAGAGTAGTTTTAGATTAGATGTCTAGAGCCTTGTTGGTATATATGATAGATATAATAGATGAAATAAGTTATGATTATATGATATAAGTCCTATATAGATGACATAAGATTGTTATGATGATCTATGTTTTTTCTTCAAGGACTTAAGTTCAGTTTTGAGGATTTGAGATAAGTTTTGATGATGCAAGTAACTAGGCTTTTATGAGATAAGATAAGCTAAGTTAAGACGAGGTTGTGAGTCGGTATGAGCCTCGATCTCTTTTATAAAGGAGGACCTCTAGTGTTGGGACCAGTTATAGGGTTCATTCCAGAGAGAGCAAGACCCATTGGGAGAAGGTTAGAGAACCTAGACTCCAAGATATGAGAATTCTGAGAAATATTTGTTGTGATATGTCCTAAACTAGACTACTCCTTAGTAAATGAGTTGAGTTTCTTTATGCATGATTCCTATAGTTTTCTTGAACCCTAGATGTCATTGGGAGGACCAAACCCTAGAGATAGAGAGAGGCTCATTATATATGTGCATGTGAACATGAATATGAGTGCCTGCCATCTGGGTGAGGGAGAGAGCCCAAAACCCTGGAGGAGGTAGCTATGTTAGTTTCTGTGAAGCCTCATGCTCGGGTTGGTGGTTTCCCACGTAGGAATCTAGTGGTATATATAGAGAGAGTTTTGGGTAAACATATCTCTTAGGTGGAGACCTATGAAGAGTATGTGATGACATGTTTTGGTTTGTGCTTATGTGTCTAGAGCTTGTGAGGCTATCACTAGTGCCAATGAGGTAATCCGAGAACCCTAGACTAAAGGAGGGAGGATAAAGTATATGCATATGAAGTACTCCTTGAGTTGAGTTAGCTCAGAGAGACTGAGCATGGCACTACCCTCATGATACGGGTTAGGAGAACCTCAGTTGGACTAGATGAAGTTTTGATGTATGTTTATTAGCCACTCATATAAGTTTGTCTAGCACAACCATGATATAGTACATGCAAGATGTGATCTAATCTCAAGATGTGATACATAAACATGATATGATGGATAACCTAGTAATGGTTTAATAGATATAAATGCATAAATGGTTAACCATATACATGAATAATGATGATAATGTGATATGGTTGGTTAATCTTTTGATGAAATCACTAGTAAATGTTGAAAAAAATTATGAGCAACGAAATAAGATCATATGAATGAAACATGTTACATGAGGTGTTAATCTTTGCGCTTAATAAAGATGAAAAATATAGTTTGACAGTTAGCACAACATAATGATGATGGCACCTTAATATGATCCAGATGGATAAAGTGAGTTAGCTATAGTTAACTCCCTCCTTAAAGACATATGTTAATGTTGAATATGTTCTAACAATTAGCTCAATAAAATGGTGATGACACCTTGATATAATGGGCTAAATCTAGTTAACTCCTTTATAACATGGTAATATGACGTGGGAACCCTAATGCATGGGTAAAGATAAGGATGCAACCCTAAGATATGATATATGTCATGACATAACCTAGGCTTCTAAACCCTTGTTTGATCCTTCTATGAAGTGAGGTTTCACCCTATATGCTTTTGAAACCTCCTAATAGTGGTTTGGATATGTTTATGAGGCTTTGTTTTTGGATATGTTGCACTAAGAGTGGTGCCTTACATGTGAATGAAGACTTTATGTTTTTTTCTTCCTTGAAGTAAGAGGATGTTTTAATTTCAAGGACAAAATTTCTTTTAAGATTTATATAATGTGAAAGACTGGATTTCTAGCTTAATTTCGATGACGAAATTTGTTTTAAGGTGTGTAGGATGTGATGGAATGCAATGTACCTTGATTTATGATAAAGATGTAGTAGAAGTTTCATAATGTTTGGAGGTCCAATGGAATGTAATGTACCTTGATTTATGATAAAGATGTAGTAGAAGTTTCATAATGTTCAGAGGTCCGTGGAAGATGTTATTGAAGTTCGAGTTTTGTGAAATAATACACATAACTGATGGATGATGAGTCAACACATATAAGTTGTAGCCTAGGTTTTGGTTTGCTATATTAGTTTCACAGACAAATATGACTCAACCTTTTCTCTCATTGAGGAGTGCCACAAATTGGCTATGCAGAGGCAAAATCCAGCAGTCTAATAGACCATCTGAGAGATCATGGAGCACCATCAGCTAGGCAAGCATCAACTTGCCCCACATTATGACCGTGAATGGACAACGAAACTAACTGGACACTCAACCTCTCTGTGATGAAAGACACTACTAGAGGGTGGTTTGTATTAGAAAATAGAGAAACCGAGCAACCTCTCCACCATTCTCCCTGTCCATCCACAATAGAGAGGTTCCTAGCAGAGAGGATCTGAAGCTGTTGGCAGTGCAAGGTTATGGCGAGAAGGAAGATCTGCTAGCTGCCTCGCTCGTCGGAGTAGATCATTGCAACGATGCTCCGCAATTGGAGCCACAGAGCACAACTGGTACTGGGAGACGCCCAGATCACAGAGGACGCAGAGACCTGGTCCAGAAGAAGTCGGTGGCAGTAATGGAGAAAGGTGCTTTTGGGAAGTGATACCCATCCACGAGTAGGAGGAGAGAACCGCATACTACTTTCCGGAGAGTAGATTCACGGCGGCGGCTCCACACTGAGAGAAAATGGATGGGCCGAGGCCAAGATTCGCGGCGGTGGCTCCACACTGAGAGCAAATGGATAGCAGAGCAGAGTGGCGTCGATACCCTACCAGACCAATCAGCGACGGGCAGTGTAACGACCCTGACCTGGGTTATGAGGTAACCCTATTTGTTTTGGCTAAAAAAAGTTACTTAGAACTTTAATATAATCCTCTAAGGTGTTTTTTTTATCATGTGACATACTTATGTTTCAAGTTTGGTCCCGATTGAATGATGTTTGAGCAATTTTCCTTTATTTTGGACCAAAGTGCAATTTACCCAAATTGAGGGGATATAATGAAAAATGTCACATGTTGAATGTACCCCATGTGTTTAAGCATCATAAGAGATAGAATGATGCTAAGTGGTGGCTTGTGGAAATCCCAAATTCCAAGTTTGAACTTGTTTGAACAATGTTGGAGCATTGTGCACCAATTTTGGTACAAATTACAATTTACTCAAAATGTAGGGTTAATATGAAAATTACCACCTCTAGAGTATTCTTACTCCCTCCTAGAATCATGTATATGAGATATAAAGGAGGATACACCATGCTTGATTCCATTATGAATGATGGTAATCTTGGTGAAGAAATAACCAAGAAAAGGGTTGAATTTGAAAGCTTAACTTGAGTTGTATCAAGTTGAAAAGCTTATATATGAGTGCCTATCGGCCAAGGAGCCCAAGGAGGTGTCCCCATATCGTTTTGTAAGCTCTTGGAAAAGGACATATCGTGCAAAGAACCTCAAGGAGGTGAGGTGTGACGGCCAACAAGTTTCCTTAGAAAAAGTGTATCGGCTTGACTTAAAATAGTGATTAAACCTAGATAACTTATCCAAATGGATAAGTAATGGACGAATTTGCATCTCAATATGATCCTCAACCGTTTTGCAAGACAAAATAAATATTGATGCATGAATTTACACGTGTCACCCATGCATGACACGTGGCACCTACTAGCTCAAAAGTTGACACCTCATTTTTACCTTCCTTCATGAACAACAAGTATATATACCCCTAGTTTCACCCCTTGGTGCAATTTTGCGACCCTTACCAGCCTCATACCCTAAGGTATCGTGCATAGAGCTTCCATATCGTGAAGGTATGCTGTGGTATCGTGCATGGGCCTTGGGATATCGCCCATGGCAAGAGCATATCGCCCAAGTAGGTGATATTGGCCATATAGGGTGATATCGGCCATAGAGTGATGTTTTGACTCCAAGTGAGTGTCATATCATGAAAGTGAGTGCCATATCGTGCAAGGACACTAGTGTATCGTGAAAAGGTGTTAAGGAACAAGAAGGAGCTCATACCTAACCCTAAGGTGAGGATAAGATCATCTTCAACCTTGGATTGAAGCATGAATTTAGGGTTTTGATCTTCCTTTCTTTTCTTCTTCACCAATTGCTTATCCATGGTGATTCTTTGCATATAGAGGAGTTGTGAAGTCCATATTAAACCTTAGGAACGTGGAGCTTTAAATTCATTCTTAAGGAGGGTTTTATAACTTGAACTCAACCATGTTATTATTCTTCACCTAAAATGCTATAATTAGTGAAATACTTTTAATTCCAAAATTTCCTGAAACAGTTGATGAAATTATGAGTTATAGTAATTGCTTAGACCTGTTGCCATGAACTATAATAGTTATAACAAAGGTCTAGAGCTTGAAGATGATGGTATCACCTTATAAAAGTGATATCGGGTGCAAGCACATAAGAAAGCACCTTTAACCCGATATGATGATGCACCTACTTCACTTGAACGATATGGATATGAATGAATACATTGTTGCACGATATGGGGGTGTAGTATACATCTCGTGCACGATAGGGAGTCAAGTATAGAATCCATACATGATACAAGGTTGAATGAATACTTAAAAGTTGACATGAAACCCTAATTTGGGTAACCTGATATAAGTGAAGTATAACAAGTGCTATTGCACGACATGGTTGCATGACATAGTTACACGACATGGTTGCACAACATGGTTGCATGACATGGTTGCATGACATAGTTGCACGACATGGTTGCACAACATGGTTGCACGATAGGGTTGCACGATACACAACCCTAGATGATATGGTAACCCTAACCCGTCATGGCTAACCCTAGATGGTGACTAGCCCGATAGGGTGATTGAATGTACTTCTAGCCCGACATGGTGATGGTTTGATACCTCATAAGTATCATGGGTGACACATACATACACCTTGTGTCCGATATGAGGTCAAGAAGATACCTCATGCCCGATATGGAGACAAGTACAAATCCTACCCCGATATGGTGAGTGTTTATACACCTCCAACCCAAGACACCTTGTAAAGGTGAGAGTAAGACACTCTTAGGAGTAATGAGTGTAACACCAAGTAATGGTATGACTGATACCTTGATAGGTGAAACACCTAAAGTGGTTGGCAATGGTTAATCCTATATCAACAATGTCTCAACCTGAGATGAGTCCATATCAATTGATGATGGTTGGACAATTCAAATGTATGACTCATGATCAATACACTACATAATAAATGTGATGGGCTAGTGCATAAAGTATTAGGATGGGAAAAACCCTAATACAAGATAAGTTGATGAACTTAAGTAAGTTAAAAGTGATGAGGGAAGTGATATACCAAGGCATGGTAAATATCACATCCAACACTTTAAGGTTGTTACACCTTGATGCACCTTAAATCCAATATACTTGGATGAGTAACAAATGATGTGTGTCATGTCAATTGTTACATTGAGATGGAATGCACTTTGATAAGTGTAGGCTATCATACCTTGAGAAAGGGTTAAGCAAAGTTAATAAAGTATGATGTAATCATACCCTGATAAGGATGAGAGAGGAACTCATACCTTGTGTTGATGATTCATTTAATGATAAATGATGAGAATAAATAAGTATGATTGAATACTTATGATATTAATGTATGCTCCTAGATGTGTGGAGTAATGAATTAGGGTTTGGATTGATAATATGAACTTGAAACCCTATTCGGCTATAAAGGGAAACCCTAACCCTAATAGTTGTTGCCTAGTGAGAGGTGACAAGATGTTTAATGGCCTTGTGAGCCATGTGGATAGTTGTTTCCTAGTGAGAGGTGACAAGATGTTTAATGGCCTTGTTAGCCATGTGGATAGTTGTTGCCTAGTGAGAGGTGACAAGATGTTTAATGGGCCTGGTGAGCCATGTGAATAATTGTTGCCTAATGAGAGGTGACAAGATGTTTATAAAAGTCTCATGTAAGGAATGGTAATGTGCAAAATAAGCTAAGGGAAATGGAAACCAATAACTTCATAATAATAATAAATGGTTATAATAATAATGAAATCTTGATCATACATGCTTTATGCTTATAGCCAAATAAGGGCTATAGTGTTTTGAATATGCTTAAAGGAGATAAGAGGAACACTTTTAGTACTTAAAGAATGTGAATTGATATGATGGCTTGCCCCATGGTATAATGCCTTGTAAAAGGATGTGATAACCAATGATGAATTTAAGGGATTGATATCCCATAACGAATGTGTAATCAGGAATGGTTACGGACCAATGCCTGGCGATGTAATTAGGTTTGGTTAAAGTCCAATACATGGTAGAGGCGTGAAGATGTAATCAGGAGTGGTTAGAGTCCACTGCCTGGCTGTGTAATCAGGTTTGGTTAAAGTCCTATACCTGGCAGAGGTGTGAAGCCTGTAATCAGGAGTGGTTAGAGTCCACTGCCTGGCTGTGTAATCAGGATTGGTTAAAGTCCAATACTTAGCAGAGGCATGAAGCCTGTAATCAGGATTGGTTAAAGTCCAATACCTGGTTGTTAATCACTGGATTGGTAGAGTCCAATACCAAGCTGTTAACAGGATTGGTAATAACCCCAATACCTGACTGTTAATCACTGGATTGGTAGAGTCCAATACTATGTTGTTCACATGATTGGTAATAACCCCAATACCTGGCTATTAATCACTGGATTGGTAGAGTCCAATACCAGGCTGTTCAATAACACCAATACCTGGTTGTTAATCACTGGATTGGTAGAGTCCACTACCAAGCTGTTCACAGGATTGGTAATAACCCCAATACCTGGCTGTTAATCACTGGATTGGTAGAGTCCAATACCAGGCTGTTCACAGGGTTGGTAATATCCAACACCTGGCTGTTATCAAAGGATTGGCATAGTCCAATGCCTAGAATGTTTGCAAAGGATTGGCATAGTCCAATGCCTGGAATGGTTGCATATGATTGGCATAGTCTAATGCTTGGACAAGATATGATGATGTATACTCACAAGACTGGTACAATTCAATATCTGGTTAGTAGATTGGCTGAGGCCAACAGATAGAAATGAGAATGATTCATGGATGACATACCATGATAATGAGCATCATAGGATAAGCTTGAGATAGTATGATGAGTAAATGATATACATGTTCTTCATATTCCTTATAAAGTGAATAGATGATTTACTACTCTATCATAGATAGTGGCAATGCTTTAAAAGATGAGAATGTTCTAAACTGCTTATCCTCTACTCAATTTAATATTATTTAACTGTGATAATAGCATTGTTGGCGGAGAGTTATATCTCTCGCTGGGGCAATTTTCAATTGTCTCACCCCCGTGGGATCCAAAATTTTTAGGTGGACAAGCACGGAGGAGGTTGAGAACATCTTGCAGAGGAAGAACATCAACAGTAGTAGGGACAACAATGACAACTCAGGTTGAGTGTACTGTCTGTCATGTTTTGTAGATAGAAGTCCTATGTGTCATCTCTGTACTCTCAGGTCCTTGGAGTTGGTTCGTTATGGTTTTATGAACGATCTGATGTTTTGTCTTGTAAGCCTCGAGGTTTTATGTTGCTTCATTATATGTTTTGACAAAGCAACTGTTATATGTTATCCTCGAGAAGAGATGGTACAATGTTTGTACAATGTTAACAATGATGTATATAAAGTTTTGGTTCTGCCTTAAAGAGTTTTCCTAGAAATGGATCTCTTTGCAAAATGGTTTTAATTTTTAGTGATTTTTGTTAATGCACTGTTTATGTTTAAATTCCGCTTAATTAGTAACGATTTATCTATTAGTTTGGCGACGGTCGTTACAGGCAGTGTCGAGTAGGAGAGCAAGTGACGGCCTGTGTAGAGGAGACAATTGATGCATCAAAGACGGGAGGTGATGCTCTGTTTCACAGAGGAAACAGAGTCCTTGTGTGCAGGATTGCAAGAAAGGGGGGAGAAGCCAGACCGGGCAAACATACCCTCAGGTCTACAGATCCCACCCTAGACTTGGACCAGGTCCCATCCTGCAGAAGAGCTCGCCACCTTGCTAGCCACATGTCAACGACCGATTGGCCAGAAATGGTAAATTACCTCAGAAATGGCTAGCTCTTATATAAATCGTAGAAATTAGTTCGATGATCATAAAAATACAAACAAACTACCAAAATGTTCAGAAAAATGAGTAGAACACATTAGAATGTTTATATCAGGCTTTTGAGGCATTAATAGAAATGATATCATGTAAGTGGTAAAATGCTCATATGATGAGTAATAATTATCAAATGATGATATAAAATTATGGAAAATGTCAGTAATTCAATAATCATGTTTATAATACATATGATGTTAGATATGGTCATGTTGATGCACAAAATCACATAATTTATTACATATGGCTAATTAGGGCTATTAACCCTAAATAAAATGTAATAAATACATTGATGATCAATAAATGATGAAATTTATAGAACACCCTCGTATCAGTAACTGGAAGCTAATGTGGAACTCTAATATCAGTTATATGCATGGAATTAATGTTATATGAAGATGACCCATAATGCATGTTATGAAACCCTAATTCAAATAATACATGTAATTAGGGTTAATATGTGCACAAAAAGGAATATTGAACATAATGTTCAGATAATGAATCATAATCTAGAATATGACATCAGTAAGATAAATATAAGGCATGAATACAAGTAATCATGAGAATACCATAATGAGATAAGTAAACCCTAAAATGGACATGATTGAGGTTAAGATGAGATGTAAGATGATAAGAACCTGATGGTGACATGGTCTTATCTTAACCAAGGTTGACCAAGGAGGTAGTTGACTCTTCGATATATGATGATTAGGATGTCTCTTTGGAAGGTACACCATTACCTCTTACTTGGCTTATTATACAATATGCTTGTGTTATATGGTAGTAAAGACTTGGCATATGGTATTGGTTGAAATGATTGTTCTTGTATGATATGTTGTTTGATTTTCCATATGTACTGCTATGAACACATGAAACATAATATATCTGTTCCATTATATGAAAGCACATGGTGCTTGGCAAGTGATTTCCATTATATAAAAGCACGTGGTGCTCGAAAAGTGATCATAAACTCCTCGGGGGTAGATCACATGTATAATGATCACAAACTCCTTGGGGGTAGATCATAAGGCCTAAAAACATCAAAGCCCTTGGGGGTAGATGTATGAGATATATAATGGGAAATAATCTTAAAATATAAGTTCTCTTTTGTTAATGAATATATTTGTGCAAGTATATGTTTTTCATTATATTTCTTTATAACTGCCAAGTATTAGTTTTATTTTTTATTGCCAAGATATGATGAGAGGTATGTAAAAGACATGTAGGCGTACTCATTACAATATTCTTGAATATTGTGTTGACGTGTACCACATGTAATCTTTTGTTTAGGTTGTGGTTATGATCTTGAAGATCCAAGAGAGTTGTGAGTTGTGTGGCGAGTTGATGTACAGGTGGACCTGTTGTCTTAAGATCATGTAATTTAGTAGTAGTACATGTATATGTAGAAGTTTGTTGTTCAATATGTAATATCAAATGTTGTAACAATTCATGTTGTAATTATATGTTGAATGGTGAACATGTGTGTATGGTTTTATTATTATTCATGTGCATGTGCTACTATTATTTCCTTATGACTTCCTCTGATTTTCTTCTTCTTAGCCTAGTGTGTGGTGTTTAAATTGGGATTCTCACTGAGGTGAGGGTTTCAATTTAGACATCACACATCAGATTAAGTTTTAGAAAATCTGGAGACGTCACACCAAGCCAATGGAAACCCCCATGTCAAACACCACCAAGATTGACAAAGATGAAGAAGGTGAGAAAGTGGATGACAAGCTCTATAGATATATGATTCAAAGCTTACTTTATTCAAAACTTACTTTATTTAACCGCCTCTAGACCTGACATAATGTTTAGTGATAGTTTGTGTGCTTGCTTTCAATCAAGTCCAAGAATATCACATCTCATATAAGTTAAGAGGATTCTGAGGTATCTAGTCAAAACTCAAAGTTTTGGACTATGGTATCCCAAGTCAAGGGACTTCACTCTTATAGCCTATAGTGATGCTGATTATGTAGGTTGTTTGATTGATAGAAAGTGCACAAGTGGCACTTGCTTCTTCCTAGGACCATGCTTGGTTTCTTTATTCTCTAATAAATAAAGCACAATGACTCTTTCAACTATCGAGCCTGAATACATTGTATTTAGGAGTTGTTTTGCCCAAGTCCTATGGGTGAAGCAAATTCTCCAAGACTTTAACATTCATTTTGATGCTTCTCCTAGCTATTGTGACAATACTAGTGCAGTTATTCTCTCTTATAATCCTATATTGCATTGTACAGCTAAACATATAAAGTTTCATCATCACTTTCTTTATGACTACATGCCAAAAAGGATATCTATATCAAGCATGTAGACATGGAGAATCAACTTGCAGACATTTTCACTAAATCTCAACCTATAGAGCAATTTATATTGATTAGATCAAAACTACTTGCAACCGCTCTTAATGATATTGACATGCAATCAAGCTAGGTATTCACATATGTATATGTATTGCTCATGTATTTCTCACCTTATGCTTGCTAAGTGCTATAATTGACATGTTTTCATGCATTGTTTCTCTTGTTTTCAACTATTTTTCACAAATGAATGTTTTACGGCAATGTAGTAGCCAATGATGAGTGAAATGTGCATCAATATGTAAAAATACATGAGAGGATAGAAAAATAAATTTATATAGCACTCTAGAGGCTTAGAATCGAAGTTTCTATGTTTTGGGACAATATGCTAATCGATGGAGTTTAACCTTGCACAACTCGACCGATCCCTGGCTGAGGACAAAGTTGAAATACCCAATCTGGTTGAGTTTCCCAATATTAAAACTCGACTGACAACGACATTGGCCCAAACGTATAAAGGGTATCACCCAACTTTTTTCCCTCTTAACTAGAGAAAAGCTGACCGAAAGCCCTTCTCCATTGCTTGTACTCAAACCATAGGCTCAACCAACCCCTCCTACACCCTTCCTAACCCTATATTAGCTTTCTTTGCCTCTCCCATATGTGACCTGGGTGGTTTGGTGCCCAGCCTTGAGCGTTCCCTTCTTCATTTGGTGATTTTTTCTTCTCCATCTGACCATATTGCCTCCAACCGTAGGAAGAGGTCTCCCCCAGATGGAGCAACTTCTACACCAACTGCTTGAAGCTTTGAATGGGTACAAGGAACTCCTCCCCAGGACTCCCTTTCCTTTTTGAACTATGTTTAAGCCTTAATTTGCAATGACTGAGGTGATCAAAGTGATTTCTAAGGTGTTCAAAGCACATCACCTTAGTGCTTTGTGTGTAGAGTGTTCATTCTTCACAAATGTTATGTCAAGCATGAAGGTGGTCCATAAATTTTTACGCCAATCTAACATGGAACTACACCACCCACGTGCCACCACTTTATACCCAAGAATTGTTTTGACTTCAATGATCACCGATACCAAGATAACAATCTCCGATGATTCTTTGAATACCTATCTCTCTGGTACCAATGTCATTGCTTCCTGGGTGGCTTCCTATCCTTCATACCATGACCTTTTGGACCCTAAAGGTTTCTACAAGAGCTTTGATCCCTTGCTTACCGTTTCTGACATCCATACATTCTTGAAGAAACCAAACGTCCCATATAGGAAGAAGTCAACCCTACGCTCCTCTTCCCTTGATATCAAGACAAGATTGATCGCCTTAGTGGTCAATTCAAAAAGCTATCCCAAGAGGAATAAAAAAGAGATTACAGAGAACATAGTGGTGATCATGTATTGTCTCTTGAATGATATTGAACTTAAGTGGACTCGTTACATTCTACATCATATGACCTGCTTTATCTCCCAAAAGAATACCATTGGCACCCATCTCCCATATCCTAACCTAATATGTGGTGTTTACTCACCATAATGAAAAATCCCTCATCCATGACCTTGGATACAAACCAAGTCCCAAAGGGGTTTGCATTAGTGAGACTATCATCAAGAAGACCTTTTTGCCTACCTCTTCTTCCACCACACCAGGTGCCTCTACCTCCACCCTGACCCCTCCATGACCATCACCACCCTGACCTGACCGCACCTCATTATTTGTATCCAATGAAGCCCTCATGGGATATATGATACAACAACAAACATATAACCTTTAGGTTCATGTCATCTCCACTAAGACCTCTACCAGATCATGTCTCATATGAATTTGTATTGCAGCCAACCCTACCCACCCTACCAAGCTTACCTAGGAGCTGACTATGCCTCCTATGCATATAGTCAGTTCTACCTTGACCCTCCACCTCATGTTTCTTCCGTTGCACCCCCTACTGCTATTGATGGTTGACCTGCCCCTGCCCCTAATGCTGTTCCTCTTCTGGCTCTGCCTGTTGGCCTTGCTGTCTCTCTATTTTCTAGATATATGGAGTGTCTGCTCCTATCTTTCTACAAGCAATTGCATTACATGCATGTGGCATGTCTTGGGCTGAGCGGGGAATGATGGATGGCTTGGTACTCATGCTTTTAGACCTCTTGCTGACGAGGAGATGCTAGACTAGGACATTGAGGATGAGGTTGATGCTGAGGATGTTGATGACTCTGATGCTGGTGATGATGGTTCTTCTGATGGTGAGGATGATGAGGCTATAGCTACTACCACTGCTACACCATCTGATGATGACAATGACTATCAACCCAAGGATGATGATGATGTGGACTTAGTTGATGTAGTAGATGCCATAGATGTTTAGTTCTGTAGTATGTTAGAGTGATCATATATATATGTATCTTTTTGTATACTATCCTGTATTAGACATTTGGGCATTGTATCTGAGGCATATAATTTTATCACCTTGTCATTTTTTGTGTGTTTGTAGCTTTTATTCCGAGAGTACTTGTTTGGTGTTGTAATCTTCACCTTATGTACCTTAACTCTTTGGTTGACTATATCTTATGAGTTATTGGTATGTTATCCCATATTTTTGATTATGACTCTAGATTGCTTGTTTCTCTTTGTTTTGTCCCTGTTTGGTGTGTGCTTTGTGTGGTTGCTTATGTAATTTGTGCCAGTGGTGAAGACCCATGCTTTATAGCTCTTCTATCCCCTACCTTTTTGCAATGACATAGGGGAAGAAGAATATGAGAGCTCATCATGTACTACAAGTACCACGTGGGAGATATGAGCTCAGTCATATTGAAATTATTGGCTACGTGATCATTTACTTGTAAATTATCTAAAATATCATGTGACTTGCTAAAGGACCATGTAGAATATATGTGTGCTATGGTTGTTTGTAGAAAGACTAACCTTGTAGGTAAAAGTAAGCAAGAATTGAGGGGAGAAATTAACATTGTTCATTCTTGTATCCCCTTGCAATTCACCAGACAAAGGTTTAACTTTCACATCCTTCTCAAAGGTAAAATTTAAATTTTCATATCTTTTTCAATATGTTAAGGAATGGCGTGTCATTGTAAAAGGGGGGAGAATGTTGACCTGAGAGTTATACATTGTTCATATTTTGATAATGACTTAACGATTTCATTCATATGTATCTAATATGTCTACTTGAGATTGACTTTAGGAATTATGTAAATGAAAAGGATCAATTCAATCAAGCCCTAGATTGATCAAGTTCAAGTCAAAATCAATGCTAATGCACTTGTTAAGAAAACACCCTAAAACCATTAGGATGATTTATGTAATCATTTATATTGATGTAGTGACTTGTAATAAGATGAGAAAAATTAGGAGCCCTAAAATATGAAAGTTTAATCACTCTAATGACATTTTTCAAAATTCATTAGATGGAGTTTTTCGGTCAAATTTTACCTGTGACAAACTCGACCAATCCCCTTGATGGATTTTGAGAAAATTTATGTTCGGTCGAGTTTTCCACACAGAGAACTCAATCTATCCCTGCACTAAGCAAAACTAATTTAAGCGTTCGATCGATTTTCATCCAGGATGAACTCGATTGATGCTTTGAATTAGCTTTGTCACTTAGTGTAATCGGTTGAGTTAACTTTATTAAAAATTGACCAAATGCACTGTATGAAAAGTACATAAAAAGTGATTCTAACTGTTGGAGTGTTGCAAAACTCAAAATTATATCCATTAAAACACCCCAAACAACTATAAAATGTTCCTTAATGCTCCTACGCTATTGTGGCATACAACTCATGAAAACATAATTAACTAAAGCAGAAGCATTCACTAAGCAGCGGATTACCAAAAATCACTAAAAATTAAAACCTTTTTATCAAGAGATCCATAAAAGGAAAACTTTCTCACATAGAACCAAAGTAACACATTTACATTTTTGTTCGAAGGTACATATTATGTATCATCTCTTTTCTAAAAATTACAAGCATTAACTGTCCTGCCAAGCTAAACACAGGCAGTATAAAATCTCGAGGCATTGAGCCAAAATCTCGAAAGCACTAACTACTACTCCGAGGACCTGAGAGTACAGAGATGACACATAGGACTCTATCTATATCTATATACAAGGCATAACATCCATTGTCTCCACCTGAGACTTCACTGCTATCCCTGCTTCTGTTGCTGCTGTCCTTCACCTACTGAAGGATTTCTGCCTCCTCGTCTGCGTCCACCTAAAAATGTGGTTCCCACGGGGGTGAGACAATTGTAAATTGCCCCAGCGAGAGATATAACTCTCCTCCAGTAACATTATTATTGCAGCTTAAGAAGATAAATATGCACATAGGAATTATATTTGTTTGGCAGCAGTAAATTCAATGTCTAACAGATTAGAATATCATTCTTATCTAAAACATTGCAACTATAACTTGAAAGAGACACATGTCACTTATTCATTATGGAATATGAAGAACATGTATAACATTTATTCACTACAACATCATTACCACATCATTAACTCTCTTTAGGCTTAGATCATATATCTAAAGCCTGGCATTATCGTTGTGGAGTCATGGCCTTTAGCCATACTCTTTTCACAAAGTGTTGGGATCTTAATCCCTCAACTCACCAAGTAAATTTCCTCTTTTTAACAAGTTCATCATCATGATTATAGCATCTGGGTATTTGAACCCATAACTCACCATAGGATACTTATTACCACTTGTTAGTTAACTTTTGCCTTCAAATTATTTGACCAAAGACATCATGATTCTTGCTATACAATGTATTTTACATAGTACACAAAGCTTAATGATTCTTACTACACAAAGCATATGAAGGCTTATAAAACCTATAAAACATTCTCAATACAAAGCATCATAGCCCATACCTGGCTATGTTTATCTTCTCAACATATCTGCATGATTAGTAATCATGACATAATTATATATCAATATCCTGCAATACGAGGGTTATCTTATTACATTCATAACCCATTAGTCTATATTTGAGCTTCACATATGATTACCCTGTGTTAGAATTTCACATAATAATACTCTGTATTAGGGTTCGCATAACATTAACTTGTCATAGGATTTCACATAGCATTACCTTGTATTAGGGATCACATAGCATTGACTTGTATCAAAGTTTCACATAGCAATACTCTATATCAGGGTTCACATAGCAAGGAATCAATATGGATAATCATAAGTATTCAATCATACTCTTTATTCTCATCATTCATCAATCAATGAATTATCAACACACATCATGAGTTTCTCTCTCATCTATTAGAATATGATCACATCATAGTTTATAGGTTTGGACTAACCTTTTCATAAGGCATGTTAGCCTACATTCAACAGAGTGCATTACATTACAATGTAACCATTGACATGACACATCTCATGTGTCATTCATCCAATTATCCTGGACTTATAACTCATCAAGGTATACTAGCATTGGGGTGTTGGATGTGATATCTATCATATCTTGATATATCCCTTCCCTCAACACCTTATCTTACTTGAGTTCATATGCTTAGCTTGTATTAGGGTATTCCCCATCCTAATACTTTATGCACCAGTTCATCACATTTATCATGTAAAGTAGTGATCATTAGTCACTCACTTAGAATATACAACCATTGCCAATACTATGGACTCATCCTTAAGTTAGGAATTATTAATATAAGGATTTCCATTATCAATCTCTCTAGGTATTACATTTGTCATAACCTTAATCACTATTCCATTATTAGGAATAGTATTCTCCATATTTATAATTTGAGGATTCACATAGAATATTCCATACATTTATGGATTTCACATAGTATTATTCTCCAATAGAGTTTTACATAATCATCCTTCTATATCAAGGATTTACCTAGTATTATGTGAAATTAGGATTTCACAACACATCACCTAGTGATAGGACTTCACATAGAATTAGTAGCACAACCCTATATTAGGGTTTCATATACCTTTATCCCATTTTAGGGATTAGGGTTTACCATTCACATCCAAGTGGGGTTTCTCTTTCCTCATACCCAAATTAGAATTTATTTCATTGTTACACTAAGTTAGGGTTACATCATCACCCTGGATTTATAATAACACTCAATTTTGCCCTAGTTTAGGGTTTCCCACATAGCTTGGATCCAATTAGGGTTTCACACATAGCATTGCTCTAATTAGGGTTTCACACATAGCATTTCTCTAATTAGGGTTTCACACATAGCATTCATCTCTCTCATTCTCTCTCTCTCTCTCTCATCCTCTCTAGGATGTTAAATACTCCAAGATTGATCTAGGTCAACTCTTCACTTGAGTACACATAGTTAGGGTTGATTATTTTGAGCACATGGTACATATATGTGTCGCCCATGATGTATAAGAGGTATCAACTCATCACCATGTCAGGCTACCATGTTGTCTAGGGTTGTATATCGTGCAACCCTATCGTGCAAGGTCATGTGTCATGCAAACATGTCTTGCAAGGTCATGTAGGCCTCATGATACTAAGTACCAATGATGTATCATGTGATCATACCATGCATTAGCACTTGTTACTCTTCACTTATATCAGGTTACCCAAATTAGGGTTTCATGTCAACTTACAAGTATACAATTGACCTTGTATCGTGCATGGAGTCTATAATAGACTTCCTATCGTGCAAGAGGTGTATACTACACCCCCATATCGTGAAACAAGGTATACAATCATATCCATATCATTTTAGTGAAGTAGGTACATCATCATATCGGGTTAGGGGTGCTTGCTTGTGTGCATGCACCCGATATCACTTTTATAAGTTGATATCATCATCTTCAAGCTCTAGACCTTTTTTCTAACTATTATAGTTCATGTCAACTGGTCTAAGAAACTACTAGAACTCATAATTTCATCAACTATTTCAGGAAATTTCAGAATTAAAAGTATTTCACTAAGTATAGCAATTTAGGTGATGAATAATAACAAGACTGAGTTCAAGTTATATAACCCACCTTAAGAATGACTTCAAAGCTCAAAGCTCCAAAGATCCATGTTACTAAGGTTGAAGATGGACTTCACAACTCCTCTATATGCAAAGAATCACCATGGATAAGCAATTGGTGAAGAAGAAAAGAAAGGAAGATGAAAACCCTAAATTCATGCTTCAATCCAAGGTTGAAGACGACTATATCTTACATTAGGGTTAAGTTTTGAGTTACTTAGCTCCTTGTACGACACCCTACCACTCTTGGTCGATATGGAATTCCTCTTGGCCGATACAACTTAGCTTGTGGACGATACCCCCTCACTTGTGGCCAAAATCACTTCAATTGGCCGATATCAACTTACTATGGGCAATATCAACATGCTATGGCCGATATACTTGCCATGGCCGATACCCAAGGGCTATGCACGATACCCTTGTTCTCTTGCATGATATGCCACCCCTCTTGCATGATATGATACTCACTTGCACGATATGACACTCACTTGGAGTCAGAACACTTCACTCTATGGCCGATATCACTCTATATGGCCGATATCACCTACTTGGGCGATACCACAAGGCCCATGCATGATACCACAGCATCCCTTCACGATATGGGAGCTCTATGCATGATACCTTAGGGTAGGAGGGTGGTAAGGGTCGCAAAATTACACCAAGGGGTGAAACTAGGGGTATATATACTTGTTGTTCATGAAGGAAGGCAAAAAATGAGGTGTCAACATTTTGAGCTAGTAGGTGCCACGTTTAATGCATGGATGACACGTGTACATGCATGCATAAACATTTAATTTTTCTTGCAAAATGGTTGAGTATCATCTTGAGATGCAAATGCGTCCATTACTTACCCTTTTGGATAAGTTATCTAGGTTTAATCACTATTTTAAGTCAAGTCGATACACTTTTTCTAAGGAAACTTGTTGGCCGTCACACCTCACCTACTTGAGGTGCTTTGCACGATATGGCCTTTTCCAAGAGTTCACAAAACAATATGGGACACCTCCTTGGGCTCCATGGCTGATAGGCACTCATATATAAGCTTTTCAACTTGATACAACTCAAGTTAAGCTTTCAAATTCAACCATTTTCTTGGTCATTTCATCACCAAGATTACCATCATTCATAATGGAATCAAACATGGTATATAATTCATTATTTATCCTATAAATGATACATATAGGAAGTAGGAACACTCTAGTGGTGGTAATTTACATATTGAACCCTAGGTTTTGGGTAAATTGCACATTACACCAAAACTAGATTTTAATGCACAAGGATTGCTTTACAAGCTTAATCTTGGTGCCCAAGCTTGTGAAAACCATACCACTACATCATATTCATTCTTATGACGTCTAAAAATCAGAGGAACATCTTATCATGCAACATTTGCAATTTAACCCCTCAACTTGGGTAATTTGCACTTTAGTCCAAAATAAGCAAACATTGCTCAAACAGGACTAAAATTGAAACATAAGTTTCTCATGAGCCCTAATTACTTTTCCCAAGATAAGATTAAGCATCTACTCAACCTTATTAGGCAAAACATCTAGGGTTAGAATATAACCTAGGTTAGGGATGTTACACCTATAGTGGACACCCCAAATATAAATAGGACCTCTTGGAGTTCATTCCAAGGTTGCTCCTTCATGGCATTCAAGCTCCTAGCTATAGTTGAGTGCATCTGGTCCACTTGAGCCCCTTTCTCTCTATTCTTTACAAATCAAAATGTCTATATGAGTGTGATAGGATATGTGTGAGAGAGGTGCTTCATTGTGACCTTGTAAAGCTCTCAAATCTTTCCTTTCCCCAACCCCTTTCTTCAAGATCAAGTTGTTAAAAGCTTCTCCATGTGAAGGAGAAGGTGCGAGCTTCTTCAAGATGTAAAAGAAGGTGCAAAAGCTTCTCCAAGGTGAAGGAGAAGGTCAAGGTCGAAGATCCAGGAGTAGAGTGGGTAAATCCTTCAATACAAAAGACTCAATGCAAGAAGGGGATCTTCTTGATGAAGGTGTCCAACTGCTTGCAAGAGTGGGTAAGACCTTGTATAGGTAGAAGACTCTAGCTCCTACGCATAAGTAAGACCTTGGTTGGGTATTGGATCCCTTATCCTCAAAGGAAAGGTTGGGTATCCTTGACCCAGGAAAGGTAGGTCATTTTGTATGTCTTATAATGGAATATAAGTATACATGGGTTGCAAAATCCTAGAGCTTGACCTCTCTAGTTAGTGGGCTGACATCTCCTAGTTTGGAGATTGGAACCACTCTAAACAACTTGTGTTCTTGTGTTTGTTTCAATCTCTATCATCCTTTCTATGTATGTTTAGTTGCACTACAAATTCAATGTTTGCAATCCAATACATAGTTGTAACTTGAAGGTCTAGCGAATTTTGTGCAAGTGTTTTCAGCTCTATTCACCCCCCTGTAGAGCCCATTTTATCCAACACATGGCAGTTGCTACTTAGATATGCAACTTAAGAATAAGTAGTGATTAAGTAATTAGGTAGTTAGATTTAGAAGTTAATGGAGAAATTTAGAAAATAAAGATTAAGCAATCTTAGATACTTATCATGAATATAGCATGTCAGTGTTTAGAAAGTTGTAGTGCTAGAGGAATGATCATCTAGTCACCAAAGAAAATAGAAGTAATCATGAAGATAGTTGGTTCTTCAGATTTAGGAGAGTCAAAAGAGGCAACCATGGGCGATGGGTCAGGGGGTATATATATCATGGAATAAGGATTTTGGGTTCCATAAAAAGTTCTAGAATAGGGGAAGTAGAATCTTGCATCTTGTGGGGCCATTCACACACCAAAATATATGATCCAGCCACGTGGCACATGGCGGAACACATGATTCTTCTGGGTGTCCCTGAGAAGGAGAAATAGGTGATTTTATATGTGTTTCTAGATTTTACATGAATGTTCTAGAGATATCTTAGATAGAAATTTTTTTGATCACAAGATTGATTTATATGATGTGGTAAACACAATTTAAAAAGAACAAAGATAATAGATAAAACTTGGAGGCCAAGTCTTCAATTTTATCAAAAGATATGGATTTTCACTAAGACGATGGCAATTGAATATCTTTTGGAATTAAAAAAAAAAGAATATTATATTCAAGATAATACAATTGGGCAACTTATTGGGAAAGGCTTGTAAAAATCTTATTTGAAGGGAAAATCACACTTAACTCCAGAGAATGATATTTTTTTATGTATGTGAATCCTCAAAGTGTGAAAAATCAGTGAAATGAGGGCATTAATAAAAAAAAATTATTTAAAATGTGAATTACATGCTACAAACTCCATAGTTATCTGGAGAGAAAATATGGTTATCATCAAATAAATGATCGAAATTGTGTGTAAACACTATGTTTAGAGGTGAGTCAATAAACTTGTCAGCCAAGCTCTATTGTAGGACTGTGATCTAGTTTTAGATGTAAGAGTTAGGGTCTACCTTATGTCTTGCATCATGAGATAAAAATATATTGGAACACTTCCACATGTTGTGTTTCACTTAATATGGGTCTATGTCAATATAAAATGAATGATACATTAATCAACTTTACTTATTTTTTTCTTACACTTACAGATAGCAACTTATGTTGTTGTATGGTTTATACTATTTAATTTCCATTCTTATACTAATCTCAATAGTAATTCACTAATTATTCATATATGGGTTATCATGGATAGTTGGTAAGTTTTGATGCAACAAGCCATCAACTCACACTCTAGTGGAAAAAATTAGGTACACATACTTATCAAGAAGTGGATCTAGAAGCCAATAATCAACAAGAATAGATCAACAATGGTTGTTAGAGAGGAGATTTAGGTAGTAGATCATCTCTTACTCTTACTATGATCTTGGGCATGTAATATTTAGGATGAGAGAAACACTACATAACTGTATTTATGTTGTAAATTAAAACTTGAAAGTAGTTACTTCTATTTCCAAGTATGTTTTAATAAATAAATACATTTGTTATATTTTACTTTTGCAAGTTATATCTTACTCTCTAGAATGACTTTGACCCTAGTTAGTGGGTTTGGTTATAGAATGTTAAATTAGGAGATAATACAAACAACTTATTTGACAAATTTAAGATAGATAAAGTTCTCTCATGATTAAATTGAAGAGTGCCTGCCATTAGTTAAAATCAAGCCATAAGACACTGATGAGACCATGTTCTGCATGCAATCTATTCAATTTAAATAAAACCTTCCATCCCTTTTCAAATAAGTTCACATGTCTTAACTGACAATGTCCTCATATATTCTAATTGGGATTAGGTTCATGAGGAGCATCTCTAATTTCCTTCAAGTGTGACAACCCACTGCCAAAAAATGAGATTACTACAAAAGTGTTACTAAAACCAACTAACATTATCAAAAATATTAACCACTTTACAAGAACATGCATTTGTATTTTCCATTATATAAAGGGATGATGATAACAAGTCTTTATGTATGTTACAAACTTCTTCATAGTTCATATATACTATCACATTTGTGTAAATATTCTTCTTTCATTTACATATGCATGCACGAGCTTAGGCATAAGTAGAAAACCTTACAAATCATATAACTATAGATCTATAAATTGTGCATGGTCCAAATTACATACCAACCATACATTAAATATTATGAAAATAAGTACACATGCCCAAACCTAAGAGCACATGGCTGACACTAGACTTCTAACCCCTATACATAAACTTTACTTAGTCTCAAAGGAGGTCACAAACACATAACCTACAGTCTCAAAGGAGGTCGCAAAAACATAACCTACCTTTGGGAGCCCTCCATGCAAACATCATCCACCTTAAAACTAAGATCTACCTCCACCAGACTAATCTTCTCCTCCACTACTAAAGAAGCCCTATCAATCACCTAAAAGATGTGCAAAACCAAGGGTGAGACCCCAACTTGCATTAATATGATATTGAAAATTTATTATTTATCAAAGATAATGGACATTCAATATGATTAGTATATTTTAAGAATATCATATCATTACAATAGTGTAATTAAAAATACACTCATATTGTACTATACATGTATTGACATTATATCCGAGCCAGATATAAGGTAATATATTTGTTATGGTAAAGAAATCACATATGATAAGCACATCATGTTTGTGGTCAAATAAAGATAAGAAAATATGCTACATGACTAAGTTACTAATTTTATTGTTCCCTACAAAGTTCATGTTGTACCACTCAAGTTGCTAGCTAGATGCTACTAAGACATACTAGCAATACTTGCATGATCTAGATACATTTGAGTTGCAGTAGACCCCTCCACATAACCTTGGTTCAAAGTGAGGTAACCAAAAGGTAGAGTGCTCATATGATAAATCTACCTTAGATATTTACTTAGAAACATACTGTAATATCCCTAGATTTCACCTTCCAATCACCTAGTGGGTCCGATATGACATATTATAAAAATGTTAATTAATTGTATTAGAGAGTGACGTAGAGGAAAAAATGCACACACAAACAACTAATATATAATAATACACCATCAACATCCTCAACATTCAACATGTATATTATTATGACATGAATTATTACAATTTTACAATTAGACATTGAATGGAGAAATATACAAGTTCGAAAATGTATACTAACATGGATCTTACACAATAGGTACAACCTATACAACTACTCACTTCTTGTCTTTTCTCCCATGCTAGCTTTGAACCTAAAACATACATGAAACAACTAATAAACACATGAGGTATTGTGTACATGGGTAGAAATATGCATGCATATATGCTTACATATTTGAATAATTTGAGAAAGGAAAAGAAAGCGTAAAAGAAAGTATTGTTTAATGAGAAAATTAGTGAATCTATTCTTCTATATTATCCTTTTGATGAGAATATACTACTTATGGTGTCAACACATCATATTTACTTTAATGTTGGACCCTCCATACCCTTAGGGTCACGGGGATGTTCTGACCTTATATTTAGAGAGAGAGAAATAAAGAGAGACATAGATAGTATAATAACATAATATCCACAAACCATCCATTTATTTATTGTTCTTAGTAACATGGCAAAGATCAATAATGTACTCATAGTACATCCATGCATGATTTCTATATTAAGTACAAACAATACATCATAGCTAGGTTTCACACAATAAAAATAGTCATATACTTAGACAAAACCCACATACCTAAGTTTAGAAATTCATTATACATCCATGATCATATAGATAATCTAATCATCACCTAATAAATAACAATTAATCACCATTAATACAAGGTTTACAATTATTAATGGTATTTAGGTCCAAATTTTGTGTTTAAGCCAATATTCACTTTAATTGGTCTTAGGATGGTAACTGATATTTTTATACCGACCTTTGAAGTCATTTATAAGATTTGGGCTTATATCCATATTTTATTGAGATTTTGACAATTTTCTATAATTAGTATAAGTGATAAAGTAGTAAATTATATTTTAGTGATAAGAGAACTAATATTGAGAAATAATACCTAGATTAGGGTCCATATTTAGTTTCTACATGAAAACATGGTTCAACATAAGGTTCGTTATTAACCATATGATAATTATACCTTATAATGACCCATAAAAGAAGTATCATAATCTAATCTATAAACTTAACCATAATTTAGGTTCAAATATCTAATATAGGGGGTTTATATGAAAATATACATTTGTATGAGTATACTAATATTTTGTGGGCATTTATCAGAAAATGGAGATATTTATTATCTACTTTCTAAGAATATTGATATTTGCATGATTTTAAAAGATATTTACCAATTTATTTGAGTGCATTCATATCTTTGAGTGGATCCACCAAAGTCTCGATGACAGACTCTAAATATGTTAACTAATTGTATTAGAGTGTGATGCGGAAGAAAAATGTACACATGAACAACTAATATATAATCATACACCACCAACATCCTCAATATTCAACATGTGTATTATTACAACATGAGTTATTATAAATTTACAAATTACACATTGAATGGAGAAGTATACAAGTTTGAACATGTATACTAACTAGAATCTTACACAATAGGTACAACTTGTATGATTTCTCACTTCCTATATTTTTTCCCATGCTAGATCTAAACCTAGAACATGCATGAAAGAATAGGTCAACACATGAGGTGTTGTGTACAAGGGTAGAAATATGCATACATATATGTTTGCATATTTAAATAATTTGAGAAATGATAAAGAAAATGTAAAACAAAGAATATTTTTTGTGAAAATCAGGGAACCCATTCTTTTATATTATCCTTTTGATGAGAATGTACCAACAAAATATAAGCCTGTCTTGGGTACATGGCAAGCCATGTCAAAACTTAGTGCATCGAGCCATCACAACATCATATGACATTTATTTATGGGACATCAATGTTCACTGAGTCCCTATTAAAGTTTAAAGATGTCAGGATATACTATCCCCAAATGTCCCCATATATTCAATAATATATGGATCCACACATCTTCACACATATAGAATGTTACAATATTAATTCCTTCTACTATTCTTATATCAACCCAAGGAAATATATCTACAGATGCAGGGCTCTATAGATAAGATCACACTAATTATTAATTAAGTCCACCACTATTTATGACCACATCAATCAAGTTATATAGAAAAATAATGAATGAATAACAGAACTGATTCATGCAATTTAAGTTAAGAGTACATAAAATATACAATCATATGATATTCACTTCTCAAAGCATGGTATATAATCACGCATCTTGACCACATCGAGGCATATCATTAGGTATCATACCTCAAAAGTTCTAAGGGTCCAAGATTATACCCAAGTCAAATTCACTTCAAGAATATCATACTAAGTCATCACAAGACTATCCATTATTTGAGAGTATGGGAAGACAATACTTAAAAAAATATAAAGATACGTGATCCTACATAGTAGTTTCACATTCTCATACATTTTGACAGCATAACAACTAGTAAAAGATCCCTAAAACATTTTGAAGAAGGATCTGACATCAAAAGTGGCATACAATTTAACATTACTTTTACTTAAGAACTATGCCATACAGTAAAGGTACCTCATTTAAACATATCCAATCATTAATAAATAAATCTATAGATGATTATGCTGAAGTATCATGTTTCCAATATAAAAACTTACTTTGTAAAGTCTATATACAACATCAAACTTCACGTCCTCATGACCCAAGTTTAGGACATAACAAGGTTTCACCTTTTCATCATTTTGAGAGAGATCACTTCAAGATAACATTTTGCATGTATAAAATAAATATGACATGCATCAAATTATTCATTCGTCTTACTACAGTGGTAATAAGTCCACTTGAAGAGTAAACTAGGAAAGTTTTGAGCTTCATGACAGACCCTAAAGGTAACTAAAAACTCTCCAAGAATTAAGATTTCTCCTCACACAACTTTTGTGATAGAAAATACATGATCTAAAGGCAACTAGAACATGTATAAATAAGGAAAGTAGGGTGTAAGACCATGTTAGTCAAAACCCTAAAGAGAAACCACCAAGAAATAGTCCAAGGAGGAAGAAGGTGAGGGATCACCAAGATCATAAAGGATAAGAACTTAACTTACATGGATATAGGTTCAAAATGCACAAGGAAGAACATCGATCATCATAGGTGAAGAGGATGGATGCAAGCAACAATGTTAATGAAGGGCAATGAGAACAATTTTTTTTATTGGATGGCATCAACTAATGGCATCTTGCACTGCTCAAACACTCTAAAATCAACTCACACAAATGAGGCTAGAAAATGAGATTAAGGGGGGTTATATAGCCCCAAAGGAGAGAGAAAATGGAAGTCAAATTTGTTCATTCAACAGTCAATGCTCCTCAATCTCATCAGTGTGTTTCTCCATCACAAGGAAAGTATAGAAGCTTCATCAACATACATATCTATCCTTCCTTTGGTAGACAAATTAGGATTCTCATCAATAGACATCGCTGGTGTATATCACAATCCATGAACACGCCCCTTCCATAAAAGTACATACATGTGGATCCTAATAAGTTTTCTACACCATCGCACCATCAATTTCCATCCCTAGATTTCCAACAATAGGCTCTTTGTCCAACTTTTATCTGTAGCTGATGTTGGCACCAAATTCTATTAGCCGAGAATCGATGAAAGCTTGAAGTCTAGCTAATCAGTGGCCCCATCAATTTATGACTAAAGAAGATACAAGAGGTCAACAAAACCTTCCATTTCCATCAATATTCAATCAATGGAAAAGCAAGGCAACCATATGGGTTCTCCACCAACGAATAGACAAGGAACTCTCCATGGGCCCTCAAACATGAAGAGTCAAATCATTTTCATCGGTTCTCAACCAATGGAAAGAAAATATACCTGATAAGGTAATATAATTCCACACAACCAAGTCAAAATAAGAGAGAGAGAATGGAAAGAAACATGTTGTATTCCAAGAAAAACCACAATCATGGAAAATTTGCAAATAAACCCTCAAGCCAAACATCAAACAACTAATTTTGTAGATAACTCAAGCATGCCATTAAGACACCAAACAAATGACTAGAGAAAAAAAACATATTGAGGAGGTTTGCGTCAAGGGTTTTACAACTATACATCCCTTAACAGGGATTTGCCCCCAAAATCCTAGGAAAACAAGGTTGGGTACTTCCTATACATCTCTTCCTCAAGATCCCATGTAGACTCTTCTACTCCATGGTGATGCCAAAACAATTTAAATAAACCTATATACTTCTTCCTCAACTTTTGTACTCGCTTGTAAAAAATAAAAAAATGGACCTTCTACATATGATATATGATCATAAAGATGAACCTCAACTAGTTTAATCATATGCTCTATCTCTGGATGTCACTTCCTCAACATGGAAACTTGGAATACATTATGCAGTCTATACAACTCACGTGGCAACTCTAGCTTATATGCCACCTTCCTAACATGAGCAATGATAGGAGAAGGCCCCATGAATTTAGACCCCAAATTACCCCTACTACCCAATATTAGGACTCCTTTCCATGGTGATACCTATATACACACCTTGTCTCCCACTTGAACTCTAATGGTCTTTGGTAATTGTCTGCATAAGATTTTTATCTGTCTTGTATCACATTAAGTTGTTGTCCGATCACCTTGATCTTTTTTGTTGTTTGTTGAACTAGATGTAGGCCTAGATAATGATACTCACTAGCCTCATACCAGCAAAGGGGTGATGTACATCGCTTTCTATACAAAGCCTCATAAAATTCTATACCCACACTTCTACAATAGATGTTGCTGTAGGCAATGAAGATGAGATGAACATCCTAACTTCAAAGGAACTGAAGAATAAAAAACCTAAATAGATATTCTAGTATCTGTATTGATCTTCCTCGCTAGACATCCATATATGGATGAAATGTCATACTTTAAATAATTTCCATAGATTGTATGTAGATTCTCCCTAAATTTGTTGTTAAACTACAATTCTCTATCAAAAACAATTGTAGCATGTACTCCATTTATACATACTATCTCATCAATGTATACATGCTATCTTATCAATTGTTTAGGTGGTCTTAACTAGCAAGAAATTAGCTACCTTCATCAATATATCAACCACCACCATAATAGAATTATGACCCTTCAACTGTACTAGGGAGACAAATCACAAAATCCATCGTCACATGATCTGATTTACATTGTGGAATAAAAAAGGTTGTAACATTCCTATTGGTATTTGATGCTATACTTTCACTTTATGAAAGATATACACTTGATCACAAACTTTTCTGCATCCTTCTTTAATCCTAGCCAACAACACAAATCCTTGAGATTGTGGTACATCTTGGTACTACCGAAATGCATTGCATACATTAAAATATGTGCCTTCTCGAGCACCATATTTCTTAAAACATCAATGGACCACCATTCAGTTATGATAACACAAAGTCACATTATGTGATTCATGGAACCCATCATGTTTCCCACTACTATGCTCTGGCCTAATATTCAATATCACTATATCACCTTGATGCACGATTCTATATTATCAATGTTGGATTGATTTTCAACTAAGATATAAACCATAAAGCATGGAAACCTTGATATGAATGTTCATCTACCATAGGAATACTAACATGTCCCTCCTCATACAAGCCAAAGAGTCTAGGTTTTCTGATCATGGTGAAGATGATGATGATAGTCTTCTACTCAATGTATCTACCACAACGTTTGCCTTCATGAGTGAGACTCTATTGTGAAGTCATAATATTTCATCAATTTAATCCATCTCCTCTACCTAATATTTAGTTCTTATTTAGAGAAAGGATACTGAAGGTTCTTACGGTCTGTGAAGATTTGACACTTTTACCTGTAGAGATAATACATCTAAATCTTTAGTACCAACACTACTACTTCTAACTCTTGATTATGAATTGGTTTGTTATCCTTGTGCTTGTTTTGCCTAGATGAAAAAGAAATGACATGTTTTTCTTTCTTCAAAACATATCTGAGACCCTCTTTTAAAGTGTCACAAAAACTATAGAATCCTTTAGGGCTCTATAAACACCAATACAGGTGCAGATGTCAACTTATCCATCAACATTTGGAAACTCTATGACATTTATCTATCTACACAAAGGCTACATCCTTCTTGGTTAGCCTGGTCAATAACAAAGATATATCACCAAAATCCTTGATAAACTACCTATAATACCCAAAAAAATGATGAAAATTTCACACTTCAGTTGGTATTGTTGGTTGTTCCCATGTCATCATTGACTCCACCTTCTTGGGATCCACACAAATCCCTTTGTTGGATATGACATGACCTTAGAAAGAAAGAGACTTCTATCATAAAAAACTCACACTTATTAAACTTCACATATAACAAATCTCACCTAAGAGATTCTAACATCAAGAAGAGATGTTGCTCATGTTGTTCCCTATCCCGATTAAATTAGATGTCATCTATGAACATCACCACAAACTAATATAAATATTCTCTGAACACCTTATTCACCATATCCAAAAAACATGCAAGTGCAGTGGTTAGCCCAAATGACATGACAATGAACTCATAGTGACCATACCTACCTGAAGGTTATCTTAGGTATGTCCTCTATCTTTATCCTTAGTTGGTGGTATTCTAACCTTATATCTATCTTTGAAAATACTTTAGAACCCTTCAATTGATCAAACAAACCATTGATCCTAAAAAAGGGATGCTTATTATTCACTGTAACTTTGTTCAACTTATTGTAGAGCATACATAATATCATGGATCATATTTATTTTTTGAAGACTAGAGCACCCCAAAAGAACATACTTGGATGTATGAAACCCTTGTCGGGCAACTCGTGAAGTTGTTTTGCCAACTCATCCATCTCTATAGGTGTCATCCTATATTGTTCTTGCACTATGGGTTGTATGCTAGGGGTAAGATTGATTTTTCAATTAATATCTTGAGAGGGTGGAACATCAAGAAACTAATATGGGAAAACATCTTCAAACTCATGCACCACTGGTATGTATCGGATATCAAGACTCAACACTTTAGTATTCACAACTTGAGCCAAGAAAGTCTTACAAACTTGTCTATCAGCTTCTCATCTATAGGGGAAGACATAAGACATGTTGGTATGTATGCTAGAGAGCCAATCATATGTTGATTGACATGGCATAACGTAAAGGATTTGATTAATAATCATAAAGGCAAGCTTCTAACTCATTATGTTTCACTCAGTTATGAGATAATGAGAAAACATTATGAAAGTCTAGAGAATGAAAATACTCAATGATGCATGTCTACAAGTACATGACTTGAACAATGAGATCATATATATGTTAAGAGTATTTACATTCTTGTTATGTCTCTAGTTGGTTGTTACTATGGAAGGTAGATAGACACCAGTAACACACAAGACTAGAGTGTGGGTTGGTTTATGACAAAATCTCATTAGTCATCTTATGGCATATCAAACCAAGCACACAGATACTTGTTAGGGAACAATGTATCAGACAGACTCACCTTGAGAGTGACACATGGAAACCATTATTGGTGGTCATAGTCATCTCACATAGTGAAGGTGGTGATTGTGATTCTTAGACCTAAAGTCACTACACTCATCACATGTCGTTCAGTATATTTTCACATCATCAAAGGTGATTTTATAAGGATTTCCATAAAGGTGATGATTGGGTAGTCGTGACACAAGGGGACTAAATGTGAGTGATGTAGATGGGACCTAACCCTCCTACTAGAGTTTGATATCATGGCCATTTGATAAGAGAGACTGAGAAACACATGTGCATGCACATGTGAATCAATATATGATATTGAGGTCACATATATCTCATACAATATGCTCTAGCTTCAAGAAACATGGTTTGAACACTGAAAGGATGATGATTAATGCCTCGAGTTCATTCTAAATATCAGAGAGAAAGGAATTATACAATAACTACAACACCTTACACGTATTGTAGGTTCAAGTTGTTCTTCAACTTCCCATTCACTTGGGGAGCACTGATGTGTGACTAGGCACCGCTCTTAGCTTGTGATGTCATAAGCTAGTTATGGACATTCAATGCCAACGTGATATGGGACCTATAGGGTCACACACATAGGAACTCATATAGAAGAGAAGTTTAATCATGAATGATGATTGGATTGATTACCAAAGTGTTTATGTATTCAATTCAAGTAACAAATAAGCTGACTGGACTACCATCAGATTGACTCAAGTTTTGAGATGTCTGCTTGGAGTGTCAGGTTGATTAGAACTGAATTGGCTGAGTTCTGCATGAATTGGGGCACCAACCGATCAACTCACTGGGTGAACCAACTAGCTCAGGTTTGGTGAGATGAGTGCTTCACCTAGTGAACCTATTGGCTCAGTCATACCAACCGAAGGTTCTGGTGACTTTCTCGAATTCGTGAGAAAAGTTGATCGTTTCACTTGTTCAATTAGATTGGTACACGAATTAATGTTGTGAATTAATTGGAAACAAAATTGCTAATCCATATGCGATTGGGAAACATGAAAAAATGACCAGTTCAAGATACAAACTGGTCAATTTGTAGGTAGAGAAAATTCATGATCTTCTGGTCCCTTCCACTCCCACACAGATTGGGAACCCATACCCTAACCCCTCCTATAAATAGAGGGGTACTAGGAGATTCCAAGAATACAACTCAACTGCCTATGAAAATTGTTGTCCTCTCTAGTTGTGATAACCAATAGAGAGCCCAAGCAAGTCCTACCCACTAATGGGAGGGATTGTAAGGGATAAACAATTGTTAGAGAGCAAGTTGGTGACTAGTACACCAATGGGATGGGAAACTCCATCTTGTTCATTCTACTAGAATGACATGAGTTCTAATTGGTCTGTGTGGACTTATCTAGAGGCAAGGAGGCCTTTGCCCATCACTAGGAGGGAAACATCAACCTGTAGTCTATGGTGAGACTATAAGAGCTGCTACTAACACTATTCAAGTTTGTCGTCCGTGGTGAAGACCAAGAACAACACATACACAGTCCAAGAGCAATTAGAAGATAGTTGCTATGTAATGAGTTATAGTCTCTAGACTTGCTCCAGGATTAGGCATAAACTCGTTAAACCATCTTTCCTATTTCATAGTTATTGAAATGATCTTGCTATTATGGGAATAAGGATAGATAATTTTTTTGTTCAGGCTGTCTGCTGTGGTATCAGAGCCACGCCAATTTACTGTGTTTTTGAGATAATAAATATGATCAGATTTTGGCTTTTACAGTTTATTTGTTGCATACAATGTGAATATTTAAATTGTTTCATATGCATATTCGATCAAACACCACATAATCCCAAACTAATATATATATATATATATATATATATATATATATATATATATAGAGAGAGAGAGAGAGAGAGAGAGAGTTGAGCTACAATACACTCGAGTGTATTGGGCATCCTATACACCTCAATTCTTATGTGTTGGATTAAGATCCGAGGACAAATAGAAAGAAGCAGAAAAGTGGCCTGCTGCCACTAAATTAACGGACCGGTGCCGTCATCCAGTCACTGGGCCCACACCCACACTATTGTATAACAGATTATACCCCCACTCCTCTCTCTTTCTCCACCTCCCACTCCTCTCCTTTCTCTCTCCTACCTTGTGCTGTCTCCCACCTCTAGCTCCTCCCTCTTCTCTACCTCTTGGCCATGCGAGAAATTTGTAGCAGCGACGGAGACATTCACTGTATGCTTTGTTTCCTCTTGATCCTAAAAAATCCAGATGGTGTACTTCGAGGCCAATGGCCATCATCATTATCCTTAACAGACATTGCATGCTAGCTTGACATGATCTTCCATCTCTCTATTGATGGGCTAGAGGTACGCACAAACTCTGCTGATGCATCTCTTTGCCTACACACTACACCTCCCTATACGACAGTTCCAACAGTGACAGAATGCAGCGAATTCCATGCCATATGATTAGGCAGCTTGGGACAAAGAGGTCAACCTTGTATATCATAGTAATGGATAACGCACCTTGTAAGTACGTATTGTAATGAACACATGGGCAATTCAGCCTTCTATCACTGAAACAATTGATTAAAACCGTCTGAATGATAACATAAAGACCATTGGATTTTTGCATAGGAGCATTTACGTACTTCTTCCCTCTCCCTATACCGTTCCATCAGCTATGAAAACCGTGTTTCTAGATGACTTAGAACATCCACATATAGTTCCCATTTTGTTCAGTATTACCATTACCAAAATTCAGGCTTACCATCAGTGACTTGTTGTACACTAAGCAACCTGCGCTGAAAGTATCTAAATACACAGTATCCTGACATATGATAACAAAATCCAAAATATGTCATATAGTGTCATATTACACGAGCCAACTCATACTCAGATGAAGCGATGTACCACTGGATTGTTCTACACGAACTAACATAAACTAGTAGGCAAATAAGAAAATTTAAATCAGCAAAGAATAGCAGCAAGCCAGCAATGCTAATTAGTCACTCGACGTACATTTACCATGCAACACATATAGTCATTACAATAATAAAACACTTTACAAATGCTGCCAATAGGTAGAATAATAGAAACAATACCTCTCTTTCTGGTTCTAGACCCTAGTTGAAGTTTACTGCAATTGAACACAGTGTTAAGAAACTACAATTGAATGTTGAATATTAGCTCTCGATTTATTGCAAGAGTCACTCTTTTGTTGCTTTTGTAATAGTACCATTGAAATCAAAGTGTAGGAGGAAACAAGAAGGGATTGGGGAAGAAAACACCAAGATTCATCAAAAATATATCGTATTTGGGTTTGTTGATGTTTCCTTTGGAACGCATCATGCATGTCGCGATGATATGGATTCTCTTTTTCATATTGGTCAGTTGACACAAACTACATAGGCACTTGAGATGACAATTTAATGGAATGCAATGACTGATTTTTTTCCGTCTTAATGCTCATGCTAGAAAAACATGTTGTTCTTATTTGATTAACATATTGAGGAGGTCGAACACATCATGTGTTAATTGATTTACTGGATGCACAACTGACCAGTTTGATTAATAACAGCGGCCTCTCAGACCTCTCTGAGCCGTAGCATCCTCCTGCAGTTCTCGAGGCTCTCGAGCGCAAGCATGCCTCTCCCACATCAAACCCCAACTCCCACTGTTGCATGTTGACACACTTTTATTCTTCCGAAGAACACCTGGTACAGGTCCCGTGCCACTCCACCAGTACACCAATCCAGTCCCTTGCTTTGGCGTGAGGGCCAAACATGTCAGGATCTCGATGACCAGTCTGTGGATCAACTTGTGCTCCCCACCATGGTGTACAATCTCACACATGCCGCCAACTATGAAGACTATGTCCATGATCTCTGTACGCAACCGCTTCTCTTATTTTGAAGTGCGTCTGCTTAACCATCTACAATGGATAGGGCACGACCGGCATTGTTATAGGCCTGGCAGCAAATCATCTGGTTTTTTTAGAACCAAGAGGAGACAAATCAAAATGCAGTGAATGTCTTCGTCGTTGCTACAAGTTGGAGTTGATTGAAGGAATAGCATACTCCATGCCAAAAGCAGGAGCACCAAATCCACACTCTTTCTCGCTTGGCTGAGAGGGAGAGAAGAGGGAGTTAGGAGTGCGAGGTGGAAGAGAGAAAGGATAGGAGCTTGAGGTGGGAGAGAGAGAACCAGGAGGTGCGATAGAGAGAGGAATGGGGGTATGATCTATTTTACAGTAGTGTGGGTATGGGGTCCAGTGACCGGTTGACGACATCCGTCTGCTAACATAGCAGGTCACTTTTCTACTTCTTTCTACTTGTCCCCGGATCTTAATCCAACGCATAAGAATTGAGGTGTACAGGAGCTCCAATACACTCGAGTGTATTGTAGCTCAACTATCTCTCTCTCTCTCTCTCTCTCTCTCTATATATATATATATATATATATATATATATATATATATATAATGTGATATATATGCAATTTACATGTGTCACCCCAAAAGTGGTTTTGATGGTCTATGTCTAGCATGGTTATGGCTAATAACCCAATATCTGTGTGTGGTTGGATGGATGCTTTATTGTTGTTGTATCTCGATTTGGATATCGAGCCTCTACCTCCTTATTCCAAATGTAAAGTTAATTCTTTCCTACCTTTTCTCCCCTTGAATGTAATTTGAAGTTTCTCTTTACCATGTAATAAGTTTAATAGCAATAGGATAGTTTCTTTTCTTGCAATGACGAAGATGACAATCAACATCAGGAGAGCCAACCATTTCATGTGACGAGCCGACCGACTAGAGGACCAAGAGGGGCGGACCATAAGAGTGAACCAACCGGTTGGTGGGTCCAACTAACCATTTGGAAGGAGTCCAGACATCAATCGGACAGGGGGCCAATCGACCATTTTAGAGGAGCAACCAACCAACCAAGAGATGAGACGACCAGATCAAGGGTTGAATCGATCAACCCGGATTGGCAAGCATAGATCAACACCAACAACATGTTCATGCATATGATGTAATGTTGACCTAGGTGGCAGTAATTCCTTGTGTCTCCATGAAATTACAAGAATACATGGCCATAACCATCACCTTTTGTTTTATATTGCATGATTATGTTGAGGGATATATCATGCATATGATACATACTATATATGTGGTGACTGGATACAATATATATATATATATATATATATATATATATATATATAAATATTTCTTCAATCAAACATATTAAGTCTAAGATGCTTTCCATTAGAGTGCACACATGAAAAGCTTGATTGGCCAAGCGTAGGTTATGCAAAGATATGGTGCATCATCTATCTTGTGGAAGTGTGATGGTAGATATGTAGGTTCTGCCAAAACAGGGTGCATGTCTATCGTGTCGGCTTTTGGGTTAGGCTTACCTGTGTGGTCATAAAGAAGATTAAGCACCAGAAGCATGCATAGGATTATGGCAAGGGGTTGTACATATCATCTATCCAAGAATTTCATATGATGCAATTAGCAAATGTTGCCTACCTTGATAAATGATGACAGGCGTTGACATATTGGCTGGGTGATAGCTGAATTATTTTGGATCTGGACTCATTAGAAAATTATTTGTTACAATTTTCCAAATTGATACATGAGGATTGTCAATTTGATCAAAATAATGGTCAACATTGTCAAAATTTTCAAATCAAATAAAATAAAATCAAATCAAAAATGAGTTTTTGACAAAATTGCAAACTCTTTTGTAAAATCAAATGGCAACAAACAACAATCACTTTTCTCTATGATTGGTCCTTGAGAAGGACAGGATAAATGGAAACAACTTCCATGAATGGTTTAGGATGTTGACAATCATTCTCAGACAAGAGCGCAAGCTCTATGTCTTGGAGACACCAGAGCCAGATGAACCCCTTCCCAATACACCTAAGGCTGACAAAGATGCTTACAAGAAGCACATTGAAGATGTCATGGATATGAAGTGTCTGATGCTATCCTCCATGAACTATGAGCTGCAGAGGAGCATGAGAACATGGATGTGATTGAGATGGTCACACATCTCAAGAACATGTTCTAAGATCAGGCAAGACAAGAGAGATACAATGTCTCCAAGGTGATGTTCAAGTACTACAAGGCAGAAGGAGATCCAGTAGATCCTCATGTACTCAAGATCATTGGGTATGTTGAGAATTTGGCTAGACTAGGATTTCCCTTAGATCAAGAGTTGGCCACTGATGTAATTCATACATGCAGTATGTCATGAACTACAACATGAATGACTTTGACAAGTCATTGATAGAGTTATTGGGCATGTTGAGAACAACGGAGGCACAAATGAAGAAAGACAAACCCAAGTCTGTTATGATGATCAACAAGACAAAAGGAAAGTCTAAAGGTAAAGGAAAATCTAAGGAGAGCTCTAAAGCTAGCGATAAGTCCAAATCTTCAGATCTTAAGGCAAAGGGAGGAATAAAGAAAAGAGGCGATTGTCACCAACCTGGACATTGGAAAAGAAATTTCCCACTCTGGATAGAGGAATTAAAGAAGATGAAGGAAGGTGGTGAGGCCTCCACTTTAGGTATAAACATTATAAGATAAATTTAACTACTTCTTCATCTCAGTATGTGATACCAAATAGAGATATGCCATACATGATGTAACATCCCTGGCCTGGGTTATGCTTTAACCCTAGGTGTTTTGATTAAGAAAGTTGATTATATGCGTGTACTTATCTTGTGAAAGGTAATTAAGGCTCTTGAGGAACTTATATTTCAATTTCAGTCCTTTTTGAATAATGTTGAAGCAATGTTTGCTTATTTTGGACTAAAATGCAAATTACCCAAGTTGAGGGGTTAACTTGCAAATTGCACATGATAAGATGTTAATCTGATGTTGTGACATCATAAGAATGAATATAATGTAGTGGTATGGTTTTCCCAAGCCTGGACACCAAGATAGAGCTTGTTGGACAATGTTGTGCATTAAAACCTAGTTTTGGAGTAAAGTGCAATTTACCCAAAATCTAGGGTTCAATATGAAAATTACCACTTCAATATGGTCCTTAATGTTTCTTGGCATCATGTAGAGCAAATAAAATGAGAGGGACTCCTCATTTGAATTAAGTTGTAGGAGAGAGAATCTTGACATTAAAATAACCAAGAATAATGCCTAATTGAAACCCTAATTCGATTTAGGGCAAAAATGAATAAAAATAATTGAAGGGCTTTCAACAAAAATGTTTTGGGTTGATTTTGAATAAGGATGGACGATCCTTTAACAAGATAAGGAACGAAAATATCTTAAGTAGGTGAAATTCCACTCACCTTTTTATAAAGAAAAGTAATATCCACTCACATGTGAGATATTATATAATAAGCATTAAGGTGCTTAATTTGCTTTTCTTTAAATTGAGGATAATGAAGGAGAATTAAAGGAAAAGGGATATTCCTCGTATCCATGGAGTTGAGGGGTAAGAGGCGGCCATAATTTTTGGATTAGTTGGATTTTTATAAGGCATATTCTCTCTCATCAATTTCTTTATAAAAGTGCCATTTCCAAGCCCAAACCAAGGCCTTTTTCGGATTTTCTTCTTCTCCTTGCTTGCAAAACCGACCAAGAAGCTAGGGAGGAGCCGGGAGAACGTCCCCAACCTGTGGGTAAGCCCTTGAACTTCGTTCTCCATGATTTCATGGTGGAAATCAAAAATAAATTATGGATTCCTTCTTATTTCGATCTCCTCTTCAACCCTAGCCAACTTTTGCAATCAAAAGCTTGAGGACGATCCTAGGGGGAGTTGCAAGAGCTTCATCCACCATTAATGGCGTGAGCTTGGAGCTTTGGAGCTCAATTGGAGGCGGGTTTTATAACTCAAACCCTTAAACATTGCTATTGCATCAATTCTCTATGCTTTGTTGATTGATTTCTTCAATTTGATACACTCTTGTTTCTTTGCTGCAATTTCCATCAAGAACGGTTGCTGTTCTTGGTTGTTCGAAGGAAGGGGATGATGAAATCATCCTAGATGCTTATCCAAAGAAAATTACCAAGCAAAACCGTTTTGATAGCTACTCCAAACCGTTTTAATTTGATTGGCTATGCGATTTCAGCAAACCGTTTAAGGGCAAACAGTTTGAAACCGTTTGGGAGCAAACGGTTTCAAGACCGTTTGAGATGGTTGACCAAGCGTTGACCGTTTGGGAATTTTGTTCCTAATTATGTAGGATGATAACCCTCCAAATTTTAGGGATTAACTCCAAAGGAATCGAGAGTTGAAGGCCAATCAATTAGGCAATCAGATTGAATTATGTGCTGATTTTCAACCTGATTAACTTGACCTGGTTGAGCAAACGGTTTCAAGACCGTTTGAGATGGTTGACCAAGCGTTGACCGTATGGGATCCCTGTTCATAATTATGTTTATTAATAACCCTCCAAATTTGAGGGATTAACTCCACAGGAATCGTGAGTTGAAGCCTAATCAATTAGGGAAACCTAATTGGATTAAGTGCTGATTTTCAATCTGATTTAATTGAACGTTTTGGGCAAACGGTCTCAAGACCGTATAAGATGGTTGACTAATCGTTGACCGTATGAGATTACTGTTCCTAATGATTTTGGTTAATGACTCACCAAATTTTATGGATTAATTCCAAACGAGTCATGAGTTGAAGGCTAATCAATTGGGAAAACCCTAATTGAAATCAGTGCTGCAATTCCAATGAGTTAATTAGAGATTTTGGGTTGATTAGCCCAAACGGTTTTAAGACCGTTTGGGGATCACCCAAACGGTCTCAAGACCGTTTGGGGATCACCCGAAGACCATTTGGAGGTCTGGGGTCAAGTATAGTTGACCAATTGAAGGTCCAAAGGTACTAATCATATTGCAATGTAGTGCTGATTTGTTGATCAACTCGATAGACCAATCCATGATGAATTTTCACTAGAGTCCAAAGGTTGGATGGGAAAACGGTCTCAAGACCGTTTGGAGCTCATCCAAACGGTCTCAAGACCGTTTGGTGGTCACCGAAGACCGTTTGGAGGTCTAGGGTTGAGTACGGTTAGGTGTTTGAAGGTCTAAAGGTACCAAGCTGTTAAACAATGTAATGCTGATTTGGTGATCAATCCAATGAACCAAACCCTAATTGGATTGCTTAGATTTGAGTGATATGATGGGCAAACGGTCTCAAGACCGTTTGGAGGTCATCCAAACGACCTAAAGACCGTTTGGGGTCAGGTCATACCCAATTTGGATGATGGTTCAATGGTTTCAAAGCAACTAGTCTTACATTGATTAGTGTTGTTGAATCATCGATTCCAAACCCTAATTCAATTGAATCAAACCCTAATTGATGATCAATTGAGGGTCAATTGAGAGTCAAATCAGTTTAAGGTTGACCTATTAAACTCAATTGAAGTATGAGGGTAGGTCCAATTGATGATTGGTTCCATGAATTTAATGATTGAAGGAATCAACATTGAAAACCCTAATTCAATTGGATACCTTATGTAATGGAGGTCCAATGTGATTGAATCTCTTGAGAATAGAGATGATGAATCATCCATTGATCGAATGATTATTAGTAATGATAATCAATGAAGGTACAAAGGTTGAAACCCTAATAGTACCTAAGTGATTAGTGCCAATTAAGATATGAACCCTAATTGCTTATAAGAACAATGTCTTAGTACACTATGTTAACCATAGTTGTATATACTTGATTGAAGGGTTGATGTAACCTAATCAAGTTGATAGGATGATGGAAAGGAATTCATACATGAGTATTGATCATGTGATGAATAGTATGGTAAACCCTAATCCTCACCCTAATGAAGTATGATAGTATGGTAAACCCTAATCCTAATAATGGAATGGTTACTAATATACTAATGGGGGAAATGCCTAAAGTGATTGATTGTGGATACCCTTATAGCAAGTAATGCTTTAACTTGAGATGAGTCCATATCATTAAAGATAGTTGGACCATTCTTATGTGTGACCTATGCACTTCATGGTAAGTGTGATAGGTTAATGGATTAAAGGATTAAGATGGGAAATACCTTAATCCAAGATAAGCTGATAACTTAAGGAAGTTGAAAGTGATGAGGAAAGTGATATATCAATATGTGATAAATATCACTTTTAGCATTACACGATTGATATAGTTCAATACCTGGAATAGTTGCACAGGATTAGCATAGTCTAATACCTGGAATGATAACACAGGATTGGCTAACTCCCAATACCTGGAATGATAACACAGGATTGGCTAACTCCCAATACCTGGAATGATAACACAGGATTGGCTAACTCCCAATACCTGGAATGATAACACAGGATTGGCTAACTCCCAATACCTGGAATGATAACACAGGATTGGCTAACTCCCAATACCTGGAATAATAACACAGGATTGGCTAACTCCCAATACCTAGAATGCACAGGATTGGCTAACTCCCAATACCTGGAATAATAACACAGGATTGGCTAACTCCCAATACCTGGAATGCACAGGATTGACATAGATCAATACCTGGAATAATAACACAGGATTGGCTAACTCCCAATACCTGGAATGCACAGGATTGGCTAACTCCCAATACCTGGAATAATAACACAGGATTGGCTAACTCCCAATACCTGGAATGCACAGGATTGACATAGATCAATACCTGGAATAATAACACAGGATTGGCTAACTCCCAATACCTGGAATGCATAGGATTGGCTAAACCCCAATACCTGGAATAGTTGCACAGGATTGACATAGATCAATACGTGGAATAGTTGCACAGGATTGACACAGATCGATACCTGGAATGGTTGTACAGGATTGACATAGATCAATGCCTGGAATGGATACACAGGAATAATATAAATCTAATGCTTGTACTAGTTGCACAGGATTGGTGTAATCCAATGCCTGGAATACTTATATAGGATTGGTATAGACCAATGCCTGAATAAGACATGATGATGTACACTCTCATGTCCATTATAGCCAAAATCTGTTTAGCAGATTGGCTAAGGCCAATAAGTTGAAACGAGAATGTCTCATGGGTGACATATCAAGATAATGAGTGTCACAAGAGAATGTCTCATGGGTGACATATCAAGATAATGAGTGTCACAAGAGAAGTTTGATATGATGGTATAATATGGAGGATAAATGATATACATGTTCTTCCTATTCCTTATTAAGAGAATGCTTTAAATTGCTTATCATCTGCCTAGTTTTATATCCTTAATTGCAATAATAATGTTTTGGCGGAGAGTTATATCTCTCGCTGGGGCAATTTACAATTGTCTCACCCCCGTGGGAAAACTTTTTTAGGTATGCATGGGAGGCAAGGCAGGAAATCCCTAGAACAGAGATGAGCAGAAGCAACAACAACAACAAGGACATCAATGACATCTCAGGTGGAGATATTGTCTGTTAAGTCATATAGATAGTAGTCCTATGTGTCGTCTCTGTACTCTCAGGTCCTCGGAGTTTTAAATGATTCAATCGGAGTTTTGGCTTAATGCCTCAAAGTTTTATACTGCCTGTGTATATTTGTTAACAGGGCAGTCAATGTTGTAATCCTTAAAAAGGAATTGTACAGGCTGTGTACTTGTGATCCAAGATGAAATGGAAACACTTTGGTTCTTGGTTAAAGAGTTTTCCTATGAATGGATCTCTTTGCAAATGGTTTTAATTTTTAGTGATTTTCAGTAATTACACTGCAAATAATTCACTTCCGCATTAGTTAATCCTGTTTTCGCGAGACGGTCATTACATTTAGTGGTATCAGAGCTCTAGGTTCGTTGAGTCTACAGAGACATAGGACTAAGTTGTTGAGTCTGTGTTAGTGTCCTCCAATATACCCTATAATGATTTCTGCTTGTGCAGAGAAAGGGTAAAGTTTAAAATGACTGGAGAGAACAATGAACACATTTCTTAGGGCAATGTTGTTGCACCAAGAAGAGGTGCAAGGGATCATGCAAGAATAGAATGAGTGCCTGAGAATCCCCATTAAGATCTGATCAAGATAGAGAATCCTATGATCATGCTCTTGTTGGGAAGATTAGGGCAACAGTAATGCATATGAGTGGACTGGATGCTAGGCTTACAACCTAGGTTATCAGTCCTTAATACAGAAAGCTTGAGCTTTAAATGAGTTCCTAAATGACTTAGTCATGTTGGAACAAGGGAAAATATGGAAATGATTAACTTATAGCAAGAAAGTGGACTCTGCTATGAGTTCAGACAGATAATAAATATGTGATGGTAGTGCCCAAGAAGGGGCAATAAGCTGAGAAGTAGGGAATGGTCTCTATAATTCTAGAGACATTTGCCTAATGGTTTTAAAAAGCCAAGTTTTTGGTACTAATAGTGCAATAAATGCCTAGTGTACTAGGGAAGTAGCCACTAAGTAAGTGCATAGGTCTTAACCTTTCACCTGTAAGATTCTATGGCTTAGTTTTTGCTTCAGTAATAAGACTAGTAAGACCATGATATGAGTACAAGGTATGTTATAAATGTGTACATGTTGAGTACACTTAACCCTTTTTGTTATAAAAAAAAAGATTGTTGATATTGTTTTCCCCGTTGGTTACTATATAGGGATGAAATGATGAGAACTAGAATTTGAATTCTGTTCAGTATTCTTTTAAATGCTCTATATTGATCTTACCTCCATGAAAGAGGAAGAGGTATAGAAGAGATGCCTGGATAAAATCCAGGGATGTTAAATCTTATGTTATGGTAATATGAAAAGAAAGGAATATGATAGCATGTAAGTGCATACTACTTGATCTCAGTACTTGTAAACCCTGATCAGGTGTACAACTATTGATGATAAAGTGAGTATGGAAACTCTTAGATTGATATCTTTTTGATTGCCCTGATCGAGCAATCATTCTGATACAATCTAATGAGTATCATGAAATTGGAAATATGATATGGATAAATGTATCATATCTTAAGAACAAGAAAGAAGGATCTGATAGGAATTCAGATCAGTATGTGTATATGAGGAAGTAAAAGTATGACCCTCATATGATGAGAAAGAGAACAAGGGAGGTGATCCCTATTCTATAAAGTTGTAAATATGATAAAAGAAAGATGAGAATATGATGTGTATTCAACACATGTGACTGATACCAAGGTAAGAGATTCTAGTATCTGAGAATTATCAGATGATTTAGATTGGCTACCTGGAGTGGTCAACTATGAAATCAGTCTGATTATATAAAATGATATGAACATCATATGTTAGGGGTTTATGCTTTGCATAAACATAAAAACTAAATATGTCTTTAAGATAAGTTCTCAATTGGCTCTATGAGAATATTGTGGGAAGGAACTTTGTGCTAATAAAAGTTCTATGATGTCTTCATAACAATGAGGTGTTATGAAAAGACATGATGATATGAGGAATGAATAATATCTGTTCCCTTTATCTGGGATTTCGGGGACGAAATCCTTGTTAGGGGTTTATAATTTGTAACATCCCTGACCTGGGTTATGCTTTAACCCTAGGTGTTTTGATTAAGAAAGTTGATTATATGCATGTACTTATCTTGTGAAAGGTAATTAAGGCTCTTGAGGAACTTATATTTCAATTTCAGTCCTTTTTGAATAATGTTGAAGCAATGTTTGCTTATTTTGGACTAAAATGCAAATTACCCAAGTTGAGGGGTTAACTTGCAAATTGCACATGATAAGATGTTACTCTGATGTTGTGACATCATAAGAATGAATATAATGTAGTGGTATGGTTTTCCCAAGCCTGGACACCAAGATAGAGCTTGTTGGACAATGTTGTGCATTAAAACCTAGTTTTGGAGTAAAGTGCAATTTACCCAAAATCTAGGGTTCAATATGCAAATTACCACTTCAATATGGTCCTTAATGTTTCTTGGCATCATGTAGAGCAAATAAAATGAGAGGGACTCCTCATTTGAATTAAGTTGTAGGAGAGAGAATCTTGACATTAAAATAATCAAGAATAATGCCTAATTGAAACCCTAATTCGATTTAGGGAAAAAATGAATAAAAATAATTGAAGGGCTTTCAACCAAAATGTTTTGGGTTGGTTTTGAATAAGGATGGACGTTCCTTTAACAAGATAAGGAACGAAAATATCTTAAGTAGGTGAAATTCCACTCACCTTTTTATAAAGAAAAGTAATATCCACTCACATGTGGGATATTACATAATAAGCATTAAGGTGCTTAATTTGCTTTTCTTTAAATTGAGGATAATGAAGGAGAATTAAAGGCAAAGGGATATTCCTCGTATCCATGGAGTTGAGGGGGAAGAGGCGGCCATAATTTTTGGATTAGTTGGATTTTTATAAGGCATATTCTCTCTCATCAATTTCTTTATAAAAGTGCCATTTCCAAGCCCAAACCAAGGCCTTTTTCGGATTTTCTTCTTCCCCTTGCTTGCAAAACCGACCAAGAAGCTAGGGAGGAGCAGGGAGAACGTCCCCAACCTGTGGGTAAGCCCTTGACATTCGTTCTCCATGATTTCATGGTGGAAATCGAAAATAAATTATGGATTCCTTCTTATTTCGATCTCCTCTTCAACCCTAGCCAACTTTTGCAATCAAAAGCTTGAGGACGAGCCTAGGGGGAGTTGCAAGAGATTCATCCACCATTAATGGCGTGAGCTTGGAGCTTTGGATCTCAATTGGAGGCGGGTTTTATAACTCAAACCCTTAAACATTGCTATTGCATCAATTCTCTATGCTTTGTTGATTGATTTCTTCAATTTGATACACTCTTGTTTCTTTGCTGCAATTTCCATCAAGAACGGTTGCTGTTCTTGGTTGTTCGAAGGAAGGGGATGATGAAATCATCCTAGATGCTTATCCAAAGAAAATTACCAAGAAAAACCGTTTTGATAGCTACTCCAAATCTTTTTAATTTGATTGGCTATGCGATTTCAGCAAACTGTTTAAGGGAAAACGGTTTGAAACCGTTTGGGAGCAAACGGTTTCAAGACCATTTGAGATGGTTTACCAAGCATTGACCGTTTGGGAATTTTGTTCCTAATTATGTAGGCTGATAACCCTCCACATTTGAGGGATTAACTCCAAAGGAATCGAGAGTTGAAGGCCAATTAATTAGGCAATCAGATTGAATTATGTGCTGATTTTCAACCTGATTAACTTGACCTGGTTGAGCAAACGGTTTCAAGACCGTTTGAGATGGTTGACCAAGCGTTGACCGTATGGGATACCTGTTCATAATTATGTTTATTAATAACCCTCCAAATTTTAGGGATTAACTCCAAAGGAATCGTGAGTTGAAGCCTAATCAATTAGGGAAACCTAATTGGATTAAGTGCTGATTTTCAATCTGATTTAATTGAACGTTTTGGGCAAACGGTCTCAAGACCGTATAAGATGGTTGACTAAGCATTGACCGTATGAGATTACTGTTCCTAATGATGTTTGTTAATGACTAACGAAATTTATGGATTAATTCCAAACGAGTCATGAGTTGAAGGCTAATCAATTGGGAAAACCCTAATTGAAATCAGTGCTGAAATTCCAATGAGTTAATTAGAGATTTTGGGTTGATTAGCCCAAACGGTTTCAAGACCGTTTGGGGATCACCCAAACGGTCTCAAGACCGTTTGGGGATCACCCCAAGACCGTTTGGAGGTCTGGGGTCAAGTATAGTTGACCAATTGAAGGTCCAAAGGTACTAATCATATTGCAATGTAGTGCTGATTTGTTGATCAACTCGATAGACCAATCCATGATGAATTTTTACTAGAGTCCAAAGGTTGGATGGGAAAACGGTCTCAAGACCGTTTGGTGGTCACCCAAGACCGTTTGGAGGTCTAGGGTTGAGTATGGTTAGGTGTTTGAAGGTCTAAAGGTACCAAGCTGTTAAACAATGTAATGCTGATTTGGTGATCAATCCAATGAACCAAAGCCTAATTGGATTGCTTATATTTGAGTGATATGATGGGCAAACGGTCTCAAGACCGTTTGGAGGTCATCCAAACGACCTCAAGACCGTTTGGGGTCAGGTCATACCCAATTTGGATGATGGTTCAATGGTTTCAAAGCAACTAGTCTTACATTGATTAGTGTTGTTGAATCATCGATTCCAAACCCTAATTCAATTGAATCAAACCCTAATTGATGATCAATTGAGGGTCAATTGAGAGTCAAATCAGTTGAAGGTTGACCTATTAAACTCAATTGAAGTATGAGGGTAGGTCCAATTGATGATTGGTTCCATGAATTCAATGATTGAAGGAATCAACATTGAAAACCCTAATTCAATTGGATACCTTATGTAATGGAGGTCCAATGTGATTGAATCTCTTGAGAATAGAGATGATGAATCATCCATTGATCCAATGATGATTAGTAATGATAATCAATGAAGGTAAAAAGGTTTAAACCCTAATAGTACCTAAGTGATTAGTGCCAATTAAGGAATGAACCCTAATTGCTTATAAGAACAATGTCTTAGTACACTATGTTAACCATAGTTTTATATACTTGATTGAAGGGTTGATGTAACCTAATCAAGTTGATAGGATGATGGAAAGGAATTCATACATGAGTATTGATCATGTGATGAATAGGGTATGATCCTTAATAAAGAGATCATGTGAACCCTAATTGAGGTTGATTCCATGTAAACCCAAATTGAGGGTGATGCCATGAGAAACCGATGTTGGGATGAATAGTAAACCCTAATTTTAGGCAATATGATGAGAAAGCCTAATGAAGGGTGATGTTATATGCAATCCTCACCTTAATGAAGTATGATAGTATGGGAAACCCTAATCCTAATAATGGAATGGTTACTAATATACTAATGGGGGAAATGCCTAAAGTGATTGATTGTGGATACCCTTATAGAAAGTAATGCTTTAACTTGAGATGAGTCCATATCATTAAAGATAGTTGGACCATTCTTATGTGTGACCTATGAACTTCATGGTAAGTGTGATAGGTTAATGGATTAAAGGATTAAGATGGGAAATACCTTAATCCAAGATAAGCTGATAACTTAAGGAAGTTGAAAGTGATGAGGAAAGTGATATATCAATATGTGATAAATATCACTTTTAGCATTACACGATTGATATAGTTCAATACCTGGAATAGTTGCACAGGATTAGCATAGTCTAATACCTGGAATGATAACACAGGATTGGCTAACTCCCAATACCTGGAATGATAACACAGGATTGGCTAACTCCCAATACCTGGAATGATAACACAGGATTGGCTAACTCCCAATACCTGGAATGATAACACAGGATTGGCTAACTCCCAATACCTGGAATGATTACACAGGATTGGCTAACTCCCAATACCTGGAATAATAACATAGGATTGGCTAACTCCCAATACCTGGAATGCACAAGATTGGCTAACTCCCAATACCTGGAATAATAACACAGGATTGGCTAACTCCCAATACCTGGAATGCACAGGATTGACATAGATCAATACCTGGAATAATAACATAGGATTGGCTAACTCCCAATACCTGGAATGCACAGGATTGACATAGATCAATACCTGGAATAATAACACAGGATTGGCTAACTCCCAATACCTGGAATGCACAGGATTGGCTAAACCCCAATACCTGGAATAGTTGCACAGGATTGACATAGATAAATACCTGGAATAGTTGCACAGGATTGACACAGATCGATACCTGGAATGGTTGTATAGGATTGACATAGATCAATACCTGGAATGGATACACAGGAATAATATAAATCTAATGCTTGTACTAGTTGCACAGGATTGGTGTAATCCAATGCCTGGAATACTTATATAGGATTGGTATAGACCAATGCCTGAATAAGACATGATGATGTACACTCTCATGTCCATTATAACCAAAATCTGTTTAGCAGATTGGCTAAGGCCAATAAGTTGAAACGAGAATGTCTCATGGGTGACATATCAAGATAATGAGTGTCACAAGAGAATGTCTCATGGGTGACATATCAAGATAATGAGTGTCACAAGAGAAGTTTGATATGATGGTATAATATGGAGGATAAATGATATACATGTTCTTCCTATTCCTTATTAAGAGAATGCTTTAAATTGCTTATCATCTGCCTAGTTTTATATCCTTAATTGCAATAATAATGTTTTGGCGGAGAGTTATATCTCTCGCTGGGGCAATTTACAATTGTCTCACCCCCGTGGGAAAACATTTTTAGGTATGCATGGGAGGCAAGGCAGGAAATCCCTAGAACAGAGATGAGCAGAAGCAACAGCAACAACAAGGACATCAATGAGATCTCAGGTGGAGATATTGTCTGTCAAGTCATATAGATAGTAGTCCTATGTGTCGTCTCTGTACTCTCAGGTCCTCGGAGTTTTAAATGATTCAATCGGAGTTTTGGCTTAATGCCTCAAAGTTTTATACTGCCTGTGTATATTTGTTAACATGGCAGTCAATGTTGTAATCCTTAAAAAGGAATTGTACAGGCTGTGTACTTGTGATCCAGGATGAAATGGAAACACTTTGGTTCTTGGTTAAAGAGTTTTCCTATGAATGGATCTCTTTGCAAATGGTTTTAATTTTTAGTGATTTTCAGTAATTACACTACAAATAATTCACTTCCACATTAGTTAATCCTGTTTTCGCGAGACGGTCGTTACACATGAAGTGCAAGATCAAACAAGAAGTAAGGTCTTTATGAAAGGACAAAGACGGACAAGGTGGAGTAAGAGTTGCTGAAGATTTAGTCTTTGTTAAAATTTATCTTAGCCCAATGGGAAAGTAATTGAGTTAGTTGAATTGCTATTTCATTATGCCAATAAATAGAAACATTTACTTTACGTATCTTGTATGACAAGGATAGTAAATCAATAAAGTGAGTTGTTAATGTTTCTATTTCAAAAGATGTGATATTGTATGACAATGCCCAACCATCTTAAAAATCTCTTAAGATGAATGTTTATAATGTTAATACCAAAGGATTATGATTGATAACTCAAACAATATCTAGCATAGTTATCTAAGGAACATATGTAAGAACTGCATTACTAGAATCCATATTGATGGTTATCTAGACTCTTTTTGGTTATCAAACCAATAATAGACATGCAAAACTTAAATATGAGCAATATGACACAATACTCTTCACTAGAGGTAGTAGGAGGATTAGAATTCTATTAGAGCTTATACATATTGATGTATGAGGAACTTATGGAATAAATGCTAAAGGTGGCTGGTAATACTTCATCATATTAAATAATGATCTCAGTTGATATGTGGGTTTGTATTTGGTGAAATACAAACATAAATCTCTTGAAATTTTCAAGAAGATTATGAATGAAGTATAACTTTGATAGAAGTATTAAGAAACATTGATGAGATCAAATGTTGAAATACTTTACATCAATAGTTTGAGGACCTTCTGGAAGGACTGTGATAATATGTCACAAAGTCAAATCCATCTGAACATGATGATGTGTTAGGATGAAGGAACTGCATCATAATGGGTCATGATATGATTGTCACAATAACCTATTCTTCTAATTTCCTCGTAGATGTATACTTTCACCAAAACAATATGCCATCAAGATGGTTTGAAAAACATCATAATTGATATGAAATGGGAATGTCTCAATATGTCTTAAAACCTATATAAAGAAAGTAGTTTTTTTTGGAAAAGGTTTATATGCAAACCATGATTGTTGAACCATGCTAGAAATCCCAATCTAACAACAAAGTGTTTGTTTCTAGGATAATTGAGTTCCAAAAGAATCAATGGGAGTAAAAGTAGATCTCAAAATATTTGAGGTCAATAAATAGGTATAATGAAAAATAAAGAGAATCACACGTTGTTGAGGAATCTCAAGTTTAACATGTAACATAGAACCTCAAAGTTCTAGTAGAACACATCTGAAATTGAAGGATTGTGAATCCAACAAATTAGATGGGTTGTTCATGAGATGACGAACCAACAAATCAACTAGAATCTATTGATAATGATAATATGAGAAATGGCTCAATGCCATTATGGAATCCATGTACACTAATAAGGTATGACCTTTCTAGTATCACCTGAAGGGGGTAAAACCTATAAGGTGAATTTGGGTTTTCATTGGAAAACCAACATGCATAACCTAAAAGGACATATTGGTTGCAAAGGTTTTCAAATCAGTTCAAAGTGTTTGAGCATAATGAATTTCCTTTACCAATTGTCATGCTTGTTAATGCAGCTAAAATAGACAATGATATTTGCATATGGAGATTAAAACTAGATTCCTTAAAAGGAATATGTGAGATGATGTATACGTGACACAACCTAAAGGTTTTATAACTTAAAGAATGCAAATAAGGTCTATAAGTTGCAAAGTTCAATTTGGAATTGAAACAAGAATCTCAAAGATATGATCTTTTCCCTTGACATGATAGTCAAAGAGTTTGACTTAAATCAATATAAAAGATGAAATCTGTGTTTATAAAAGATTTAGTGGGAGCATATATACATATTCCACATGTGATGGGGAATAAAATCTCAATATTATGAGTATTGAGAGTTGGCATGGAAAACACCTTCATCATTGAAGGATTAAGTGAAACATCCTATGTGATAGGGATCAAGATCTACAAGATAGTCCTTAAAAGTTTAATGACCTATATGAGAACATATAATAGCAAGATGCTGAAAAGAGTTCAATAGGAAAGTTCCACTAAGAGAGAATCCAAATTAGTCTCTCATGAACCCCATTATTGTGAAGAATGGAAAAGATATGAATAAGATGCCATATGTTGTAGCAATGGATCTATCATGAATGCTATAAATGTACTCATCCCATAATCTTGTATGTATTGGACTTGACAAGGTGATATTAACTTACAATAAGGGTTATTGGAATGTCATTAAGACATCCATTAGTGCTTGTGAAGTACTTAAGGATAAGTTGCTATAGTATAGTAGCAAGGAAGAGTCGGGTGTAAACGGTTACACCGATGCAAGCTTCCAGAATGAAAAAAGTGATCGCGATAAGATAGGCTTGATATTAAGAAATGAGTTGTAAGTTGGAAGGGTTATGAAATAGAAGCCATTCATATTATTATATAAATAGAAGCCATATATCCTGGTGTTGTGAACACTTGAGAGGACACTAAATGGATCTATAAACTCATATGATGAACATAAATATGTTCCAACCATTGAAGACACAATAGAGATACTATGGAAACAATAGAGCTACTTGTTAGACAAAGGAATATTATATACCATATTATGACAATTTCATCTCATATTGAAGAGATGAGAAATGTACAATATACTGACTAAAGCAAAAATGTTGCTAACCCGCTGGATTAGCACTTGCACGGAAGAAACACGATGGACATGTTTAGATCATTGAGAACGAGATTCGTTCGTGATTGGTTCTAAGTGCAAGTGGGAGTCTATTGGTATGGTATGCCCAGAGAGCTATTCATATGTTGATTGACATGACATATAATGTAAATGATTTGATTAATAATCATAAAGGAAAGCTTCCAATTCATTTTGTTTCACTTAGTTATGATATAATGAGGAAACATTATTAGAGTCTAGAGAATGACAATACTCAATGATGCATGTCTTCAAGTACATGACTTGAACAATGAGATCATACAAATGTTAAGAGTATGTACATTCTTGTTATGTCCCTAGTTGGTTGTTACTGTGGAAGGAAGATAGACACTAGTATCACACTAGACTAGAGTGTGGGTTGGTTGATGATAGAATCTCATTAGTCATGATATGGTATATCAAACCAAGCACAAAGATACTTATTAGGGAATAGTGTATCAGACAGACCCACCTTGAAAGTGACACATGGAAACCATTATTAGTGGCCATAGTCATCTCTCACAGTGAAGTTGGTGATTGTGATTCTTAGACTTGAAGTCACTAAACTCATTACCTGTCATTCAGAATACTTTGACATCATCAAATGTAACGCTGAATGAGGATTTCCATAAAGGGGATGATCAGGTAGCTATGACACATTGGGACTGATTGTGAGTGATGTAGATGGGATTTGTCCCTCCCACTGGAGTTTGATATCATGGCTGCTTGATAAGTGAGACTGAGAAATGCATGCACATGTACGTGTTAATCAATATATGATATTGAGGATACATATATATCATACAATCTACTCTAGGTCAAGAAACATGATCTGAACACTAAAAGGATGATGATTCCATGTCTCAAATTCATTTCAGATATCAGAAACAAAGGAATTATACAATGACTACAACACCTTACACAGATTGTAGGTTGAAGTTGTTCTTCAACTTTCCATTCAATTGGGCAACACTAATGTGTGAATAGGTACCACTCTTTTCATGTGATGTCATAAGCTAGTTATGGACATTCACTGTTAACGTGATATGGGAACTATAGGGTCACACACATAGGAACTCATCTAGAAGAGGAGTTTAATCATGAATGATGATTGGATTTATTACTAAAGTGTTTAGGTATTCAATTCAAGAAACAAATCAACTGACTGAATTTCCAGCCGATCGACCCAAGTGTTGAGATGGCCATTTGGAGTGCTAGGTTGATTAAAAATGAATTGGCTGAGTTCTACATGAATTGAGGCATGAAGATAGGCTCACTGGGTGAACCAACCAGCTCAGGTTGGGTGAGTCGACCAGTTCACCTAGTGAACCAATTGACTCGGTCATGCCAACTGAAGGTTCTGGTGACTTTCCCAAATTCATGAGAAACTTTGATCATTTCACTTGTTCAAATCTATTGGTACAAGAATTAATGTTGTACATTAATTGGAAATGAAATTGTTAATTCATATACGATTGGGAAACATGGTGAAGCGACCACTTCGAGCTATGAACCCAACATGCAAACCAACCGATTCAGTTGCCAACTTACTATCTTAGGATTAGTAGGTTGCACAAATTCATGATTGTTCGGTCCCTTCCACTCCCATATAGATTGGGAAACCAGACCCTCATGCCTCCTATAAATAGAGGGGTATTGGGGGCTTTCCAGAACACAACTCAATTGCCTCTGACAATTGTTGTCATCTGTGGTTGTCATAACCAATAGAGAGCCTGAGCAAGTCCTACCCACTAAAGGGAGGGATAGCAAGGAAGAAACAATTGTTGGAGAGCAAGTTGGTGACTAGTACACCAATAGGAGGGAAAATTTGTCAATGAGGCCTTTTCCTGTCACTAGGAGGAAAACTTAAACTTGCAGTCCACAACGAGACTGTAAGAGCTGCTATAGATGCTGTTCGAGTCTGTAGTCCGTAGTGAAGACTGGGAGCTGCACAAACTCCGTCCAAGAACAACTAGAAGATAGTTGTGCTGCAATGAGTTGTAGTCACTGGACTTGCTCCAAGACTAGGTATAAACTTGTTAAACCATATTTTCTATTTCATAGTTATTGAGGCGATCTTGCTGTTATGGGAATAGGGATAGATAAATTTTTTGTTTCTACTACCTGCTCTGTGCCCGTATTTCCCTACAAGACACACATGGAGAATGTTCTAGTCCCCTTGGAAGGTCCAAGAGAATCTCCTTCCCAAAACTCTACAATCTTAGATGTACAATCCAACACTACCTAATACTTCTCTAATGTATCCATCCCAATCACAACATTGAATCCATGCATCTCAAGTGTCATAAGATCCACTTGAATGCTACGTTCAAGAAAGAAAAAAATACAAGAGGGGAAACCTCTCACACAACCATAGAACCAACTAGAGAGGTTTTTAAGGAAATAGGTTCATTTTGATGAATAATAGTCAAGGCACAATATATAATCACATCTTTGGTAATAAACGAGTGTGTCACACCAAGATGATACAAAAAATATACACATGTAGAAGAAGACAATTCATATTAAAAATGATTCATCTAAAACAACTTGAGGGGTGACAATTCGCTCATGATGACTCATGTCATTGAAGCAGTCTGTCACTTGTGATATTCCTCATCCTTGGCTTCTTCCTACAGATCTTGATGACCCTACTTGTGAAGCTTGGCTTCATCATCTACCACAGTTGCACCTCCAAACTTGTTGTTAGGGCATCTCTTTATCAGTTGTGGGAAGAACATCCTCAAGTGCTCATGTTGATGGTAGTAGAATCACTTCTTCTACCAAGAGTTGTGTGGCCTAGATGGCCCTATCACTGATGCAACACCCTGAATGATATGATGTAGCTAAACAGAAGTCCTCGACTTCTACCTTTAATTGACAACCATTGTGACTATTGTTTTGCCTTCATTTTTGACATAGCTATACTCTATTGTGAATGCCAGTTTTACTTCCTCAATGGCCCAAAAAACCTTTATCTCTTGGATCCTCTACAAAACTATCTAAATGATTGTGCTGACTCTTGGCATTGTTTTCATGAATTCTTATCATTGTTCTCTCTATCCTCCTTAATAACTCCATAAATATGGAAGACTTCTCATGTTACTTCAAAGCCAATGCTATCCTAGCCAACTCTACATTCAAACCCTTTCCAAATTACCTTGTCCTCTCCTTTTCTATTATCACCACATGGGGAAAAAACCTAAACAACCCCACAAACCATGCTTCATACTCATTCACAATCATCTTTTTTGGTCTCAAATTCTCAAACTATGTAATTTTCTCATCCAAGTATAATTGAGGAAAGCACTAGTTCTCAAACTCCTTACTAAACTCTATCTAAGTTATAACCTAACCATGCTTTTTTTCCCACCTAAATAGTGTACTAGCAGCCAACATTACCTTTCAGTTGGTAAATTGCATGGTTCTCCTTGTTCTCATTAGTTATGTCCAACAACATGAAAGACTTCTCTAAAATCTATTAGCACAAATTCACATCCATTGTATTTGTTGTACTCAAGTGCTCCAAGGCCCCTACCTACATCAACTGTTCAAATGTCTTATACATGTATATTTTCCATTTGAAGAGCATCCTTTCCAACGGTAGATGATGTTTTCTCAAGGAACTTATAAAACATGGACAACACATGCCAAAACATAGACCAAAATACTAGGTGGATATGCATTTTTGGAACCATAAGTACCATCTCAGGATGCTCTGGCATTGGTTTGAGTATCCTCCCCTTAGGTGCATGCCGCCTCCCATCACCTACAAGAGGAACAAAATTACCCTCCTCCTATTTTTGAAAATGTACAGCCATATCTACATAACCATAAGCAATGATTAGATATGGTGGAATTATAAGAATAGATAGACCAACCTAATCCTATGTCTCTATTGATATAATAAAACTATGACCTGATACCAAAACCTCAGGACATCCCACTGCAACAAAATGAGATTACTCAAAACAAAAATGTGACTAAAACCAAATAACAACATCGACTATATAAACCACGTCTTATGAAGAAAAAGTAAAAAAATCCATTATAAAAAGTAATGAAAACAACAAGGCTTTAATGTATGTTATAAAACTCTTCATAGTTCATATACACCATCATAACTATGTAAACATTCTTCTTGCATTTACATATACTTGCACGACTCAAAGATAAGTAGAAAACCTTACAACTCGTATAATTGTGGATGTAGAGGCCCTACACGTATATCCAAAATGTAGAGTGACCATACTCAAGAAATAAAGAAGAAAAGTCCACATTCCCCATTTTGAGAGTATAATAATGATACTAGACAACTAAACCCTATACATAAACTTCACTCAGTCCTAGGAGGAGATGACACAAACATCACATACCTCTAGCACCCCTTTACGTAAACATCTTGCAACTTAAAACTAAGAGCTTCCTCCACCAACATAATCTTTGCCTCCACTGCTAAGGAAACCCCGTCGGTCACCTAAAAGATGTGGAAAACCATGGATACCCCAAGTCCCAATAATATGATATGATGATTGAAACATATATTACTTATCCTATCTAATGAACATTTAATTAGAGCAATATATAATTAAGAATATGATAATTACAGTGTAAATTAAAGTGTTCTCTTAGCGTACTAGACTTGTATCGATGTTATACTTGGTGATATAAGGTAATATTTTTGTTTCAGTTAAGAAATCCCATATCATACATATATCCATATTTATCATCATATAAACCTATGAAGATATGCTAGACGACTGAGTTAATTATTTTGTTATGCCCTAGTCAGTTCAAGCCATAACACTCAAACTCCAAGCTAGATGATACTAATCCGTACTAGAAATCTGCATAATATCTAGTGAAATCTAGATTCCACTAGGCCTCTCCACATAACCTCGGGTCAAAGCGAGGCAACTAAAAAGTAGAGTGCTCATAGGCTAAGTCTGCCATAGATATTTTCTAAAAAGTGGATCCACAAAGTAGATACCCATCATGGTACACAATTAGCAACACCAAATCTTAAGGCATCAACCCATACCAACATCATATACCATTTCTTTTCAGACCATCATACTTTGTCAAGTCCATGACAAAGTTTAATGATGTTAGGATATACTATCCCCAAACATCACCATAAATTCACTTAGATATGGCTCCAAGCATATCTTTACAATTCAGATTTCTACAACATTAATTAATTTCACTACACCCTAACAACCTAAGGAAATAGATCTACAGACTCAATTCTGTACAAATAGGAGTACAATTGATTAGTTAATCATATCCATTATTGTTTATGACTACACCAATAAAATTACCTAAACAATAAAGGAGGAATTGCAACATTAATTTATACCATGTAACTTCAGAAGATATAAAATGTATAATAATAGGATCTTAACTTCTCAAATCATGGTATAAAATAATGCCTCTCAGCCACATCAAGGCCTATCATAAGGAATTATACCTCAAAATTATACCAGTATCATTCTTATACCCAACTCAACTCCACTTCAAGAATATCATACTAAGTCATCATAAGGCTATCCATCATTTGAGAGTATTGGAATTCAATGCTTCAAATTATAGAATAATACATCAATCCAAAGTAGCACTTATGTCTTCTCACAAATTTTGGCAGCATAAAAACTAGTAAAAGATCATTATAATTTTTTTAGAAGCTTTTGAAACCAAAAACTACATATAATTTAATATTGCATTACTTATAGGGTGTTGTCATGAAGTTAACGTACAACCTTTAGACATAACCTTTCATAAAAAACTTAACATAAGCAAGATTATACTAAACTATCATGTTTCCAATATGGAAACTATTTAATTCTGGATACAACATGGAACTTCACATCTCATGATACAAGTTTAGTAAAATTCAAGGTTTCACCTTTTCATCATTTTAAAAGAGATCACTTCAAGATAGCATCTTGCATGAATAAAATATGTTATAAAATCATTAAAAGTTATATTACTCACCTTATTATAGTGGAAATGAGTCCACTTGAAGAGAAACCAAGATAGCTTCAAGCTTCACAACAATCACCAAATGTAACTACAAACTCTCAATGATCTGAGATTTCTCCTCACACAAACTGCTATGATAGAAGGACCATGATCTACAACTGGAACATGGATAAAGAATGAATTAGGGTGTTATACCATGGTACTCAAAACCCTAAAGACAAACCTTTAAGAAATGGTCCAAGGAGGAGAAGGTGAGATATAACCAAGATCACAAAGGGAGAGAACTTCACCTACATGGATCTAGGTTTAGAAGAAGCAAAGAAGAGGATTGGTCAACACATGTGAAGAGGAAGGAAGCAAACAACAATGATGATGAAGGTTGATACGAATAGACTTTTCATTGGTTGGCGTCACATGTCTCATGCTACTTCAACACTTCAAGATCAAATACCACAAATGAGGCACAAAGGGAGAAGAAAGGGGGTATATATAAGCCTAGAGGAGAGATAAAAAGTAGTTAAATCCCTCAAGACATAGGTCAATTATCCTTGATCTAATTGGTCTTTTACTCCATCAAAAGGCAGTGATAGGAGCTTCATTGACAAGCATTCCCATCCTTTCATCAATAGACAAATCAAGATTTCCATCTTTAGACGTAGTCAATGTATCCCATCAATACATGCACATAGGAGTTCCATTGAAAGACATTTAGGTGGATCCTCATCAATTTTTGACACCATTAGACCATTGATTTTCAGCCTCAAATTTCCTTACTAGGAACTTCGCAGAACTTTCATTGGTAGCTGATGGTGGTGCCATTTCCATTAGCCCACAAACAATGAAAACCTAAAGTCTGGCTAATTAGCTACCCCATTGGTAGATTTCCAATGAAGACCCATGAAGAAACAAAACCAACCATTTGTGGTACTCAACCAATGGAAAAGTAGGGAAGTCCTATGTGTTTTGGACCAATGCAAAGGCACTATCAATGGGTCCTCAAACAATGAAGAGGCAGAACATTTCATCAGTTCTAAATCTATGGATAGACACGATATGTGATTAGATGATCTAGTGCACCCAACCAAGTCCAAACAAGAGAAAGAAGGTAGAGAAACATGCTATATGCAGACTACAAGAAGAACCAAACACATGAGGAATTTGTAGATAGACACGATATGTGATTAGATGATCTAGTACACCCAACCAAGTCCAAACAAGAGAAAGAAGGTAGAGAAACATGCTATATGCAGACTACAAGAAGAACCACACACATGAGGAATTTGTAGATAGACCCTCAAGAAAATCATCAACCAACTATAAATTATCTAACTCAAGCATGCCATTTAGAAACCAAATAGATGATTAGAGCAAAAAACATGTTTAGGATGTTAAGATGGGTTAGGGATCTTCTATAAAGACACTATGTTATAATCATCTATATATGAAGTTACTAATGTTATTTTTGGAATAATTAAGTTATCTTTCTTAGACACATAATATATGATGGATATGTCTTTCTAGACCATAGGAAGGATTTCATGGCTATTCATACAACTCCATCATATACCATAATTTTCTTGGTGATATCCCTATAGTACATATGGTATATTTGGGACTTCTCCATGATTTCTAATCCTATGATAACTCAGACAAAAAGAGGAAAAGTCTGTATAGTATGATAGATGCAAGCAACTTTTCCATAGTTTAAAGAAGAAACTCATTTGGTGTTGATACTCATACTTCCTCATGATGGTGATAGTTTCATCATTTATGATGATTAAAGATGGTCTTAGGATGTGTCTAGATGTAATAGGGGTGAGTCATAGCTTACATATTTAGGCAGCTCAAACCTAATAGGGATAGGTACCCCATTCATGACTTAAAGCTAGGAGGGGTTGTGTACATGGTGAAAATATCTAACCACTATATATATCATACAAAATTGTATGTTTTCTAATGTTATAAGAGCCTCAAATATATTTTGAATAAGAAAGATATGTTTATAAATAAAAAAAGATGGATTAGTCTCTTGAAACACCACAAAGTCACCATATCCTACTACGATACAAAGGACAAGATGGTATACACTTTGCGTAGGTATATGAAGATGATATGTGCTTCTTTGATGATAGAGGAATATAAGATTATGTGGAACTTAACAAATAAGAGACATCAATTTACATATTTAGAGATGATGAAATAAATGATGATTATAACAAATTGGTATTCTAAAGTTCAAAGAGGACAATATGACAGTCTTCATGTTCCGTGTATGTTGGATCTATTACAAAGGATTGATTATAGTCTCTCCGTGAGTAGGCATGTCACTTTTATAATAAGTAGTAGGTTATGAGTACCGAAAGATGATTTAAGGAGCAATATTCTATTTTAGACACATGGGACAAGCTATACTATTCATTGTGGGTCATCCAAGATGCATCAATTACCATTTAGGAGTTATGGTGATAAGACATGAAAAGATATGTATCATAATTTGCATCTAGATGCACTACATATTAGTAGGTGAAAGGTATGCATCACCTACCTAGTGGTCATCTCTAGCCTCTAAACATTCTTGAGTTAAAATTTGAGAAGATATCTAGATTTATAGATTGATGTGCATAGTTTTCATATTTAATATAGGTTCACGTATGGAATTCTTAAAATGTACAATATCTACTAAGTCTTCTCCTATTTTATATATCTTTCAGATCATATATCATATACTACTACATCCTGTGGATTGAATTTAGACTTGTTTACACATATAATAAGAATGTATCATTCACATGAGATGGAACTATAAATACTCAATTGAATATATCTGTATTAATGACATTTCATATATAAAATGTATTTATTAGCATAAAATATATGATTTTATGCTTGGATCATATGTATATATATGTATGTATGTATATACGTACACACACACACACACACACACACACAAACACACACACACACACACACACACACACACACACATATATATATATATATATATATATATATATATATATTGAGATCTGATAGTAGAAAATGGAATCATATTTATATGTTGTAGTTTTGTATCCTTCAGACTCAAGATTGAATATATGATTATGTATATTTTGTCATATTCAGATTGGTATAGTGCAATGTCGTCTTAGAATTTGATCCATTTACAAGGCAAAAGATGAGTGTGGAATTTGTGATTCATTGCTTGACACTTGAGAGGGAGATGACCCATATAGGTAATAGTAGATTGCTTAAAAAATGTTGTTTATTTCTTGGATTTATCGCACTTAGAGATTACATACATGGTTGTCTTGACATTCAAGAGATTGTGTGTCTCCATGGTATTCATTATCTTGAATTTTCATATAAAGACTTTAAGTTTCCTTCAAAATCATGCATGCAAGTTCAAAACAAATTGAGCACTGGAATCCCTTTCAATACTACCTATCACCCTTAGATAGTTGGTAAGACTAAGAGGACTACTTAGACACTGTAGAACATGAGTAAAACATTCATCTTAGATTGGGAAGGATCATTGGTAAAATTATTATCTTATGTTGAGTTCATGTACACTAAAAATTTTAATGCTAACACATGAATGGGCCCATACGAGGCCCTTTATGGGAATCCATACAAGTCTCCTCCACTCTAGAGTTTTAATAATGAGATGAGATTGATATGAAACAAAGAACTTCAATATTATTACCTATTTAGTGAATCTAGAAAAGGATGAGAGAAGCTTAGGACATATAGATAAGAATATATATGATTTAAAGGGAGTTCAAGGTTGAAGATAGTTTTATTACAAAGTGAATCATATTAAGTCTATTTTTAGATAAAAAGTGAATTACAAGCTCAGACCCAAATACATGGTTCTTAATAGAGTGGGGGGGGAGTGCATGTAGGTTGTCTTGACCTCCAATTGATGATCACATCTACAATGTGTTCTATGCATCCATGTTAAAGCTGTGCATTAAGAATACATGCTATATCCTTTCTCATGATCCCATCGAGATTATGAAAGACTTATTTTTTGAATAACTCACCTAAGGATTCTTATACACTATCAAAGAAGTTGAATAACAAAAGTATAGTGTTAGTCAAACATCTTGGAGAATATCACAATTTGGATGAGGCTACATAAGATCTTAGATATTAAATGTTGAAGAGATACCTAGAGCTCCTTGTTCCCTAAAAGTTAAGGAAAAACTTTCTTAGTGAGGGGAGATATGTAACATACTCTCTTAGGCACTTTTCATTGTTTCTTATCTAACCCTTTGTAGTTAAATGTGTTACTTTAAGTTCATATAACTAGGCTTAAGGTAAATGGTATGTAACTTAAAATTACATGTCTATACATGCAACTATATCAGTGACCTATATATAAATATGTAATTTGTTATTTATAATACATTTAGACCACATTTTATCCACTCTATGGTTTGTAATCCAACCTGGAAATCAACTTCACAATAATTATCTAGTTATAGTTTATTGTCCTTGACATGACATTGTCTTCAAATAACTAGATTAAAATCCTATTTCTTAATACATAAAATACCAAAAAAACCCACTCACAAGCAAACATACTCATCACAATCAAAATAAGTATTGAGTCCCAAAAGATTATGATTTAGAAAATCAAATTAAAAAATTAATCATAATTGATAAAAAAACACTTAATAAAATAAGTACGAATTGTTTAGATAAAGTTATTTAATGAAAGAAATAAAAAAAATCAATTATGTTCTAGAAAATGCAGTAGGATTTGATATATAAATTTGACCTCCTACTAATATGGAACATGTTCATCTATTTATGAATATGTTGGAAATATTGTCTGGTCAAAATTGTCATTTCAGTATACATGTGATCTGGCCAAGTTCATCAATCCATTAAACTTATGATAATTATCAATAAAATGATAATGTGTCAAATCATTCTATTTGAACATGTTTAAACCACAATATTTTGACTTGAGGTTTATAAATTTCCCATATTTTGATGATGACTTCTCTATTCTATTCATGTGTATCTATTAGTTCCTTTGAGACAATTTCATACCAGTAAGTACACTTAAAGCAATGAAATTCACAAACCCTAGTTTGTGCAATTACAAGTAAAAAAATAGCACAAAATTGAAGATTAAAGACTTCATAAAAGCAAAACAATTGTAATGATCATACGACTTATAACCAAGCATCATCAATAATTTATTTTTTTGATGGTTTATGCACATTTGAAAAGTGATCAAGTTATATCATAGTAAAAATCATCAAATAGAATTGTCTTGGCATACTTATCAGATGACAAGCTAATGTCTTGATTGTGTATAGTCATTGACCAAAAAATCAACTGATAAGTTTCTTGACCAATGACACCAAAAGACTTGTATTTTAGTGTCTTCGATTGAAATACCCACCTTGAATTTTGACCATTTGTATTGTAGCTGTAAATTGCAAACTATCTATTAGAGTGTGATATACATTGGCTTATATATGTTGGAAATGAAATCAAACTCTCCAAAACAAATAGAATTCAATCTTCTATAGTATACTAGCTAGTGGAAACTCAACTATAAATATAAACACCTGGAGAACATCCAAAGGTTTCCTTTCATGCTTATATGATATACTTGAGTGAAAAACCCCTACAGCTACACAAATCATTCTCAAGCTTGATTACATCCCATTTGTCACTATAAGTCATCTTGGTTTTTTGTAAGAGGGTTTCCTCATAGTATTCTTGTTAAAGCTCTCAACTCCTCTTTTCAATCTCTCTCTAGAAAAATGGTGATTTGAAGTTGCTTCTTTGAAAAAGGAATTGGTGAATTCAAGGAGGAAGATCTTCTACAAGAATGTGTAAGACCTTGGTGAAGGCTAAAGATTCTTGGTAGGTAGATAGGTAAGTCCTTGTAATAGTTACTGGCTACATGATCTGAAAAAGAATGGTAGTTTAGGTGTTGACCTAGAAAAGGGTGGTCTTTTGTTGTAACTCTTATAGTGGAATATAATGAGTGAGAAACGGTTGAAAATCCTAGAGATTTACCCCTCTAGGTAGTGGATGCACATCTCTTAGTTTGGAGGTTGGAACCACTATAAATAGTTGTGTTATTTGGTGCTTGTTCAATCTCTCTTTCCCTTGCTTTTCATACTTGCGATATTTTCTTGGAAAATATCTTGAAGGTCAAATAAATTTTGTTTGAGTAGTTTATATTTGTTACCCCCCTCTAGATCCCATAGATCCAACAAGTGGTATCAGAGCAAGGTCTTCTCCAGCAAACTACTCCGACGAGTAAGAGCAGATGGGTGAAAATTTGCGTGGTTATCTCAAAATAGAGAATAGCTTCTCCATGTGTCCCCTGATCATTGATGATAGGATTTTCCTCTATCAGAAAAGTAAGATACAATTCTACATTCAAGGCATGAGCTTCAACATGTAGAAGGTACTTGACCTTCCCTACATGACTCTATTGGTGAGATAAGTACAAGGGATGATGCAAGAATGAAGAAGGCTCAATTAAATGCTAGAGCTATTAGGATTCTCTACTCCGCCCCAACCCAACCGAGTTCAATTGGATTTACTCTTGAAACAAAGCCCATGAGATTTGGAACAAGCTTTGAATAACCTATGAGGCACAAACCTAGTCAAAGAAAGCAAGGTGCACATTTTGACCCAACTCTTTGAAGGTTTCAAGATGGGGAAGAAAGGATGTGTGACTGAAATGTACTTTAGGATCAATACTCTGCCTTGCTTCTTTGGGTCACACTATGGACCAAGGAAAGATCAACTCAAAGATTCTTAGGTCCATTCCTCACCAGCGGGACAAAGAAGTGGCTACCATACAAAAACAAAGTCCCTTTCCTCCATTCCCTTTGAAGAGATCATAGGAAATCTTAAAGCTTATGAGGTGAGACTTGACAAGAAAGAAGAATAAGAAAGAGAAGAAGAGAAAGATGTCAAGAGAAATAAAAAGGCTACGTGCAAATATCAAGTTGAAGCCATTGTGCAATAACAAGTCTTGTGTCAATATCCTCCCTCCTCAAGTGAATATGTCTCCCGAAGTGATCTTGAAGCTCATTAATCAAAGGGAAAGAACTTTAAGGACAAAAACTCCTCCTTTCATACTCCTAGGTACTATGAGTGTGGAAAAAAGGGGCATTGCCCGAATGTATGCCCAAAAGCCAAGAAGCATAAGCACAAGAACAATGATATAAAGGAGGAGGACTACCACAAAGAGGGTAGACTCAAGAACAAGGACTAGAAAGAAGAAAAGGAAAACATGTAGCTGATTCCACTTGAGAAGAGTCTTCCTCAATGGATTCAAGCTCAAATGAAGATGAGTGTCACATGACTCTCATGTCTAGCACAAGTGAGGAAGTGGTTGAGGTAAGTGAGGTAAATTTGAATGAACTTTCCAAAGATGATGTTGTTGATATAATTTATGTTTCTCATTCTTCTTATTAAAAATGCAAGTCTAAATAAAGAGATTAGGAAAAATGATTCATGATATGTATGTTAGAATAGAAGAGCATGAAAACAATGAAAAACCCTTGAAATGTATCATCAATTCTTTACAATAGTAATTTCTAGATCTTAAACTTCAATATATGTTGTCTATCTTAAGAAAATCAATGGACTTAAATATAAAAACCAAAATTATGTTGATGAGCCTATTTTTCTTACAACTAAACATGTAAGACTTCTTGCCAAAGCAAATGATCCAGAACCTAGACCTAATTTTCATACAAAAGAAATAGCTAGTATTACTCTTGAAAGAGAATCTTATCTAACCAAAGCCCTCTATTTGAATGATGATCTATCACATGCTTCAGATGGTCTGCTAATGTTTCTTCTGGTATTAATATTAGTGATGACAATCACATGCTCGAAGCTTCCTTGCAAAAATTCCTCAACGTGAAGAAGTCCCTCAATGAAGTCCTAGAACACTCTACTTGATAAGTAGGTAGTAGTGGTATGGTATGTGAGGGAGGACAAAATGGCAAGGTAAAGAGTACAAAAAAGAGTGAGGGACATATGATATACTATGGAGAGTCTTCCAGATCTAAGGCACATATGGTGTGTGCTCATTATAAGTGTGATGATCATTATTCTACATTTTGTCCTTTTCAAAAAGAAGGGGACCAACCCAAACATGAAATGGGTTCCCAAGATAACCATAAAATCCAAAGTTTGAATCTGGAACCAAACTCTCCTTTCCTAGTAGGAAAAAGAAAAATGGATATTTGATGGTGGTTCATCCAAGTACATGACCGGTGAGAAGAGATATTTCAACACCTTTACCAGGAAGAAAGGAGGTTCAATGACTTTTGGGGACAACAAGAAAGGTAGCATGGTAGGTGAGGGTGATGTATGTGATTCACTATGCATACATAGTTTACTTCTATGGATGGCCTACATCATAAGTTAATTGGTTTACCCAACTTTGTGACAATGGTTATCTTGTTCTCTTTAGTTTAGTAGAATGTTTTCTTCTAAATTCCCACACTTTCAATGTCATATAGCTAGAATTGAAATCTTTATACTATTTTTCTTGATTCTCTTAATCCTATAAATGTTAAATGCCTTACTGTGGATAAGAATCATGTATCTTTGAAGCATTGCAAACTTGGTCATGCAAATATGCATCAATAGAAGAAGTTGAGAAAAAAGAAATTGGTCGAAGGACTTCCTAAATTGGATCTTGAGAAGTATGAGGAATGCCAACCTTGTATAAGGAAAGCAAACCAATTATTCATTTAAATAAAAAGAGTCCTTAGCATTAAAATATCTCTTGATCTTCTTCACATTTATCTATATGGACCTATGGGACCTCAAAATATCCATTGTAGCAAGTATCGCTTAGTGTTTGTTTATGATTTATCTTATTTTACTTGGACTTTAATTTTTGTTCCAAAAAGTGATACTCTTGGTTTTTTTTCTCTACCATTTGTAAAAAACTTGAAAATAAACTTCTTTCTAGATTGTCTCTTTACTTAGTGACCATGGGGGAGAGTTTGAAAATGACTTATTTGATTTTTTTATTTTTGTGAAGAATTGGGTTACATCACAACTTTTATTCCCCTTGTACACCTCAATAAAATGGGGTTGTAGAGATGAAGAATATGTCCTTGGAATATATGCCTAGGACAATGCTCTTGGAGTATGATACTCCCAAGAAAATTTGGGACAAAGTCGTTAGACCTGCTTGTTTTGTGCAAAATTGGGTTTTAACAAATCCTTTACTTAAGAAAACCCCCTATGAGTTATGGTGTGGTAGACATCCTTAAATTTACTTCTTTCATGTTTTTGGTTGTTAATCTTTTGTTTTGAATCTACCTAAGATTCTCTCTATAGGTTTGATACTAAATCTTACAAGGCTTTCTTTATTGGATGTGACAGTACTAGTTTAGCATATAGAATCTTTAACATCAAACTGCCTAAATTAGAAGAACCTATCAATGTAAATTCTGTTGAAATTAACCCCTCTATTTCAAATAATGTTGTTTATGGTGATTTTCTAGATGAAGTTATTCCTATATTGAAAGAGATAGACAACAACAACAAAGGTATGTAGGTAGTTTTAGTATAACTCTTACAAGAAAATGTAAACGATTCTACTCCCCACTTTGTTGAAGATCATCCAAAGGATCTCATCATAGGTAACTCCTTCAAAAGAGTGATGATGTGGCCTACATTCAACTAAAAACAAGACAAAAACATTTTTCATCTCATAACTTGAGCCTAAATTGTCAAAGAAGCTATTGATGATGATCATTGGATTCTAGTCTCATATGCTTTTGTTGCTAGACTAGGATGAATTAGAATGCTACTTGCTTTTGATAGTCATAAATATTTCTTGATGTATCAAATGGATGTTAATAGTGTGTTTCTAAATGGAGATTTAGAGGGGGAAGCCTATGGTACTTGTAATGAACCAGAACCTAGAATCCTACCCTATTCCATGATTAGAAGGTTTGTGAGACTGGTTTCTTAGATTTGTCTATTCAAGGATAAAAACTAAAACACATTTACATAATAGCTTAATTATGTGCCCAAATGTAAATAAATTCATGAAATGTGTTATATTCATATGATGGTTAAATAAGAGGAAAAATGTACTTAAAACATGATCTCGAATGACAATTGGATTATTCATGTATAACCACCTAAGATAAATTAAAGTTAATGGACTAGATATATTAACAAGTTAAATATGAAAAGTAGTGAATAATAATAATATATAAATCTTTTTGTAACAATGTGAAATTAATAGGACTCAATTAAGTGAGTGTTGATAATAAATATATAATTTTTAGATAAATATAATGGTAAGGAACCAAAAATCCTAACGATACTATAACTCAGAAAAAGAAATCTCAAAATCCAAATCATATGTGAAAATCATGTTCCTTGGGTCCCAAGTTTCGTTTATTTGAATAATAATCATTAAAGCCAAAAATGTTAACTAAATTACTAAATGACCTCAAAAGTAGAAATAAACCCAAACTCAAAATCCCCATATTAAAATTAGTTTATGGGTGAATTCTCACATTAATTGGACAAAATTATCTATCCCAGGGTAGTAAAGAGAAAGAATGTATATTAAAGCCCAAAATATTAAATAATATATTAATCAAACACAAAAGGGAAAACTAATTGTAAAATTGTATTCCTCATGTTTATATTTACTTGTAGGTCAAGTTTTGTATCTTTTGAAAATTCCTAGATGCCTCAAATTAATTAAGGAAAGAGAATATATGATATAATATAAAGGTATCAAATAAAATATGAAATGTATTAAAAAAATAAAAACTGATACCAAAATTAGGTTCCACATGTCAAATTTAGGTTAGATGCAAAGTTTGATAACAATTGAACTACATTTAAGAATTCAAATAAATTAAGAAATGAAAGATGGGTTTTAAATGCCCTATTCAAAATATTTGGTCGATGAAAGCGATTTCTTAAAGTTTTGGATTTGATACAACCATCATGCTCAATTTCTAGATTTCACTCAGTCATGCTATGGTTTCTAATTCCCAGTTTTCGATTTATTGTGCACCTATCCTGGACCATCCGATATAGATCTGGCGGCTTGAGCATCATCTCCTACCTCGAACAGGAGATCACATCGAGTGTATAGTAACTCTGACCAAGTTGGATTTTTTGGCAAGGATTTCTTGGGATGTGATCAATGAAACTTCTCCAAAATTCTTCCATTGGATTAAAAATTATCTAACTAGACTAAAATCATAACCTATTTCGTCAAATTAAAGATTTTCCCAATCTTTCTCTCTAAGTTCTCGATGCTCACACTCAACGAATCCTTAAAAACCTAACACACACATTTATATATCTTTATATATATATATATATATATATATATATATATATATATATATATATATATATACCAACCCCAACATAACATAGTTGGTAGTGAGGCTTAGATGATGATTATGATATATATATATATATATATATATATATATATATATATATATATATATATATATATATATATATATATAAACACATACATATATATACCCAGTGGTGTTTACCTATCTAGACTACATATTTACAAAATATAATCCATTTATCTTCAGGTTTACAATCATAATAGGCCGCATACAAAATTTGAGCCCATTTGGATGAGTGTAAGTCACTCATCCAAGGATAACAAATTGATGCACTTTTGTCTCCTTTGGATGCATGGCCTATACATGCCCAAATGAGATGAAATTTATTATAAAGTATATTCTTAAGATATTTAATAATGTCAATAGTTTAGTTTTCCAAAATAATTGCTTTATGATGGAAAATGATTGAGGTGTATAGCGTCTCCATTACACTCGAGTTTATTCCATCTTTTTATACATATATATATATATCCCTATCACATCTGACACACGTCCAATAGTCCTTGGAGCCAATCTCTCTTCTCTTTGCGCTCCCAACCACCAGTGTATTCTTCTTGGATCCATGATTCTAGAGTACATCACCTATTTTTCTCTTTGCCTTGACTCAATTCCTCTAAAAGTAAGGTTTTTAGAGACCCTCTCTTCCCTCATGACATGATACTTTGATAGGAGAAGGAGGCAATTGGTTTTCTACAATTTCGGCCACCGCCTCTGCTTCTCAGCCTCATGTCCATGAAACCAGAATGAGGGAAGAGGATGATCCACTATGTTTTCTCAGCTATGCCCTTCCCCTCTCCTTTCTTTTCTTTTTCTCGCCAGGGGCAAATTTGTCCTTTTGCCATGATTTGTTTCCATTGATGCATGTCGTGCTGGTCACTGATAGGGTAAGATGCCCACTAATGATTGGACCATATCAGTGGGCCCAATCTCTCTCTCTCTCTCAAATTTTGAATGCCTGCATGGATTTTCGATATTTTATGATTGGCTGAGATTTCTAGAATACATAAGTAAATCTTTGGTTATCCAAAAATTATGCAAAAATGCTCGTTGGATATAGAAGATTATCCTATATTTAAATAAAATATTTAATAACCTAAATCTGAGTGTAATAAGAATAATAATCTATGGTTTATAAATACATGTACTAATTAATGGTTTATATATAAAAGTCTATGTTAGGTGAGCAAGGACCTTGATTTGGGATTAAGGTATGGACTTTGTCAAGTTGACACACTTATTGAGGTGTGTTGCATCCCCCATGAGTCATATTGAGCTATTAATTTCTTTACTCTCTCTCTTGACCCTCTTTGAGGTATTTTGGTGATAAATATTCTCTTTCTTGACTTGATATATTTGGGTCTAATCTTAATGAAATTGAAGTCTTTATCTAAGTTGGAATTTAAAATTATAATTTGCTTCATCATGATACCCATTTGTGAACTTTAAACCATGTTGTTCCTTATTGTGAATTGGAACTGTAATTTTTCTCACTTTTGTGGTGAATATTTTATTTTATCCATTTGTGTGATGACAATCTCTTTATTTCTATTTATGATACTAAACTTTTACTTACCTCTGTATTTTGCATGCCTTGTGATTCAATAGCCATATATAAGTGTAAGTTCTTTGGTTTTTGGGTTGTGTGACATGTTATATTTTTGGAATGGAGGTTTTGTGCCCCCATACCCGGGTTGTGTGCCCACTTTTAGATATATGGGGAGTTTGGCAGTATGTCATTTTCTATCAGGTTTCAAGGTTGTGAGCCTTGGCCGCCATTATTATTTATGTTATTCTAGTGCTTTGTTTATCTCAGATGCATGCATGTTGATATTATTATGATGAGTTTTGTGACCCAATTTATGTATGCTTGTGTAGCACAACTTTTATGTTTTACTTATGGCAAGTATTATTCTTGTTTATCATCACATTGCAATTTATTTTCTCTTGATACCCCCTTGGGCGGTTCTTTCCTCTTCTATGGGAAGCCTTGTTTATTTGATGCCCTTTAGACCTTATGTTGCTCAATTCATATTTAATATGCACATACCAACCTTTATGATTATATCTTCTACTTTTTCTCCTTTTTTTAGGTATGCTTCCAACCCCAGGTTCATGACTTGGAAGACTGGACTTGGTGACATGGACTTGCTAGCTAGATCTCTTGGGAGATAAAGTTGAGATATCTAGATATCCCTCTACTTAGATCCTTATGTTGTAGCATTCATGTAAACCCTTTATGGGAGATGATGATGATGTACTTTTGTAAAATTGAATATAGTCATGATTTTTTTCCGCTGCTATACTTGGTCTTTTTGAATACTATTATTTGAGAAGCAAAAAAGTCACACCTATTATAGCATACTTTTTAGTGTGTTTGTAATGGATGAATTTGTTCCTCAAATTAAGTAGGGAGTGGATCCCCTCTCGGGTCCCACTCCTTACAAGATGGTATTTGATGGAGCTAGAACTTACACCAAAAGATTACTCTTCCAATGAAAGTCCTAATGTGCACCAAAAACCCTAGGGAGTTGATGTTCTCCCTAGGTTTACCTACAACTGGTGCTAGATAAATGCTCCAACCCCACAAGAGTGTGGAAGCCTTATCATAGTACAAATTTAGGATCGAACCCAAAGGACAACGTTAAGAATCTGAGTGTCTTTTTCTCATTTTGTATCGATCCAAGTTAATCATCTAAGACCAAGAGTTTGATTTGAGTTATTTAACCTAAATCATGCAAAAGCAAATGAAAGAATAAAAACTAGTTTGAAGATTAAAATCTAAGTTTAGCAAATGATAACAGATCACTGGGGTGATGCATGTTTTCACCACCACTACACATGCATTGTACCTGTATCAACATAGCAACCTGCAAGCAAGATGCATGGATGTTGTACAATACTGATGTCTTGTGGGACAAGAGTATTTCACATATCCTTCATAGGTTGAGTAACTCTCATCCGGTACATATCTACGTGTCAATGAAGATATGTAGTCTCTGAAGAGAAAATCTTATTCAACCTCGTGAAATGTGCATCGGAAAACTAACAAGAGAGTGATAATTATCAATTCGATTAGTATCCTTATAGACTATCCCTCTTTCAAGGAAATATCTACGAGAAATGTGGGAGTGTTGCAATGTCACCCATTCCCAAACGAATGGTCAAGTACCTTACACTACTCCCTCCGCAAAATGTGTTCCTCGACCCATCAAAGTTGCACTTCCGTACGTCAACTGATTCCATTTCATTGTGTGAAAGTCTAACGATGGAGGTGAGTTTACTTAATCCCTCAGGAAGCATTCCTAGATACTGAAATGGATGTGCGGTGGATACGCACACCAGAAACCAACACTAAATTGGTATTCAAGTCCCATGAGCAGTCTTAGACAAACCACGACGAAAGACAATAGACTCATACAAGAACGCGGTCAACATTCAAGCATGTATGAAACGATTTAGTATTGAATCGAAAAGATAACATCTTTTAGTACAGATTACAAAACATGGGCAGCATGGCTAGTCCCCACGCCCCAGTAGATGAAACTACTCACTCCTCATAGAGAGAGCAACAAGGAAAGAGAAGAGAGAGAAAGAAAGCATCGTCAGAGAAGAAGAGTAGATCTGTGATAGCAAAGTGTAGATCATCACAGTCTCTGGGACTACTCCATCGTGGTCGATGGCGTCCATCTCTCCACCTCAGTTTTCATGTTTAACTCCGGGATTACACGGGTAGAATGAGGTGGAACTATGGTGGATCAATGGTGGGAGTGGGCTGGTAGTGGAGCAGCCTTCTAGACTTCTAGCTCTGGTTCTAGTCTGGCATCCTTGGGCCGTAGTGAGTTAGATGTCCAAGACCATGCTTCTACCCTTCTATTTATATGTTTGGCATGTTTCTTGGACGGATTGGGTTAGATCTGCAAATTGCCCAAAATATCTTAGGCCAAGGAGCCACACTTTGTGCGTGTCTTTTGTCCAATCAGTTTCCAGCCTTGCCCTTATTTGGTTTGCTTTATACGATTTGAGAGAGCGTGAGTCATTCGGTTTCCCAAAACCGAATGCTTCTCTTATGGTCTCCTCCTTTCGGTCTTGGGCAAACGGTTGCTCCATTTAGTTTTACGCTCTTGCAGTCTTATGCTTGTGGTCCTCCTCTCGGTCTTGAAACCGTGAGAGGCCGCACGGTCCTGGTGGTCAGTGGCTGCCTCGAACGGTCTTGAAGAGACCAATCGCTCCTCACCATACGGTCTCGGCTCACGCGCCCAAACGGTCTACTGATCCACACAGTCTGCCGTCACCGCTTAGTGACCCAAACGGTCCTGCTGCTCGTGTTCACTGTGAGTCGGGAGGTGAGGAGCAGTGCTGCTGGGAGCATGGCGCAAGTCTCGATGATGGATGTGGAGTCTTCTCGGTTTGCAGGTTGCTACTTAGGTAAAGAAAATGGGGAGAAGGATGCTGTGGTGCGCTGGAGTTGGTGGTGATGAGATGACTGCAGGTGTCGGTGGAAGCAGGTGCTGCTGGAGAAAGTGACGAGATCGGTGGTGTTGTGGATCGACGGCTATGGCAGAGGTCTAAAATTAGAGAGGTGCGAGGTAGGGGACGACGTGCCACGACCGTGTTGAGGCACCATGGTCGTGGTGATGCTGTTGCCCCACGACCATGCTGCCTGGCACGGGCGTGGCGGGTGAGAACTTGGGCTCTGGTGATGTCGTGCCACAGGCGTGGCGTGACACCACAATTTTGGTGAGGCTACAGCCCCACGACCGTGCCACCTTGCACGAGCGTGGCGGGTGAGAAGACTTGGCACTGTTGGCGATGTGCCACGGTCGTGGCGTGACCAACACGGTCATGGCGGATGGAGAGTTGGCGCTATTGGCGATGCGCCACGGCCGTGGCGTGACCAACACGGTCGTGGCGGATGGAGACTTGATGATCTTGATCTGTTGTTGCACATGCTTGAGTTAGCCTTCAAACGGTTTCTGCTGGCCTATCAGTCTTGGGAACGAATGGGCACAAATGGTCTTGAGACCAAATGGGTTCAAACGGTCTTGAGACCAAATGGGCTCAAACGGTCTTGAGACCGAATGGGCTCAAACGGTCTTGAGACTGAATGGGATCAAACGGTCTTGAGACCATTAGAGTCATAGCTGTAGGGGTCATGACCGTTGGCAAAGGTTGAGGATGATCTGTAGAGGAGAGAGAACATGATTAGGGGAAAATGAGATCAAATAAACTAGAAACTAGGGTAATTTGAGCTAGTAATGCACTATTTACACAAAACTGAATGGATACTTAAAGTAGACTAAAATAAGGGTAATCCAGTCGATATGATGCACAAAAATCCTAGAATTGGCGACTAAGAGGATGAATCTAGAGGATTCATCACCACACCAAACTTAAGCGTTGCTCGTCCCGAGGAACGAAAAAGCCTAAGATAGTCACCAAAATGCTCATTCATTTTGTAATTACCTCAAAATTTTCACGAAAAAGAAAAAGGAAAATGAGGCAAAACAAAATTAGGGAAAAAACATCATAAATCCTTTAAATTGGTGACTAAGGATGAGTCTGGAGGATTCATCACCACACCAAACTTAAGCTTTGCTCATCCCGAGGAACGGAAAACTAAAAATAGTCACCAATGAAATTGTTCATCTCGTGATTGCCTCATCCTATTGTCATATCGTAATTTTGTTCATGGCTCAGATCGATACAACATCAAGGCTTCCTTAGATTACGGAATACATCTTATGATATCCTCATTTCTGAGTTCACTTTATTGAAGTATTTCCTTCTCACTCTTTGTTGTATCGGTCATGTTAAAAAGTTTAATGAGACTTTGAACAGACCCACAGAATCAACAAAATGCATATGATTTGTCACTGGTAATGAAAAAGGAAAGAATGGGGGTATGATCAAGAGATAAGAGTCTCTCTTCTAATTGACTCAAGACTCTTATTATTGGTTCATTCATCAAGATACTTTGAGTGTTTTGCGCACAACTCTGGTTGACTTAGCCTTACACCCGATTTTTTTCTTCTAAAGGTAACTTAGAAGTGTGTATAGGTTGGCTGTAAGGCTTTTGGCTATTTTACCTCTTCGAGAGGAGGTAAAGGGTCATTTTTGGATCCTTAGGATCTCACTACCAGTCATGACACATCTGCCTTTGTGAGGGAAGCTAATGTACCGGCCGGGTGAGGCCTTTATCAGTTATCCTTATTCAGGACACAACTCTCATGTTTTTATTCACACTCTAGCTTTTATTCATTCTCACTTGGCTTGGGAGAAAGGGTATTTTTGGATTTTTGTATATTTGGGCTGCCAAGCCTCTTTTTAGAACTGGGTTAGATTTTTTTCCAACCTCGGTATGTGCACAATCATCATTGTATACTCTTTGAATCAAGAAGAGAAGGTGAAACACCCCTGTTATGTATTGAGGGGTATGGAAGAAGCGGTAGTGAAAAAGGATGTGTGACGTACCAAACCGAACTTAGAGTTCGACATAGGTGTGGTTTACCACATTGAACTTTAGAGTTCGGCGGAGGTGTGGTTCACCACACCAAACTTAGAGTTTGGCAAAATTCTAGTTTTCACTAGAAAGGAGTGTGGCGTGCCACACCGAACTTAAAGCTCTGGCATGATTGAAGAGTAGAAGGGTATGAAAATGAAGGAAGAAGTGTAGGAGAGAGTTTGGATCATAATTCAGTCTGCTTAGTGATTCCATATGACAGGTTCTTTTTCTCCATCACACTCTTCTCAAAAAGTGACAATATATAACTTCAAATGAGAATTCCATACAACATATCCATTATTCAGTTCGAGGCTCGATGCATTTGATCTATCTCAGACTTATTGAGGCTTATCATTTTTATGGAGGATATGAGATTAGGGTTCATAGACTATACAAGATGAAATCATTTATCAGTTGGTTTTAAGTGTTTATTTCTCATGGATTTGCAATGAAAAGAGGTGATGACCATAGATTCGAAAAGCAAAAGCCAACTAGATAAAGGCTTTATTTTTAGAAGAATTACGAAAATGCAGAAAAATTATGAAAAAGAAACTAGAATGGACAAAGAGAAAACATTAAGGATAGAGGGTGGAGTGAGAAACATACCACCCACCCTCCACCTCAAACTTATGAGTTTGCTCATTTCTAAGCAGACACTAAGGTCGAGATGGAGGGGAAGAGTTGTGCAGTATTAACTAGGCAGTCCTCGTAATTGGAAGAAGTTCCCACGAAGATGTTTAATGAGGATCGGAACTGAGAGTGAGGAAGTGGCACAGACAACCTATGGAAACTTGAATGGGTTTTCTGGATAGCTTGGATGCACATTTCTTTCACCTCTCTGTCCATCCAGAAGAATCCAAAGACCTTCCCCCATCAACCAGGGGGTGGAATATATGCAGTTGAAACTGGGGGACTAGGTGAATAATCGAAGTCATGCCTATTTGCATCCTCCAGTTGTGGCACACCCTCAAAGTTCATAGTAAAACTACTTTCTTCAAAATCCAGAGCAGTGGATTGAGAGTCGGACACTTGAACTTCCTCCTGTCCTGGATCAGGTGGCAGATCTGGTTCAGGGTTCATTTCATCGCCTTGCTTTTCTTATGTAGGATATGGTAGCCAGGATGATGTTTCTTCATCAGAGGAGTTATTTTGAGAAGTATCATCATCTTTATCATTGTTGAAATTAATGAGAGCATCATTCTTCTTTTCAAAATTTTGTTCATAATTTTCCTCGTAGAACATCCTTAATTCATCCAAGTAACTAGAAGATGATTCGAATGGTGGGACGAACTCTTGCTCAGTTGAGGAAATCATGGGATTCCGTGGTATAGGTTCCAATGATGTCTCTTTATGGGAGGGATTAGTCCATGAGAGAATGATTTGAAGGCTAAAATCTTCCGATGACTCCGTTTCTTTGATGTTGGGACTAAAGTACTCCATTTCTGAGTCAAATTGTTGCTCAAGTACCTCTTCATAGTACTCCTCCAGTTCTATTGAGTGCTCGGGAGGAGTTGCTATGGGAAGGTTAAAACCTGGCTCAGGTAAAAGACATATCTCAGTTTCTTGAATGTTAGGAAGGTCTTCTTCATAGGGGTGAATTGCTCTAAGTGGATGGGTTTGTGACTTGATGTCCTTCCACATGCCCTTTTTGTCATTACAAAAGTCTACGAAAATATCGTAATCCATTCCAAAATCAAGAGGTGGTTCATGTTTCTCTTCATAGTGCACTGTCAACTCGTTCAAGTGACTAGAAGGAGATTCAATAGAAAGATCATGCTCTTGTTCGAGGACTGGCTCCGTTAGGACTTCTTGTGGTGGTGGTGACTCGGGTAACATCATCTCATGAAAAGGAACGGTCATGGGATTGTCATCTTGAGACCCGTCATCCTCCCTTAATTCTATTTCATCAGTGAGAGTGGTATGGTCCATTCCTGAATCAAGATCTTGATCAGTCCTATCCTCGAAGTCTGTTCCTAGATCAGCCAAATGATCAGAAATTTCTTCATAAGGACAATTCAGGTCTTGTTCCAGAAATGGAGACATTTGATTCTCATGCATCAAAGACATATCTTTATCTGAATCGGTCACATATCCATCTGAGTCTGACTGTGAAGGAGTGTAGAGTCCTTGCGACATAAATCCTTCTTTTATGGATTTTATCGATGGGTCAGCTGAAGTTGAAGAGATTTTGTCATTGAGGGAGTCAATTATTGCCAATTGCTCTTTAATGGCTGGATTTGAGTCTATGAAGTTAGAAGGTGGGTAAGTATTGAAGTTTATCCCCCATTGATCTCCTAACTGTAGAAAATCCTCATATTGGTTACTCAATCTTTCACCTAAGGGAATAGTGCAGGAATCACTTTTCGAGTCAGGTCTTGGCTCGAAAGATGATTCTTTCTCTTGTAATGTTGTGAAGAAATCGTCCTTGGGTTCAGTTGTTAACTCTGAAGATGATTCCTCACCTTGCACTGATGCTTGAAGATCATTGGAAGGCATATCCCACATGATTTCATAATCATCATCATAATTGATTGCAACATGTAGACTAGGGATGTGCTTAGTTGAAATAGGTGGTTGTTCTACATGTTGCTCAGGAGCGTTGACAAGTTACATAAGTTGATCAAGATCGGCTATCAACTTCTTGGTCATGGCTGTCTGATCAGCTAGTTGTTGAGCCACCGACGTTTGTAAAGCACGTAGTTCTTCCATCAATGTGCGTTGATCTTCATGAAAAAGCTCTTCCCTATATCTATCTGATTGATGTTGATAATGGCTCCCCTCATCATAGTATTGAATTGCATTGTTTTCCAGCTTCCCTCCTACATTATAGTCTATGCCTTGAAATCCATTATAGTTAGGTTTTTCATAGTAGCCTCCAAGATGATATGGATTATAACTTGCATTATATCCATAGTTGTATGAAGAAGCTGCTTTGAGTTTCCCAACTATACAATTCATGATTATTTGGCGCAGAGCCATCACGTAGTGAGGAGGGACATTGAGGCAGTAAATTGATGCATGAGAATAGTCACCACATAGTTGAAATCTAACGGTTGGTGGTGTTGACTGCTTCATTTTGAAGAGAGTTGATACCTGAAATCAAAGAATGAGTTTATCAAGTTTAACCAACCACTTCAAATCCAAGAGGATATGTAAGATTAAGTCCTTCACTTTTTTAGGTTTTTGAAAAGAAAATGAAAAACCCTAGAGAAACCTAAATCGACACAGAATTCAAAAAACACGATTCTTACACCGTTGTCCCCGGCAACGACGCCATTTTTTGATGGAGCTAGAACTTACACCAAAAGATTACTCTTCCAATGGAAGTCCTAATGTGTACAAAAAACCCTAGGGAGTTGATGTTCTCCCTAGGTTTACCTACAACTAGTGCTAGATAAATGCCCCAACCCCACAAGAGTGTGGAAGCCTTATCATAGTACAGATTTAGGATCAAACCCAAAGGACAACGTTAAGAATATGAGTACCTTTTTCTCATTTTGTATCGATCCAAGTTAATCATCTAAGACCAAGAGTTTGATTTGAGTTATTTAACCTAAATCATGCAAAAGTAAAGGAAAGAATAAAAACTAGTTTGAAGATTAAAATCTAAGTTTAGAAAATGATAATGGATCACTGGGGTGATGTGGGTTTTCACCACCACTACACATGCATTGTACCTGTACCAACATAGAAAGACCTGCAAGCAAGATGCATGGATGTTGTACAATATCGATGTCTAGTGGGACAAGAGTATTGCACATATCCTTCATAGGTTGAGTAACTCTCATCCGATACATATCTACATGTCAATGAAGATATGTAGTCTCCGAAGAGAAAATCTTACTCAACCTCGTGAAATGTGCATTGGAAAACTAACAAGCTAGCGATAATTATGAATTCAATTAGTATCCTTATAGACTATTCCTCTTTCGAGGAAATAGCTATGAGAAACGTGGGAGTGTTGCAATGTCAGCCATTCCTTGACAAATGGTCAAGTACCTTGCACCACTCCCTCCACAGAATGTGTTCCTCAACCCATCAAGGTTGCACTTCCGTACGTCAACTGATTCCATTTCATAGTACAGAAGTGTAACGATGGAGGTGAGTTTACTTCATCCCTTGGGAAGCGTTCCTAGATACCAAAACGGATGCACGTTGTATACGCACACCAGAAACCAACACTAAATCGGTATTCAAGTCCTAAGAGCAGTCGTAGACAAACCGTGATGAAAGACAATAGATGCATACAAGAACGCGGCCAACATTCAAGCATGTATGAAATGATTTAGTATTGAATCAGAAAGATAACATCTTTTAGTATAGATTACAAAACATGGGTAGCAAGGCTAGTCCCCGCACCCCAATGGATGAAACTACTCACTTCTCATAGAGAGAGCAACAAGGAAAGAGAAGAGAGAGAAAGAAAGCATCGTCAGAGCAAAAGAGTAGATCTGTGACAGCCCGGTGTAGATCATCGTAGTCTCTGGGACTGCTCCGTCATGGTCGATGACATCCGTCTCTCTACCTCGGTTTTTATGTCTACCTCTGGGATTACATGGGTAGAATGAGGTGGAACTATGGTAGAGCAATGATGGGAGTGGGCTGGCAGTGGAGCAGCCTTCTGGACTTCTGGCTCTAGTTCCAGTCTGGAAGCCTTGGGCCGTAGTGAGTTAGATGTCCAAGACCATGCTTCTACCCTTCTATTTATAGGCTTGGCATGTGTCTTGGACGGATTGGCTTAGATCTGCAAATTGCCCAAAATATCTTGGGCCAAGGAGCCACACTTTGTGCATGCCTTTTGTCAAATCGATTTCCAGCCTTGCCCTTATTCAGTTTTCTTTATTCGATTTGAGAGAGCGTGAGTCATTTGGTTTCCCAAAACCAAATGCTGCTCTTACGGTCTCCTCCTTTTGGTCTTGGGAAAACGATCGCTCCATTCGGTTTTACGCTCTTGCGGTCTTGCTCTTGTGGTCCTCCTCTCGGTCTTGAGACCGTGAGAGGCCTCACGGTCCTGGTGGTCAGTGGATGCCTTAAACGGTCTTGGAGAGACCGATCGCTCTTCTCCATACGGTCTTCACTCATGTGCCAAAACAGTCTATTGATCCACACGATTTTCCGTCATCGCTCAGTGACCCAAACGGTCCTACTTCTCGTGTTCACTATGAGTCGGGAGGTGAGGAGCAGCGCTGCTGGGAGCAAGGCGTAGGTCTCGGTGATGGATGTGGAGTCTTCTCGGTTTGCATGTTGCTGCTTAGGCGAAGCAGGTGGGGAGAAGGATGCTGTGGTGCACTGGAGTTGGTGGTGACGAGATGACTACAGGTGTTAGCGGAAGAATGTGCTAATGAAGAAAGTGACGAGATTGGTGGTGTTGTGGATCGACGGCTATGGTAGAGGTCTGAAATTAGAGAGGTTCAAGGTAGGGGATGACGTGCCATGGCCGTATTGAGGCACCACGGTCGTGGCGATGCTGCTGTCCCACGACCGTGCTGCCTTGCACGGGCGTGGCGGGTGAGAACTTGGGCTCTGGTGACGTCGTGCCACGACTGTGGTGTGACACCACAGTCGTGGTGAGGCTACAGCCCCACGGTCGTGCCGCCTTGCACGGGTGTGGCGGGTGAGAAGACTTGGCACTGTTGGCGATGCACCACGGTCATGGCATGACTAGCATGGTCATGGAGGATGGAGACTTGGCGCTGTTGGCAATGAGCCACGACCGTGGTGTGACCAACACGGTCATAGTGGATGGAGACTTGATGATCTTGATCTATTGTTGCACAGGCTTGAGTTAGCCATCAAACGGTCTCTTCTGGCCTATTGGTCTTGGGACCGAATGGGAACAAACGGTCTTGAGACCGAATGGGCTCAAACGGTCTTGAGACCGAATGGGTTCAAACGGTCTTGAGACCGAATGGGCTCAAATGGTCTTTAGACCGTTTGGGTTCAAACGGTCTTGAGACCGTTAGAGTCATAGATGTAGGGGTCATGACCGTTGGCAAAGGTTGAGGATGATCTGTAGAGGAGAGAGAACATGAGTAGGGGAAAATGAGATCAAATAAATTAGAAACTAGGGTAATTTGAGCTAGTAATGTACTATTTACATGAAACTGAATGGATACTTAAAGTAGACTAAAACAAGGGTAATCCAGTCGATATGAGGCACAAAAATCCTAGAATTGGTGACTGAGAGGATGAATCTGGAGGATTCATCAGTATTAGAGCCCATAGTAGTCGGAGTCTAACTATTTCAATTTCATCTCCCTAATTAGAACCCTTGCCTTACATAGTTACCATCTAAGTGATATGTTATCCATAGAACTTACCTAAGTTTTTTATGAGGTGATAGATCATGTGAAGTACACACAAGAATGATGTTTATAAAACCCTAATGTGATAACTAATTAGGATCTCTTATCCTAAAATGTAGGTTGGTGGTGATATATCCATATGGATGCTGAGATCTAACTTTAGGATATATATATATATATATATATATATATATATATATATGTTATGAGGATATAGAAGTAGAAGGATACAAATATCTTAAATGGAAAAATGTGACTTGGTTCGCGCAATGGATTTTGTACCAATATTGTTTTACATCTCCTAGTTTCTTATCGTGAAAATTATCTTCATTATACCATTATATGTACAAATCTTGTTTTCTTTTGGATTTTGATGATGTTTTCTTGGACTAATTCACAATGAAGAGATATGTGAAGTTTTATCAGATAAAACCTAGAATTAGTTAGAATAGAAATCTCAAACCTAGTTTTGGACATGAAGTGATGACTAGTATAGTAAGGCTTGTGCTAAAGGTTTACTTGACCTACCCTTATACACCCTATGATTTTCTGGATGACAATGTAAATCTTAGGGTTGATAGGTTAAAAATACAAGGACTTGAAACTCAACCCTAGGTGAGTATTAAATGTTAGTCAGATGCATGGTCTATGAACAAGAAAACCCCATAAAATAATCACATCTAAAAGATGCATAAGTAAAACCTATTACCTTTATGTTTTTTAGTTTGACTTATTAGTTAAAATTTTTCAAGGGGTGGAGAGTATAGGTGGTTGATGATATATGGATGATTATATTTCAAGTATGAAACCCTTTTAAGAGGCACAATGTTGAAATGAACCAGAACCTAGAAACCTACCCTATTCCATGATTAGAAGGTTAGTGAGACTGGTTTCTTAGATTTTTTTAAACAAGGATAAAAATTAAAACACATTTATATAATAACTTAATTGTGTGCCAAAATGTAAGTAAATTTTGCATATTCTTAATCACGTGCTGGCACATCTAGAACGCCAGAAACAAGCATGTCTTCAAAGATTGCCCTCCACACCCAGATCATCTGACTAGATGGATTAGAAGAGATGTGGACTTACAGTGGGATCTGCGTCGTCAAGCAGATACCACCGAAGAACAAAAGACCACCAGGAGATGGAGGAAGTCGGGCCCCAACTCTATCAAGCTCAACGTAGACGTCGCTGTTAAGAAGGGGGCGACCACTGTAGCAATGGTGGCAAGGAATAGCTCGGGGAGGTGGATTGGTAGTGCAGTTGACAAGATCCACACCAACGATGTTGCCGAAGATGAACTAGAGGCTATCAAACTCGCGCTAGAGCTCGCTACAAATAATGACCTATCGAAAGTCACAGTTGAGACTGATTCCCTGACGGCTGTTAGCATGATCCATCAAGCGTAGAAGACTAATCCCAGATATGCCAAGCAAATTCATCGCATCCAAAGGAAGATGAAACCTAAATGGGAGGTAGTGTCCAAGGGGAGAGAGACCAATATGGCAATATACATGTTAGCTAAGTATCATCTAAAAAACAACCAGGGGTACTCTGGTTATGGACAACCCCCCACTGAGATCTTGGATCTTTTACGTATTGATATGTGTAATGGTAGTAGTACTACCGTGTTTAATTCTGCATGTTTAATTAGTGATTATAATTTTCTTAATTTGGCTCACAAGGGTCCTGACTTCTTTAATTTTTTTAATGAAATATGTTATATTCATATGATGGTTAAATAAGAGGAAAAATGTATTTAAAACATGATCTAGAATAACAATTGGACTATTCATGTACAACCACCTAAGTTAAAGTGCAATTCATGGCCTATATATGTTAACAAGTAAAATATAAAATTCATGCATAATAATATGTAACTATTTTTCTAAGAACGTGAAATTAACACGACTCAAATTTTTTTGGTCAGTCAAAACTCCTGTTGCTTTTTTTTGTTTTTGTTTGTATAACTGTACAATTCATGTTGATTCTCAGAAGAGAACCAACTAAAGGAGAAAACTGAAAAAATAATTACATCAGAGAAAAACTAACTATAAATCCAGAAGCTAATAAAGGAACCTCAAGCCTACAATAGTCTTGAAGCTTAACAGAGCCACCAACAAGATGAGGAATATACAAACTAACCATCACTACTAGAGTGAGAAGGGAGCATAGAGGATCAAGAGAAATAGCTGCCAGCAACAATCCATCATCAGGATAAACCTCAGTCATCATCTCAGAATAGCACAGTAGAGGAAGAGAGCACCCAAAACCAAAAGAACCAACAAGGAGCTTGATCCAACCCTACTCTAGGGCTGTATCTTGTGTCATTTTGTACTTTTATCACATTCAAATGCATTAGAATTACATGTTATTCTCCCCAATATGATTATCATTGCAAATACGCTTATGGATGTTCTTTGCACTATTTTTCAGGTACTTGGACCATGCTTAGATGGACGAGGGAGAGAGAGGGACCCAAAGAAGGCCCTAAAGTCTCCCTCAACCTACCTCCAGTGGCTAAGACTCATCCCCGAGCAAAGACATCCGAAATTGACAAAGTAAGAAGAGAAATCAAGAAGTCAAGCCTCACCACGGCCGTGGCCCCAATGCCACGGTCGTGGCTTTTTTGCCAAAATCCAACAGGTTGCAACAGGGAAATCCATAGATCGCCCACGACCGTGGCCTCCCAGCCACGACCGTGGCCACTAAAGACAACACGACCATGGCATCCTGCCATGGTCATGGGAATTAAATTGCAAGAAGTCAGGTTGCAACAAGGAATTGGCCTCACGGACCATGACCGTGGCCAAGTCACCACGACCGTGGCCGATCCTGATCAAGACGCCCGTGGCCCCTCCCCACGGTCAGCTCCAACTCCTCCAAAACGGCCGTGTTACCCAACACGGCCGTGGTGCATGCTATCCACCACGACTGTGGCACTCCGCCACGGCCGTGGCCACCACCATCTCACCACTTCCTTCACCCCACGACCGTGTTCGCCACCCCACGGTCATCCCCCACTACCCTCACCATGGCCGTGGCATACCCACCATGACCGTGGTGATCACCTACCCTATATAACTTTCCACTGTTTTTCCTATTTTGCCCCCACTTAGCCCTAGCTCTTATATAAGCACTAGTTGCTTCTAGGGCTCGAGAGAGAGAACCCCCCAACCGCAATCTAGCATCTCCCTTACATCCATTACCCCCATCCACCTTCTTCCTTGCATTCAACCCCATTTCCACCCACTTTCCACTCATTTCCACCATAGAACCCTAGATTCTCTAGGTTTCTATCCATCCATTCCACCATTTTCATGCACCCTTGCATCCTTGGAGGAGGGAGGACATCTGCAGCTGCTTGGAGGTGAAGAAGAAGGCCACTTCATCAAGCTTCATGGAGTTTCTTCCTCTTCTACCCCTTTCTTTTCCTATTTTCTTGATTATGCCTAGCTAAGCCCCCTTGTGGTGGGCTGTTTGGGATTAAAATGTTACTTTGATACCATGTTGGGGGATAAATTCTTGTAATGAACTTAATTCATATTTATGATGATTACTTCTTGCTTCCATCTCTTTTCCTATCTTATTGCATGTGGTTTGTGCTTCTTGTATGAATTGCGTGTTTTGAGGTTTTTGATGACACTTCATTTCTAGGAGGAATTGGGGTGTATGTGGCAATCTTAGGAATGGCTCCTAGGTCCAATTAGTGGATCCCTAGCTAGCCCCCTTTGTTCCTACATACACATCCCTCCTCCTACAAATGAGTGTGAGATTTAAGTGGCTAGTGTAAGTGAGAGTGATGCAATTGCCTAGGGCCTTCTAAAGGCTAGAGTGGCTAGTAGCATGAAGTTAAACCCCTTCATCTCCACTCCCATCTCTACCCTCAACCCTCAATTGTCCACTATCACTTACCCTAGAAACCTAGATTTGGCCAATCTCACTAGAACTACACCTAACCCTAGTCTTCTACTAGTAGTATAGGGTATGTTCTAATGGCATTGCCCTTGTTGTTTGGTTTGGTAATCTAGATATGAATTGAGAACCATGCATGTTTAATGAACTCCCCCAACTAAAATCAAAGTGACATTCCCCAAACAGCCCACCCACCTTAATCACCTTGCTTAAAACCCTAATCGCTTAGTTTGCTTGCTAATGCTAGCTTAGTTCAATTGCTTTAGTCTAACTTAGTCAATTGCTTAGTTTTACTCTTCAGTGTTAACTTAGGCTCTTGCTATTGCTCTTGCTAGTGGTTAGTTTAGTTCTTAATTGCTTCTTGCCTTGCTAGAGTAGTGTAGCCCTCCTTGCTCTTGCTTAGTTAGTTTGATAGCTTAGTTTACTAATGTGCTTGCTCTTCCATAATTTAGTTTACCTCTCGCATCTCTTACTTGCTCATTAGTGTAATCAACCAATCAACCTTAAAACCCTAAAAACCTTAATCTCCGCAATAGGAACGTAGCTCATGCCATCTAACTCTAGTGCCCCCTCTATCTCCGCGGATCGAACCCGTACTTGCCGCCTCACCTATACTATGACACGACCCCGTGCGCTTGCGGGCGTAGTGTCTTAGTAGACGTAGGTAGTTAGTGTGGGACCATACAAATATCGAAAGCAAAGATCTCATCTCTCCCGTGCCTCCCGACCTCGTGGATTGCACTTGTTGCAAGCCTCTAGCGGGAGCACACCAGAGCTTAAAGCCAACAATCTCAATCCACAATACACCTCAACCATCACTCTCATAGGGCACGCTCAAAGAATACAGAAAGAAGTGCCTTCCAGAAAAAACCTCAGAAACTTTCAAAGCAAAACTCAGAATAGAATAGACCTTCACGCAGCACCAAGCTCAACCATCACTGTAAAAGTGAGAGAGGAGCATAAGAAACAAAAACCCACAACATCACCCAAGCTAAAACATCTAACACCTCTCATCACAGAAAGGGCAAAAAACCAAGGGTCCCTTCATGTGTTTCAAGACTATAAAAGGTAAGAGGGAAGCAGAATTGATCTCAATCATCAACCATACTCAACCATCATTGTAAAAGTGAGAGGGGAGCAGAAGAACCAAGAGCACAATAACAACACCCAGGCATAAACATCAACCACTACTCGTCTCAAAAGGAAGCAAGATCAACACAAGCACCCAGACTCAACCATCACTTAAGAGTGAGAGGGGAGTAGAAAGGCCAAGAAAGCATAACAAGAAAGTCCAAAGCAGAATGTAGCACGTATACCAAACCATCCAAAGCCATCTCTACAAAGAAAGACATCATCTGACTTCAACAAACCACATCAAAAAACCTAAATAAAGGAACACTGCCATTTCCAACCCAGAAAAGATCAAGACACAAAACAGAAATGAGTATCAATGGCCACACTCTGCCACTCAAAGCTCCATCCCGGACCAACAACACCAATAGAAATAGGCTCGACACCCTCAGATGCTCAACATAGCAAGATGCCTCATAGGATGGACACCAACTAAAACAAGAAACCTCTTCAAAAGCTCCAAGGCAAGCACAGGATTCAAGCCCCGGATCTCTACCACTCCAAAACAAGGATAAGATCCACCAAAAGGCCCACCAACAAGGAGAACCAGCTAGAAAAGAAAATAGGAAAAGGTGAGAGGGGAGCATCGACATCCAAAAAGGATGGGGACTCGACCATCACAAGAACCACCACCACCACAAGTAGGTCAAACCAATAGCAGCAACCCATCAAGACAAAGAAGACCACCCAAGCAATATCAAGAGAACAACACCAGGAAAGAAACCAGATGGATAAATGATAACCCAAAAAGAACAACATTCAGATTCTAGGGAAGAAACAGAGAAAATCATGGTTAATGACTTCCCAAAGATGATTAGGACTCCTGTAGACATCATCATGGACTCTTAGATTTCTTTCAACCCACATATGATAATATATGGTACTCATCATACACTTCAGCCTCTGATCAGAGCCATTTTCATCCTGATTCCAATTACTGATCATAGGAATATTAGCCAGCTTCCATAAAGATTCAATATACTTGCAATGAAAAAGAATATGGTTGGTATCTTCATAATCATCATGACACAAGAAACAAATAGATGCCAAGCATAGACCCCTTCTCCTTGAGTAATCTGAGGTAGGAATCCTATTATGTCTGGCTTTCCAAAGATGAATCTTGGCACGATTATAAGTTTTATTCTTCCAAATCCATTCAAAGTTATAACAACTAATCTTTTTCATTCAGACAGCCTCCCAGGCATCATGCACCTTAATATTCAGCTTATCATCAAAGAGAATAGAGTCTTTTTAACCATGGTGAATCTCAAAAGATTTAATAACATTAAAAGTGTCACTTTGGCCATGATTGTAATCTCTAGGCATCTTCCAGACCCCATTATCAATCATCACATTCAGAGTCGAATCCCAGGAGATACCAGCTCTAATGATACAATCTTTACTAACAAGACTATCAAGAAAGCACAAGTTACACCAGGGATCTTGCCAACTTAGAATAGAATTACCATCCCCCACTACAAACTTGGTATGTTTAAGCAACTCCTCTCTAACTCAAATGAGATTATTAAAAAGCCAAGAATAATTGGGGGACTCTTTAAAAATCCATAAAGAATGTTTCTTTAAGTATTTTTCAGATATCCATTTAACCCATAGAGTGTCTTTTTTACTCACAATATCCCAAGCATTAATAATCAAACAAGCCTTGGACACATCTTTGGGTTTTTTAATATTCAAACCTCCATCTTATAAAGGTTCAGTAACATTTTACCACTTGACAAGACGAAGGTTCTTCTTGGCTTCAGTTCCTCCCCATAAGAAATCACGACATAATTTATCAATGATCTCAAGAGTAGAACTAGGAATAGGAAAAGAGAATTAACAAGACTCAATTAAGTGAGTGTTTTTTTTGGTCGGTAAAAAACTCTGTTACTATGATGTTGCCCAAAAACTTTGGGTACAAAAGGAGCAACCCTATGAACAAACTCGGGTGACAAACCACCAAATTGAAAAAAAGACATAAAGATAGCTTCTGCTCACCAAGGAGCCACCTATCAGAACAAAGGAAAAAAAGAAGACAAAACTTAACTAGCAATACAACTCCCAGAAGAACTAAGGAGATACAATCCTAAACTCACCAAGACAACACTAGCATGAACACCATCTCCTAAAAATTGTGCAGCCTTGGAAGCAGGATAATATCTGTAGTAGTCCTGGACTCTATGCAACCAACAGATATGACTCCAATTCTTCAGTTGTCCAGATCAAAAAATTCGAGTCAGCAGATTACCAAGTCCTCAAATCTTCAGAAAATGGATCAGTAGATCATGCAAAGGCCATCCAACTGACTATTCAAGCACTAGCAGTAAGCCCAACCTATGAAAGTGTACCGAGTAAACAGCTGTAGGAACTTCACCCAAATGCACTAAACCAAATCTTAGAACCTGAAGATAGGACAAAAAATGAACCAGAACTCCAATAGAGAAAACGATCCCCAGCAGACTAAGCAATCATCAAGAAGAACCCCTGAGCTGGGCTCATCAAAACACAAGGCCCAGATGACTGACTACTCGCACACTAACAGTAAGCTTGTTTCCTGAAGTTGTGAGGACTGGTCAGCAACCTGAGGGCAGTGTGAACCTATGAACCTGACTCCAAGATTACCACTGATAACTCCTTAATTCCAGCTCGAGACCATCAACAGCATAGGAGCAGGAAAGGGATAAAGAAAGAAAACTCAACCCCCGTCCCTTTCCATCTTTGCTGATTCACAGCAGCAGGGACGACAGGAGGAAACCCTATCACCCATACCACAACAGCCCACTTCTTGTGAGGAGGCAAAATGAAAAATACCTTAAGGGTATCCCCGGAGAAGCAACTGGTCGAAACCTTGAGGGAGCACACCCTCGCAGCTTCAACAACCAGCCACGCCTTTCGCCAAGCTTGTGCACGCACATCATGGCCGACAACAATAGAATGGACCATCTACCGGATGATTGAAAGCTTCTAAATACTCAGACGCATTTCGTCGAACACCGAGAGGCCATCAACACATGGCAACAACATCCAACAGCCTTGTAGGAGCCATGGCCACCTATCCCTGTGACGGTGAGAGCCCTAGTCAGAGCAGCTGCTTCTTGCCGGGGAAGAAAGGAGAAGAGGAGGGGGAGCGGATAAGGGACAGGGCATGAAACCCCAGTGTAACACTGGATCTGTGCAAAGGTAGCTTTGCTCCATCTAGTCACCCATGAACTAGATGGAGGCCGATTGAATCGGCACACAACTATCCCTCCAGATCTAGTCCATGCAAGCACCTACATCCAGTCGACTCCCCATCGTATCTCTTCTATAATCACCGGAGAAGGAATCCACGACCTGGAGAGACGGGGCCGAGACCCATCCTCCCTGACTCTCGCTGCCACCAGGGATCCGCCTTCAATTAAGTGAGTGTTGATAATAAATATATAATATTTTATAAGTATAATGGTAATGAGCCAAAAGTCATAATGGTACTATAACTCATAAAAAGAAATATCAAATTTCAAATCTAATGTGAAACATGGTGTCCCATGGGTTCCAATTAGCTTGGGTGCCAAGTTTCATTTTATTTGAACAATAATAATTATCCTAATTTTATTTAGAGAAGAAAATAGGAGAAAAATCTTAAAGTGTTAAATAAATTACTAAATTTAAATACATTACTAAATGGCTTCAAAAGTGAAAATAAACCACAAACTCAAAATCTATGTATGAAAATTAGCTTATGGGTGAATCCTCACATTAATTAGACAAATTTATCTATCCTAGGGTAGTTAGGAGAGAGAATGTATATTAAAGCCCAAAATATTAAATAATATATTAAACAACACAAAAGGGAAAATTAATTCTAGACTCATGTTCCTCATGTTTGAAATTACTTGTAGGCCAAGTTTCATATCTTTTGAATATTCAAAGATGCCTCGATATCATCAAGGAAAAATAATATATGATATTATCTAATATTTTAAAATAAAATAGTAGATGTAATTAAAAATAAAAATTGATGCCAAAATTAGGCTCCACATGTCAAATTTAGGTTAAGTGCAAAGTTTGGTAACAATGTAACAATGTTTGTACATTCAAATAAATCAAGAAAGAAAGATGGGTTTTCGATGTCCAATATTCAAAATATTGGTCGATGAAAGTGATTTCCTAATGTTTTGGATTTGATACTACCACCACACTCAATTTTTGGTTTTCACTCAGTCAGGCTATGGTTTCCAGTTCCCAGTTTCTATTTTATCATGCACCTCACTTGGACCATCCAATCTGGATCGGGCGGCTCACACATCATCTCGTACCTCGAGTAGGAGAGTGTAGTGAGTGTATAGAAACTCCGACAACGTTGGGTTTTTCAACAAGGATTTCATAGACTGTGATCGACAGAACTTCTAAAAAATTCTCCCATTGGATTTGAAATTATAACTCACATCTATCTAGCCTAAAATGTAACCTATTTCATCAAATTAAATATTTGCCCAATCTTGCTCTCCAAGTTCTCAAAGCTCCCACACACGGAAGCCTTAAAACCCTAACCTATATCTATAACCCCCTATCAATTTTGATGCACCTCCAGTAGTCGAACCTTGGAGCCAATTTCTCTTTGCTTTGTGCTCTCTGCCACCGTTGATCTCTTCTTGGTTCCATGCTTCCAGAGTACACTGCCCATTCTTCTCTTTGTCTTGAATCAATTCCTCTAAAGGTAAGGTTCCTAGAGACCATCTCTTACCTTGTGATATTTTGCTTTGAAGAGCGAAGGCACCGATTGGTTTTTGCTAATTTCAACCACCACTGCTTCTTCTTAGCCTCGCGGCCATGCACCAGAACTGGGGAAGGGGATGATCCCCTTTATTTTCCTATCTATGCCCTTTGCCTCTCATTTCTTTTCTTTTTCTCGTTAGGGGCAATTTTCTCTTCTCACTACAGTTTGTTTCCATTGTTGTGTGCCACGTTGGTCGTTGATAGGGCGATCTGGCCTCCTATGATTGGGCCATTTTAGCGGGCCCAATCTCTCTCTCGTGAATTTTGAATGCCTATGTGGATTTTTTGTGTATTTTCCAATTAGTCGATATTTCTAAAATATATAACTAAGTCTCTAGTTATCTAAAAAGTACACAAAAATACTTACTGGATTTAGAAAATTATCTTCTATTTAAATAAAAATATTTCATAACCTAAATCCAACTACGTTCAAAATACTAATCAAGGGTATATAGATACATGTACCAATTAATTTTTTATTTATAAAAATCTATGTTAGGTGAGAAAGGACTCTGGCTTGGGATTAGGGTTTGTATTTTTTCATGTTGACAAACTTCTTGAGGTAGGCTGCATCCCCCATGTGTCATATTGAGCAATTATTTTCTTTACTCTGTCTCTTGAGCCTCTTTGATATATTTTGGTGATAAATATTCTCTTTCTTTACTTGATGATCTATTTGGGTCTAATCTTAATGACTTTGAACTCTTGATATATGTTGGACTTGTAAATTATACTTTGTTTCTTGATGAGACCCTTTTTTAGAAATCTAAACCATGTTGTTCCTTATTGTGAGATGGCACCCTAATTTTGCCCATTTTGTGGTGAATGTTTTATTTTGTCCATTTATGTGATATCAATCTCTTTATTTCTATTTATGATATTAAAATTTTACTTGCCTCTACATTTTGCATGACTTGTGATTCAATAGCCCTAGAGTAGTGTAAATTCTTTGGTTTTTCAATTGTGTGCCTATGTTATATTTTTGGGATGGAAGTTGTGTACCCCATACCCTGGTGGTGTGACCACTTATATATATATTGGGAGTTTGGATGTACATCATTCTCTATAAAGTTTCAAGGTTGTGATCCTTATCTGCCATTGTAATTTATGTTATTCTAGTTCTATGCTTATCTCACATGCATGTAGGTTGATATTATTATCATGGGTTTTGTGCCCAAAATTTATGTGTTCTTGTGTGACACAACTTTTATATTTTATTTATGAAAAGTATTCTTCTTGTTTATCATCACATTGCAATTCATTTTTTTCTTGATACCCACTTGGGTGTTTCTTTCCTCTTGTATGGGAAGCCTTTTTTATTTGATGTCTTTTATTCCTTATATTTCTCAATCCATATTTCATATGCACATACCAACATTTATCTTAATATCTTCTACTTTTTCTCCTTTTGTTGAGGTATCTTCCAACCCTAGATGTAGGACTTGGAAGATAGTACTCAGTGACATGGACCTGGTAGGTGGAACTCTTGGAGAGATAGAGTTGAGATAGCTGAATATCCCTCTACTTAGATCCTTATGTTGTAGTTTTCATTTAAACCCTTTATGGGAGATGGTGATGATGTACTTCTGTAAAATTGAATGTAGTCATGATTTCATTCTGCTGTTATACTTTGGTCTTTTTGAATACCATTATTTGAGAAGCAAATGATTTACACACTAGTACATTTATAGCCTCTAATGTCACTTTTTCTGATATCGTTTACACTAAAAATTGACACTAGATAACAAACAATGTCAGTTCTGTAGCAAAAATGTCACCATCGATCAAGTCATTCCGATTAAGAAAAGACATGGATACTGCTATTTCATTAATATCGATTGTCTTTAAAAAAATCAATGTCTAAAATAACTTGTGAAATATTAAGATGAGCATCGGTTGTTCAGAAATAGATGACATACACCTTTATAAGAAATAAAATTTACATCTAGAATACTTCAAGAATCATTTTTTTATCCGCAAAATTGACTTTGATTCACAGGAAAAAATTGTGAAAATTTGCACAATCTGTGTCAGTTTGTCATCAAAATACTGACATTGGAGTGTTCACATCATGTCCCTACTAAAAATTGTTCCCCCAAATTGCACTCTTGTGCCGATATGTTGTCTCAAAATCTACACCTCATTCCCTACAGTGGCCAATTTGTTTCATTCAGATAATTGCCTTTAGCATCAATTTATTAAAGTAGAGCCGTAGTCCATGCCACTAGGATGTGTTGTTTTTTTTCTTTTCAGAAACCAACAATTAAGGTCATTTTTTCCGTTCAGATAATGATCTCTTGCATCGGTTTTTCTGAGGGAATCAACGTCTAAGTAACTAGGTTAGATGCCATTATTTTGAAGGAAACCAACATCTAAGTGCATAGTTGTTGGTTTTTAGAAACAATTGACAACTATTTCTCACTTGATACCACCCACAAAATTTCTTTCCCCCATTCTCTATTTCATCACTACTTCGATACCTAACACTGGTGAGTGCTATTGTCTCCATTGAGATTTCCTCCACATTGCTAATCGTTTCCGCCTCTGCCACTGCTGCTACTCTCTACTGACACCGTTGTTGTTGCTGCTACTCTTTGCCACTACTGCAATTTCTATTCTCCACCACCACCACTATGTTGGCCGCCACTACTTCTATGTTGGCCTCTTCTTCTAATCTCTGCTCTGCCTCGACCACCTCCACCTATTGTGTTGGCCGCCGCCCAAGTCCGTTGGAAGAGGAGCTCACCAACACCAATACCTTCGCTGCCCAAGTCCCCCAGTAGAGGATCTCTCTTCTCAACCCTATCACTCTACTACTCTCCTACGATCTAGGTGATTGTCTTCCCTCTCTCTATCAACATTGATACATACAATATATTTTTGGAATGAGGAAATTGATACATTGATAATTTGATAACTTGATAATTTTTGGAATGATGAAATTGATAATTTGATATATTGTCTTTCTTCTCTCGATCAATATTGTTACATTGATAATTTGAGGTCAAAAGATTTCTCAAAGATGTAACTAGGGTTTTAACTTTGGAATTGGAGAAACTATTTGGGTGCATTGTTCAATTGGGGTACAAGTGCTTGTATAATTGGATGCATTGATCAATTTGAATGTTGCATGGATAAATAATTAATTAGTGTGTTTAACTATGTTGGATATCAATAAATATGTGATGTTTCTAAGATCTGCCATGTCTTACTGAACCTTAACCTTGCTTTCCCTATTCTCTATTTTCCTAGAAACCCATATGAGATTTACTCATTAGGAGTATCATGGATAGTCCCCGGTTTGGGACTATTATTGAACACTTAATCTCAATTAGGATGTAAGTGTGTATAATGTATGTTCGATTTTTAGGATGTTTCATTGACACTTCCCTATTTGTTCTCTAAGTACATATGTTGGTGGACATTTGCCTATCTACATTGGTGTACTTGGAGAACTGCAGGGAAATGGTGCCAAAATTTTCTTAAAACCAAATAGACATTATACACTTACTAGTGAGATTCGGTGTTCAAGAATGGGATAGGTAGTAGACACATTCATTACTGTACCCTAAACCCTAATCTATAAACCACAAACCCTAATATATAAACCCTTATCCCTAAATCCTAAATATTAAACCCTAATATGTAAATCCTAAATGTAATATGTAAAGCCTAAACCCTAATACTTGTTTTCTCTTTGATCATAGAATGAATATACCAAGGATGTCCAATCCAAATTATTGCACCTCGAAGTTTAATACTGGTCTTGGTCAGCTTATAAGATTTGCGAAGGAACTTATGAAACCACCTGGAGATAGGTTCTATTTTCCATGTAGGCATTGTCATAACAACTTGTAAGTCAACATTGTTGAAAAAATCAAAAGTCATGGCATGTACAACATGATTGTACATGGCTATACAAAATGGTACTGGCATGGGGAGATTCCAACCATGAGATCAGTAGATGTCGATAACAGTACTTATGTTGAAGAAGAAATTGTTGTCGATGATGTAGATGTGAATGAACCAATTCCGATATACATGGTTGATGTGATGCTAGATAATTGTAGGGTAGAGCACACTGATCCACCTTCCTTATTTATAAACATTGTACATGATGCTGAGAGACCGTTCTACATAGGTTGTGCTAAGTTTAGAAGTAGAGCACTGTGTTGAGATTGTATACTCTGAAGGCTAACAATAGTTGGAGTGACAAAAGCTTCACCTCATTGTTGTATTTCTTAAAAGAAAGTCTTCTTGAAGGAAATGAGCTTCCAATCTCAACATATGAATTAATGAAAATGTTATGCCCAATGGGAATAAAGGATAAGAAGATACATGAATGCCTAAATGATTGCGTGTTATTTTTAAAGGACTATGTTGATTTGAAAGATTATCAAAAATGTGGGGCGTCAAGGTATAAATGAAAACTTTGAGGAAGTCTAAAACTAACTCTCCTGCCAAGGTGATGTGGTATTTACCTATAATACCATAGTTTCCACACTTGTTTTCCAATTCCATGGATGTGGAGAATTTAAGGTGGCATGCAGAGATAAATAAAAATAATGATAGGATCATATGACATGCGTCTGATTCCCCATAGTGGAAGAAGATTGATTTATTGTACCCCAAATTTGGTGAAGAAGTCAAGAATCTAAGACTTGGGCTTTGTACCGATGGGATGAATCCATATAGAACATTGAGAATCCAACATAAGATATGGTTTATTATAATTGTTATATACAATCTTCCTTCCTAGATGTGTCGAAAAAATAAGTATGTTATGTTGTCGTTGTTGATATCAGGCCCTAAACAACTTGGAAATGATATTGATGTTTATCTTGAAACTCTGATTGATGACTTAAAGAAAATCTAGGGAGAAGGTGTGATGAGATATGATGCTTCACATAGATAGTCATTTTGTTTGCATGCTATGTTGTTTTGCACTATTAATGACTTTCCAATATATGGGAATTTGTATGGATATAGTGTAAAAGGATCCAAAGCATGCCCTATATGTGAAGAGAACACTGATTCAATACAAATATAATATGGTGGAAAGTCTGTATATCTTGTTCATCAAAGGTTTCTTGCAAAAGTTCATCCTTACCAAAGGTTGCATAAAGCGTTCAATGGATCAAATGAGGGATAGAGTGCTCCTAAACCTATATCAGGGGAGGTTGTTTATGAATGAGTAAAACACTTTGTCAATGCATTTGGTAAGAGATCACAATGTACCATTATCACATAGAGTGGAAAATCTTTATACAAGAAGAGGTTAATATTGTGGTATCTTCTGTATTGGAGTTCTTTGGCAGTTAAGCATTGTATCCATGTAATGCATGTTGAGAAAAATGTCTGTGATAATGTCATTGGTACTCTATTGAATAAACTAGGTAAGACTAAAGATGACATCAAATCCAGAATGGACATACATGAAATGGGAATAAGTAAAGAATTAACAAAAGAAGTTAGTATCGATCGAGAAACATATTTACCTCCTACTTGTTACACATTTTCTAGAAAGGAAAAGAAACTTTTTGTGAGTGTTTGCTTAATGTTAAGGTACAACATGGATACTCTTCCAATAAATATAGACTGGTATTAGTAACTGAAGCTGATAGGTCTTAAATCTCATGATTTACACATTGTAATGCAACAAATATTACCCATGACAATTCGATATTTACTGCTGAAGCATGTAAGGTTTGCAATCACAAGACTTTGTTTCTTCTTCAACAGTTTATGCAACAAAGTTATTGATCTTGAGAATCTCAATAGGTTGGAAAGAGAAGTGGTTGTTATCCTAGGCCAAATTGAGATGTATTTTCCTCCTTATTCTTTGATATCATAGTACATCTTGTTGTCCATCTGACTAGGAAAGTGAAAATATTGGGACAAGTTTTCTTACATGGATGTATCCTTTTGAACGGTACATGAGTGCTTTTAAAGGTGATGTTTGAAATCATTATCGGCCTGAAGGAAGTAATATTAAGGGTTATGTGGCCAAGGAGGTTTTGGACTTTTGCAATGACTTTTTGAGTTGTAATAAAGCTTTTGTAAATGACAAGAATATTGAGGACTATTCGTACAGAAGGACTTTAGGAGATAAAGTGAAAGTAATCAGTTGTGAGCTGTGGGAACAAGCACACTTGTATATTTTACACAACATCAATGAAGTGAGTAGTTATGCCACCGAACATACCAATTTCAACAAGAAAAATATCCTCAAGCCAATTAAATGTGGCTTTCTAGAGAGCATAACAATACATTTATTAGGTGGTTTGAAGATAAAGTTTTATGCCAACTATCTCAAACAACAAATAATGTTGCTGAAAATATCAAATGCCTCCCTTTTAAATAAAAAATGAATGTTATGTCTTATGAAGGGTTTGGCATAAATAGATTTTCATACTACACAAAGCGTCAAGATGATAAGAGTCTCATATAAAACAATGGGATCACCCTTAAAGCATTTTCATTATATTTTTCTAGTGCAAAGGAAAAGAAACCATGTGAAGCTAAAATGTCATATTACGGTGTCATTGAAGACATTTGGGAGTTTGACTACATCAATTTTAGAATTTTGGTCTTTAGGTGTAATTAGGTCGATAACACCAAAGGAGTTGTAGTGGATGAATTTTGAAAAGATTGGCAAGAAGGGTGAATAATTCATAATGGCATAATGGGCAAAGCAAGTAGTTTATATCGACGATCCTACAAATGAAAAATGGTCAGTTTTTCTTCATGGTAAAAGACATTTCATTGTAGATCCTATAAATGAAGAAGAGCACTATGACAAGTATGATGACTCTGATCAATTCTCAGTTGTCTTGCCAACACAAATATTTAAGCTGACACTAACTTATATATGCAAGGAGATCACACTAAGGGAATGTTAATTGATACAAGATCCAAATTTTAGAGGCATACTTTTATTTTTTTAAATTTTAGGTAAACATTTTGTGTTCTTTATCACTTATATTTCATTATTTGACTATTTTTGATATGACATTATTTCAGATGGCGTATGACCATGAGTGTTATGATTGTAATAATGATTACTTTGAAAATGAGTACCCTAACAATGTGAGCCATGAGGATGAGCACCCTGACACTACTATAAGTTGCATTGTTTTATTACATAGATGTGCATTGTACAATGTCTAACTTATTGTATTCTTTTATCAAATTTAAAAGTTATATCTTTTTATGACTTATGTGTTTCTTTTTCAATTTTAACATGAGGATGTGCACCCTGAGGATCTCGCTGAGCTTGATGCACAACATTTGAAGTGTGCAACAATACGAGGCATCACCATGATGAACAAGTTATTAATGAAAGAGGTAATGGGATGAAGCTGGTCATTGAGTTTGATAGTCAAGGAAATCATGTTGGGAAGAACTGTAGTTCTTTTGTGTGATATCTAGGGGTTCTGACTTGTAGCAGGGTGGATGTAAATGTAGAATATTAGCATAAAGTTGATCCAAACAAGAAAGATTGTATATGGGAGGAACTTTGTGTGAGATATTATTATTTACAATTCTATTTTTAAGCTATTTATAATTATGTTTTTAATAATATTCCTTTAAGTATACAGTGTATTTTATAGAGCATATTTGAACTGGATGAGAAACTGAATCGTCAAAAGGTGACACAACATTGTGGCAGGGTGCAAAGGAATTACAAGACAACCCTTACAAGAGAATACATACAAAAAGTTGAGAACAACAAGAAGTTAGCCATTGAGAAATGGAACTATCTCGACCTGAAGGCATGTGAGGTGTTTGTTCCTAAGAGACTAACTGAAGAATTCAAGTTAATAAGCCTCTATCCTCATATTGAATTCATTATATTACATATGTAACATATGGTTTGGACAAACCAAGCTATACACAATGATCAAAGATAAATGTGTGCAATGAATGTGCACAACCACACAATGGGTTTAGGTGGCTATGCACATCTTCACCACAACTACGACAAGCATCTTCTTCTCAGTAGCCTAATCCTGGGACTACTGAGTCCTCTACTACAACTGAACCTCTACTTTGCCATTATATATGGATAGCTGGGAGGCAAACCAAATCTGGAGAAATAACTAACTCCGCAACTACTGAGGCAGCTGAAAAAATGGTAAAATTCAACTCTCAGATCAATTAGTATTGACGAATTTTTATGTTTTACTTACCATTTACTAATGATGATGATTATCTGGAGCTCCATGAGCAAAAGGAGACAAGGAAAGTTCATCCCTAAGGGCACAAGGGATGAATTGACAGTTGCTATCCTGGGTATGTTAGGGCTGCTGATGTTGGTGTCAGTATAAGACACTTCTTTGGGCCATCAAAGAATAAGCTCAAAGGGGGACTATCAGAAGGCTGAGGATGTTGTAGGCCAACCTCATAATACTACTATATTTTTCCAATATGTTTTGGATATTTTTACTTATGCTTGGTTGAATACATCTGTGATAGAACTTTGGATATGGTGAGATATTATATAGCCAAATACCTCATTATATATATGTTGATATGTTTTCTTATATATTAATGAATACATGATATATGTTTTGCAACAACTTACAAAGGGTTTGTACATAGTTAACACTGCCCCATGTGACATTTCTAGTTCCATCATTGATTGTCTGTGTAATTAAAGACTCTACATCTGTCTTCCAATGCTGCTCTACCACATTTAAATATTTTGGTGAAAAGAAAAAGTGTGTGATGTTAGATCCATACAATGTTGTGTGAGTTTACTTACTCTGCTTATAATTTTAATTTAAGAATTACATTTCATTGTTGATTGTGAGTTTTATTTTGTTTGCCTATTTTTCACTTAGGAATAACCATTGGGTGTTATTAGTTATTGTCCCTATGACACTAATTGTGTATTATCTAGATCCTAAGGGTGCTGAAGTAGATAGTGGGGTACACAAATTGAAAAAGGCATTATTCACGTGAGTAAATTATTGATGCATATACATGAATATATAAATTTGATGTGAGTAAATTATTAATGCATATACATGAATATATAATGTGTGTGTGAAAGTGAAGATGAATGAATAAAATGAGAATTGTGTTTCTTCATGTCATGAGAATGGAGTTGGTGCATATGTAAATGAAGTATCATGTGTGAATGAATTATCATGTGTGTGAATGAATATTGAAATGAATGAATAAAATTAGGTTTGAACATGTGATGTTAATGGAATTGGAGAATTGATATTGAATGTGGGAGGATTGTGTTTGTTATTGTAGGTTTTTGTTGGCATGTTGTTTAGCTGAACACATAGATGTTGTTAACCTGTAGTTTAGAACTGTAGGTTTTGCATCCTACTGACCAGATGGATAGTAGTCCTGCAAAACTACTATTTAGAAAAAGAACAAAAGTTAGTTGTCATTTGTTCTAAAAAACTGATAGCTAAGGGCTTCGACATCAGTTTAGGGTGCAAAATTGACATTATAGCATAAGAACAACCGCGTCAGATAACACAACCATTCTGGGAAGCAAGATCATAGTCGTCAATTTTTTTGAAGAAACCATTAATGTATATCTTAATCATCTGTTTAAGTGCAATAACTGACGAGTATGACATAGAAAAGGTGGCGGTTCCTTTTGCAACCCGATGACAAAGAGACCTTTTCCATTTACAAATGTGACTTGGTATGAACAAATGACGTTGGGGTCTTTTCCACAACTGATGACTATGATGCAAAATAGGTGTTTGTTTCTTTTGCAACCCGATGACAAAGAGACCTTTTCCATTTAAAAATGTGACTTGGTATGGACAAAGGATGTCGAGGTACTTCTGCAATTGACGACTATGAAACTTGATGTGTTGGTTTGTTTTATCATAACAACTGAGGCTGAATATGTTGGTCGTCGGTTTTTGGGTCCCTAAAGAATCGACATCTTAGGCCTCTAGCTCTAGGGTCACCTACTTGGGTGTCACTTTTTCACTGAAGTTGTATGTATATTTTAACATACGCTAGAGTTAGTTTCTATACACCTATTCCAACATACACTTTTAGTGTGTTTGAAATAGATGAATTTGTGCCTCAAATTAAGTAGGGAGTGGATCCCCTCTAGTCCCACTCCTTATAGTACTCAAACTCCTGACTTTAAACATGACAAGTATGCTAATCATGTTTATCTATTAAAAAAGGCTCTTTGTGGACAAAAATAAGACATTAGATCTTGGCATGAGAAATTAAGAATTTTTTTAATTGATAATCACTATGTCATGGAAAAGGTTGACACTACTCTCTTTTTGAAACACATTTCAAGCAATGTCTTGATTATCCAAATTTAAGTCGATGATATTATCTCTAGAAGTATGAGTCTTGATCCATGCAAGGAGTTCAATGTCCTCATGGAGAGTGAATTTTTGATGAGCATGGAGGTGAACCTTACTTTCTTCCCTGGGTTAAAAATCAAGCAAAGAAGATTTGGAAACTTCATCAACCAAGAACAATATACAATTGAATCTTGAAGAGATTTAGGATGGAAAACAAAAATCCAATTGATATTGTCATATCTAACACTACCAAGCTAGACAAAGATGAAGAAGGTGAACAAGGTGATGCGAAGATCTATAGAGGTAGGATTGGTAGCTTATTATATATAACTGCCTCTAGACTTGATATCATGTTTAGCATTGGTGTGTGTACTATATTTTAGTTTAAGCCCTAGAAAATATCATCTTATGTCTACTAAGAGGATTTTAAGGTACCTAGAAAAAACCCAAAATTTGAACTATGGTATCCTAAGTCAAGGAACTTTACTTTTACAGACTATAGGGATGTAGATTATGTCTGGTGCTTAGTTGATAGAAATTGAACAAGTGGCATTTGTTTCCTTCTAGGACTTTGTTTGTGTTCTTGGTTTTCCAAGAAGCAAAACCTAGTGGCTCTATCAATGATTGAGGCTGGATACATAGCCACTGGTAGTTGGTGTGCCTAAGTCCTATTGATGAAGCAAATGCTCCAAAAAATCCATATTTTCTATGACACTTCTCCTTTTTTGTGTGGCAATACTAATGAAATTAACTTGTCTTACAATATTGCATAGTAGAACTAATCATGTAGAATTTTTCCATTTTTTTCATGATTACATTGCTAACAAAGATATCTATATTACTAATGTGGATGGAAAATCAACTTGCAAAAATGTTCACTAAACCTCTAGCTAGATTGCAATTCAATTTTATTAGATCTAAATTGCTTATGACTTCCAATGATAATTCTAGCATTCTCCCAACTAGAAGCAATCTTTATATGCCTCTATCATGTTTATCTTTCTTTTCATCAACTTGTGCTAAAAATGAAATATGTTATGAATAGACTACCTTGTCACACATATTTTTAAGGAAATAGGGAAATTTTTAAATTTAATTGTGTGATTCCTTAACATGGTCTATGATGAGCCAATTGTGTTCAAATATCACTTAAATACATACCAGACTCACAAATAAAATTTATGGTATGCTTTGGACTAGGTTTGTTAAAATAGTTTGCTTTTCATACAAACTAATATATCGGTCGAGATTGTCTTGATAAACATCTCGGACGATGAATATTTTGGGTATGTTTAAATTGGGGTGTCAAATGAGATTCCCCTAACTCCATATTGTGCAAGTGACACTGTGCTATGGTTCCTATTAAGGACACATCGATCGAGACTAAACCCTCTCAACTAGCTCAGATTGACCATGCACTCTTAGTAGGTCATTCCCATTTGCCTTACCCTTCTAAACCGTATTTCGGCATGTATCTCTCTAGCCCATTTTCTAATCTTTCTTGCTCTCTACTCTTACTTTTCTTACTAATAACCTTTCCATTCTTTCATTTATTCTTGTTCTCATGTATTATTTCTTAAAAAATGGAAAAACCCCACAAACCCTATGGTTGATAGGATAGTTAACCCTCCATCAACGTCCAACAAGAATGTGAGCTATAGTGGCATACAATTCATCCATATGCAAGATAATAAGAGGTATGAATTGTTTGTACCCCACAAAACTCATTTCAACCATACCTCAAGGTTGGTTTAAAAATATATGCCATTTCTTTTCTCTTTCATTATCAATGCCTCAAAGCTATGCTGGTTTAATTCTATATTTGAAAACTTTGATTCTAGAAAATAAGCAATTGATGAATTTTATGCTAATTTGTCTTGGAACTAATGGACAAATTTTCCTCCTATTGATAAAAGAATTGTTTGAATTCCATGATTTTTGAATTTCCTTTCCAAATTTATGAAGAAATATTTAATCAACATTTTTGTGAAACTGATGTTGAATGTCCAAACCTATAAACATGATTATGCATCTTTTTCTTCTTTTCCCAAAAAATCATCATGATCACTTTGATCATCGTGTCCAACTTCATGATATAAATGGCAATCAAGAAGCCTTAATTTGAGTACACCAAGTTATGAACTCTCTCAACCTCTTCTCTTTCACTAAAATCTCAACTTCTATCTTTTATTGTCAATTCTGACACCCATACCAAGACAAATCAGACTAATATAGCTGAGATATATGTTTTTATCATCTTCCTCCTAAAAGAAATCAGAGTTAAGTGGGCTAGGCATATTTTGCATAGAACGAGTTGTTTGACTATGTGCAAAATACCCATGACACCCATCAACCCTATCTAAGCCAGATCTGTGAACTTTTCAAAAGGCTCAGTTAGAAGAATATTTTCCATGAGCTACAATATCCATATGATAGACAAGGTACTCCAATTAGCATTATGTCCACCAAGAAATATTTGATAAATACCAAGTTAATTCCTAGTGCATCTTCTTCTAGATCTTATTCTAGCATCTCCACCACCCACATTCCCTCAACCACCCAGCCTACACCTCCACCTTCATAGAATATCCATCCTCCTCATGTTTCATTTTCAGTATTCAATGAGACACTGATGGGATATATGATATATGATAATGCTTATTGCAGATAAGTTCAATCTCTTTTTCATGATGACCCAATTCATATCATGTCTTCCATGAACTTGACTATCCTCACCCCTTTCTAGAGTACTATACCTCTTTTCACTGTACGGTTGCTAATTCTGGTCCACTACCTTCATGTCCACATACAACTTCACCTCATCCTCCTCCTACTAACATGACTCTAGCCCTTGCTCCCTCTACTAGTCTACCTCCTAATCATTTTCACTATGAGTGGGGCACAAACCCCAACTTCCTCCAGCATCCCCTTGTTACCCATGGCTATATGACTAAGGTGCATGTTCATGCCAAATGGCCTACTCATGATAAACCACCTTCTAAGGATATCGAGATGGTGGTCGATGAGGTCCTTGGTGACTCTTATGGAGATGGTGATGATGATGAAGACAATGATGCTAATGATGAAGATGGTTCCTAAGAGTTCATCTCGATGCTCTTCCACATCAAAATACGAGGAAGATCACAGAGACTATGATCTTGATCTAGAGTAATAGGTCTTAGTCAAGTGTTTCTTATGCCTTTTTTTGTGAGCTTAGCATTATTTTGACATGACACATGTATTTTAAGACCATTTCTTTCAGTTGTTTTCTCAATGTTGTATTATCACTATAGTTGTATGATCTTATGTCATTGGAATATTTTTTCTTGTCATCTATTAGCTCTTTTTGTATTTATGTACTAACAATGGCTATATTATGCATATATTCTTTGTTTGGATTATTTTCTTGATTACACTATGTGACATGTGGAAATTACAATATTTTGGTATATATCATGCTTCTCTTTTAAATTGTGATTGATTCATGAATAAGACCTTTAGGTTTGGTATTATACCCCCTCCTTTTTGAAATGACAAAGGGGGAAATAATAAAAAAATCTTGAATGAGCACTATATTTGTATATTCTTCTCTGAAATGTTAGAAATTTATGGAACTGAATAGAATGTGTTATTTTTTTATGGAGACTAACAAAACAATTTGGGAGCATACATTGAGGGGGAGAATCTCATATGAAATATATGTAAACTCCACAAAAATGCTGAGGTAAGAAACTTCAATTCCATTGCTTTATAATATTTTTAAGAATGGATTTTCATCTTCAAAAAGGGGGAGAATCTTGACTTGAAGGTTATATATTGCTCATATTTTGATGATCGCTTCCCCATTCTGTTCATGTGTATCTAACATTTTTTGTGAGACATTTTTAGATAATTAGGTACACTCAAAGCAATGAGATTCACAAACCCTAGTTTGTGAAATTATCATTGAAAAATAGGATAAAAATAAAAATTGAAGAAATCACAAAATTTCACTTAGATTTTTACTCCAAATAATTTGTGATGGTCATATGAATTGTAGCTAAGCATTACCAATTATTGGATTTTTTTGTTCAATGATATATGCACATTTACAAATAATTATCATCGATTGACATTATCATGGTAGACTTCTCGACCGACGAGTTACTGGCTTAATTTTGCATTGTCATCATCCAAAATACTAATTGATGAATACTTTGGTCAATGGCTCTAAAAGACTTGTCTTTTAGTGTCATTGTACGAGATACCCACCATAAATCTTGGTCGATGCTATTGTAGCTGTAATGTGCAAACTAACCGTTAGAAAGTGATATAAAGTGATTTATATCCATTAAAAAATTAACCAACCTCTTTAAACTGAATAGAATTCAAACTTATATAGTCTATTAGCTAGTTAGAATCCTCAACTATAAATATAGATCCATGGAGAACATCCAAAGGTTGCCATTCATGCTTATATTTTATAGTTGAGTGAAAAGTCTAGAACCACCTAAATTATTCTCAAGCTCGATTACATCCCATTTGTCATTACGAGTAATCTAGGTTTCTGTAAGAGAACTTCCTCATTGTACTCTTATAAAAGCTCTCAACTCCTTTGTAAGACCCCTGATCTACTTAGTGCTTAATATTTCTTTCTTTTTCATAGTAAGATGCTTAGACCTTAATCTAATCATGTGATGGGATTTAATAACATGTGATGTGCTTATGTTTTTAGTTTGGTCTAGTTTGCATGATGCTTCAACTAGTTATGCTATGTGTGTGCTTGTTTTGGACCTAATTGAAATTTACCCATTTTGATGGTTTATCTTGCAATTTTTCACATGTTGTATGTGTCTCCTATGTTTTTGCATCACGAAAGAGAGAATTATGCTTAGGGGTGCCTTGTTACACCTTGGTTGATGAGGAGAGAAGTGGTGGCATCTTGTTTGTAGATGTTTCTAGGGTTTTCTTAGATGCCCTAGTTTGGCATTGACTGTGTGAGTTCTTGGTTTTTCCGCAACCACCCTTGTGTTTTCATGAATCTAACCTCTATGGTCGATGATGTTTTGGGTGTGTCTCGAGCCCCTTCAATGGAAGATGCTTGGATCTCTCTCTTGGGTCTATGAGAGACCTAGGGTGTGGATGTGCTTCGATCTTCGAGTCGATCAGACTTATAGGCCATGTTTCCCTTTGATGATGGTCCTCTAAGACCAAGTGAGGTCACTATACCACCTTTGTTTTCACGACCCTTCTTGCATGCATGGTTTTAGTGGTTGCATGGTTGTTCTTTGATGGACATGTGGCATGTTTAGTTGGACACCTAACCTCTTTCATCTCTCTCCTACCCTTAAGTATATATACCTCCCTCTTTGTATGCATATGAACCTTTTACATCCTTCCTTCCTCACTTCTTGCTTGGAGTTTGGCACTTGTCTGCTTGGTTCTAAAGAGGAGCTTGACCTTTGAGCTTTAGTGGCCGATCATCTTGGTGGTAGAGTTAGGGTTTGGGGCAACCCTCCCCCTTGGTGATCTTTGACCTTGATGAGTAGTCTATCTTCTTGATCTTATATTCTTGAACATTTCTCTCTCTTCTTCTATTGGCCAAACCCATGGTTTTCCATGGTGGTCTTCTTGAGGAACTCCTCTCCTATAGAGGTCAAATCTATTATTTTCCATAGTAGTACCTATGGGAGATGGAGATCCCCTCCTTCCTTTCTTTTTCAGCCTAAGATTTTTATCCTCTTCTTTTGAGATTTCCTTTCACCTAGGTTTTCTCTTCTTCTCTTGAGGTGATCTTTCTTAGAGTTGGAGTTGATCCAAGTAGCGGTTTCATCTCTCTCTTGGAGCTTGTTGCTTGGGAGTTGATCCTCACATCAAGGCAGGTTATATAACTCTCTCCTCTATTATTATTGCACCTTTATCTTGCTTACATGTTACTGATTAATCTCTAAAATATAATCATAAGTTTCTAGATGCTTCTATATTTTTTTAGGGTTTAATATTATGAAGTATTGTTTTATAGTTTGCTCTTTCTCCTAAACCCTAATTCTTGTACCTAAAATCTAAGTGATGGCGGATTTTTTGTTTCTTACATGCATCTTGATTGTTGGCTTTGCTACCATGTTTCAGTTTGGACTTTACATGAAGATGGAGATTTTGGTTGTTCACGACATGCATTTGATGTATGGTTTTCTCTCTCTTATCATGGTTTGGTTTTCCTATGTTTGGTGATCGGATTTCTAAGGTTTTAAATAATGCTTTCTATCACGAAATCTTCTTCATGCTTGGGTTTAGTTTCATGGTGTTGATCACTTTGTTGGTCTTGGTATTGATATATTTTCTATATCTTGATGGTTCTAAGTATTATCTCCTTTGCTTGATGAAGGTTTAGTGTACTTGGGTCATTGTGTGGTTTCCTTTGAGTGGTCGAAGGCTTGGTGTTGGTTCTTGGTCGATAAGGATGATATTGGTCGCTGATTGGATGTTGTTTTGATTGCTGAATCTATTTTTGTTTTGGTTGCTTTAGTTGGGTGTTTTCTCTATGACTGATGACCCTTATCCATGATTGGTTGCTCTCTAATATCCCCTCATGAATGGTCACTAAGATGACCCTCTTCAACAATTAGTTGGGTGCATGATCATCAACGACCGATGATCATATGATAGCATAGTTTATAGTGAACATGAAATTCATTTTTCAACGGTCAACCCTAATGTTCAACGATCACCTATGTGCATGACCTTCAACGACCAACTACCTTAGTTTTCAACATTCAATACAGAGTTGACTATGATGATAATAACTTTAACCCTATATGTTCCAATCATGTGGGAAGTAATAATAGTTAGCGTAACATCCCTGACTTGGGTTATGCTTTAACCCTAGGTGTTTTGTTTAAGAAAGGTAATTATATTTTTGATATTATCATTTGAAAAGTAATTAAGGCTCAAGAGGAACTTATATTTCGATTTCAGTCCTTTTTGAATGATGTTGAAACAATGTTTTGTTTGTTTTGGACTAAAGTGCAAATTACCCAAGTTGAGGGGTTAACTTGAAAATTGTACATGATAAAATGTTCCTCAGATGTTGAAGCATCATAAGTATGAGAATGATGTAGTGGTATTGTTTCCACAAGCTTGAGCACCAAGATAGAGCTTGCTGAGCAATCTTTATGCATTAAAACCTAGTTTTGGTGCAATGTGCAATTTACCCAAAACCTAGGGTTCAATATGCAAAATACCACTTCTTGAGGGTCCCTCATGTTTCTTGGCATCATGTAGAGAAAAGAAAATGGGAGGGGCGCCTCATTTTAATTACTTTGAAGGAGAGAGAATCTTGATATTAAAATAATCAAGATTTAAGCATAATTGAAAATATAATTCAATTTAATGTAAAAATAAATAAAATAATTGAAGGGCCTTCAACAAAAAACGAGATGGCTGAATTTTACTAAGTGTGAACACCCTTGTTCCTTTGCTAGGCCACGAAATATCTCAAAGAAAGTGGATAACTCACTCACATAAAATAAAGAAAAGTAATATCCACTAACTTTATGATATTAATATTATAAGGGTTAAGGTGCTTAATTTGCTTTTCTTTAAATTATGGATAATTGAGAGGAATAAGAGGCAACGAGGGTAGCCTCATATCTAAGGAGGGGAAGGGGGCAAGTGGCAAGGGAATTGAGGAGATAATTCCTACTGTCTCTCTCTTAAATGAATTTTCAATAAAATTCACATATATGCTCCTTTATCCATAGAATGAAAGGGTAATTTCGAACCCACTTCTTCTCTTTGCTTGCAAAATGACCAAGGAATCTTTGTAGGATCAGGAGGACGACCCCAAACTGTTGGTAAGTTTCTTGACTTCCTTTCACCTTGGTTTCATGGTGGAAATCACAAATCAATGCATGATTTCTTCTTATCTCGATCCCATCTTCAATTCTAACCATTCCCTTTCACTCAAAGCTTGAGGACGAGCCTTGGAATAGTGAAAGGAGTTTCATACACCATTGTTGATGTGAGATTGGAGCTTTGGATCTTATTTGGAGGCGGGTTATATAACTTGAACCCCTTTACATTGTTATTCAACTATTAATCTTGCAATTTCGTTGATTCCTTCATCATCTTGATTATTGTTGGTTGAAACTGGTAAATCCATGAAATCAAAGGTACTAAGAACTATAGGGACGAAGGTAGATGATGATGACATCATATTGGACACATTTCCCAAAGAAAATTACTTAGTTTGAACGGATTAGGCAGGGACAAATGAACATTAGAGAGTATGAGGTTAATTTCATGGAACTTTTGCAGTTTTGTCCGCATATGGAATCTACTGATGAGGAGAGGATACGGCGTTTCGAGAAGGGGTTGAATGCTGAATTGACCACTCCGGTGTGTGCCTTAGAGAACTGGGAGAGGTTTTCCACCTTTGTGGAGTCCGTAAGATGGATAAAGAGGTATGTGATTGAGAAGCATCAGACTAATAGTAAGAAAGAGTACACACAATTTCAAGAACAAAGGTCTGAGGGTTTTAAGAAACCAAGATTTTCCGCACCGGCAGCACCACAGAGGTTCAATACCCAGACACAGTGGACATCAAGTAGGGGAAGAGGGTGTAGTTTTCCTCTGAGTAGAGACCCTAGCATAGCATCAACATCAGTGACTGGGCCCTCTAGACCACATCAAGAGAGTAGAACTTGTCATCGATGTGGACTAATAGGACATCTGGCGAGGGATTGCCCAATGGGGAATGTAGTAGTGAATCAACCTCCGAGACAGAGTTAGTAAGGTTCTTAGAGAAAGTCATTTTCTAGTGGTACCCGAGGATGTGGACAAGCGTCCCTGGCAGGATCTTTTGCATCCAATAATAGAGCACAGGGCCAACTGCAGGCAACGACGAGATTCTATGCAATGAATCAGCCCGAGGCAGTGGTTAATCCACGAGTTGTGACAGGTCAGATAAAACTATTTTATTCTGATATGTCTTCATCCTGCTTTTTATCTATTTTAATTGATCCGGGTGCTACTCATTCCTTTATCACTCGAGAAGTGATATAGGACTGCAACATGATTGTCAGTCATAGAGCAAATAGTTTGATTCTAGAAACCCCTTTTTTGGGATCTACAGTGTTGTGGGAGGTGTGTTCTCCCTACACTCTTATCTTTTCTGAACATCACATTCAAGTGGATCTTATACCACTTGAGATGCACAATTTCGATATAATTCTTGGAATGGACATCCTAGAAAAGTACAAGGTTGTCTTGGATTGTGAGTCCAAGAAAGCTGTGTTCACAGATGATAGTAACACATGGATCTTTCAGGGAGATAGAAAGATTCTTCCAGCCTGTCTTGTGTCAGCTATGATAGCTGAGAAGTTGATGAGACAAGGATGTTTTGCATTGTTGGCTCATGTGGTAGATACCACAATGGAGAGTCCTAATCCTTCTGAAGTTCTGATAGTCAGGGAATTTGAAGATGTATTTCCTAAAGAAATTCTAGGTGTACCTCTGCCCCGAGAAATTGATTTTGAGATTAATCTAATTATGGGCACGCAACCTATGGCACAAACACCGTATAGAATGGCACCTGCTGAAATGGCAGAACTCAAGAAACAACTTTAGGAGCTGCTTGAGAAGGGTTTTATTCTACCGAGTACTTCACCATGGGGTGCTCCAGTTCATTTTGTTAAGAAGAAGGATGGATCGATGCGATTATGCATTGATTATAAGCAGTTGAATAAAGTAACCATAAAGAACAAGTATCCTTTGCCAAGGATAGATGACTTGTTTGATCAGTTGCGTGGTGCAAATGTCTTTTCCAAGATAGATCTGAGGTCGGGATACCATCAGTTGCATATTAAGGAGGGTGACATACCTAAGTCTTTCTTTAGGACAAGGTATGGTCACTATAAGTTCATAGTTATGTCATTTGGACTAACTAATGCACCAACTGCATTCATGGAACTCATGAATAGAATCTTTCGACCTTTTCTTGATCAGTGTGTAGTAGTCTTCATAGATGACATCTTGATCTATAGTAGAGATTCTAAATAGCATGAGCAGCACCTCCGACAAGATTTAACTTTTCTAAGAGAGCATAAGTTATATGATAAGTTTAGCAAATGTGAGTTCTGGTTACCAGAAGTTTCTTTTCTAGGACACGTAATATTTTCCTCAGGTATTCGTGTTGATCCTAAGAAGGTAGAATCTGTCCTACAATGGGAACAGGCGAGGACACCAACGGAGATACACAATTTCCTAGGGTTGGCAGACTATTACAGGAGGTTCATTAAGAACTTTAGTTCTATAGCCTTACCCCTGACCAAGTTGACCAGGAAGGAAGTTCCTTTTCTCTGGAATGACAAGTGTCAACAATCTTTTCAGATGCTGAAGGAAAGATTAACAAGTGCACCTGTGTTGGTGTTACCTGAGCAGGGAAAGGGGTATGTAGTTTTCTGTGATGCCTCTAAGAATGGTCTAGGATGTGTGTTGATGCAGGATAAACAAGTGATTTCTTTTGCTTCTCATCAGCTTAAGAAACACGAGGAGAATTATCCGACACACAATCTAGAACTAGCTGTTGCAGTCCATGCCTTGAAGATCTGGAGACATTATCTATATGGAGAAACATTCCATATTTTCACAGACCATAAAAACCTAAAGTATATCTTCTCACAACATGAGATGAACATGAGGCAACACCGCTGGATGGAGTTAATCAATGACTACGAATGTATAATTGATTATCATCCAGGGAAGGCTAATGTAGTTGCTGATGCACTAAGTAGGAAATCAGCAACACCAACCCTAGATAAAGCACAATTGAATTCCTTAGTGTACTCTAAGAGGGATATGTTTATCTCCTTGAGGTAGAATAATGTACAGCTAAAAGTATCATGGTTAGCCGGGTTGTTAGCCGAAATGCACATAAAACCAACTCTGAGACAGTAGATTAAAGAAGCACATCAAACTGATGCTGTAGTTTAGCAGATTAGATCAAAGTATGGTAGTAAGAAATGGGATGGTTTTCATGAGTCAGAGGATCAGATAGTCTATTACCATGGTAGGATGGTAGTACCTTATGTCGATGACTTTAGAAAGTTAGTTCTAGAAGAAGCTCATTCTTCAATGTATGCTATGCATCCAGGGAGAACCAAGATGTATCATAACTTAAAAGATATGTATTGGTGGCCTGGATTGAAGAAAGATATAGCTGAGTTTATTATGTGGTGTTCGGTGTGTCAGTAGGTTAAAGCTAAACATCAGAAGCCCGTAGGAACAATGCAACCTCTACCTATACCGAAGTGGAAATGGGATCATGTGACCATGGACTTTGTGGTTGGTTTACCTAGAACTACCAAAGGTCATGATTCCATTTGGGTGATAGTTGATAGGTTGACAAAGACAACACATTTCTTACCTGTCAAAACAACCTACACTGCTGAGAAGCTGGCACTATTATATGTTGATGAGATAGTGCGGTTGCATGGGGTTCCAGCTACTATCGTTTCCGATATTGGTCCCCAGTTCACGAATCATTTTTGGGAACGACTGCATAAAGCTTTGGGTATGCAATTAAGGTTTAGTACTGCCTTTCACCCACAGATGGATGGACAATCTGAAAGGACCATACAAACTTTATAGGACTTGCTTAGGGCATGCGTCCTTCAGTTTGTAGGAAGTTGGGATCTACACCTGAGCTTGATAGAATTTTCTTACAATAATAGCTATCAGCATAGTATTGACATGGCATCATATGAAGCTTTATATGGTAGACGTTGTAGATCTCCTTTATGTTGGTATGAAATAGGAGAAAATCAACTTTTGGGTCCTAAAATTGTACAGCAGACAACTGAGAAGATTAAAGTAATACAACAACAGTTAAAGACTGCACAGGATAGACAGAAATCATACGCCGACAAATGGCAAAGACCTTTAGAATTCCAAGTTGGAGACAAAGTATATCTCAAGGTCTCACCTTGGAAAGGAGTTCTTAGATTTGGAAGAAAGGGAAGTTAGCTCCTAGATTTATGGGGCCTTATCCAATCATTAAACGGATTGGAAAGGTAGCTTATAAGTTGGAGTTACCACCTAAGTTGCACAAGTTGCATCCAGTGTTCCATATCTCTATGCTGAGGAAGTGTCATCCTGACACAAAGTTAGTTCTGCAACCTGTGGAGGTAGAATTAAATGATGATATGTCATATGTTGAAGGACATGTGATGATCCTTGACAAAAGAATTAAAAAGCTGAAAAAGAAAGACATTTGTCTTGTAAAAGACCTCTGGAACCACCGCGACATTGAAGAAGCTACATGGGAACTAGAGGAAGAGATGAGGAGGAAATACCCTACTCTTTTCTCTTAATGTTTTTGTTGATGATTTCAGGGACGAAATCCTTATAAGGGGTAGATAATTTGTAACATCCCTAACCTAGGTTATGCCTTAACCCTAGGTGTTTTGTTTAAGAAAGGTAATTATATGCTTGATATTATCCTTTGAAAAGTAAATAAGGCTCAAGAGGAACTTATATTTCAATTTCAGTCCTTTTTGAATGATGTTGAAACAATGTTTTGTTTGTTTTGGACTAAAGTGCAAATTACCCAAGTTGAGGGGTTAACTTGCAAATTGTACATGATAAAATGTTCCTCAGATGTTGAAGCATCATAAGTATGATACTGATCTAGTGGTATGGTTTCCATAAGCTTGAGCACCAAGATAGAGCTTGCTGAGCAATCTTTGTGCATTAAAACCTAGTTTTGGTGTAATGTGCAATTTACCCAAAACCTAGGGTTCAATATGCAAAATATCACTTCTTGAGGGTCCCTCATGTTTCTTGGCATCATGTAGAGAAAAGAAAATGGGAGGGGCGCCTCATTTGAATTACTTTGAAGGAGAGAGAATCTTGATATTAAAATAATCAAGATTTAAGCATAATTGAAAATATAATTCAATTTAATGTAAAAATAAATCAAATAATTGAAGGGCCTTCAAATAAAAATAAGATGGCTGAATTTTCCTAAGTTTGAACACCCTTGTTCCTTTTCTAGGCCATGAAATATCTCAAAGCAAGTGGATAACTCACTCACATAAAATAAAGAAAAGTAATATCCACTAACTTTAGGATATTAATATTATAAGGGTTAAGGTGCTTAATTTGCTTTTCTTTAAATTATGGATAATTGAGAGGAATAAGAGGAAAGGAGGGTAGCCTCGTATCTAAGGAGGGGAAAGGGGCAAGGGAATTGAGGAGATAATTCCTACTTTCTTTCTCTTAAATGAATTTTCAATAAAATTCACATATATGCTCCTTTATCCATAGAATGAAAGGGTAATTTCGAACCCACTTCTTCTCTTTGCTTTAAAAACGACCAAGGAAGCTTTGGAGGATCAGGAGTACGACCCCAACCTGTTGGTAAGCTTCTTGACTTCCTTTCACCTTGGTTTCATGGTGGAAATCACAAATCAATGCATGATTTCTTCTTATCTCGATCCCATCTTCAATTCTAACCATTCCTTTTCACTCAAAGCTTGAGTAAGAGCCTTGGAATAGTGAAAGGAGTTGCATCCACCATTTTTGATGTGAGCTTGGACCTTTGGAGCTCATTTGGAGGTGGATTATATAACTTGAACCCCTTTACATTGTTATTCAACTATTAATCTTGCAATTTCGTTGATTCCTTCATCATCTTGATTAATTGTTGGTTGAAACTAATAAATCCATGAAATCAAAGGTACTAAGAACTACAGGGACGAAGGTAGATGATGATGATATCATCTTGGACACATTTCCCAAAGAAATTGTATTTCATTCGGTTTCAACAAAACTGTTTGAAAAGCAAACAGTTTCATCAAACTGTTTCAAGCTAAACAGTTTCAAACCATTTGGGAGAGTTTACCAGGGTTGAACATTTGGAAATATTGATTATAATATTGATGGTTGATGACCCATCAAATTTGATTGATTAATTCCAAAGGGTTCATCAGTTGAAGGTTAATCAATTAGCAAACCCTAATCGGGTTAAGTGCTGAAATTTAATTTGGTTAATTTAGATTGTTGGGTGTTTGAGCTCAAACGGTCTCAAGACCATTCGGAGGTCACCCAAATGATCTCAAGACCGTTTGGAGGTCACACAAGACCATTTTGAGGTCTAGGGTTAAGTATGGTTGAGTAATTGAAGGTCTAGAGATACCAAGTTGAAATGCAATTAAGTGTTGATTTGATGATCAATCCAATGATCTAAACCCTAATGCAATTTCACAAAATCCAAGGATAGGATGGGGAAAATGGTCTCAAGACCATTTGGAGGTCATCCAAACGACCTCAAGACCGTTTGGGGTCAGGTCATATAAAAAAATTGATGATGATTCATTTATTTCAATTGAATCTGTTCCACAATGTTGATCATTGATGGTTCCTCGATTTCAAAACTATAATTGAAGGTTTCTTGAGTGGGAATCCTAGATCAATTGGGTTCAAAACCTAATTGATGGATCAATTGAAGGATGGATAGGACTTTTTTTATCGGATTGAAGGATGGATCAATTGAAGGATGGGAATCCTAGATCAATGTAGATCAATTGAACGATTTCAATTGATGAAGAAGTTAAGGATTCAATTGTTAATCGGTTCATCTATTGAAACCATGATTTGTTTATGTGTTGATAGGACTTTTTGATCCATTCGGTTTTGAGAGGGTTTGGACCAAACGGTCTTAAGACCGTTTGAGTCCAAACGGTCTCAAGACCGTTTGGGTCCAAACTGTCTCAAACTGTTTGGGGACCTAAAGTTCAATCGTTTCAACACCTTTCTTGTCCAATCGGTTTCAAGGACAATTTGTTCAAAAGGTTTTCAACTAATTGAATTATGAGAACTAAGACCGTTTAGGGTTTAAGTAATCAAATATTTTTGAGGAATAACATGGTTAATTCATTTGGATACCTCATGTAATTGAAGGTCCATTATGGTCAATCCAATTGGATACTTAATGCAACTGAAGATTCAATCGGTTAATCCAATTGATCACCTAATGTAATTGAAGGTTCAATTGACCAATTCATTTGGATTCCTCATGTAATCAAAGGTTCAATGGATTAAACCATTTGGAGACCTGATGTATTTTGATGATTAATACCCTTAGTGGGATTAATTATTGATGCATAATGATGTAATAATTCAATACATCATGCTAACCATAAATGCATGTATTTGAATAAAGAGTAGGCTCAATTTAATCAAGAATTGAGTAGTGGACATCCTGAGTAGGATGAGAGAGAAAGATTCATACATGAATGATAATCATGTAGCAATTAAGTCTAAAATAATCAAAATGATGTGATATACAATTAGGGCATGATCCTTGATAAAGAGATCATACAACCCTAATTGAGATGATTAATGAACTCAAACCCTAATTTAGGGCAACTCTGAGTAAAACCCTAATCTAGGGTGATGTGATGTGAATAGTAAACCCTAATTGTGGGTTATTGAATATAAACCCTAATATAGGGTGATGTGATGTGAATAGTAAACCCTAATTGTGGGTTATTGAATATAAACCCTAATCTAGGGTGATGTGATGTGAATAGTAAACCCTAATTGTGGGTTATTGTATATAAAACCTAATCTAGGGTGATGTGATGTGAATAGTAAACCCTAATTGTGGGTTATTGAATATAAACCCTAATCTAGGGTGATGTGATGTGAATAGTAAACCCTAATTATGGGTTATTGAATATAAACCCTAATATAGGGTGATGTGATGTGAATAGTAAACCCTAATTGTGGGTTATTGAATATAAACCCTAATCTAGGGTGATGTGATGTGAATAGTAAACCCTAATTGTGGGTTATTGAATAAAAACCCTAATCTAGGATGATGTGATGTGAATGGTAAACCCTAATTCTAAAATAGGGTGAAGGTATGTGAAACCCTAATTCTGGGTTCTACTATATAGCATGAAACTCTAATCTTGGACAATGAAATGATAAATCATTGGTCCTAGTTGTGAAAAGGGAATGAGTAACCCTGATTGACATGAAATGGGAAACCCTAACCCTAGTAAGGGAATAGTGGTGTTACCCTTGAATAGCATGGAATTGAAATATGATTGATATATCTGTTATCATTTGTACTAACCATGCAGGAATCATGAGATGATGAACATAGCCAGGTATGAGTTATGATGCTTTATTCATTGAAATTATTCATTGGGACTTGTGTGCCATAATATACCTTGTTTCTTAGTAAATGGTAACAAGAGAGTTAATGAGCCTCAAGTTCCATAAGAGATGCTTGTGTAGCAAGTATCATGTTTACCTTAGTCAAATGACTTGAAGGTGATAATTACTTGAAAAAGTGGTAACAGTGCTCAGTGATGAGCTAAGGGTTTGAATACCCAGATCCATATAATTATGGTATTGATATTGTGAAGGGATGATAATTCCCAGTATTGAAATGAGAGACTGAGATCCCAATGTCTTATAAAGATTGAGAAGTAACTGATGAAAACAGTACAAGTTTCTTTGTAGCACTTGTTCTAATAAGTTATGTTTGAAAACTTGGCTAATGCTAAAAGAATATGATAATGTACCTAATTAATCAAGTGATACCATAGAATGTAGTTGCCCTGGCCACAGATCCATCATCGTCAGAATTAGCTGAATGGTGAAACGAGTTTTACTCAGAATACATATTTTTGAATATGTGGGGGTAATTGGGAAAATATATCCTTATGCCCCATAGGAATGGGTACATGCTATGTCCTATGTACGTGATTGGTTTTGGACCATACCCCAATAAGAGTATGGCTATGGGCCATAACTCCTCAATATAATACCAGACATTGGCTACGGGCCATAACCCTGAAGACAGTATATGCTACAGGCTATAACTCTATAGCGAATATGCCAATATACCCTGGCAAGCAAATTGCAGTTTGACACATGATGTCTCTGCCAAAGTAGTCTCGTAGTGACTGAGACATATGAGGTCATGGAATCCGGCTCTCCCATTGACCTTGTGTGGTACCAATGCTTTACGTAAACATGGTCTGTTGGAGTATGAGCGGTATATCTCATCTCCTCAGGGCATAAGCTTAAGAATGTTTGTAAAATGTAATCAGCCATGTAGCGTATTTGCATAAGATTGAAATACGAGAATCACTGGTTGATGTTATTCTACTTATCATGTTCTAGATACATAAATGTTATATATACTCTTCAAGTCCTTATTGAATAAGAGACATGCTGCTTTATCAAGTTATAGTTTAAATTCTTGAATAGAAATGTTGCTTTAATCTGCATAGATATTAAATTATCTGCTGTTGAATATATGACTCTACTGTTCAACTTATTTCTATTAAACTGCAATAATAATGTTTTCAGTGGAGAGTTATATCTCTCGTCGGGGCAATTTTATAATTGTCTCACCCCCATGGAATCCAACATTTTTAGGTGAACGCGGACGAGGTAGACGCAGAAACCTCATAAAAAGGGAAGAACAACAACAGCAACAACAGGGACAACAGTAAATCCTCAGGTGGAAATACTTGCTGTCAAGTCGTGTATATGTGTATATAGAGTCCTATGTGTCATCTCTGTACTCTCAGGTCCTAGGAGTCAGTGATAGTGTTTTTATAATAGATCTGAGATTTTGGTTTGAATGCCTCGAGGATTTTGCTACTTGTGCTTTTTAGTAAAGCAATGATGTATATATATTCCTCGAGAAGAGATAGTACAGTAAATGTACCTTGTGAACAAGTATGTAAATATAATACTGTGGTTCCTGTTCAAAGAATCTTTTTGAGAATGGATCTCTTTGTAAATGGTTTTAATTTTTAATGATTTTCAGTAATTCCGTTGCTAACAATCGCTTCCACATTTATCTTAATCTATGTTTGGCAACAAACGTCACAGTTAGGGTTGATTTTATATGCTATTTGGAAACCCTAATTGACTAACTATGAGAAACCCTAACCCTAATATTGAACATATGGTGATATGTGATAATGCTTTCTTGCTTGAATGATTATCATGTAATGAATTATTCTCTCTCCTATTTGTGTAACCCTAATGTTGTAGGTTGAATGAACATCATATCTTGTGGTTGCTATGGTATCTCTAAAATGACACATTATGATGATTATGAGCCTTTATGAGGCACGTTGAGATAAAGATAATGTGCAAGAACAATATGATTGGGTCTTATGACCTAAGAGAGGTTTTTTCCTAGTTTGAGGTGATATCCTCTAGTGATGAGATGAGGGACTGTTATCCCCTAGTGATGTGATAATGTTGGTGGCTTTGTATGGAAGTGACATCATGTGATGATGTGTCAAGTTTATACCTCATACATTATATATCTTCTAGATTTGTTTTATAGTTATGCTTGATAGAATGAATTAGGGTTTGTATGCCCACTTGTATGATGGAGCCTTAATTCACTAAATTGGCATAACTAATCAAGTGAAACTCTAATTATGCAGTTGCCCTATTCCATAGATCCATTCTAGTTTCAAAACTTGCTAGATGGTCAAACGAGTAATTCCTAAGGGAAGGTTGGTGCACATATTTTTGAATATGTGAGGGCACAAGTCAAGGATATATCCTTGCATCCACAATTATTGGTTGTGGAGGATGATTGTGGTCATGCCTTGGTTATTGTGATATGTGAAAGATAACACTGAGTACAATTGCAGGGTGCCTCAAATAGAACGGGCATGCGTGACCCATTCTCTAGTGTTGTAACCTATACTAAGGTGGGAAAGTTTTTTTCAGCTTGACTATATGTCACCGTTGGCAGTTGACTATTACGTCTTTGCATTGTCTCTCATACGGACTGTGAGTTGTGGGTGATATCATGGAGTCTGACTCTTCCATATATCTTGTATGGCACTGATTTTGACTTAGCAGTGGTCAGTTGTATTTGGGTGGTACAGCTCAAATCCTTAAGGCATAATAAAATATGTAATATAACTGTGTAGTATATCTTCTTAGGATTGAACATGACTCACATTGGATGACCCTATGCCTTATTTATTATACAATTTAGCTATAATCTTTTATACATGTTCTTAGTATCCCTTCTAAAGGAATAAGATATTCTACTGATCAGTTGTAGCTGCTTAAACTGCCTAATATGTGTTATAAAGTTTCACTCATATCATATAGCTGAATCTGCTCATCATATTAATAGCATTATTTCCCTACTATATAATCTATCTGTGTTAATAATAGTTATTGGTAGAGAGTTAGATATCTCATTGGGATGTTAGTCTCACCCTGTAGGTTTCTATATCTTTTAAGTGGTCATGCATGAGACGATAGAGATCGTGCGGTTGAGGAATAACATCAAGGAGAGAAGTATCTATTGAAGGTTGGATATGCTGCTAGTTTTTTGTAGTAGAGTCCTATGTGTCATCCCTATACTCTCAAGTTCTTGGGGGTGTTTTGTAGATGTTATAACTCAAAATGTGGTTTTGGCATTATGCCATGGTTGTACTTTTATGGATTGTAAATATAAACAAGTTACTATTGTGATAGGTTGTGGCAAGTTGGCTAGTGAAGAGTGACACATATACCTCTGTGGTATGATATGTAATACATGTGACACAATTCATGGACTTGGATGTAATATGTTTCTACTTGTGAGTATATAAGTAATCAATTTTAATTTACTGTGTTTTCTTATAATTTGGATGTTCAATGTTAATTATGCACTTTGTTTTGAGTAATCTCGCTCATGTGGCATTGGGTTGTCACATAAAAATGTTGGTATCTGAGGTTTAGGTTCATTGAGTCCACATGGATATAGGACTAAGGTTTGTATCTATTCTTGTGTATCCCACATATCTGATCGTAGATTCTACTTATGTAGAAGGAGAAGAATAAGGGAAAAGATATGTTTGGAGAACATGAAGAACATGCCGATAGTAGTGTTGCTACTCTAGGAGGTGGATCCAGGAGGCAAGAAAGAATAGATGGAGTGCCTGAGATGCCTCAGTTTGACCCAACAACTATAGCCATCCCCACCTTCCAGTCCATGTTTGGATAGTTTATGGCTACGATGACACATATGGTGGATAGAATGCTCATACCCCAAGCAAGGACAGCTATCACCATTATGGAATGACAGGGTTCTGGGAAGACCTTCAAGAGGATGTTACTAGTTAGAGTATTGGAGTATGTGGGTACCGTAGGCCTGGCCGATGCAGATATGTGGCTGATAGAACTAAAGAAGGCCTTTAAGATCCTCAACATCCCTAAAGAGGATAAGGTCAAGCACGCGGTGTACCTATTGAAGGGTAGTACTGGCCATGGTGGGACATCGAGGAGGAGAAAAGACCTAGTGTGGTGGTTAGTAGGGAAGACTTTTAGTGGGAGTTTGTGCGCTGCTACTTCTTAAAGACCTATATGAATGATGGTAAATATGACAATCAATGAGTGTGAAGCCAAGTTCATGGAACTTCTAAGGTTTTTCCCACAATGGTCGTGATGGATAAGGAAATGGTTTGACATTTTGAGAAAGGTTTGAGCTCAGAGTTGATGACAACAATGTCAGCTTTAGAGAACATGAAGATGTTTTCCATGTTTGTGGAGTCTGTGAGGCGAATAGATAGATCATCTGTAGATAAGCATGAGGCGAGAACCAAGAATAGACCGCCATAGTTTCAAGGGAAGTCTTTTGGAGGCTTCAAGAAGCTTTGGTTTTCAAAACCTCAGTCACAAAAAAGATCAGTTGTTTAGTTACAATGGTCTCCAAGCAAGGGCAGAGGATACAATTTTCCACCGATAGGAGCTCTTAGTGTGGAATCAATTTCAATGACATGGCTGTCTAGGCCATAGTATGAGAACAATACTTTCTTCAAGTGTGGATAGACTAGGCATACTAGGCCGTATTGCCCAATGAAAGATGAGTAGGTGACCCAATAGCTGAGATAGAACCAGAATGACTCTCAACAACACAATTCAGCAATGGCGGCGGTAGAGGATGCGGTCAAGCATCACATGCTAGTTTGTATGGGCAGGCCAGTAGAGGACGGGGGTGACAACAAGAAACAACTTGATTCTAAGCTATGAGTAAGATGAAAGGAGTAGTCAACCCTTGAGTTGTGATAGGTTAGATGGAGTTATTTCATTCTGATTTATCATCTTCCTGCTTTATATCTATTTTGGTTGACCTTGGCGCGATGACACTCTTTTAACACTTGAGAAGTGATATCTACTTGTTCTTTGCCTGTTAGTCATAGAGGGGATAATCTTTGCTTAGAAACCCCTTTGGTTGGTCCCGCTAAGATGTGAGAGCTGTGTCCATCATGCGTTCTTTCATTTTCAAGACAAAACATTCAAGTGGACCTTATACCACTTGACATGCACAAATTCAATGTGATCCTTGGGATGGATACTTGGAGAAGTACCAGATGGTCTTGATTGTAATTCCAAGGTGGCTACATTCTTTGACGGTGATGTTTTGTGGGTCTTACAAGGAGATAGAAGGATCCTTCCAACATGCTTGGTGTCAACAATGACAGTGGAGAGGCTGATGAGGTAGGGTTGTAAGGGCTTTCTGGAACATGTAGTGGATACTAAGGCGAGGAATCCTAGTATTCAAGAGGTGCTAGTTGTTTGTGAGTTTGAGGATGTGTTTCCTAATGAGTTTCCCAGTCTTCCCCCTCCAAGAGAGATTAATTTTGAGATCAATCTAGTTCTTAGTACACAATCGATAGTGCAGAAACCGTACAGGATGCCAAAAGATGAGATGCAAGAGCTGAAGAAGTAGTTGTAGGAACTGTTAGAGAAGGGCTTTATCAGACTGAGAACTTCCCCTTGGGGTGCTTCCATGTTGTTCATAAAGAAGAAAGATGGATCTATGAGGTTGTGCATCAATTACTGGAAGTTGAACCAGGTGACTATCAAGAACAAGTACTCATTGCAATAGACAGACGACCTATTTGATCAATTGAGGGGTGATGTAGTATTCTCAAAGATAGATCTAAGGTTAGGATACTATTATTAGTGGATCAAGCCGAATGACATACCCAAGTCATCTCTCTATTATTATACACACATGTACTAACCCCATCTCTCTCTCTACATATATATATATATATATATATGTATGCATTACATGAATGGACAATTGGTCTCGATTTTATATTCATTAATTATATGCTTAGATATATTCTAGTCACATTTGATTATGGACCCCATTGAAGAAGATTTGATTATTTTAGATATGGATAAAGGAGTAACATGGACACTAGAGTGATTTATCACTTGAGTAAAATTTCAATGGTTTATGCTTGTTTGGTTGTTTTGATGTTATCAAGAGGGAAACTTGCTTGTAACCTTAGATTTTATTTGATCTCAAGAGAGGGAGGGAAGAAGCACAATAATAAGTAAATAAATACTCATATACTACTCCAATGTTGAGGAATGGGGGAACATACACTATGATAAATGCTCACATACTAAGTAAAATATATAGACCAAGGAGTGTTTTCATAACATGTTAGTGTATTTAAGAGGAAAAACCATTCTCAGCTCCATAAATACCATAAACAAACCATGTCATTATGTGATTTTCTTATTTTTTAAACTTTATATTCACTTTTAGTTTATTTATTCTTGTTTATGATACAACCATAATCTTTTGATGATGATCAATTTGAATAGATGTTTTCATGATAAGTTAGTGCGTTTAAGAGGCAAATCCATTCCTATTTCCAAAAAGACAATAACCACACCTTGTCATCTTGTGACTTATTTTTCTAAGTTTAGATTCACTTTTAGTTTCTTTATTCTTATTTATGATACAAACATAATCTTTTGATACTGACCAAGTTGAAGTAGAAAATAAAAGACATCTCTATTGTCATACATCCTTGTCCTACCATATAATGTTGTTACTACAATAGAAACTATATACTTCAGGGAGTCATTTGAAATCGGGAACACATTTAGAACTTGACATGGAGGTACGACCTAATAATGTTTGTACTACATGTTTTCTTACTAAAATTATTTAGTTGTCCAAATGAAAATTTATCTATTTAAATGGATGTAAAAGATGAAATTATAAATGAATAATTGATGAGGAAGTGTATGCCTATCAACCCCCATGTCTTGAAGATATCAAACATTTATATGTAACTAAACTAAAAAAGGGCACCTTATGGTTTCAAATAAGATGATATGCACAAGTTAGTGATTTACAACCTCTATCTATGAACATGATTTTTTGTCAAAAAATTTCATTGAAATTTGTTCACTAATAAACAAGGCTTATTTTGTCTTATATTTAAATGTTATGTGAATGAAATTATATTTATAACATCTTACGAAATTCTTTTCTCATATGCATGTCAAATCATGCAAAAAGGGTCCCAAAAGAGTTTTATAGGCGAATTAACATTTTTCTTGGGGTTTCCAAATAAGAAAACACCGAATTGTATCTTTGTTAAACATGAAAACATACAAATAAATTCATAAGTAGTTATACTATAAAGATGAATATGTCGATCATTGACATGAAAACTACAAAACTACCTTTAATTGTATCACCACTTCAATCAAAATATATTGAAAACCATTTGATTTAGTAGTATGATCAACAAATTATTGTTACATACTTTTAGGACAAACATGTGTTTGTAGTAGGTAAATGGGAACAATCTCGATACTATTCCATGAAATCACATGTACTTATTTTGAGATGTATTTGTCCTTACTTGACATCTACCACTGAAAACAAGCTTTGGTATGTAGGAGACAAATGTACTGAGCTAATGGATTTCTAATGATGGTTATGATGGATGTTTTATTGATCAAAAGATCACAAATGGTGCATTTTACAATCAAATCATTTGTATATTGGTTTAATATGAAATGATACATAATTTCTCTTCCAAAAATAAAGTTGAATATGTGTATGCTAATCTGTTTGTGCTCAAATACTCTCATTAGAATGGGTAGTGATTATTAGTATAAGTGATTTACATGTTAATTGGGCTTTAGCCCATTCTATTTGCAATCCATGATATTATGTAAGTACACTTAAGTGGGAATATATAAAAAGACTCCCAAATGTCCCCTAATTAAGAGAAGACATTAAAGTTGAGGATCATTATTCTAAATTTCCCAAATTAGATTTAACAAATAATAAAGAATTATAAATATTTCCCATTTATTTGAACAAATAATGTTGACAAGATTATTTAATGAGCTTCTTTAAGGAGTTACATGAATGTTTATAAAAAGAGAGATACTGTCTAACTAATCCTTCATGTCTTCAGCTAATAGATGTAGGTTTACCTAAAACATTGAATATCTAAATGTATCAGTATATTTCTATAATGTGTATGTGCAGTGCATACAAAAGTGCACATATATGGTAACAACATATATTTTCAATCATAAAATATATGCACATATAAACAAGCACCTTCATTAAGATAATCTAAGCCATGTTTGTGAAACCACCTAGGGCGTAATCACCTTTGTTTGTCCATCATTGGACTTAGGAGAACTTCCCCATGGTATGTCTAACCCTCCATTCGTATTATCAGAGGTTACTTTATGTGATACTTATATGAGCCTTATAGTTTGCATGAAATAAATGAACATGCAACAATTATCATTCATTCAAACTTTAAGAAACCTCAACCTACTTTAGAATTCAACAATATGATTATTCATAAGTATAACCATGTACCTCATTGAAGAATCATGTAGTATAATATTGTAATCCAATCATCAGATGTATTCAAGAAAGAAAAGGTACATCCAATCAATCAAGAAAGTCTGCAATAGCATACAACTCTAAAGTGTTACCAGTTGATCATATCAATTATCATTAGACATATCATGGCTTAGATTAGGTTCTAGAGTTATCTTAGGGTTGAATATTATGGTTAGGCTTAAAACCTATATTTATTTATCATGTATTATAAGGGTTCCTAACCCTAACTTGACATCATGTGAAACTTGTTGTAGCCTGATTATTACATTATGACTCTAGTAAATAAAAAATGAGGTTTAAGATCTAAGTATCAAGATATATTATCACTACACCCTAATTATCTCAATTATGACTTCAAATCCTAAAAGATAATCATTATAAACTAAATCTAGTTGAGAACCTAGATCACCATCATTACTAAAGATATGCAAGTTACATATCAACTTAATCATGTATAATACCTGATTAATTTAAACTAGAGTTTTCATATATTAACCATCTTATATTCATGCATTAATAGATACTTTTGGAACTGCGATCATAATTAGGCATTGACTATATTTCATATTAAATCTACTAATTTTCCTAATAAAAATGATTATGACTATCATATGATCTACAATTTGATTTCTAGAATTAATGCAAAATAAACATTAATTGACCAGTCAACGATAAAAAAGTCAATAATAATAACATTATCTAAATTGATCCATGAGGGACCGTCTGGCCAATGGCGGAACACAATATCATCTTAGAGATCCATGTGGGGTAGACTTCAATAGGAGGCAAAATGATTGTTCTACCCATGGGTAGTGACATAGATGTGTCACACATATCATGCTTTCTAGTCAAATAACCCCAATGGTTATCTTATCCCTTCCTCAACCCCAAGCTGGTGCTCAATCCATGCCCGAGGTCAAATCGATGGTTGATTCTTGTGTCCAGGGCATGGTAGTAGAAACCAAAGGTATAAGCATGATCAGTAGATCCTCACAGACTTGTAGAATGCCTAAGTGGAACCAATGGATAGATAGAAGGCTGGTTTCATGGTTTACATGTTTGTGGCTAAAACATGGTATACTGGTAATATGAGAAAGTAAGGGAAAAACCTCATGGTTTCTACTCTAAAGTGTTGGGAGATGTCTACCGCAATCTAACAGTCATCTTGGTGTTCTTGCCTAGGCCCGAGATGGTCAGAATCCTCAATTCCCACTCTTGTACTAGTTCAGGGCATGCCAAAGAAGAAACGAGTATGGTTGGAGGTTCACATGATTTTTTGTTAGGAATTGGTTTGTGGTTCATCATCACTGGGTCATGGAAGAAGTTTGTGACCCCTTATATAGGGAGGGGCTCACAATAACTTGTTTGCTAGATTGCGCTAACCTTTGAGGATTTTGAGTAGTTGGGCATTATCTCAATTCTTGTCGATAATGACAAACATTGGTATGGTTGTGCTCATTATCCCATCATGAATCCAAAGGTCTCATTATCGGTGCATAATAGTGAGCTGATGAGGGGTAAGGAGGATAGGGTTTGAGGGAGTCCTGCTCTCACAGAGTTCGGATGGAAACCAGCCGAGCAAGGCGATCCTCCACTTCCAGTTTCACATGACTCAGAGAGTTTGAACCCGCATGAGCTCCCACCTAAAGTTAATTATATTTTAAATAAAGGTCCTCTTTTCTAATTTGATTCCTTAGATCGGATAATAGCTCAAATTTGTCCCGAACTCTGGGATAAACTTTATTAATCTATTATCTAGGCTTAAATAGAAGATTAGTCTCTTTGACCCCAACACATGGCCTTTAAGTAATAACTAGATAATTATCTAATTAATTATATAGGTCTCCAATTATCTTAGAATATTTTGAAATTCCTTTGATGACCTAATATCATGATGATTATATAATGAACATTATCTTGGTCACTAAATGTCGGCATAGAGTACTCAAATCCCCATTTTGTATCCTAAGGACCCATATCTAAGCCTTGATTAACCATTTTGGCTTGCGTTAGGTTCAAGGACCCCAGGCCATACCAAAGTCTTCCCATAGGGTCTATAAGGTTTTTTACACTCAAAATTACGATTTTAAGACTTTGATAATCACCACACCATGTATTAGTCTCATATAAAGACATACACTCAAAAACACATTATTTACTTAATTTGAATACTTAATATGAGTCTAGGGTTCAAATGCCTTAAGAAAGGATCTTCCACTCTCTTCATTACTCCATTCGTATCTTGACATCATAACTTGAGTTAGACTTGAAATCTCCATATTTTGAGGATGAATAAGATCCTTTCATTCTACTTAACTGTACCCATGTATCCTAAGACTCCTATATAAAGGATAATAAGAACCCCTTCACAAATTATTGAGAATATTATTGTTACTTTCTACATGGTATAAAATATAGGGCCCTAACCCTAATCTCTCTCAACTCTTCCTCTTCCCCTTCACTCCTTTTCATTTATCCTTCTCCTCTTATTCCTCTTCCCCTCCACTATGGCCATCCTCTCCATCAAAAATAGTGAGCATCTATCGACCATTGACCACTGGCCACACATCATGATCATGGAACAACCAACAACCCACTTTCGATGAGTAACCAGTGCGCCAACACCCGACACATGTAGTAGTAGTAGCCAACCACTGACGGGCTACATACAGGATGAAACATGGCCTCCCACCACCATAGCACCTCTCCAGTCTCACCTCATCTTATTCCTCACCTCCCCTACCTCTTCTCTCATGATTTTTCTATAGATCTAAACTACAAAGCATTCAAAAAAAGAAAGAAACGTAAAACCCCGTGCTAATTTATGAAGCACTAGAAAGAGAAGGGGCACAATATTCTTTTCCCCCCTCTCTATATGGTTCCCCTAACCCACATGGTTGAGCGCCTTCAGCCTAAATTATGATTTTTTAATGTTCCACATGACAATTCCTTTGTTCCTATGGTCCTATGCTCTTCTTATCGTGCCAATATATCAGTGGTGATATTTTATTCTTCCTACATGCCATTATTTTGGTAGCTTTTGTTATCCCTACCATGATATTATTTTGGAAGTAGCTTATTTATATAACTCACCTTCAATATAATACTTTACCTTTTATCATGGCCTAATTTTTTTTTTCATCTATAATTACATGCCATGTCGTTGCTATTATGCTCAATGGTGATAACTTCGTGTTGATCAAACTTTCTAGGAGTCATGTAAATAATTAAAACTCATTAAAGAAGCTACACCTAAATAACCTGATGATGTATTTATCATAGGAAACATGAGGTGGTCTCTTGACTTCAGAGATGTATGGAGCCTTACATGGCTGTTAAATACTTGTTGGACAAAAATTCCCAACTCAAGTGGGAAGAAATGAAATAGTTTTACATGTAGGATTACAAATATATCTGTTTGTACACTTTTATGGATAACATTTTATTAAAACACTGAGGTGATATTTCCTTGTCCAAATACTATTATTTTATGATATTTCTTTAAAATAAAATAAATTTGTTTTCACCAACCACATCATCGAAGTTACCAAGGAGATAGATACCTTTATTAATGAGAAATTTCTTAGTGATCTTCAACCCCTGTATGCTGTAATATGATACTTCTTATTATCTCTAGTACAAACCATCTGTGGATCAAGCTTATACCCCTCTATCCAAGTTAGATATGGCTTATACTCTAATTCAACTCGCTGAAGTGTTTGAATCCTAAACTATAGTGACAAATACTTCTAGGGGCCGCAGATGGGGCCGTAGTACAAACAATGGCACACGACCAATATGCACTTAATATGACAAGTTAGTACACATTGAGGACGTGTGTCATTCTAAGCATAGCTACCCTAGTCACTTTGGATGAGGGTAAGATAGGGGTTTTGCACTTGTTTCTCAAGCTTCCACACAAATCATTGGCTAGTCTCCTCTGAAAACCACTGTGGCTTATAATCACATTGGACATCCCACACATGTTTCACTAACAAATGTGGAGTGTAAATGTCTTTGTAAAAATTTCACACCGATATGGTGACTCTCCTATTCACAACAACATGGTATCATCCTCCCCTGACTGTCATATTGATGACCCACCCACTATGACACCTTCAACCCATTTAACTACTCACCAAGGTAACACATGGTCTTCTATGATGGCCGCCAATTCTCATTAGACAATGCATTTTAGTTGTACTCAACCCATGATTGGTACGCCCAACATTCTTACCTCTTTCAACTCTTTTATTCCACATTCCAATGTCATCTTGGAATATGGATCAGTTAAATAGGCCACCAAGTGTGGTATCCTACCTTAAATTATCTATTGTTCACTTTGTTCCTAATTTTCCACATAATCTAATCTCGGTGGCTACTTTTTATTACCTTTATTATTTTATAACTTTTGGACCAACTAGTTTGTACCACATGATTGGAGGAATCTGACGATAGCTGGCAAGGGGGTTTGATCTAGTGATCTTTATGACTTCTCCACCCCTTTACTACCTCATGCTAGTGCTCTTATTGCAACCTCTCCTCTTCAATTACATCTCCATTTTTGGCCATGCTTCACTAGTCAGGCTCAAGTTCTTAGATAAATCTCTTTCTAGTTGTTCGTCTATTCTATTCAATGCATGTTATATGGGAAAACTCGATCGTGTATATTTTCCATCTCATTGTATTAATCAAAATTTTAAACCTTTTAGTTTTATACGGTTACAACCCCCATTTTTGGGTTCTTTTGGTGAGAAATGTAATTTCTCCTATTAAAGATATTTGAACAGATAATGATATAATTTGTTTTGAATGAAAGGATTTCATTTACAATAGCCTTGTTGGTTTTTTTGTGGGCTTTATAGGCTATTGGGCCCAATAACAAGGAAAAAACAAAAAGAAACTCCATTATTAATAAGAGATGGAGAAAAGTAAGATGTAGAAACCTTTAGAAGGCAAAAGAATATAATCCAAAAGTGGATTTCGTGCCTCTTGGGTTCCAAGGAGTCCAAAGTTGAAAAGATAATGCAAAAAGAAAAGAAAAGATCAATTAAATATTTCTTTATTAATAAAGAAATTGAAAACAATGATAAAATGTGGGAAATAAGTGGAAAGAGGTATAATTGAGTTATCTTTGGTGGATTTTCGTATCCATAAGGTTCCTAATGATAAAAGGAATTGGAATAAGGAAAATAAAAAGAGAGATAAAGATAAATCCTCAAAAAGAGATATTTTAATAAAGAAATAAGTAAGATAATGAGAAATAATGGATATAGATGCATCTAGAAGGATAATGAGTATCCACTAAAAAGGATTTCAAAATATTAGAGTTTCTTGGGGTCCAAGGAGCCCCGATGGAGAAAAAGAAAGAGAAAATACTAATAATACAAAATAAGAGGATAATGTGATACATAATTAATGGTTTTTGTAGCATTGTTAAAAAGGAGGTATTTTCTACTAAAAGAAAATATAAATATCATGACAATGAATTAAAAGGCAAGTACAAAGAAAATAATAGAGGTAATTTTCGAAATCCTAATATCTAAAGAATAAAGAATATCAAAGAGTTTTTTTAGATAGGGAAGATTGCTTCTTCATGAAGGAATATGGTTTCCTAGTAGGAAAGAAACTTAGATCTTATGGATAGGCATCCTAGGGCACTACTATCCTCCCCTATACAAGGGTTGGAGCCTTAGCCTGAGCCCCAGAAAATCCCAGACATCTCTCTCTATTCTCCTTCTTCTTTTTCATGCAAACCCTAGTCATGGGAGGGTAGAGAAACCCTGGGGCCAACGAGGGTCTATGGAGTAATCATGATGGAGGTCCGGTGTTCCCTCGACGACCTGGGGATGATTGGCTATCGTCCCTTAGCACTCGACCATCTCACAACACCTGTAGTAAGATTGCATCCTGGCTGTGAGTTGTAGGCCCAGTGCTCTCACCCCCAGCCATCTCAGCCATGGATTGGGGTTTGGGAGGGCACGATGGAGGGTGGAGGAGGTAGGGCACCGATCGCCGGTGCCCCTCGGACCTTGGGAAGGTGGGAGGAGACCCCTCGCGGTCGGCTACACCAACCACAGCGCTAGGGCGCGCAAGGAAGAAGATGATGGGCCATTTGGATGCTTTTACCCCTCTGCAGGCTGAAGGGCCAATGACTTATGCAAGGGTAAAAAGGACATTTGGTTATGTTTCCAAAAGGAGTTACATTGCATGAAGGAGATGACATGGCGCTTGATGATTGGTCCAAGTAAGTTTATTTTGCAAAAATCATATCTCTTTATTGGTAGCTCGGATGAATGTGTATAAAATATGAAAGTTGCTCAGAAAAATGAGAGGAATCCATTAAAAATGATTTTATAGCCTAATTCCTCTTGAATTTTTTTTAAAGTAGTGGAAGTTATCAACCTAAATGCTTTAATGATTAAGAAACCCTAAATTGAGATGATCAATGTACTTAAGAAGGGTTTTATGGATGATTAGAGTTGATATTAGCCAGTTAATTATAAAAAGGTACATTAAAAACAAAAAGGATGAACTTTGCACGTAATTGGTTTAATTTAGGGTTCCATGTGCATAAATATGCTTTAATGGGCCTTGAAACCCTAATGTTAGTAATTGTGACTCTTTATGGCTTTAATTGTTCAAATTCATGAATTTGCTGAGATATGATGGTTCTAAGCTATTTCAAGTATAAGAGTTCCTAATTGTGGATAAATACCCTTAATATGGTAATTAGGGTTTTCTAATGGATAAAGGTGGAGTTAATGATAAATAGAGTTCATATGTGAATTGAACTATAATAAAAGATAAATTCCTAATTTGAAAGGAACCAAAGATGATAATTGGGCCTAATGATTGTGTCATGAATTAAAAGGATAAAAATGGTACTTTTAATGTAAAAGAGGCATAATGGACTTAATTGATGTTTAATTGTGCCTTTAATCTGAAATTAAGGTTATATGTTGTTAAAAGGTCACCTTAATATCTTTTGTGAAGAATAGACGAGATAATTAGGGATTGTGAGTAATTGTATAAAATTAGGGTTTAAAATAGTATAAATTAAGAGAAACCCTAATTGCAATGGAAACCCTAAAACTGAACTAGAAACCCTAGGAAGCGAGCTAGGTTTAATAGATCTTGATGGCATGATCATTGTAAGGCCCCTAAACTTGCTTAATGAGTAGAATGAGCTTAATTACCATAATTGAATATTTATAACCCTAATATAACCTTTTTATATGTTTTGAAATCATAAGACAAGCTTAAGTTTCAAATTTGGTCCAATTTGGACACTGCTCGAGACAAGTTATGCAATTTTCTGTACATTTTGGACTTTTCTGCAATTAACCCAATTGAGGGATTTTATTTACACTTTATCACACAAATTATGTTCCTTAGATGTTATATTATCATTCTTGAGATTTTTGAACCATAGGGATCCTAGTTGAGCCATGGTTCGAAGGTGTTTTGATCAAGGGTATTTTAGGGTTTTCCCCTTCATGGATGAGCTACCTTTAGTAGCTATCAACTAAGGAATTATGTGATTGGCTGGGAATTTCGACAAAATAAAGCTAATCAGGTCTATAGGGGTGGTGGGAGAGCTGATTGCGTGTGTGCTTATATATTCTTAATAATTTAAAGCCATGGACACTTGGATATATACTAGAATTTCAACTTTTTCTTTTTCTTAATATTAAAGTATCATATACTTATCCCCAAGCACCAAAACGAGCCACTTTCTCTCCACCACCTCTCTCCTTCTCCCATATTCGTTCTCCCTCTGTTCATCTATGAATTTTTCTGCCCAAGGAAGAAGAAAGTGGGGATCTTCTTGGAAAACAATTCTAGGGTTGCAATTGATTCCCTTTTTGGGTCTATAAAGCTTCTTCCTAGTGATCTTGACCTAAAAGTGTAAGTTTTACCTTCTTTCCTCCGTCTATTTCTTTTTTATTCTTCCTCCTAGCTTTCTACAGGTCGGAACCTTGGTGTTCCATGGTAGAAATTGCTCTAAATCCCTAAACCCCTACCTTTCTTGCTCCTTATGCTTAGGGTTTGCTCATTTGATGAAGAAAGGTGCTAGATGGACGAATTCATAGCTTATTCTTGGATTTTCTACCCTACCTACTCGAGATTTCTTATGTTTGGGGTTTCATATTATCATTAGAGGCAAGTTTTATAACTTTCTTCACGTTTATTGCTTACCATAAGCTTTCTAGATCATGTTTTTGTTTGAAAATGATGATACATGCACTAAAAAACTATGCTTGACTTGGATTTCGATTTTTATAATGTTCCCTGTTCTGATTTCAGTTCTAGATGAACCTTTGATCATGTTTATGTTATTCCTAAGGTAAAATATAACTTGGATCATGTTTGTTTGATAACCTATGGTGCTAAGCACCTATCAAACAATGGTCAATTTTAGGATTTAAAGCTGATTTCTTCTATAAACCATGACCCGATGATGGTACCATTACAACAACCCTATGATGTTGTCTTCATTACAACAGATGGTCGTGATCAAAGGTGTCATATTATGGTGACAACCTATGGTCACCCCTTAGGTCAGGTTTTGGATCAATTAGAAGTTTAATGATCAACCATTAAGTACCCTACTGATGTTATCAATCAATTTTGACATTAGCTTAATATTTGATGCTGATTAATGAATATAATGTTGATTTAACAACCTATGGTGATTTCATGATCACTAATGATGGTGGATCAAGTATCTACAACCTATGTTGAGTTAAGCATTGTAGTTATAGAATCAATCAAGTCTTAGACCAATGGTTTCTTGGGTCACTTAATGCAATGGTCAGACCTATACTACAATTGATGGTTTTAACATATGAAGTTGACCCAATGGTCAAGATTTAATGTTTATTCCTAAAATAAAGTGTAATGATAGAAAATGTAATATGTTGGTCCTAATAATTTGATTTAGATGGTTTCCTTTACATGATCAAGTTAAGGAGCTTACTTGTTGACAATGGATGGCTTGTTTTAACTGAACATTCGATTATGGGTTTTACCCTACTCTCAATGGACTTTTTGTAACTATTATCAAGGGATCTCTAGGGTTAGACGGTGACTATTTCTAGAGCACAAATCAAGGACTTCATAGGTGATTTATGCAAGTTGTTTACTTATGTAAACAACCAATAGTCTTACCTTTTAAACATCCAATGGTTCTGGGTGACATTGTGGTATGGTGATATGGGTTGAATGACGATGGAACAAATGGAGGGTTACCCTTAATAAGTTGTTCTTACCTATTCACTCATATGAATAGAAGGGATGATAACCATATTGTGTTGATATGTAACCCTAATTAGGTATAGCTTGTTATACCTAGCTTTAATTTAAATGATGGTAATTGGGTATGAATAGTCCTTGAATGACTAATACAATCATGGAGTACTCTATTCTTGTTGAAACCCTAGTATGCTATAACCTAATGGTTACACCTTGATTTATGTGTGGGTTCATACTTGAGAATAGTATGGAATGTGATGGTGATTCTGCACCTTATGCACCCATGATCCAATGGAGATGTCGTGAGTTAGGGTTTGGGTATGAGTGCTGATTAGTAACATTGATATAATTTATCATGTTGAACCTAACTCTAATGCAATTAGATACAAATGAGTATTCATGTTTAACATTCTTATATGATGGAATGATGGTGGAATAACCTCCTTAATAGGATCATAACCTTAATGTGTTAATTGGTGGTTATCATAGCCACATGGTTGATACTTTTGTATGCTAAACATGTGCATTATGAATATGATGAGTGTTAATCATATCTAGATTCCTTGCATGTTGATGTAATAAAGGAATGTTCTTAATGTTAATATAACCCTTCTATGATTGTTTATGAATACCACCTAGCTCATAAATGCAATATTGTGCTGATCCAGTGTATTATATATAATTGATGTTGTTGAGCCTTGTTATAAGGCATGCAAAGATAGTGATGATCTTGCAGGGAATAATATGATGGTCTTAATGACCTTTGGGCATGGTTGAGCCCTGAATGAGGTGTAATCCTCTTATGTTGATAAGGATTGATACCCTGTGATATTGTGAAAAGGATTCATATCTTGTGATAGTATGATGACTAGTGTGGTCTCATGAATGGAAAGTGAATAGTACCATGTGATGATGAGATGATAAATTATGTTTCACACATTTTATATCTTTTCAAAGTTTTGATATTTATATGCTTTCTAGAAGTGAATTAGGGTTTGTATGTCCACTTGTTTGATGCAACCTTAATTCACCCGATTGGCATAACTAATCAAGTGCAACTCTAATCATGTAGTGCCCTGTGCTTGTGAGCCATCTTCAGTGTCAGAACTTGTTGGATGGTGAAACGAGTATTCCTAAGGGAAAATCGGAGCGCATACTGTTAAGTATGTGGGGGTGGTAGGTTGAGGATATATCCTTGTCATCCACAATGCAGATTGTGGAGGTTGGCTATGGTCATGCCTCATACATCTGATGTGATTGAGAACGGCTGCGGTCATGTCTCAATGATTATAACATGATTTGATTAGAGGAAAACTACGGTTGCACCTCAGTGATTGGGTTTGAATACCCTAGTTTCTAGTGTTGTGACCTATACCAAGGTTGAACTAGTGGTTTTCAGCTTGACTATATGTCACTGTGGTGGCAACTTTGACTGATATGTCACTTCTTTTTTACTCGTACTGACCGAGGGGAAGAGATCTTAGGATACTGACACTCCTAGATCTTGTATGAAACTGAATAGCCCTTTGTAGGGGTCGGTTGGACTTTGAATGGTACAATTCAAATTCCCCAGGGTGTAATAAAAGATGTAATACAACCGTGTAACATATTTGTTTAGGGTTATACACAACATTTCACATTGGATGATAACCCTTGTTTGTTATCTTTACATAAAGATGATGCTTACTACAATTAAGAGATAGTAGATATACTTATGTTATGGATATGCTTAAGATTGTAGATGCGTACATACAATAGCCATGATTATGTTGATAACTATACTGCTACTGCTGATTATAATCATGATGCTAGCTATCTCATGTTGTTAGTTATGTTTAGCATGCTAGCCATGCCTTTGTAACTAGAGATGCATATACTGCTAATCATGCTTATCCAGGTAGTTTTGCTTATGTTATTAGCTCTTCTTATGATGTTGATATGTTCAACCAATTAGACATTCTCATGTTGTTAGCTATGCTATGTTACTAGACTTGCTCATGATGCTAGAACTACATATGCTACGAATTGCTTATATTGTCAACAAGATAAAGGATGAAAGTCTGGCTAATGATGATAGTTATTATCTTCTATTTTATGTATTTTGTTAATCATCAGTATTGTTGATCTTATTTGTTATATCTAATTAAACTGCTTAACTATTTAATTAGTTAAAAATGTTGTAATCAATAAATGTTGTTGGAGGTTATATCTCTTGTTGGGACATGGGTGTCACCCTTGTGGTTTGCCACATTTTTTTAGGTAATTGTTAGTGATGACAACAGAACCATGGAAGTAAAGAGGAAATACAATAATGAATCTTTGATAAAGTTGATTAGATGTCTAGTGTGTCCTAGAGTCGTCACTGTACTCTCAGGTCCGGGCAGGAAAAATTTGTATATGGTGTTTCAAATAAATCAAAATTTTGTTAGCATATTAATGCTTGTTTGTATGTCATATACAAATAGTGTTCTCATGTTTATATATGTTGTGGCTAAGGCAATAGAACAATTTGTATCAAATTCTTAGCATAGTATGGATATAAGAGATGTTGGTCTCTCATGCAAATGTTTTTGAGTGAGTGTTGATGTCAAAATCGGTTTTAATTTACCCATATTTTTGGGTATGTGATTAATTAGTGATTGATTGTGTTTTATGTTTTGAGTAATTTCGTTTAGCATGATGAGGTGTCACAGGTTGGTATCAGAGCTTTAGGGTCACTGAGTCTATAGGCACACTAGGACTTAAGATTAGAATGATGTCTAAGTTAGGAACGTGACACAAAAACATGGTGCATACTACCTAATCTCAATATTTGGGTGCCCTGGCCAGGTATTCAATTATTGAAGAAGGGTAAGTATGGAACTCTTAGATTGTTATATTTCTGATTACTCTGATCAAGTAGTCATTTTGAGACAATCTAAAGAGCATAACGAATAAGAAATCATGGTGTGAATATCACAATCCTACCTTAAAGACGATGAGAATTACATCATTATCTATCACAACTTGAATGTTTGGTTAATATAAGAGAATGATAAAACACCATGAAATCTAAATCTGAATAAAATAAGTAAAAGAGGAGTTTTTGAAGATGTGATTCAAGAAGATAATAAAGTAAAAGACAAACAAGTTTATGCTTATAAAGTGAATCAAGGTATGAAATCCACATAATATGGAAGGAACTCCTACAACAAGTACAAAATGAGAAGATAAATGAGAGCAATGACTAAGGAATAAGGTGGAACCTGAGTTAATCTCAGACCAACGTATGTGTGTAAGAAAGTGTTAATGTAAAATAAGCATACTCTGTGAAAGAAATTAAGGTAGATGATCCATTTTTAATGAAGAAAATGTGGAATATGATGATTTACCTATTTATTAGTGGTTGAAAAATATAATAAAATACGAGAACATACCCAAGTGTGATAAATAGTCATCAAGGAATGAGTAATGAGATATGTTAATTATGATGATTCCTATGCTAATGGAAAGGGACCAAAAATGAAATAGGTAAAATGATACATAAGAAGTTGTAATATGCATAATGAAAATAGAATTGGTTAACTTTTTGTTAGTGACCCTGAACAATGCTGCTATGATGTGGGAGGTATGTTTCCCTTTGTGTACTTCCTTTCTAGGGCACAACTTTCAAGTGGACCATTGCCAATTGGTATGTGTTGATTCATTCTAAACATGAGGATGGATATCTTATTATAGAATAAGGTTTTTTGGACTATGGTTCCACGATCATAAAGTTTGTATTGATTTTTCTTTTGAGCCTTTTGATAATTAGGAAGACTGCTCTTATATGTCTTGATATTTGTTATGTTGGTAAAAGTAGATGAGATAAGGATGTGAGTTCCTTATAGCGTATGAGGTGGATACCAAGGTAATGAATTCTTGTATCCAAGATGTATCAATAATATGAGAAATATGTGAAGGTTGGAGATGTTTATTAAATGAACATTCCAAGTATTCCTCTCCCTTAGAGAGAGAGAGAGTTGATGATGACCCTCTAAATGTTGTTTAAAAAAAGTGATTCTATAATGTTGTGTATGGTTCAGTGATAGCTGGGAAAGACCACTATCAAGGATAGATGGTTTGTTGGTCAATAGATATGTGATACCATGTTCCTTTAAGATAAACCTATGATAAAATATCAATGCATAAGAGTTAGATTAGATGACATAATTCACATGACCATGATGAGTTTAGAGTTATGTCCTTTAAACTAACCAATGTATCAATAGAATTTATGAATAGGAGGAATAGAGTGTTCCAGTCATGTCATAAAAGTTATATCAAGCTTTAAATGATGACATGTCAAAGTATTTCAAATATGGTCATATATATGATCAATATTTCTTCAAAAATCTTAGGGTTGCTGAAGCAACAATACCTATGAGACAAGTTGAACAAGAGTGAGATGGGGTTGATTAAGTGTCTTTGTGGGATCATGATATGTCTTCTAAGTAGGTTGTGGAAATCCTAGTAAGGTGAAGATAGTGTTGTTGTTTCACCCCTAACAAGGTTGACTAGGAATGATGTTTCCTTGTATGGAATGATATCTGCCAGCATCAACATTTCTTTTGATGCTGCAATAGAACTGACAAGAGTTCTAGTGTCACTGTAAAAAAAAGGGATGGATACATTGTTTTTTTTTGCTTCAAGGAATGGTACGGGACATATGGCATGATTGGTAAAAAGCTAGAAGTATGAATTTTGAGTAATGTGTTGATATAATAGATATAACTGTAGGATGATAGATAGAATTTAAAGTTGAACATTACTATTAGATTTATACAAGTGGCACAACAAGTTTCTATGTTCCATACTTACAAATGTCTTCTTATGTGGGGGTTTTTGTGTTGACCCAAGATGAGATATGTATGAATGATGTGACATAACCATGATATACAATTAACCATGTGAAGGTAATAGGATGAGTTGTAGAGGAAGTACCCATCTTTGTTTACCTTGGATTTCGGGGGCGAAATCCCTGTTAGAGGTTTATAGTTGTAAGGCCCCTAAACTTACTTAATGCGTTGAATGAGCTTAATTACCATAATTGAATATTTATAACCCTAATATAACCTTCTGATATGTTTTGAAATCATAATACAAGCTTAAGTTTCAAATTTGGTCCAATTTGGACACTGTTCGAGCAAGTTATGCAATTTTCTGTATATTTTGGACTTTTCTGCAATTTACCCAATTGAGGGATTTATTTACAATTTATGAAATACATTATGTTCCTTAGATGTTAAATTATCATTCTTGAGATTTTTGAACCATGGGGCTCCTAGTTGAGAAATGGTTTGAAGGTGTTTTGATCAAGGGTATTTTAGGGTTTTCCCCTTCATGGATGAGCTACCTTTAGTAGCTATCAACTAAGGAATTATGTGATTGGTTGGGAATTTAGACAAAAGAAGGCTAAGTCTAGAGGGACAGTTGGAGAGCTTCTTGTGTGTGTGCTTATATATTCTTAATAATTTAAAGCCATGGACACTTGGATATATACTAGAATTTCAACTTTTTCTTTTTCTTAATATTAAAGTGTCATATACTTATCCCCAAGCACCAAAATGAGCCAATTTCTCTCCACCACACCTCTCCTTCTCCCAGATTCGTTCTCCCTCTGTTCATCTGTGAATTTTTCTGCCCAAGGAAGAAGAAAGTGGGGATCTTCTTGGAAAAAAATTCTAGGGTTGCAATTGATTCCCTTTTTGGGTCTATAAAGCTTCTTCCTAGTGATCTTGACCTAAAAGTGTAAGTTTTACCTTCTTTCCTCCGTCTATTTGTTTTTTGTCCTTCCTACTAGCTTTATCCAGGTCGTAACCATTGTGTTCCATGGTATAAATTTCTCTAAAGCCCTAAACCCCTACCTTTCTTGCTCCTTATGCTTAGGGTTTGCTCATTTGATGAAGAAAGGTGCTAGATGGACGAATTCATAGCTTATTCTTGGGTTTTATACCCTACCTACTCGAGATTTCTTATGTGTGGGGTTTCATATTCTCATTAGAGACAAGTTTTATAACTTTCTCCACATTTATTTCTTACCATAAGCTTTTGAGATCATGTTCTTGTTTGAAAATGATGATACATGCACTAAAAATCTATGCTTGACTTGGATTTCGATTTTTATAATGTTCCCTGTTCTGATTTTAGTTCTAGATGAACCTGTGATCATGTGTATGTTATTCCTAAGGTACAATATGACTTGTATCAGGTTGGTTTGACTACCTATGGTGCTAAACACCTATCAAACAATGGCCAATTTTAGGGTTTAAAACTGATTTCTTATATAAACCGTGACCCGATGATGGTACCATTGAAACAACCCTATGGTGTTGTCTTTATGAAAACAGATGGTCGTGATCAAAGGTGTCATATTATGGTGACAACCTATGGTCACCCTTAGGTCAGGTTTTGGATCAATTAGAAGTTTAATGATCAACCATAGTATCCTACTGATGTTATCAATCAATGTTGACAATAGATTAATATTTGATGCTGATTAATGAATATAGTGTTGATCTAACAACCTATGGTGATTTCATGATCACTAATGATCGTGGATCATGTATCTACAACCTATGTTGAGTTAAGCATTGTAGTTATAGAATCAATTAAGTCTTATACCAATGGTTTCTTGGGTCACTTGATGCAATGGTCATACCTATATTGTAATTGATGGTTTTAACGTATGAAGTTGACCCAATGTTCAACATTTTATGTTTATTCCTCAAATAAAGTGTAAAGATAGAAAATGTAATATGTTGGTCCTAATAATGTGATTTAGATGGTTTCCTTTACATGATCAACGTAAGGAGCTTACTTGTTGACAATGGATGGCTTGTTTTAACTGAACAGTCGATTGTGGGTTTTACCCTACTCTCAATAGAACTTTTTGTATCGATTATCAAGGGATGTCTAGGGTTATATGGTGACTATTTCTAGAGAACAAATCAAGGACTTCATAAGTGGTTTATCCAAGTTGTTTACTTATGTAAACAACCAATAGCTTACCTTTTAAACATCCAATGGTTCTGGTTGACATTGTGGTATGGTGATATGGGTTGAATGACGATGGAACAAATGGAGGGTTACCCTTAATAAGTTAGTCTTACCTATTCACTCATATGAATAGAAGGGATGATAACCATATTGTGTTGATATGTAACCCTAATTAGGTATAGCTTGTTATACCTAGCTTTAATATAACTAAATGATGGTAATTGGGTATGAATAGTCCTTGAATGACTAATACAATCATGGAGTACTCTATTATTGTTGAAACCCTAGTATGATATAACCTGATGATTACACCTTGATTTATGTGTGGGGTCATACTTGAGAATAGTATGGAATATGATGGTGATTCTTCACCTTATGCACCCATGATCCAATGGAGATGCCGTGAGTTAGGGTTTCAGTATGAGTGTTGATTAGTAACATTGATATAATTTATCATGTTGAACCTAACTCTAATGCAATTAGATAAAGATGAGTATTCATGTTTAACATTCTTATATGATGGAATGATGGTGGAATAACATTCTTAACATGATCATAACCTTAATGTGTTAATTGGTGGTTATCATAGACACATGGTTGATACTTTCGTATGCTAAACATGTGCATTATGAATATGATGAGTGTTAATCATATCTAGATTCCTTGCATGTTGATGTAATAAAGGAATGTTCTTAAATGTTAATATAACCCTACTATTATTGTTTATGAATACCACCTAGCTCATAAATGCAATATTGTGCTGATCTGGTGTATTATATATAATTGATGTTTTTGAGCCTTGTTATAAGGCATGCAAAGGTAATGATGATCTTGTAGGGAATAATATGATGGTCTTAATGACCTTTGGGCATGGTTGAGCCCTGAATGAGGTGTAATCCTCTTATGTTGATAAGGATTGATACCCTATGATATTGTGAAAAGGATTTATATCTTGTGATAGTATGATGACTAGTGTGGTCTCATGAATGGAAAGTGAATAGTACCATGTGATGTTGAGATGAGAAATTATGTTTTACACATTTTATATCTTTTCAAAGTTTTGATATTTATATGCTTTCTAGAAGTGAATTAGGGTTTGTATGTCCACTTGTTTGATGCATACTTAATTCACCCAATTGGCATAACTAATCAAGTGCAACTCTAATCATGTAGTGCCCTGTGCCGTAGAGCCATCTTCAGTGTCAGAACTTGCTGGATGGTGAAACGAGTATTCGTAAGGGAAACTTAGAGCGCATACTATTGAGTATGTAGGGGTGGCAGGTTGAGGATATATCCTTGTCATCCACCTTGTAGATTGTGGAGGTTGGCTATGGTCATGCCTCATACATCTGATGTGATTGAGAACGGTTGTGGTCATATCTCAGTGATTATAACATGATGTGATTAGAGGACAACTGCGGTTGCACCTCAATGATTGGGTTTGAATACCTTGGTTTCTAGTGCCATGACCTATACCAAGGTTGGACTAGTGATTTTCAGCTTGACTATATGTCGCTGTGGTGGCATCTTTGACTGATATGTCACTTCCTTTTTACCCGTACTGACTGAGGGAATAAGATCTTAGGATACCGACACTCCTAGATCTTGTATGGAACTGAATAGCCCTTCGTAGGGGTCAGTTGGACTTTGAATGGTACGATTCAAATTCCACAGGGTGTAATAAATGATGTAATACAGCCGTGTAACATATTTGTTTAGGGTTATACACAACGTTTCACATTGGATGATAACCCTTGTTTGTTCTCTTTGCATAAAGATGATGCTTAGTGCAATTAAGAGATAGTAGATATACTTATGTTGTGGATATGCTTAAGATTGTAGATGCATACATACAGTAGCCATGCTTATGTTGATAACTATTCTGGTACTGCTGATTATAATCATGATTCTAGCTATCTCATGTTGTTAGTTATGTTTAGCATGCTAGCCATGCCTTTGTAACTAGAGATGCATATACTTCTAATCATGCTTATCGAGGTAGTTGTGCTTATGTTGTTAGCTCTTCTTATGATGTTGATATGTTCAACCAATTAGACATTCTCATGTTGTTAGCTATGTTATGTTACTAGACTTGCTCATGATGCTAGAACTACATATGCTACGAATTGCTTATATTGTCAACAAGATAAAGGATGATAGTCTGGCTAATGATGATAATTATTATCTTCTCTTTTATGTATTTTGTTAATCATCAGTATTGTTGGTCTTATTTTTTATATCTGATTAAACTACTTAACTATTTAATTACTTAAAAATGTTGTAATCAATAAGTGTTGTTGGAGGTTATATCTCTTTCTGGGACATGGGTCTCACCCTTGTGGTTTGCCACATTTTTTTAGGTAATCGGTAGTGATGACAACAGAATCATGGAAGTAAAGAGGAACTACAATAATGAATCTTTGAGAAAGTTTATTATATGTCTAGTGTGTCCTAGAGTCATCCCTGTACTCTCAGGTCTGGGCAGGAAAATTTTGTATATGGTGTTTCAAACAAATCAAAATTTTGTTAGCATATTATTGCTTGTTTGTATGGAATATACAAATAGTGTTCTCATGTTTATATATGTTGTGTCTAAGGAAATAGAACAATTTGTATCAAATTCTTAGCATAGTATGGATATAAGAGATGTTGGCTCTCATGCAAATGTTTTTGAGTGAGTGTTGACGTTGAAATCGGTTTTAATTTACCCATATTTTTGGGTATGTGATTAATTAATGATTGATTTTGTTTTATATTTTGAGTAATCTCATTTAGCGTGACGAGGTGTTACAGGTTGGTATCAGAGATTTAGATTCACTGAGTCTATAGGGATACTAGGACTTAAGACTAGAATGATGTCTAAGTTAGGAACATGACACAAAAACATGGTGCATATTACCTAATCTCAATATTTGGGTGCCCTGGCCAGGTATTCAATTATTGAAGAAGGGTAAGTATGGAACTCTTAGATTGTTATATTTCTGATTACTCTGATCAAGTAGTCATTTTGAGACAATCTAAAGAGCATAACGAATAAGAAATCATGGTGTGAATATCACAATCCTACCTTAAAGAAGATGAGAATTACATCATTATCTATCACAACTTGAATGTTTGGTTAATATAAGAGAATGATACAACACCATGAAATCTAAATCTGAATAAAATAAGGAAAAGAGGAGTTCTTGAAGATGTGATTCAAGAAGATAATAAAGTAAAAGACAAACAAGTTTATGCTTATAAAGTGAATCAAGGTATGAAATCCACATAAGATGGAAAGAACTCCTACAACAAGTACAAAATGAGAAGATAAATGAGAACAATGACAAAGGAACAAGGTGGAACCTAAGTTAATCTCAGACCAACCTATGTGTGTAAGAAAGTGTTAATGTAAAATAAGCATAGCCTGTGAAAGAAATTAAGGTAGATGATCCATTTTTAAAGAAGAAAATGTGGAATATGATGATTTACCTGTTGATTAGTGGTTGAAAAACATAATAAAATACGAGAACATACCCAAGTGTGATAAATAGTCATCAAGGAATGAGTAATGAGATATGTTAATTATGATGATTCCTATGCTAATGGCAAGGGACCGACAATGAAAAAGGTAAAATGATACATAAGAAGTTGTAATATGCATAATGAAAATAGAATTGGTTACCTTTTTGTTAGTGACCCTGAACAATGCTGCTATGATGTGGGAAGTATGTTTCCCTTTGTGTCCTTCCTTTCTAGGGCACAACTTTCAACTGGACCATTGCCACTTGGTATGTGTTGATTCATTCTAAACATGAGGATGGATATCTTATTATAGAATAAGGTTTTTTGGACTATGGTTCCACGATCATAAAGTTTGTGATGATTTTTCTTTTGAGCCTTTTAATAATTAGGAAGACTCTCTTATATGTCTTGATATTTTTTATGTTGGTAAAATTAGATGAGGTAAGGATGTGAGTTCCTTATAGCACATGAGGTGGATACGAAGGTAATGAATCCTAGTATCCAAGATGTGTCAATAATATGAGAGATATGTGAAGGTTGGAGTTGTTTATTAAATGAACATTCCAAGTATTCCTCTCCCTTAGAGAGAGAGAGTTGATGATGACCCTCTAAATGTTGTTTAAAAAAAGTGATTCTATAATGTTGTGTATGGTTCAGTGATAGTTGGGAAAGACCACTATCAAGGATAGATGGTTTGTTGGTCAATAGATATGTGATACCATGTTCCTTTAAGATAAACCTATGATCAAATATCAATGCATAAGAGTTAGATTAGATGACATAATTCACATGACCATGATGATTTTAGAGTTATGTCCTTTAAACTAACGAATGTATCAATAGACTTTATGAATAGGAGGAACAGAGTGTTCCAGTCATGTCATAAAAGTTATATCAAGCTTTAAATGATGCATTTCAAAGTATTTCAAATATGGTCATATATGATCAATATTTCTTCAAAAAACTTAGGGTTTCCGAAGTAACAATACCTATGAGACAAGTTGAACAAGAGTGAGATGGGGTTGATTAAGTGTCTTTGTGGGATCATGATATGTCTTCTAAGTAGGTTGTGGAAATCCTAGTAAGGTGAAGATAGTGTTTTTGTTTCACCCCTAACAAGGTTGACTAGGAATGATGTTTCCTTGTATGCAATGATAGCTGCCAACGTCAACATTTCTTTTGATGCTGAAATAGAACTGACAAGAGTTCTAGTGTCAGTGTAAAAAAAGGGATGGATACATTGTTTTTTTTTTTTGCTTCAAGGAATGGTATGGGACATATGGCATGATTAGTAAAAATATAGAAGGATGAATTTTGAGTAATGTGTTGATACAATAGATATAATTGTAGGATGATAGCTAGAATTTAAAGTTGAACATAACTATTAGATTTATACAAGTGGCACAACAAGTTTCTATGTTCCATATTTGCAAATGTCTTCTTATGTGGGGGTTTTTGTGCTGACCCAATATGAGATATGTATGAATGATGTGACATCACCATGATATGCAAGTAACCATGTGAAGGTAATAGGATGAGGTGTAGAGGAAGTACCCATCTTTGTTTACCTTGGATTTTGGGGGTGAAATCCCTGTTAGGGGTTTATAGTTGTAAGGCCCCTAAACTTTCTTAATGTGTTGAATGAGCTTAATTATCATAATTGAATATTTATAACCGTAATATAACCTTTTGATATGTTTTGAAATCATAATACAATATTATGTTTCAAATTTGGTCCAATTTGGACATTGTTCGAGCAAGTTATGCAATTTTCTGTACATTTTGCACTTTTCTAAAATTTACCCAATTGAGGGTTTTTTTACAATTTATCATATACATTCTGTTCCTTAGATGTTATATTATAATTATTGAGATTTTTGAACCATGGGGCTCCTAGTTGAGCCATGGTTTGAAGGTGTTTTGATCAAGGGTATTTTAGGGTTTTCCCCTTCATGGATGAGCTACCTTTAGTAGCTATCAACTAAGGAATTATGTGATGGGCTGGGAATTTTGAAAAAAGAAAGCTAATTCTAGAGGGACTGTGGGAGAGCAGCTTGTGTGTGTGCTTATATATTCTTAATAATTTAAAGCCATGGACACTGAATTTCAACTTTTTCTTTATCTTAATATTAAAGTGGCATATACTTATCCCCAAGCACCAAAACGAGCCACTTTCTCTCCACCACCTCTCTCCTTCTCCCAGCTTAGTACTCCCTCTATTCTGCTGTGAATTTTTCTGCCCAAGGAAGAAGAAAGTGGGGATCTTCTTGGAAAAAAAATTCTAGGGTTGCAATTGATTCCCTTTTTGGGTCTATAAAGCTTCTTCCTAGTGATCTTGACCTAAAAGTGTAAGTTTTACCTTCTTTCCTCTGTCTATTTCTTTGTTATCCTTCCTACTAGCTTTCTCCATGTTGTAAACTTTGGTGTTCCATGGTAGAAATTTCTCTAAAGCCCTAAACCCCTACCTTTCTTGCTCCATATGCTTAGGGTTTGCTCATTTGATGAAGAAAGGTGCTAGATGGACGAATTCATAGCTTATTCTTGGATTTTCTACCCTACCTACTCGAGATTTCTTATGTGTGGGGTTTCATATTCTCATTAGAGGCAAGTTTTATAACTTGCTCCACGTTTATTTCTTACCATAAGCTTTCTAGATCATGTTCTGGTTTGAAAATGATGATACATGCACTAAAAAGCTATGTTTGACTTGGATTTCAATTTTTATAATGTTCCCTATTATGATTTCAATTCTAGATGAACCTGTGATCATGTGTATGTTATTAATAAGGTACAATATGACTTGGATCAGGTTGGTTTGACAACCTATGGTGATAAGCACCTATCAAACAATGGTCAATTTTAGGGTTTAAAGCTGATTTCTTCTATAAACCATGACTCGATGATGGTACCATTGCAACAACCCTATGGTGTTGTCTTCATGACAACATATGGTCGTGATCAAAGGTTTCATATTATGGTGACAAAATATGGTCACCCCTTAGGTCAGGTTTTGTATCAATTAGAAGTTTAATGATCAACCATTAAGTACCCTATTGATGTTATCAATCAATGTTGACATTAGCTTAATATTTGATGTTGATTAATGAATATAGTGTTGATCTAACAACCTATGGTGATTTCATGATAACTAATGATGGTGGATCAGGCATCTACAACCTATGTTGAGTTAAGCATTGTAGTTATAGAATCAATTAAATCTTATACCAATGGTTTCTTGGGTCACTTGATGCAATGGTCAGACCTATACTGTAATTGATGGTTTTAACGTATGAAGTTGACCCAATGGTCAAGATTTAATGTTTATTCCTCAAATAAAGTGGAATGATAGAAAATGTAATATGTTGGTCCTAATAATGTGATTTAGATGGTTTCCTTTACATGATCAACTTAAGGAGCTTACTTGTTGACAATGGATGGCTTGTTTTAACTGAATAGTCGATTATGGGTTTTACCCTACTCTCAATGGAACTTTTTGTATCGATTATCAAGGGATGTCTAGGGTTATATGGTGACTATTTATAGAGCACAAATCAAGGACTTCATAGGTGGTTTATCCAAGTTGTTTACTTATGTAAACAACCAATAGTCTTACCTATTCAATCATATGAATAGAAGGGATGATAACCATATTGTGTTGATATATAACCCTAATTAGGTATAGCTTGTTATACTAACTTTAATATAATTAAATGATGGTAATTGGGTATGAATAGTCCTTGAATGACTAATACAATCATGGAGTACTCTATTATTGTTGAAACCCTAGTAAGCTATAACCTTATGGTTACACCTTGATTTATGTGTGGGTTCATACTTGAGAATAGTATGGAATGTGATGGTGATTCTTCACCTTATGCACCCATGATCCAATGGAGATGCTGTGAGTTAGGCTTTGGGTATGAGTGCTGATTAGTAACATTGATATAATTTATCATGTTGAACCTAACTCTAATGCAATTAGATAAAGATGAGTATTCATGTTTAACATTCTTATATGATGGAATGATGGTGGAATAACCTCCTTAATAGGATCATAACCTTAATGTGTTAATTGGTGGTTATCATAGCCACATGGTTGATACTTTCGTATGCTAAACATGTGCATTATGAATATGATGAGTGTTAATCATATCTAGATTCCTTGCATGTTGATGTAATAAAGGAATGTTCTTAATGTTAATATAACCCAGCTATGATTGTTTATGAATACCACCGAGCTCATAAATGCAATATTGTGCTGATCATGTGTATTATATATAATTGATGTTGTTGAGCCTTGTTATAAGGCATGCAAAGATAATGATGATCATGTAGGGAATAATATGATAGTCTTAATGACCTTTGGGCATGGTTGAGCCCTGAATGAGGTGTAATCCTCTTATGTTGATAAGGGTTGATACCCTGTGATATTGTGAAAAGGATTTATATCTTGTGATAGTATGATGACTAGTGTGGTCTCATGAATGGAAAGTGAATAGTACCATGTAATGATGAGATGAGAAATTATGTTGTATACATTTTATATCTTTTCAAAGTTTTGATATTTATATACTTTCTAGAAGTGAATTAGGGTTTGTATGTCCACTTGTTTGATGCAACCTTAATTCACCCAATTGGCATAACTAATCAAGTGCAACTCTAATCATGTAGTGTCCTGTGCCGTAGAGCCATCTTCAGTGTCAGAACTTGCTGGATGGTGAAATGAGTATTCCTAAGGGAAACTCAGAGCGCATACTGTTGAGTATAAGGGGGTGGTAGGTCGAGGATATATCCTTGTCATCCAAAATCATTGATAGGAAATTGTATGCATATTTCAGGATCTCTTTGTGTGCTTGCTTTCCTATTAGATTTCTTGCATTGATTAGATTAATTCTATCTTGAATCAGCCAGACAAGTATGTGATTAATTATGGTTAATCACATTAGTTTCCCGAAGAGTTTCTCGGATGATTCATCACATTGAATGCAACTTATCAGTTTGGATGTTCATACTTGCAAATCATAAAGTCACTATGATTATCACAACAATAATAGAAGTGTGTATTCTCACACCTACATGCCACCCTGATGGATGATGCCAAAAGGTCAAGCCTAGGAGGGAAGACCCATGGGCACCATGAGTGGTGACCCCAAACACCAAGCTCGGGATTGAGAAGGTGGTCTTTATAGAATGACTAATGGGCACTATGAGAGGTAACCCCAGGCACGAAGCTCGGGATTGAGAAGGTGGCCTTCAGTTATTGGCAAAAGAGAAACCCTAAGGTGGGTATGCCATGGTTAGGGCAAAAGAGGTGGAGGATGTCACACTCAAAGTGTAATTTGGCTTGTTAATTAACTCGATTGTGATATCTAGATTGTTAGCCATAATTGTGAAATTTTAGTTGTCCCCACATACTAGAATATTCCTATATGCTAACCGACGTTTTGTTTGTCGGCGGTTTAGGTACAAGATTGAAAAGGACAAATAGTAAAGTGGCATATATGGAATCAAATAAGAATTAAAGTACAAAGGAGGATTAGTTAGAATAGGCTCTAGATGTGGATTGAAGTAGATATCCAAGTTTTTGAAAAAGGTATGCAAAGTTTTATTTTATACCAGCTTTCAGTATAGCAAGGTGGAATTTTATAATTATTACTGATTATTTATCGAACCTTTGATCCTGTTAATTGGGATAATGGCTCTGACCTTTGGGTCTCCCTTAATTGGGGGTTACCAGGAGGTGGGGTCATTACATTTGGTATCAGAGCATCAGTTCCTCATTTAATCTTTAATAATTATTAAATTTTACAAATTCCATAGAACCGAGGGAGTTATTAGAGGATTTTCCGAAATACAGAGGTGTCTAGAAAAGGATCACGTCTGGGGGTTGGCAATATTTTCCTCCACACCACTAATGGAAATATAAGGACTCCCAGATTTGCGTGACTGCTTGGCTAATGTCTCAGGATTTGACTCGAAATAAGATACCTTTAGTACTCTCTCATCTTATTCATCCCTTCTCAACTCAAATAATGTTCAAGATTTTAAGGATTAGGGTTTTTCTCCCTCTTCCTCACCTTCTTGAGGTATGAGTAAAGTTGATAGGGTTTAAGGAATCCTCCACTAAATTAATGAAAAGTATGTAAATAAGATGTCATGGACATAAGCTTAATAGTTTAAGCGTAAATGAAAGAATAGTTGCATGCTTAGGTCAGATGACATATGTTGTCATGCCCTCAGGAGAGACATGAGGCTAGACCTCCTTGTCAGGAGGATGATTGGAGAAAGTTAGTCTTGGAGGTAGAGACCTCCATTATAAGTAGAGACCTGGCACATCCTTTTAGGATGATGCTAACCGTAACCCTTAGTGGTGGTTAGAGAAAGAGATGGCATGATGAGTCAGATGTCATGGTCGACCATGTATGTGGGTTGAAATGCTTTTAGTTTGGATACCCATGACGATATGAGCCGTGTGAGGTTGGATGACCTAGTGCCTTTGGCGTCCCAACCCTGGGATGGGTCATGCATGTTAGAGTGAAGGATAGTTCCTTCGATGACAAGGTTAGTGAAGAACCTATAGAAACCCTATGGGCTTATGCAAGTAGGGCATAACATGCACCCATAGTACGTTAGTAGTACATGCAATAGGTTGAAACTCTGTCCAGGAGAGTATGTTGGATGGCTTATGAGATAAGCATGAGGATCTCTAGATAATCTTGAACAAACATAGGCTTCACCCATGTAGGGGTATGCTTGTGAGCTTGATCCACCTTCATGAAGAGAGGACTTCTGGTAGTGTGGCTGTTTGATAGCTCTAGAGAGAGAGAGCAGGACTCAAGAAAGAAGGTTGTAAGCTTAGACTCCAAGATATGAGGAACATCGGGGAGTTGAGGATCACGTGACCTAAGTGGATGGTTGTGGTTGCCTCATGCATGTTTCCTGGAGGCTGATGGTATCTTGGTTGCCTTTAGAGGAACCAAACCTAGAAAGAGGATGAGGCTTATGGTACCTATGTGCCTATGGTATAGGTGTTTACCTTCTGAGATGGGAAGAAGTGTTCCTTAGACCCTGAGGAGGTTTAAGTAACTAGTTGTGAAGCCTTACACTTAGTTGGTTGTCCTTGAGAAGGACTCCACTCTGAAGTGTTGTTCAAGTGGAATGATAATAGAATGTACATGTCAGACCTTGTACATGCTTGGTTCGTGGTTAAAAGGTTGAGCAGACAGTTGGACATCAGAAAAGTGAACCTAGGGTTCCTAGGCCTAAGAGGGGAAGTGGTGTACTTGATGCTCATGATGAGATCTGAGTTTCTATAGAGTTGAGCATTGCACTCCTCATGTTTAGAGGAAAGGGAAACCCCTTAAAGTTTAAGGTAGGTTTGATGAACCCCTCATAGCTAAGTTGGAGACATGGGAAGGTTTGTTCTTGGTCCAATGTTGAGGAATGAGAACAAGTATGACCTAGCATGGTTTAGTAGGTGGTTTGCATGTGCCTTAGTAGATTTCTAGGGCTAAGCATGCTCATGTGGATGTAAACCCTAGACATAAGCACATTTGTGACCTTTGTTATCAAGGTGTAGTTTCCTCTCATCCTGGAGAGGGACCCTTTTGTAGGGTGTATACCAGTTTTGTTGGTTTTGAGGTAACCTAAAGAGGTCTCAATAGGATCTTGAGAAGCTAAGTGAAAAGTACATAGTATGAGAATGAACCTATAGACCCATTAATAACCATCCCTAAGTGCATGTGGGTGTGTTACCATGGAGGTAACCAGTATGGGGCCTGACCAAGGTAGGCAGGTTACCATGACCCCTATGAAAGTATGAAAGTCACCCCATGAATGTAGAGAGAGATGATGAAGACTTGGGTAAGGTTCTAAGATGGACATGTACTATATTAGAATCCTAAGTCTACCCGAGGGTCAGTAGGGATAAGACCGATGGAAGTAGGAGTTGCTTAATTCCCTAGTTGCACATGACCATAGGGTCGGGTGGTAACATCTATCATTATCTGAGGGCCATGGGTTAGGAGATTGATCACCTTCATGAAATCATGGGACCCAAAGGGAAGATGAGGAGGGAACTCTCTGGATGCATAAGGGAATAGGGATGACCCCAAAAATGTCGGCACCCTACAGACCTAGAGGAGATGACCAAGGATTGTGTGGTAACCCAAGTAGGTGCGAGAATAGTTTTCCATGGAAGTAACTTTGATATCGAGATGTTTGTGATGTTGAGACATAAGTTGCACGTTTCAACTTAGATTTGAGGATGTACTGGAAAGGTGGGATGTACCATGTCTACTCTTGGAACAGGAAGAACTTTGTATTTGGACTGTAACCAAATGCTTATTTCCTCTTGTTTAGGGAGTGAGAGATAGGACAGTACGCATGCCATACATCAAGGATAAAGATGATGTGAGTTGGAATGTTGCTATGAGGTATGATGACAGAGATGATAACATACCCTTATGGAGTGAACAATATGTGGATGGTTTACAAACAGTAAGAGAAATAAGGTAGTCATCTTATGAGAATGTTTTTATCTTGAGCTATGAGTTATACAAGGTTGAGTTCGAAAACCAAGAGGATGAGCTCAGAGTTTCTTGATGAAGATAGACTTAGAGTCTGAGATGAGATGATAAGTGGAATACATGGAGGTGTATGTTTTCAACATAGAAGGATGTAAGGTGATAATGGATGCTCTAGTTGAGATGCATCTTCCTAGTTTAGCTAGAGGCTAGAAGAGGTTCTTAGGTTATCCCTAAGTTTGCAAAAGGAGATATGTTTGGGCTAACACTCAGATGTAACGAGATCTATTGAACAAGTTAGTAGTTGTTTGGTTAGCCAGCCTAGGCCTTGATGCACTAAAAGGATGGTTGTAGAACCTCAGATGCACTTCTCTGGAAAAGAAGGTGATGAAACCCCAACTAGAGTGCTTTAGGGTTTCCGAATAATCAATCTTGAGGAATCATGAGATACAGGAGATCATGATTTTAAGTTCATCATACACCGTGGTATTACGAAGATAGTAAGTGACAGTAGTACTTCAAATGCTTAAGATGAAGTTGCATGTGGATTGTCACCATGCAAGCTAGAAGGTGAAGGATGAACACTAGTAACCCAGTGTGTTGGTATAGCAGATGAAGAGTCCCCAAGAGGGAATGGGAGTTCATCACTATGGATGTTGTGATAAGTCTCCCCTAGACCAAGGAAGGTTAAGACGTAATATGGGTTATGGTAGATCGCCTTACCTAGATGACATAAGAAAGAAAGAATACTATCAAGAGATGGATCCGGTTGAACTACATATGAGAAAGATGGTTCAACTACACCATGATGCGAGTTCAAAAGTTCTTGAGTATAACCTACAGATTTACTTCCATGAGGTGGAAGTAGGTACATTAAGAACTCAATATAAGTACAGTTTATCACCCCTAACTAATGGTTAGTATGATCTAGACTAGAGGGTCTGATGAGAGCATGTGTGCTTGTTCAGGGTGATACATGGAGACAGTTCTTGTCCTCTGTAAGATGTGATGATAACCACCATAGCCAATATCGAGATGTGAAGAAGGTTGTGTCGGTCACCACTTCATTAAGATGATGTTGGTGAAGAGACCTTGTAAAGGTCAGTGAGACCACAGTGGGTGTAGATGAAGTCACTTTGATCGTGCGATGGATGAGGAAGCCCAGGGGCGACATGAGTCATGAGCTGATGCAAAGTAGACTGACATGCAGTTCATTGTGGGAGAACATGTGATGTGAAAATCCGACCCCTCTGAGTTACAGTTGAGAAAGCTGAGTCCCCGATACATGGGTCCATTTGAGATGGATTGGTGGATATGGTTAGGTTTAGCCTTACCCCTTAGGATAATGTGATTAATAATGTGTTCCTTGAGTCCAATCTAGAGCACTATGTGAGGTACCGAATCCATGTGCTGAGCCCTGAACCTATTCAGCTTTATGAGAGGCTGAAATGTCCTGAGTCACCTATGAGGGTATGATATACCAAGGTGAGAGAGAACTCAGATGAAAGAATATGAGATGATGAAGGTTCTTGGGAAGCACCATGGAAAGGGTGAGGCCACATGGGAGCTGTGATGGTCATAATAAAGGCTTATCCGATTTGTTTGTGTGCCTGGTGGAATTTTGAAGGCAAAATTTCTATAAGAGGGGAAGGATGTTACAACCCCAATTTTTGGGTTCTTTTGGTGAGAAATGTAATTTCTCCTATTACATATATTTGAAAAAATAATGATATAATTTGTTTTTAATAAAAGAATTTCATTTACAATAGCCTTATTGGTTGTTTTGTGGGCTTTATTGGCTATTGGGCCCAATAACAAGGAAAAGACAAAAAGAAACTCCATTATTAATAAGAGATAGAGAAAAGTAAGATGTAGAAACCTCTAGAAGGCAAAAGAATATAATCCAAAAGTGGATTTCATTTATCTTGGGTTCCTTGGGTTCCAAGGAGTCCAAAGTTGTAAGGATAATGCAACAAGAAAAGAAAAGATTAATTAAATATTTCTTTATTAAGAAAGAAATTGAAAACAATGATAAAATGGGGGAAATAAGTGGAAAGAGGTATAATTGAGTTATCTTTGGTGGATTTTCGTATCCATAAGGTTCATAATGTCAAAAGGAATTCCAATAAGGAAAATAAAAAGAGATATAAAGAGAAATCCTCAAAAAGAGATATTTTAATAAAGAAATAAGTAAGATAATGAGAAATAATGGATATAGATGCATCTAGAAGGATAATGAGTATCCACTAAAAAGGATTTCAAAATATTAGAGTTTCTTGGGGTCCAAGGAGCCCCAATGGAGAAAAAGAAAGAGAAAATACCAATAATACAAAATAAGAGGATAATGTGATGCATAATTAATGGATTTTGTGGCATTGTTAAAAAGGAGGTATTTTCTACTAAAAGAAAATATAAATTTCGTGCCAATGAATTAAAAGGCAAGTAAAAAGAGAATAAAAGAGGTAATTTTCGAAATCCTAATATGTAAAGAATAAAGAATATGAAAGAGTTTTTTTAGAGAGAGAAGATTGCTTCTTCATGAAGGAATATGGTTTCCTAGTAGGAAAGAGGCTTAAATCTCATGGATAGGCATCCTAGGGCACTGCTATCCTCCCCTATATAAGGGTTGGAGCCTTAGCCCGAGCCCAAGATAATCCCATACATCTCTCTCTATTCGCCTTCTTCTTTTTCATGCAAACCCTAGTCATGGGAGGGTAGAGAAACCCTGGGGCCAACGAGGAGTTGTGGAGTCGTCATGATGGAGGTCTGGTGTTCCCTCGATGACCTAGGGATGATTGGCTATTGTCCCCTAGCACTTGACCATTTTGCAACACATGCAGTAAGGCTGCATCACATCTGTGAGTTGCAGGCCCAGTGCTCTTGGCCCTAGCCATCTCGGCCATGGATTGGGGTTTAGGAGGGTGCGGCGGAGGTAGGACGTTGATCGTCGGTGCCCCTCAGACCTTGGGAAGGTGGGAGGAGACTCCCCGCGGTCGGCTACACCAACCGTAGTGCTAGGGCGCACAAGGAAGAAGATGATGGGCCGTTTGGATGCTTTTACCGCTCCGCAGGATGAAGGGCCAATGACTTACGCGAGGGTAAAAAGGACATTTATTTATGTTTCCAAAACGAGTTACGTTGCATGAAGGAGATGACATGGCGCTTGATGATTGGTCCAAGTAAGTTTATTTTGCAAAAATCATAATTCTTTATTGCTAGCTCGGATGAATGCATATAAATTTGAAAGTTGCTCAAAAAAATGAGAGGAATCCATTAAAAATGATTTTATAGCCTAATTAATCTTGCAATTCAAGAAGTAGTGGAAGTTATCAACTTAAATGCTTTAATGATTAAGAAACCCTAAATTGAGATGATTAATGTACTTAAGAAGGGTTTTATGGATGATTAGAGTTGATATTATCCTGTTAATTATAAAAAGGTACATTAAGAACAAAAAGGATGAACTTTGCACGTAATTTATTTAATAGAGGGTTCCATGTGCATAAATATGCTTTAATGGGCCTTGAAACCCTAATGTTATTAATTGTGACTCTTAATGGCTTTAATTGTTCAAATTCATGAATTTGCTGAGATATGATGGTTCTAAGCTATTTTGAGTATAAGAGTTCCTAATTGTGGATAAATACCCTTAATATGGTAATTAGGGTTTTCCAATGGATAAAGGTGGAGTTAATGATGAATAGAGTTCATATGTGAATTGAACAATAATAAAAGATAAGTTGCTAGTTTGAAAGGAACCAAAGATGATAATTGGGCCTAATGATCGTGTAATGAATTAAAAGGATAAAAATGGTAGTTTTAATGTAAAAGAGACATAATGGACTTAATTGATGTTTAATTGTGCCTTTAATCCAAAATTAAGGTTATATGTTGTTAAAAGGTAACTTTAATATCTTTCGCGAAGAATAGATGAGATAATTAGGGTTTGTGAGTAATTGTATAAAATTAGGGTTTAAAATAGTATAAATGAAGAGAAACCCTAAAAGTGGACTAGAAACCCTAGGAAGCGAGCTAGGTTTAATAGATCTTGATGGCATGATCAATGATAGGAAATTGTATGCATATTTCAGGATCTCTTTGTGTGCTTGCTTGCCTATTGGATTTCTTGCATTGATTGGATTAATTCTGTCTCGAATCAACCTGATAGGTATGTGGTTAATTATGGTTAATCACCTTAGTTTCTTGAAGAGTTTCCCAGATGATTCATCGCATTGAATGCAACTTATCAGTTTGGATGTTCATACTTTCAAATAATAAAGTCACTATGATTATCACAACAATAATAGAAGTGTGTATTCTCACACCTACATGCCACCCTAATGGATGATGCTAAAAGGTCAAGCCCAGGAGGGAACACCCATGGGCACCATGAGTGGTGACCCCAGACACCAAGTGTCACGCCCCAATCTCACATTAACCACAAACCACGAGATTAAGACGCGACAGGATGGGATTTACACATAAGCCAATCACTTTTCACTTTTTAAAACATTTAAAGATATTAATAGGAAAATCTGATTTAGGCTGTCAAATGAAACTAAACAAACTACGGAAGCATCTTTATTAACTGACTAGCAATATAACAGAGTCTACAACATTTTACATTGTTTGACATAAAATAAATCGTAACACTTAATTTACATCTTATACACATTCTCTCTCTCTCTCACACCTTGTCCCACAGATCGAGGGGAATGGACTAAGAGACCTCTAACTACTAACTACATATACCTTCTACAGACTAAGCGATAGGATGAAAGGATCCTTCAGATTTCCTACTGCTGATAATAACCTGGAAATGTTTTGAGTAGAGGTATGAGCCTACTCGCTCAGTGAATAGCATTTCACTTAGCTATCACTAAACAACTCATCAGGTTTATAATTTGAAATTAAACATAAATGCAGAACTAAGCAAGGCAGCTCTAATAACATATCAGATTTGCAGAATATAATCACATCTCACGCAATAGCACATAATTTGAACAGATAATCAGATATAAAGAAATAGCACACAAGTTCGAATACTTTAAATTTACTGTGATCCTATATGATTTCATATTTATTTTATTATGCCCTAATCATATGCAGTGTACTCTGCATATAAAGATCCGCAGCAAGTTCATACTACGATCCCACCGTACAAGACTTAGCGACACACCCGGGAAATGCTAAGTCTGACGCCAGCCATGCTCTGCTACAGGACCCCTGGCTCTCCGGCCAGAAACATAGGCTCTACGGCCTCAAAGCACTACTCTGAGTGCACCCGACTCCTCCTTTAACCTGAGTACACCGGCGGAGGGTCTCACAGGGTTACCTTCGTGACACAAGCACGAATGGTGTTAGATAACCAAGTTTTCTTTTTCCCAGTGCCATCGTGACACAAGCACGATTGTTGTTAGACACTGTCTCTCTTTCTATCCTCGTGCCACCAGAATTACTCAACCGGTTGATGTTGGACACGAGTTTCACCCCTAAGTAACAGACCTTCCTTTAGGGGTTCTACGGTGTTAGGGCACTTAGGTCTATTAACTGATTAACAAATAAACATTTAAACAAGAATATCACATTTCATGCATATTGCACAATCTGAATAATAAATGAAGCAAATATATATTCATTATCATCATTAAACATGTTTCAGTATCATTTATCCACTTTCGATGCTAAACATTTATTTTTAAATTAGCAAATACATAACACTTATAATACAGGAAAATTTCATCATTTTCACTAAGCATATTAAGTAATTCAAGTTCCAATGAAACTAACGTACTCTATTGTATGTACTACACTGTTTAGAAGTTATACTAACTGATACAGAAGCAATTAAACATTTTAATTGAGTTAAATAATGATTACTGAATGAACAACTACTCACAGTACTGAAACTCGGCCGACCAATCTGGGAACTCGGCCGATTGGCCGGAAACTCGGCCGATTGGCCGGAAACTCGGCCGATTCACTCTAGGAAACTCGGCCGATCGGCTGACAACTCGGCCGATCAGTCTCCAATCTCGGCCGATTGGAACCCTGTTCGATTTCCTTATAAAGGAAACTCGGCCGAATCACACCGAATTCGGCCGATCAAAAAGCTGACCCTGCAACAAGACAGTAGCATCATACACGAATCTAGATTGATTCAAACAACAACTAGGTCTAGCTAAGGCTACGAATTTCTTGTCTAAAATCTAGACCAAGCATAAGGGCATCATCTCCTTGGCAAAAGCCATGCCATAGAGTTCTAATTCAAACCTATATACTGAACAGACACCTCTACGTTTACTGACAAACTGAAAGAAGAACCGTGCTTAATACTTGGAACATCTAAAGCTGCAAATTCGAATCCATGGTCATGAATAGGAGGTAGGAAATACCTTCCCGGAGTTTCAAATCAGCCAACGGACTCCTCCTTGGTCGTGCGCCGCGCAGCAGTAGCTGCAGGTCGACCGATGTTCAGCCAGCTAGGGCTCAGGGTGGTTGAACTATGGCTAGGCTCCGGATCCGGGCTAGAGCTCCTTGGTCGACCTCGGCGCCGAAGTTTGGAGGGGCTGGCCGCACCAAAGGTCCCTCTAGCCGGCGACTTGCTGCACCAGCATCTTGGGCGGCCTCTGCTAGGCGGCGTCCTAGCAGCTTGGCTGCTCGGTAGGCTGTGGCTAGGGCAAACGGAGAGAGGGGGAAAGAGAAAGGGAAGAAGGAGAGGAGGCGATTTCTCCTGGAGTCGAGCTTGAGAGCCCTAGGGCGGCTATCGGCTTCAAGATGCCACAGGTCCCGACCCTGCTCAAGCGTCACGCCTACTGCTCCATCGGGTATCGGCTGAGAAAGGAGAAGATAAGGGAAAGATAGCAACCGCCCCATTAAAATAAATAATTGGGAAAATTGCAACTTAAACCCTAGAAACTAAAAAGGTCATAACTTGTGACTCGTAGGTCCGATTTAGACGATTCTTCTTGAAAACTTTTAAACACGGAATTCTCTACAACCTCAAAGCGAGAAAACATGCTAAAAGGACTATTTCACTAGGTCAAAGCTCTAATTACAACTGTGATTACTTGATTCAACTTAATGTACTAAATAATCAACATTTTCATCATTACTTTCCTCAGATGATTCAATCTCAGTTGTTAATTCACATCTTAGCATTTCTTGATTATCTATGATGTTTAATTGATACTCAACACTAATTGAGGTGTTTTACGTAATTCGAGGTACTTATCGACTAATCATGGAGTGGGTCATAACACCAAGCTTGGGATTGAGAAGGTGGTCTTTATAGAATGACTAATGGGCACTATGAGAGGTGACCCAAGCACCAAGCTCGGGATTGAGAAGGTGGCCTTTAGTCATTGGAAAAAGAGAAACCCTAAGGTGGGTATGCCATGGTTAGGGCAAAAGTGGTGGAGGATGTCACACTGAAAGCATAATTTTTCTTGTTAATTAACTCGATTGTGATATCTAGATTGTTAGCCATAATTGTGAAATTTTGGTTGTCCCCACATGCCAGCATATTCCTATATGCTGACCGATATTTTGTTTTTTGGCATTTTAGGTACAAGATTGAAAAGGACAAATAGTAAAGTGGCATATGTGGAATCAAATAAGAATTAAAGTACAAAGGAGGATTAGTTAGAATAGACTCCAGATGTGGATAGAAGTAGATATCCATGTTTTTGAAAAAGGTATGCAAAGTTTTATTTTATACCAGCTTTCTATATAGCAAGGTAGAATTTTATAATTATTACTGATTATTTGTCGAACCTTTGATCCTGTTAATTGGGATAACGGCTCTGACCTTTAGGTCTCCCTTAATTGGGGGATCCTGGGAGGTGGGGTCGTTACATATACACATTGATGTTTCTGGTTCTTTTCATACAACAAGTTACAATGGTTTGAAATATTTTCTTATGTTTTTGAATGATTTCTCTCGAATGACATTGTTTATCTTCTTAAAACACATGATGATATCTTTCCCCTAGTTTGTGCTTTTCATAAAATGATTATTGTTCAGGTTTCTACACCTGTTATGATCCTATGCACCGACAACACCCTTGAATACACCTAATGCACAATTTCCTATTTTTATTGAGATATGGGAATCATCCATCAACATTGGTGTTTGTTACGACCCCACCTTCCGATAACCCCCAATTAAGGGAGACCGAGAGGTTGAGCCGCACCCATTAATCCCGGATCAAAGGTTCGACATATAACCATAAACAATTATTAAATTCTAACAGACTATACTGAAAATGGTAATAAAAATTTTCTTTACATACCTTTTGAAAGCTTGGATCTCTATTCTTCTATCCATACTGATACTAAGCTATCTAATCCTACTTTGCACTTTAATTCTCATTTAGTATCACATGTGACACTTTACTGTTTGTTCTTTTCATTGTACCTAAAACGCCGACAAACAAAACGTCGGTCAGCCGTAGCTGGTATGTGGGGGAAACAGATAATCATGCAACTATGATAACCATGTAATCATTCAATTAATCATTTAACAACCAAGATTACATTTTAAGCCAAACTACTCAATCCATCTTTTCACAACTCTGTGTTGTCCCTTTAGGACTTACATGGTACCTCTATAAGGTGACTTGATGGACCTGCCCTCTAGGCAGCCAAAGTCATTCATGACCCTACCCTCTAGGCAGTTAAAGTCATTCATGACCCTACCCTCTAGGTAGTCAAAGTCATTCATGACCTGATGTACCTACCCTCTAGGTAGTCTTTTATCAGGTCAACCATTACGACACAGAGGGAATCAAGGTTTGAGCTAGAAGGCATATACATTATGTGATAGTCATAGTCGCTTTATACTTTGCATGAAAGAAATAAACATTCAACAGTTTAGTTGCATTCAACGCGATTAAACATCCGGGAATCCATCGGAAAACCTAAAGCGGTTATTCATAATCGTAACCACATACCTGATCCATAGTAACTTGATGTCCATGCATTAACATTCAACACAATTAACAGGCAATCAACAATATCCTGAAAATAATGCATAACATTCAAGTGTCATTGTTTTATTCAAACATCCACAAGATCAACTTGGATTCCACCTTATGATTTCTAAGCCAACTCTAGGGTGTTATTAGGGTTTTAGCCTTCACTATGCATTTATCACTTTTAATGCTCTTTTAGTTCACAAACCCTAATTTCTGCATCATATGCACAATTACATGTCAATTAAGTCTAATATGTTTCTTTTACACTAAAACTATTATCTTTATCCTTTTAGGTCATATCCACAACATTAAGGCTAATTATCACCTTCGGTTTCTTTCAAATTGACAAATCATATTTCATTATAGTTCAACTCACATTTATGAACCATATTTATCACTATTTCCACTTTTATACAATAGGAAGCACTAATTATCCAAATAATTCACATTAAAGATCTTTGGTACTCAAATTGGATTTTTAACAACATAACATTGCTTTATTCATGTATTTTCACAATTAAATTATTAGAAGGCATATCTTCCTAAATTAGGGTTTCTAAGCCCATTAATGCAAACTTAGATATATGAAACCCTAATTTAAGCCAATTATGTGCAATTATCATCCTTTTATTATCCACAGGTTACTATTTGTTCTAAACATTCAGAGAACATCACTATATTCAACTATCATCAATTTCAAGGGTTTTTCACTAATTAAACCAGTAAATATGATAACTTTATGTACTTTTTTCCAATTTCAAGCATATAAACTCTAAATTAAACTAATCATGTGCAAAGTTCTTCCTTTTTGAATTCAATGTTCCTTTTTACATCTAACAGGTTAATATCAACCCTAATGATTCATTAAACCCTATTAATCACATTAATCATATCAAAGTAGGGTTTCTTTACCATTAATACATTAAAGTTGCTAACTTTTATTACTTTTCGAATTGAAAGCATAACCAGGCTCCAATTATATTTTTATTGGATTCCTTGAACTTTTCTGATCAAAATTCATATATCACTTGTCCTAATCGAAGTTACGAATCTCGAGATATGAATTTTGTATGAATTACCTGTTTGAGCCAATGGCACGATGCCACGTCACCTAGTCCATGCAACGCGGATTGCCTTCTTTGAGAACATTTCGAAAAGACTGAAATAGCCCCGGGTTAAGTGGATTGCTTTATATCCATCGAAGGGTAGTATCGTCCATCGTGCTTCTCCTTCCTTCAACCTTGGGCAGGTCGAGGGCTGCCGCCCTAGGCGCCGTTCTGCAGTCTTTGCGGGCGCGCCTCTCCCTCTCCAGAGCTCGGGGATCACCTCCGTTGGCCGCCCTAGCTCCGCTACCATGAGGCGCACCTAGGGCATCGCCCAGGTCGCGGCCCACGCGGATGTTTTGGGCAGAAAAAACATACGACCTGCAGCAGGTGCTGCGGGTCTATGGCTGCCGTCGTGAGTAGATCAAGGCATGGTTCTGTTGATAAAGCAACCCCCAGCGTCGTGGAGCATCCGGCTACCAGCAGAAACCTCCGTTGGCTCCTAGCTGCTCCCGTCCTTCCAAGGATAACTCTTCCTCTTGTAACTGGAGTTTATACGTAAGGAGACGATGGGTGATAGAGAGGAATTCTTGGGATTCTCTGGAGCTCGATCCAGGGGGTCTACCCCTCTTATAGGGGAGGAACCCTCGTTCTAGGAGGCCTATCTAAGAGGGAACAAGTTCCCTCCTATTAGGAATTCTATTCCTTTCATGATAAGCAAGCCTCTCCCTTTCTCTCTCTCTCTCTCTCCTATTTCCTTAGTCTTCTTTCTTCTTTAGACATTAGGAATTCGAAAATAACTCCTTTTATTCTTTTATTTATTTGCCCTTTATTCCAAAGGCACTAATTCTATTTTCATTTAATAGGAAGATACTTTCTTTTTATCAATATCACAAATTCACTAATAATGTATCTCATTATCTTTTTATTTTGCAAATTTGCTATTTTCTCTTTCCACTTTGCAATCATCTCGTTATTTTGGGTCCCTTGGACCTCAAGAAAACTCAAGGCACGGATTCCCACATTGGGGAATATTGGTTTGCCTTTATCTTCTTTTTAAAAGTCAATTTCTCATATTGTATTTATTTCTTATTAAAATATCTCCTTTTTGAGGATTTTCCTTTATTTCTCCTTTATTTTCCTCATTGGTATCCCTTTTATTATTAGCAATCCTTGGGATACGAAATCCCACAAAGGATGACTCATTTATTTCTCTTTTTACTTGCTTTCCATGTATTACCATTATTTTCAATTTATTTCTTAATAAAGAAATACTTAGTTACCATTTTCTTTTCTTATTGCTTCCTTTTTGTAACCTTGGACTCCTTGGTACACAAGGAACCCAAGAGGCATGAAATCCTCTTTGGATTTGCCTTCTAGAGGTTTCCACATATTTCTTTTCTTAAAATTTCGATTATTCATTTACTAATTGAATTTCCTCGGTATTTGGGCCCAATAGCCAACAAAGCCCAAAACGCAACCAGTCAAGGCTATTGTGAAAGGAATCCATTTAATCAAAACAAATCATATAATTATTTGTTCAATTAGCTTTAATATGAGAAATTACATTTCTCACTATTTGAACCCAAAAATTGGGGTTATAACATCCTTCCCCTCTTATAGAAATTTTGTCCTCAAAATTCAAACAAGCAAACAAACAATTCAGGATAAGACTTTTCCATGTCCATCGTTGGCCCCTATGTGGCTTTACCGTACCCATGGCGTTTCCAAAGAACCTTTATCATCACATATTCTTTTCTCTGAGTTCTTTCATCCTGGCGTCTATAAACTACACAGGTGACTCAGGCCATTTCAGCCTCCCTTGGGGCTAACTAGGTTCATTGCTCAGCACATGGTCAGGGTACCTCACATAGTGCTCTAAATTAGAAACATGGAACTCATCACACATTACTCTATCCTGAGGGGTAGGGTCAAACATAACCTTCTCCACCCATCCATCTCTAATGGACACATGTATAGGGTATTCAACTCTCTTAGTTATAACATAGAGGGGTCGGATTTTCATGTCACATTTTCCCCCACAGTGTACTGTATGTCCGTCTACTTTGCATCTGCTCATGACTCTCATCGTCTCTAGGCTCCTTTCAGCCCTTGCACGATCAAAGTGACTTCATCTACACGCACTGGGGTCCCTTTTTCTAACCATCATGTGGTACTTTTCACCAACATCACCTTACTGAAGTGGTGACCGACACAACCTCCCTTACAGAGCTTCATATAAAACCCGATACTGGTTATGATGGTCTTTGTCACATCTTTCATAGGACAAGAACTGTATCTAGATATCACCCTGAACGAGCACACCTTCCCTCATCAGACCCTTTAGTCCGAATCATACTAAACATAGTTAGGGGTGATAACTATACTAACATTGAGTTCTTCATGTACCTACTTCCACTTTATGGAAGTGAACCTTTAGGTCAAACTCAAGAACCTTTGAAATCGCTTCATGGTGTAATTGAACCATCTTTCTCATGGGTAGTTCAACTAGATCTGTCCTTTAACAGAACTCTTTCTTTCTCATATCATCTAGGTAAGGCGAACTACCATAACCCACATTGCATCTCGACCTTCTTTGATCCAGGGAAGACCTATCACAACATCCATAGTGTTGAGCTCTCATTCCCTCTCATGGATTCTTTTGTCCTCTATATCGATACACTGGGTTACTGGGGTTCGTCCTTGACCTCCTGGCTTGCATGATCATGAACCACATGCAACTTCATCTTAAGCATCTAAAGTGCTATTGCCATTTTCCATGGTGTATCATGATTTCCTGTATGTCATGATACTTTCAAGATCAAATCCTCTGAAACCCTAAACCACTCTAGTCGGGGTTTCGTCACCTTCTCTTCCAAAGAAGTTCATCTGAGGTTCTACCACCATCCTTTCATTACCTCAAGGACTAGATTGGCAACCCTTAACTTTTCAACACATCTTGTTTTATCTGAGTGTTATCCATACACCTCTCCTTTTCAAACTTAGGGTTAGCCAAACAACCTCTTCTAGCTTCTAATCAAACAAGTCAGATGTATCTCAACCAGAACACCCATTACCTCTTCACATCCTTAGGTATTAGATAACATTACACTTTCATGCATTTCACTTATCATGTCACCTCAAACAATATGTTTATCTTCATAAGAACACTCTATGATTCCATCATCATGGTGATCAAACTCAACCTGGTATAACTTGTAAGTTCCCCATAGCTCATGATAAAAACATCCTCATAAGGGAACTACCCCATTCCTCTTAGTGTTTACAAACCATCCATGTATCATTCACCTTACCAGGGTAGATTATCTTATCTATCCCCAAAACCCGTGGCAACGTTCCAACCTACAACATCTCTTACCCTTGGTGTATGACATGCGTAATGTCCTATCTCTCACTCCCATAACAAGAGGAAATAAGCATTTGGCTGCAGTCCAAATACAGAGTTCTTCCTGTTCCAAGAGTAGAGATGGTACATCCCACCTTGCCAGTACACTTTTAAATCTAAGTTGCAACGTACCACATATGTCTCTACATCACAAACATCATGATATCAAACTTGTCTTTGGACTTACCGAGGTTTACATCCTTGGTCATCTCCTCTAGGTCTATAGGGTACCGACTCTTTTGGGGTCACCCCTCTTCCCTCATGCATCAAAAGAGTGCCCTACGCATCTGCCCTTTGGGTCTCATGAGTTCATGAAGGTGATCATTCTCCTAACCCATGGCCCTCAGACAATGATAGCTGTTACCTCCCGACCCTACGGTCATGTGCAACTGGGGAATTAGGCAACTCCTACTTTCATCGGTCTTATTCCTACCTGACCCTAGGATAGACTTAGGATTCTCCATCATAGTACATGTTCACTTAGAACCTTACCCAAGTCTTCATCTCTCTTGCTGCATTTATGGGCTGACTTCCATCCTTTCATCAGGGTCATGGCAACCTGCCTACCTTGGTCAAGCCCTATACCGGTTACCTCCATGGTAACACATCTACATGCACTTAGAGATGGATGTATATGGGTCTATGGGTTCATCCTCATACCATGTACTTTTCACTTAGCTTCTCAAGATCTTATGAGACTTCTTTAGGTTACCTTAAACCACCAAAACTGATGTACACCCTACCAAAGGGGTCCCTCTCCCAGGATGGGAGGAAAACTATCACTTGACCATAAGGTCACAGAATCTCTTATGTCTAGGATTTACATCCACATGAGCCTACTTAACCCTTGCAAGCTATTAAGGCATAAACAGATCACTTACTGTACCATGCTAGGTCATACTCGACTTTCCCTTTATCATCAACCTAGCTATGAGGGGTTCATCAAACACACCTTAAACTTCAGGGGCTTCTCTTATCATGCTCGCTTCTATAAGAACTCAACTTCTCATCATGAGCATCAGGTATACCACTTCCCTTCTTAGGCCCAGGAACCCTAGGTTTAATTGTAGGTGTCCAACTGCATGCTCTATCTCTTAACTACGAACCAAGCACGCAAAAGGCATGACATGCACTTCTTATCATCCTTCAACTCGAGCAACACTTAGGGTTGGGTCCCTCTAAAGGCAACCAAGTTATCATCAACTTTCATGGATCGATCATGAAGCAACCACTATCATCCATTGTTCAGGGTTTTAGGCTTCCAACTTTCTTGCTGGGTTTCCTGCTCTCTCTAGAGCTAACCCCACATCCAACCTCACCATTAGAGGTCCTTTCTTCATGAAGGTTCAATCTCAAAGGCATGCTCTACATGGGTGAAGCCTAGGTTCGAACTTATGGTTGCTCAAGATCATCCATAACCCTTTATGCCCCATTATAATTCCTTATCCAGGGTTTCTTCCTGTTGTCAGCACTATGACATGCCCTAGGTGTCAGCTATACCCTACTTGCTCAAGCCCATAGGATTTCTATGGTCCTTCACTAACATCATCACCTAAGGAGCTATCCTTTACCCTAACATGCACGACCCTTCCCAGGGTTGGGTTGCCAAAGGTGCTAGGGCACCCATGGGTCATATGGCATCGCAAAGGCATGTCCTTTCAAACACCTGGTCCAACCCATCTCTCTCTAACCTACACTTAGGTTTAGGATTAGCATCATCCCCAAAGGATGTGCCAGGTCTCTTCCTGCAATGGAGATCTCTATCTTCAAGACTAACTTATCCTCCTAACAAGAAGGTCTAGCCTCAGGTCTCTTCTGAGGACCTGAAAACTTATGTCATACGACCTAAGCATGTATCTATTATTTATTTTGCCCTTAACCTATTAAGCTTATGTCCATGACATCTTATTTACATGTTTTTCATTAATTTAGTGGAGGATTCCTTATACCTTATTAACCTTACCCATACCTCAAGAGGGTGAGGAGAAGAAAGGAAACCATAATCCTTTATGTCCTTATCAGAATTTTGTGATGAGAAGGGATGAATAAGATGAGAAGTCCTAAAGGTATCTTATTTCGATTCATACCCTAAGACTTTGGCCAGGCGGTCACACGGGTCCGGGAGTCCTCGTATTCCGACTAGCGGTGCGGAGGAAAATCTTGCCAGCCCCCAGTCGTGATCCCTTTCTAGACACCTCCGTCTTTCGGATACTCCTCTAATAACTCCCTTGGGTTCTATGGAGTTTGTAAAATTTAATAATTATTAATGGTTAAATGAGGAACCTACGCTCTGATACCAAATGTTACGACCCCACCTTCCGATAACCCCCAATTAAGGGAGACCGAGAGGTTGAGCCGCACCCATTAATCCCGGATCAAAGGTTCGACATATAACCATAAACAATTATTAAATTCTAACAGACTATACTGAAAATGGTAATAAAAATTTTCTTTACATACCTTTTGAAAGCTTGGATCTCTATTCTTCTATCCATACTGATACTAAGCTATCTAATCCTACTTTGCACTTTAATTCTCATTTAGTATCACATGTGACACTTTACTGTTTGTTCTTTTCATTGTACCTAAAACGCCGACAAACAAAACGTCGGTCAGCCGTAGCTGGTATGTGGGGGAAACAGATAATCATGCAACTATGATAACCATGTAATCATTCAATTAATCATTTAACAACCAAGATTACATTTTAAGCCAAACTACTCAATCCATCTTTTCACAACTCTGTGTTGTCCCTTTAGGACTTACATGGTACCTCTATAAGGTGACTTGATGGACCTGCCCTCTAGGCAGCCAAAGTCATTCATGACCCTACCCTCTAGGCAGTTAAAGTCATTCATGACCCTACCCTCTAGGTAGTCAAAGTCATTCATGACCTGATGTACCTACCCTCTAGGTAGTCTTTTATCAGGTCAACCATTACGACACAGAGGGAATCAAGGTTTGAGCTAGAAGGCATATACATTATGTGATAGTCATAGTCGCTTTATACTTTGCATGAAAGAAATAAACATTCAACAGTTTAGTTGCATTCAACGCGATTAAACATCCGGGAATCCATCGGAAAACCTAAAGCGGTTATTCATAATCGTAACCACATACCTGATCCATAGTAACTTGATGTCCATGCATTAACATTCAACACAATTAACAGGCAATCAACAATATCCTGAAAATAATGCATAACATTCAAGTGTCATTGTTTTATTCAAACATCCACAAGATCAACTTGGATTCCACCTTATGATTTCTAAGCCAACTCTAGGGTGTTATTAGGGTTTTAGCCTTCACTATGCATTTATCACTTTTAATGCTCTTTTAGTTCACAAACCCTAATTTCTGCATCATATGCACAATTACATGTCAATTAAGTCTAATATGTTTCTTTTACACTAAAACTATTATCTTTATCCTTTTAGGTCATATCCACAACATTAAGGCTAATTATCACCTTCGGTTTCTTTCAAATTGACAAATCATATTTCATTATAGTTCAACTCACATTTATGAACCATATTTATCACTATTTCCACTTTTATACAATAGGAAGCACTAATTATCCAAATAATTCACATTAAAGATCTTTGGTACTCAAATTGGATTTTTAACAACATAACATTGCTTTATTCATGTATTTTCACAATTAAATTATTAGAAGGCATATCTTCCTAAATTAGGGTTTCTAAGCCCATTAATGCAAACTTAGATATATGAAACCCTAATTTAAGCCAATTATGTGCAATTATCATCCTTTTATTATCCACAGGTTACTATTTGTTCTAAACATTCAGAGAACATCACTATATTCAACTATCATCAATTTCAAGGGTTTTTCACTAATTAAACCAGTAAATATGATAACTTTATGTACTTTTTTCCAATTTCAAGCATATAAACTCTAAATTAAACTAATCATGTGCAAAGTTCTTCCTTTTTGAACTCAATGTTCCTTTTTACATCTAACAGGTTAATATCAACCCTAATGATTCATTAAACCCTATTAATCACATTAATCGTATCAAAGTAGGGTTTCTTTACCATTAATACATTAAAGTTGCTAACTTTTATTACTTTTCGAATTGAAAGCATAACCAGGCTCCAATTATATTTTTATTGGATTCCTTGAACTTTTCTGATCAAAATTCATATATCACTTGTCCTAATCGAAGTTACGAATCTCGAGATATGAATTTTGTATGAATTACCTGTTTGAGCCAATGGCACGATGCCACGTCACCTAGTCCATGCAACGCGGATTGCCTTCTTTGAGAACATTTCAAAAAGACTGAAATAGCCCCGGGTTAAGTGGATTGCTTTATATCCATCGAAGGGTAGTATCGTCCATCGTGCTTCTCCTTCCTTCAACCTTGGGCAGGTCGAGGGCTGCCGCCCTAGGCGCCGTTCTGCAGTCTTTGCGGGCGCGCCTCTCCCTCTCCAGAGCTCGGGGATCACCTCCGTTGGCCGCCCTAGCTCCGCTACCATGAGGCGCACCTAGGGCATCGCCCAGGTCGCGGCCCACGTGGATGTTTTGGGCAGAAAAAACATACGACCTGCAGCAGGTGCTGCGGGTCTATGGCTGCCGTCGTGAGTAGATCAAGGCATGGTTCTGTTGATAAAGCAACCCCCAGCGTCGTGGAGCATCCGGCTACCAGCAGAAACCTCCGTTGGCTCCTAGCTGCTCCCGTCCTTCCAAGGATAACTCTTCCTCTTGTAACTGGAGTTTATACGTAAGGAGACGATGGGTGATAGAGAGGAATTCTTGGGATTCTCTGGAGCTCGATCCAGGGGGTCTACCCCTCTTATAGGGGAGGAACCCTCGTTCTAGGAGGCCTATCTAAGAGGGAACAAGTTCCCTCCTATTAGGAATTCTATTCCTTTCATGATAAGCAAGCCTCTCCCTTTCTCTCTCTCTCTCTCTCTCCTATTTCCTTAGTCTTCTTTCTTCTTTAGACATTAGGAATTCGAAAATAACTCCTTTTATTCTTTTATTTATTTGCCCTTTATTCCAAAGGCACTAATTCTATTTTCATTTAATAGGAAGATACTTTCTTTTTATCAATATCACAAATTCACTAATAATGTATCTCATTATCTTTTTATTTTGCAAATTTGCTATTTTCTCTTTCCACTTTGCAATCATCTCGTTATTTTGGGTCCCTTGGACCTCAAGAAAACTCAAGGCACGGATTCCCACATTGGGGAATATTGGTTTGCCTTTATCTTCTTTTTAAAAGTCAATTTCTCATATTGTATTTATTTCTTATTAAAATATCTCCTTTTTGAGGATTTTCCTTTATTTCTCCTTTATTTTCCTCATTGGTATCCCTTTTATTATTAGCAATCCTTGGGATACGAAATCCCACAAAGGATGACTCATTTATTTCTCTTTTTACTTGCTTTCCACGTATTACCATTATTTTCAATTTATTTCTTAATAAAGAAATACTTAGTTACCATTTTCTTTTCTTATTGCTTCCTTTTTGTAACCTTGGACTCCTTGGTACACAAGGAACCCAAGAGGCATGAAATCCTCTTTGGATTTGCCTTCTAGAGGTTTCCACATATTTCTTTTCTTAAAATTTCGATTATTCATTTACTAATTGAATTTCCTCGGTATTTGGGCCCAATAGCCAACAAAGCCCAAAACGCAACCAGTCAAGGCTATTGTGAAAGGAATCCATTTAATCAAAACAAATCATATCATTATTTGTTCAATTAGCTTTAATATGAGAAATTACATTTCTCACTATTTGAACCCAAAAATTGGGGTTATAACAGTGTTCCTATTCTACACAAAAAATGGTGTTGTAGAGCATAAAAATTGTCATCTTCTTGACATTACATGTTTTCCTACCATTCATACCAATCTCCCTAAAAATATTTGGACTGGTTCTATCCTTACAACATGTTTTTTATAAATGACAACCATCCTCTATTCTCTAAAACATACCCCTTTTCATTTTATATACACATGAAAAACCATTTTATTTACCACCTTGAGTTTTTGGATGTGTTTCCTTTGTTCACAATTTTGACCCTAAGGTCGACAAGATATCTCCAAGTGCAATAAGTACAATTTTCCTTAGATACTTTTTCTACAAAAGGGGTACAAATGTCTTCATTACCATCTGGCTATATTTATGTCCCAGTTGATGTAACTTTTCATGAGGATGAATTGTTCTTCTCTTCATAGCCTTTTTTGTATACACCCACACCTTCCCACACATGAATTGATCGTACTTCCTGAACCTTCTCCTCCTATACCATTATCAACAATTCAAGAATTTGACCGACACATGCAAGTTGACCCTAGATTGAATTTGCATAATTGGCATCTCCCCGAGTTCAATAGCAGTTGTGCTTCACAAAGGTAATGCTACTACACCATTGAACATAAAATTTCTAACACATCTTTCTCATCTCACCTCTTTGCTAAGGCTTCTACCTCTGCCAAATTTTTTGAATAGCATCTTTGATCCCAAATGTCTAGCCAATGCCTTGAAATATCTGGGGTGGATATCTACCATGAAGGAAGAGATGATAGCTCTACATGGAAATCATACATGGGATCTGGTTGATTCACCACGAAGAAGAACCATTGTTGCAAGTCATTGAGTGTTCTACATCAAGGACCATTCTAGTGGATCTATCAGGAGACTGAAGGCGTAGTTAGTTTCTTAGGGTTTAATGTATTATTTGGAGACCTTTTCTCTAGCAAGTTATGACACTGGAATGGATGTATGGCACATGACACTACATGATTAGGGTTTCACTTGATTAGTTAATGCCTATTGGGTGTCTTTTAGTTGCATCAATCAAGTTATAAGAAAACCCTAAAAGAATTCTACAAAACATAGGTAGAGTGTAACTTCAAAAGATATGAAACATATTAAACATAAAACTTGTCACATCACCACATGGTACTACTCATTGACACTCATGAGACCATCACCATTATCACATCACCTTGGGATACCAATCCCCTATCACATGACACAGAGGATATCACCTCAATTAGGGTAAAAGATCATACTCAAGGTCATAGATCTATCACATCATCCCCTACAAGGTCATCATTATCTTTCTATGCCTCAACAAGGCTAATCATCATCACTGTACATGTGATACATAAGTTATATAACAATTATTTATATAGCTATGATGCTTACCTAACTACAAATTAGGGTTACAACATTAGGAGATAATGTGTAATCCATCACCATGATAATTACTCAAGAAAGCTAAGCATTATCACCATGCACTTAAATTAGGTTAAAGAACAACGACGAAAACCAAATTAGGGTTTCCAAAACAACATTAAAAGCTAAACCCTAATTATCATCATCTCCAAAAATCTAAGGGGAAATTAAGTCAAACACCATCATCATTAAGTCAACAAAAATAGGATGATCACAAAGTCAAAAAATCTTCATCGACCACTAAGAAATATGCTTCACCATCTCATCAACCCTTAGGATAAAACATGTCATCGTCCGCTGAAGGATGGGCATGGTTGGCAAACCACTGAAGTTATGTCTATCATCTTCATCGACCACTAAGGCTCAACTGCTTTGGAAACCACTAAAAACACAAGGTTGGCGACCAAGAAAGCCTAGGTTCCTCCCTCTCATCGACAACTAAAGAAACCTCTACATCAACGACCATTAATGTCCAAGGTTCAATGACCACAAAGTTGAAATTTCAATGACCAAGAAGATATAAAAGCTCATTTACAACATAGGAGTGAAAACCTTATCCACCACTCAACATCAATCATTCTTGGTGACCCATCAAGAGAGAGAAAAACCTTGAAAACCAAAAATTCATGAAGTCACAAGGATCAAATAGGTTGATCATCACTATGAAACCAAAAACCACCAAGGTGTAAAACACATGAAGAAAGTCAACTCCAAAATCCTAACACCAATCATCACCTTGAGAGAAAACAAAACCATGATTATGAGAGAGGAAACACAATGAAAGATTAGGGTTCATCAAAGGAAACTATCTACTAAATATCACCATGCAACGTAAACCCTAGATCAAAGTTATCATCTTACAGCATGTAACTATGTTTCTAGGGTAGGGTACTTTCATGCAAGGTAAGTGCAAAAATAATTGAGAAGTAAGTTATATAAATCACTTCAAAAGAGAAGAAGAAACTCTAACAACAAGGAACCTACAAGGAAAGAGGGTTGAAAACCCTAGATTGATCACCTCCTAGGACAAGCTAGTTCCACCTCCAAGGAAGAAACAAAACCCTAGGTCAAAGAGTAAGAAGGAGAGAAAAAATCTAGGAACAAAGATCAAGAAGAGAAGTTCTTCAACCTTAACTTGATCACTACCATGGAATCTCCATGGGTTTGGTGAAGAAGAGAAAGAATAAGTGGGTAGAAAAGGAAAATGAAGATCAAGAGAGGTAGATCACGTACTAAGATTAAGAAGAAGCAAAGTGTAACATACTCAAATTTGGTACTAATCTATTTTGAGCTATTATTAATTAACCCTCCTAATTTGAGATTATTTGAGATGTGTCTTTCATGCCAAGTCTAATGAGATGCTATGATTATCATGGTCACATATTAGTCTCCAATTTGAACAACCTTGTCCAAAGGTATCAATTACCCTCACCTGAGAAATATTCATAGATTAGTCCCTCAATTTGGCTTAGTGAATCATTTCAATATCATAAATACAAATTGAATCATTTGTACCTTGACACCTTGTTTAGACCTCCATTCATAGAGCCTCTTGAAATTTCACTTGGTGGGTTTAATATCACAATAAAATTTTTGATATTTTACTGGGATCACTAACGGGTGACAATAGCCAGTTGCATCAAAATCTTACATTTAATAGTCAATATCATTATCAAATTTAATTCTTGAGAGAATTAGCTATGAGATTAATTGCTTGTAACTATAATTTATGAGCTACAAAATATAGCTCAATAATATAATAAAGGGTGCTAGTAGTAGCCCATTGAAGCAAAAATTAGAGACACCTTTTTTATCATCCTTAGTTTGTGTTAGAAACGGAATTGACTCCCATGTCCATAATTAATCCTTAAGATAATGGAGCATTGAGGAATACGATTCGTTAGATCACGAGATTATATTAGAAAATAAAAAAGCTCGGTGCTTTCAGTTACCACTGACGGATCAATTCTCTCATACTGCTTTTATCATTATCTTATTCTTTCGTCAAGAGACCTTCCAATTAACCATTTGTAACTTCTTCATTTATTAATACTATTATAGAGCAGTAATTAGACCGTCGTCTACTGAGCTAGCAAATAGATCGTCGTCTGCTGATCCATCTATAAAAGACTCATTTCCGTTTAAACTATCGCCTACGTTTTCTCAATATGACACGTCTGTACATCTCCTAAAAGCCAGGCAGGGCTGTTCTCGGCGGCCCCAACGCAAACCAGGAAGCGATCATCACGTCTAATCAATAGACCACCGATGAAACTCCTCTCCATATAGCCTCTCACTGGCTAACGTTATCTTGACCAAGCCATCAATACAGGTGGGAAGGAACGACACTTCTACTGTTCAGGCCTGCGTTTCCGCCGGATACGCAGATTAGAAACGGCGACGCCTCCTTGGGCTATGAAACGAAGATAACCCAATCCTTGATTGGAGTAAGAACAGTCGTCCACACCCCTTAATTAGAACCCTAGCCCAAATCTGTTTCCTATATAGCCTTCATGAATCATGATCATCGTGAAGCATCAACACTGACAAAACCATCGCCAGTCCTAATCGCAAGCCTAAAACTACCGAGGTCCGACCACCTACCAACCGTTCGCCCTTGCTGCAGATCATTGGATACCTTCTTCGACTTTGACGGCCACCGTGCTCCATCCGACCTGAAGATCCCGGTCTCCTCTCCTTCACCCTTCGATCTGATGATGCATCCCCTCTCAAACTCCCGCCACAGCACCAGGGTCGGTGCCACCAGACACCTCCCGTCCAACCTCCGGTGCTCGACTTGACCCCCTTCTGCTTCCTCGTTTTGGACCATCTCTGCGAGATCTGCAACTAACCCCTCCTCATCACCATCGTCGTTCTAAACCCATCTGCCATCATGGCAACCTACAACACCATCCATCACTGCGACGGCTTGCAAATCGTTGGCATCATCACCACCGGCGGACTGCAGACTTGATAACACCGCTTACAGACCATATCCCAACCCCCACCAGCCTAGCCACCGCCTCCTCCTCCGTCTTGATACCAACAGGCGGTATGCAACTCAGACCTGGGCGCCTTTGCCCCGTCCCCAATCAGCCTGTAGCCACTACGGTGCCTCGCCAGCAAACGGACTGCTAATGGCATGCCTTGATCGACCTCTCCTCGCAGATCTGGAGCTAAGAGCTAATGCATAACATGCATGTACAGCAGGTTAGTAGGTTCATCATTTCCTGTACAAATCTGGAATTTCAGAAATCAGTAAGGGACAATACATTAAGTAACGTGTAGGAGATAAAACATATCAGTAAGGGACAATACATTAAGTGACTAAGCACATGAACACGTAGGAGATATAACATAATTCATATTGACACAAAGATCCAACTATATGTATCAATTTGATGTGTATTAGTTAAAAGGACAAAATTCTGGAAATTCAGTATGCATAGCTACACTATTTCATATCGTAGAACGAGAAATAGCGATGATACTTACAATTAAAATATTATTAATACAATATTATTGATAGTAAACATCAGCTATTTAAGTTTCAGATTCGTTTACCTAACCTATGATATGCATAGAGGGTACATACATATAGATTTTGTACTAATATAGTATACAGGAAATCGAAAATTCTGCAGCTATATATTCCTAATGCTAAACATTAGATTAGCTAATAATATGAATTATTAGGATGTGAAACTCGACCATACTAATAGTCAACCCATTATAGTTAACGTGTACACACATACATATTGATTTGAATAGTATATGCAAGGGTTTTAGTGCATACGAAGTGGTGAATCATTTCAGTAGTTGGATAATGATTATGCCTCCATTATAAATCTAGATGATGCAAATAGATATAGATATATAGCCTACAAATAAAACTAATAAGTGTCATTTATCACATTACGGGGTACTCTTAAGACTAAGGTCCTAGAAATATGTATACACTGGGGATATCTTGGAAAGAACAACATAGAATAAGGAAACATTTTAATCTACATTGATGATATGAAGAACTTTACTCAAAACTTTGTCAAAATGGATCCTAGACAAAGACAATGAATAAGGAATATAAGTTTGTGGATTTGATTGTAAATGACTCCATATTTCAAATTATAATCTCAGTACATACTTGGATTTAGGTATCTAATTGAGACCTAATTTGAGGAAAATGTATTATGAACTATATGTATGAGTGACTCTGGAATACTTAGATTCATATTGATGAATAGAATTTTAGAGAGAACTTGAATAGTCATAATTGAATATTGTATTTGGAGAAAGCATGTAGATCAAGAAACCCTATGGTGAAAAGAATAAGTTGATTAATATGAAATCATATGTTGTATCTTAATCGAGAAATACAAGTATATATATGTATACATACCACTTAGTCGACCTACATATTAGTCCATTCTAAATTACTATGTTTATAATCTTGGAAGAGTATATGCATGACAACATATAATACTCTAACGGTAGACATGCATTAACTACTCACATGGATAGTAATACATATATAATAGATTATATGTTGGCTTAATACAATTAGAAACCATTGAATGAGATTAGGATGAAATCTTGGCAAATAATGTGGCACTTATCTATATTATAGTTACATACATAAACATGTGACGTTTATTATAGATGTGCAATTTAATTATAAATTTAGAAAGAAACTAATGGAAGAACCATGAAAAAAACCCTAATAGAAAATATTCAACAAGTAGTTGATTCCAAGCCAAGTGATGACACCATTACCATACTTTGTAGATGCTCTCTCTTGGAGTCAACTCGTCTTTATACAATCCTTGGAGCTTTGAATAATTGAGGTACTGGATTCTCTATTTTCATATTGAGTTATTAGTTTTCCTCTTGAATTCCATGTACATTGTTTAGTAGTGAACCCTATACTTTTATAAACCTTTCCTGCCTCTTTGAAAGTTCACCACCACATATTGATTATTGTTTAATTGCATTGAATATTATAATAGCACTTGAATTGATCTATTTGGAGTTTTGACCCCTGGACATTGGTCCCTTTGGGCTTTGGCCCCTTAGAGCTTTGGCTCACTTGAGGTAGGGTACGTCCCACCGCCCTGTGCACAGGTGTAATGGATTAGTTGTCCCCCAGTCGACTGGTTAACATAGTAATTAGGCTCAATGTTGTTCTTTCATAGATGATTGAACATAAGGCATTGTGGCCCTTGAAGGAAATGATATGATAGTGTTCAACCTTAATATTCAAAAGTTGATCATTGCAAATATTTTGATAATTTGATATCTTGAACTATTTTGCATAGCCTTGTTGAAACTTGATCTTGAAATACAAACATTGAAATATTGCTATCCTTGCTTTGATGAATTGAGTCCACCAAATATTCCTTTCCTATATTTGATATTACCTTGAATCATATTTAGTACCTATATTTTGCAAATAGCTTGATATAAGAATTTTAGTACCAGCTTTGCTGACCCTTTATTTCCCTTCAATGGGGTCCATGTGTGGTTTCGTTCCCTTTGGGAACTCATGGGCAGGTGATAGATGGAAGAGCTTGAAGAGACATGTACTGGGTAGTCCTCCGTTGAAGACTAATTAGAAATGAATTTTTATTCTTAAACTTTGTAATCATATTTGTAAGCTTCCGCGACTCTGATGTACAAGCATGATTGTAATAAAGATTGTTTATGTTTTTGACATTATTTTGTAAATATTTGATCGTAAAGATCGGGTCTTTACACAAAGATATCCAAACAACCACAAAGAAAGGGTTGCTCCAAACCCTAGCCCAACATGCTAGATGGATTAGCCACTTGAGCTCCACCTTCACCACCAATAACAAGAGGGACAATATCCAAGAGAGAGAGATTGCAAAGGGTTTAGTTGCATACAAGGAGAGAGGTCTATATAGATAAGGGTTGGAGAGAGAGAAGGGAGGTTAGGTGTCATGCAAACACATGCCATGTGTCTACAAAAACTCATCCATGAAAACACAAAACTCAAGCATGAAACTAGGGCGTTAAAACCAAGGAAATTAAATGACCAACCTAGTCCAGGAGAGGTCATGGACCACTGAATATCACCATGCTTTGGGCCCGATGAAAATCTTCAGCGACCAAGGTGATTTCAATGATCGCTGACCCTAGAATCTAGGCGACCTAGAGGAGGCCATATGCCCCATCAACCACCAAGGTTAGGGGCAAACTCCAAAACATCATTGATCAAAGAAAACGTAGCCAAAGGAAAGCTTGACCATTGCTAAAAATACGTTCATCGGTCAAACACATAGAAATGCCAACCATCCACTTAGGGCATCCATGCAAACCCTAAAACTCAACATATAATGTCAACACTTCAAACCAAGATACAACATGGCTTTGGGGCACCACTCTTTCCAGCATGAAGTCAAAACATGTGAGGCACAACAATCATGTGACAAACTGCAAGAAAAACCTAAAGATGGGTAAATTGCAATTAGGTCCAAAACAAGCACATTAAGGAAAAACTGGCTCAAACAACATTAAAATTGAACCATACTTGGAACATAGGGTCATCACATGATATTTAAGCACATCACAAGGTCAGATTTATGTTCTAAGAATCTAATCATGCAATGAAAGCAAGATCAACCAGAAAGAAAGGTCAAGGGTCTTACAACCATAAACCATTAATAAGGATTTTCCCCCAAAATTCTAAGCGAAGAAAGACATTTACTTCCTACACATCTCATCCTCTGACTCCCTCGTGGCTTCCTCCACACCACAGTTATTCCACAAAACCTTAATGAGAACTATATCCTTCGTCTTCTTCAACTTCTTCACTCTACTATTCAAGATCAACATAGGACCCTCAACATATGACACATCCTCCTCCAATGCAACCTCTACTGGCTACATCGTCAACACGATATTAGGGTGACACTTCCTCAACATAGAAACATGGAATATAGGGTGCAACCTTTGAAACTCAAGTGGTAACTCTAAATTGTAAGCCACCTTCCCAACACGAGCTACAACATGGTAAGGTCCCATAAACCTAGCATCCAACTTACCGTTATTACCAAACCTCATAACATCTTTCAAAGGGGAAAATTTAAGATACACCATTTTCAAACTTGGAACTCTAAAATTCTATGATGGTTATCAACATACGACTTCTATCTCTCCTAGGCTGCCTTCAACTATTACTGTATCACTTTGATCTTCTTTGTTATGGATGTTGTCTTGACTGGCAAGAAGTGAGGTAACTTGATCAACATGTCAACTATCACCCAAATGGAATCATGACCTTTGTCTATACTAAGAAGACCAACCACAAAGTCCATAGTGATATGATCCCATTTCCACTATGATATGAAAAAGGTTGTAATATCCCTATAGGCTTCTAATGCTCTTCCTTGACTGGTTGACAAACTAGACATCTAGTAACAAACTCTACCACGTCACCTTTAAAACCAAGACACCAATATAGATCCTTGAGGTTGTGGTACATCTTGGTACTGCCTGGGTGCACACGTACTGTAGCGACCCCACTTCTTGGTAACCCCCAATTTAGGTAGACCAAGAAGTCAGAGGCTTTATCCCAAAATAGGATCAGTGGTTTTGCAAATAATAAAAAATAATTAATACATTCTATAAAAGCCTAAACAGGAAATTGGAATAAAATTTTCTTTTAGCATACATTCAAAATTAGGTAACCGAGACTTCTACCCAAAGTAGGAATCTATCTACCTAAATCCTCCTTTATTATTTTAACTTTAATCTTCACAAATTCCACTTTACTATTTGTCCAATTTCAGATATTACCTAAAATACCGAGAAACAAAATGGCGGTCAGTATAACGAATTATACTGGTATGTGGGGGGAACCAATAATCTTGCATTTAATTGTAACAACATATTGCAAGCAATTATGATTTAACAAAACAAACTTTACATTTTAAACATGACTACTCAATCCTTACTTACCCTAGCCTATGTGTTGTCCTTGCAATGGACATGAATACTACCTCTCATATGGTAGATCTCAACTAACCCCCATGATCCTACCTTATAGGTAGATCAATACATAGGGGTCGTGGAGTCGTATAGTCCTACCGAAAGGTAGATCAACACATCGACTCATGACAGCCTGATGATCCTACCTCGTGGGTAGACCATGTACTAGGTCATCTATCTCATCATCATCAAAGCTACAAAGGAGGGCCAGGATCTGAGCTATTCATACACATATAATTATGGTGATAGTCATAGTCACTTTATAGTTGCATGAAATAAAAGTCAATCAAGAAATTATTTCCAAGCAACCGATAAAACCTCGGGAATCACCGTGAAACTAAAGTAATTTAACCATAAGAGTAACCACAAACCTATTTTGCATATTTCATAGTAAATACACACAATCCATTCAATCAGGCAATCCAATCCAAGCAAGCAAGTCAACCACACAAAGCACCAAAATCCTGAAAAGCATACATAACCTATTTACTACATACGTATCAAGAATCTACTTTACTGACTTGGATTCACTTTCTAGGGTTTCTAATGCAGATTAGGGTTTTTTAAGGGTTCTTTTAGATCTATTTATAACACTCCTCTTTTATATCCAAAAAACTCTAAAACAACAGATCTAGGTGTAAAACCCTAATTTACTTATTCTCATTAAAACCTTTGTATCATCAATTAGGCTTAGGAAAAACCTATTATCACTATTATATAAAGAATCTCAAAATATATCTCATTAGAAACCATTAATTACCTAGATTAGGGTTTCTAAGCCTATTAATGCATATTAACATATCAGAACCCTAAATCAAGTTAATTAGCTCATGGATTATCTACTTAGATATTCAAAACATCTTTTTATTACCAATAAGTTAATACGCTCGTAGATTATCCATATTAATCATCTCTATTCCATAGAATCATCAAGTTAGATTTTTTCTCATGTTAAAGCATTATCAATTATCTTCTACAAATTTTGCAAAATTCTTACCATTAGGACCAATTACAGGCTGCCACGTGTCTTTTTATTTTTTCTTTTCTCTCAAACCCTTCTCTGGCTCGCGGATCTTTCGAGCGACCCTCATACCTAATAACCCAGACCCGACGCTTCATTGTCCTCGTAGGTGTGTGTAGATGGGGTCGATTCCCCTGTTTCCTCTGTAAAATAGAGGACTCTCCGCGTAGCCCTCCTCTCATCGCCTGGTGGCTCGTGAAGTACCAAGGGCTAGCTAGGAGTTCGACTCCCTTGTTGCTAGTCCCACCGATGGAAACCGGTGCTGTGCACTGACAGTTAGAGCCTCCTTTCTCACCATAGCACATCCGCCATCCATGGTGTCAAGAGAGCCCACAGAAGAAGAAGAAGATGGGAGGAAGGGAATTTCTTCCAGTGCACCCATACTCCTCAAACTCGTGTGGGTTCTCCTATACTAGCCACTTTATCATGAAGGGGGGTAGAGCCCCTTATATAGATCTGGCCTCCAGCATCCATGGAGTCCTGAAGCAACTGGGATTTGGGGAAAATCCCAAACTCACTCGAAACCCGGGAAAACTAGGGATGATTGGCTTCGTCCTAATCTCTCAGAACCAATGGAGCAATCCCTAGCCTCACACAGGGATTGTACATTGAGAAAATCAATTGTTAAACCCCCCTTAACTGTTCCTTTTTCCAATTCCAAATGTTAAGAATCCATCGTTGGATCAAGGATCCAAAGGTTATCGGGCCTCGTATTAGAACATAAGTCACAATTGAATTGTGACATTTAATGTTATCCTTTACATTTTAGGAAACATACAAAATTCATATCTGCCAAACCGTTTATCCTTTCAATCCCAAATTTTAGGGGAAAGTCCATAATGACTTAAACTTCATGTGTAAAAAGTTTGGGACTCAAAATCGAAAGTATGAGATACTTTTATTTATATTCAAGTTATCATTCAATAAGGCATATTTTAAGCATATTTTCTCTCTTTTAATCATTTATTTTCTTTAATTGGATTCCTTTTACCATTAGAAACCATGTGGACTCAAAATATCATCCATGATTTTTCCATTATCCACATTTCCACATATTTCTCATATTTTCATCATTATCTCAAATTTCTTTCTTAATATTTCCTTCTTTGATTTCTTCTTTTTCTTTTAGTCATATTGGACTCATTAAAATATTATGATCCATGAAAATGCATGTAAAAAGGAAATATTGCAAAGGGAATCCATTCAATACATATAATTCATACAATTCCCTTAATCATACATTTATTGGGGGAAATTGCATTTCCAACCATATGAACCCAAAAATTGGGGTTGTAACATCATTCCCCTCTTATGGGAATTTTCCCTTAAAATTCCAACAACCATACAAACAAATTAGGATAAGACTTTCCCATGTCCATTATCGGCTCCTATGTGGCTTCATCCTCTCCATGGTGCTTCCAAAGAACCTTTATCATCTTACATTCTTACATCTGAGTTCTCTGTCACATTTGTATCTCGTACCCTCATAGGTTACTCAGGATATTGCAGCCTCCCTAGAAGCTCAATAGGTTCATGGCTAAGTACATGGTTCGGGTACATCACATAGTGCTCTAGATCAAACTCATGGAACACATCACACATTATGTCATCCTGAAGGGGTAAGACTAAACATAAGCATCTCCACCAATCCATATCAAATGGACCCTTGTATCAGGGACTCGACTTTCTCAGCCATAGCTCAAAGGGGTCGGGTTTTCATACCACATGTTTTCCCACAGTGAACTGCATGTCAGTCTTCTTCATATCAGCTCACGACTCCTGTCGCCCCTAGGCTTTCTCAGCCATCACTCGATCGAAGCGACTTCATATGCACACACTATGGTCTCTCTGACCTTCACAAGGTCCTCTCACCGTCATCATCCTAATGAAGTAGTGACAGACACAACCTCCCTTACAGAGCTTCTTACATCTCGATACTGGCTATGGTGTCTATAATCACAAGCTCACTCTTCTAGGGGTAGGAACTGCTCCCATGTATCACCCTGAATGAGCACACATGCTCTCATCAGACCCTCTAATATGGATCATACTCTCTTGACCGTTTATCGATTAGGGGTGATAAGCTGTGCTAAACTTCAAACTGATATTGAGTTCTTCATGTACCTACTTCCACTGCATGGAAGTGAACTTGAGTTCATGCTCAAGAACCTTTGAACTTGGATCATAGTGTAGTTGAGCTATCTCTCTCTCATATATACTTCAACCATATCTGTCACATAGATAGTGCTCTCTCTCTCTTAGGCAAGGGATTAGGTCATCTTGGTAAAGCGATCAACCATAACCCATATTGCATCATGACCACTCTTAGTCCATGGGTGACCCACCACAACGTATATGGTGATCTACTCCCATTCCCTCTCGGGGACTCTTCATTATCCGTAGCAACTCACTGGGTTACTGGTGAAGCCTTCAACCTCTGGCATGCATGGAAACTAGCCTCATGCAACTATATATACTTTTTCATCTTAGGTCTTCGTAGTACTACTGTAAACCTTAACTATCTTAGTAGTACCACAGTGAATGGTGTATGTAAAATCATGAAAAACTTGCATAACATGATTCCTCAAGGGTGACTCCTCAGAAACCCTAAAACACTCTAGTGGGCTACACCGCCTTTTTTTCATGAGAGGTGTATCTGAGGTTCTTACAACAATCCTTCTATCTCATCAAGCTCAGGGCTAGCTAATTGGGCAACCACCAACTTGACTAACGAGTTTTGTTGTATCTGTGTGTTAGCCACATAGGTCTAGTCTTCTAACGATCACATGGTTCCCCTAGCAACCTCTTTCAGCTCTCTCTATTGGTTAGACAAGGCAACTGTACACCTGAGCTGTATCTCAACAAAGAGTATCGGTTACCACATCAATTTCCTTATGTTCTAGGTGATGGTGAAAAGATAAACCTTCATATACTCCACTCATCACCCTCATCTTGGGTTTAAGTCTAACTGAGTCAAGAAAACTTCGATCTCATCATCTCGATTACCATACCCGAGATGCAACTCTTAGGATCTATACTGCTCTTGACAAGAATATCCTCATATGATGATTACCTTTGTTTTCTTCATGTTTCCAAACCACATATACAACGTACTCTCAAAAGGTGTGATACTTCCTCTATCCTCAACCATAGTAGAGGGGTTTCAACTCATATCACCTTTATCCTTAGCATGGCATGCATTTTGTCCTGTCTCTCAAACCCATAACAAGATTGTGACGTCCCCGAATTTTCTAAAACTTAATCTGATGTGAGACGTCCAAATTGAAACCCTCACCTCAGCGAGAATCCCAATTTAAGCATCACACACTAGGCTAAGAAAGAGAGAATCAAGGGAGTCAAAAGGAAACACAGTAGCACATGTACATGAACAATAATAAAACCATACACACATGTTCACCATTCAACATATAATTACAACATGAATTGTTACAACATTTGTTCATGCTCTGATACCACCTGTGACGTCCCCAGATTTTCTAAAACTTAATCTTATGTGTGACGTCCAAATTGAAACCCTCACCTCAGCGAGAATCCCAATTTAAACATCCCATACGAGGCTAAGAAGAATAAAATCAAGAGAGTCAGAAGGAAACAATCAGTAGCACATGTACATGAACAATAACAAAACCGTACACACATGTTCACCATTCAACATATAATTACAACATGAATTGTTACAACATTTGATATTACATATTGAAAGGTAAGCTATACATATACATGTACTACATCTAAACTACAGGATCTTAAGACAACAGGTCCACCTGTACATCAGCTCGCCACACAACTCTCTCACTATCCTTGATCTTCAAGAGAAAAACCACAACCTAAACAAAAGATTGCATGTGGTACACGTCAGTACAATATTTCATGAATATTGTACTGAGTACGCCTATGTCTCTTTGGAAGGTACGCCATTACCTCTTACTTGGCTTATTATACAATATGCTTGTGTTATATGCATAGTAAAATACTTGGCATATGATATTGGATGAAATGATTATTCTTGTATGATATGTTGCATGATTCTCTGTACTTATGGCTATGAACACTTGAAACATAATATATCTGTTCCATTATATGAAAGCACTAACTCTTTGGCAGTGTGCTTGGAAGTGACCTAACTCTTTGGTAGTGGTCACATTGTACAATGACCTAACTCTTTGGTAGTGGTCTGACCTAACTCTTTGGTAGTGGTCACCTTGTACAAATGATCTAACTCTTTGGTAGTGATCATAAAGGCCTTGGTATATAATGGAAAATGAGCTTAAAATATGTGTTCTCTTTTGTTAATGAATATCTTTGTGCAAGTATACGCTTTTCTTATATTCTTCTATTACTGCCAAGTATTAGTTTTATCTTATTGCCAAGATATGATGAGAGGTATATAAAAAGACACGTAGGCGTACTCAGTACAATATTCATGAAATATTGTACTGACGTGTACCACATGTAATCTTTTGTTTAGGTTGTGGTTTTGCTCTTGAAGATCCAGGATAGTGAGAGAGTTGTGTGGCGAGTTGATGTACAGGTGGACCTGTTGTCTTAAGATCCTGTAGTTTAGATGTAGTACATGTATATGTATAGCTTACCTTTCAATATGTAATATCAAATGTTGTAACAATTCATGTTGTAATTATATGTTGAATGGTGAACATGTGTGTACGGTTTTATTATTGTTCATGTACATGTGCTACTGATTGTTTCCTTCTGACTCTCTTGATTTTCTTCTTCTTAGCCTCGTGTGGGATGTTTAAATTGGGATTCTTGCTGAGGTGAGGGTTTCAATTTGGACGTCACACATAAGATTAAGTTTTAGAAAATCTGGGGACGTCACAAAGATGAAATAAGCATTTGGCTGCAGTCCAAATACAAAGTTCAACCTGTTCCAAGAGTAGAGATGGTGCATCACGCATCGCCGTCACACTTTCCAATCTAAGTTGAAACGCACATCACATGACTCCTCATCATGAACATCTCCATTATGGGTCTACACCCATGGGAAGACTTTTCCCATCACCTATGGATCTTAACATATCTATTATGTACAATCCTTAGTCATTACCTCAAGGTTTTAGGGTGTCGACACTTTTTGGGTGATGTGACCCTTATGCATCTAGGGAGTGCCTCTCACGTTTACCCCTCAGGCCCCATGAATTCATGAAGGTGGCCAACCTCCTAACCCATGGTCCTTGGGAAAAGGTAGCTGTTATCTCCTGACCCTATGGTCTCGTACATCCAAGGAACAGACTACTTCTACTTCCATCGGTCTTATCCCTTCATGACCTTAGTATTAACTTAGGATTCTACCATATCTCATCTCATTCTTAAATCCTCACACAAATCTCCATCATCTCTATGAGCATGCATGGTTAAACTTACATCCTTCCATAGGAATCATGGAGACCTACGTATCTCAGTATGGCCCCATACAAGTTACCTCCATGCCAACATATCCTCATGCCCCTTAGAGATGGTCACACCAGGGTCTATAGTTTCGTGATCATACTAGGTTCTCTCCACTTATCTCATCAAGATCCTATGAAAGGCCTCTTTAAGTTACCTCAAACTTAAACAAAAGCTAGTACTCACCCTACATGAAGGGTCCCTTCCCAGGATGGGAGAAAACTATCCCATGATAGTAATAAAGGTCACAAACGTCCTTACTTCCAGGGTTTACACCATCATGTACATGCTTAGCCCTATCATGCAACTTATACCCATAGATATCAAGAAGACATTCTACTAAACCATGTTAAGTTCCTCGGTATGTCATACATGATCATCATTCCTCAAGGTCGAACCAATATCATACATGCTTATGTCACCAGCCTCTGAGAGTGGTTCACCAAACATATACCTTAGTCCAAGGGTTTTTTTTTCCGTATAAACATGAGGGGATGCCATAGTCAAATCCTTATAAACTCAAGCATCTTTGTGAGAATCTGGTGTACCAGGTACTACTTCCCCTCTTTGGTCTAGGAACCCCAGGTTCACTTCATATGCATCAACTATCTAACAACATGCTTAGCTGTTCCACCATGAACCGAACCTATACCATATAGGGCATATACATCCTAACACTCTCCAACATGAATGGTCTTTCGAGTCTTACCCCAAGACAACCAATAGGGTATGGGGCTTCACAATTTGTTACTATACCCCTTCAGGGTCTATGGAACTCTCCTTCCTACACCTAAAAGGTAGGCACTTATATTATCTGTATGTTTGTTCACAAAGCCTCTTTCTCTTTCTGGGGTTTGTTCCTCTAACGACAACCAAGATACAACAAGCCTCTAAGGACCGTGCATGAGGCAACCACATACCTTCACTTGGGTCATCCATCCTAGGCTATATCATACCCAACTTCTCATGATTCCTCATGTCTCAAAGTTAGGGTTCCCAACCTTCTTTATCGTGTCTCGCTCTTTCTCTCTAGAGCTAACCCTACAACTGATCTTACTACTATAGGTTCTCTCTCAGAAGATGGGTCAAGCTCTTTTATACACCTCTATCGCTACTCAGGTGAAACGTACTGTCAAGACCTATGTCTGGCCAAGACCATCCAAAGCTCTGCATGCTCATCTCATGAGTATCAGGCATAACCCTTCTGGCCTAGGTAAAAAACTTGGTGTCATCCTAGCTGTCACTCTCTTCTATAAAGGTATGTGCCTCTTCCTATCCATATATGCCTGTTAGGGTTCCTATATAGTCACCATCAACCCTCTTAATGAGGGATCTATCCCTCATCCTAACAGGCATGACATCCCAAGGTCGGGTCACTAAAAGGCACTAGGGTCACGTAGTTCATGCTTCTCAAGTGTACTCAAAACCCTTACGTAAAGCATGCATGTCTAACCCACATACTCGCATGCACAGACAACTAAGGTATCCAACTCATCATATCTTCTCTTTCTCTAACTACCACTGGGGGCTAGGGTTAACATTTTCCTGAGAGGATGTGTCAACCTGGAGGCTTCTTCATCCAAGTTTAACTCTCTCTCCTCATCCTCCTATAAGAAGGTCTAACCTCAGAGATCTCCTGAGGGCATGACAACACACACCGTGCAACCTTAAGCATGTATTAATATTTAGTTTATGCTTAAACTATTAAACTTATGTCCATGACATCTTGTTTACATACTTTTCATTATTTGGTGGAGGATTCCTTTATCCTTATTACTCTTATCCCAAACACATGAGGGTGGTGGAGAGATAGAATACCCTAAGCACTTAATGTTTCTCTAGAAATAAGAGGTAAAGAAGGGTCGAAATTAGAGGAGAAGACCTAGAGGTATCTTATTTCGAGTCAGATCGTCTGATTTTGGCCAGGTAGTCACACAATATCTAGGAGTCCTCGTAGACTGACTAGCGGGGCAGAGGAAAATCTTGCCAGCCCCCAGATTGTGATCCTTTTCTAGACACCTCCATCATTGGAAAATCCTCTAATAACTTCCTTGGGTTCCAAAGAGTTTGTAAAATTTAATAATTATTAGAGATTAAATGGAAAACCATCGCTCTGATACCAAATGTAATGACCCTGCTTCTCAGTAAGCCCCAATTAAGGGAGACCAAGAAGTCAATCAAGCAATTATTTACAAGCAACTGATAAAACCTCAAGAATCAATGTGAAACTAAAGCGATTTAACCGTAAGAATAAGCACATACCTATATTTTGTAGATTTCATAGTAAATACACACAGTCCATTCAATCAGGCATTCTGATCCAAGAAATCAAGTCAACCACATAAAGCACCAAAATCCTTAAAAGCATACATAACCTATTTACTACATACTTATCAAGAATCTACTGTACTGACTTGGATTCACTTTCTAGGGTTTCTAATATGGATTAGGGTTTTATTAGGGTTCTTTTAGATCTATTTATAACACTCCTCTTTTATATCCACAAAGCCCTAAAACAACAGATCTAGGTGCAAAACCCTAATTTATTTACTTATTCTCATTAAAACCTTTGTATCATCGATTAGGCTAAGGAAAAACCTATTATCACTTTATACAAAGAATCTTGAAATATATCTCATTAGAAACCATTAATTACCTAGATTAGGGTTTCTAAGCTCATTAATGCATATTAACATATCAAAACACTAAATAAAGTTAATTAGCCCATGGATTATCTACTTAGATATTCAAAACATATTTTTATTAACAACAGGTTAATAGGCTCATAGATTATCCATATTAATCATCTCTATTCCATAGAATCATCATGTTAGGGTTTTTCTCATATTAAAGCATTTGGTTAGCAACTTTATCACCTCTTCGATCAGATTAGGATATAAAACTATTTTTAATGAGTTCCTTGCATCTTTCTGATCAAAATTCATATATTATATGTGCCAAATTAATCTACCAATTATCTTCAAAGAATTTTGCAAAATTATTACCTTTAGGACTTGCAGGTTGCCACATGTCTTTTTCATTTTTCTTTTCTCACAAACCCTTCCCTGGCTCGTGGATCTTTTGAGTGACCCACATACCCAGTAACCTGGATCCGTCGCTTCATCGTCCACGTAGGCGCACATGGACGGGGCCAATTCCCCTGTTTCCTCTATAAAATAGAGGACTCACCGCACAACCCTCCTCTCATTGCCTGATGGCCCACGAAGTGCCAAGGGCTGACTAGGAGTTCGACTCCCTTGCTACTGGTCCCACCGGTGGAAACTGGCACTGTGCGTTGACTGTCGGAGCCTCCTTCCTCACCACAACATAGTCACTGACCATGGTGTTCGGAGAGCCCATAGAAGAAGATGATGATGATGGAAGGAAGTGGATTTCTTCCAGTGTGCCCAGACTCCTCAAACTCATGTAGGTTCTCCTGTACTAGCCACTTTATCATGAAGGGGGGTAGAGCCCCTTATATAGATCCAGCCTCCAGCGTCCATGGAGTCCTGACACAACTGGGATTTGGGGAAAATCCCAAACTCACTCAAAACTAGGGAAAACAAAGGATGATAGGCTTCGTCCTAATCTCCCGGAACCAATGAAGCAATCCCCAACCTCACACATGGATTGTATGTCAAGAAAATTGATCGGGAAAACCCCATTAACTGTTCCTTTTTCCAATTTCGAATAAGACATTTAATGTTATCCTTTACACTTTAGGAAACTTACAAAATTCATATATCCTAAACCGTTTGTCCTTTTAATTCCAAATTTTAGAGGAAAGTCCATAATGACTTAAACTTCATTGTGCAAAGTTTGGGACTCAAAATCAAAAGTATGAGAGACTTTTATTTATATGTAAGTTATCTCTTAGTAAGGCATATTTTAAACATATTTTCTCTCTCTTAATCTTTTATTTTCTTTATTTGGATTCCTTTTACCATTAGAAACCATGTGGACTGAAAATCTCATCCATGATGATTCCATTATCCACATTTCCACATATTTCTCATATTTTCATCATTATCTCGAATTTCCTTCTTAATATTTCCTTATTTGATTTCTTCTTTTTCTTTTAATCATATTGGACTCATTAATATATTATGATCCATGAAATCACATGTAAAAAGGAAATATTGCAAAGGGAATCCATTCAATACATATAATTCATACAATTCCCTTAATCATACATTTATTGGGGGAAATTGCATTTCCAACCATATGAACCCAAAAATTGGGGTTGTGACACGTACATAGAGGAATGAGCTTCCTCAAGAAACATCTTCCTAAAACTATCAACATCTGGGACCACTGTTCTGTTGTGAAAGAAAACTGTCCCCTCATCTGTCTCATGGAAACCATCATACTTATTGCAGCCAAATTCTACCCTGATGTTTTGTATCACTATATCGACCTTCTACGCATCTCTGGTCTGTTGCATCAAGGTAGACTTCACCTGTAACTGTACTAGTAAGTGTGCCAACAAAGTAACCTCCAACTATATGTTCATCTATGCAACAACACCAAAATGTGTCACTTTTGGCACACCAAAGAACACGATTATGCCTTGTCTGTAGATGATGAAGAAGATGACTTCCTATTAAGTGCATCAGCCACCACATTTGCCTTCCACAGATGGTAGTCTATCGTGCAATCATAGTCCTTAATGAACTCCATCTATCTCCTCTGCCACATGTCCAACTCCTGCTTTGAGAAGATATACTAAAGGTTCTTATGGTCGGTGAAGTTTGACACTTCTCTCCATAAAGGTATTGTCTCCAAATATTCAAATCATGGGCCACAATTGTAAGATCTAGATCATGTGTTGAGCAGTTCTACTCATGTTTGTTAAACTGTCATGAAGAAAAATAGATCACGTTTTGTCCTACATCAGCATGCATCCCAAACGGTTCTTCGACACATCGCTAAAGACAATGTAACATTTACCTTGCTTTGGTAGTACTAACATCAGTGCACTGGTAAACTTCTCCTTCAACATCCGAAAAGAACACTAACACTTGTCATCCAAAAAAAAGGAACAACTTTCCTTGTTAACTTGGTTAGGGGTAACACTATGACACTGAAGTTCTTGATGAACTTCCTATAATAGCTCACCAAGCCTAGGAAATTGTGAGCCTCCATCAGTGTTTTAGGCTACTCCCATTCAAACACAGACTCCACCTTCTTTAGTTCCACACAAATGCTCTTAGAAGATATCACATGCCCAAGAAAAGACACCTCCCTTAGCCAGAACTCACACTTATTGAACTTAGCGTACAACCTGTGCCATCTCAACAACATCAAGGCTAGGCGTAGATGCTGCTCATGTTGTTGGATATCTATGGAGTATATCAAGGTGTTGTCTGTGAACACTACCATGAACTGGCCAAGGTACGATTGGAACACTCTATTTATCAAATCCATGAAAGTTGTTGATGCATTGGTTATCCTGAACGACCAAACCACAAACTCGTAGTGACCATACCTAGTCCTAAAAGTTGACTTGGGTATGTCATCCACCTTGATCCTCAACTGATAATATCCAAACCTTAGGTCTATCTTCGAGAACATCACAACACCTCTCAGATGATTAAATATATCATCTATCCTCGACAAAAAACACTTGTTCTTGATTGTGACCTTGTTCAACTGCCAGCAGTCTATGCACAACCTCATGGAACTGTCCTTATTCTTAACAAACAACACGGAAGAACCCCAAGGGAAAGTGTCAGGTCTGATTATCCTTTTTCTTGGAGCTCCTACAACTGCTTCTTAAACTCATGCATCTCTTCTGGTGCCATATTGTATGGTGACTGTGCTATATGTTGCATCCATGAACAAGATTGATCTTAAAGTAAATCTCTCTACGAGGGGGGACGACCATGAAATTCCTCAGGAAAGACATCCTCAAACTCTCTCACAATGGGTACTTCCTAGATACAAGGACTCCTCATCTTACTATCCACCACATGTGCCATGAAAGCATCACACACCTACTTCATCAACCTCTTCACTATCATAGCTAACACCGAGCACGTTGGAAGAATCTTCCTATTTTCCTGGAAGATCTACGAGACAACACCATCATGGAGTGTCACAACTTGGAACTACAGTCTAAAACAACCATGTACTTCTCCAAGCTTGGAAGATCCACTGACAACACCATCATGGAATGTCACCACTTGGAACTACAGTCTAAAACAACTGTGTACTTCTCCAAGGTATCCATACCAAGGATCACATCAAATCCTTGCATGTCAAGTAGTATACAATCCACTTGAATGCTGCGTCTTGAGAAAGAAAGAATGCAAGATGGACACACATCTGACAACTTGGCGGAACTAACAAGAGGGGTTTCTAACCAAAGACTATTGTATCTACTATCATTAGGTAGATAAAAACTATCTATCACCTCTCTAGTGATAAAAGAGTGCATCACACCCGGGTAAATGAAAATAGATACAAAAGAAGAAGCAGACAAATCAGAAGAAAAAGGTTCCATTTGACTTATCATGACTCATGGATTGACCACTTTTTCTGGACGGATCATGGAGTAGAATCGAGTTGTGACCTATTTTTGTCCATGTCCACTACTAGCATGCCCAGAGGATCTTGCCTGCGATGCCCGACCACATCCTCTTCTTCCACCACTACTGAACTGCTATTGTTGAGAACTCTTCTAACTCTACCTCGGTTGTTGTATCATTTCCTCATCCTTCATTAGGGCAAATAACATAGTATGCCTAGTCTATCCACACTTATAACAGGTTTTTGCCTTGTACCATGGCCTAGACAACCCTATCACTTACACTAATGCTGTGTTATGAGCTCCTGTAGGTGGAAAACTATGACCTTTGCCCTTGCTCAAGGACCATTAAGAAGGCACCATTGATCTCTACTCAAAGAAAGTAGGTCACTACTGCAACTGAGGTGAAGAAAACCTTATCTTCTTAAAGCCTCTATATGACTATCTGGTGCATCCCCGCTAGTGGTGCTTTTACACCTCACAAGGTTGGAGCGCACGAGATGTGGGATCTTATGCTTTTGATATTTGTAAGACCTACACTAACTACCTACGTCCACTAAGACACTACGCCCGCAAGCGTACGGGGTCGTGTCGTAGTATAGGTGAGGCGACAAGTATAGGGTCGATCCACGGAGATAGAGGGGGCAATAGAGTTAGACGGGGTAAGATACGTTCCTATTGTGGAGAGTAAGGTTTTTAGGGTTTAAAAAGTTGGTTGGTTGTTGATTAAGCTAAGTGAGAAAGTAGGAAATGCAATATGAAACTAAGTTATCAAAAGGCTAAATTAGCAATCTAAGTCAACAAGCTATCTAAACAAGAGAAAGAACAAACTACACTAGACTAAGCAAGCAACTAGAAATTGAGAGCCTAAGTTAACCACTAATTAAGATCAAAGACCTAGATTAACACTTAGCTAGCAAAACTAGGCTATCAACTAAGTTAACTAAAGCAATTGAACTACACTAGCATTAACAAGAAAATAGAGCAATTAAGGTTTTAAGAAATTAGATGAAGGAGGTGGGCCGTTTGGGAATGTGACCTTGACATTAATTGGGGGATGTCACCATAATAAGCAATTAACATATTTCATTCTAGACTACCAAACCAAACAACAAGGTGGGTGCTATGAGGATGTACCCTATGCTACTAGTTGGAGAACTAGGGCTAGGTGTAATTCTCATAGGACTTACCAAGTCTAGATCTCTAGGATAAGTGGTATTAGTCAATTGAGAACCAAGGGTAAGGATGGGAGTAGAGATGAGGATATTTGACCTCATGCCACTAGCCACCTCAGCCTTTAGGAAATCCTAGGCAAATGCACTAATCACACTTATACTAGTCACTTAGAACTCACATTTCCATGTAGGAAGAAGGTGATTATGTAGGAAGATAGGGGGCTAGCTAGGGATCTGAATTAAGGACCTAGGAGCCAATCCTAGGATAGCTACATAGAAACCAAACCATCCTAGAGGCAAATGTCTTCAAACACCACAAGGCAAGCAATTAATGTAATTAAACAACAACCACATGTACAAGTGATGGGAAATGAGATACAAGAAAAGGAAATCATCATGGAAGTGAAATATGTTCATTACAAATTACATTCCCCCAACATGGTATCAAAGTCACATTTTTGCCCCAAACAGCCCACCAAAGGGGGCTTAGCTATACATGATCAAAATAGAAACAAAGGAGAAGGGGAAGAGAGTAGGAAACACCATGGATGCTGGATGAAGCTTGACTTATTCACCTCCTTGCTTCCAGCCACGAGCCTCCTCCTCCAATGGTGCCCAAGAGCATGGAAAAAGGGGAATGGATGGATAGAAACCTAAAGAAACTAGGTTTCTATGGTGGAAATGAGTGGAAAGTGGGTGGAAATGGGATTAAATGCAAGGAAAGTGGGTGGATGGGAGTAATGGATGCAAGGAGTAGTGAGGGAGTAGCTGGGTAGCAGCTAGGAGGTGCTCTCTCTTGAGCCCTAGAAGCAAATAGTGCTTATATAGGAGCTAGGGCTAAGTGGGGGTATAATAGGAAAAGTAGTGCAAAGTTGTGTAGGGTAGGTGATCACCACGGTCGTGGTGGGTGTGCCACGGCCGTGGTGAGGGTAGTGGGGAATGGTCGTGGGGGGTGAATACGGTCGTGGTGTGAAGGAAGTGGTGAAAAAGCAAAGTATGGTGGTAGCCACGGCCGTGGCGGAGTTCCACAGTCGTGGTGGGTAACATGCACCACGGTCATGTGGCTTAACACGACCATTTTGGAGGAGGAGAAGGTGACCGTGGGAGGGGCCACGGTCGTCTTGATCGTCTTCGGCCACGGTCGTGGCATTCTGGGCAAAAACCCTATTGGCAACTGACCTCTTGATCAATAAACGCACGACCGTGGGAGGATCCCACGACCGTTTTCTCTTCTCGAGGCCACGACCATGCTGATGGACACGGTCGTAGTGTCTTCACTGGCCACAGTCGTGGTTGGGAGGCCACGGCCGTGGGACTCGGTGGAATTTCCCTGTTGAAACTGTTGGATCTTGGCAATAAATGCACGACCGTGGCATTGTGGCCACGGCCGTGGTGAGGCTTGCATGACTTGATTTCGCTTCTGATTTTGTCATTTTCGGATGTCTTTTCATGGGGATGATTCTTGGCCACTAGAGGTAGGTTGAGGGAGACTTTGGGGCCTTCTTTGGGTCCCTCCTTGAGTGGGGGAACCCTAGAACTCCCTCTCTCTCTCTCTCTCTTCCATCTAAGCATGGTCCAAGTACCTAAAAAATAGTGCAAAGAGCATCCATAAGCATATTTGCAATGATGATCATATTGGGGAAAAATACTTGTAATCTAACATGTTTAGATGCAACTTATGTACAAAATGGCACAGGATGGAGCCCTAAAATAGGGCTGCATCACCACCCCAAACTTAAAACATACTTGTCCTCAAGTATGATCTATCTCAATCTCTCTACAAATTTTCCACAAACAAGAAATGACAAATGCAATGTAAAAGATGATTATTGCTGAATGGTATCAAAGATGACTGAGTGCATGCATTTCACCTCTCTCCTCTTCTTCTTTCACAATCCAATAATGAAAAGAGCACAAAGCACATGAACTTCACATATAGCGTGTAGAAAACACAAGTTATCCATACTTCTTCCATAAAGTTCTGGGTAAACCGTTTCATGATAGTGTTAATCGAGGATGACTAGGAGTGTTGTTTCACCTTCATGCATTCAGTCTTATGTTTCAAATCACACCAAATGACCCACGTGGCTGTGGAAAAGGGCAAAATGAGCTAGGTTTGATGTTTCCTAGATCAATAGGTATGAAAGTGGAAGAAAGGGTTGCGGTAAGATTCTTGGAGTGTTTTTACACACTCATCTTTTCTTTATTTGAATGCTCTTAAACATGGGCATCCTTTTATTTTATTTTATTTTTTCTTTTTCTTTTATTTTATTTTCTTTCTTTCCCTTAGTGTAGATAGGGCATATGGTGGATAGAGTGAAGCGGGGAGATAAAGATATGGCCACCCCAAACTTTTGTAGGTGGCCAAGGCTGATTATGTGGACTATGGCATCTTTTCATGAGGCGGAGGGGTATGAAGATGGTGGAAGAATCGTCGGGTTAAAGAGGGGTCATTGGTATGATTTTCCACATAAGAAATCCTGCATGAGTATTAATCCAACACTTCATTCAAGATATCACACCACATGCATGAACAAAATGAAATTGATATATCAAACAAGTAATTCCACAAACACTAAGTGTTCAAAGCTTGCTCAATTTCACAATTCAACCAATTCAATCACAATCCTAAGAGAGGTGATGCACATGTAAAAAGTCAAACATTGATACCACTTAGCAACAAACAATGGTGATTCACTTGCATTTGTCAAAGGTCAACATTTTAATTCAAACAGTAGAGATTGGGTCAAAACATACTTTTTAGACAAGAAGTCTTAAAATTTGGGCAAAATTGGCCAAAATGGTGCCAATTTGCACTAAATCACATCTAAACCCACTTTAGGGAATTTAAAGACATAAATCAGCAAATCCTAATTATCATGCATAAGAAATTATAAAAAACTACATGAGAATGCAATGCATGATATGGAATAGGAAAAAAAGAGCAAAAATTTTGAAAAATTACACAAAAATGCAGAAAGCAACTACATGCCATGCAAATATGCAATGCAAAGAACAAAAACAATAAAACTAAACTAGATGGCATATGTAATATCAAAATGACAAAATGAGAGATAGAGTGGTGCATACCGCCCTACCCACCCCAAACTTTAGAATCATGCTGTCCTCAGCATGAAACTATAGCTTAGGGGAGATAGGGGAAGTGTCAAGGTTGCGGTGGGTGGTCCAGCATCTGCACAGGATCTTGAGGAGGAGCTGAGCTTGATGGAGGATGCTAGTAGTAGTGCCCCCAGTAGTTGTCCTGGGGTGGAGGGTATGCTTGTGGATGTCCAGCTATACCACCCCAAAAGTCTGCACCCCATTCAGGGTTTCTTGCTATCTGGGCATGTTGGTACTGGTACAAGTGGTTGATCTGATAGTGCATCTACTGTTGATCTTACCACATGTACTACTGGACAAGCTGCATGTCCCCTTGGGTCTTCTAAATATTCTCAAGGTGTGCCTGGATTGTGGACATGTCATAGGCATTCCCTGAGGGTGGTTGCAGCCGGGATGTCCCCTCATCCCTCCTTCTTGTTCTTCAGGGTTGCCTTTGTTCTGCATCTTCTTGCTCCTGCCCTTGTACATTAGATTCAGCAACGTCTTCATGTACAATAGGGGCTCCCCTAGTATACGTCTCCCTCGGGTGGTCTTGCTGCCATGCCATTAGTTTCTCCCTCATCCTGTTTCTAGGTCCCAACACGGATATTAGGGGTTCCGCGTGATATGGCAGATCTAGTTCAAAATCCTGCACACTTGTAGTTAAATAAATCATTCTTTTATCCTTCATTTTTATGGTGTGCGAGCGCTTCAGATAGTTGAGTTCAACAAGTTCTGCCTCAATTGCGTCTTGTGCCCCCAAGAGATCGTATCCCAATGCCAGTGCAATAGAAGTGACGAACCCTCCCATAACGAATGGCTTTGAGCTCTTATAGGGTACGCCCTTTAGATGGTCAATCAAAAGAACTCCAAGGTCAATATACCTCTTGTAGTGCATGCCGATCAAGACAATCATATCCTTTTGAGAAATGGTGCCTTGGTTGTCGTATCTGCCCACAATCGTGTTTGCCAAGACCTTCTGCACGTAGCACATTAGCGGGTTACTTATGGTAGCAGTTTTTGATCTACCCACATAGTAGTCCTCATTGCCCTTGAAGCTCTTCCAATAATAGGCATAGTCCAAACTGGCCTCTCTCTCTAATAAGTCATCATCCAATTTCATGGCTTCTTCAGGACTAGAGGTGAAGATAGCATTCAACTCAGTGGAAGTGAGGGTGTGCATGTTGCCCATCATGGCAAATCTAAGTGCATCACAACCCCTGACTTTAGTCTTCTAGAGAGTGGCAAAGAACTCTCTGGTCAATGTGGGATATGGAGGTTGGGGTGTGAAAAGAATATTCCACAACCCAATCCTCTTCAAGCCCATTTCCACTGCCTCTTTGATTCCTAGGTCCTCAATGGTCTTCTCACAACCGTACCTAGAGGCGACGACTCGCCTTGTCATGAACTCGGGGTAGATGGGATCGACCTTCTTTTGCTTGTGTCCTCTACCATAGGACACCCCCTTCGATGCTTTGCCCAGGGTCTTTTCTCCGTCTACCTCCAAATGTGCCAAAACATCGTCTCCTTCATGCTCGAGCTCCACCTCTTCCTCCTCGTTGTCTTCTTCTTCCTCCATCGTGTAAGACTGCGACCCCGAGATTGTGTCAAGATTGTACCAGTGGGCCGACTGTTCCCCTTCTTGTTGTAATTGCCGCGAGGGTTGCGGATGCACACCACACCTCGTCGTCACCTGAGACGTCGAATGGCGGGCTGGTGTGGGCTTCGGCGGGAGTCGGGATGAGGACGGTGCCACTTTAGATTTTTGACTTCTTTTTGTGGCCGCCGACTCGATCTCATCAACGAGGTTGTCCAAGTCGACCCCCATGGACTCCTCCTCTTCTTCATCCTCTCCCTCATAGGTGGCATCCCTGATGTGGTGGCTATCAGATGAGCGGGAGTGTGATCCGCTCACCGATTGCGATCAGCGGAGGGAATGGTGGGCGGAGGTGGTAGGTGAAGGGGTGTGGGATGGCACGGATACATCGGAGGAGGTGGTTTTGGAACGCCGTTTCCCTCCGGTGAGGATGTTCGTCCCCTTTGTAATGGCCTTCCCAATCTTTTTCATGGTGGAGACGGAGGTGAAGGTGGTGATTTTTGGATTTTGGTGGAGGAAGTGGTGTGGATGTGGTTTTGTGGGTGGAATGGAAGGATAGTGATGTATGGATGGTGGATATATGATTTGTGGTGGATTTCGGCGAGAATGGAAGGGTTTTCATGGAGGTTTTGTGTAGGGGAGCTATAGGGCGGAGTGGAGATGGAAATGGAGATGGAGTAGCGATTGGGCTAGATTGGATGGTGGAAATGGTAGAGGAATGGCTGGAGATCGATTTGGAATGGATTGGGGATCAAACAGAGGTGGTTGTGGGGGTTGGAGGTGGTGAATGGGGGAGCACGCAGTCGTTTTCTGCTGCTACGGTCGTTTTCTGGAGGTGGAAGACAATAGAATGAGGAGGGGGTCGGGTTTAGACGTTTAAAAGCATTTTTTTTCTAAATTGGGCTCGGCCACAGTCGTAGCCAGGGTTGGGTAGCACAGTTGTGGCGGGTGCCACAGTCGTGTTGTCGATGAAGAGAGCCCCAACTTGACCTCGCCACGGTCGTGGCTGTGCACCACGGTCGTGGTCGTTCCTTCTCAGCACGGTCGTGGTGATTTACCACAGTCGTGGCCATTTCTCCAAAAACGTTGTTACTTTGGCCAACTTGGTGCTTTAATTCGCACGGCCGTGGTGGGAAACCACGGTCGTGGCCTTGTCCTCCCGCCATGATTGTGGCGATTTGCCACGGTCGTGGCTGATCTTGCAAAAACCCTGTAACTTCGGCCAAAAAGATGCAATAATTTCCACGGCCGTGGCCATGTGCCATGGTCGTGTTTGGCCAAGCACACCACAGTCCACAGCCGTGTTGGGGTTGTTTCTTCAGTTTTCAAACTTTAAAACTTGAACTTTCGATTTCATTTGTTCTTTTGCCACAAATCTTCTTGAATGACCTTGACTTAACTTCTAAAACCTATCTCTCTACTGTCTAACACCTAGACCTCATCAAAACTCAAACAAAAACATCAAGCACAAATGTGCGTGTGTGTATTGGTGTAAAAGAAAACTAAAGTCTTGAAAAGGAAAATGTTTGAGAATATCAAACCACGTGGGTTGCCTCCCACTAGCGCTAAATTTAATGCCTTCAGCTAGGCTTATTTCGTTGAACTTTTTCACTTTTTCGGAACCTTCAAAAGATCCTTGTAGTAAATTCCTTTCTCATCCCCATCCAAGCTTTCTTCTTCATCAGATTCTTCCTCTACAAGCATAACAACATCAAAATCTTGATTGGCCTTATCCGGGCCGACTTCAACAACATATTTCAACCTTTGCCCATTGACGAAAAATTCCTTTGCTCCTTCTTTTGCACATATAACCACAACGCCGGATGGGTAAACCTTTTTTACAAGATATGGTCCTTCCCATCTAGATCGGAGTTTCCCGGGGAAGAACTTCATTCTAGAATTGTAGATCCATACCCATTTGTCGGGCTCAAACTCTTTCTTTCTTATGATCTTGCCATGTAGAAACTTGGTTCTTTCCTTATAACTCTTTGAAATTTCATATGCTTCATGCCGCATTTCTTCTATCTCGTGCAATTGAAACTTTCTTTTCATTCCAGAACTCTCTTCATCAAAGTCCATCTTCTTCAAGGCCCAAAGTGCCTTATGTTGCATCTCAACCGACAAATGGCAACTCTTACGATAGACAAGCTTGAATGGTGTAGTGCCAATCGGGGTTTTGTATGCAGTCCTATATGCCCATAAAGCTTCATGAGGCGAAGTGACCAATCCTTGCGGCCCGGTCGCACCGTCTTCTCCAAAATGAGCTTTATCTCCCGATTTTCCAACTCAACTTGGCCACTCGTTTGAGGGTGGTAAGGAGTAGCTACATGATGGTTCACTCCATGTCTCTTTAGCAGCCCTTCAAAGGTGCGGTGGATGAAATGACTCCCGCCATCACTAATCATAGCCCTTGGAACACCAAAACGGCTAAAGATGTTGGATTTCACAAAATCACACACTACCTTGTGATCATTTGTCCTCGTTTCCACAACCTCAATCCATTTTGACACATAGTCTACGACGACCAAGATGTAGACATACCCGAAAGAAGGAGGGAAAGGACCCATAAAGTCAATCCCCCAAACATCAAACACTTCCACCACAAGAATAGGTGATAAAGGCATCATGTCCCTCTTTGAGATAGTGCCCACTTTTTGGCACTTGAAGCAACTCTTGCAAAAGTCATGAGCATCATTGAACAATGTTGGCTAGTAGAATCCACATTGAAGAATCTTTGCGGTCATGCGTTTCCCTCCAAAATGACCTCCACACACTCCGGAATGGCACATAGATAAGATTTCTTGCTGCTCCATCTCCGGAATACACCTCCTAATGAGTTGGTCCGGGCAATACTTGAAGAGGTGAGGGTCATCCCAAATGTAGTTCTTGACCATAGTAAACAATCTCTTGCTTTTCTCTCTTGTCTACATGCTAGGTATCCTCCCACTGGCTAGGAAATTCGCTACGTGCTTGTGCCATGGCTTTTGGGCAGATGAGATTAAGAGGAGTTGTTAATGTGGCATTGTCTCTTTGATTGGACTTGTTATATCAAATGGTCCATCAAGGAAGGAGAGATGATCTGCTGCACCGTTTTCTACTCCTTTCTTATCCACAATTTCTATGTCAAATTCTTGGAGCAACAAAATCCATCGGATCAACCTTAGTTTTGAGTCTTTCTTGGACATGAGATACTTCAACGCAGCATGGTCTGTGTAGATTGTCACTTTGTTTTGCAATAGATACGACCGAAACTTGTCAAGAGCGAAGATCACCGCAAGCAACTCCTTCTCAGTAGTTGTATAGTTTCTTTGAGCATCGTTTAAGGTTTTGCTTGCATAGTAGATAGCATGAGGAATTCGGCCAACGCGTTGACCCAGCACAGCCCCCACCGCCATATCAGATGCATCAGTCATGATCTCAAATGGCAAAGAGAAATCGGGGGCTGCTTGATAGGAGTAGAAATAAGCCTTTCTTTCAAATGATTGAAGGCTTCAATACATTTGTCATCAAACTGAAATTCGACATCTTTCTCAAGCAATTGACAGAGTGGTCTTGAGATTTTACTAAAGTCCTTGATAAAGCGGCAGTAGAAACCTGCATGTCCCAAGAAAGATCGAACATGTCTTATGGTGGAAGGGATGTTGAGTGTAGAAATAAGGCCCACCTTGGCCTTGTCTACTTCAATCCCATCTTTAGAAACTCGGTGTCCCAGAACTATACCCTTAGGTACCATGAAGTGGCTTTTCTCCCAAGATAGAGCTAGTCAAACTTTCACGCATCTCTTGAGGACGGAAGCCAAGTGTAGCAAGCATTCATCAAAAGTCTTTCCGAAAACTGAGAAATCATCCATGAACACTTCCAAAGAGGTATCAAGCATATCTGCAAAGATTGATGTAACACACATCTGAAATGTGGACGGGGCATTACACAGCCGGAATGGCATTCTCCGATAAGAAAATGTGCCACTCGGGCAGGTGAATGTCGTATTATCTTGATCGGCGGGGTGTACGGCGATCTGAAAGTATCCAGAATACCCATCAAGGAAACAATAGAAACTCTGCCCAGCCAGTCTCTCTAGAATTTGATCAAGAAATGGGAGGGGATAATGGTCTTTCTTCGTCTTCTCATTAAGTTTTCGATAGTACACACACATCCTCCACTTAGATTGTTCTCTCACTAGCATTAGTTCACCATCGGCATTTTGTGCAACCGTAATCCCACCCTTCTTGGGCACAACTTGGATGGGACTCACCCACGTACTGTCAGAAATGGGATAGATAATCCCTACATCAAGCAATTTTACAACCTCTTGAGTTACAACATCCTTCAACTTTGGATTTAGCCTTCTTTTCATTTGGTGAGTCGGTCTCACATCTTCTTCTAAGTATATCTGATGCACACAAATAGAGGGGTCAATCCCTCTCAAGTCAGCAATAGACCATCCAATGGCTTGGATGTTCTTCCTCAAGACTTCCATCAAGGCATCTTCTTGCTTAGGAGAGATAATGGAGGAAATGATCACTGGGAGGGTGTCATTTGAGCCAAGGAAAGCGTACTTCAATCCTTCAGGAAGTGTCCTCAACTCAAGAACGGGGGGTGCTTCAAGGGAGTTCTTCAATGGTGTAGAAATAGAAGGAAGGTCCTCACTAGCAGCCACTAAGGCTAGCTCACCCTCTTCATCATCTTCCTTGTCATCCTCGTCATCCTTGGGAAACTCGACTATCATATATAATGCTCTGCCTTGAGTGGCAGTTTGAATCCAAGAAGGTAGGCATTCTTCCACGATCTCATCTAGGCACTCAACTAGATAGCAGTCTTCTTCTGTTGCACCTATCACTTCATCCTTGGCTGAAGAATTAAAAATGTTCAACCGGATCTTCATGTGCATGAATGTCACATACATCGTACCAGTCCTCACATGGATCACGACATCAGTTGTGGCTAGGAAAGGTCTCCCCAAGATGATTGGCACCTTTCTAGTCTCTTTTTCCATATCAAGAATGATAAAATCGGCTGGGAAGATAGAAGCATCCTCATCAAGACGGACCAACACATCATCCACACACCCTCTAGGCGTCTTCACACATCAGTCATCCAACTGTAGAGTGCAATGGGCTAGCCTCAACTCCCCCATTTGGAGCTCAGCAAACAGATCATACGGCATCAAGTTTACGCTAGACCCCAAGTCAAGAAGAGCATGGTCTATGCGATGTGCTCCAATGTAGCATGAGATGATGGGAGCACCAAGGTCTTTTCTTTTCTGCGGAATGGTGTGTTGGAGAATGGAGCTCACTTTCTCAGTGAGCTTGATCTTCTTAGGCGTCCTCCCTATTGTCTTTCTTTTGAAGGTGCACAATTCTTTAAGGAACTTTGCATAGGACGGAATTTGCTTGATTGCATCTAGAAAAGGTACGTTGATTTTCACTTGCTTGAAGATCTCCAAAATATCTTCCGCATGCTTCTTTTTTTTCTTTTCAACAGAAGGCTCCTCAAGTGCATCATGATATGGAGGGAGTTGGGACCCCAATCGGTCCAAATCAACAGTATCATCCACTGGTATCACTGGAATCACAGTATCACGGCTTGGAATCATAGTATCAATGCTCGGCGTCACGGTATCAACACTGCCTCTTATCACAATATCATCAATTTGCCTCTCAACATCAACCTTCCTAGCCTCAGTGTCATCTCTGCCAACAAATGTACCATGGGGGCTCTCCAAAGTCCTGCCACTCCTCAATGTAGTCACTGCCTTCACATGCTCATGGGTAGTAGGAGAGGGAGCTTGTGGAGGTGGTTGTGGCTGTTGGGGTGTTGGAGGCCTTTGGTGAGGGGAGTTGGGATTTTGAAGAATGAATTGGGGTTGCAGTTGTTATTGTGGTGGGGGGTGGTATTGTGGAGGTGGTTGTTGGTAGGTGTGAGGTGGAGGTGGATCATATTGATAATTGAGTGGCGCTTGAGGAGGCGGAGGACCATAGGGGTTTGGTGGGGCTTGGTAATATGGTGGAACATAAGAACTCGAAGTGTTCCCTAGAAAAGTCCCATCATTGTTCGGATTTGACATTGGTTGAGATGGAAGTCTACCTTCCTCTCTTCTAGCCAAAGAGAGAGAAATCTGATCCAACCTCTGCTCAAGACGGTTTATAGACTGCCCATGTGCATTGACATCTTTTTTTACTTCATCTAGGCTTGTTAGCCTTCCTAGTACCTCATCCTCAAACTTGGAGCTGTAGCGTGGCTTTTGTTGCCCCTGTCCTTGTCCATCCTCATTCTGTTGTTTCCAAGAGAAGTTTGGGTGGTTCCTCCACTCGGGAGTGTAGGAGTTGGACATTGGGCCCTGGTTGTTATGGACACTAAAGGAATGTAGAGCATTGACTTCCTCGTCTGCAGTATCAACATCCATTGCGGGTTGGATAGAAGAGCCACCCACTTGATTCTTCATCATCTACATCATATCGGCCATCATCTTCATCATATCGGGGTCGGTGGCATTGCGTGCGGGAGTCATGGAAGAGGGTGGAGGAGTGTAGTTGTGGCTGCAATGCCCCCCTTTAGTGGAAGCTCGGTGGTGAGCATTCTTGGCGAGATGCTCAAACAGCGGCCATGATTCCTTGAGCGGCTTTGCCATGAAAGTGCCCCCACAAGAAGAGTCTAAGTTGTTTTGGCTTTGCTCCTCAAGCCCGGTGTAGAAGGCCTGAACTAGCTGCCACAGAGGAACCTCATGATGAGGGCAATCACGAAGTAGCTTCTGGAACCTCTCCCACGCCTCTTGGAAGGGCTCGTTGTCTTTCTAGGCAAACGATGTGATGCAACTCCTCATATAAGACAACTTGGCTATTGGAAAGAACTTCTTCAGAAACTCATTCTTCACTTCATTCCATGTGACGAGTTCTGGCTTCGTCACATACCACTCCTTGGCCTTCTCTTTGAGAGAGAAGGGAAAGAGCGTTCTTCTAATTGAGTCGTCGGTGGCGGTAGGAGTGCGGAAGGTGGAAAACGTTTCAAGGAATGCGTCGATGTGGTGGTAAGGATTCTCATTCTCCATTCCGTAGTATGTGGGGAGAAGTCCCAAGAGTGCCGGAGGGATGGAGAACTGCTGACCCAGCATTTGGTCAACCAGCGTGGCTATGGGGGAGTTGTAGTTCCCCGGTGTGAAGTACTCATGAAGCGGGCGATGTGGCAGTGGAGGTGGAACATCTGGTGGAGGGTTGTTCTCAGCCATCTCGGCCTCATGGTGTAGGTTGCGGTGAGCTTGACGCCTTCTTCTCCCAATCTCGGGGTCATAAACCACCAAGTCGGTGCAAGTCGAACGCGTGCTACGCATGCACAGCTGTCACCTGCGCACGTCACAAACAAACAACAAGGAGCCAAGTTAGCGAACCAATATGCAAGAGTAACACAAAGAATAAATAATAGCAATGGTGAGGGAAAAAGGAAAGGCTAAGCTATACTATCTAACTAGGCCGAGCGCCTCTATCCCCGACAATGACGCCACAAAGCTTGGTGCATCCCCGCTAGTGGTGCTTTTACACCCCACGAGGTCGGAGCGCATGGGACATGGGATCTTATGCTTTAGAAATTTGTAAGACCTACACTAACTACCTACCTCTACTAAGACACTACGCCCGCAAACACACGAGGTCGTGTCATAGTATAGGTGAGGCGACAAGTACAGGGTCGATCCACAGAGATAGAGGGGGCACTAGAGTTAGACGGGGTAAGCTACGTTCCTATTGCGGAGAGTAAGGTTTTTAGGGTTTAAAAAGTTGGTTGGTTGTTGATTAAGCTAAGTGAGCAAGTAGGAAATGCAATATGAAACTAAGTTATCAAAAGACTAAATTAGCAATCTAAGTCAACAAGCTATCTAAACAAGAGCAAGAACAAACTACACTAGACTAAGAAAGCAACTAGAAATTGAGAGCCTAAGTTAACCACTAATCAAGATCAAAGACCTAGATTAACACTTAGCTAGCAAAACTAGACAATCAACTAAGTTAACTAAAGCAATTGAACTACACTAGCATTAACAAGAAAATAGAGCAATTAAGGTTTTAAGCAATTAGATGAAGGAGGTGGGCCATTTGGGAATGTGACCTTGACATTAATTGGGGGATGTCACCATAATAAGCAATTAACATATTTCATTCTAGACTACCAAACCAAACAATAAGGTGGGTGCTATGAGGATGTACCCTATGCTACTAGTTGGAGAACTAGGGCTAGGTGTAATTCTCATAGGACTTACCAAGTCTAGGTCTCTAGGATAAGTGGTATTAGTCAATTCAGGACCAAGGGTAATGATGGGAGTAGAGATGAGGATATTTGACCTCATGCCACTAGCCACCTCAGCCTTTAGGAAATCCTAGGCAATTGCAGTAATCACACTTATACTAGTCACTTAGAACTCAAATTTGCATGTAGGAAGAAGGTGATTATGTAGGAAGATAGGGGGCTAGCTAGGGATCTGAATTAAGGACCTAGGAGCCAATCCTAGGATAGCTACATAGAAACCAAATCATCCTAGAGGCAAATGTCTTCAAACACCACAAGGAAAGCAATTAATGTAATTAAACAACAACCACATGTACAAGTGATGGGAAATGAGATACAAGAAAAGGCAATCATCATGGAAGTGAAATATGTTCATTACAAATTACATTCCCCCAACATGGTATCAAAGTCACATTTTTTCCCCAAACATCCAACCAAAGGGGGCTTAGCTATACATGATCAAAATAGAAACAAAGGAGAAGGGGAAGAGAGTAGGAAACACCATGGATGCTGGATGAAGCTTGACTTATTCACCTCCTTGCTTCCAGCCACGAGCCTCCTCCTCCAATGGTGCCCAAGAGCATGGAAAAAGGGGAATGGATGGATAGAAACCTAAAGAAACTAGGTTTCTATGGTGGAAATGAGTGGAAAGTGGGTGGAAATGGGATTAAATGCAAGGAAAGTGGGTGGATGGGAGTAATGGATGCAAGGAGTAGTGAGGGAGTAGCTGGGTAGCAGCTAGGAGGTGCTCTCTCTTGAGCCCTAGAAGCAACTAGTGCTTATATAGGAGCTAGGGCTAAGTGGGGGTATAATAGGAAAAGTAGTGCAAAGTTGTGTAGGGTAGGTGATCACCACGATCGTGGTGGGTGTGCCACGGCCGTGGTGAGGGTAGTGGGGAATGGTTGTGGGGGGTGAATACGGTCGTGGTGTGAAGGAAGTGGTGAAAAAGCAAAGTATGGTGGTAGCCACGGCCGTGGCGGAGTGCCACAGTCGTGGTGGGTAACATGCACCACGGCCGTGTGGCTTAACACGACCATTTTGGAGGAGGAGAAGGTGATCGTGGGAGGGGCAACGGTCGTCTTGATCGTCTTCGGCCACAGTCGTGGTGACTTGGCCACGGTCTTGGCGTTCTGGGCAAAAACCTTATTGGCAACTGGCCTCTTGATCAATAAACGCACGACCGTGGGAGGATCCCACGGCCATTTCTCTTCTCGAGGCCACGACCGTGCTGATGGACACTGTCGTGGTGTATTCACTGGCCACGGTCGTGGCTGGGAAGCCACGACCGTGGGACTCTGTGGAATTTCCCTGTTGAAACTGTTGGATCTTGGCAATAAATGCATGACCGTGGCATTGTGGCCACAGCCGTGGTGAGGCTTGCATGACTTGATTTCGCTTCTGATTTTGTCATTTTCGGATGTCTTTTCTTGGGGATGATTCTTGGCCACTGGAGGTAGGTTGAGGGAGACTTTGGGGCCTTCTTTGGGTCCCTCCTTGAGTGGGGGAACCCTATAACTCCCTCTCTCTCTCTTCCATCTAAGCATGGTTCAAGTACCTGAAAAAAGTGCAAAGAACATCCATAAGCATATTTGCAATGATAATCATATTGGTGAAAAAGACTTGTAATCTAACATGTTTAGATGCAACTTAAGTACAAAATGGCACAGGATGGAGCCCTAAAATAGGGTTGCATCACTATCCCTAAGACTAAGTCGACATCTTCTTAGATGGCTTCACACTTTTCATTAGTAGAGTGATCTATCCTCCTCACCGACTCCACAAAGGTAGAGAACCTCTCTCTATTCTCCAAAGCAAACACTGTCATTGTCAACTCTGTGCTCAAACCCTTCTCAAACCCCCAGATCATCTCCTTATCCATTGTCTCCATGTGAGGATAGAACCTCAACAACTCAATGAACTTCACCTCATACACATTGATTGACATCAAACCCAGCCAGATGTTCTCAAACTGCAATATCTTCTCACTGAGATACATCTCTGGGAAGTATTGGCTCACAAACTCCCACCGAAACTCCCCCCAACTGTTAACCACTCCATGTCTCTTATCCTCCTCAATGGCCCACCAATGGCTAACACTGCCCTACAAAACATACATCGCATGCTTCACCTTGTCCTCATTAGGGATATTGAGGTTATTTAAAGCCTTTTCAAGATCTGTTAACCACATATCTACATCCACCGGGTTTGTTGTACCCACATAATCTATGGCTCCAACACATCTCAGACACTAAAACATTTTCCCAGAACCCTAGGCTTCTACATTGGGGACAACTGCCCTTGCTTGAGATACATCGTCTCTATCCTCCATATGTGCAATTGTGTCCATCGATTGTTTAAACATGGACTAAAATGCCAATTTGTCCATGGTTTATGGGTCGAACTGAGGCACTGTAGGCTACTATGCCCCCATATCTGGCACTCTATCACCTTGTGTCTGCCTCCTCACACAACGTCCAGGCACGAAAAATCTCACCATGCTCTTCGTTCTCTCCAAACATTTCTACATAAGAATAAGATATGACAAGATATGTTGGATGACACAAGAAGAGACACAAACCCTAGTCCTATGCCCAATAGACTCAATGAACCTAGAGCTCTGATGCCAACCTTTCATGTGGAAACCGAATGCCACACAAATGAGATTACTCAAAACAAACCACTCAATCAACATCTAAATATTCACATAGCTAGAAAAGCAGGTATATAAAAACCAATCTAATATTACCATATTGTGCAGAAACATATTACATCAAGGTCGAACAACATGTATCACCACATATATCATATCAAGTATTTACATTTGTTTAGTGGCCTCAAACACACATGCTTATAAAATATCATGTTCACACATACATGCCATATATACAAGCGCATGCATACTACCTAAACCACTTATCGGTATACAACATCTACAAAACATTCCCTTCCCGGACATGAGAGTACATACATGACACTAAGACTCAACTACTACCACAACTAGAAGCTATCCAACCTTCTGAGGCTACTAATCTCCAATCTACTCTTTGTCTTACCCACACCACCGCCTACCACCTAAATAGATGTGGTAACCCACGAAGTGAGAGCAATGTCCCAATGTGAGATATAACTATCAACCAACAATTATTGAAACATAAAAGATATATTATCATTAAATAGGATGAGCATATTTAGCTAAATGAACAAGTTAAGAAGATTAAGAAGTTATGAGCATATTCAACTAAATGAACAAGTTAATCAGATTAAGTAGTTATAGCATGTAAAACTATTCCAACATGTTAGGAAATCTGAAAAACTATTCAGATAAGTATAGCAACATATATGACGAAAGGAATATGAAGAACATGTAAGATTATCAACTAGTAATCAATATAGAAACAAGGCAAGGGAAAACATCCAATGTGAATCGTGTTAACCCTAAACAAATATACTACACAACCATATTAAGTCTTTTATTAATGCCCTTACTAATTGAGATATACCACTCAATTCCAACTGACCACTGCTAAATCAAAATCATACAAGTTCGTAGGAGAGATGGATTCCTCATATCTCATCAGCCCTAGGTTAGTACGAATCTGCCGCACCTACATATAAAGTCAAATAGCAAAAAAATTAGCCTACCTTGTTATATACATCACTATGCTACACACCAGGGTGTATGAAACCCTTCCACTGAGGTAGAGCCATCATTATCCTTAAAATAATCACATATATAAACCTCCGAGATACGACCATAGTCGTTCTCACACTGAGGCATGACCGTAGCCATCCTCCATACACCTTGGGATCAAGATGTCAAGGACACATAGTCACTTGTACCTTGCATACTCAACAACATACACTCTGAGTTTCCTTTAAGAATACTCATTTCACCATCTAGCAAGTTTTGAAACTGGTATGGATCTATGGAATAAGGCATTACATAATTAGGGTTTCACTTGATTAGTTAATATCTATTGGGTGTGTTTTAGTTGCACCCATCAAGTTACAATCAAACCCTAAAATAATTCTACAAAACATAGGCAGAGTGCAACTTCAGAAGATATAAAACATATTAAACATAAAACTTGTCACATCACCAGATGATATTTCTCATTGCCACTGATGAGAGAATAACCATTAACACCACACCTTAGGATACCAATCCCCTCTCAGATCAAACAAAGGATATCACCTCATTAGTGCACAAGACCATACTGAAGGTCATAGAGCCATCACATCATCCCCTGGAAGGTCATCATTATCTCTCCATGCCTCAACAAGGCTCATCATCATCACCATACATGTGATACATAAGTGCTACAACAATTATTTATATAGCTATGATGCTTATTTAATAGAAAATTAGGGTTACAACATTAGGAGAGAGTGTGTACTCCATCATCATTTGAATTACTCAAGAAAGCTAAGCATTATCGCCATGAACTTAAATTAGGTTTAAGTTCAACAAAGCAAACCGAATAAGGGTTTCCAAAATAGTAATAAAAGCTAAAGCCAAATTATCTGGTAGGAAATATGGGCACAAAGTAGGTAGCAGAAACAAAAATTTATCTATCCATATTACCCAAAATAGTAAGATTGTATCAATAACTATGTAATAGGAAGGATGGTTTACTGAGTTCATACCTAGTTCTAGATAAAGCCTAGTGACTATTCCTCGTTGAAGTAGTGCAACTCTCCTGGTTGCATCGGGACAACGTCTGTAGAAACTCTTGGTTTCTACCATAGATAAGAGGTTAAAATTGTCCTCCTAGAGGCATAAAACATCCTCCTTGCCTCTATGGAGGTTCACATGGACTGCGTAAAACTCCTTTAGTTCTAGTAGAATAGATAGGAAGGCATTTTCCCTCTTGTTGGTGTACTAGTCACCAATTTCTCTCCCATAATTGTTCTCCCTTTATCAGGTAGGACTTGCTTGGGTTCTCTATAGGTTACTACAACTAGACAAGATACCAATTGTCAGAGGAAATTGAGTTGTTATGTCTGAGAAGCCTTCAATACACCTCTATATATAGGAGGGTTAGGGTCAGGGTTCCCAATCTGTGTGGGAGTGGAAGGGACCCGAATCTTACAAATTTTTGCAACCTACAATAGGAGAAATGGTTGGTTCACAAGTGAATGGATTGGTTGGCATGTGAGATGATTAGTTCATCTAGTAAACTAGTCTTTTATCATGTTTCCCAATCACAATTGCATTGGCAATTAATATTGAATTTAATGCACAACATGACGTCAACACAAATCCTTGAATCAATTGAATTGATCCACCAACCACTCGATTCACAACCTGAGACGGCCGATTCATGTCTTGAGCCAATCGATTCACTTCCTGAACTAATCGGTCCACTATCTAGAATTGACAAACTTGGTTCTATTGACATGATACATTGAAATGATCAGTTCAACACTTGAACTAGTCAGTTCAGCTATCCAGTCAGTCAATTTTCAACCAATGTTGTTTAAATAAATTACCTAATCACTTTAACAATCAATTTAACTATCATTCATGATTAAACTCCTCTTCAAGGTGTATCCTATGTGTGTTACCCCATAAGTTCCATGTTATGTTTGTAGTGAATTCCCATAACTGATTTATGACATCACAAGCAAAGAGTGTGCCTAATCACACATCATTGCTACCCTGATAATCAGGAAAGTTGGAGAAAAACTTCAACCTACGATCTATGCTAGGTGTTACAGTGATTCTCTAATCCTTTGTCTCTGATAACCAGAATGAACTTGAGGCATGGAATCATCATCGTATCAATGTTCAATCCATGTTCCTTGAACCATAGTTGACTGTCTAACATATGTGTGACCTCAATATCATATATTGGTTTACATATGCATGCGTATGCTTTTCTCACTCTTGCTTATCAAGTGGCCTAGATATCAAACTCCACTACGAGGGACAAATTTCATCTACATCACTGGAAATCATCCCCATGCGTCACAACATATCTGATCATCACCTTTATGGCAACCCTTATTTATGACCGCGTTGGATGATGTCAAAACATATCAAACAACATGTGATGAGTGTAGTAAATTCAAGTCTAAGAACCAAAATCACCATCTTCACTATGAAAGATGGTTATGACTGCCATTTATGGTTTCCATGTTTCACTCTCAAGGTGGGTTTGTCCGATTCACTATTCTCTAACATGTATCTATGTGCTTGGTTTGATATCACTTATATCATGACTGATGAGATTCTATCATCAACCAATACACAATATACTATTTAGTGTTACTACTTTATATCTGCCTTCCATAGTAACATCTGACCCAGGCATATCAAGGATGTACATGCTCTTAACATATGTATGATCTCATTGTTCAAGTCACATACTTGAAGACATACATCATTGAGTAGTGTTATTCTTTAGACATTCATTATATTTCCTTATTATTTCAAAACTGAGTGAAATGAAATGAATTGGAAGCTTGCTTTTATTATTAATCAAATCTATAATATGGTATGACATCATAGTCATCATACTATTGTCTCTCTGGGCATACTTACCAACAAACTTCCACTTGCACTTAGGGCCAATCACCCACAAATCGTTTTCTTAGTTATTCTAAACATCTCCATCATGTTTCTACTCTGCAAGTGCTAATCCAGTGGGTTAGCAACATTTTTCTATAGTCGATGTATTGCATGTTTCATATCTCGTTGCTGTATGATTTCTCATATGAGATAGAATTGTCATAATATGCTATCTGATATTACTTGCCTAACTAATATCTCCATTGCTGACATAGTATTTCTACTATGTCATCAATGGTTGGAACATCCATAAGTTCACCCATATGAAATTCTATATCCATATAGTATCCATTCCTATGTTCTCAACACAAGGAAACTCAAATTTTATTTGTAGAATTTTAAATTAATGGCATGTTAGTTCGAAACCCTTTCCAACTAATAACTCTTCTCCAATATTAAACACACACTTTTACATTGCAATCATTTTCTATCATCTCAGAAGCTTGAATTAGTGTAACCCTTTACATCCAACTCTTCCTTAATACCATAGTTCAACAACTGTTCCTTTAGTGCTTCTCAAGTACTAATGGATGTTTTATGGCATTCCAATGACCTTCATTGGTTATGTCTAATATCTTCTTTTCATGTCCAATACATAGAAAATGATGGGATGAGTACATTATATTGTAGATAGATCCAAATGGGAATGCATATGGCATCTCTTCCATTCTTCACAAGAATTTGAAAACTGGATTCTTGAGAGATTGATCCCATCTACATGGATAGATTCACTCATGCTGAATCCTTCATGTTGAACCCTTTCAACATTTTGAAAATACATGTGATCATTGTTAGATTAAAAAACTTTCAAGAACTATATCTATAGATCTCAATTCCTATCACATAGGACGTTTCACCTAATCCTTCATGTTGAAGGCTATTTCCATGCCAGGTATGCATACTTAGTATTGAAATGTTATTCCACATCAATATGTGGAATATGTATATATATGCTCGCACTAAATCTTTTGTAATAGCAAATTTTAGCTTTTATCTTGACTCAAGTCAAACTCTTTGACTATCTTGTCAAATCAAAGATTCCAATTCTGATATGCTTTATTCAATCTCTAGATTGAGCATTGTATCTTATAGACTTTATTTGCACTAATGGATGCATAAAACCTTAAGGTTGTGTCACATACACATCCTCTTATTCCTATTAAGGAATGTGGTTTTAATACCCATATGCCAAATCACAAAGTCTTAATAAGCTACAAAATAAGCATGCTCATTGGTAAAGGAATTTCATCATGTTCAACACTTTGAACTGGTTTGAAAAACCTTTCAACCAATCTATCCTTTATGTCATCCATTTGGTATTCCTTATGAAAACCCAACTGCACCTTTTGGGTTTTACCCCTCTAGGTGATATCAATAAGGTCATACCTTATTGTTGTTCATGGATTCCATTCTGGATATAATGGCCTCAAGCCATTACTCAAAATTTGGTCGCTCAATAGTTCTTATTAATTTTTGGCACATCATCTTATGACTAAATCATAAATCTGAGTTATAGGATTCACAATCTCTTAATCTTGGACATGTTTTACCAGAACTATGAGTGTTTTGTATAACATCATAGAACTTGAGATTTCACAACCACTTGCGACTCTCTTTTCTTTCACTATGCCTCCTAGGTTCAAATGTTCTTTGTTGAATTTGAACTTTTCGAGTTCTACTTTACTCCCACTGGTTACAATGGAATTATACCATCCAACAACAAACACTTTTGTTATTGGTTTGAGATAAGTAGTGTTCAACAAAATATGATTTGTGGATAAACCTTTTCCAAGAAATTACTTTCTTCATATAGGTTTTAATCCTTAAGACTTATTGGGACATTACCATATCATATCTCATATGATGTCTTTATATCCATTTTGGATTGTATATTGTTTTAGTGTAAAGCATGATTCTAAAGGAAGTTAGAAGATAAGATTAAATGATAATCATGTCATGACTCATCATGATGTGATTCCTTCTTTCTGATACATCATCAAGTTTTAGCTAGAGTTTATTGTGATACACTATCACATTCTCTCCAGAAGGTCATCAAACTATTCTTGTAAAGTATTTCAACTTTTGATCAAATCAAAGTATCTTAATACCTTTCAGGAAGTTGTGCACTTCATACACATAATCTCCTTAAACACTTCAAAAGATTTTTATTTACTGAGTACATATCATCATATTATTAGTAAATATAATGAAGTGCAAACAAGTATCTGTAGCATTTATTCCAAAGTTATTTGTATGTCATTATGTACATGTCCTTGTGTAATGACTATTCTCCCACTACATCTGGTGAGAGTTGGTTTTCCATGTTGCTTACATATAAGACTTGCATGTCTCTTATGGATTCAATAATCAAAAGAGTCTAGATAATCATCAATATGAATTCTAGAAATGAATGTCTCATATATGTGATCTAGATGACAATGATATCGATTGTTTGAGTTATCAATTATAATAATTTAGTATTTATGTTATGAGCATTCATGGTTTGATCCAATCTCATAAATATCATAAGACATTTGGGGCATTTCCATATAAGATCATGTCTTTGAAATAGAAGCATTAACAATTATTTATTTATAATCATCCTTGTCCATACAAGATGCATAAAGTAAAATGTTTCTATTTGTTGGCATAGTGAAATAGCAGTTCAACAAACTCTATTACATGCCCAATGGGCTAAGATAAATTCTAAATGCAGAGTGAAGTTGTAGCAACTCTTGCTCATCACAGTCCATCCTTTTCCTTTCATAAATGTTTTACTTCTTATCAGATCTTGCACATAAATTTATGTCAGATCTACATCCGGTATCACATGCCAAAATGAAGAAGCAATCAAATTTATATTTTAATGTTTATAATTGAAGTAAATGCATCTAACTCTTCCTTCTTCTTCTTTTGTTCCTCTAGGAAGAGAGGGCAACTCCTTTTCCAGTGTCCATCTTGGTGACAATGGTGACATTTGCCTTCCTTCTTTACTCCTCCTTTTGCTTTGAGATATGAAGACTTGTGCTTTTAGCCAACATTAGAACTCTTCTTAGCTTTTCATTTGCCATCAAACTTTCCCTTTGTCTTGCTGATCATCATCACAAACTTGGGTTTGTCTTTCTTCATTTGTGCCTCAATTATTCTCAACATTCTTAGTAACTCTGTCAACAGTTTGTCAAAGTCATTCATGTTGTAGTTCATGAGAAACTTACTGTAGAATTTAGGCAGAGGTTGTAGAATCACATCAGTGGCCAACTCTTGACCCAAGGGGAATCCTAGTCCAGACAGGTTATCCACATACCCAATGAGCTTAAGCACATGAGGACCTACTGGATCTCCTTCTGCCATGTTACATTTTAACAATGCCTTGGAATCATCACATCTCTCTTGTCTTGCCAGCTCTTGGAACATGTTCTTTAGATGTGTGACCATGTTAATTACATCCATGTTCTCATGCTATCTTTGAAACTCATAGTTCATGGAGCACCATCAAACACTTGACATCAATGATATCTTCAATATGCTTCTTGTAAGCATCCATGTCAGCCTTAGGAGTGGTGGGAAGAGGTTCATTTGGCTTTAGTGTCTCCAGGACATATAACATATGCTCGTGTGTGAGAACAATTCTCATCATCCTGAACTAGTTGTGGAAGTTATTCCCATTAGACTTCTCCTTCTCTAGGACTGGTCTCAGAGTAAAGGTGTTGTGTGTTGCCATTTGATTCTATAAAAGATTTACAGTTCTATCAAAAACTCATTTTTGATTTGATTTGATTTGTATAAAATTTTACAATGTGTATTAGGTCTTTAATTAATTGTCAATCCCACTATTTTATTCAAATTGATAGCCCTCACATATCAATTCATAAGATTGTAGCATACAACCTTCTAGCAAGACAAGATCCAAAACAATTCAACTATTACGCAGCCAATACCAACGTCCATAGTCAATTATTAAGGTAGGCAATTTTTGCCAATTGCATCATATGCAATTCTTTGATAGATGATATGTGAAACACCATGTCATAGTCATTTGCATGCCTCTGGTGCTTAATCTCATTAAGGACACACAGTTAAGCCTGACCCATAAGACAACTTGATAATAATGCAGGCCCACCCTATTGCCACCACACTTCCATGAGATAGACATCGCACCACCGTTGGGGTGGCCACAATTAGTCGATCAAGCTTTTTGTGTGTGTTTCTTATAGAAAGAATCTAAGACTTAATATTTTATTTGAGGGAGTTTGTATTTATAAATACATACACTTTATCCAATCACCACATATATTGTACGTATCATATACATGCTATATACCATAACGCAAACATGCAATATGAAACATTAGCGATGGTTATGGCTATACTATTGTAATTGTTTGGAGCCATAAGGAATTACTACTACCTATCTATACATCACATGCATGAACCTATTGTTGGTGTAGATATGTGCTTGCCAATCTGGGTTGATCGCTTCAACCCTTGAATCAGTCAGCTTGTCTCTTGGACATTTAGTTGGTTGTATGAAGCAATCGTCTAGCCTCCTATCCCACTAATGTCTGGACATCTCCAAATGGTCATTTGGTCCCACAAGCCAATCAATTTGCACCTCCTATGGTCTTCCCTCCTTGGTCCTTCAGTCGGTCGTCTCATTATATGAAACAATCAACTTTCCTAACACCAATCATCATCTTACTCATTGCAAGAAAATAAACTATCCTATTGCTATTAAACTATTACATAGTAATTAGAAACCTCAAGTTACATTCAATATGAGAAAAGGTAGGAAAGAATAATACTTCTACATTAGAAAGAAGAAGGTAGAGACTTGGTACACAAAATGAGATAAAATAGGAATAAAAGGAACTATAACACCTGGGCCCCCTACCCAAGACTCTAGTAGAGTTTCAGTAATGACGATTGGCCCCACAGACCACCACTAGCCTTAACTATGCACTTTGTCCTCACTCACGTGCAAGTCGGGGTCAACTTCCTGACTGGTCACCCATCCTAGTACTAATCCAAGCTGAGCATGCTTAACTATGGAGTTCTTTAGTGATGGGCTCTTAGAAAAGGAGGTGCACCTTCGTGATATGGGTAGTACAATCATTCCTAATAAGAGTGTTTTATCCGAGGCCTCAAATCCTGGGATGTTACAATCTCCCCCACTTAGACTCTTGACGTCCTCGTCAAGGCTCAACTATAAGGCCTCATAATCTCTTCCCCATTTCAGTGCAGACCCATAATGGCCCATGGACACCCAACTCCCGATCATGGAATACCAACGCAAGGGTGGCTATGTCAACCATGGACAACCCTTTCCTACATGCCTAGACCACACGACTCAAGACGGGCATGCCATATCCATGTGGGCCCCACCTACTGGAGGGGAATTGGATCTGATACCATTTGTAACGCCTGGGCCCCTTTCCTAAGACTCTAGTAGAGTTTCAGGAATGACGATTGGCCCCACAGACCACCACTAGCTTTAACTGCGTACTTTGTCCTCACTTACGTGCAAGCGGGGGTCAACTTCCCGATTGGTCACCCATCCTAGTACTACTCCAAGCTAAGCACGCTTAACTATGGAGTTCTTTAGTGATGGGCTCCTGGAAAAGGAGGTGCACCTTGGTGATATGGGTAGTCCAATCATTCCTTTTAAGAGTGTTTTATCTGAGGCCTCAAATCGTGGGATGTTACAGGAACCATCCAAGCACACACAAATATTTGGATTATTGACCACAACCATGCTACACATCCACCATCAAAACTCAATTTTAGGGTGAAGCGTGTAAATTGCATATATATCATATCATATATATTTGTTTGAGATTATATGCAGTCTTTGATCAGATATATGCATTAAGAAGTTTAAGTATTCACATCATATGTAATAAATAAATGATGAAAACCAAAAATTAGATCATATCAATTATCCCAAAATATAGCAGATTGACATGGATCTGATACCACTGTTGGGAAATATGGTCATAGAGTAGGCATTGAAAACAAAAATTTATCTATCTATACCCCACAAAATAGCAAGATTGCATCAACAACTATGTAATGGGAAGGATGGTTTAACGAGTTCATACCTGGTCCTGGAGAAATTCTAATGAATTTTTCTCATTGAAGTAGTGTAGCTCTCCTTGTTGCATTGGGATGATGTCAACAAAAACTCCTGGTTTCTACCATGGAAAATAGGTTGACATTGTCCACCTAGTGACAGACAACTGCCTCCTCGCCTCTATGGAATTCCACATAGAACACCTAAAACTCATGTCATTCTAGTAGAATAGATAATAAGAAGTTGTCCCTCCTGTTGGTGTACGAGTCACCAACTTGTTCTCCCACAACCATTCTTCCTTTCTATCCCGCTCTTTATCGGGTAGGACTTGATCGGCTCTCTATTGGTAACACAACCAGAGAGGACAACAATTCAAAGGCAATTGAGTTGTTGTGTCTGAGAAGCCCCCCAGTAGCCCTCTATATATCGGAGGGTCATGGTTAGGACTCCCGGTCTATGTGGGAGTGGATGGGACCATATTCTCACAAAGTTTCATAACTTGCGGCAGGCGAAATGGTCGGTTCACAAGTGAACCGATTGGTTGACATGTGAGCTGACCGATTCACCCAGTGAACCAGTCGATTAATCATGTTTCCTGATTACAATTGCATTGGCAATTAATACCCAATTTAATGCACAACAAGACTTCAACACAAATCCTTGAATCAATAGAATTGACCCACCAATTACTCAGTTCATTCCCTGAGAAGGTCGGTTCATGGACCTGAGCCAATTGGCTTACTTCCTGAACTGGTCGGTTCACTTTCTAGAATTGACAATCTTGCTTCGATTAACCCGACATACTGAAACAATTAGTTTAACACTTAAACCGGTATGTTCAACTATCCCATCAGTCAATTTTCAACCAATATTGTTTAAATCAAATACCTAAACACTTCAACAATCAATTTAATTATCATTCATGATTAAACTCCTCTTCTAGGTGTATCCTATGTGTGTGACCCCATAGGTTCCTTGTTATGTTGCTAGTGAATGTCCATAACTGATTTATGACATCATTTCTACCAAAGTAATCAAGAAAGGTGGAGAAAAACTTCAACCTAAGATCTGTGTTAGGTGTTATAGTGATTATATAATTCCTTCATCTCTAATATCCAAAATGAACTCAAGGCATGGAATCGTCATCCTCTCAATGTTCAATCCATGATCCTTGAACTAGAGCATACTGTCTGAGATATAAGTGACCTCAATAACATATATTGATTCACATGTGCATGCACTTGCTTTTCTCACTCTCACTTCTCAAGTGGCCTGGATATCAAACTCTAGTAGGAGGGACAAATCCCATCTACATCACTCACAATCATCCCCATGTGTTACAACATATCCGACCATCACCTTTGTTGTAGCCCATATTCAGGATCACATTAAATGATGTCAAAACATACCGAATGACATTTGATGAGTGTAGTAACTACAGGTCTAAGAGACAAAATCACTACTTTCCTATGAGAGATGATTATGACCACCATTTATGGTTTCCATGTTTCACTCTCAAGGTAGGTTTGTTTGATACACTATTCTCTAACAAGTATCTATGTGCTTGGTTTGATATCACATATATAATGATTGATGAGATTCTATCATCAACCAATACACACTCTACTTTTTAGTGTTATTACTGTCTATCTACCTTCCATAGTAACATCTGACCAGGGACATATCAAGAATGTACATACTCTTAACATCTGTACGATGTCATTATTCGAGTCATGTACTTGAAGACATACGTCATTGAGTAGTGTTATTATTTAGACATTCATTATGTTTCCTAATTATCTCATAATTGAGTGAAACAAAATGAATTGGAAGTTTTCCTTAATTATTAATCAAATATTGTATATGATATGCCATCAAAATCATCATATGACTGACTCTCTGGGCATAGATACCAATATTATCATCATCTCCAACAATCTTGGGCCAATTGTGATAATCTGGAACTTCACCCCCTTTATGTAGTTTCTAAAATTGAACCTCACTCTTGTACTCACTTATAATTTCATTTTTGAATGTGTTTTGATTCACAATTAATCCATCCCGTATACTTATAACTAACACCATACTCAATTTGAATTAAAATCCAATATGACTTTATGTTTACACATCATCATCTCTCATCCCCTTTTGATCTCATATTTATGGCTCACCTATCCAAAATTGTTTTCATTATGGGCTCATCGGTCCCAATTCGTCTGACATGCCAAGGATCTTTCGCTTTTTCCAGATCATCTATAGAGATACTATGAGTCCTCCATCCCAGATTCCCTCGCCGCGTCCATCTGGTTCACCGGTACTACCAAGACCACTTTCTCATGATTTCAATACACCTAATTTTTCTTGATTCCGAGCTAGAATGAGAGAGATATGCATGTCTGAATTTCACTTGATTTAATTCTATTTCTAACCCGAAATTGTTGCCTTTTCATCCAGTTGGGTTGGCCATTTTGGGCCCATTCATAGATGTGGCCCAACCGAGATTTCTTGCCTCCCAACTTGCCATGTCATTGATCCTTTTTCTAGCTTTTTGTCTAATCTCAGCCCTCCAATCCCATGGCCATGGATTTGGGTCCTAATCCAACGACTAATACTTCTTCTTCAACATTCGTACACCTTGTATTTGGGAAAAGAGTAGGAAATTAGGTACCACCTTTTGGTTCCACTTTTTACACCATTGAGTCCCCAAACCTTCCTATTTATACCCCCTCTTTCATTTTCCCCTCTTTTCTTTGATTTTTGTAAACCCTAACACCCAGATTGGTTTCGTCTTCTCCTTCCTTCTATTGGTGGCTGCCTCCTACCCTCCTTGGTGGTTTTTGATGGCGCCACTGAGTTCAGATGGTTGCCCCTAGTTTGAACGACACCCTCATGAGGTCACCTGCCCCCAACTCACCCGAATGGTCATCCCCTCTGATGACATGCACCGACCTGCCTCTAGGCTGCATTGCATGTTGGGTAACATCATGCGGAGGTGGTCTGTGTCCAGGGTTTGCCAGCACATGCCCCATTGGCGGTGAGCAATGTCAGGCCTCAGTGAAAAGTTGGCATGGACCACGGGCGAGTGTTCAACAATGGTGCATAAATGGGCTCCGACCCAGTAGGTGTCATGAGAGGTGCATGCTGGATCTCTGCCGCAAGATCAAGATCGGACGGCTTGAGATGCCACATAAATGTGTGGTAACGCCCTTCCCCCTTCTCTAAATTTTACAATACAAATCTTCCAAGAATTGATATCTCCCACATCTAAATCTTATAAAAATTTATATCTGCTACATCCGTTGGACAAACATGGCATATTATATATGAATTTTGATCCAATCGGCAAGATATATCCAATGAACTTTGTTTCAGAGCTAAATTGTCTTTGTAGATCCTTTTATGTTTAAAATGGCATCACTTGATCTCTTTTATTACGTTGAATGATATTAATGCTCAAACCTTGATCATATCTTAATACCACTAATTTTTGATGGCTCTAGATCAATAACTTTTGATGTATAATTGATATAAGAACCTATTTGTACTTACTTGAACCCTATTGCAACTTCATGATGTGGAAAGTTCCATTAAATGTGATATTTGTGGTCTTCTAATGAAGAATCTTCAACCTTGTACTAATTTTTATCAAATATGTTCAAAACTACAGTGTGGATACTAAATCAGTAAATTTACATGCTTTGAACTCCAAAATGCCTTGTAGATCACTCTTGTTTCACTATTTATGACATTTGATGGGACCTTAATATTCATATAGCTAAATTGAGATTTAATCTTGTATAAATGATCCTCTAATGCTATCCATGACATCTTAAGGACTTCAAATCAGTATAACTACCATGTTATATCGCTACAATATTAACTTGATCTATCATATGTCCTTAATGCTTCTATGACTTGGAAATATGACCCTATTGCATGGAATTGATCTCATATGACTTAATCAGATCTTGAATGTTGATAATAATCCAATAATTCTTCTAACACATCATCCTTTATCTTTATCTATTATTATTAATGATGTGGATGTATCACCTAGACCTAAGATGTTTATGTGACCTATGAACTATGGTTGATTGATTGCATGCACATATGAAACATTGAACCTAAGTTGATCTATTTGAAACCTGGTTCTAGGGAAACATCCACCTAACTTATATCATGGTTTTCTTAATCAAACCTAGTGATCTAAGACACTATGTTGTTTATGTTTACATCCAAGGTCCATGTTGGCTTGGGCATTCTCTAGGTATGTTACTAAAGAATCATAATTCTTAAGGCACATTTATTCTATTGAGCCTACTATGGTATCCGCTTGCTTGTATATATGCTCATATGAATGCTTGGCTAGATAATTTTTTTTTGGTGAACGTAGGGTGGTGCCTCTATATTTATATAGCAAAAAGCGGTTACAAAGAGTAGCCACAAAAGCAAAAGAAGCTGTACAAAACGGCAGGAAAGAAAACTAACTACACATAGCTTCTAAATCTCTGATATGAGTCTCCCAAAGCTTCCTCGTACCAGTGCAAATACCCCTAAAATGCTTGGCTAGATAATTAATTGTTTGAGCTACTTGTTCCCTATGATTAGTATGTTCATCTTGTTGGAAATATGTTGAACAAACCTCAAACATAATTGAACTTGTTCATCACACAAACCTAGTGTACCTACATGTATTCTCAGGGTATGAGCACAAGGTTGGATGTCTTACTTGAGATGTCAAGATAAGGCAGACCATGTCGATAAAAGGGTTATGTAATCTTGAGCATCCTTATGGATTCTTCCAATGGGAAGTTGGTCAATGAACATAATATTTTTTTGAGTATAATAGAAATACACCTAAAACATGCCTTGTCATTGAGTGTTCTTGTCTTATTTCTACTTCTTGCTTATTATAGTGTTTCTAGCCAAGAAACTTTGACATTACTCTTAAACTGTGGATACATGTTTTTCATAGCATACTCAACACACTCACATTGATATATTTTATTTATCCAATATGTAGTTCCCAAATGAAGATTTGCTACACTTAGGACTTTAAGCTCTGAAATGCAATACTAATGGGTATGATTGAATCTTGAAAGGGGTACATATCTCTTATATCCACATTTAGTATCTTGTTATCTCTTGTTGTTACTGCCTTTACATATATATTGCCTATGTGAAATATTTGTGCCATTCTACAAACGGACGCCCAAGTCCACTCTCCTTTGTCTATGTAGCCATTAGGAGTGTGGATCTAGGATAGCAAATAACTCCGTTTCAGCAATTAAGTCAAACATCATCATCATTAAGTCAACTAAATAGAATGATCACAATGTCCATAAATATTCATCGACCACTGAGAAATAGGCTACACCATCTCAACAACCCTTAGGCTAAAACTTGTCATTGATCGCTGAAGGATAGGCATGGTTGGAGACCGCTAAAGTTTTATCTATAGTCTTCATCGACCACTAAGGCTAAAACACTTTGGCAAGTGCTAAAAACACAAGGTTGGTAACCAAGAAAGCCTGGGTTCAACCCTCTCATTGACCACTAAAGAAACCTCAACATCAATGACCATTAGAGTCTAAGGTTCAACGACAAAAAAGATGAAAGTTTAATGACCAAGAATATAGAAAATCTCATCGACCGCATAGGAGGGAAAACCTTGGTGACTACTCAACACCAATCATTCTTGGAGACCCATCAAGAGAGAGAAAAAACTTGATAAACTAAACTACATTAATCCACAAGGACCAAAATGTTGATCATCACCATGAAACTAAAAACCACCAAGGTGTAAAACACATGAACCAAATCAACTCCAAAACCCTAAAGTCACCATCACCTTGAGTGAAAACAAAACCATAATTATAAGAGAGGAAACACCAACAATTTCCCCAACATACATACATCCAAAATCTCCATCACTAATTAAGAATTTTGGGTATGAAGATTAGGGTTCGTTAAAGGAAAGTATCTACTAAAGATCACCATGCAACATAAACCCTATATCAAGGATATCATCTTACAACATGTAACTACATTTTTAGGGTAGGGCACTTGCATGAAAGGTAAGTGCAATAATAATAGAGGAGAAAGTTATATAACTCACCTCAAAAGAGAAGAAGCAACTCCAACAACAAGGAACCTCCAAGGAAAGAGAGTTGAAAACCTTAGCTTGATCACCTCCTTAGTCAAGCTAGTTCCACCTCTAAGGAAGAAAAAAATCCCTAGGTCAAAGAGTAAGAAGGAGAGAAAAAGTTTAGGAACAAAGATCAAGTAGAGAAGTTCTTCAACCTCAACTTGAGCACTACCATGGAATCTCCATGGGTTTAGTTAAGAAGAGAAACAAGAAGAGGGTAGAGAAGGAAAGTAAAGATCAAGAGAGGTAGATCACTTATAAGATCAAGAAGAAGCAAAGATATCCAAACGACCATTGAGGAAGGGTTGCTCTAAACCCTAGCCCAAAATGCAAGATGGATCGACCACTTGAGCTCCACCCTCACCACCAAGAATAAGAGGGATGAGATGTAAGAGAGAGAGAAGAGAGAGATTGCAAAGGGTTTAGTTGCATGCAAGGAGAGAGGTCTATATAGATAAGGGTTGGAGAGAGAGAAGGGAGGTTATGTGTCATGCAAACATATGTCATGTGTCCACCAAAACTCATCCATGCAAACACCAAACTCAAACATGCAATCAGGGTGTTAAAACCAAGGAAACTCAGAGACCATATTGGTCTAGGAGAGTTCATCAACCGATGAAGATCACCATGCTTGGTGACCATTGAAAATCTTCAGTGACCAAGGTGATGTCAATGACTGCTGACCCTAGATTCTTGGTGACCTAGACGGGTTCATATGCCTCATCAACCGCCAAGGTTAGGGGAACACTCCAAAACATCATTAAGTGAAGAAAACTTGGCCAAAGGAAAGCTTGGCAATCACTGATGCATAGGTTCATAAGTCAAACACATAGCAAGGTCAACCATCCACTTAGGGCATCTACACAAATCCTAAAACTCGACACATGTTGTCACCACATCAAATTAAGGTACAACAAGGTTTTGGGGCACCACTATTTCCAACATGATTGCAAAACACATGAGGCACAACGAGCATATGAACACCTACAAGAAAAAACCCTATAGATGGGTAAATTGCACTTAGATCTAAAGAAAGCACATAATGGAATTTTTTTCTCAAACAACATTCAAACTAAACCATACTTGGATCATATGCTCATCACATGATATCCCATCACATCACATGGTCATATTAAGGTTCTAAGCATATAATCATGCCAAGAAAGCACATTCAACCAGAAGGTAAGGTTAGGGGTCTTCAAATTTACATCTTGTAGATGTACACATTGATCTATATTGTATCATGCTTTATCAACAATTTTAAATTTATTCAAAAGACAAGTTTTGAAATATTCTTTATACTTAGTAATTATTTTTTAAATTATGTTTAATTTTTACAGAGATACCATATTTGATTTGAATTGTACATATGAAACCACAATTTAGCTAATAAATATTTATGATAGTTGTGTTTGTTTGTGGATCCACTTGCACTTGCATATGATATAAGACTAGAGACATCCTATAATTTTGTCCTTCCTTGGATTAGTGATGAATGTATATTCATCATGGAATTCAATTTCCATCTTGGGCTTATTTTGACTTAACATTACCACTTTCACTCATTAAACATCAAAATGCATCATAATATGCAAAATTACTCGATTAATTCGATTATCATGGTTTTGATTGAATTTATGTTGATTTAATGTAGGCCTTGATGAAGCTGAACAAGCAGTTAGGGGCCACCTTCGCTCACCCTTGGCCCTGATCAAGCGATCTAACCAAGCAATTCCATCCATTTGGTCTCAAGACCGTTTGAGCCCATTCGGTCTCAAGACCGTTTGTGCCCAAACGGTCTCAAAACTGATAGACCAGCAGAAACCGTTTGGAGTCTAACTCAAGCCCATGAAACAACAGATCAAGATCATGAAGAAAAACAATCGCCATGAATGTGTTCTCCTCGCCACGGCCATGGCGCATCGCCAAATAATGCCAAGCCTCCAACTGCCATGACCGTGTTTGACACACCACGACTATGGCGCACCACCAACAGTACCCATGCTCTCACCCGCCATGCATGTGCAAGGCGGCACGGCCGTGGGGCTATAGCCTCACCATGACCGTGGTGTCACGCCGTGACCGTGTCACAATGCCATCAGAGCCCAAGTTCTCATCCGCCACGCCCGTGCAAGGCAGCACAGCCGTGGAGCTGCAACATCACCACGACTGTGGTGCCTCAACACGGCTGTGGCGCGTCGTCTCCTACCTCTGCACCTTTTCCAAGCAGCACTTCTTCTTTTTGATTCGTCTGACTACCACGATTGCGCCGACCCTCCTTGTTACCTTCCTCGGCACCACACAGCTGCAACACATACTGCATAGCCGCCGCCTTTGGTCTCTTGAGAAGCTTGCTTGACCAAATAGAGCAAACCGTATGATTATCTGGAACAACAACACAAAGACCGAATGAGAAGCAAATCGTTTGGATTGAGCGAAGAACGAAGACCGATTAAGCAACGTTGACCATTTGGTTCATTGAGCAGTGAAGACCAAATGGTGAGCAAAACCGTGAAGCCAAGATCGAGAGGCGCAAGATCGTTTGGAGGGTGTAAGACTGGAAATTGTTTGGTACCAAAATCACAAGATCATTTGATAGCAAACAGTCTACATACCGTTTGATAGCAAATGGTCTACAGACCATTTGGAGGGTGTACTACGAGACTGTTTGGGCTAAATAAAGTGAAATCGTTTGGGCAAAAATATCTCGAGATCGTTTGGTGTCTATTAATCTAGGACCGTTTAAAGATCTATGCCTATAAATAGGACCAACAGAGTCCCCATTTAGGCATTGGTTCTGGGATGCCGACAGGCAACCTGTACACAGGTCCGATCCAAATTCAGTGATGTCCACACCAGCTTCATTCCACCTACCGTCTGTGTTGCAACCAAGGAGGCTGAGGAGGGAAAGAAGACGAAGTGAGGGAGACTGTCCGATCTGTCTTGGCATCTCCCGTTCGCATCTAGATCTGCTCCGACATGACGTAAGAGGTTGTATCTTCTTCACCGAGCTGCGACTACCTTCTGCACTGAGTTCATGGTAGATTTCTCTCTCTTTCTCATTCTTCTTGTTCCTTGCATCATGAGCAAGTAGTACCTCTTTGCTGGGGTGTGGGGACAAGCCCCGCTGCCCATGCAAATCATGTTCTCTTATTAAATTCTGCATGGCAATGTATATAACTTTCCATTTCATTGTTAGTTGGTATTTTTGTAGTTGATTATCTACTTGCTTTCATCTTGTTCTTTCCTACATTGCAAAATCTTCTATATATGGGATGGAATGGCGGTTTACAAGTTTGACTCCTTGATGAGAACTTCTGATAGGATTCCTTGAGGTCGTAAGTGTATGATCCGTGAGGGGACGAGACATCTTGCCTACGGTGATGCTTCTGTGGTCTAAACATCCCTTAGGGAGGACCACATCCTTAGTTGGATTTTGTATCATCTTGTTTATCATCGATATTAGTTTGTAGATCTATCACCTACTTGCTTATCGATTAATGCGGTTGACTCCCAAACTAGAAATAGAATGGGATTTCTTCGAGGTTGTAAGTGTATGATCCACGAGGGGACGAGCCATCTAGCCGTCGATGATGCTTCTGTGTGCCTAACGCCTATATAGGGGGCTCACAACCATCGTTGGATTTCTATATCTTCAGAGTCGTAAGTAAATGATCTGGCTGGTGACAAGACATCTATTGCCTAAGGTGATGCTTACACGAACCTAACACCCATATGGGGGTTCTGCAATAGCTCTATTTGGATTGATATATCTTTCCTGGATTGTTTGTGATCGAATGTGTTTGCATGTGTAGTGGTGGTGAAACCCGATACCATCCCAGCGATTCCATATCATTGATCGAAATCCAACTTTAATTCAGCTTTTACTTTCTTGCAGTTAGTTTAGTTAACCTCAAATCAACCAACCATTTTAAATATTAGCCTTAACTCGAACTAGACTAGACTAACAAAGATTCTTAAAAACGTTGTCCTTTGGGTTCGATCCTTAAATATACTGTGATAAGACTCGTCTGCTTGCGGGTGGTATTATTGGACTTTGGTTTTGGTAAAACTTTGGGGATTTCAACCCCGAGTGAGTTTGTTAGTGCATACAAAATATCACGTCAAATTCTGGCGCCGTTACTGAGGACAACGTAATCAGTTACTCAAATCTAGTTCTTTTGAGACTAATTTAGGATTTTTCTTTTTCTTTTGAAACAATCGATCATCAACTTGAATTTGAATCTACTCCTTGGTTCTCACTTTTGAAATCTTTCTATTTTTTAGGTACAATCCAAGGCATAGTGCATGCACCGTTCGGACAACCCTGAACTAACAACAAGCTTTGATCCCGAGATAGATAGAACCTTCCATCGTCAGATCAGAGAAAATCAAGCAAGGATGGCTCAAGAAAAAGAAGTAGCCCGAAGGGTGGCTCAAGCCCTCAATGCGTAGAGAGAGAGGCTCATGCAAGAAGCCAGAGTTGCGGTTCAACGGGAAATTCTAGCAGCACAAGCAGCAACGCAAGAAGCTGAACTACAAAAAGATCTTCGAGAGTTCTCAATCCCAAAGGTTGTGAATGTTCATCATCTAGTACAACCTCCTCCTATCAACGCACCTAATTTCGAGATAAGAGCTCATTGGATCACCCTGCTTCAGAATAACCCTTTCTATTGCAAGGAAGGAGAAGATAGCCAAGAACATCTTCTGAGATTTATTGATCTATGTGCCATGACAAAACAAAATGGAGTCACAGATGATGCCATTCGACTCCATTTCTTCAAGTATTCCCTTGCTGATAGAGCTATAAGTTGGTATAATTCGCTGCAAAGTGAAATACCCATCACCACCTGGGAACAACTCCAAAATGTGTTTCTAGAAAAATTCTACCCTCCATCTCTTACCTATGAAATTAGAGGGCGGATAACAACTTTCACTCAAGTTCCTGGAGAAACCCTTGCTGAAGCTTGGGATAGATACAAAGAGCTTCTACGCAAGTGTCCACACCACGGAATTCCCAAAAACCAACTCATTGAGATTTTCTATAGGGGTGTGGATGATGACATTAAGAGATTCCTCGATTCCTCGTCTAGAGGAAACTTCATGCGTCAAAGTTATGACAGCGCATGGAGAGTCATCACCCTAGGAGAAGAAAATCAAGCCATATGGGGTATATCTGTAGGTAAAGGAGTTTTGAAAGAGCTATGGCCGAAGCTACTCCCGAGTACAAATATATCGCTGAAACCTTGAAGCTCTTAGTTTCCAAGAAAGACCATATTGAATCATCGCTTGATGCTATTGGAAGAGGGCATTCACCCACTCGACAACCAGAACAGGTCAAGTCCGCTTCCCTATTTTGTGAAGCATGTAAGAGCACCGATCATTCCACTCTATCATGCAATGATCTCTATGATGTTGTTCTAAGCAATTTATGTGGCCAAGGAGATAGTGGTCACATGGAAAATCTTAATGCTATCAACACCATTCCTGGTCAAAGTTATTACAATCTGAATCAGAATAGGAATCATCCCAATTTTCAATACGGAAACCCTTCTGGAGCAGTAAACTCACATCAATTTGGTTCAAACAATCAATCAAGAGGCCCACCAGGATTTCAGTATAATCAACAACAGAATTTTGGAAATCAAGGAAATTTCATGGTGAACTTTTAGAATAGGAACTAGAATAATTACCAAAATAACTCTCAGTTCTTGAATCTTAATCAACAACAAGGACATCAAGCAGGTCCAGTTTCTCCTGATGACAAGCTATCAACCATTGAAAAGATGTTGCAAACTCAGCAAACCATGATAACTAACCAACAAGCTTAGCAGAAGGCTATTGAATCTCAACTATCTCAACTCGTTGCCAACATAAAACCACCTGCTGGAGTCTTTGCTGGCCAACCCGAGAACAATCCTAAGCATCCTGAATAGTTGAAGGCAGTCACCACTAGGTCAGGGAAAGACTATTCAGATCCTCCTGAGAAGACGCATGTGGTTATTACAGACGAGGATGAACTTGTAGTTGCCCAAGACTCAACAACACAAGAGACTCAATCAAAAGATGATAAGTCAGAAAAAGGAAATTCTGAGAAGCCTACTCAAGAAGGTGAAGAAACTGAAACCCTAGAACCTGATATCCCTGTGTACAAACCTCATATACCTTTTCCAGTCCGTCTAAGGCAAACAAAGCTTGATACCAGATTCAATAAATTTATAGAAGCTATGAAAAAACTTCATGTCGATATACCCTTTTTGGATGCTCTGGCTGAGATACCGACATGGACAAAGTACATAATGCACTCCTCACCAGGAAGTATATAACTGAAGAGTATGAGATAGTAAAACTGGCTACAACTACATCTGATATAATATTGAGAAAGATGCCCAAGAAACAAAAAGACCCGAGATCCTTTGGAATTTCATGTCACATTGGCGACTCATCATGCAAGAAAGGATTGGCAGATCTCGGCGCAAGAATCTTGATTATGCCACTTAGCTTATGAAAAAGACTAGGGTTTGCATAATTGCTTCCTACTGGCATGACTATACAGCTTGCAGACAATTCGATAAAATCTCTGTTAGGAATCCTCGAAGATGTCTCGGTCAAGGTAGGCAAGGACACATATGTTCCATGTGACTTTGTCATTAGGGACATAAAAGAAGACGCCAGATATCCTCTCATCTTTGGTCGTCTGTTCCTCACCATGGCAAGAGCCCTGGTTGATGTTGAAGCTGGTACCTTACTGCTAAGATTAGGCAAAGAAACTCTCGAATTCAAGGTTTTTGAAAGTATGTGAAGACCAAGTATGCAAGAAGAAGTATATCTGATTGACTGCATTGAGAAAATGTCGCTTCTGACTCAAGAGCATCATGAATCATACGATCCTTTAGAAGTTTCTCTAACAAACCCATCAGTTGATGAACCGATTGACGAACAAGTAAAGGATTGCATCGAATCCCTCGATTCTGCTAAAGAAAATGATGAAACCACTAGTGAAGAACTCAAGGCTATGGAAACTACGGAAGAAACATGCGAAAAACCTGAGGCTCCCGAATTGAAGCCCCTTCATGAAGGACTGAAGTACGTGTTTTTAGATGATCTCAAAGTTTGCCCAGTTATTATAAATTCCGATCTAACAGCGGAACAAGAAGAGAAACTCCTGAAGGAATTAAGGGAAAGAAAGAAAGCCATCAGTTATAAAATGAGTGACCTAACTGGGGTCATTCAAGCGATGTGTATGCACAAGATCCCTATGATGGAAGATCACAAGCCTACTATCAAGCATCAATGGAAATTGAATCCAAATATGAAGGAAGTGGTCTGTTGCGAGGTCATTAAACTGCTCACAGCTGGAATAATCTATCTGATATCAGATTCGCCATGGGTGAGCCCAGTGCATGTAGTCCCGAAGAAAGGTCGAACATGATTTTCTTTTAAAAGTAGCCTAGATAAAAGTGGAGATGGAGGTTGCTATGCAAGGTTCCTTTTTTCTCATATGTAAGTTAGGTCAGTCTTCAATTATTTGATAGGAGATGTTCAACATAATGATGAATAGTCGGTATAAATCATGCATGAGATTGTTGAGGGAAAGAGGACTAAGTTTTACTATGATGTTAATGGTTTGTTGTTCTATCATGCAAGTAGTGTGTCCCTAATGATGCTGAGGAATATATAAAATCCTAGAAGCGCCCCACTCTTTGATGAATGTGATACATCCAACAATTTCTTAGAGCATAGTAGCCCACGAGACGTGTTTCAGTGGCATGTTATGAAGAGGTACATATTTGAGTATGTCTCTAGATATGGGAGTTCAAATAAGTGAAACATGAGAACTAAAAGCCACATGTGACATTATATTTGGTTCATATTCCTTAGTAGAAGTGGGATCACATCATAAAGGACCTATTAGATATGGATTTGACTCAATTTGGGTGATTGTAAATCATATAACCAAATCAGATCACTTTTTTCCATTCAATTCCTCCTTTGATACACATAAGCTCATTAAGATCTACCTATAAAGGATAGTGAGGTTGGTGGGGTTCCAACACTACTAGTATTGATAGTCATCCCAAGTTTATATCTAGGTTTTAGGATAAGTTACATCAAGCTATTGGTTCTCTTTGAAATTTAGGGAAGCATTTTTCCCATAGAAGGATGAACACTATGAGAGAAATATCCAAACCTCAAAGGATAATATAAGTCTCAAAAGTGGAAATTAAGATCTGTCTAAGAAATGCAAAGAATGAGATAGATAAATCAGTAATAATCATATGAGAACCACAATTTTGAGCAAATTGTATTGTACTTTACCACCCCAACTTCACCAACTAAGTCAAGACAAACTATATCATTAACCACGTTCTTTGATACAAATAGTGCATTCTAGAATGTTATATTTTTTTTAAGGTTCCACAAAAAAGAGTGTGGTGAGGATGATTAATATCTACTATATTGTACGATACACTTAAATATAATCTATTGGGAAAATTTCATCATTGATTATCTTAAACAAGAACTCAATTGATCCATCATCACTTCATTCATGCACATCAAATTCATCACTGCAATTGTCTATTAAATCAGCTAAAGCCATAATCTCCATGATAAGCTAGAAGTACCCCATAAAGTTTACTTGTAGTATTTACATGATGGAAATTTCATTAAAAAAGACATATACATTCAAACAAGTTCCTTTTCTATTTAAGAAATTTAAACATCATGATGAGACTCTTAAATTATGCATGCTTCTCTAACTACAACTATTTTTTTGATAGGTAGGACTTAGAAGCTCATATCTAGAGATGGAAGGGTGAGGCTAACTGGAAAGTAGATGTGGGTGATGTATTTCTAGAACCCTAACTTTCTTGATGAGGAAACCATAATGGTTAATACACCTCATCACACTATGTGGCATCTCTCATTAGTGCAAATCCCTCATCAACTATCTAGATGCACCCTTATCCAACATTTAATTATAGTAGCCTAGATGCCAGAGTGTCTTGTATTAAATATAATCAAGTCTAGATGAAGTATGAATAGTAGAGATAGGATCCTAAACTAAATCATTTTTAGTACATGGTGTGCATGGACTGCCTATGACATCTGGCACATGTCCACTATTACATTCTACAACTACTTATGATCAATACCATCAATAGTACTATCAATAAGGAATAAATTATTGGGGATAGTGGTATGCCCAGGCTCAACAATTTCCAAATCCATTACTTACCTAGAAGTCTCCCACCTACCCTAAATACATACATTCTACACGTTACTCCTACCAATGGACAGATCAAGGAGAATACCATATGAGTATCATATGAATTATTCCCCTCTGTCTTTGATTTACAAGCGTTCATAGAATGAGAATGTTCTTATCATCGACCTACCCGAATATATTACTACAAATTTCATTTTCTTATTTCCTAGCATTTCATTACAATTGTTTTGATAAAACATAACATTAATCTATATTGTAGTTATAATTTACCTTTTTAAGCCATTACCTAGTCGGTATAGAATTTTCATTATTATATTTTATCTAGATATATTTGATTGTACCCGATGACTATAATTAAAACATTTCCTATAAAGGATGCTACTATGTGAAACTAAATTAGGTGTAACTGATGGAATTTATACTTTGTGTTCCTCTCATAAAGTAAATATATCATAGCTACGAAACTATAGATGTTCCTCCTTTATGATACTTTGTGTTCCTCAAATATATTACAACTTTGCATTCATGTATTCTCCTCCTTCATCTAAAAATAAATGAGGAACATCTATTAAACACCCTCTATTCTCTTTTGCATTCATGCAAAATTTGGCTTCTTTTCTGTCTTCTATATTTTTTGATTGTGGAACAATTTACTGGATTACAATATTCCTTTATAATCCATATATATTTACTTGAACAACTTTTATGTATGATTGTTAGATCGTTTTATCCCATGATAGTGTGAGAGTGACCAATAAATAGGGTCTTTTGGTGCATGTTTATTATTCTAACGTTGGATAAATTACATGTGGGAAATGAATAAATAATCAACCAAATACCATGAAAGTATAATTGTAGTGATATTCATTGATAAGCATAATTCTTATATTTGAGAAGAACTATTGTTAATATATACTTCATTATACGTTACACATCAAAAAAATCAAATATTACTTGTAAGAGATAGAGAGAGACGTTAAAGGATGTGAATAATGAAACATATGTCTTGGTTTCCATTAAAATTCTAACAATCTAGTCTCTCTTTAGTTTATTACTTGACTCACATAATTTGACTACACTTAATTTAACATATAGGGAAATTAAGTATTTTTATATTAATGATTATATTGCTCATATGTTCTAAAAAACTTCATCTCTTAGGAATCAACCCTTATGTATATTTTCACAAGATATGTGCATTTACCTCTGTTCTTTGTTGTGATATTCTGAATGTTATTGACTATAAATTATACTATTCAGTATAAGGGTACAAAAATAATATATCATATTTAAAAATTTTCTTTTTATACTAATCATTTATTACCCTTTCTTATATTGAACACCCAAGATATGTGATTTTTGTTTCCAAAAATGTGTTCGTGTATTTTTTTATTTCTTTTGGTGCAGATGATAAGATACAATGACATTCTTCAATTCTCTGCATCATTTCTTCGTCACTTTTTTTAATTTTTGGAAATATATATATATATATATATATACATACATATATATACACATATATATATATACATACATACATACATACATACATACATACATACATACATACATATATATATACATATATATATATATATATATATATATATATATATATATATATATATATATATATATATATATATATATATATATAGAGTCAGGCTAGAATACACTCGATTGTACGGATCAAACGAATACACCCAAGTGGGTTTGCATATCAAGACTATTTTTTGCAAAATGTAAACCATTGATCTTCACCGACATACTATAACTAGGCTACATACAAATTTTGAGCCCATTTGGATGAGTGTAAGTCACTCATCCAAGGGCAACAAAATTGACGCGTGAAACTAATTTGAAATGCATAATTTTTGCGGTCTTCATAACATGATCTATACATATCCAAATGTGCTCAAATTTTACGTATGAGTTTTCACGAGATGTTTAAGAAGATCAATGGATTAGATTTCCAAAAAAAATATTGCATCATGAAAAATTACTTGAGTGTATTCTGCTCCGGATATACTCGAGTGTATTCTAGCCTGACTCTATATATATATCTTTTTCTCCAAAATAATTGAAGCCACTAATCTTGGATACTTTAGGAAACAAACAACCTACTTTAAATCATGAGCCCACTTAGGTATAGATTTGTCAGTCAAACTTATTTCCAATTTATAATTATATTAATCACTCCACCTCATCACCGTAGTCTAAAAAAAAATCTATCGTCGAAAGTGGAAGAAAAGTAGTGATGACCCAATCACTACAAATTAGCATAGTCATATTGGAAGTGATTCATTTAGGTCTCGAGAAGCTCCACTTATTGGATCTGAAACATCTATGCCCAAATCATATAATAAGTCATATCCATATCTAGGGCATGTGTCATGCTGGGATTACTACAAAGCTATAAAACTACATATTGATAACACTTTAAAAAGGGGGACACATAGCTTTTATCTTGGTGTGTTTCAAAACAACTATTTGATTTTGTATTTGTCTGTCTAAAACTTGATGTCCCATATGAAAACATTTATATGTTTAAAGTAATCCTATTTCAGTTTATATGATTATGTTATGATATATCTTATTTATACTAACTTGAAACCATTATGAGTAATGGAACATGTTTTAATGGATTGTAGTGACAAAGCTCCAAATTTGATGAAATTTTTTGTCAATGGTTAATTATATTTAAGAACCCTTTCATGTCAATGTTTTATAATTATGATATGCATGCTAGTAGAATCTAGTGATGAACTTATTTTATTAATGGGAATTGACTTGAATAGATGATGAAATCTATACTAGTAAGTATAATAACAATCTTCATATTTTATAAGAATGGAAAATATGATTATTTTTAGATGAAGGAGAAGTATACATGAATGCAAAGTTGTATTACAGTTTACTAGATCATAAGAGGGTGTTTTGAAGGCCAAATCCTGACTTTGCAGGGGTAGGAAGTTGACCATCTATTGTTTGGGTCAGGCCATGGTTGACCAACTCGTGGGGTAGTTAGGCCCATAAGTCGACTTGTGGGAAACCACTTTCTACCCTAACACTATTTTTGCCCCATCAAACGTAGAAAATTAGAAAAACTACTTACAAGGTCAGTTGATTATGAATTCTAACTGAATAAAAAGTAGAAACGTATAATATATTGAAAACAAAAGGTATATATAATATAGTATAATATAATATAATATAATATAATATAATATAATATAATTTGATTTTCATCAATCCCATAACACTTCTCACAACATTTTTAGCTAAATGTTACCTCCTCTCACAAGTTTACCTAGAAGAATGATTCATGGTGAAATTCAAGTCCTTTTGGGAGATTTCCACTTAAAATCATATCTAAATCCTTTGGGACTAAAATTACTAGTAAGTTCCTTGTTATTTATATGAAATTTAATTTTAATCTTGTATATATTTATGAAAACTATAGAAAGACTTTATTGAGAAGGTTGTAAACAATAGTATGTGCGGGGTTTATGACATGGAGCGGCACCCAAGGCATATACGTCAATTCTTTTTCTTCTTTAATGGTAATGCATCAAATCTATACAAAATTGGTGGCATCTCTTCATGTAGAAGAAGACATAGCCTGAAGCCACCAGACATGTACCCACCAAATCGATGTCCATGTGGTACACCTCTCCTTACTCACGTGTTGGAAAACCCAAAGCCTAATATGCAATTTCCACAACAAAAGTGAGAACCTTTCATGCATCCTCCAAGGTACTCCCTGGTTTTTGGTCAGCCAAACAAGCTAGAACCGATAACTAGAGTGGCATTGGCTCACAATGCAATGGTTCAACCCAAACTCTTACGCCTTCGTACTACTCAACCAATCCCTTTACCCACCTGATACAATGTATCAAAATGGTATGTGGTCCTCTTCATCTATCCGTATTGCACTACCCTCCCCTATTCTCCATTCCCTGGTAACACCCACTACATTCATCTTCAAAATCGCACATCACTACTTGGTCTCATAGACCACCTTAGGGACCAAATCTTCTGTACAACCACACTTCGTGTTTGCCTCTATGCCCAGTATATATGATTCATTGGCATGTGAGACTTATGATGAAGTGTCTAGGATTTGTTGGGCACACTGTCTCAGACATAGATGAAGTGAACCATTGAGCCGACCATATTAAGGCTAGTTTGGTTGGATGTACTCATGTTATCTCAGTCACATTTTATACTATATTTCAAAATCTTTTTAGCCATCTTTAGTCCCACATTTCTCACTTTAGATGTGATAGATCCACATAACTAAAAATGGAGATCAAAAAATTGTGGAACTTTTTTGGGGCTTTTGAATTTAAAATTGATTGAACTATAATGAAATAAAAAACACACACAAGCTCTAGGCCCGACCAGGTTTAGTGGGTTTGATTTTATATTTTTATAATAAGTAATTTGTTAGTCGACTTACGAGGACTCCCAGACCAATGCATCATGTCTGGACAAAGTTAGAAGTCTTTGCTTGAAGTAAAATACCTTTAGGGTTTCTTCTCATCTCTTTCATCCACTTCTCATCCTCTTGCTTAATAAACTCTAAAAGGAATTTCTCTACTCATATGTAGTTAGGGTTTTGAGAAGAAGTAGGATTAAGGTGTCCTCCCTCAAATAATGTACACATAAATGTGGAAATAAGAATATACATGTAAATGTGGAAACAATAATTTACATGTAGTAATAATGTACATATAATGTGGAGATGATAATGAACATGAAATGTGGATAAAATGAAGAAAAATGTTTTATGGGCTGCTATGGTAAATCATAGATAGAGTTAGGGTTGGTTAGGAAACCTTAGTAAGTTAAGGGACATGTAAAACCTAAGAGGCAGGGTGTAGTATCTATAACCTGAATCCAAACCCTAATCCTGGGGAAATGGGAGTAGAAAGGGCAAAATAGAAACCCTACCCATGTGGACCCAATTAGGGTAAGAGGAAAGAGAGAATACAAATGTTTTTGGTAAACCATGCATTAAGGATGCATGTGAAATAACATTGACCCAGTCTCCCATGCATGTTTGCATGTAGAACAAGGCATTAATGAGAAAAGTTTTATGAAACTTAAGAACAACACATAATGTGAGAATAACTTGCTCAACTATCTCTGATGGATGTATGTGAAACATAGGGGATGTAAGATCACTTCATGGTCGTATGCTTATGTGAGACCGGACCACACCCTCTCATGCCTCGAGAGTTTACCGTGTCGGTTTCCCCCGAGATGGGTTATTTTGGTCATAAAAAAAGTAATTTGTTTAATTTATTTTGTTTAGATAGAATTTTGATTATTATCATGTAGAGTCTGAAATTTTGAAATTTCCTTGAAACAACAAATGTAATGAGGTATCAAACCTTTATTGTCTTTGAAAAACTCTCCTAGCCTACTTTACATTCGGGTTCATTTAGCCCTTTGGTTGGCTGGTCCATGTCTTTTCAATTTTTGTTTGGGTACGCCCAACACATCATTATCATGTGAACTTACTTACCAATTAATATTAGAGTGGAATATGACTAGTTGGATGCCTATTTTGGTGTCTATGTCTGGTTATATAAAGGACATACTTGAGCTAGTTCTAAAACATCCCAGAATCATAAAAACCTAATGGAAATCAACGAGTGCAAGAGAATTGTTGTGTGGAAGATTTGTTCTCTGCTTGCTGCTATGTGCTGCTTATAGATGTTGTGTGTGGCTCTCCACTTGGCCATCAACCCACCAAACCACCTTGTTCCAACTTGTCTTCTTCCTTCTCATCGTACTCTTACCCACACGATGACCATGGAAGACATATCTAGTCTTAAGCCCAAAAATTCATGGGGTTATATTTTCATCTTTGACAATAAATGATGAAATTTTAGCTCACTTTCTTAGGTTTAGTTTCAGCTATCACACCACCTGAAAAACATGAACCATATTTTAGTTCTATTTCTAATTCTTTTAATAGTCCGATCGCAACCTATAGTGATCCATCTGCTCCATCTTCTCCTGTCAAGATACCCAAAGAAATAAACTATCTTTGTCATGGTAGGATCTTGTCTGCTCTTTCTTATGAGCTCTATGATATCTACCACAAGAAACCTTCTACCCATAAGCTTTAGTAAGCTTTGGGCAACAAGTTTGGAGTGCAAGATGGGCTAAAATAATATACTTTTATTAAATAGTATGAATGCAATATGGTGGACAATCAGCCTATCTTAGCCCATATACTTGAGTACCAAAACCTCATCGCAAAAGATATTGCCACTAGTTATAATATTGAGGAAAATGTGCATGTGGCAGCCCTAATAGTACAACTCCCTCCATCATGGAAGGACTTTACTAAGTTTCTTTGTCATAAACAAGATAGGTTAACCATGTCCTCCTTAAAAAATCCCTTCAGACTGAATTCTATCATAGAGAAAATGATATTAAGGCCAATTCCTATGCCAATCTACTACACGACTTCAAGTCCAACAAAAAACCAAACAAGTCAATCCTAAGTCCAAGCAATAATTGAAGAAAGGCAAGAAGTCTAGTCATTATACAAACTCTGATTTTGGGGGTAATGCATTTGTTATGCACATGACAATTCTAGTCATCTTAGAAATGTTTTTCGGGATCGTGAGGGTAAAAAAAAGCAAACTAATTAGACCCCTAAGAATACAGAAGTTAACATGATCAATGTGGGGGCTAATGCATCTTCTTTTGAAAGGTTAGATACCACCAATTGTAGTGTTAACCTTTCTTCTAGTGAAATTTGATGGATGGACTCTAGAGAATTTTTTGACATCTGCTATTATTGTTTCACTTCTTCTACCTATCAAGATGACTGCAATCATGCAATCTTTTAGGTTGATGATGTATATATGAAGCATATTGTAGGCTATCATCTTGTGGATTTGTAGCTGACATCTTGGTAAATCCTTAAACTGCAAAATGTTTTACATATTCCATGTTTTAAGAAAAGCCTAGTTATGGAATTCTTAATGATGTTGTCTAGTTATACTCTTATGTGTCAAGGGAACAAAGTTATAATTTCCAGATTTGGTTCTTACATAGGTGTTGGGCATACCAGTGGGGGATTTCATTAAGCTCAATGTCTCTTCCTATAATGCTACTTCTTAAATTAATGATAATTGCTCCAACACCCTTTCTAATTCTATTTCTTGTGATATTTGGCATTCTTATTCAATACATTTGAACAAGAACACTAGTTAACATATAGTTCACATGGAATTAATTCCCAAGACTCCTATCTCTAGTGATGTTAGATGCCAGATACGTGTTCAAGCTAAGTTACCTAAGAAACCTTTAGACCTGCAGAAAGGAACACATCTTTACTTGAAATTATTTATACTTATATATTTGATCTAAATAGTATCTTTAAGATCCTTAAATTTCATAAATTTGAATTATATAAATATAAGGCTTGAGTGGATAAGTAAATTTCATGATTTCATAATTGATATAATAATAATGTTATCTTTGAGGCATGTGTTAAACTGATGGCCCAAGTGAGACCCATGAGACTGTTTGTTTTAGTAATAGGTCGTGAGGCACAATTTGAAGTAATGATAGATTTCATACATAAATAAATGATAATGATTTTATGATTTGTTAGATAATTGAAATATGAGATAACGTGTAAGTTTCCAAAAGATTCAAAAACAATTTGTGATTTAAATAATTAATGGAGTAATTATCTAATATTGACTTGGTACACAAGTTTTGAGGCATCAATTAAGGATATATTGGTCTGAGTTTTGTAATAATTGAATATAATAAGGAAAATAAGATAATTCTAGAATTTGAGATAACAAGACTTTGCAATCTGATATATGTAAATATTTTAAAGAAATACTTGAAAGGAAAGTTTCATGTATGAGAGTTATCCCAATAAATATGAAAAACTAGATATGAGTTGGGAATGTCATTTATGATTTTTCGTCTAAATTTTATAGTCAGAGGATGCTCCTAGTGGCCTATGGAAAATTGTGAAAGGAGAGGGACTTACTTGCAATAATTGCATGAATTACTAGGATTGGAAATCTATCAAATATCCTAAATTTAGCATTGAGTATCCCATGCCCCATTGACGTGTCATGTGGGGAGTGAACATGAGATCAAAAATCAATGGTTATCAGATCATCATCTACCTTAGGTATGAAATGGAAACATGAGAAATGATGCCTTGATTTTCCCTCAAACTATTCTCTATGCTTCCTCCCTCATTTCCCATGAGAAAAAGTCCGACAAATCTGGGAGAAAAGGGAAAACCCAACAAGTCATATGTCATTTCTAATTTGCTAAATTTGGAAAGTACCCAAATCCCATATTGGATTCTAGGGGAATGTCGGAACCCTTTTCATCCTTCCCCATGCCTATATAAGGTGATAGTGAATTTCACCCTAGACCCACATGACTGTCCTCTCCTCTCAATTGATCAAAAGAATGTCTAAATCCCATGGATGAGACTCACCAAGCATTCCAATGACCTTCACCTTGCTCCATAGATACACGAGGCCTATGACCAATTGCCTTGGCTTGGAGTTTCCTTGGGATGTCGTGCGGATGTTCTAGTCTTCAGAAAAGGGTGATAGATTCTCGGACTAGGTCCCCAAGCTCCTCTCCTACCACATTAAGCTCCTAATAAATATGGAGTTTTAGGTCATCATGATGCCTTGCGATTTGTGAGGATGATCTAGGAGGCATCTGGGAAGATCCTACATGCTTTAGCTCACCTCAAATTCAGGTAACTAATCTCTTCCCTTTCTCAGTCATATCGATATCAAAGCCATGCTAGGAAACCCCCTCCTATGGACTTTTCACTCAAATCGCAACCCTAGGCCAAGTTCGGAGGAACATATTAGAGATGGTGGGAAACTTAGTTGCTAAGCTTGATGTGTAGGACCTAAAGTCAACCACATGTATTGATTTTTGACTATTGCATCCCAAACAATTCATGGCATGAGGAAGGGGCTAAATCCCCTTTGTAGATTGGTAGTTCTATCCTTAGATCACATAACAAATTATGTCACTACGCATGGCCAGAATTATAACCCCTACCTGATCCTAAGGGCCAACTCACATTGAGTAAGCGCTGAGGTGGGGTAAGCCCATTGATTGGGATCAGAGCTGCATGTGGAATGATTGCAATAGACACTAACCTGGTATAATTCGATTGACCCAAATATGATTATCTTACATAAATTTTAATTAATTTTTGGAATATCATATTATAGCAAAAGTACATATCAAATTGATCAAGAAAATATGTAGGATCTGAATAAAATATAATTAAGTTTGGATTCTCATTCTAGTTGAAAAAGTATATTGTATACATAATTTAATAAATATTTTAGAAATGCAAACCCTATAATTGATAAATATGATGCTTGAAATAGTAAAACCATATATCTTGTGATTATATAATGATATTTATAAATATAATGAGAATTCAAAATGATGATGGTGATTATGATGATGAATAATTAAGGTTTCTAGACCAATAACCATACATATGATGAATTAGGATTTTGAAACCAAATCTCATAACTTGCTATGATATTAATTCACATAATATAATCTAGGTATTCATAATGGAATGATATGATGGATCTAAAAATTAGGGTTTCACCGAATGTCTAATATGGGTTCATAACTCTAATGAATCCTAATGTAATGGAATTAGGGTTTGGTACCTTATCCTTTATCCAAACCCAATATAACCCTAAACCCTAATTTAGGACATATGTTAGATTAGTATGTCTTGAATATGTATGGAGATACTTTAGAGTATACATACATGTATATAATGTTGGTTCATTATGTTGAATGCTTGGATGTTTGAATCTATGCTTGAGTACAAGCTGCATGTATACATGGAAATGAGGTACCTGGTTACTTATGAATAACCATTCTTATTGACTTCTGATGTTTTTGTAGCTTCACGAATGTATTTCCATTAACCTGCTTGGTTGTTTATTTACTTCCTACAAACTACAAGCCCCAATATGTATCACCATATATGAACATAACTTGCTCGAACCTAAGATGCTATCTATGGAGGGTTGGATGTATGAAAAGAAAGTCTTTATGGATATGACTCATAACCAAGCGCGGAAGGGAAGGTCACTAATAGATCAAGATCAGAAGGGAAGGTTGACATTATACCTAGTCTGGGAGAGGGATGGTCATGAGAGTCCACTACGGGGACAAAATCCCTAGCGAGAGGGTATACCATAGGAATTACCACCAAAGAGAGGGTATACCATAGAGATTGAGCAATTATGGGTTGGGAAGATATATAGAAAATGCAAGTTTGATAATTTAATGATAATTTCTAATATGGTAGTTATGTTGTTACACCTACATGCACATATTGTGTTTGCACTACATACAAAATATAGAAATATGCTAACCGCACTTTGGATTGTTAGTGTTTTAGGTAATTGCCATATATGAAGATATCAAGACAAAGTGAATCTGATGAGATAAAATGAAGACAATAAAGCTACGTCAAGGAGGATTAGTTAGGTGATTCTTCTCACATGTAATAGTTCTCATGTTGATAGTTTATAAAACTCCTTAGAGGAGCATCATTATACACCGTGTAAGCAACATTTGTGAAATAATAGAAATTGTTTTCTATTATTTGTTATTTTCTAAATTTGGATCTTGGGAATTTAGGTAATGGCTCTTGACTTTAAGGTCCTTTCTTAATTGGGGGATATTAAAAGTGTGTTTGCAACATTTGGTATCATATCCCAAATTTTTTCAAATAATATTTAATTGTTGTTAATTTCAAATAATATGTAGAAATATGAGGAGAATTATTGGGGAATAACCTACAGATAATGGTTTCTAGAAAGGAAGATATCTTGGGGGCTGCAAGTATTTTCCTCCACACCATTAAGTTGGCATACGAGGACTCCCTTAGCCAAGGTGATAACATACTGGACAGAACCTAAGGTTTTCCTATGGTAATGTTTTCTTTAAGTTTATCATCTCTAATTTCATCCACTTCTCATCCTCTTTCTTATTAAACCCTACAAAGTAGTTCCCTCCTCATCATAAGTTAGGATTTTGAGAATAAGTAGGATTGAGGCATCCTCCACCAATGAATGTACATTTAAAATTGAAATAATGACAAAGTTAAGAAAAATGTTTGTGGGTTTTTCCTTGTAATGGTGAACACTAGATGGAGCTAGGGTTGGTTTAGGAAAACCCTATGTGTGTCAAGGGATGCCTAAAAATTGTAAGGGGTAGGGTGTGGTCCCTCACCCAAACCCTAAATGCTAATATTGGATAATTAGAGTAGTGTGGTAAATAGTAACCCTACCTTATACACCCTAAGTTAGGAACAAATAGAAAGAGAAAATACCAATAAGTTGTCTACTCATGCATGCAGTAATGCATGCATGATTCATGTGAAGAGCTTTGAATTTACATATGAAACATTAGCAATCAATGGTTACATAAAAATGAGAATACAAAACTCTGAATTCAACTTTTAGGGTTGGTGTCCTGACCTAGGGTGGATCAAACAATGAATAAGAAAAGGACCTATGGGGGAGGCAAAACTCTAAACCCATGGCTTCAGGTTGTGGCTAGAGAGCTTACCCTCCTCCTATGAGTGGCATGTTTCTCAAACACAGACAAGTAAACTGGCAAAATAAGGTGCCAAGGGCAGAGTCAACACCACAACTACCAGGTAGCTATGGAACTTTATGTCCCCAAAAATGGTGCCAAAAAGCTTGGTATGTCAAGATAGAGGTGAACACACTAAGAAATTGGATTTAGATTAGATGCACCACATGGGACTTGAAAAATGCACTTGGGATCTTTCAATTTTATAATGGGCCCTAGACCAACACAATCACACAAACCAAATAGTTCACCTGCAAGCGCATGGGATCCTATTGTAGCGTAGGTAATAGGCAAGTAAAGGGGTCGATCCATAGGGAGAGAGGGGGCACTAGATATAGATCAAGGTAGATATGTTCCTAATGTGGATAGTAGGGTTTTTAGGGTTTAAGGTGATTTTGGTTGATTACTCTAATCTAGCAAGTAATTAAAGGAAAGAAGGAAACTAACTTATCAAAAACCCCAAATTACCCTAAAAAAGTTAAGTCTAAGAAGAATGGAAAGGCAATTAAATAAGCAAGGGCAAGAAACTACACTACACTAGCAATTAAGGTTCTAGATCAATTAATGACCTAGGATACAATTAACTAGAAAGTTCAAAAGAGCATTAACTACTCAAGCTAAACCTAACTTGTAAGAACTAGGCAATTAACTAAGAGGCAATTTAGACAAGAAACTAAGTAGCATGAACAAGCTAAATTAACAAGATGGGTTTTTGCAATGATATAGGTAGGTGGGCCGTTTGGGAATGATACTAAGATTCCAACTAGGAGAAAGATAGAACAAGCAAGATTAATCATTCATTCTAGATTACTTAAACCAAACAACTAGTCAAATGCTAAGAAATCACCCTACATTATTAGTTATCCTAAGGTATAGGTGAGATTTCACTAGGATTTAACTAATCTTGGTTTCTAACATAGTGTTTCTTAGTGTAATTTGGAGATAAAGGTAGAATTGGGGAGTAAAGGTGAGGGAGTTTCAACCCACGCTACTCACCCCCTAGATTTTAACAAACTCCAAGGCAATTGAACCAATCAATCCTATACTATCTACTTAGATCCCACACCTAGGAGTAGGAAAAGAACTATAGGTAGGGGGAGATGAGGTGCTAGATAGGGATCCAATAATTGAATCTAGGAGCCAATCCCAAGATAGCCCCATATAAGCCATCTTCTACTAGACTTAGGTGGCTTCAAGCGCACAAACACAAGCAATTCATATTTTTAGAGACAAGCCACAAGTAGAGTCATGGGAAATGAGATTTAAGTAGCTATCAATCATCATAGAATGAAATCATAGAGTCGAAAGATTATTTTTCCCAACATGGTATCAGAGTATCATTCTTTCCCCCATACAGCTCACCACAAGGGGCTTAGCTACACGACTAAAAAAAGAGCAAAGAAAAGAGAAGAAAGAGGTAGAGATCCACGGAGCTCGTGGAAGACCCTCCTCCGTCACCTCCTAGCACCTGTAGAACGTGGCACCTCCTCCAGATGGATGAATGGCATGGAAATATGGGGGATTATGGTGGAAAACCTAGAAAACTAGGGTTTTAGGGTGGAAATGGAGTGGAAGTGGAAGGTGGGATGTAGGTGAATGGCTTAAATGCAAGGAAGTGGCTAAGGAGGATCTAAGGATGTTGTAGGGATGTTGTAACACCCTAGAATTTTTGGGGTTAATTTAAAATTTTAATGTGGTTTTCCCTAAATAAAATTTCTTTGAGGACCTTAATGCAAAGAGGTCAGAGTGATATTGCTTTTAACATAACAAGCCAAGAGAAATTAGAAAGGAACTCAAAGACACCTTATTCCTTTATGATGTGTTACATTTATTTGAAAAGTAATATTAACTGATTTTTCCCTTTAATTGCTATCAAAGAAATTTAAAAGAGAAGAAATAGAAAAATAAGAGGCAAAGAGTTCAAAATTTTGAATGAAAGACTTGGGAAATAAGTTATGTTTTTCCTTTTCATAACTTTGAAGTCACTAATGTTCATTTTCACTCTCCTCCAAGGAAATTACTCAAAAAGAGAATGAAAAGGTTTAATATGACTCTTGGATGGGTGATTAATGTATATTTTGAGTTTTAACTTAAGAATTCAACAAGAGAAACAATTTGCAAACTATATTATCCTTTAAATGCATTATAATTGAGATTATGGTTATTATAGAAAATGTGGACCAAAATGTGTACAAATCCTAAATCTAATTGTCTAGGAATGTTCTAGACTTTTGAATTAGTATATGGTTCAAATTTGAACTCATATGACCCATGCTTGAACCCTTAAATCAAGTAAAGTACATTTGAATATAGTTTGACCTAGGTTTGGATCCAATTTTGTTAATTGCATTGATTTTCCCTAATGTTTGGTCATCTAACATTGTAACGCGTGACATTTATTATCTTGCACGTTATCTAATGGTTGTACTTGGAAATGCTTGTTCTGATCACCGATCCAACAGTAGGATCATGATCCCCTACATCCGTTAATCCTGTAGGACTGAGCACAGTCTCACAGGTCATCCGCCTTTGCAATCTCACTCTCCTATTTCTACACCGTTTCATGATATTTATTCTGTAATGAACTTGCAATGCTTTCCCAAAATCAACACACATTAACTCACCCCCTAACTCTCTATGTTTATGAAACACCTAATCTAGGGTTACCTCTCCTCTTCATCTAGATTTAACGCCACCAACACAACCTTCTCTCATGCCTATTTAAGGGCCCTACAACACAGATTGGACCACAGTAGTCATCCTCCTCTACCAATTGGACTCCAAGAGCATCGACGCCCCTAGCCTTGCTCAACCTCCATCTCCGGTGAAACTCCATCTCATCCCAACCCTTTTCTCTGTCTCCTATGCAATTCAATCCTAGGTGAGCATCTAGGATCTCCATTCTTTGGTTTCCTGACTCCTGTTTGTTCTGAGGGTTACCTGAACCCTGGGCCCTATAGCCTGATCATAAACCTCGTCGACACTAGTCTCCATGGGCCTATAGAGCCTCTGCGACCTTGGTTTTCCCTGCTTGAATTTGTGGGACTCTATGGAACTTTTTCCCTATTCATTGGCATGGTTTTTCCTAGACTATTGAGATTTCTAGTCCCAACCTTGCTCCCCTCTGTTTCTCAATGATCTATGATGAGCCTATTGTCTAGTCACCCTTTTTCTTCTCGTAGTGCCACAATCGGCTCCTCCTTCGACTGATGAATTTTATCATCCCTCTTTCATGTTTTCATTGTGAATGTTTTGTGGATTTCATATTTGTTATGTTTCCCCAATCAAGGACAAGCTATTCTTGAATGCTTGTGCACCACAAGGCCTGTTTCTTTGGCTCGCCGGCTTTGTCCCAATGTGAGGAAGTTGAAGGAGGTCTTAGTTTCCCGTGAATGGCCGCCCTCTTCTTGATATGATCAGATGAAGCACCTCCAGTAGGAGTGCCTTTTCCATGACCGAAGGGAGTAGAATCCATGTCATGCAATGACCTTGGTACCCCCACTATATGAATCACTTGATTTCAATCGCACAGGCATTAATGTAATTTCATGCTTCACAACACAATGGTCCGCATATCATATTTGAGTGGGTCTGACTCCATGTGGCGCCATTGGATTGGGCCACCTCAGAGCGGGCCCGACTGCCAGATGGGCCGCTGGTATTTGGAAAATACTTATGTGGCTTTTTCTTATTATTTTTTTTAACACTAAACAGAAGGCCATCTATTCATTCCGCCCTCCACTTACGGCCGACACAAGGTTGATACAAACCCTATCCGCCCGACCCATTGGATCGCAAGCGGTAGGTGGGTTCCTAAGCTCTCCCTCCTTAGCTACGAGCCAAGCTAACAGAACCGGAGGTGTTTGGTGAACCACACACCCCTTACAGTTTTTTAAATGAAATTTAGCCAGACTATCAGCAGTCCGGTTTGCTTCCCTCTTCACAAACTCAAATCTGACCTCCTCGATCAGCTTAGCCTTCCCGCGAATCCTGTTTGTGGCGTGTCGGTACCTCGGGGGCGTCTTGTTCACCTTTCTGATCCACTCGATAGCAGTAGCACTATCGCTTTCCACGATGACCTTTGTCGCCCCCATCCCGGTGGCCAACTCGACAGCAGCCTCTATGGCCTCTAGTTCTCCGGCAACGACCGTCATCGCTTCTCTGCATCTACTCCATCCCTGCATCCAGCTACCTGTGCTATTCCTAGTCACCACCGCGATGGCAACACTGCCCCATTTAGTAGCAACATCGGTGTTACATTTGATCCAACCCTTGGTTGGCTTTTTCTTATTTTCTGATTGGCCCATTTTCTAACATTTGTAGTAATACACTGGATGCTTAGAAAAATGAGAAAAAATGTGTTTTGGAAATGTTTTTTCACAAGGAACTCGATTATCAGGGTTTTAGATCTGTTTCATAATCGCAAAATGTTGGTTTTATAGGAAATGAAAATTAGGGTTTAATGTTGTGAATAAAATTGCATAATATGTGTAGAATGTCTTGAACATGGTACTTAGGGTTGTTCTAACTCCAAAAGTGATTAGGGCTTACTCAACCTAGGAAGAGAGAGGATATAATCCCTAAGTGCAAGGTAAGTGGTCCATGCAAATTGAACATGATTAATTGTTTGTTTTATATATGTAAGTATGAAATGAAATGAATGTCATATTCATACTATTTATTGTTCCAATTTCTAAAAGTTAATAAATTTATAATGATCTGATTTATGTCTATGGTCAATGTAATTGTATCATCATGAACATATAAGAGTAAATGATAAGATTTATGAAAGAGTTTCAAAGAGAAAGAAAAAGGATAAAAGTTAACTTATATAAGGTCATCATTAAGAGACTCCTCGAAGCAAACCCTAATAGGCATTTCGGTGAATAGGATAAGAGGCACTTCGGTGCATAAGAGAAGAGGCACATTTTTGCAACCCGATGGTCCTTATATAGGTCAAGATAAAATAAATTGAATTAAAAGAAATTGCATGTCTTTTCAATGTTCGATGTTAAATGTCTATTATCAATTTTCAAGTTTTATTTAAATTATAATATGTTCAATTCCACTTACCCCAATTTTATTGCATGGCTGGGGGTGTGATCCCATAGATTGGAAGCTAGCTCTGGAGGGAAAATCCATGTGTAGTGAGAACCCTAGCTCATAGACATACAAGGAGAAGAGCTCTGGTGGGGTGCCAACTATACCTAGTTTATAGATCCTCTTCCTCATACTAGGATATTGTACATGTAAACTTTGTTAAGATTTGAGAATGACAAAATGTGGTTATTATCATGTGATGGCTTATTTAAACTTTATTTTCATAATGAATATCATGGTTGTGACATTCCCTTGAAGCGAATGAAAACATATGCTTTCGCTCTATGTTGTACAAGTGGGGTGTTACATATGCTAACCTTCGTACTATGGCCACCACTTATGTATATATAGGTGGTGGGGAAGTACTAGGTTAAGTGGGGGTAGAGGCATAAATGCATTGGAAAAGTTGGGTAGGGTTAGGTGGTCACCACATCCTTATTGATGTGCCAAGACCGTGGTGGGGGTTGAGTGGAACAATTGTGGGAGTGGGAATGGCCGACATGGAGATATGCAATGAGGTAAAGGGAAATGTGTTTGAGTGGCCACGACCATGTGCCACGGTCGTGTTGGGTAGAAAATACCATGGTCATGCTGGGTAGGACAATCATGTTGGAGGTGGGTGCCATTAACATTACTCATCTTGTCCTCATCTTGTCACGGTCATGGTTGTCGCCACAGGTGAGGTGGCCTTCATGAGCCATGGTCATGCTGATGGCCACGACCGTGGCCATTCACATGTATTTTGAGTTGGGTTTCTATTGATTTTTGGACTGCTTGAAATTAATTTTCCATGGTCATGGCATGGGACACGGGCAAGTTGAATCTCATCAGCCATGGCCATGCTGCTAGCCATGACCGTGATGTCTTCAGTGACCACAACCATTTTTCTGACAATGGTCGTGTGCATTCATGTACAAATTTGCTGAAGTTTATGTGACTTGTGAAGATTAAATCACCACGAATGCGGTGGTTTCCCACGGTCATTTTGGGGCTCCCTTCTGTTGACTTTAACTTCAACTTCTTCATTTGACTCCTTTTGCTTTGAACTTATCCTTGTGCATCCAAGGAGATGTCAAGGAAGAATTAGGTCCAATCTTGGATTAAAAGGACCCAAAGATGCTCTTCATCTCTCTCCCATGCATTAATGCATGCATAAGTACCCTAAAAAACACACAAAATTATCTATAAGTGCAATTGACATGAAAGTTCATATTGGGGGAAATAACTTGAAATCTAACATGTTTAGATGTGATTATAATGAAAAAGGACACAAGATGAAGCCCTAAAATAGGACCACACCAATGAGCCAAGAAGACACCCTAGGTTAGGACCTTCCATAGAAAGGCGACATAACTAATTAATTTGAAATTGAGGTGATCTTGAATGTCACCTAAAGCTTGGAAAATTAAGTATATGAAGCATGAAAGAACACATATTTAGTATCATTTTTTGAACCCAATTATTCCATCTCTAAGTGACATAAGGAAAAGTCACTAAGGAAGTTGCTGGCAATGTTTGACCAAGCCCAGAGCAGAAGGTCACTATGAAGACCAAGCCCATGAGGGAAGGTCACCTTCATCCCAATGTAGGGACATAAATGAAACACCTTGCACACTAAAAGATGGAGGGAATCCAATTTAATAATTATAAATAAAATCATGTGCTTGAATACTACCAAAGAAACCTCAAGAAAAATGTGTAATGAAATAAAGTTACGTCATCTCAATGAAACCTTAGGAAGGGTAGAGCCCTAAGTCAACTGTAGGTTCAAGTAGAGATTATTAAGAGTACATAAGACCTACGAGGTTAGGAGGTGATCATGCCCTAAGTGCATAAGATCGTTAGGGGTCTGAAGGAGATCACTTGAAAGGGGTACTTATACCCCTAGAGACCTTAAGAGACTGGCTAAGGATAATGATACATGAGATGCAAATATAAAGTGTACAAGAAGTCATATAATGATGTTCAATTAAATCTTAAAGGGAGTTGTTAATAAGCTCACAAATTATGAGAAAATAATTTTGATGTGAGCGCATGAAATTTAAGAAAAACTATTCAATGAAAAAGTATTCTTGGTTTGGAATTATTATTAAGGATGATTCAACCAATATTGTGAACTAAAAGATAATGTGTGAGTACAACCATCTCTAATCTTGGAATGGGATGAAATCCGTGTTTGGGTTGCAGCCAAATGCTCATTTTATCTTATTATGAGTGATATAGATTTGGTAGACACATGTTATGCCTAAAAATTGACATATGAGAATGAATAACAAAATTTGAACTTAATGGCATAATATTGGGTTTTGAGGTGTTACCTCACCCTTGTACATAAGTAAACCAATAATAGCTTAGAAACCTAGGTGAAAAGGTAATCACCAAGTGGAATTGAAATCATAAAGGAAAATGTAATCCCTAAGTGATAGTATAATGTAATGAATGAGGATGTGAAATACCTTGTATTGAATTTGGGTACCAATCTTAGTAATGTGAGGAATTTTCATAGGAGTAACATTTGTTAAAGATCATCTAGATAAAGATATCCAAGAGAGGTTGCTAACCCTATGGTCTGAAGCAAAGTTGAGTTATCAGTCACGTTACCCTAACTAGGTTTGAACTTTGAGGACATAATTCCTTTTAAGAAGGGGTGAATGTAAGATCCTCAAATATTGGTAAATTTGAATTCTATGAATATAAGGCTTGAGTTGATAAGAAAATTCATTAAATTGAAAAATGATAGAATAATAATGTTATCTTTGAGGAATGCGTTTTACCGATGGCCCAAGTGAGGTCCATGAGACTATTTGCTTTGCAAATAGGTCTTTATGGCACAAGTTTAAGAACTAAGAGATTTCATGCATAAATAAATGATTACAATTTTATTATTTGTTAGATAATTGAATTATGTGATGATATGAAACTTTCCAAAAGATTCTAAGACAATTTGTGATTTAGATAATTAATGGATTAATTATCTAATATTGACTTGTGACAAAACTTTTGAGGCATCAAATGATGATATGTCAGTCAAAATTTTGTAATAAATAAATCTAATGAGGAAAATAATATAATTCTTGTATGTGAGATAAAAAGGACTTTCTGTGTCATGTGTGTGAATATTTGAAAGAAATAACTGAAAGGCATGTTTTGTGTATGAGAGTTATCCTAGTAGATCCCAACAATTAGATATTAGTTGGGACAAGTATATATGAGTTTTGCTCCAAATTTCATAGCTATATGACACTTCTAGTGGCCAACAAAAAATTGTGCAGGGATAGGGGTCTACTTGCAATAATTGTATGAATTACTAGGATAGGAAATCAGTTAAATATCTCGACTTTAGCGTTGAGTAGACCGGACCCCCCATTGATGTATCATGTGGGTAGTGACCGTGAGATCATCATTCAACAGTTACTAGATCATCATCTTCCTCAGGTTTGAAATGAAAACATGAGTAATGACTCCACAATATTCCCTTAGCCCATTCTCTTTCCTCCCTCCTTCATTTCCCATGAGATAAAGCTTGACAAATCTGGGAGAAAAGGGTGGATCCAAAAAAACATATTGCATCTTATTTAATAGATTTGGAAAATACCCAAATCCCCGATCGACCAAGATTCTAGGGCAACACTGAGACCCTTTTCACCCTGCCAACCATGCCTATATAAGGCGATGGAGATGCTCACCCTAAAGTCGTGTGACTCTCCCCTTCTCTCAATTGCTAACATGAAGGTCTAGAACTCATGGATGAGATGTACCATGGATTTCGATGACTGTCACCTTTATCCATAGATACACGATGCCTAAGACAAATCTCTTGAGATTGGAGTTTCTCTCGGGGGCCATGAGAATGTTCCAATCTTCATACTAGGATGGCGAGCACTCAGACTAAGTCCCCGAGCTCTACCCCCTGCCATGTTAAGCTTCTCACTAGAGATGGAGTTCTAGATCATTGCTATGTCTGGCGATTGGTGGGGATGATCTAGGAGGCATCTAGGAAGGTCATCTAAAATTCAACCCACCTTAATCTCTGGTAATTAATCTCTTCCTTTTCTCAGTCGTAACAGAGTCAGACCCATGCTAGAACTCCCCCAATGGTCTTTTCACTCGACTAAGAACCCTGGGCGAGGTTCAACAGAACATGTCAGAGTCGGTGGGTACCTTGGTTGGTAACTCAATGCGTAGGGCTAGAGTTGACTCTTAGCTTCCACAACCCAAAAGAACCATGGCATGAGGAAGGGGTTTATAGATTGAGGGCTAGAGTTGACTCTTGGCTTCCGCAACCCAAATGAACCATGGCATGAGGAAGAGGTTTACATATTGATAATTCTACCCTTAGACCACATGAAAAATGATGTCACTACGCATAGGAAAACTATAACCCCCTGATCCTAAGGGTCGGCTCGCACTGAGTAAGAGATGAGGTGGAATAAGCCTGTTGACTGGGTCGAACCTGCATATGGAAGGATAATGCAATAAAAGATGACTTGGCATAATTTGATTGGTCCAAATATGATTATCTTGCATAAATCATAGTTAATTATTGGTATATCACACTATAGATAAATTATACATCAAATTGATCATGTAAACACCTAGAATCCAAATAAATCTAATTAAGGTATGATTTTCATTGTATTTCAAAAATTCTGGTGGATACATAATTAATCAATGATTTATACATGCAAACTCTAGAATTGATGAATATAATGCTTGAAATAGTAAATTCACTTATCTTGTGATAATATATTGATATTACTCAACATAATGAGAATCTAAGATGATGAAGATAATGGTGATGAATAATGAGGGTTTCTAGACCAATAACTATACATTTGATGAAATAGAGATTATAAACTGATAACTTGGTATAATATTAATGCACATAATCTAATCTAGGTATTCATAATGAAAGGATATGGTCAATCTATTAATTAGGGTTTCACCTCATGTCTAATATGGGTTCATAACTTTAATGAATCATAATGTGATGGAATGAGGGTTTGGTACCCCCATTCCTTATCCAAACCCAAGACAACCCTAAATCCTAATTTAGGACATATGTTAGACTAGTATGTCTTTAATATGTATGTTGAAACTTCAGAGTATACATGCATGCAGATAATGTTGGTTGAGTTATTTTAATGCTTGGATGTTTGTATATATGCTTGAATAATGCATGGAAATGATGAACACAGTTAATTATGAATAACCACTCTTATCAACTTCTAATGTTTTTTGAAGTTTCACGAATGTATTTCCATGAACTTGCTCAGTTGTTTATTTACTTTATGCAAACTATAAGGACATATGTGTATCACCATATATCAACGTAACTCACTCAAACCCAATATGGTATCTCTGGAGGGTTGGATGTATGGAACACCAAGCCTGGAAGGGAAGGACACTAATAGGTCAAGCCTAGAAGGGACGTCTGACATGATGCCAAGCCTGAGAGAGGGAATGTCATGAGAGTCCACTGTAGGGACAAAACCCCTAGAGAGAGGGTATACGGTAGAGATTACCTCCAGTGAGAGAATATACCATAGAGATTGAGAAATTATGGTTTGTGAAGTTATACAATATGCAAGCTCAATTGTTGAATGATAATTGTTGATATGCTTGTTATGTTGTTACACCTACATGCCCATATATTGTTTGCACCTTGTACACAATATAGAAATATGTCGACCACATTTTGGATTGTCACCATTGTAGGTACTTTTCATATATGAAGATATCAAGAGATGGTGAATTTGATGAGATCAAATGAAGATAGTAAAGATAGGTCAAGGATAATTAGTTAGATTATTCTTCTCATATGTAATACTTATCATGTTGAAATTTTATATAACTCCTTGGAGGAATATCATTATACTCCATGTAAACAACATTTGTGAAATAATGGAAATTGTTCACTATTAATTGTTATTTGCTAAATCAAGATCTTGGGAGTTTAGGTAATGTCTCTCGACTTTAATATCCTTTCTTAATTGTGGATACTAAAAAGTGAGGTCGTTACAATATCCTTACTCGAGATGGCATGCATTACTTTGTGACACTTATTGATGATTTTGCAAATACTATTACATTTAATTGTTCAAGTCAAAGATGAACAGATGGAAAAACTTAGAAACTATAAGTTACAAGTAGAGAATCAAACCAAGAAGAACCTTAAGAGGATTAGATCCAATTGAGGAGGTGAGTATACGACTTATGCACTTATTCTGCAAATGACATGGACTTATTCAAGATACCACTGCCCTGTATAATCCATAATCTAATGGTATCCAAAAGAAGAACATAATATTTATCACATAGTTAATGCCATGTTTTCTGAATCTGGTCCACAACAAAGAATGTGGGCGGAGGCTTTTTAACCATTAACTATGTGTAATTGTATCCCTTCTAAAAACTTATAGGAAATAACTTATGAAAGTTGGTTTTAATAGGAAACATATTTACCATAAAGTGTAGGGTTGCTAGGCCAAAGTTAGGGTTCCTAAAAATAAGAAGTGAAATCTTGGTCTCAAAACTATTTATATTGTTTTTATTGGATATGTTTAAAATAGAAATACAAACATATTTATAGTGGTTAAGTTAGTCATTCATGACATTAGAACAAACTCCATCCTAGAAAATAGACATATAAATGTGTTTACTATGAAAACATTTTCCCCTTGATTTCTAGTGTTCCCAAGCAAGTTGATGAAGGTCCTTTAAATTTTGAAACTTCAAAACTACCATGAACCAATTAACATTCAACTCCTATTATCGATGAACTAGTACCTTAACTTGAACTATTGAACCTTGAATTTGTTGAGACTGTAAGTGATTTTGGTCGGGGTAAAATGTCTAAAGTAAAAAATAAATTTGGTTCTGACTTCTACAACTTTATTGTAGAAGAAGAGCCTAAGACCTATGAAGATGTTATGAAATCCATAGATTTGGTTTCTAGAGGGAAGTTGTTGGTAGTGAAATAGAATCTACTATGAACAATCATAGTTGGATTCTAAGTAATTTTCCTCTAGGTTGCAAAACCATTAAATGAAAACGGGTCTTTAGAAAGAAGTTAAGGGAATATAGTATTATAAATAAGTTTAAGGACAAGTTTCTAGTAAAAAATTTCATACAACAAGAAGGAGCCAATTATTTTAACAGCTATGTGCATGTAACAAAGATCACCTCTACATGTGTCCTTATTTCCTTAGCCACAATCCATAATCTTGAAATCCATCAATTGGCGTAATGACTGCCTTCCTCAATAAGGATCTTGATGAAGAGATCTATATGGATAAAATCGTGGGCTTTAAATCCAATGATAGGAACACAAAGTCTGTAGACTTGTGAAATCCTTATATGGTCTAAAACAAGAACCTTAGGATTGGAATGAGATGTTTGATAAAATTATTTTATCTTATAATTTTACTGCAAATGAACCCGATGATGAATTTATTCTAAGACCGTAGATAATGCATCTGGCTTGTATTTTGACAATATATTAATCTTTGGATTCAATGTTGCTTTACTAAATCCTTTCATTCCAAGAATTTTGATATGAAAGTTTTAGGAATCGCTGATATTATTCTTGGAATTAAATTGAATATATCTCCTTCTCATTTTTCCTTAAGTAAGTCTTACTATGTAGAAAATTTTTATATAGACTTCATATGTACTCTTACATGCCTGGTATTACTTATTCTGACCCTCTTTACATCTTAAGTCACATGAAGGTACTCATGTATTTCAAAGTAGATATGCCCAAGTCATAGGAAGCTTGATGTACTTAGCCAACTATTCTACACCTGATATTGCTTATGATGTAAGTAGGCTAAGTAGGTACATCAAAACTATCCTAATACTAATCACTAGAAGGCTATGGTTGGAGTTTTTAGGTATCTTAAATGTATCGTGAGTTATAGTCTTCATTACATTAGTTTTACATCCGTGTTAGATGGCTATATAGATGTAAATTAGATTTCCAACTCTGATGAAACCAAGTTGACTGGTGGATATATGTTTTGTCTAAGTGGTGCTGCAATTTCTTGAAAATCATCCAAGCAAACTATGAGGGATAGATCCACAAAGAATATTGAGTTTATAGCCTTGGATTTAGCTTTTTTGTCAGGACGATTGGCTTAGAAATCTATTGCTCGACTTATCAGTAGTTTCAAAGCCATTTCCACCTATCTCAATTTGTTGTGATAGTAGGTCAGCCATAGACAACGATAAGAAATCTAAGGATAACCCTGAAAAGTGTTGTATGAGATTGAGGTATCAAGCGATGAGAGACTTCATTACCCATGGTGTTATGTCTCTATAGTTTGCTAGATCAGTAAAAGATATTACTAATCCTCTCACAATAGGTCTATCTCAAAACCTAGTACTTAGTGTGTCAAGGGGGATGGGTCTTCTATCCATGAGTTAAACACCACAATGGTAACCCTATCATCACAAAACTGGAGATTCCATGAGGAATGGTTCAAAGAGACAACTAAAATGTGCATGTGTTTAGTAGAAGCACATTTTTTGGAGCATCAATCCAGACTCTTCCTTATGGCATTTTGTGCTTTGGTGCTTTCTTAGTAGAGAAAGAGCTTTGTTATGAATAGGGTCGAGGCCATATGTTTGGAAGGGTGTAGTACCAGACAATATACCCTTGTGAGATCCCTACAATGTGAGTGTAACCCTAAGCTAGGATTTATGTGAGTTTGGTATACTCACTAGAGTGCTCATGAAATAGATTCTTATTAAGTTTGTAATGTGCACAATGATATGAACATGTCCTTCAACCTCACCATGGCTAGATGGTTTATCAAAATTCGAATCAGAGAGTCTGGTTCAAGATGTACTTCATCACATTTCTCCAGATGTATATGAACTATTACTAGGCAAGGTTCAAAGTTTGAACAACAAGCTACCTATGTTCAAAGACATAGTTTTAGTCGCCTTTCTATTTACCACGTATAGTTTTTTTGAGGTTTACAAAATATGTGGGAGAATGCTATATTCCATCCACGTTCTTTATTGTATTTTAAAACTGTTTCCACCATCTTTAGTCCCACATTGTTCACTTTAGGAGTGAGATAGATCCATTGAAGTAGAAGGGAAGACCAAAGAATTATGAGTCAATCTTGGGGCTTTTGAATTTAAGGATGATTGAGCTTTTATGTGCTTTGATAAATTAAAACACACACACATGCCTATGTTCTCCTCGTCTCCTCTCGTCACACCCCGCTCGGTTTGGTTCAGTTCAATACGTGCATCAATTTGATATTTTTATAAAAAAATCTTTTATTTTGATTTGTGTAAAAAACATTTTAATTATTGTCATTTGGAGTCCCTAAGGTGCACAATTCTTCATTCTTTTAATTGCCTTAGAAAAACAATTGTATTGAGCTTTTGAAATCTTTATTGTCTTTGAACAACTCTGCTAGTCTATTTTCTATCTAGGTTTATTACCCCTTTGGTTCGCTACTCCGAGTCCCTTTGATTTTTATTTGGGTACACCCAACGAACCTTGCACATGAGAAGTTATTTATCAATTAATACTAGAGGAATAAATAGCTAGTTGAGCGTCTATTTTGGTGACTATGGCTGGCTATAAAAAGGACATACTTGAGCTATTTCTTAAACATCCTAGAACTACATAAACTTACAAGAAATATCTAAGTGTGAGAGAACTATTGTGTGCAAGATTTATTCTCTGCTTGCTGTTGTGTGCTTCTTGTAGTTGATGTGTGCATCCTCCACTACCTTGCCATCAGCTCTCCACATTACCTTGTTCTCCACATGAAGTTACCCACTGTTGTACATCTGAGTGTGGTTCCTACGACGTATATTTTTGGTGACATCAAGGGCCAATAAACTATGTGGCACCGACATCTTACTAGCATTGTGAGGCAGTGCCAAGAAGAGGGGGTGACTGAATATTGGAGGCAAGCCGCTATACAAGCTCGTGCACAAGAGTGGTGAATTTTATCTTCACGAAAGTGATCTTTTGTGACAAGCCTTCAATCGCTTGTTCTTCTAAACTCAATAATCTATGTTCTTTATTTTTCACCGGATTACTTGTAACCGTAATTTAGTAAAGATTGCTAAACAATAACCGAAAATTCAGAAATATTTCCAACATTCATGTGCACTCAATGTAAAAATATTTCTCAAACTCATACTTTGTCATCTCACTGCACCCTAGCAAACATGTCCTTAATGTATAACTATTTACTTTTGTTCCATGACAAACCTCAACATCTTCCTAGATAGTCTCCTCGAGACTCCCGCCACCCCTACCTTACCAAGCACATCTCCTTCCATAAAATTTGTAATGATAATACAAGCCTGAATCCAAGCCCCCTCTGCCCCCATCCTCGTACTGTCAAAAGTACTAGCACACCTTACCGTCAAAATACACCACACCACTACCTTTCCCACATGCTGTTTGTTCAAACTGCTAACTGGCTTCTTTCTTTAAATATCGCAGAATCAAACTCCTATTGATTCTTCAAGCATGGACTCCACTTTCCTCTAACGTTAGGCCTCGTATGCAAAAGAACTGAACGGAACTTTTCCTATTACCATGCCATGCAACTAACCCATTGGAAATTTTGTATGCTTTGCTTTGCGCAGCTATCTTGGTACGACCGGAACTGTGGATGTTCGCTAGTGGACGACCTGCGGCATCTGCAACATGGTCATGTTTGTCACACAGGGAAAAGACAAATATGGTCAACAGACAATATGCAGCTCGAATAAATGCACAAAAGCAACCCAACAAGATCTAACAGCAGTTGAAGGCTTAGATCAGAATCATAAGCATGCCTCACATAAAGGGGTCCTGGTGAAATGAAAAGGCATACACTCAGTGTAAATTTAGACGTCTACATTGGCATCGTGCTATATGATAATAGTACCATCTGCGAACTCAGAGGCAAAACCAGCTTGCTTCCGTTCCTGCTGGCGGACCATTTTTACCTTTCGTCATGTTCGTATCAATGCAGTTCAATAGGAAAAATAACAGCAAATGATTCCCTCGTAGATCGACAAGACAGAATCAACATCTTCACGTTGATGTAGGACCCAAACCAAAGCCATCCGAAGGCTAGGACAGCATGCATTGAGATGCTTTTGTATAACATTGTACTATTCGTGCTACCATGCTAACCAATAATTACTGGGAGGCATTCATAAGTCCTTCTCACCTCTTATATGAAAAATGGGTCCAAATTTGCTGTTCCGAGAATGCTGTTCTGGGCTGTTGCATTAAATCTCGGCCGTAAATTACTTTTTTTAGTGGCGGTTGCTGCTATATTGTTGTTGCTGCTATACGTTTCAGCGGAATTTTTGTATTTCATTTTGTTCTTGCGTTTGTGGGTTGGTCTGGAGGGACCCACCCCGATTATCTTTTATGAACTTTGCTTTATCTCTTGTCTAGCATCAACTCAACCGAGGATGACGGCACGACACTCCTTGTACCATTTTTTCTTCTTATTCCTCTGTATCTTAAACAATTTTCGTGCTTGTGACTACTTTATTTCTTTATGAATGGATGAACGATTACAAAAAAAAAAAATGACATAAGATATACTACAGGTTAAAGCTTTAACCAATAGATTCCAAATGCTCGCCTTGCAGTATTACAGCTAGATTGATAGCCACTGATATTTTGCTGTAAATGGGTAATAGTAAGTAGTCCGGCGTCCTCGGAACAACGAATTTGGACGCCAACAACAACATGAAACAGTCTCAAGGCATCTCATTCTAGACATGCCAACTCCTTAAGCATCGTCGTGGAAGACTTCCAGAAGCGATTTAAAGGAGAGAGCTCTTTTGTTAGCATGACAATCCACCTCTTCATCTACCAAAAATTCATTTGGACAGCCAGGGACTTGATCTTTACGGCAGAAGTAGCATCAACAATAAAAGATAGACAAAAAAGAATACAAACTAGAGATATCAGGCAAAGATTGTCTGAACTAGCGAGATTTTTTTCATAAATTACCACACTAAATACACCAGAAAATCCAAGTGAAAAAGGTGAAATTCTAGTTAAATTTAGCATTGTTTATACATGTTCTGTGGAACAAGTTGAATTGAGTCCATTTTGTGGTGTTATGTTTAGGAGAGTTGAGATAGAAAAAGTTATTCCAAATAATGATGAGAAGGTGCATGTGAAAAAGGTGTGGTGTATCTCGGGACTTATTGTGGTAAAGGTTACAACAATGAGGTCCAACTTGCCTCTAGAGTGCTAGTGAGTGCCAAAGAGAAGTTTACTACAACCTAGGAGCAAATTGTGTCGGACAACATTCGAGGTTCAAGTTATATTTCAAGAAAAAATTCCTCAAAAAGTGTAAAACATGGGGTCAATGTAGCAGTTGTAGGCCTTGGTGACTGAGTAGGATTATCCCCATCACCATGAGATCTCTATATAAGGAGAAATCTGAGAGAGACCTTGTAAATTGATATTGATTTCATTTTGATAGAAGTCACAATCAATAATACATGGTTTAAGAATGTGGTTTCTATTTGAAGTAAGAAGAGTAGTTTCTTTACAAATTATGATGCATTTCAAAGAAGTTGGGATACTAATAAAAAGTTTCCATATTCGAAACATTGTCGTACATAGTCTAAGGATCATGCCAGAATAGGATCTCAAGGGCGGACCCGAAAGTGGTGCAAATGCAATGTAGAACAACATAAAGGGATTGGAGAAGTTATTTTTGGAGTGTTGAAGCTTTCGTGCTACACATTGGATCCCAAAACTTATGCCTTTTATAGTAGTATTTGTGATACCTTCAGACAAGATGGTAGGCTTCTTCTGAGATAGGAAGGCAATGATTTTACTTGGTAAGCAACGTGAGTGGGTTTTGATGTTTACAATGCACCAACAACCATAGTTTCTAGGTTCACAAATGATATCTCAGTCCCCTAGGTGATTGTGTTTGATATTACAAGAATATCCCCAAACAAAACATTTTCTAATATGGTCAATTTTTTTTCTCAACAAGAGATGAAGAGCAATACAACTGAGAAGGTAGGAGGAGATGTTAGGTAAAGAAAAAACTAAAAGAGTGACACAACAAGCTACGCAAAAAAGTGTCTCTTCCAACTAAAAAGTTTCAAAGTGGTTTTTTCAGTATAGTCTCTCAACCTGAGTTTTTGAGTCTCGAGATGGAAAGAGGCAGTTCAAGATATGTCATAGGAAAGCATCTTCTAGATAGCCTATAATTTGTTTAAATTGGCACATGCATGCTACTGAGACATGAGTGCCTATGATGGAGGATTTGTAAAGGTTAATTTTAAGTCCAAAAGGTGAGAAAAATACCCACAATGAGAATGGTATCAATAAGAATCCTATCATTCAGAGGGAAATGATGATATTCTCAACAAATTGCATGATGCCAGCCTCATTGAATTTATGGTACTGGATGTGGTCAAGAAATCCAAAAGAGAGTGAAAGTTTATACATACGATCCAGAATGGAGGTGGGAAGAAGTAACAGTGTAACCTACTGATTTTCCATACTTGATTGATTTTGTGTTATAATTAGTAATATCCTTATCTTAAAAACCTCAATTTCAATTTATTGATTCATATTTTAATTTCTTTGTCTAAATAAGTAACTCTTCTCATTTTAGAAGGTGTTACAATCTAATCCGTGAATCTAACTCCGTAAACCACATTGGCATCATTTGTTTAGTTGAAAATATTTGAGTCTAAAGATATTTGAAAGACCTTTCATGAATCTAATACTCTCTAACAAGAACTAGTGTCAATATAATAAAGTTAAAATACTATTTATAAATTATATATTAATTAGTTATCGAATTGTGATATAAGTTTTTCATAAATTAGGTCTTAGAATTAAATGGAGAATTAACATTTTATTTAGACGTCCTCTAACTTATCTACCCCTATTCCATGTTTTATCATTTGTACTTTGTTTGACGGTCCAATTAATTAATAGCAAACTTTCACATTCACTACATTGATATTACTCATTGAATACCCTCATTATATAAGTTTTCTTAATGTGTAATGTGCATTTCTTTTTTTTTTGTTCCTTTCCTCACACATAGATGGAATACTGCAATGACAAAAATCAATAGCCATTTCCATCTTTCCTTCCTCTTCTCCTTACTCACATCACTCCCATCTTGATTCTCCCCATCATTTTTCAAGTCTTCACCCAGTCAACATGTAATGACCTCACTATTCAACATCCCCAATCAAGGAAAGACCCAAGAAGTCGAGAGCCATTACCTAAAATTCCCAAGAATCTAGACTTTATCAAATAACCAATAATAGTAAATGATTTCCATTATTTCAAACATTGTTTTCAACATGCTCCTCCAAGGAGTTACTTGAATTTATATCATCATAACTGTACATATGAGAAGAAGTATATATGTAATCCTCCTTTACTTAGCTTTGATGCCCGTAGGTAGTTTTCATCTTGATATCTTCATTTTTAGCATGTACCTAAAGCGACATGAAATAAAAGCACGTATCAACATAGTGAAATACTGGGTGTACACGAGGTTCATGAAAAAGTTTGCAAGTATGCTAACAACATATAATCAATCAATTACTTGCAAATAAGAATTGGAATTTTCTTTGCATATTCTAACCCATGCTTGATGTGGCATATTGGGTGTGATCATTGCCCCTCCAGGGCTCATGTGTGTCACTCCTCAATGCATGTCATCCTAGGGTTTAGAATATGATATATTTATTTATGTGATACTCATAGTGGCATTATAATTGAAGATGATGTAAATAAACACTCAATAATTTATTTCAACAATCCTAGAGAAAATCTCGGAAAACGCCGACAAACTATAGTGCGGGTAATCATAAGTGTAACCATGTACCTTTTGTAGAAACATTCAGATCATAATCATACTTCAAGTACTCTAATCATATCATCCTATCAAGCAAGCAAGGATGGATCCAAGCAATTCAACATCGGACCTGCATGTAAGTAATCCTAAAGTGTAATGACCCCCTCCTCCTGTTATCCCCAATTAAGGTGGAGCAAGAGGGAAAGTGACATTACTTTAATATAGGATCAATGGCTAAAATTAACCCAAAAAAATTAATAAATTTCACTAAATAGGAAAGAGTTTATACAATAGAAGAGATAAACGTTTCACTAAGAAGTTACACTGGGAATGTAAACTAATGTTTGTAACTTGAAAATAAAATATAACTATCTGTATCCTCTAGGATTATATTAAAATTTTCTTTTCATGTCTTTTTCTCTGGATATCCATTTTTCATCATACTTGCATACACTATAGAAGATTATCCTAAAACATTGACAAACAACACTCAGTCAGTATAACAAGTCATAACAGTATGTGGGGGAAACAAAATGTTTGCATTTAAGTATAACAACATATTCAACCATATGAACAAATATGATTACAACAATTGAATCTTTCATTTTATTTCTAACTTCTCAAGTTAATCTCCATGGAACACTCCCTCTCTAGAGTATTCATGTGGGGAACCCTCTCTCTATGGTTGTCCCTATAGTGGATATCTCATGACCATCCTATCCAGGCTTGGTTTATTATGACCTTCTTCTCTTGGATAGGCCTCATCATGATCATTCTATCCAGGCTTGGTCTTAGTGATCATCCTATCCTGGCTTGATCACTTTCAATTACATCCCACATGTATCTCTTACATCCACTAGAAATAGTTGAGCAAGTTATTCTTATATAATGTGATAATTGTAGTCACTTTAAAGATTGTACAAATTAAATAAACAACCAACAATTTATTAGCAATCAATGTCGAAAACCTCAAAAATACCCATGAATCATGTAAGTCAAGTAGTCATAGGAGTAACCGCACACCTTTTTTAGGAGTACTTGATGTCCAATCAAAAGAGAAATAAAAGCAACCAATCAAGCAACTACCCTAAAATTAAAGCATAATACCCATGTATTATTATTTTATTCAAAAACTACCATTAAGACTGGCTTGGGTCCCAAGATAGGGTTTTGGGGTCAACTTAGGGTTTCATTAGCGTTTTGGCTTCCCAAGCCTTAATTATCACTTATCATGTACTTTTGATTCACAAACCCTAATTTTATCATCATATGCATTTTTAACTCAAGAAACCCTAATTCATCAATTAATTAGTTGGTATTCTCAAATTAGATCCAAGTTATCCCTTTTTATCAAAAAGAGAAATTGTTGATTATTAAGATCAATTGAACACATTAAGATCATCAAAACCTAAAAATTAGGGTTCTTATGCATTAAACACATTAATGATAGCAACTTTGGGTACTTTTTGAACTATAGGTAGATATATGTCCTAATTTTGTTTTTATTGCATTCCTTGTATCTTTTTGAGAAAGATCCATATATTACTTTCGTCATTGGATCATCCCACTAATTGTTATGATTTTTACAAAATTTAATCATTCCAACCAATGGGGGCTTGCCACCTACATAGAGAGCCCTGGGTCCTGTCCTACCAATGCAGCTTTGGCCAATTGGGTTGCCCGCCTACATGGTGCCCTTACCTATTCACCATGCATCTGAGGGCAAATGTGTTATTTCATGGTCTCTCTTCTTCTACCTATCGACGACTATCTTCTATCCCTGACCAAGTTCATCGAATAGTTCACTCAAAGAATTAGAAACCTAGAGTGGCAACAAGTGGCACGATTTCCTCCGTTCGACTTCGATGAACTTATTGGCGACCTCTGATTGCTCAGAGAGGGATTGACGACGACGGATTGGAACTTGATCCAGTGGCAGATTTCCCAGGAAGAAGAAAGGAGAAGAGCAGAGTGTGGTTGTGGAATTGAAAGTCGTGTGAGGGTCTAAAGAGTCGGAGACAGATCGTGAGAAACCAAGGGGATTTGTAGAGATGTCTCCACCCATATGTAGTCCTAGGGTCAGGTTCATTTCCATTAGTATCAATAAAATTAGGTGAATCTTATAGAATCCCCAATTTTAGGAAAAAGTGGGGATGGTTAGGTGTGATTTGTGTTCCTGAAGTCAATTGATTAATTTCCCAATATGATCGTGCATTGAAGAGGGAGAAAGGAGAGAAATGATTCAATTTTGATGTTTCCTAAACTAGTCGAGGGTAGGTGATGATATTATGATAATCCAATCCAATTCCAAGGGTCAACAATAGGCGTGCTAATTTAAAGGATCTGAGTATAGTTCCAGTGTCAAAAGAAATCATGGCATTTAATGTAAAATCCTATCAATTCACACACTTTATGGATTTTTGTAAAATTCATATCTCTCACATCTTTAATCCTTCTTCTCTCAAAATTTAAGTTGAAAGTTGATAATGAGTTTATCCAACTACATGAAATGTTTCAGGCCAAAACTTGAAAAGAAAAGGTTCTTTTCTCAACATGCAAGTCTTCCTCTTATAAGGCATATTTTAAGCATTAATTCAATACTTTTTTCTTTGTTATCTTTTATACATTATTTATTTGATTACTTTTCTTATTAGAAATTATGTCAAACAAAAATCTAACCATTAGTGGTCATCAAAACTATATTCTAGAGAATTCCACACAAATCTCACATGTATGTAATTTATTATTTATTATCTTTTGCCTTTTCCTTATTATTGGATTTTCTTCTCTTACTTTTCCCATATATCCATAATTGGACTAACAAAAATAGTAGAAACCACAAAATTCAAAACAAAGGGGAAATTTGCAAGAGAATACCATTCTTTTAAAATAATGCACACATATTTCCAATATTCCCTTTTTTATTGAAATGACTACATTTCAACTAAATCAAATACAAGTGCAAACCAGGTTATAACATCCTTCCCCTATTATAGGAATTTTTCCTCCAAATTTGACTAATCATACAAACAATTCAGGATGAGACTTTTCCATGTCCTTCTTTATCTCCCATGTGGCTTCATCCTCACCATGGTGCTTTCCAAGAACCTTTACCATCTCTATCTTTTTATTCCTGAGCTCTTTCACCTTGGTATCCAATACCCTCACAAGTGACTTAGGCTATGTCAGCCTCCCTTAGAGTTCAATAGGTTCAATCCTCAATACATGGCAAGGTACCTTCAGATAGAGCTTCAGATTGGACACATGGAACACATCATGCATCATACTATACTGTTGGGGTAACACTAAATGATAGGTAGCTTCATCAATCCTCTATAGGATCTCGAACAGACCATGTATTGGGAACTCAGTTTTCCCCTATTCTTAGATATATCTCAGAGGGGTTGGATTTTCAAAAACACATAGTCACCAACAGTAAAGTGAAAATCAGTCTACTTTGCATCAACATGTGAATTTTGTGTATCTGGGGCTCTCTTCAGCCTTTTTCTTGATCAAAGTGGCCTTATCATCGTACAACTTTAGTTCCTATAACCTGAACAAGGTCCTCTCCCATAAAGAGATTCATAAGGAGGCATCTTGATACTGGCTTAGTAGCTATTATTATTGGCGAACTCAGCTTAGGGTAGGTAATTCTCCCATGATCCACCCCAATCGAGCACACATGCTCTCAACATATCTTCTAATGTCTAGATCATTCTCTCTGACTGTCCATTAGTCTGGTGATGATAGCCTGTGCTGAATTTCAACCTTGTACTGAGTTCTTCATGCAATTACTTCTACAACATAGAGGTGAACTTAGGTTCACAATCAGAGATAATTGAACTTCGAATTCCATGTAGATGAACTATTTCCCTAACATACAATTCGGCTAGGTCTGTTACCTTGGTAGTAATATTTAAGGTAAGAAAATGTGCTGACTTGGTTAGGTGGTGCACCACAACCCATATTGCATAACGACCTTTGTTTGCCTTGGGGTGACCCACCACAAAATCCATAGTGACATGGCCCCATTTCCACTCAGGAATTTCAGTTGATTGCAGTAATCCATCAGGTCCCTAGTGTTTAGCCTTCACCATCTACATCTGAGACAACTTACCACATATGTTGCTATGTCTCTCTTCATTCCATGCCACTAAAAGTATCACTGCAAGTCTTTAGACATATTAGTTGTGTCGGGTTGTACATTATACTTAGAATCATGGGCTTCTTGTAACATATGAGTTTTCAAGGGCAAATCTCTTGGAACCCAAATACGACTCTTGTATCAGATTCCACTGTCCACACCTGTCGGTTGGCATGTTTGAGGTTTTCCCAACATGCCTTTCATCTTTTCAAGCTGTAGGTTGACCAACTGGGTACCTAATGACTCTATCAATAGATCACATGTTATTTGAATATTAGCCAATCAGATTTGGTCTTCTAATGGGTGAAGATTCCTCCTAGCAAACTACTCTAGTTCTCTTCACTGCATAGATAAGATAGTCACACAACTGAGCTGTTTCTGACTAAGAACATCTGCTACTACATTACCATTTCCCAAGTGGTTGACGATGGTGAAATCACAGTTCTTCATATACTCCATCCATCGTCTTTGTATCAGTATAGGTCCTTTTGATCCAGGAGGTACTTCAAGCTTCTGTGGTCAATGAGGATTTCAAAGGTAGCTCCATATATATAGTGTCTATAGATCTTTAGGGCATGAATAATTTCCCTAATTCTAGGGCATGTTCCAGGTACTTCACTTCATTCTACTTGAGCTGTCTAGAGGCATAGGTGACAACATGTTTATTCTTCTCTAGTACACATCCAAGCCCCATCTTTGATGCACCAGTGAAGATCATAAAGCCTTCATTGCCTGATGGTAGAGTCAAAACGGGAGCTGTGGTAAGCTTCTCCTTCAACATCTAGAATCGAGCTTCACACAACTCGAACCACAAAAAGTTCTCATCTTTTTAGGTGAGGTTGGTGAAGGGTAAATAAGTCTTTGATAAATCCTTAATGAATCACCAGTAATACCTAGAAAATCCCAGGATGCTACAAATCTTGAAAGCATTTTTTTGTTCTTTCAAATCACGTAAAGTCAATACTTTGGTAGGATCGACTGATATGGTCCTCTAGATATAATGTATCCAAGGAACATGACACGGTCTATCCAAAAATCACATTTCAAAAACTTTTGGTAGAACTTATGCTTTCTCAAGATATCAAGGACTCTAGCAAGGTGGTCATGGTATTTCTCTGAGTCATCGGAGTATACCAGGATGCCATCTATGAACACTATGACAAAATAGTCAAGGAAAAGTTAGAATACACTGTTCATGAGATTCATAAACACACTTAAGGCATTGGAAAACCTAAAAGGCATGGCCAAAAACTCATAATGGCCATAGTGGGTTTGAAAGGTAGTTTCCAAAATATCTTCTTTCTTAACTCACAACTGGTGGTACTCAGATCTTAGACCAATCTTTGAGAAAACATGGGCCAACGTGAGCTGGTCAAATAGTCATCTATACAGGGTAAAGGATACTTGTTCTTAATAGTAGCTTGATTTATCATTCTATAGTCAATAATTATGTTGAGCAATGCATCCTTCTTTTTCACAAAGAGGACTGGTGCTCCCCATGAACAAGTGCTAGGTTTGATGAAGCCTTTGTTTAGCAAGACTTGCAGTTACTTTTTTAGGTCAAGCAACTCAACAGGGGCCATCCTGTAAGGTGCCTGGGAAATCAGGTTTGCCCTGGGAGCTAGCTCTATCGAGAAGTCCACTTCTCTCTCTAGAGGTATGCTAGGAAAATCATTCAGGAACACATCAACATATTCCCAGACTACATTTGTTTCCTGTAAGGGCCACACCTTAGGCTCTGATTGGGTAACTACTACTAGCAATGCCTGGAAACCCTAGTCTATCATCTAATCTGCCTTCAAGGATGACACATACAAGCTAGCGGTGTTGGGAAATAGCACTACAAAATAAGTAGTTGAAATATGAATTTAATTGCCATATTCCCCATAACCAGTTGACTGCGTCAACAACTATATAATGGAAAGGATGATTTTGAGGATATACCTAGTCCTAGAGCAATTTTAGCGACATATTCCTCATTATTACATATGCACAATTGTCGTCTAGTTTCTCATGGATGGTGTCTGTGTATCTCCTGGTCTTCACCATGATAGCAAACTGGAACAACATCTACAACGGCTCCTACAGTCTCACCATGAATGGCAGGTTGACATTGTCCTCTAAGTGATAGAAAACAACCTGTCACCTCTAGAGTAGTCCAAGCAGACCACCGGGAACTCCACGTTGAGCTACCAGAGCGAACGAGAAGGAGTTGTCCCCTTCTCTTGACATACTAGTCGCCGACATGCTCTCCCACAACTGATCCTCAGTTCTCTTCCTTGCAATCCCTCCCTCTAACATGTAGGACTTGCTTGGGCTCTCTATTGGTTACCACAACCAGAGACGACAACAATTGTCAAAGGAATTGATTCACAATTGTGTCTCTTGGGAAGCCCCCAATACCCCTCTATTTATAGTAGAGGCCAGGGTCAAGGTCCTGATCAGTGTGGGGGTAGAAGGGTCTAGAATCATGAATGTTCTAGAACATGTGAACCACGAGATGGTTGTCTTGAATAGTGAAATAGTCATCTCATGAGTGAGATAGTCATTTCATGTAGTTTCCTATTTTGAATCAAATTGGAAATTTAAATCCAACTAATGCACAACATGAAATCAACACTAATTCTTGATGCAATCTAATTTCCCCACAAACTGGGCACCTCACTCATGTGAGCTTGTCATATCATGACCACAAACTGGTTGTCTTACACATGTGAGATGGTCATCTCATGATCACAAACTGGTTGTCTCTCTCATGTGAGATGGTCGTCTCACGACCATCACACGAGACGGTCGTCTCGTACCCCAATTTCTGGAAAACGTTAGCCAATTCAGTTTCTCATCAACCTGACACTACAAGTAGTCAGTCCAATGCTTGAACTTAATGATTCTGAGTCCATTTAGTTGATCTATTGTTTAATTGTATACCTAAACACTTTTAGCATTCAATCTAAACATCATTCATGAATATACTCCTTTAATCCAAGTGTATCCTATGCGTGTGATCCCATAGGTCTAGAATTACATTGGCAGTGAATGTCCATAACAAATTATGACATCACAAACAAAGAATGGTGCCTAGTCACACATCATTGCTACCCACGTAATTTGGAAAGTTGGAGAACAACTTCAACCTACAATCTATGGTTAGTGTTATGGTGATCGTATAGTTCCTTTATCTCTAATATCCATATTGAACTCGAGGCATAGAATCGTCATCCTCTCAACATTCCATCCATGTTCCTTGAACTAGAGAAGACTGTCTGAGATGCATATGAGTTCACATAACACATATGAATCACATCAGTATGGTGGTACATTTCTCAGTCTCGCTTATTAAGAGGACTTGGATATCAAACTCCTATAGGATGGAAAAATCCCATCTACATCACTCACACTCAGTTCCCATGTGTCAAAGATACCCAATCATCACCTCTATGGCAACCCATATTTTAGGATTACGTTTGATGATGTCAAAGTATACCCAATGACATGTGATGAGTGTAGTGACTTCAGGTCTAAGAACCAAAATTACCACTTCCATTATGGGAGATGATTCTGACTACCATTCCATGGTATCCATGTATCACTCTCATGGTGGGTCTATCTGATACACTATTCACTAACATGTATCTATGTGAGTGACTTTATATCATATATCATGACTAATGAGACTCTCTCATCACTCAACACACACTCTAGTCTTATGTATTATTGTTGTCTATTTTTCTTCCATACTAATATTCGACTAGGGACATAACAAGAATGTATGTACTCTTAGCATCCATATGATCTCATTGTTCAAGTCACACACTTGAAGACATGTCATTGAGTAACATCGTTCTTTAAACATCTACTTATGTCTGTCTCATCATCTCATGATTGAGACAAACACAATAAATGGAATTACCTTTATTATTAGCAAATCAGGTATCTAATGCCACATCCAAATCATCATATGATTGGCTCTCTAAACATACATACAAACAAACTCCCATTTTCACTTAGGTCCAATCACCCATGAATCATATTACAAGTACTATTAACATGTCTATGATGTTTTTCTACGCAAGAAACATTTGCTTCAAGTCGGTATATTGCAAGTTTCACATCTCTTCATTGTACTATTACTCATATGAGATGTAAGTGTCATAGTATGGTAAATGAGATTCCCAGCCTATTTAGTAGCTTCATTTTTTTCATAGTATTTCTATTGTTCCAACAATGGTTGAAACCTTACACAAGTTCACCCATATGTACTTCTTGATCCATACAATATCTTCTGTTGTTATCATAACATAGAGATACCTGGCTTCTTTTGTAGATTTGAACAACTGTCATTCAGTCAGAACCCTTTCTAGCTTATAGTTCTCATTTAATATCAAACATAAATTTAGATTGCAATTATTAATTTGTTAGTTTAGAAGATTGCATCGGTGTAACTCTTTACAACCAACTCTTCCTTATTACCATAACTAAGGAACCGATCCTTTTAGTACTTCACAAGAACCCAAGAATGTTCCTTATGGTAGTCCAGTGACACTCACTGGTATCTAACATATACCCTCTCATCATGTCCAATACATACAAGATTGCTAGGTAGGTATACATATGTCCTCTCATCATGTCCAATACATTTGAGATGACTACATATCCTCTCATCATGTCCAATACATACGAGATAATTGGACATCCTCTCATCATGTTCAATACATATGAGATAATGGGATATCCTCTCGTCATGTCCAATACATACGAGATAACGGGATAAGTACATATTATTACATTCAAGATTGATCCAGCTGCAAATGCATATGGAATCTATCCATGTGTTTTGATTCTTCATAAGAACTGGAACACTAGGATCCTGAGAGACTAACTCCATGGAACATGGACATGTTCTCTCTCATTAAGTCCTACATGATGAACTCTTCAACATCTTACAAATGTATGTGCAATTTCTTAGGTGCGGCTTCCTAGATATATCTCTATAGATCTCAATCCCTATCACATACAATGTCTTGCCTAAACCCTTCATAAAGAAGGTGTTTCCATCTAGGTATTAACTTTTGTAGGATAATGATGTATTCCCCATGATCATGTGGAATATAAAATATGCTCCCACTAAATCTTTTGTAATCACAAATTTCATCTTCATTTTGAGTCAAGTAAAACTCTTTGACTATCTTGTCAAATAGAAGATTCTAGCTCAAAGATGCTTTCTTCAATCCATAGATTGACCTTTGTAGCTTATAGACTTCATTTGCAATATTGGATTTATAAAACCTTTAGGTTGAGACACATACACATCCTTTTAATTATTCTAGTTAAGGAACGTAGTTTTAACATCCATATGACAAATCTCATAGTCATACTAAGATGCAACAAGCATGATCCAAATGGATTTAACCATGGTAATTAATGAAAAGACTTCATCATGTTCAACACCTTGGACTTGTTTGAAACTTTTTGCAACCAATTTACCTTTCCATGTTGGTATTCTTACAAAGACCCAAATGCTCCCTATGGTTTTTACCCCTTCAAGTGGATCCAACAAGGTCATACCTTGTTGGTGTACACAGAGTCCATCTTTGTTCCCATGGCCTAAAGCCATTTCTTAGACTCTAGTCCCTCAATAGATTCTAGGTAGTTTGTTGACTCAACATCTATGATCAACTTACCGCAATTCCGAGTTATAAGTGTTGGTATGTATGCCCTGAGAGCCAATCATGGGATGATTGGTGGGATACATTAAGATTGATTTGATTAACATCAAAGGCAAGTTTCCAATTCTTTCTGGTTCAGTCATATGAGATAATGATAGAATAGATTGAATGTCTAGAGAATGATAATACTCAATGATGTATGATTTCAGGTTAAGGACCTGAACGATGAGATCATACAGATGCTAAGAGTTTGTACATTCTTATTATGTCCCTAGTCGGATGTCATTATGGAAGGTAGATAGACAACAATGACACACAAGACTAGATTGTGGTGTTGGTTGATGACAAAATCTCATTAGTCATGATATGGAGATATCAAACCAAACTCATAGGTACTTGTTAGAGAACAAGTGTACGGGACAGTCCCACTGTGAGTTTGACACATGGAACCATGACATGATAGTCACAGACATTTCTCACAGTGATGGTGGTGAGTGAGGTTCTTTGACCTGAAATCACTACACTCAACACATGTCATTGGGTACACTTTGACATCATCAAATGCAGTCCTGAAACATGGGTTGTTATAAAGGTGATGATTGAGTGGCTTTGATACATGTGGCTTTTGAGGGGTGAGTGATAGATATCGGATTTGTCCCTCCTGAGGGAGTTTGGTATCCATGGCAACTTGATGAGTAGGATTGAGATAGGTGTGCACACACATGTATGAATCAATATGTGATATTGATGTCAAACATATCTCCTCCAATCTACTCTGAGATCAAGAAAGTGAATGAACATCGAAAGGATGACTGTTCCATGCCTTGAGTTCATTCAGGATATCAGAGACAAAGGAATTATACATTCACTGTAACACCATTCACAGATTGTAGGATTGAAAGTTGTTCTCCAACTTTTTATTTCACTTGGGTAGCACTGATGTGTGACTAGGCACCACTCTTTGCTTGTGAAGTCATAAGTGTTATGGACTTTCACTGCCAATGTGAAATGGACCTGTAGGGTCACACACATAGGATTTAACTTGGAAGAGGAGTTTATCCACAAATGATGTTTAGATTGATTGCTAAAGGAGATTAGTAGTTCAATTAAACACTCAATCAATTGATAGCTCAGTATCATAGTGTTCAAGGTGTTGGACCAATTGATTAGAGTATTAGATTGATTGAAACTGCAATTGACTGATTTCACACTGTCTGCACTCCCAATCGATCGGCTCATGTGATGAATCGATCGGCTCAGGTTGGTGAACCGATCGGCTCATGTGATGAACTGTTCGGCTCAGGACAGGCTGAACCGACCGGTTCAAGGGTTGAACCGATCAGCTCAACTGGTCCAAACGAGCGAGTTGGGAAAGTTAGGTTGGTAAGAAATTTCTTTTTCGTTTCACTTGTCCAATTTGATTGTAACAAGGATTGGTATTTGGATCAATTCAAAACAAAAGTGGAAAAGCCAATCGGGAACTGACCAGGGAAGTGAACCGACCAGTTTAGAAGTGAACCAATTGGCTCAGGTGTCCCAACCGACCGGTTCAGGTGTGAACCGATAGGCTGAGGTCCCCAACTGACTGTTTCATGCTTGAAACGATCGGTTCAGCTGGCGCAGTTGGTTGTTTTTTTGGAAAATCTCGAACCCTTCTACTCCTACTTTAGTCCCAAATTGCCCGGGGTAGAGAACCATGTCCCATGACCCTCCAATATATAGGGGTATTGGGGGCTTCTCAAGTATAACTCAGAACACCAGTTGCTCTGCAAAGTTGTCGTTCTCTCTGGTTGTGGTAACCAGGAGAGACTGAGCAAGTGCTACCCGATAAGGGAGGCACAACAAGGGAAAGACAACTGTAGAAAAGTGACTGGTGGCAGGAGAGTGTGTCGGTGACTAGTATGCCGATAAGAGGGTACAACTCCTTCTGGTGCCTCGTGCGACAAGAAGATCAGAGATCCAGGTGGTCCGTGTGGACTACTACAGAGGAGGGATATTTTTGCCACTCGGAGGACAACTATCAATCCCGACAGTCTCGGTGAGACCAGGAGCTGCACAGATACCGTCCAAGACCAGAGGTGAAGACCGCACTAGCTGTGAGGTAATATCGTTGAGCAAGCCTCAGGACAAGGTACACCTCTACAAACTATCCTTCCTATTGTATATACATTGACACGATTCCTTTATACTGGGTTCGGGGAGAAGAATTTTTTTTGTTTTTGCTACCTTCTCTGTCTCCCCTAAAACCCAATAGTGGTATCAGAGCCACGTCAACTACTCTATACTTTAGGATTATTGATATGATTGATTTTGGTTTGTCGCCTTTATTTATTGCATACGATGCGAATAAAATTGGATTTATAAATGTCCAATCCTAAATCTACAAATCTCAATATACATATATGATATGTAACATGAATGCGCTCGATACGCATAACCCTTAAACGAGTTTTTTGGTGGATGTATAGTGTGGTTATGGCCAATAAACCTTATGTATGTGTGCTTGGTTGAATGTGGTTGCTTGCATCTCGGTCTGCGCACTGATTCTCTATCCCTTATTCCTGATGTAACTTGAGATAACTCGAGATTTCTTTCCTACCTTTTCTCGCCCCGAATGTAACTCAGGGTTTCTCAATACAAATGTAAATAGGATAGAACTTGTATTTCCTATTATGTCAAAGAACGGCGGACAACCTGACGACAATTGAGACGACCGGTTCAAGGTGTGAACTGATCGGTTGGTGTTCTAGACAACCAGTTTGAGGAACGAGATGAGCGGGTGGCAGCCATGAGGAGATGCATGATGACCTTATGAACCGATCGGTTGGACGAGCCAATCGATCAGCTGGTGGCACCCAACCGACTGACCTGTTGGCGAGCCGATCAATCATGGAGATGAGTTGACCAAACCCAGAATGGAAAAGCACAGAGTTCATCTTGTACAGGTTGCATGTGATGTGGATTTAGATGACCGTGATTCCTGTTGGCTCGAGGAATCACATTAGGATGGCCATAATCATCGCTTTTATCGTTTCACATGTTTTCTGTGGGATATAGCATGTATATGATACATATTATATATTGTGGTGATTGGATATGTATATGTACCTTTAAAAACCAAATCCCTCATCTAAATATTAAGTATTTTATGCCTTCCATTAGCGGCACACATGAAAAACTTGATTGACCAAGCGTAGGTTATGCCAAAGCGTGGTGCTCCGTCTATCTCGTGGAAGTGTGAAGGGTAAACATGTAGGTTCTACCAAAGCAGAGTGCATGTTTACTGTGTCAGCTTTTGGGTTAGACTTAACTGGTGATTCTTAGAGTGTCTAAGCCCAGAGGCATGGAATGTTCATGGCAAGGTGTTACGCATTTTCATTCACCAAGAGTTGCATATGATGCAATTGGCATGATGGCCTACCTAAATAGTCAAGATTGTGGGCGATCAACCAAAGCTGACTCATGACTTGATGAAATACGAATCTTGCTCACTAGAAGGTTGTATGCTACAATCTTCCAAATTGATGGCGAGGGCTACCAATTTGAACAAAAATAGTGGTAGCGATAATTAATTAAAGTCATAATTATATCGTCAACCTTTCAAATCAATCAAATAAGTCAAAATTGAGTTTTGGACTAAATTGCATATATTTCCTTTTGTACAATAAATGTCTAATAAAAAATAATCACTTTATTTGTGATCGGTCTTTGAGACCAACAAATTAAATGGGAATAATTCCACGACTAGTTAGGACGTTGAGAAGTGTTCTCAATCGAACAGCGAAAGCTCTACGTCCTAGTTATACCAGGACCAGATGAACTCAATCCCACTACACCAATGGATGAAAGTATGCTTATGGAAGCATATCGAGGATGCCATTGATGTGGAGTGCTTAATGTTGTATTCTCTGAACTATGAGTTACAGAGACAACATGAGACATATGATGTCTCCAAGACACTATCCTAGTATGTCTTGACAGAAGAAGATCCATTAGGTATTCACACACTCAATGTGATTGGGTATGACTAAATTGAGATTTCCTCTGAGCCAACAGTTGGCTACTGGTATGATACTACAAATGTTGTGAGAATCTTACAGTTCATGATGAACTACAACATGAACAACTTTGACAAGCATTGTCAAAGTTGTTGGACATGTTGAGGAAAATAGAGGCAAAGATGAAGAAAGACAAAACCCTAATCTTTGATCGATGAGGGCTAAGTCTTAAAGGCAAGTTAAGGGCAAGGGCAAAGCTAAGAAGGGTTCTGATGCTAGCCAGTTTCCCAAGTCGTCTTCAGCCTCAAGGCACATGGGAGGGTGAATGAGGGAAATGCCCTCTATATCTAGAAGAACAAAAGAAGATGAAAGGAGGGGATAGAGATCTCCTCCGTAGGTAACATGAAATAAACACTTCTTTATCTGAGGTATATGATACCAAGATATGGATATGTTATATATGATATACAAGATCTGCAAAGAAGTGATGGCCTTTGTAAAAGGACCAAGAAAGAAGTACTCATCATTGGAGCAAGTGTTGCTGCCATAGATAGGAGTACCTTTTAGTTTATTTCAGCCTAAAGGACATGAAATAGAGTTGAGAACTGCTATTTCAATTTGCCAATAGAAACACTTTATTGTTGCATCTTGTTGAGACAAGGATGGCTATCAATATAGTTGATGTTTCAAAGATATGATCTTTGTGGCAATGCCTTGTTTATCTTGTGATACTTGGTATGCATAAGATAAGATGATACCTAAAAGTCATTGATAACTCAAACAATCAAATTAGCATAAATCATGAGAAATTCATTTCTAGTTTCCATATGATGGATAAGTCTAGACTCTTTTTGGTTAGAGAACCAGTAAGAGAAATGAATCTCTTAGACATGATTAATCAATCTACACTAGTGGTAGTGGGAGAATGATTATCCTATTAGGTATAATGCATGTGATGTATTCACATACCTATTGGAGCAAATACTAATACTTCAAGCGGTGTTTAGAGAAATACCAAATATGAATATCTTGAAGTGTTGAAGGATATCATAGATGAAGTACGAATTTAATAAAGTGTTAATTCTTGATGAGATCAATGAATGAAATACTTGGACCAAATGTTTGAGAACCTTATGAGTGATTATGATAGTGTATCATAGTGAACTCATGATTAAGGCATGGTGATATCTAAATCAAAAGGAATCATACTCTTAGGAGTTAGAGGATGATTATCAAATAACTAAATTATTCTTAAATAAATAATACCCTACACTAATAAAGGACATTAAGAATAATAAAGAGTTGTGAGTTCTTATATCCTTGACAGATACAGCTCAATTATCTATGTGCTGAGTTGGTCATGTGATGAGTCAACTATCTAGATGAATATGAGGAACTAGATTTTGAGTTATGGTTTATGACCATTACATCCTAAATGACTTCCATGTGAACCATAAGGTATGACCTTGATGGTATCAACCATTGGGATGAAATCCATAAGTGTGAATGAGTCTTAAGTGTTAAGACACATGGATGACATTTTGAGAAGGATGATGCTTGTTGATTGCAACTTAATGACTAAGAGATTTGTCATACAGATACTAAAACCACATTCCTATGAGGAATAAAACAAGGATGTGTACGTGACACAACCTATAAGGTTTATGAATCCATTAATGCAGATAAAGTCTATAAGTTACAGTGGACTAATCAATGTGATTGATTAAGTACAAGCAACTCAGAACTATGATCTTTATTTTGATAATATAATCAAAGGGTTTGACTGATATGACAAATATAAAGAGAGATCTATGATTTAGTGGGAGCGTATTCACATTCCACATGTTGGTGTGAAATAGAAATGTTCTAGAATGGAAGTCCAAAGTGGAAGTTATCTTTAGGGAAGATAGAGATGTTTCCTATGTGATAGGAATAGAGATCTATAGAGATAGTTCTAGAAAACATATTGACCGGAAAAGAGAGAGAATACATTGGCAATCTATACTGAAAGGTTCAGTATGCACAGATTCAGTGGGAGAAACTTCTCCATGTTACATGGAGTTAGTATCGCAAGGCCAGATGTCCAATTCTTATGAAGAATGGAAACACTAAGAATAGATATGGATCTATCATGTATGTAATCATCCCATCATCTTGCATGTATGGACATGGTAAGAACAAAATGCATCCTGATAACTCGTATGTGGGACATGACGAGTAGATGTCTGTCTAGTTCTAGTAAGTGTTACTGGAATACCATAAGAACTTGATAAGTACTTAAGAAGCACTAGTTCTATGGAAATAAGGAAGGGTTCACTGTAAAGAGTTACACTGATGCAAACTTCCGAAAAGGACAAAAAATTAATCACAAAATATATATGGGATATATAAAAGTGAACATTTGTTGATAAATGGAAACGTTCCAATAAAGTCATTTAAAAGGAAAAGTCGTGTATCTGTGTGTTAGAGAACATTAGTGGATACTATATGGATCTGGGAGTTCATGAGATGAACTTATAGATATTCTGATCTTTGATGACAAGTAAGTAGTACTTGGTCATGCAATGTGGCTAAGGGTTAGCAAAGGAATACTAGATCACATATTATGGCAACTCCATCTTATACGTGTGACATACAACGAAGAGATGAGAGACATATAGTTAATACCGACTTTGGTAAGGTGTTTCCATAACTCACTATGTTAGCACTAGAGCACAGTAACATGTGGGACATGTTTGAAGATCACTATGAATATGATTCAAGGGTGATTGGCTCACAGTGCAAGTGGGAGTCTATTGGTATGTATGCCCTGAGAGCCAATCATGGGATGATTGGTGGGATAATTAATATTGATTTGATTAACATCAAAGGAAAGCTTCCAATTCTTTCTGGTTCAGTCATATGAGATAATGATAGAGTGAATGAATGTCTAGAGAATGATAGTACTCAATGACGTATGCTTTCAGGTTAAGGACCTGAACGATGAGATCATACGGATGCTAAGAGTTTGTACATTCTTATTATGTCCCTAGTCGGATGTCATTATGGAAGGCAGATAGACAATAATGACACACAAGACTAGATTGTGGTGTTGGTTGATGAAAAAATCTCATTAGTCATGATATGGAGATATCAAACCAAACACATAGGTACTTGTTAGAGAACAAGTGTACCGAAAAGACCCACCGTGAGTTTGACACATGGAACCATGGCATGATAGTCACAGTCAGTTCTCACAGTGATGGTGGTGAGTGTGGTTCTTTGACTTGAAATCACTACACTCAACACATGTCATTGGGTACACTTTGACATCATCAAACGTAGTCTTGAAACATGGGTTGTTATAAAGGTGATGATTGGGTGGCTTTGACAAATGGGGCTTTTGAGGGGTGAGTGATAGATATGGGATTTGTCCCTCCTGAGGGAGTTTGATATCTGTGGACACTTGATGAGTAGGATTGATATAGGCGTGCACACGCATGTGTGAATCAGTATGTGATATTGATCTCATACATATCTCCTGCAATCTACGCTGAGATCAAGAAAGTGAATGAATATTGACAGGATGACTGTTCCATGCCTTGAGTTCATTCGGGATATCAGAGACAAAGGAATTATACATTCACTGTAACACCATTCACGGATTGTAGGATTGAAATTTGTTCTCCAACTTTCTATTTCACTTGGGTAGCACTGATGTGCGACTAGGCACCACTCTTTGCTTGTGAAGTCATAAGTGTTATGGACTTTCACTACCAAGGTGAAATGGGCTTGCAGGGTCACACACATAGGATTTAACTGAAAAAAACACTAGAGGGGGGTGAATAGAGTTTTTAAATATTTTAATAATTATTTAACTCAAACAACCACAACTAAAAATGGAAAAAGGAGACAGGTGTTTAGAGTGGTTCCAACTTTAGCAAATACTAAAGTTGTCAGTCCACTACCCGGTTGCTTACCCAACCGAGATTTTGAAAGTATTTATTTTATTACCTTCACAAGGATTTATACAAAATACAATACTTTCTTTACACCCCTTGAACAGCCTTCACTTGAAGTAGATGCACCAACTTGAGGTAGCCTTCTTGAAGTAACTTCAAGCTCCCCCTTGAAGTAGCCTTCCTCTCTAGAAGTAACCTCCCTTTGCACCAACCATCTTGAAGTAGCTCAAGGTCCCCTTCTTCACCAAGAAGATCTCCACCCTCTCCAATCCGCAGCCTCCAACCTAGGAGTAGCAAGGAGAGTACAAACAATAATAGAGAACAAGAAAGAAAATAGAAATTACAACTTATCCTTTTGTAGCACAAGGCTTGATTTGCCTAGATCAAGCGTGTATATCTCCTAACCAAAGTGTATGGAAATGTAATTTCAGTGGATAGGAGATGCTAGCCTATAGGACACGAAATTTGAGCTAAGAGAAGAAGTAGCCAATTGTCACTATGCTCAATTTGCTCACAAAACAGGTTGCTCAAAGTATGCTCAAAGATTTCTCAAGTGTAACCAGTGTATTTAGGTGTCCTAAGGCATGTCCTATTTATAGGAATGTCCTACAAGTGCTTAAGGACGTTCTAGACACTTTCTAGGGATTTCTAAGTGATTAACTAGCCGTTAGGTATAAGTTTGTTGCTTTAGCAACGGCTAATTAATTAATTCTGTAGTTGCTGTCAGAGTCCATCTCGGTCGAGAAATGGTCGACCGAGACACCTACTCGGTCGAACTTTTGTCGACCGACAGGCTCTCTGGATCAAGTGTATGCAACATTTATCTCCAACTGCCAACCACCTTGTCAGTTGTGTCTAACGGCTACTTGGGTCTCTCTCGGTCGAGAAGATTGTCGACCGAGAGTGTCTCGGTTGAGGAGTTAGTCGACTGAGATTGACCCTGTTTCAATTTTTCAATTAAAGCACTAAGTATGTGTATGAGTGTGCCTATGTGACACTATTGAAGGGGATGACCTATCTAAATGTGATGTTTAGCTAGGGAGAATCTAACGCTTGATTTACATGAAATCTAAGTACTTGTACATTATATATTTGTACAAGTTTTTACAAAGTGATTACATTTCATGAAAATATAAATATGTAAGCATATGGATTTCCCTAATTGCTTTGTCATCCACCTTATTCCTGCAACACTCAAGTAGCACGTTAGATTAACAAGAATGAAATGTTTGTCATTATCAAAACAAAGGGATTTATAGATGTCCATTTAGCCAACAATCTCCCCCTTTTTGAAGATGACAAACATTTCCAAAATATAAATGAAGGAAATATAAAACATATGAGTTTCATACCTGAAGATTACCTTTTGTAGCCATTTTTGTTTTGCAAGTGAGTGCTGGCCGAGATGTTATGAAACTTATTTATATTTTTGATTTTATTTTATATTCTTTTCTCCCCCTTTGTCATTTCAAAAAGATATCCAAGTTGAATATTTGATATTACTTCTCCCCCTTAATTTTATACTATGCTCCCCCTTAGATAGAGATCCCAAATTAAGGTATGAATGCTTTGCAATAGATGGTCAGTTTAGCCACAACTTTAAATTTTAGGTATTTGCAAAGATTGCATCCTTTTTGATTTATTTTTATGTATTACTCCCCTTATTTTGTATGCTCTACTATAATAGTCTTATAAGCCATATTCAAAAGATGCCAAAAAGATATCCATTGTAAGAAGTAAAGATAACCAATTTCATTACGAACATGGAATTGTTACAAACATGGAAAGATAACCAAATTATGTAGAGATAACCCTTTTATTACAATTATGCAAAGATTTCATTACAACTAATACAACTCCAAATCTCACTGGAAAGACTTAAAGATTACATCAATATCAGGGTCTTTCCCAAGAAAAGGCTCAGCTCCATAATATTGGACCAAAGTTTGCCACTCCAGAGCACCTGTCTTGGTTAAGGCATACGCCTCCAAGAAGGTAGGAACACGATCAAATCAGAAATGAGCAGCAATATCTTGTAGTTGCATTGATGAAAACTGAGTGTGCGTGAGATCTGTAGATGGTGGTGGTGGAGTTTGGTAGTAGTTGCAAGAAGGATTATATGGGTTGAGCATGCCAGGATTTAAAGAATAAGGATATTCGTCTGGTTGGTTTGGAGAAAGGGTTTGCATTCTTTGGTTTAGATAAGTCATGGCATGATGGTTATAATCTAGTTGTTTACTTAGATGATATTGTGACCCAACAACATAGGTTAGGGTGTTTTGGATGGGATCATAGGGTAGGTTGGTAGGAGGAGGTGGTGGTATATCTTGAGTAGATGTCTCACCTTCTGTCCTATCCCTCTTGTGACCAAAATCAATTCCCATTATCTCTACTGTGTTTTTTCTTATTTTTTGTGGTCTTCTTTCCCATGTGTATCCCATATCCTCAATTTGTGTTTTAAGAAAGTGTTGAGTGATTTGGCATACAAAATCAACATATGGGGGATTGCCAGAAAACTCAAGCATGTTCTTAAGGATTATGCGGATAAAATTTACGGGAATACGTTTGATAATGGCATAAATTAAACACATGCGAAAAATAGGAACTTCAGACTTGTTTGCTCTAGGATGTATGTTTTTGGAAACAATAAGATTCACAATCCTAGCAGCAGGTTTGAGATTAATGGCATAGTAGGTACCCCTATCTCCGTGACACGTAGTATTAGATTGAAAAATGGCTCGTTTAATGTCACTAAGACTGACAGTATGGTCACCTTGGGAAAATGTATTGAGTGGATTTCCAGTTGTAAGGTCAAGAGTGTCTTGATATTCATCTAAGTCGATGTTGAGCATGTAAAGAATATCCTCTTCAGTAAATCGAAAGCTATGCCCATTGACCATAGAGTAGAAGAAGGTATGGTCATTTTCGGAATGGGAGATTAGGTTTGCATAGAACTCATTTACAACTTTTGAAGAGTAGGAAGGGAAGGAAGGGTTAAGAAATTCTTTCAAATTTTGCACCTCAAAAAGATCTTCCAGGTCGACGATGCTGAGGAAGTCCAAGACGTCAACCGGCCGTCGTGGAAGAGGAGTCTTGGAGGAGAGCCTGAGATAGCGATCACCAGCATCTCTGTCGACGAAGGGGATGTCGTTGATGATCGTCAATGGTGGAGTAGCCTCCCTTCCTTTCTTCCTAGCAACTTTCTTCTTTCCACGTGTAGAGGATGAAGCCATTTCTTTATTTTAAGGTGGAGAAGAAGCAAGAAAGTTTTGGGGATGAAGAGACTAAAGAGTTGCACAAGAATGCACTAGAGAGAAGCTATGGAAGCAAGAATATGAGAGTGTGAAGAAATGACCCATTTTGGTCCTTTTTATAGCAATCCAGTGACCAGGTCGGTCGACAATTTGTCGACCGATCGACCGCAACAGTCATATTCCAGACGCGCCACTCGACCGTCCAACGGTCGACTTGTAACGGTCGGCCGCCCAACGGTAACAGTCAGATTCCAACGGTCATATCCCAACGGTTGATTCTCGGTCGAACACTTGTCGACCGACACTGGCTCGGTCGAGCAATTGTCGACTGAAAGTGTGTCCGATGTTACTTTTGTCTGAGGTCTGTCGGTCGAAAAAGATAGGCTGACCGAAATGTTTTCAGTCGAAGAATTCGTCGACCGACAGACTTACTGAGTATGAATTTTTAAGCTGATTTTAATGCAAATGATAGATTAAATTTGTAGAGCATATATATATTTTCTAAGGGAGTAATATTGTGATTATTATTGCCAATATTTGGACAATTTTGTGATTCATAAATTAATTGTTCTTTTAATCACAATTTTTTTATATATAAAATGATATTCAAGTAATTATTGTGTCAAACTTATTTTAGGTCGACTTTGACTACAACCATAGCGCCCCTTGGTCAAATTTCATTTCAACCAAGAGGCGAATTTGCAGATTTTCAAATTGAATACTCATATATGAAGTATAATGTCTGCATGTAATTTAATTTGATGTCAATTTGAAGTATTTTAAATAATACTCAATATGAAAACATTTGTCCTTGATTTTTCATGAATATTAAATTTCACTTCTTTTTATATCCTAATAAGATTCTGAAAGCATGATTAATATTGCGGGTCTTAAAGGATACCAACAGAGAGATATTTATCTTATGTGTTGCAAGCATTAAAAACAACATATTACCAACAAATCATTTTTCTTGCCTATGTATCATCAATCAAGTATCAACGTTATCTAGAGAAGATTGAATAATGAAAATATATCCATGATGTAATGATAAAACAGTAACAACATGAGATTCAATATATGATTTCTACGTCAATGAATCAAAGAGCTTTAATTTAACTTAAATTAATATGATTCATAAATTATCAGTTTTAAGTCATTTAGGGAATAAAGAAAATTGATCTCATATAAGTTTTCAAAGATGATTCTCAGAATGTATACTTTGTTTTGCATGTGCAAACAGTTAACAACAAGTAGATAATAATTTGACCAATTTAAAATATATTCAACAGATTTATTTCTGACTGAAAATCAGTGACCTGCTCAGTCGACAATTTCTCGACCGAAGGTTCTCTCGGTCGACAGTTTCTCGACCGACAAGATTTCTGAAATGTTTACTGTTAATTGTTTCCAGGTAAAACACAATTATGCAAGTTAGATGTTTAGGTATTTGATTTTAATTTTTTATCCTATTCTGTTGAGTTGAGATAGACATAGAAATATGCAACTAAGGTCCTTGGTCATATCTCAACTCAGTTCAGTTCATTTAGTTTGGAAGTTTTGGAACCCAAACTAACTCGACATCCTTTTTCTTATAAGGACATGAAAAGGAATAATGACCAAGACGCAAACAGTAATGACAACATATCGAGTCAATCTCATATCTTTTTCTATGATTGTGTTCTATGTTGTTTTTGGGTAAAGATGTGTTTCCTTTAGGTACATATATAGATTGATGTGCTTGTGTCTTTCTCCAACTAGGTTGTTGATAGGATTTCCCTTTAGGCTTGTAACCTAGTCCTTTTCTCACAATTTGATGATAGGGATTATCCAATATTTTATCAAGGATGCCATTATTACTCAAACTACTTACTTCTTGTTGTAATTTAGCAATCTCATCCATTCTTTTCTTGATATCAAGTTTTGCTTGATCTAGATTAGATGACAGCAAATTTCTCTCTTTGACAATAGTGTCATAATCTAGATGAGTGCACAAGATGAATTATTTTTTAAGATCGTTCACTTGAGTTTGCAAATTAATCTTTTCTAAAGAAAGAAGATTGCAATCTGCCTCTATAGATTTTATCTTAATATCATGATCTTCAATCATCTTTTTAAGATCTTCATTTTCAGATGTAATAGCAAGAAGTTTAGCATGTAATTCATCATTTGCTTTATTAGATTTCTTTAATTTCTTTTTGCACTCAACATATTTATTATGTGTTTCTTCAAGACTAGAAACTAGTTCTTCTTTAGATAAATCAAAAAGACTTACCTCTTCTTCTTCTTCACTAGTTGTAGCAATAAGACAGTCTTTGTGCTCATCTTCCTTCTTTGATCTCCATGGGCAGCTAGATGTTGTGTGGCTTATTCCTAAGCACCAATTGCAGCATGTTGTAGATTTGTTCAGGATGCACCTTTTGTTGTGGTTGTAATCACCATCACCCTCCATTCTTCAAGACCTGGTTAGGGTTCCTTGAAGCATGCTCTGATACCAATTGAAAAAAACACTAGAGGGGGGGTGAATAGAGTTTTTAAATATTTTAACAATTATTTAACTCAAACAACCACAATTGAAAATGGAAGAAGGAGACAGGTGTTTAGAGTGGTTCCAACTTTAGCAAATACTAAAGTTGTCAGTCCACTACCCGGTTGCTTACCCAACCGGGATTTTGAAAGTATTTATTTTATTACCTTCACAAGGATTTATACAAAATACAATACTTTCTTTACACCCCTTGAACAGCCTTCACTTGAAGTAGATGCCCCAACTTGAGGTAGCCTTCTTGAAGTAACTTCAAGCTCCCCCTTGAAGTAGCCTTCCTCTCTAGAAGTAACCTCCCGTTGCACCAGCCTTCTTGAAGTAGCTCAAGGTCCCCTTCTTCACCAAGAAGATCTCCACCCTCTCCAATCCACAGCCTCCAACCTAGGAGTAGCAAGGAGAGTACAAACAATAATAGAGAACAAGAAAGAAAATAGAAATTACATCTTATCCTTTTGTAGCACAAGGCTTGATTTGCCTAGATCAAGCGTGTAGATCTCCTAACCAAAGTGTATGGAAATGTAATTTCAGTGGATAGGAGATGCTAGCCTATAGGACACGAAATTTGAGCTAAGAGAAGAAGTAGCCAATTGTCACTATGCTCAATTTTCTCACAAAATAGGTTGCTCAAAGTATGCTCAAAGATTTCTCAAGTGTAACCAGTGTATTTAGGTGTCCTAAGGCATGTCCTATTTATAGGAATGTCCTACAAGTGCTTAAGGATGTTCTAGACACTTTCTAGGGGTTTCTAAGTGCTTAACTAGCCGTTAGGTACAAGTTTGTTGCTTTAGCAATGGCTAATTAATTAATTCTGCAGTTGCTGTCAGAGTCCATCTCGGTCGAGAAATGGTCGACCCAGACACCTACTCGGTCGAACTTTTGTCGACCGACAGGCTCTCTGGATCAAGTGTATGCAACGTTTATCTCCAACTGCCAACCACCTTGTCAGCTGTGTCTAACGGCTACTTGGGTCTTTCTCGGTCGAGAAGATTGTCGACCGAGAGTGTCTCGGTCGAGGAGTTAGTCGACCGAGATTGACCCTGTTTCAATTTTTCAATTAAAGCACTAAGTATGTGTATGAGTGTGCCTATGTGACACTATTGAAGGGGATGACCTATCTAAATGTGATGTTTAGCTAGGGAGAATCTAACGCTTGATTTACATGAAATCTAAGTACTTGTACATTATATATTTGTACAAGTTTTTACAAAGTGATTACATTTCATGAAAATATAAATATGTAAGCATATGGATTTCCCTAATTGCTTTGTCATCCACCTTATTCCTGTAACACTCAAGTAGCACGTTAGATTAACAAGAATGAAATGTTTGTCATTATCAAAACAAAGGGATTTATAGATGTCCATTGACTGTTCCATGCCTTGAGTTCATTCGGGATATCAGAGACAAAGGAATTATACATTCACTGTAACACCATTCACGGATTGTAGGATTGAAATTTGTTCTCCAACTTTCTATTTCACTTGGGTAGCACTGTTGTACGACTAGGCACCACTCTTTGCTTGTGAAGTCATAAGTGTTATGGACTTTCACTGCCAAGGTGAAATGGGCTTGCAGGGTCACACACATAGGATTTAACCTGGAAGAGGAGTTTATCCACAAACGATGTTTAGATTTATTTATCAAGGAGTTTAGTAGTTCAATTAAACACTCAATCAATTGATAGCTCAATATCATAGTGTTCAAGGCAGATTGATTAAAACTGCAATTGACTGATTTTGCGCAGTCTGCACTCCCAACCGATTGGCTCAGGCGATGAACTGATCGGCTCAGGTTGGTGAACCGATCGGATCATGTGATGAACTGATCGGCTCAGGATAGGATGAACTGACCGGTTCAAGGGTTGAACTGATCGGCTCAACTGGTCCAAACGAGCGAGTTGGGAAAGTCAGGTCGGTAAGATTTTTTTTTTCATATCACTTGTCCAATTTGATTGGAACAAGGATTGGTATTTGGATCAATTCAAAACAAAAGAGGAAAAGTCAATCGGAAACTGACCAGGGCAGTGAACTGACTGGTTTAGAAGTGAACCGATCAGCTCAGGTGTCCCAACCGACCGATTTAGGTGTGAACCGATCGGCTCAGGTCCCCAACCGACTATTTCATGCTTGAAACGATCGGATCAACTGGAGCAGTTGGTTGTTTTGTGGAAAATCTCGAACCCTTCTACTCCTGCTTTAGTCCCGCATTGCCCATGGTAGATAACCTTGTCCCATGACCCTCCTATATATATAGGGGTATTGGGGGCTTCTCAAGTACAATTCAGAACACTAGTTGCTCTGCTAAGTTTTCGTTCTCTTGGGTTGTGGTAACCAGGAGAGCCCGAGCAAGTGTTACCCGATAAGGGAGGCACAACAAGGGAAAGACAACTGCTGAAAAATGACTGGTGGCAGGAGAGTGTGTCGGTGACTAGTACGTCGATAGGAGGGTATGATTCCCTCTTGTGCCTTGTGCGACAAGGCGATTGGAGTTCCAGGTGGTCCGTGTGGACTACTATAGAGGCGGGAGATTTCTGCCGCTCAGAGGACAACTATCAATCCCGATAGTCCCGGTGAGACCACGAGCTGCACAGACACCGTCCAAGACTGGAGGTGAAGACCGCACTAGCTGTGAGGTAATGTTGCCGAGCAAGCCTCGGGACAAGGTACGCCTCTACAAACCATCCTTGCTATTGTATAGATGTTGACGTGATTCCTTTATATTGGGTTCGGGGAGAAGAATTTTTTTTTGTTTCCACTGCCTTGTCTGTCTCCCCTAAAACCCAATAATAAGATATAATCATCTTTCAAACTCAAGGTGTGTTCTATTGGAACTATGAGTTATGTGTATTACATATCAAACTTGAGGTTCCACAACAACTTATGATTCCCTTTGTTCCCATTGTATCTCTTCAGGTTCAACATTTTCTTATTCATCTCAAACATTTTGAGTTCTACTTTTATTCCCACATATTCCTTTGGAACTAAGTTCCTCTTCAGGAATACAACCATCCAGACCAACAAAAAACTTTGTTGTGGGATTGGGATAAGAGTAGTATTTAAAAAAATAACATTTATGTGATTTATAGACAAAGCCTTTTATGAAACTATTTTCTTATATAAGCATTCATCCCAAATCACTATAAAAGACACATTGGGACAATTCCCATGCCGTATCACATATGGTGTCTTTTGAACCATTTTAGCCAGTACACTATTTTAGTATTAAGCATGTGCCCAAGAGAAAATTGGAAGATCAACTAGATTTTATTAATAATCTCTTCATGACAAACATGGGATAATTCCTTCTTTCTGATACACTTTCATGAGACACTATCATTGTGTTTCAGGTGGAGTTCATCATGATACATTATCATGATCTCTCTAGAAGGTCCTCAAACTCTTGCTTGAAGTATTTCAACATCAATCATATTGAGGTATCTTAATACTTTTACTGAGTTAGCTACATACTTCATTCATAATCTCCTTGAATACCTCAAGAGATTTAGGTTTGTATTTCATTAAATACAAACTTTCGTAACTACTGATAACATCAGTGAATATATAATGAATTATTTGCAACTACCTTTAACATTTATTCTAAAAGGTCTTATGTACATTAATATGTACTAGCCCTAATAGAATACTCATTATCCCACTACATCTAGTTATGTACTTTTGTCATATTGCACGAAAAATATGATATACATGTCTCTATTGGTTCAATAATCGAAAGAGTCTTGAAACCATCATATGGAATCTAGAATGCATTTCTCATTTATGTGCTATAGATGACAATGCCATAGGTATTCCATGTTTGAGTCATCAAGTCATTCAATATATGTGTCATACATATATTTGTCTTTAGAACTATCATAAATAGTTTGTGAGACATTGGGCATTGCATAAAAGATCATATATTTTAAGATGAAACATAATATTCTTGTCATGTAAGACATATGATGTTTTTCATAAATGACAAGTACATAATAGCAATTCACTAATGCTATTATGTGCCCATGAATGATAGCTTCCAACTATAGAGGAAGAAACCCTTGATCCATATAGTTTTAGCTTACTTCTTGTCAGGTCCTAAAGTAAAGATCTCTATCTCCATCTCCTTCTCAAGGTCCTCTATAAAGAGGATAGTTCCTTTCTAATTTGTAGACAAGTGACAATGGTAGCACTTTCTTTCCTTAATCCATTAAGTGAAAAGGGCAAATTCCTTTTACACTTACCCTTCTCCATATCTTGAGTGTTGGAGACTTGGACTTTAGCTTAGCCTCAAAAGACTTCTTGGCCTTGCCTTTGCCCTTGGACTCTCTTGCACTGATCACCACCACGAATTTGTCCTTCTTCATGCATGCTTTGGCATCAACATGCCAAGCATTTGATAAACCGACTATATGATTCATGTAACAGTTGCATAATAATTTCCATGGTCAACTCTTGACCTAAGAAAAATCCCAGTCACTCCACATGCTCAATCATATTGAGAACATGGGGTTTTACTGGACCTCTATTTGTTAGTTTGCAATCAAATAACATTTTGAAGATATTCTACCTTGTTTGCTTTAGGTGATTCTTAATATGTGTTACCATCTTGAGGATGTCCATGTTTTCATATTGTTCATGCAACTCATCGTTCATACAACAAAGCATTAGGTACTAAAAATGTCTATTGCATCATTGACATGCTTCCAGTAAGCATCCATATCTTCCTTAAGCGCATTTGGAGTGGGTTCCTATGACACTAGTCTTTCAAGGACATAAAGTTTCACTCATTAATGAGAACATTAATCAAAGTCCTTAACCAGTTGTGAAACTTAACTCTATATTGTCTTTCTTAAGGACTGGTTGCAATAAAATGTGTTTGTGTTTGACATTTTATTCTACAAAGAAATATTCCAACTTTTCAAAACATTTTGATTTGTTTGATTTGATAAGTTACGATATTAATTAGATTTTTATTTAACTATCACTCTGACTATTTTTTTCAAATTTACAATCCTCATGTATCAATTCAGAAGATTGCATCATACAATCTTCTAGTGAGCCAAGATCCATATTTCATCAAAACATGAGTCAACTTTGGTTGATCGCCTAGAACTTGACTATTTAGGTAGAAAACGTCTATCAATTGCATCTCATGTAACTCTTGGATAGATGATATGTGAAACTCCTAGACATAATCATCTGCATGATTCTAGGCTTGGGCTCTCCAAGATTACCAATTAAGCCTGACCCAATAACCAACACGATAATAATGCATCCTGCTTTGGTGGATCCTACATTGCTACCATTACAATTCCATGAGATAGATGGTGAATTATGCTTTAGAATATACTACAATTGGTTGATCCAGCTTTTCATGTGTGCTGCTATTGGAAAGCATCTAAGAATTAATATTTTAATTGAGGGAGTTTTGTATTTTCTTAAATACATATACTTTATCCAACCACCACATATATAGTATGTATCATATACATGCTATATCTCACAAAGAAAACATATAGTCAACATAAAATTATGGTTATGGCTAGCCTAATGTAATTCCTTAGAGACATAAGGAATTACCACATCCTACATCACATGTAGAAACCTGTTGTTGATGAAGGTCTGTGCTTTGCAAATCTAGGTTGATCAGTTCAGCCTTTGAACCGATCAACTCGCTTCCTGACCGGTCATTTGGTCATCTCATCGGGCATCTGGTTCTTCTATCCACCATCTTCTGCCTCCTTCAGTCAATTTGTTGGGTCCACCAGGTGATCAGTTTGGCTCATCCTTCAAGTCCTCCTCAGTCCTCCAACCAATAGGCTCATCCTTCTGGTCCTCCTCGGTCCTCCAACCAATCACCTCATCTCTGAGATGGTCGGTTGGCATTATAAGAACATCTTTCTTCTTTGTCATAACACAAAACTAAACTATCCTATTATTACAAGATTATAGAGAAACATCGAGTTACATTCAAGGGGAGAAAGGGTAGGAAATAATTAACTTTACATTGGGAATATAAGATAGAGTGTCGATAAGCAGACTAAGATAAAATAGGATTAACCAACCACACAACCATGCACATATAATAGGGGTTATGAGCCATAACCATGCTACACATCCACCATCAAAACTCACTTTGAGGGTGATGTGTGTAAATTGCATATATATATATATATATATATATATATATATATATATATAGAGAGAGAGAGAGAGAGAGAGAGAGAGAGAGTCAGGCTAGAATACACTCGAGTGTATCCAGAGCGGAATACACTCAAGTAGTTTTTCATGATGCAATATTTTTTTTTAAATCTAATCCGTTGATGTTTTTAAACATCTTGTGAACTACTCATACGCAAAATTTGAGCACATTTGGATATGTATAGCTCATGTTATGAAGACCGCAAAAATTATGCATTTCAAATTAGTTTCGCGCGTCGATTTTTTTGCCCTCGGATGAGTGACTTACACTCATCCAAATGGGCTCAAAATTTGTATGTAGCCTATTTATAGTATGACAGTGAAGATCAACGATTTACATTTTGCAAAAAATAGTCTTGTTATGCAAACACACTTGAGTGTATTTGTGCGATCCGTACACTTGAGTGTATTCTAGCTTGACTCTCTCTCTCTCTCTCTCTCTATATATATATATATATATATATATATCGTATACATATTTGATTGGGATTATTGTCGTATTTGATTGGACAAGAAATTATTTGCATCACATGCAATAATTATATGATAAAACCAAAATCCGATCATATGGATCATCCAAAAATATAGTAGATTGATGTGGCTCTCATACCACTGTTGGGAAATAGGGCGAAAAAATAGGAAATAATTTTTTTATTTCCATATTCCCCATAAACCAATGGATCGTGTCAACAATTATATAATGGAAAGGGGTTTTGAGGATATACATGGTCCTAGAGAAAGTTTGGCGACATATTCCTCATGATTGTATATGCATAATTGTTGTCTAGTTGCTCTTGGAGGGTGTCTGTGTAGCTCTTGGTCTTCACCATGGACAGTAGACTAGAACAATGTCTACAACATATCTTGTAGTCTCACCACGGATGGTAGGCTGACATTGTCCTCCAAGCAACACACAACGACCTCCTTCCTCTAGATTAGTCCACGTGGACCACCAGGAAATCCACGTTGCATTACCATAGCCAATGGGAAGGAGTTGTCCCCTTTTATCGATGTACTAGTTGTCGACATGCTCTCCTACAATAGATCCTCAATTGTTCTCTCCCTTTCTATCCCCCCTTTAACAGGTAGGACTTTCTTGGGCTCTCTATTGGTTACCACAACCAGAGAGGACAACAAATGTCAGAACAACTGATTCTTAATTGTGTGTCTGGGGAAGCCCCCAATACCCCTCTATTTATAGTAGAGGCCAGGGTCAAGGTTCTTGATCGGTGTGGGAGTAGAAGGGTTCGGAATCATGAATATTCTAGAACAAAAAAACTATGAGATGGTCGTCTTGCACAACGGAATGGTCATCTAATGAGAGAGACTATCATCTCGCATACGGATCTGTCCGTCTCACACAATTTCCTATTCTGAATCAAATTGGCAATTTGAATCCAATAAATGCACAACATTACATGAACACTAATCCTTAATGAAATTGAATTTCCCCACAAATCGAGTGTCTTGCTCATGTGATTCGATCATCTGGTGACCATGAACTGGTCATCTTGTTGATGTGAGCTGGTAGTCTCATGACCATGAAGCGGTCATCTCACTCACATGAGACACTCACTCGTGTACCAGTTCTAGAAAACTTGACTAATTTAGTCTTTAATCAAGTTGACACTCAAAATAGTCAGTCCGACACTTGAACTTGACGATTCTGAGTCTAGTAAATTTATCTATTATTGAATTGAATACCTAGACACCTTTAGCATTCAGTCTAAACATCATTCATAAATATAATCCTTTAATCCAAGTGTATCCTATGAGTGTGACCACATAGGTCCAGAATTACATTGGAAGTAATGTTCATGACAAATCATGACATCATAAGCAAAGAGCGGTTCCTAGTCACACATCATTACTACCCAAGTAATTTGGAATGGTTGAGAACAACTTCAACCTACAATTGGTGATTAGTGTTACAATGGTCGTATAGTTCCTTTATCTTTGATATCTAGATTGAACTGGAGGCATGGAATCATCATCCTCTCAACATTCAATCCATGTTCCTTGAACTAAAGCAAACTGTCTGAGATGCATATGATTTCACCAATCACATATTGAACAACATCAGTACTGTAATAACTCATATTTAAAAAAAAAGAATTCATTAGGATAATTAGGAAGAACAAAATTAAAATCTATCATAACAACAATTATTTAAGAAAATTTTAATATTGTTTTAAAAAGAAATCACAAGTAATACCTTGTATGAAATACATATATCAAAAGTAAAAGAAACAATTATTCTTCTAAATATAAAGAGATAGAGTGAACATAATTATAAATAGAATATATGTATTAAAAAGGGAAAAAGTAAAGATAACTAACTTTCACCGAGCTATGTGATGAAGTAGAAAGAAAAATAATAAAGGCAATGATTGATCATTTAGTAGAATTACAAGAAAGATCATTAAGAAAAAAATAATTTTCCCAATATAAATATTAGAAGAAAAAAGGGGGTACCTAGATATAATTATAAAATCATAAAGGGAAACTTTCCTGGGTCAAAAGAAAACTCATGAGATGATTAATGTTAACTAATGAGATGAACGTGTAAAGATAAAAGAAAATGTAACTAATTTAAAAGAAATAACATTTTAAGTTTTGGAAAGAAGTTACTTAGTAGGGAAAATGTAGGTTTAATGTAAAAGAGAAAGTATTATAATAATAAATAATAGTAAAATAGGTGCATACCCAATGGTTAATTCTGTTTGAAAATACAACTTTTGATTTCTATTATAACACTAATTGCAAGGAACTATTTGCAATAATCAAAACCAGAAGCAATCTATTGTTAATGTTTCTAGTCAAAGGATCTATATTTTCCAGTTTTATTAACCAACGATCATGCTCCTTTATTTAAGATGACAACGTTTCTTTATTTCCTTGGGACCCACTCTCCCTTTCCTCTCGTTATCCTACTATCCTTTCTCCTCAATTGCCACTCCCTCCTTATCCTTTGTTGTTTCTCTCTCCACACAATTGGCTCCTCCTAATAACTCCTAATGAAACCCACTCACCCTCTCTCTCTCGATCAACTCTCCCTCTGCCATACTTACTCCCCACCATATTTTAGGATTACGTTCAATGATGTCAAAGTATTCCCAATGACATGTGATGAGTATAGTGACTTCAGGTCTAAGAACCACAATCACCACTATCACTATGAGAGATGATTCTAACTACCATTCCATGGTCTCCATGTATTCTTCTCATGGCGAGTCTATTCGATATACTATTCTCTAACATGCATCTGTGTGAGTGACTTCATATGATATATCATGACTAATGAGACTCTATCATCACTCAACACACACTCTCTAGTTTTATGTATTACTGTTATCTATTTTGCTTTCATAGTTATATCAGACTAGGGACATGAAAAGAATGTATGTACTCTTAGCATCCATATGATCTCATTGTTCAAGTCACATACTTGAAGACATACATCATTGAGTAACATCATTCTTTAGACATCAACTTACGTCTGTGTCATCATCTCATGACTGATACAAACATAATAGATTGAACTACCTTTATTATTATCAAATCAGGTATCCAATGCGACATCCCAATCATCATATGATTGGCTCTCTGGGATACATATGAACAAGTGGTATCATCCTTCCTACCCATAATGTTAAAGGGTTATGTGACCTAGTCTTTCTATTCTTATTTTCTTTTCCTTACAATCTATGTTTGCATTATAAGTGTATAGTGAATCCATGCCAATGATTACATCAAAGCCATTCATATAAAGCAAGACAAAATAATTATGGATCTCATTATACATGTATTTAATAGGTATAACTAGGGTTTTCAAGAGAGACATAAAGATTCAACCACTAGGTGTAGCGACATACAAACCATATCCTAATCCTTGATGTCCAAACAAAGCATTGTTGTGAGATTTCTCAAAATAAAGTATTAGTAAAATCAGAGTTAAAAAGAGCTTTTACATTTTGTCCCATGATAACAAGCGTGCCTAAATTGTTTTCATAATAGTCAACAAATAACTCGTTTCATATTAAAGGATAGATAAAGAACTATAAGGGTGATTACCCTCTATTAGACTGTTGGCATTAGCCTGGGCCTCTTCATTTTCGAAGGTGAAAACTCTGGCCTATCGACATTCTCTTGCAGGTGGGGCATCTCCCAGAGGTGATGTAGCTACTAGTTGAGATGCCACTGGGCCTTGTCCTTGTAGTGGGGGGAGGGGAAAGTTGGATACAAGGTGTCCCTCCTATTGATAGAAAAAACACAATCGCTTCCCAGAGAGGCACTTTCTAGGGTGCTTCTTCCCACATGTGCAATAGGACAGGAAACGATCTTCTTGATGGGGCTTCCCTTTTCCTCCGTTCCTTCTCTTTTCATTATTAGGACATTGACTTCTTATGTTGTCATTACTTAGGCCAGGAGCTGTCTCTGTGAACCCCATATATACTTTAGATGGGTACTATGAAAGTATGACCATCTTCTCCATGGCGAGGGCATTGTTAAGGGCATCAGTGAAGTTTGTCAGTTTGTTTTCCATCACATGAGGTTTAATCGTAGGGTGCAGGCATTCCAAAAAATGCTCTACTCTTCCTTCCTCAGTCACATATAACCAAACCGCTCCAGGAGGTGAAACTTGTGGGTGAAGTCTATCACAGACATGTTTCCTTGAACTAGGAATGTGAACTATTTCTCTTTCTCCTTCTTGGTAGAGGTGGGTATGAATTTTGTAGAGAAGATTGTTTGGAAATTGGTCTAGGCTATCAGTTCTTTGATCATATTTTGATCGAATATGTGTTTTTCCCACCATATCTTAGTTTCTCCTTTAAGGAGGTGAGTGGCGAAGAGAACCTTTTTTCCGGACTACACCTTCATAACACGAAAACCATTCTCCATTGCCAGGATCCAGGTGTCCACTTTGTCAACCACCTCAATTTTATCTTCACCCCAGAACTTTTCAATGTTCATCTTGATGAAGTCCAATATGGTGGCTCCTAGATGAGGGAGGACATGGATGGGCTCACCATTATCATCTTTGGTGACTTCCTTGTGGGCCAGGGCAGTCAATTTCTTTTGTTGTTGTAACCACATTGCTACCGGGGTGTGGTCCACCACTTGTCTCACTACTGGTCTGTAGTCAACTGCAAGTTTAGGATTGACCTTGGGCTCATATTCTATCATAGGTTCTTTCTCAGGGTTTGGTACATGGCAGGGAATAACTTTGGGTTCAGGGCCTTTCACTCTGGCAACCACACTTTTCCTCCTTTTCTTAGAGGATTCTCCCTCCATGGACCTTCTCTTTTTTTAGAAGGGATTCATCTTGCGGGAGAGCCTTGGTCTGAGATATTCACCACAAGTTGTGATGTCCTTGATGCATGCCATGCTATTTCACATAAGTTAACCTAATTTTCATACTTATGTGAAATAGTATGGCATGCATCAAGGACATCACAACTTGTGGTGAATATCTCATATGACATTAAAGCATCATAAAAATTATGTACATGACAACTTGTTTACATGAATTTTATTATTTGGCAGAGGATGCCTTAATCCCTAGTATTCATAACCCTAGTACTCAGAAAGGGATAAATAGAAGTTACATGTACCTAGGGTGTAGGGATTGATGGGGGTAGATAAGTGATGAAAATTGATGAGAAATCCTAGAGGTGCTGTATTTTGAGTAAATTCCTCTAAATTTGGCTAGGCCGGATGCACGAGTCTGGGAGTCCTCGCAAGTCAACTAGTTGTATGGAGGAAAGTCTTGCCATCCCCTAGATCTTGGTCCTTTCTAGACACCTTCCTTTTTAGAAAACACTCAAATAATTCCCTTGGGATCTACAGAACTTTTAGAATTTAATAATTATTAAAGGTTAAATGGTAAACTAGGATTTGATACCAAATTTAACGACCCCCTCCCACTATTATCCCCATTTAAGGTGGACCGAGAGGGAAAGGGACATTATTTTAATACATGATTGATGGTTTAGCAATTAACCAAAAACAATTATAAAACTTCATTAAATAGGAAAAAGTTTATACAACAGAATAGATAAACTTTCACTAAGGAGTTACATTGGGAAGGTAAACTAATGTTTGCAAATTGAAAATAAATGCTAACTATCTATATCCTCTAGAATTACATTAGATCTTTTCTTTTCATGCCTTCTTCTCTAGATATCTATGTTTCATCATACTTGCATAAATTATAGCATATTATCCTAAACTACCAAGAAATAAAACTTGGTCAGTATAACAAGTTATGTCGGTATGGTGAGGAAGAAAAGTGTTTGCATTTAAGTATAACAACATATTCAACCATATGAAAAAAATATTATTACAAAAATTGAATCATTCATTTTCTTTCTAACTTCTCAAGTTAATATCTATGGGACACTCCCTCTCAAGAGTATTCACGTGAGGAACCCTCTCTCTAGGGTTTTGTCCCTATAGTGGACATCTCATGACCATCCTATCATGGCTTGTTCTATTATGGCCTTCCAATCCTCACTAGGCTTGTTACAACTCAAATTTTGGGTTCTTTTGATGAGAAATGTAATTTCTCTTAATAAAGATAAATGAACAAATAATGATGTCATTTGATTGAATGCATGAATTTCGTTTGTAAATAGCCTTGCTTGGTTGTTTCATGGGCCTTATTGGCTATTGGGCCCAATAACAAGGAAAATAAAAAAAAGATTGAATTAGTAAATGAATAAATAAGAAATGGAGGAAAGAAAGATGTAGAAACCTCTAGAAGGCAAGGAAATATTATCGAAAGGTGGATTTCGTACATCTTGGGTTCCTTGGGTCCCAAGGAGTCCAAAGTTGCAAAGATAATGCAATAAGAAAAGAAAAGATCAAATAAATATTTCTTTAATAAGAAAGAAATTGGAGACAATGATAAAATGTGGGAAATAAGTGGAAATAGGTATGATTGAGTCATCTTTGTGGATTTTCGTATTCATAAGGTTTCTAATGTTATAAGGAATTCCAATAAGGAAAATAAAAAGAGAGATAAAGAGAAATCCTCAAAAAGATATATTTTAATAAATAAATAAGTAAGATAATGATAAATAATGGATATAGATGCATCTAGAAGGATAATGAGTATCCACTAAAAAGAATTTTGAAATATTAGAGTTTCTTGGGGTCCAAGGAGCCCCAATGAAGAAAAAGAAAGAGAAAACACAAATAATACAAAATAAGAGGATAATGTGATACATAATTAATGAATTTTGGGGTATTGTTAAAAAGAGGTATTTTCTACTAAAAGAAAGTGTAAATTCATTCCAATGGATTAAATGACAAGCATAAAGAGAATAAGAGAGAGGATTTTCGAATTCCTAAATATCCAAAGAATATAGTTTATTAAGAAGATAATTAGGAGAGAGAAGATTGCTTCTTGATGAAGGAATAGGATTCCTATTGGGAAAGGACTTTGTTTCTTCATGGGCAAGCATGCTGGGGAATGGCTACCCTCCCCTATATAAGCATAGAGCCCATGGCTAAGCCAAAGGAGAGTTCCACGCATATCTATCTCTCCCTTCTCCTTCTTCTTATTCTTCGTTCAAACCCTATCCAAGAGGAGTAAAGTTATCCCTGGAGCAATGGGAGCGGTGGAGTCATCATGAGGGAGGTCCAAGGTTTCCTCAACGACCTGGGGATGAACAACAATCATCCCCACACCTCTCGTCCTTGCACAGTAGCCGCAACATGGTTGCAAGGGTCGGCCACATGAGCAGGCTGGCAAGCTCGATTTCGGCCACCCCAACCGCAGTTGGGGGCCTCCATAGGTGTGGCGGAGGGCAGAGGAGGCAATGGGGCCTTCGCGGGTTCCAGGGATCCAAGGATGGAGGGAGGAAACCCTCCCCTGAGCCGCCGCAGTAGGCAGCGCCAGGGTTGCGTGAGCTTGAAGATGACCGACTGGCTTTGGACTTTTTTCCCCCTCCGCGGGTTGAAGGACAAATAACTTACGCGAGGGAAGAATCGTAAATCGATTATGTTTTAATCGGGCTACGTTGCATGGAAGAGATGACATGGCAGACTCTCATTGGCCCAAGTAAGTAAATCTTGCGAAATTCATATCTTTTTATTGGTAGCTCGGATCGATACATGTAATATACAAATTTTTCTCAGAAAAATGTGAGGAATCCATTAAAAATAGATTTCGAATCAAATTCCTCTTGCAATTTGAAAAGTAGTTGAAGTTATCAACTTTAGTGCATTAATGTTTAAGAAAACCTAATTTAAGATGATTAATGTATCAAGAAGGGTTATACGGATGATTAAAGTTGATATTAAGCTGTTGGTTATAAAAAGAAACATCAAGATCTAAAAGGATGAACTTTACACATAACTATATTAATTTAGAGTTCCATATATATGAATGAGCTTTAATGGGCCTTGAAACCCTAATATTGGTAATTATGACTCTTAATGGCTTTAATTGTTCAAATTCATGAATAACGCTGAGATATGATGGTTCTAAGCTATTTTTAGTATAAAATTTCCTAATTGTGGATAAAACCCTTAATATGGTAATTAGGGTTTTCTTGTGGATAAATGTGGAATTAGTGATAAATAGAGATAAGTTGCTAATTTGAAAGGAACCAAAGATAATCATTGGGCTTAATGATCGTGGCATGACTTAAAAGGATAAAAATGGTAGTTTTAATGTAAAAGAGGCATAATAGACTTAATGGACATTTAATGGTGCATGTAATCCAAAATTAGGGTTATATGTTGTTAAAAGTTAACCTTAATATCTTTCATGAGGAGTAGATGAGATAATTAGTGTTTGTGAGTAATTTTATAAAATTAGGGTTTAAAATAGTAAAAATGAAGTGAAACCCTTATTGCAATGGAAACCCTAAAAGTGGACTAGAAACCCTAAGAAGCGAGCTAGGTTTAATAGACCTTGATGGCCTGATCAATGATAGGAGAATTGGATGCATATTTCAGGATCATCTTGTGTGCTTGCTTGTTTACTGGATTTCTTGCTTAGTTGGATTATTTCTACACTCAAGTCAGCCTGACAGGTATGTGGTTATGCTTATGAATATCCTAAATTAGTTTTATGAAGATTTCCAAAGTTTTCATTGGTGACTTGAATTAAACTATTGGATGAATTTAATTCATGTAAACTATAATGTGGATATGACTATCACCTAAGATACATGCCTACTAGCTTAGATCCTAGTCCCCTCTATAGCTTGATAGATTGACCCAGTACATGGTTACCTATGGGGTAGGTTCATCAGGTCATTGGGTGGCTTAGTACATGGCTACCAATGGGGTAGGTCCATCAAGTCACCATGAGTTAGGGATTGGACTACCTTTGGGTAGGGCCATGTGACTCCGCAACCCTAAGTATTGGCTACATGTGAGGTAGGGCCATTGGTTTAAGGATCTACAATATGAGAGAGGTAGTATCCAAGTCTACCGTAGGGACATCACAGATATAGGGGATAGGTAAGGATTGAGCAGTATTGCTTAAGATGTAATCTTGGTTGTTTAATGATAATTTTTTGATTACATTGTTACCCTAGTTTCACAAATTTTGTTTCCCCCACATACCAGCATATTCATTTATGCTGACCGACATTTTGTTTGTTAGCATTTTAGGTACAAATTGAAAAGGACAAATAGTGAAGTGCCATATTGTGAAATTAAGAAATAAAATGCAAGGAGGATTAGTTAGAATAGAGTCCAAATGTGGATAGAAGTTAGATATCCAAATTTTTGAAAAAGGTATGCAAAATTTTATTTTAGTACAACTTTTCAGTATAGTCTGGTAGAATTTGATAATTATTATTGATTATTTGCCAAACCTTTGATCCAGAAATTGGGATAACGACTTTGACCTCTTGGTCTCCCTTAATTGGGGGTTACCGAAAGGTGGGGTTGTTACATTTGGTATCAGAGCATAGATTCCTCATTTAATATTTAATAATTATTAAATTTTACAAACTTTGTAGAATTCGAGGGAGTTATTAGAGGATTTTCTGAAAGACATAGATGTCTAGAAAAGGATCACGCCCGTGGGCTGGAAAGATTTTCCTCCACACCGCAAATCGGAATACAAGGATTCCCAGATCCGTGTGACTGCCTAGCCAATGACTTAGGATCAGACTCGAAAGAAGATACTTGTAGGACTTTCTCATATATTTTCATCCCTTCTCAACCCTAATGCTATTAAGGATTGTAAGGATTGGGGTTTTCTCTCTTTTCCTCACCCTCTTGAGGTATGGGTAAAGTTGATAAGGTTTAAGGAATCCTCCACAAAATTAATGAAAAGCATGTAAAAAAGATGTCGTGGACATAAGCTTAATAGTTTAAGCATAAACTAAAGAATAGTTGCATGCGTAGGTCGTATGACATATGTTGTCTTGCCCTCAGGAGAGATCTGAGGCTAGACCTTCTACTATCGAGGATGAGTAGAGAGAGGTAGTCTTGGAGGTAGAGACCTCCATTATAAGTAGAGTCCTGGTACATCCTCTGAGGATGATGCTAACCCTAACCCTAAGGGTGGTTAGAGAGAGAGATGACACGATGAGTTAGATGTCATGATAGACCAGGGGTGTGGGTGGACATGCTTTTGGATGCCCATGACGATATGAGCCATGAGAGTTTGGGTGACCTAGTACCCTTGGCGACCCAACCCTAGAAAGGGTCATGCATGTTAGAGTGAAGGATAGCTCCTTCAATGATGAGGTTAGTAAAGAACCTATGGAAACCCTATGGGCTTATATGAGCATGGCGTAGCATGTGTTGGCTAAATTGGACATTATTATAATCCCTTTGTTTTGATGATGATAAACATTTATTTCTTGTGGTTTTAACTTGCTATTTGAGTGTTTCTGGGACAAGCATATAAGGTGGTGGATAGCGAAGACTTAGAAGATCAATTTGCTAAAATTGCTTTATTTTCATGATTGTAATCAAAGTAAAAACTTGTACAAGTTTATAATATACAAGTACTTAGATATCATGTAAATCAAGCATTTAGATCTTCCCTATCCACACACAACACATAGATAGGTCATCTTCTAAGTTAGCATCACAATTGCACATTGATACACACACTCAGTAAATGAATACATTGAATTAGGGATATTCTCGGTCGACAAAAACTTCGACTGAGACACTCTCGGTCGAAAAACTCCTCGACCGAGAATAGACCCTCCTAGACGTTATACTGAGTTAGAAAAGTAGTTGGGAGTTGAGTTAAACGTTGCAATACACTTACTCTAGACTTACTCTTGGTCGACAAATTCCTTGACTGAGAGGCACTCGGTCGACAAACTTCTTGACCGAGAAGGTTTTTGTATGCACTTTACAGGATTAATTATCTAGCCATTGCAAATGCAATTAGTGGACACTTTACGGCTAATTGAGCACTAAGAACCCCCTAGAAAGTGTCTAGAATGTCCCTAAGCACTAGTAGGCCATTCCTATAAATAGGACATGCCTGAGTACACCTAAACTCACTTGAGTACACAACTTGCATATACAATTCACTTGAGATCACATTGTAGTAAGCCATTAGCAAAGCTTTCACTTGCAAAACATTTCCACAAGCTGTGAATTCATGTCCTATAGGCTAATATCTCCTATCCACTATACATTCACATTCATCCACTTTGGTTAGGAGATCAAATGCTTGATATAGGATTCAAGCCTTGTGCTACATTGGTAAAGTTGTACTTTCCTACTTCTTTCTTGTTCCTTTTTATTGTGTTTTGTTCTCCTTTGCTACTCCTAGTTTGGAGGCTGCGGAAAGGAGGTTGTTGGAGCTTCTTCAGTGGTGAAGGTAGCTCTGTGGACTTAGGATTACTTCAAGAAGGCTGTCTCAATGGGAAGCTACTTCAAGGGTGAGCTTGGAGTTACTTCAAGGAAGGCTGCTTCAAGGTTGGTGATACTACTTCTAGGTGAAGGCTATCCTAAGGGTGAAGGTATTTGTATCTTATGTAACATCCTTGTGAGGTAATAAATTGCAAGTGCTTTCAAAATCCCAATTGGAAACAATTGGGTAGTGGACTGACTCCCTTAGTTTTTGCTAAGGGTATAACCACTCTAAACGTTGTGTCTCCTTCTACAAATTTCAATTGTGGTTGCTTGGTTAAATTAATTTTAAAATTATTATAAAACCCTATTCACCCCCCTCTAGTGGTTTTTCAATTGGTATCGGAGCAGGCTTTAAGGAGCTCTAATCGAGTCTTGAAGATGGAGAGTGGTGGTGTCTACAACCTCAAGCAAAGGAGAATCTTGGACCAACCTTCAACAAGCTGTAATTGGTGTTTAGGAACATGATACACAACACTTAGTTGTCCAAGGAAGTCAAAGAAAGAATAGGTTCATAAAGAGGTACAATGCTTTGTTACTACTACAAATGAAGAAGAATAAGAGGTAAGTCTTTTTGACTTGTCAAAAGAAGATTTAATTGTTAGTCTTCAAGAAATGCATGACAAGTATATTGATTGTAAAAGAAACTAAAAAGAGTTACAAGAAAAAATGAAGAATTATATGATTATTTAAGTGAACATGTTTCTGAAAAGGAAAGTATTACTTTTGAAAATTCTAAATTGAAATCTTCTCTTAATGATTGCAATACGAAGTTACTTACTCTAGAGACAAACTATAATATTCTTTCTCAAGAAAAGGTTGAATTACTTGCTAAGTTGAATAATCTTCAAACTCAACCTATTCTATGCACTCATTTAGATTATGATGCCATTGTAAAAGAAAGAGATACGTTGTCATCTAACTTAGATCAAGAAAACTTGAATATTAAAAAGCAAATAGATGAAATTGCTAAGTTACAAAAGGAAATTAGTAGTTTGAAGTTCTTCTGGTCAAATTGGAAGAATAGGTTTAGGATATGTTCCAAAAGTAAAACATCATCAACCTAAACCTAGAAGAACTCAAACCAGCCCAAAGAAAAATTCTATCAGGAACCTAGAACAAAAATGGCACAAGTACCCAAGACTAGAGTCATGTTTGTGCCTAAAGACAGTCCTCCTAGATAGAGAAATGAAATTGATTCCATTTGTTGTCACTATTGCTTGCATCTTGGACACTATTCTTTTTCATGTCCTTACAAGAAAAAGTATGCTGAGTTGGTATGGGTTCCAAAACCCCCCAAACTAAATAAATATGAATTAAACAAGTTGAGATATGACCAATAATCTTGATTTGAACATCTTTATGTCTATCTCAACTTAATATAATAGAATAACAAAATAAATCAAAGTAATGCAACCCATAACTTGAATAAACAAATTGCTAAATAAAATCTGCAGAGACACTCTCGGTCAAACTCTTTCTCGACCGAATTATTTTTGGTCGAAGTATTTGTCGACCGAATAAGGTTTTGGAAAACTTTTTCAACTGGTTCAGTTTGCTATAAACTTGCTATAAATTTGGTATAAATGAAAATTTATTGGAAATTATGAATGAATCATAAATCTTGGAGACAACTCTCAAATCACATATTGATAATTTACATCATGATCCATATGATATCCTTATTAAACATGTTGTAAATTTACTAATTATGTGATCAAAACTACATGCAAATAGAAATAGGAAATGTTTTCTTAAAATTAATGCACACATTGTAAAGCCCTAAATTGCTATTTCTCTTGAAATGATTAAGCATGTTCATGTACATAGTCTGTCTTAAATTTAAAAATTGATGAGCCATGATTGATCAAGAAAAAGATATTGCTTTGATAAATCTTCCTTAAAAGGTATGATTCTCTACATTGTGTATCTTAAAACTGAAAATTGTGATGATTTGAGTAAGTTTAATCAAGCAAATCATGGATTTTCTTCTCATGAGATTATCTTGGTTCATCTCCTACATGGTTTGGCTTAAAACTGAAAATTATGAACCATGTTGATTTAATCAAGGAAATTACTATTTTATCATAATCCACATGGTTTTTCCTAAGTATTCCTTGGTCTATCTATATAGAAACCATGTGTCTTGAAATTTTCTTTTAAATGATCATGATCATTGTGCTATGGATATGCCTTTATTGTTTCATCATGATCATTGTGCTTCATCTTTTACTTGGTTTGCCTAAAATAATCTTTTATCTATATAAACCATGAATGAATATTGTTTTCAAAATGATCATAGTGATTCAGCTCTTTACATATAAAGATGATGTTATCATTGAAAATGCCATTTTGCATAAAAGTAAAACTCAATTGAACATATGCATCTTGACATATTAAGTTGATAATTATCTTGAGCTTAGCTTATGGAAAAGGATATTATCTTTGTGATGCATGATTGGGAATATGTACTCTTACTTCTATTGTACATGCTTCAATACAAATATAATATAGATTGCAAGTTCATTTTAAATTTCTATGATCGTAATACATGATTTTCCTCAAAGTATTTTTTTGGCCAATTTGAAAATCATAAACCATGTTTCCTTGAGAAAACTTCATATATTAGTGGAATAAGAGGTCTTTCTTAGAATAAAATTATTTCAATATTCTATCTAAAGCCTATTCTAAGAAAATCAAGAGCAAGACACCATTTCAAAGTCAAATATTTCTTACATGAATTAAGTTGTATACAAACTTTGATTCTAAGATATAATCTTTCGAAATGATATAAATTCTTTCAAATTGGTATCCACCTGTTACATAAAGAATTTATATTCAATCAAGTGGATTATTCAGAGTGCTTAAACTGTAAATCTGTAGAAAATGCCTCTCGTTCAAAATAAAGTTCGACCGAGGGGCGCCCAGGTCGAAGTCAAGGTTGACCTAAAATGAGCTTGACAAAATGCTTAATTGGAAATCATTTCTTAGTATATTGGTCCTAAACCTGTTCATTATGTTGGAAACAAGATTTTAATGCAAAGCTCTCATAAAATTCAAATGTTTATTATGACCTTAGAATTCTTAAATTATCTTGATTATAAGACTAAGGGGGAGCTCACAAAACTTTGTAAACATGATAAAGAAAATTTGAAACTAGTTATGACCTTAGTATCTTTAAAGTAATCTTAGTTATGAAAATAAAGGATTCTACAATATTTATGAATATAATGTAAATCTTGTCCTTAATGGAATTCTCTAAACAAATTAGGGCTTAACATCCCATGCATTTGGTTAGAGATACATTCATTGATTCTACTTTAAGCTTAAAAGAATCTCATATCATTTTAGGGCTTAGCATCCCTTATAAATGGTTGAGAAACTATTAAATATATTCATGAGCCTAAAGGATTCTCATGTCATTTTTAGGTCTTAACATCCCTTGCAAAATGGATGAGAAATCAATATATGTATCCATCATGATCCTAAATGGATCTCATATCATTTCAGGGCTTAACATCCTTTGCAAATGATTGAGAAATAAATTGTGGCTAAATTAGACAAAAAGTGGTTTGCATTACAAATAAACCCCTCACTATTATAAGTTGAATATACCATTAAAGAAGAGCATCAAACTACAAAATTAAGGGGAAGAAATAAAATTCATAATAAATGCTTCAATTGGCTATCTTTTTGAAATGTAAAAGGGGGAGAAACAATATAAATCAAATGAAAAGAGTTTCATAATCTCTTGGTTTTAAAAATGATATTTTTTGAGCAAGAGAATACATATGCAAAGGAAATTTTAGGTATGAAACTCATATGATTTACATTACTTTGATTTATATTGGAAATGTTTGCCATCGTCAAATGGGGGAGATTGTTGGCTAAATTGGACATTATTATAATCCCTTTGTTTTGATGATGACAAACATTTATTTCTTATGGTTTTAACTTGCTATTTGAGTGTTTCAGGGACAAGCATATAAGGTGGTGGATAGAGAAAACTTAGAAGATCAATTTGCTAAAATTGCTTTATTTTCATGATTGTAATCAATGTAAAAACTTGTACAAGTTTATAATGTACAAGTACTTAGATATCATGTAAATCAAGAATTTAGATCTTCCCTATCCACACACAACATTTAGATAGGTCATCTTCTAAGTTAGCGTCACAATTGTCCATTGATACACACACTCAGTAAATGAATACATTGAATCGGGGATATTCTCGGTCGACAAAAACTTCGACCGGGACACTCTCAGTCGACAAACTCCTCGACCAAGAACAGACCCTCCTAGTTGTTAGACTGAGTTAGAAAAGTAGTTGGGAGTTGAGTTGAATGTTGCAATACACTTAATCCAGACTTACTCTCGGTTGACAAATTCCCCGACCGAGAGGCACTCGATCGACAAACTTTTCAACTGAGAAGTTTTCTGTCTGCACTTTTCAAGATTAATTAACTAGCCATTACAAATGCAATTAGTGGACACTTAACGGCTAGTTGAGCACTAAGTACCCCCTAGAAAGTGTCTAGAACGTTCCTAAGCACTAGTAGGCCATTCTTGTAAACAGGACATGCCATAGGACACCTAAACTCACTTGAGTACACAACTTGCATATACAATTCACTTGGGATCACATTGTAGCAAGCCATTAGCAAGGATTTCACTTGCAAAACATTTCCACAAGCTGTGAATCGTGTCCTATAGGCAGATATCTCCTATCCACTATACATTCACATTCATCCACTTTGGTTAGGAGATCAAATGCTTGATATAGGATTCAAGCCTTGTGCTACATTGGTAAAGTTGTACTTTCCTGGTTCTTTCTTGTTCCAATTTATTGTGTTTTGTTCTCCTTTGCTACTCCTAGGTTGGAGGCTGTGGAAAGGAGGTTTTTGGAGCTTCTTTAGTGGTGAAGGTAGCTCGGCGGACTTAGGATTACTTCAAGAAGGCTATCTCAATGGGAAGCTACTTCAAGAGGAAGGATACTTCAAGGGGGAGCTTGGAGTTATTTCAAGGAAGGATGCTTCAAGGTTGGTGAGACTACTTCTAGGTGAAGGCTATCCTAAGGGTGAAGGTATTTGTATCTTATGTAACATCCTTGTGAAGTAATAAAATACAAGTTCTTTCAAAATCCCAATTGGAAACAATTGGGTAGTGGACTGACTCCCTTAGTTTTTTCTAAGGGAGGAACCACTCTAAACATCGTGTCTCCTTCTCGAAATTTCAATTGTGGTTGCTTGGTTGAATTAATTTTAAAATTATTGTAAAACCCTATTCACCCCCCTAGTGGTTTTTCAGCATGCACCCAGAGTACGTGTTACAACCCCAATTTTTGGGTTCATTTAGTGAGAAATGTAGTTTCTCATATTAAAGATATTTGAACAAATAATGATATAATTTGTTTTGAATAAATGGATTTTGTTCACAATAGCCTTGATGGTTGTTTTCTGGGCTTCATTGGCTATTGGGCCCAATAATAAGGAAAGGATAAAAGAAACTCCATTATTTGAGTAAATAAGAAAATGGAGAAAAGAACAATGTGGAAACCTATAGAAGGCAAATCCAAAAAGGGATTTCGTGCCTCTTGGGTTCCTTGGGTCCCAAGGAGTCCAAAATTGTAAAGATAAAACAATAAGAAAAGAAAAGATCAATTAGATATTTCTTTATTAAGAAAGAAATTGAAAATAATGATAAAATGTGGAAAATAAGTGAAAAGAAGAATAATTGAGTTTTCCTTGATGGATTTTCGTATCCAAAGGATTCTTAATGATAAAAGGGATGTCAATGTGAAAAATAAAAAGAAAGGTAAAAAGAAATCCTTGAAAAGAGATATTTTACTAAAGAAATGAATAAGAAGAAAGAGAAAATAGATAAAGGATAAGTAAAAGGCTAAGGAATATTCCCAAGATGGGATTTCGAGCCATTAAGGGTTCCTTAAGGTTCAAGGAATTCAAAATAATGATTTAATGGCAAAGAAAGAGGAAATACCAAATTAAATTGGTTTAATTTAAAAGATAGCTTGCTTATGAAGAAAACACCCTTTTTCCTTTGGAATTTGGGTCTCCAGTTTGGTACACAGGTAGATGATGTTGATCCAAAGCTTCCTCTAAAATTTGGTGGAAAAAGGATAAAGGAATAATGAATTGTGATTTTAGAAGTTTCCTAAAGTAAATGGATAATCCTGGAACCGTATTAAATGTCACAATGAAATTGGATTTTCGGATTGAACGAGGACCGTTGATCAGGAATCAGAGGGATGGGACTAAGTCCCAGTCATGACAGGCTATGGAGCAGGGGAAGGAGTTTTCGTTTCCCACTTTGGTTGAGTTTGACAGGATGTGCGCAGATGGACATTATTCCATTGAACTTTGGAGGTCTTTCCGAGTCTGATCATCCTGGGTTTCCATAGGTTTTGTAGAGAAACCAGAGAAATCCCAAATCGTGGGAAGCCATGGATGGACCCTATATATATAGGGGAGGGTGCTCCACAATACCACCATCCTCAAATATTATTCTCACATGTTCGGACCCATGAGATGAGTTCTCCAGTGCAATCAATTTGGTCAGAAACCTCGACCTTCCCCTCGTCGAGCTGTTGCTGTCGCCGGAGTTGTGGAAGCTCGTCGGCAGTGAAGGGGTGATGCCAAGGAGGAATTGACCCCCCATGCAAGATCAAGAGGGGCCTGAGGAGCTCCTTAACTGATTAAATTAGTCACAGATGCGTGGATTGCCTAAGTCAACCCTTGAGTTGACTCAGCTGGGTTGCTCGCGAGCCAGTGCGAGGAAGACGATGACCAAGGGGTAAAAGACCCCTTTTCCCCCCTCCTCTGTTGTATAAGGTATGGGCATATCCACATTTTTGTTCTTTTTTTAATCGCAATAGAGACACGTCCCTGTGGACCATTAGATCTTGCGTGGTCCTTTGGACCACAAATCGGATGGTCAACGATTTTCTCAAAATAATAGATAAATCCATTACTTTGTGAAAATCATACCTTTTGATAGAAAACTCAGATGAGGAAAGTTAATACATGAAAAATGATAAAAAAAATATGAGGGAGGTACTAAAAATGGTTTGGAAGCCTAAATTAGTACACTTTTGTAAAAGTGTTTTATTTTGAGGGAAAAAGTAATAATTTATGGTTAAAAACCCTAATTGTTGATAAAGAATAGATTTAATCTTGCAAGTGAATAAATTCGAGCAATATTAACTGGTTTAATGATATAGATGGATATTAACCTATTTTGAAAAGGGAATTACAAGAATTAGGGGTTTAAACCTAATAATGTAATTAGTACCCTTAGAAACCCTAAAGTGAGGAAAAAGGGAAGAAAAGATATAGTAATCTGAACATTAGGGTTGTTGTCGTTCAAACCTGATCTTAAGGATCTTAATGGAAAATAAGATAAGATAATTAGGGTTTGATGCATATTTTGATAAAAGTAAAATTAAAGTGGTAAAAAGGAAATGAAACCCTAATTATGGTCAAAACCTTAAAAAGGGCTAGTAACCCTAGGGTACGATTAGGCCTATTAGACATGGATACTATGATCCATGATAGAAAATATTGGATGTATATTTCAGGAATGAATTGTGCTTCTTTGATTGATTCTAGATTACTTGACTCTTTGGATTAATTCTGCATTCAAGACAACTTGACAGATATGTGGTTAATTATGATTAATCGCATTAGATTTCCCAAAGGTTTCCCGAATGGTTAATCACATTGATTGAAACTAAATAGTTGGGATGTTCATACTGCAATTATAAAGTCACTATGGTTATCACAATTATAAATACATGTGTATTATCGCACCTACATGCCACCCTGATGGAAGATGTCGTAAAGGTCAGGCCCAAGAGGGTAGACCAATGGGCACCATGAGAGGTGACCTCAGACACCAAGCTCGGGAATGAGAAGGTGGTCTATGTTGCATGACTATGGGGCACCATCAGAGGTGACTCCCAGGCACCAAGCTCGAGATTGAGAAGGTGGCCTTAAGTCAATGGCAAAAGAGAAACCCTAAAGAGGGTAATTCCAGGGTTATGGAAAAAGTGGTGGGGAATGTCACATGGAAAATGTAAATTGGCTTGCTAAATACCTTGATTGTGATAATTAAATTGTTATCCATATTTGTGAGATTTTGGTTGTTCCCACACACCAGCATATTCCTATATGCTGACCGATGTTTTGTTTGTCAGCATTTTGGGTACAATAATTGAAAGAACAAACAGTAAAGTGACACATTGTGGAAATAAGAAATAAAGTGCAAGGAGGATTAGATAGGATGAATCTAGGTTGTGGATAGAGTAGTTTACTAAAGTTTTAAAAAGGTATGCAAAGTTTTATTTTATACCAATTTTCAGTTTAGTTGGTAAAATTTTGATAATTGTTATTGATTATTTATCGAACCTTTAATCTTGTTAATTGGGATAATGGCTCTGACCTCTTGGTCTCCCTTAATTGGGGGTTACCGGGAGGCGGGTTCATTACAATTGGTATCAGAGCATAGGTTCCTCATTTAATCTTTAATAATTATTAAATTTTACAAATTTTATAGAACCGAGGGAGTTATTATAGGATTTTCTGAAAGATAAAGGTGTCTAGAAAAGAATCACGTCTGGGGGCTGGCAAGATTTTCCTCCACACCGCTAGTCGGAATATGAGGTCTCCCAGATTAGTGTGACTGTCTGGCCAAAGTATTAGGATTTGACTCGAAATAAGATACCTTTAGGACTCTCTCATCTTGTGCATCCCTTCTCAACTCAAATGCTATTAAGGACCTTAAGGATTAGAGTTTTATCTCTTTTCCTCACCATCTTGAGGTATGGGTAAGGTTGATAAGGTCTAAGGAATCCTCCACCAAATTCATGTAAATAAGATGTCATGGACATAAGCTTAATAGATTAAGCGTAAAAGAATAGATACATGCTTAGGTCATATGAAATAAGTTGTCATGCCCTCAGGAGAGACTTGAGTCTAGACCTTCTTGTCAAGAGGATAAGTAAAGAGAGTTAGTCTCGGAGGTAGAGATCTCCATTTCAAGTAGAGACCTGACACATCCCCTAAGGATGATGTTAACCCTAACCCGAAGTGAAGGTTAGAGAAAGAGACATCATGATAAGTTTGATGTCATAGTAGACCAGGTGTTTGGATGGATATGATTTTGGATGCCCATATGAGCCATGAGAAGTTGGATGACCGAGCACCTTTGGTGACCCAACCCTGGGAAGGGTCATGCATGTTAGAGTGAAGGATAGCACCTTCTTTGATGAGGTTTGAGAAGAACCTATGGAAACCCCATAAGCTTATATGAGCATGGCATAGTATGCACCCAAAGTACATCAATAGTGCGAGCAATAAGTTGAAACCCTGGCCAAGGGAGTATGTTGGATAGTTGATGAGATAAGCATAAAGGGCTAGGGATAACCTTGAGCAAACATAAGCTTGAACATAGTCTTCTTCATGTAGAGGTATGCTTGTGAGCTTGATCCATATTTGTGGAGAGAGGACCTTTAGTGTAAGGCTGGTTGTGGAGTTAGCTCTAGAGAGAGAGAGCATGACCCAAGCAAGAAGGTTTGAAGCCTAGACTCTGAGATATGTGGAAAAGTGGGTAGTTGAGGATGATGCGACCTAAGTGGATGTTTGTGGTTGTCTCATGCTTGATCCTTGGAGGCTGATGATATCTTGGTGGCCTTTAGAGGAACCAAATCCTAAACAGAAGATGATGCTTCTGGAACCTATGTGCCTATGGTATAGGAGTTTACCTACCGAGATGAGACAAAGAGTGCCTTAGACCCTGAGGAGGTTTAAGTAACAAGATGTGAGGCCTTGTACCTTGTTGGTTGCTCTTAAGGAAGACTCAACTATAAGGTGCGGCTCAAATAAAAGGATCATGGGAGTGCATGACATACCATGTACATGTTTGGTTCATGGTTTAAAAGTTGAGCAGATAGTTGGACATCAGAAAGGTGAACCTCGGGTTCCTAGGCCTAAGAGGGGAAGTGGTGTACCTAATGCTCATGACAAGGGTTTAGTTTCAATAGATTTGAGCATGGTACTTATCATGTTTAAAGGAAAGAGAAACCCCTTAAGTTTAAGGCAGGTCTGATGAACCCCCCGCAATTAAGTTGATGACATGGGAAGGTATGATCTTGATCCAATGTTGAGGATGAGAACAAGTATGACCTAGCATGGTTTAGTAGGTGGTCTACTTGTGCCTTATTGGTTGCTGGGTTAAGCATGCTCATGTGAATATAAACCCTAGGGATGGTTGTGACCTTGTTGTCAAGAGTTGTAGTTTCCTCCCATCCTGGGAGAGGAACCCTTTAGTAGGGTGTGTACCGGTTTGTGGGTTTTGTGGAAACCTAAAGAGGTCTCATAGGATCTTGAGAAGCTAAGCGAAGAGTACATGGTAAAAGAATGGAACCTGTAGACCCTTAGACAACCCTCTCTATGTGCATGGGAATGTGTTACCCTGGAGATAACTGGTATGGGGCCTGACCAAGGTAGGCAGGTTGCCATGACCCCGTGAAGGGATGGAAGTCAGTCCATGAAAGTAGAGAGAGATAGAGATGATTAAGGCTGGGGTAAGGTTCTAAGTTGGACATGTACTATAGTAGAATCCTAAGTCTATCCTAGGGTCAAGTAGGGATAAGACGGATGGAAGTAGGAGTTGCCTAATTTCCTAGTTTCACATGACCATAGGGTCAAGAGGTAACAACTATCATTGTCTGAGGGCCATGGGTTAGGAGATTAATCACCTTCATGAACTCATGGGACCCAAAGGGCAGATGCGTAGGGCACTCTCTGGATGCATGAGGCAAGAGGGATGACCTTAAAAGTTTTGGCACCCTATAGACCCAGAGGAGATGACCAATGATTGTGTGTAAACCCCAGTAGGTTCGAGACCAGTTTTCCATGGAAGTAATTTTTGATATCATGATGTTTGTGATGTAGAGACATAAGTTTCACGTTTCAACTTAGATTTGAAGGTGTACTGGAAAGGTGGGATGTACCATCTTTACTCTTGGAACATGAAGAACTCTGTATTTGGACGGCCGCCAAATGCTTATTTCTTCTTGTTATGGGAGTGAGAGATAGGACAGTATGCATGCCTTACACCAAGGATAAAGATGATGTGAGTTGGAATGTTGCTATGAGGTATGAGGAGAGAGACGATAACATACCCTGGTGGAGTGAACGAAACATGGATGGTTTACCAACACTAAGAGTATTAAGGTAGTCATCTTGTGAGGATGTTTTAACATGAGTTATGTGGAACTTGCATGTGATACAAGGTTGAGTTTGATAACCAAGAAGATGAGCTCGGAGTTTCTTGATGAAGATAGAGTTAGAGTTCAAAATGAAATGATAAGTGGAATACACGGAGGTGTATGTCTTCGACTCTACCTAGCACCTAAGGATGTGAAGTGGTAATGGATGCTCTGGATGAGATGAAGCTGCCTAGTTTAGCTAGAGATTAGAAGGGGTTGTTAGGCTAACCTTAAGTTGAAAAAGAGATAAGTTTGGCTAACACCCAGATGTAACATACTGGTTGATCAAGTTAATGGTTGTTTGGTTAGCCAGCCTAGGCCTTGATGCAAGAAAAGGATGATTTTAGAGCCTCAAATACACTTCTTTGGAAAAGAAGGTGATGAAACCCTGACTAGACTGGTTTAGGATTTCTGAGGAATTGATCTTGAGGAATCATAACATATAGGAGATCATGATTTTAAGATCACTATACACCGTGGTACTACTAGATAGTAAGTTGCACAAGTACATGTGATGCTTAAGATGATGTTGCATGTGGCTTGTCTCCATGCAAGCCAGGAGGTGAAGAACAAACACTAGTAACCCAATGTTTTGATAGAGAGGAGAAAGAATGGGAGTGTTCACTGTGGATGTTGTGGTAAGTCTCCCCTCGACCAAGGAAGGTCAAGATGCAATATGGGTTATGGTAGATCGCCTTACCTAGCTAACATGAGAAAAAGAGAATGTTGTCAAGGGACAGATCTGGTTGAACTACATATGAGAAAGATGGTTCAACTACACCATGATGCGAGTTCAAAAGTTCTTGAGTCTAATCTAAAGGTTCACTTCCATTAGGTGGAAGTAGAAACATGAAGAACTCGATGTCAGTACAGTTTATCACCCCATACTAATGGTCAGTACGATCCAGACTAGAGGGTCTGATGAGAGCATGTGTGCTCATTTAGGGTGATACATAGAGACAGTTCTTAAGAAGTGATGTTAACCACCATAGCCTTTATCGGGATGCAAGAAGTTCTATAAGGAGCTTGTGTCGTTCACCACCTCATTAAGATGATGTTGGTGAAGGAGGCCTCGCAAAGGTCAGAAAAGAACCACAGTGTGTGAAAATGAAGTCGCTTTGATCGTGCAATGGCTGAGAGGGAGCCAGAAGCGACATGGACTGTGAGCTGATGCAAAGATGATTGACATGTAGTTCACTGTGGGAGAGTATGTGATGTGAAAATCCGACCCCTCTAAGATACAGCTGATAAAGCTGAGTCCCCGATATATGGGTCCATTTGAGATGGATTGGTGGAGATGGTTGTGTTTGGTCTTGCCCCTCAGGATAACATGGCGTGTAATGTGTTCCGGGTGTCTGATCTAGAGCACTATGTGAGGTACCCAAGCCATGTGCTGAGCCCTGAACCTATTCAGCTTTTGAGAGGCTAAAAGGTCCTGAGTCACCTATGAGGGTATGATATACCAAGGTAAGAAAGAACTCAGATGGAAGAATATGAGATGATGAAGGTTCTTGGGAAGCACCATGGAAAGGGTGAAGCTACATGGGAGCCCTGATGGACATAGGAAAGGTTTATCCTGAATTGTTTATTTGCTTGATGGAATTTTGAGGACAACATTTTTATAAGAGGGGAAGGATGTTACAACCTCAATTTTTGGGTTCATTTGGTGAGAAATGTAGTTTCTCATATTAAAGATATTTGAACAAATAATGATATAATTTGTTTTGAATAAATGGATTTTGTTCACAATAGCCTTGATGGTTGTTTTCTGGGCTTCATTGTCTATTGGGCCCAATAACAAGGAAAGGATAAAAGAAACTCCATTATTTGAGTAAATAAGAAAATGGAGAAAAGAATAATGTGGAAACCTCTAGAAGGCAAATCCAAAAAGGGATTTTGTGCCTCTTGGGTTCCTTGGGTCCCAAGGAGTCCAAAATTGTAAAGATAAAGCAATAAGAAAAGTAAAGATCAATTAGATATTTCTTTATTAAGAAAGAAATTGAAAACAATGATAAAATGTGGAAAATAAGTGAAAAGAAGAATAATTGAGTTGTCCTTGATGGATTTTCATATCCCAAGGATTATTAATGATAAAAGGGATGCCAATGAGAAAAATAAAAAGAAAGATAAAAAGAAATCCTTGAAAAGCGATATTTTACTAAAGAAATGAATAAGAAGAAAGAGAAAATAGATAAAGGATAAGTAAAAGGCTAAGGAATATTCCCAAGATGGGATTCCGAGCCATTAAGGGTTCCTTGAAGTTCAAGGAATTCAAAATAATGATTTAATGGAAAAGAAAGAGGAAATACCAAATTAAATTGGTTTAATTTAAAAGATAGCTTGCTTATGAAGAAAACACCCTTTTTCCTTCGGAATTTGGGTCTCCAATTTGGTACACAGGTAGATGATGACGATCCAAAGCTTCCTCTAAAATTTGGTGGAAAAAGGATAAAGTAATAATGAATTGTGATTTTTAGAAGTTTCCTAAAGTAAATGGATAATCTTGGAACCGTATTAAATGTCACATTGAAATTGGATTTTCAGATTGAACGTGGACCGTTGATCAAGAATCAAAGGGATGGGACTAAGTCCCTGTCACGACAGGCTGTGCAGTAGGGGAAGGTGTTTTTGTTTCCCACTTTGGTTGAGTTTGACATGATGTGCGCAGATGGAAAGTATTCCATTAAACTCGGGAGGTCTTTCCGAGTCTGATCATCTTGGGTTTCCATAGGTTTCGTAGAGAAACCAGAGAAATCCCAAATCATGAGAAGCCATGGATGGACCCTATATAAATATACGGGAGGGTGCTCTACGATACCATCATCCTCACAAATTATTCTTGCATGTTCAGACCCCTGAGATGAGTTCTCCAACGTAATCAATTTGGTCAGAAACCTCGACCTTCCCCTTCATCGAGTAGTTGTTGTCGCCGGAGTTGCGGAAGCTCGTCCGCGGTGAAGGGGTGATGCCAAGGAGGAATTGACCCCCCAGGCAAGTTTGAGAGGGGCTAGCGCAGCTCCTGAACCAATCAAGTTAGTCGCAGATGTGCGGATGGCCGAAGTCAACCCTTGAGTTGACTCGGCTGGGTTGCTCACGAGCCAGTGCGAGGAAGACGATGACCAAGGGGTAAAAGGCCCATTTGCCCCCCTCCTCTGCTGTTTAAGGTATGGGCATATCTGCCTTTTCGTTCTTCTTTTTTAATCAAAATAGAGATGCGTCCCTGTGGACCATTAGATCTGGCGTGGTCCTCTGGACCACTGATCGGATGGTCAACGATTTTCTCAAAATAACAGATTAATCCATTATTTTGCAAAAATCATACCTTTTGATAGAAAACTCAGATGAGGAAAGTTAATCATGAAAAATGATCAAAAAAATATGAGGGATGCATTAAAAATGGTTTGGAAGCGTAAATCAGTACACTTTTGTAAAAGTGTTTTATTTTGAGGGAAAAAGTAATAATTTGTGGTTAAAAACCCTAATTGTTGATAAAGAATAGATTTAATCTTACAAGTGAATAAATTTGAGCACTATTAACCAATTTAATGATATAGATGGATGTGAACCTATTTTGAAAAGGGAATGACAAGAATTAGGGTTTTAAACCTAATAATGTAATTAGTACACTTAGAAACCCTAAAGTGAGGAAAAAGTGAAGCAAAGATATAGTAATATGAAAATTAGGGTTTTTATGGTTCAAACCTGATCTTAAGGATCTTAATGTAAATTAAGATAAGATAATTAGGGTTTGATGGATAATTTGATAAAATTAAAATTAAAGTGGTAAAAAGGAAATGAAACCCTAATTATGGTCGAAACCTTAAAAAGGGATAGTAACCCTAGGGCACGATTAGGCCTATTAGACTTGGCTACCATGATCCATGATAGAAAATATTGGATGTATATTTCAGGACTAAATTGTGCTTGGTTGCTTGATTCTGGATTATTGACTATTTGGATTAATTCTGCATTCAAGACAACTTGACAGGTATGTGGTTAATTATGATTAATTGTATTAGATTTCCCGAAGGTTTCCCAGATGGTTAATCACATTGATTGAAACTAAATAGTTTGGATGTTCATACTACAATTATAAAGTCACTATGGTTATCACAATTATAAATACATGTGTATTCTCGCACCTACATGCCACCCTGATGGAAGATGCCATAAAGATCAGGCCCAAGAGGGTAGACCAATGGGCACCATGAGAGGTGACCCCAGACACCAAGCTCGGGAATGAGAAGGTGGTCTATGTTGCATGACTATGGGGCACATGAGAGGTGACCCCCAGGCACCAAGCTCGGGATTGAGAAGGTGGCCTTAAGTCAACGGCAAAAGAGAAACCCTAAAGGGGGTAATTCCAGGGTTAGGGCAAAAGCAGTGGGGAATGTCACATGGAAAATGTAAATTGGCTTGCTAAATACCTTGATTGTGATAATTAAATTGTTATCCATATTTGTGAGATTTTGGTTGTTCCCACATACCAGCATATTCTTATATGCTGACCGACGTTTTGTTTGTAGGAATTTTAGGTACAACAATTGAAAGAACAAACAGTAAAGTGACACATTGTGGAAATAAGAAATAAAGTGAAAGGAGGATTAGATAGAATGAATCCAGGCTGTGGATAGATTAGTTTACCAAAGTTTTAAAAAGGTATGCAAAGTTTTATTTTATACCAGTTTTCAGTTTAGTTGGTAAAATTTTGATAATTGTTATTGATTATTTGTCGAACCTTTGATCTTGTTAATTGGGATAATGGCTCTAACCTCTTGGTCTCCCTTAATTGGGGGTTACCAGGAGGTGGGGTCGTTACATTACATCAGTAGTGCGGGTAGTATGTTGAAACCCTGGCCAGGAGAGTATGATGGATAGCTTATGAGATGAACATAAAGAGCTATAGATAATCTTGAGCAAACATAAGTTTGAACATAGGCTTCACCCATGTAGGGGTATGCTTGTGAGCTTGATCCACCTTCATGGAGAGAGGACCTCTAGTAATAAGGTTGTTTGTAGGGTTAGCTCTAGAGAGAGAGAGAGCAGGACCCAAGCAAGAAGGTTGGAAGCTTAGACTCTGAGATATGAGGAACAGTGGGGGAATTAAGGATGATGCGACCTAAGTGGATGGTTGCGGTTGCCTCATGTATGATCCCTGGAGGCTGATGGTATCTTGGTTGCCTTTAGAGGAACCAAACCCTGGAGAGAGGTTGAGGTTGCTGTTACATGTGTGCCTATGGTATAGGTGTTTACCTTCTAAGTTAAGAAGAAGAGTTCCTTAGACCATGAAGAGGTTTAGTAACAAGTTGTGAAGCCTTACACCTAGTTGGTTGTCCTTAAGGAGTACTCAACTCTGAGGTGTTGCTCAAATAAAAGGATAATGGGAAGTGCATGTCATACCTTGTACATGCTTGGTTCATGGTTAAAAGGTTGAGCATGCAGCTGGACATCCAAAAAGTGAACCTAGGGTTCCTAGGCCTAAGAGGGGAAGTGGTGTACCTAATTCTCATGTGAGATTTGAGTTTCTATAGACTCAAGCATGGCACCCCTCATGTTTAGAGGAAAGGGAGACCCCTTAAGTCTTAGGTATGTTTGATGAACCCCTCACAGCTAAGTTGGTGACATGGGAAGGTATGATCTGGATCCAATGTTGAGGAATGAGAACAAGTATGACCTAGCATGGTTTAGTAGGTGGTCTGCTTGTGCCTTAGTAACTTGCTAAGGCTAAGCATGCTCATGTTGATGTAAACCCTAGGCATAAGGACGTTTATGACCTTTTTTATCAAGATGTAGTTTCCTCCCATCCTGGGAGAGGGACCCTTTTGTAGGGTGTATACCAATTTTAATTGGTTTGAGGTAACCTAAAGAGGTCTCATAGGATATTGAGAAGCTAAGTGAAAAGTACATAGTATGAGAATGAATGTAGGCCCATAGATAACCATATCTAAGTGCACGTGGATGTGTTGTAACCGGTTTGGGGTCTGACCAGATAGGCAGGTCACCATGACCCCTATGAAATGATGAAAGTCAGACCATGAATATAGAGAGAGATGTTGGAGACTTGGGTAAGGTTCTAAGTTGGACATGTACTATGTTAGAATCTTAAGTCTATCCTAGGGTCAAGTAGGGATAAGACTGATGGAAGTTGGAGTTGCCTAATTCCCTAGTTGAACATGACCATAGGGTCGGGAGGTAACAACTATCATTGTTTGAGGGCCATGGGTTAGGAGATTGATCACCTGCATGAACTCATGGGACCCAAAGGGAAGATGAGGAGGGCACTCTCTGGATGCATAATGGAAGAGGGATGACCCCAAAAGTGTCAGCACCCTACAGACCTAGAAGGAGATGACCAAGGATTGTGTGTAGACCCAAGTAGGTTCGAAACCAGTTTTCCATGGAAGTAACTTCGATATCGAGATGATCGGGATGTAGAGACATATGTTGCACATTTCAACTTAGATTTGAAGGTGTACTGGAAATGTGGGATGTACCATCTTTACTCTTGGAATGGGAAAAACGTTGTATTTGGACTGCAGCCAAATCCTTATTTCCTCTTATTATGGAAGTGAGAGATAGGACAGTACGCATGCCATACACCAAGGATAAAGATGATGTGAGTTGGAATGTTGCCATGAGGTATGAGGATAGAGATGATAACTTACCCTTGTGGAGTGAATGATATGTGGATGGTTTACAAACATTAAGAGAACTAAGGTATTCATCTTGTGAGGATGTTTTTATCATGAGCTATGTGATATACAAGGTTGAGTTCGATAACCAAGAAGATGAGCTCTAAGTTTTCTTGTTCAAGATACACCTAAAGTTTGAGATGAGATGATAAGTGGAATACATGGAGGTGTATGTCTTCAACATTACTGTATACATAAGGATGTGAGGTGGCAATGGATGCTCTGTTTGAGATGCAGCTGCCTAGTTTAGCTAGAGGCTAGAAGAGGTTGTTAGGTTAGCCCTATGTTTGAAAAAGGGACAAGTTTTTCTAACACTAATATGTAACGATAATTGTTGATCAAGTTAGTGGTTGTTTGGTTAGCTAGCCTAGGCCTTGATGCAATAAAAGGATGGTTGTAGAGCCTCAGATACACTTCCCTGGAAAAGAAGGTGATGAAACCCCGAGTAGAGTATTTTAGGATTCTGAGGAATCAATCTTGAGGAATCATGACATATAGGAGATCATGATTTTAAGATTACCATACACCGTGGTACTACGAAGATAGTAAGTGGTAGAAGTAATTTGATGCCTAAGATAAAAAGTGTAAAACGATGCATGACAGGAGGTGAAGGACGAACACCAATAACCCATTGAGTTGATATAGAGGATAGAGAGTCCCCGAGAGGGAATGAGAGTTCATCACTATGGATGTTGTGGTAAGTCTCCCCTAGACCAAGGTAGGTCAAGATGCAAAATGGGTAATGGTAGGTCACCTTACCTAGATAACATGAGAAAGAAAGAATACTGTCAAGGGACGAATCCGGTTGAACTACATTTGAGAGAGAGATGGTTCAACTACACCATGATGTGAGTTCAAAAGTTCATGAGTTTAACCTAAAAATTCACTTCCATGCGGTGGAAGTAGGTACATGAAGAACTCGAGGTTAGTATAGTTTATTGCCCCAAACTAATGGTTAGTATGATCCAGACTAGATGGTCTGATGAGGGCATGTGTGCTCATTCAGGGTGATACATAGAGATAGTTATTGTCCTCTGTAAGATGTGATGGTAACCACCATATCCAATATCGGAATGTAAAGAAGCTCTATAAGGGTGGTTGTGTCGGTCACCACTTCATTAAGATGATGTTGGTGAAGGGACCTCGTGAAGGTCAGAAAAGGGCCACAGTGTGTGCAAATGAATTCACTTTGATCGTGGAATGGTTGAAAGAGAGCCCAGGGGCGACATGAGTCATGAGTCCGACCCCTCTAAGTTATAGATAAGAGAGATGAGTCTCGACTGCATGGGTTCATCTGAGATGGATTGGTGGGGTTACTTATGTTTGAGCTTACCCCTCAGGATAATGTGATGTGTGATGAGTTCCATGTGTCCAATTTAGAGCACTATGGGAGGTACCCGAGCCATGTATTGAGCAATGAACCTAGTGAGCCATAAGGGAGGTTGAAATGTCCTGAGTCACCTGTGAGGATTTTAGATGCCAAGGTGAAAGAACTTAGAGAAAAGAATATGTGATGATAAAGGTTCTTGGAAGAGCCATGGATAGGGTAAAGTCACTTAGGGGCCAACGATGAACATGGAAAAGTCTTATCCTGAATTGTTTGTTTGCTTGATGGAATTTTGAGGACAAAATTCTTATAAGAGGGGAAGGATGTTGCAACCCCACTTTTGGGTTCTTTTGATGAGAAATGGAATTTCTCTTAATAAAGATAAATTAACAAATAATGATGTCATTTGATTGAATGCATGAATTTCGTTTGTAAATAACCTTGCTTGGTTGTTTCATGGGCCTTATTGTCTATTGGGCCCAATAACAAGGAAAAGAAAAAATAGATTCAATTAGTAAATGAATAAATAAGAAATGGAGGAAAGAAAGATGTAGAAACCTCTAGAAGGCAAGGAAATATTATACAAAGGTGGATTTCGTGCCTCTTGGGTTCTTTGGGTCCCAAGGAATCCAAGGTTGCAAAGATAATTCAATAAGAAAAGAAAAGATCAATTAAATATTTCTTTAATAAGAAAGAAATTGGAGACAATGATAAAATGTGGGAAATAAGTGGAAAGAGGTATGATTGAGTCATCTTTGGTGGATTTTCATATCCATAAGGTTTCTAATGTTAGAAGGAATTCCAATAAGGAAAATAAAAAGAGAGATAAAGAGAAATCCTCAAAAATAGATATTTTAATAAAGAAATAAGTAAGATAATGATAAATAATGGATATAGATGCATCTAGAAGGATAATGAGTATCCACTAAAAAGAATTTCGAAATATTAGAGTTTCTTGGGGTCCAAGGAGCCCCAATGGAGAAAACGAAAGAGGAAATACAAATAATACAAAATAAGAGGATAATGTGATACATAATTAATGACTTTTGTGGTATTGTTAAACAAAGGTATTTTCTACTAAAAGAAAGTGTAAATTCGTGCCAATGGATTAAAAGACAAGCATAAAGAGAATAAGAGAGAGGATTTTTTAATTCATAAATATCCAAAGAATATATTTTATTAAGAAGATAATTAGGAGAGAGAAGATTGCTTCTCAATGATGGAATAGGATTCCTATTGCGAAAGGGCTTTGTTTCTTCATGGGCAAGCATGCTGGGGCATGGGTGCCCTTCCCTATATAAGGGTAGAGCCCATGGCTAAGCCCAAGGAGAGTTCCACATATCTCTCTCTCTTCTCCTTCTTCTTCTTCATTCAAACCCTATCCAAGAGGAGTAAAGTTATCCCTGGATCAATGGGAGCAGTGGAGTCATCATGAGGGAGGTCCAAGGTTCCCTCGATGACCTGGGGATGAATGACAATCATCCCTGTACCTCTCGTCCTCGCGCAGCAGCTGCAACATGGCTGCAAGGGTTGGCCGCATGAGTAGGCTGGCAAGCTCAACTCTTGCCACCCCGGTCATAGCTGGGGGCCTCCGCAGGTGCGACGGAGGGCAGTGGAGGCCATGGGGCCTTCACGGATGTCGAGGATCCAAGAATGGAGGGAGGAAACCCTCCCCCGAGCCACTGCAGTAGGCAGTGCCAGGGTTGCGCGAGATTGAAGACAATCGATCGCCTTTGGACAATTTTGCCCCTCCACGGGTTGAAGGACCAATAACTTACGTGAGGGTATAATCATAAATCGGTTATATTTTAATCAGGCTACGTTGCATGGAAGACATGACGTGGCAGACTCCCATTTTCCCAAGTAAGTAAATCTTGCAAAATTCATATCTTTTTATTGGTATCTCGGATTGATACATGTCATATATCAATTTTTCTCAGAAAAATGCGAGGAATCCATTAAAAATAGATTTAGAAGCTATTTCCTCTTGCAATATGAAAAGTAGTTGAAGTTATCAACTTTAGTGCATTAATGTTTAAGAAACCCTAATTTAAGATGATTAATGTATCGAAAAGGGTTATACATATGATTAAAGTTGATATTAACCTGTTGTTTATAAAAAGACACATGAAGATCTAAAAGGATGAACTTTACACATAACTGGATTAATTTAGAGTTCCATATACATGAATGAGCTTTAATGGGCCTAGAAACCCTAATATTAGTAATTATGACTCTTAATGGATTTAATTGTTCAAATTCATGAATAACGCTGAGATGTGATGGTTCTAAGCTATTTTGAGTATACAAGTTCCTAATTGTGGATAAATACCCTTAATATGGTAATTAGGGTTTTCTTGTGGATAAATGTGGAATTAGTGATAAATAGAGATAAGTTGCTAATTTGAAAGGAACCAAAGATAATAATTGGGTCTAATGATCGTGGCATGACTTAAAAGGATAAAAATGGTAGTTTTAATGTAAAAGAGGCATAATAGACTTAATGGACATTTAATGGTGCATGTAATCCAAAATTAGGGTTATATGTTGTTAAAAGGTAACCTTAATATCTTTCATGAGGAGTAGATGAGATAATTAGGGTTTGTGAGTAATTGTATAAAAATAGGGTTTAAAATAGTAAAAATGAATTGAAACCTTAATTGTAATGGAAACCCTAAAAGTGGACTAGAAACCCTAGGAAGCGAGCTAGGTTTAATAGACCTTGATGGCCTGATCAATGATAGGAGAATTGGATGCATATTTCAGGATCATCTTATGTGCTTGCTTGTTTACTGGATTTCTTGCTTAGTTGGATTATTTCTACACTCAAGTCAGCCTAACATGTATGTGGTTATGCTTATGAATATCCTAAATTATTTTTCTAAGGATTTTCAAAGTTTTCATCAGTGACTTGAATTAAACTATTGGATGAATTTAATTCATGCAACTATAATGTGGATATGACTATCACCTAAGATACATGCCTACTAGCTCAGATCATAGTCCCCTGTATATCTTCATAGATTGACCTAGTACATGGCTACCTATGGGGTAGTTCCATCAGGTCATTGGGTGACTTAGTACATGGCTACCAATGGGGTAGGTCCATCAAGTCACCATGAGTCAGGGATTGGACTACCTTTGGGTAGGGCCATGTGACTCCTCAACCCTAACTATTGACTACCTGTGAGGTAGGTCCATGGGGGTAAGGATCTACCATATGAGATAGGTAGTATCCAAGTCCATTGTAGGGACAACACAGAGATAGGGGATAGGTAAGGATTGAGTAGTATTTCTTAAGATGTAATCTTGGTTGTTAAATGATAATTGCTTGATTTTGTTGTTACCCTAGTTGCACAAATTTTGTTTCCCCCACATACCGGCATATTCATTTATGCTGACCGACGTTTTTTTTGTCGGCGTTTTAGGTACAAATTGAAAAGGACAAACAATAAAGTGGTATATTATGAAATTAAGAAATAAAGTGCAAGGAGGATTAGTTAGAATAGAGTCCAGATGTGGATAGAAGTTAGATATCCAAATTTTTGAAAAAGGTATGCAAAATTGTATTTTAGTACAACTTTTCAATATAGTATGGTAGAATTTGATAATTATTATTGATTATTTGTCGAACCTTTGATCCAAAAATTGGGATAACAACTCTGACCTCTTGGTCTCCCTTAATTGGGGGTTACCGGAAGGCAGGGTTGTTACAAGGCCTCATTATGACCATCCTATCCTGTCTTGGTCTTGGTGGTCATCCTATCCTGGCTTGATCACTTTCACTTACATCCACTAAAAATAGTTGAGCAAGTTATTCTTATATAACATGATAATCATAGTCACTTTAAAGGTTGAATGAATTAAATAAACAACCAAGATTTTACTTGCAATCAATACCAAAAACCTTGGAAATCCTCATGAATTGTGTAAGTCGAGTAGTCATAGGTGTAGCCACATACCTTTTTTAGGATTACTTGATGCCCAAGAAAAAGAGCAACAAATGCAACCAATCAAGAAACTACCCTGAAATTAAAGCATAATAACCATGTATTATTATTTTATCAATAAACTACCATTAAGACTGACTTGGTTCCCAAGTTAGATTTTTGGGGTCTACTTAGGGTTTCATTAGGGTTTTGGCTTCCCAAGCCCTAATATCACTTTTCATGTACTTTTGATTCACAAACCCTAATTTTCTCATAATATGCATTTTTAACTCAAGGAAACCCTACTTCATCAATTTATTAGTTGTTATTCTCAAGTTAGATCCAAGTCATCCCTTATTATGAAAAAAGATCAAACTTTTATTACTAAGATCAACTGTACACATTAAGAATATCAAAAACTAGAAATTAATGTTCTTGTGCATTAAACACATTAAAGATAGCAACTTTGGGTACTTTTTAAATTAGAGGTAGATTTAGAGCATTCCTAGTATTTTTTTGATCAAGATTCATATATTACTTGTGTCCATTGGATCATCCCACTAGTTGTTATGATTTTTATTCAATTAATTCATTACAAACAATGCGGGCTTTCCACCAATGCAAAGAGCCATGAGTCCTACCCTGACAACATGGTTGGGATGGCTAATCAACTTTCTCCAATTGGGTTTCTTGCCCATGTGGCGCTCATTAGTAAATATGAGAAAAAGGTGGAAAAGAACTATGCTTCCCTTACCTATTCACCGTGCATCTGAGGGTAGACAAGGTACTTTCTTCATGTCTCTTCTTCTACTTCTTGAAGGATAACTTCTATCCCTATTCGAGTCAACTAAGTAGTTGAATTTAGGAATTAGAAGCCCAAAGTGGCGAGCAGTGGTGCAATTTCCTCCGTCTGGCTTTGAAGAACTTATTGGTGACCTGTGATTTCTTGATGAGGGATTGGTGACAATGCACTGGAGCTTGATCTAGTGGCAGAGTTATAGGGAAGAAGAAAGGAGAAGAGTAGAGTGTGGTTGCATAATTGAAAGTCAGGAAAGGGTCTAAAGATTCGACAACATATCACAAGCTACCTTGGGGATTTGCAGAGAGGTCTGCACTCATATATATAGTCCCATGGTCGGGTTCATTTTTGATGCTATCAATCAAATTAGGAAAATCCTATAAGGTCCTCCACTTTAGGCAAAAGCTGGAATGGTTAGGTGCAATTTTTCTCCTATAGTCAATGGATTAATTTCCTGATATGATCGTGCATTGAAGTGGGAGAAAGAAGACAAAGGATTCACTGCTTTTTCTTCTATGTTTCCTAAACTAGTTGAGGGTAGGTGATGATCTTTTGATCATTTGAACCAAATCCAAGGATCAGCAATAGGCATGCAAATTTAAAGGATCTGAGTATAGTTCCAGTGTGAAAACAAATCGTGACAAATGTAAAATCCTATTAATTCACACACTTCATGGATTTTTGTAAAATCCATATCTCTCACATATTCTAGAGAATCCCATAAATTTCTCACAAGTATATCATTTATTATATATAATCTTTTTCCTTTTCCTTATTATTGGATTTTCTTCTCTTCCTTTTCCTATATATCCATTACTAGGCTAACAAAAATAGTATCATCATCATCATCACCATCATCATCATCATTGTCATCATCTAAGCCTCAGTCCCAACTATGTTGGGTTCAACTCCATGTCATAGAAAGAGTGACAAAAGTTTTATGGCTGGCTGTCAACCTACCACCAACCCTCCTCCTTTATTCGGGCTTAGGACCGGATATATTTGCACAAAATGTATGAAAAACATAGGTGGAGTTACTAGCAAAAATATTATAAACCACAAAATTCACAAAAAAGGGGAAATTTACAAAAGAAAACCATTCTTTCAAAACAATGCACACAAATTTTCCGTATGCCCTTTTTATTGAAATAATTGCATTTCAACTAAGTAAAATACAAGTGCAAACCAGGTTATAAAATAAAGTGCCACCATCAAATTATCGAATTTAAACCCTACTCATATCCTAATATAGGGTTTAGGGTTGTCTCAGGTTTAGGATATGGAATAAGGGATCAAACCCTATTTCCATAGCATATCAACATTAGCTGAAGAACCTAATTATTGGATCCATAACATCCTTTTCTTAGATCACATTGAGTTCATTAACAACATGGTAAATTAAGATCTTTAACTCTAATTCTTAATATGCATGATTATTCACAGTAGCAACTCTAATTATCATCATTACCATCATAATAATGTTAAATCACCATCATATTTCACATTATCAATTTACATATCAAAGAATCATATTCAACATGATTAATAACTTACTCAACAGAAACTAGTATTTATATGCATTAATCACCGCTTTAAAATATATTTGCACTACTTTTAGAATTAGGCTCAGATCTAGGGTGTGAAAAGATTTTATTCAGAATCTACTCATTCTGTTGACTAAGTTGATATATAATTTTAAAATATTATCCGAGTGAGGATCCATTTTCTGCATTATTTATAAGATTATCATTAATCTAATCAATGGCAGAGTGTCATGTCATCCACCAAATACCCTTTTAATTATATCTATCTCAATTTAAAAAATAGGGAGAAGTTACTCGTGCACCCCTGTACTCTAGGCAAGAGACCCTAGGAATATAGGTCATTTGACCTTGAGTTCTTCCTATACCTCACTACAGAACCCGAATCCCACCCTTGCGAGCAATGCCACATATCCCTCTCCTCGCTTCTTGGGCTTGAAGGTTGGAGGGTGTTAGAGCAGCCTTGCTAGCCCTCCCCACTCATGGCTAGTCCATGATTACGACCGACAGTGGTCAGGGATTCAAGGATGAGGTCTACAACAATGACGAAACCTAATAGCGGAAGGAAAATATATAAACCTATGGTTGTAGATCACACATCCACATCACTATTTGTAGTGGTGCACTGGTCATCCTAGTCTCTCTACACCTTGCTCTTAAGTGGTGAGTATGATGATAGTAGGAGGAGATCCTCCATCTTTATTTCCTTCTAATATTCAATGCATGTCCGTCATCACTTCCTCATGGAGTCAAGAGGGATCAAAGGGAAATGATCCTCCCCAGGAATTCACCCAGGTTTAATGTTCCCCGAGGACTCCATCCTTAGGTGGAGAAGCTCCTGGGTTATCCTTTATAGAATCTAAAAGGGAAGTTGAGGGTTATGAGGAAGATGACATAGAGAGAAGAGTACTGAGTATCTCTCACAAAGGGTAGTCACACCTATATATATTCTTGGTGTTCACAAGAATCTCACATCATCTATAGTCATTTTCTTTCTAATATCACTTACTTTAATACTTCATTGCCCCCTCAAAAAATATGGGTTATCTATACCCAAATAAACTCTCTCTCTCTCACAAGATTATGGAAAAGCACTTAGGGAAAACTATGTATGTTGTCAAATGATGATATTTAATAGATTCCCAATATGGAGACATATATGTCCACAATTTATTGCCAACTTATACAGCCATAAATTCACAAAGGAAAGCATACCACTATGTGGAACATATTGGATAACTTGATTCTAAAGTTATTGGAAACTCTTTATGATTTGGGATCTAGATCATTCTTTGTCTCCCCTTAAATCAATTACTTCTATTTCTTGGAAACTCAATAATGCCTTTTCCAATACCTTTCTAGTATGTTCAGATTTAATGGGATATCATTCCCATTCAAAACTTGATCCTCTTAAAAAATATCATTATCTCATGGAATATCTTTTTTCTCTCAATTTCAAAAATTTTCTTCCTTTCCTTATTGTATTCAAGTATACAATAGGTTAGATCAAAATAATATTAACTAATTTCTTAAAACATGTATTGTGAAACTCACTAGATAATAACTCTTTTAATTATCTAAACCATGACACATCTTATTTTCTTTTGGAAACTTGCATATTATTTCATATTTCTATTACTCAACAATTCATGAAGTCATTGCTATTTATTTATGCACAAAATTCCTAGTTTCTTGATCTTGTGTTGTAAGAACCTATTTGCAAAGCAAATAGTCTCATGGGCCTTTATATGGGGCCATGCGTTTCACCCATCTGACAAAGATGAATTATTAGTTAATCAATAATAATTCAAGAATTTATTTATAAAAAAAAGTCATATATTTCAAATTTACTAAAATTTGAGGATCTAAGATTCATCCCTTCCTTGAAAGGAATATTTTCCTCAAAATTCACACCAAGTAAGGTTGAGATGTATTATAACCCAACTTAATTTCACAACTTAGGGTTAGCAACCCTACTTAGATTGTTTTTAATCACTTCTATTGGTATTCAAAAATCTTCTAATTATTACCAAGATTGGTACCTGAATTTAATTCAAGGTATATCACATCCTTAGTTCTTACATGATATCATCTCTTGGTGATTGCATCTTTATTAGTGATCTCAATTCCATTTGATGACTATCTTGTCACCCAGGTTCCCAACCTATTATTCCTTTTTTTTAGATAAGGATGAGGTGACACCTCAAGTAGTAGATCATGTCATTAATCTTAGTTAGGATATTCATTTTCATAGGTCAACTTCAAGCATAACGTATCTCTACCCAATCTCTCTCACTCATAATGAGGTTAAATAAGAATTTGACTGCAACCCAAAAAAAGTTCACCCCATTCTAAGAGAAAGGATGGTGTACACACATTATCTTAAATGTCATATCCTTAACCATAATTTCAAACCACGACTACCTTTTTAATATCATATGAGTGTCTTGTGCACAACTCCTTTAAGATTTCATTATCACATGACTTCTTGTACCTTTTAAATTTCCACCTCATGTCTCATTAACCTTAGTCATCTCCTTAAGATCTATAGAGGTATGAGTACTTTTGGGGTGATCTCCTCCTAGTATCGTAGGCCTTATGCATTTAATTAGTGCCTCTCCCTTATTCCTTTGGCCTCATGAACTCATTAAGGTGGCCAAATCCCTAACCCATTTGCCTCAGGAAACATGTACATCTAACTCCTGACCCCATGGTCTGGTGCATTTAGGGCATGATCACCTCCTACTCTCATCGGTATTATGTACCTCAAATCTTCCCTACTTGACCTAGGATTGAATTAGCTCTTAACCCTACATAGAGTTTATTAAGATATCACAACTTAGCACATTGTTTTCTTATGTAGTTCTTTAACCCAAATTTATTTCATCTCTCTTGGGATGCACATTATTCATTTTATGTCCCAACATTGGGATCAAGAAACCTTCCCTATCTGGGTCTTGGTGCCATGTTGGCCTTCCATATATGGGGCTTGAACTTTTTGTGACATTCCCTATCTGGGACTTGATCATAATCATCTACACAGTGGACTTGGGCCACCTTCCCTATCTGGGGCTTGGTTCCATACCGTTCCTCCCAATCTGGGGCTTGACCACTTCATGACCTTCCCTATCTGGGGCTTCGTCATCCACACTGTGAATTCATGCAACCTTCCCTATCTGAGGCTTGGTGTCATACTAGTCTTCCCAATCTAGGGCTTGACTACTTGTGTCTCTCAGAGATGGTATACTTGGGTTAAAAAAATGTATGTGATTTCATATTTATATCCTTAATCTTTCACACTTTAGGTGACATCCAAGGTTACCTCAATTCTTAAATTGATTAGTCAACTAACCCTTCCAGGGAATGTCCTAACTTAGGGTGTCTTCTTAACTCACAAGGGGAGTTTCGGCTCTCAAGAAACAACCTAACCCACATGTTTAGGTTTATGCCTCTCCCATAGGTCCTTTTCCCAATCTTGGGTTGATCCACCCCATGTTGGGACACCACCCTTATAAGTTTCATATTTTCATTTTTAAATAACCATGGGTTTCATATGTTCCTTAAAACTATTTTCACTAATTTTATGCTCCTCATTCATACATGCATGGGAGACTGGGTCACCTAAACCCATTTATATATTTATTACTCCTTTTTACCCTAAATAGGGTTCTCATGATTAGGGTTAATCTATTACCCACACTACTCCAATTTCCCAGGATTAAGGATTAGGGTTCGAGTTCGAGACTACATCCTACCTCATAGGGTTTCTATGTCCCTTGGCCCTTTAGGGTTTTCCTAACCAACCCTATCTCCATCTAGGGTTTACCATTGCAAGGAAAACCCACAAATATCTTTCTTTACTTTATCATTAATTGGTGGAGGATACTTTAATCCTACTTCTCCTCATAAACCCTAACGTGATATGAGGAGGGAAGTATATTTTGGGGTTTATTAAGTAAGAGGATGAGAAGTGGATGCAATTTGAGATGAGGAGACTTTGAGGAAATAATACTTTAGGCAAACCCTAGGTTCTTGCCAGGTAGGTATCACATTGTCTATGGGAGTCCTCGTAAACCAACTTAATTGTGAGGAGGAAAATATAGCTAGCCCCAAATCCATGACCCCTTCTAGACATCATTATTGTCAGGTCATGCCTTAATAATCTTCCTTATGTTTCCAAGGATTACTTGCAATTGTAAAATATTAAATATGATTTAAAAAATCTATGGATCTGATACCATTTGTAAAGACCTCACTTTTTAGCATCCTCCAATTGAGGAAACACCCCAAAAGTTGTGACCCATTACCTAAAATTCCCAAGGATGCATATTTTCACAACTTATAAATAAGAGTAAATAATTTCAATTAATTCACATATTGTTTACAAGATGGTCCTCCAAGGAATTACATGAATTTCTATCATCGGGACTGTACATATGAGAAGACGTATCTATCTAATCCTCCATTACTTAGATTTAATGCCTGCAAGTAGTTTTCATGTTGATCTCTTCATTTTTAGCATGTATCTAAACTGACGTGAAATAAAGCATAGATCAACATATCAAAATATACTGTGTACATGAGGTGCATGCAAAAGTGTGTAAATAAGCTAACAACATACAATCAATGAACTTTTTGCAAATAAGAACTAGCAATTTCTTTGCATATTCTAACTCATGCTTGATGTGCTATCTTGGGTGTGATCATTGTCTCTCTAGGGCTAGTCTGCATCACCCCTTGAGCATGTCATCCTAGGGTTTATAATATGATATCTTTATTTATATAATACTCATAGTGGTATTATAATTGAAAAAAATGTAAATATACATTCAACCCTTTCGACAATCCTCAAGAAAACCTCAGAAAACACTGATAAACTATATTGCAAGTAGTCATTAGTGAAACCACATACCTTTTGTAAAACGATGATGATTATGCAATTATACTTCAAGTACTGTAATCTTATTATCCAATCAAGCAAGCAATGATGGATCCAAGCAATTCAACATTAAATATACAAGTAAATCCTAAACTGTCACCATCACATTATCCAATTTAAACCCGACTCGGATCATAATCTAGGGTTTAGGGTAGTCTTAGGTTCAAGTTATGGAATAAGGTCTCAAACCCTATTTCTGTAGCATATCAATGTTAGGTGAAGATCCTAACCATTAGATCCATAATATCCTTTTCTTAGATCAAATTAAGTTCATTAACAACATGGTAAGTTAGCTTATTTAACCCCAATGATTCATATGCATGATTATTCATATTAGCAACTCTAATTATCACCATTACAGTCATGATAATGTTAAATCACCATTATATTCCAAATTATCAGTTTGCATCTCAAATAATTGTATTTAACATGATCAACAACTTATTCATCAAAAACTGGGGTTTATATGAATTAATCACCACTGTAACACATATTTTCACTACTTTTAGAATTAAGCTCAGATCTAGGCTATGAAACCATTTCATTTGGATTTTACTCCTTCTCTTGATCAATTTGATACATAATTTGAATATTTTTTGAGTGAGGATATATTATCTACATTATTTGCATATTTATTATTAATCTAACCAATGATAGAGTACCATGTCAGCTATCGAATCCCCTTTTAATTATATATGGATTAGTTAATAAAATAGGGAGAAGTTACTCCCACACCCTTGTGCTCTAGGCAAGTGACCTAGGGCAAATGGTCATTTGACCCCAAGTGCTTCCCCTACCTCTCTACGGATCCTGAATCCCACCATCACGAGCAACGACTGAATTATTGCTCTCCCCAATTCCTGGGCATGAAAGCTAGAGGGAGTCAGAGTGGCGTATTAAGAGAATGTTTGTTGTCACTTTCTCATGGAGTCAAAAGGGATCAAAGGGCAATGATCCTCCCCTACAATTCACCTAGGTCTTCGGTGCCCCAAGAACTCCATCCTCCTGGTGGTGAGTATCCTAGGGTCTCCTTTATAGAATCTAAAAGGGAGGTTTAGGGTTATGAGGAACATGGTGGAGAAGGAGGAAGAGAACAGAGAGAGAGGAGAAGTGTGTATATCTAACAAAGGGTAGTCACCCCTATATATATTCCTAGTCTTCATAATAATCTCACATCATCCATAGTCATTTCCTTCCAAAATATGAATTACTTTCCTACTACATTGACCCCTCACAAAAAATATGGCTTATCTACATATTTATATTTTTACTTTCCCCTACCAAACTCTCTCTCTCACAGTTATGGAAAACCACTTAGGAAAAGTATGTATGGCTGTCAAAAAGATAATATTTATTAAATTCCCAATATGGAGACGCATATTTCCATAATTAACTACCAAATTTTACACCCATAAATCCATAAAGTAAAGAATACCACTATATGGCACGTATTGGATAACTTCATTATAAAGTTATGGAAACTCTTTATGATTTGGTATCTGGATAATTCTTTGTCTCCCCTTTAACTTCTTATTTCTTTATCTTGTGCTGCAAGGACCTGTTTGCAAACTAAATAGTCTCATGGTCCTTTACATGGGCAATGGATTGTACCCATGCCACAAAGATGAATTATTATTTATTTGATAATAAATCCAGATTTTTTTATCAAAGCAAGTCTTATATATTTCAAATTTACTAAAATTTGAGGATATAACATCCACCTCTCTTTAAAAGGATTTTTTTCACCAAAATTCTCACCCAGTTAGGTTGAGGTGAATGATAATTCAACTTAATTTCATAACTTAGGGTTAGCAACCCTACTTAGATTATGTCCAAATGCTCACATATTACCAGGATTGGTACCTAAATTCAGTTCAAGGTATATCACCATCCTTAGTTCTTGGAAGATATCATTTCTTGGTGATTACATCTTCAATAGTGATCTGAATTCCTCTTGGTGACTATCTTGTCACCCAGTTCCCAACCTATTATTCTTTTTCTTTATATAAGGGTGAGGTGAAACCTCAAGTCATTGATCATGTCATTAACCTCACTTAGGGTATTCATTTTCATAGGTCAACTTTAAGCACAACATAGGTCTACCCAATCAATCTCACTCATAATGAGATGAAATAAGCATTTGATTGCAACCCAAAAAAAAAGTTCATCCCATTCCAACAGTAGAGATTGTGTACACACATTATCTTAAATTTCACATTTTAGGTTGAATTATCCTTAAACCATAATTGCAAACCATGACTACCTTTATAATCTCACGACATTCTTATATTTCATGAAGTCAAGTGTATTGTGCACAACTCCTTTAAGATTTAATTATTGCATGACTTCTTGTATCTTTTACATTTCCACCACATGTCTCATTATCCTTAGTCATCTCCTCAAGATCTCTCAGGTTACAAGTACTTTTGGGGTGATCTCCTACTGGCATCATGGGCGTTATGCATTTGAGGAGTGTCTGTCACATGTCCCTTTGGCCTCATGAACTCATGAAGGTGACCAAATCTCCTAACCCATGGGCCTCAAGAAACATGGATGGATAACTCCTAACCCCATGGTATTGTGCACTTAGGGAACGATCACCTCCTACTCTCATCAGTCTTATGTACCTTCAATCTTCCCTAGTTGACCTTAATATTGACTTAGTATCTACCCTACCTAGGGTTTGTTAATATATCATATCTTAGCACATTATTTTCTTATGTAGTTATTTAACCCAAATTTTCTTCATCTCTGTTGGGGTGCACATTATTCACTTTATGTCCCAGCATTGGGCTCAGGACACCTTCCCTATTTGGGGCTCGGTGCCATGTTGAACTTCCCTATCTAGGGCATGACCTTTTTGTGACCTTACCTATCTAAGGCATGATCATAATCATTTTCACAGTGGACTTGATCCACCTTCCCTATATGGGGCTTGGTTTCATACCAGTCCTCCCAATCTGGGGCTTGAACACTTCATGACCTTCCATATCTGGGGCTTGGGTGTCCACACTATGAATTCAAACCACCTTCCCTATCTTGGGCTTGGTTCTGTATCAGACTTCCCAATTTGGGACTTGACCACTTGTTTCCCTTAGAGATGGCATACATGGATCCAAACAATGCATGTGCTTGCATTTTTATACCCTTAATCTTTCACACTTTAGGTGATATCCAAGGTTACCTCAATCCTTAAATTGATTAGTCAACTCACCCTTTGAAGGAACGTCCTAATGTAGGGTGTCTTTTTGTCTCACAAGAAGAGGTTAGGCTCTCTAGCCATAACCTAACTCCATGAGTTTAGGGTTATGCTTCTCCCATAGGTCCTTTTCCCACCTTTTGGTTGACCCACCCCAGGTCGGGACACCGCCCTTAGAAGTTTCATATTTTCATTTTTACGTAACCATGGATTTCTTAAAACCATTTTTATTATTGCCTGGCTCCACATACTCACATGCATGGGAGTATGGGTCACCTAAACCCATTTATATATTTCTTATTCCTTACCCTAATTAGAGTTCTCATGGGTAGGGTTACTCTATTACCCACACCACTCCCATTTCCTAGTATTAGGGTTTAATGTTTGAGTTAGAGACTACACATTGCCTCTTACGATTTCTATGTTCCTTGACCCTCTAGGGTTTTCCTAATCAACCCTAGATCCATCTAGGGTTTACCATTGCAAGGAAAACCAAAAAACAATTTTTTTTACTTTAACATTATGTCCACAATACATGTTTAATAATTGGCATAGGATACCTTAATCCTACTTCTCCTCATAAACCCTAACTTGAAATGAGGAGGGAAGTATATTTAAGGGCTTATTAAGAAAGAGGATGAGAAGTGGATGAAATTTGAGAAGAGGATGAAACACTAAGTTAGGAAAACCCTAGGTTCTGGTCGGGATGGTATCCTGGCTATGTGAGTCCTTGTAAACCAACTTAATGGTGTAGAGGAAAATATTGTCAGTCTCCAAAGCCGTGACCTTTTCTAGACACAATTACCATCAGGTCAAGCCTTAATAAGCTTCCTTATGATTTTACAGATTACTTGAAATTATAAACTATAAATATTATTTGAAATTTTTTTGGCTCTGATACCAAATGTAACAACCTCAATTTTCAGCATCCCCCAATTAAGGAAAGACCCAAAAAGTTGAGAGACATTACTTAAAATTCCCAAGGATCCATATTGTAACAAATAAGAAATAATACTAAATGATTTCCATTAATTCAAATATTGTTTCAAAGTTTCTCCTCTAAGGAGTTTCATGAATTTCTATCATCAAAAATGTACATATGAGAAGAAGAATCCATCTAATTCTCCTATACTTAGCTTTAATGCCTTGAGATAGTTTTCATCTAGATATCTTCATTTTAACATGTACCTAAAATGAACAAAAACATGGATCAACATAAAGAAATATATTATGCACACGGGTTGCATGAAAATGTTGCAAGTAAGCTACAACATATAATTAATGAATTACTTGAAAATAAGAATTGGCATTTTCTTTGCATATTCTAACCCATTACTGATGTGCTATCTTTGGTTTGATCATTGTCCCTCCAGGGCTCATGTGCATAAACCCTCGATGCATGTCATCCTTGGGTTCATAATATGATATCTTTATTTATGTGATGATCATCGTGGCATTATAATTGAATATAATGTAAATAAACACTGAACATTTTATTTCAACAATCATCAAGAAGACCTCAGAAAACATTGACAATCTAAATTTTGGGTATCCATAGGCATAACCACAAACCTTTTATAGAACCATGTATATAGTGCAATATACTTCAAGGACTCTAATCATATGATCCAATCAAGCAAGTAAATATGGACCCATGCAATTCAACATTAAATATGCATGTAAGTAAATCCTAAAATGTCACCATCTTATTATCCAATTTAAACCCTACTCGGATCCTAATCTAGTGTTTTGCGTTGTCTTAGGTTTAGGATATGGAATAAGGTTTCAAACCCTATTTCCATAGAATATCAAATTGGTTGAAGATCCTAATAATTGGATCCATAATATCTTTTTCTTAGATCAAATTAAGTTCATTAACAACATGGTAAGTATTGATCTTTAACCCCAAATTTTTTCACATGCATGATTATTTACAATAGAATATCTAATTATCATCACTATAATCATGATCATGTTAAATACCATTATATTCCAAATTATCAATTTACATCTCAAATAATCATATTTAACATGATTAACAAATTATTCATCAAAAACTAGGGTTTATATGCATTCTTAACCACTTTAACACATATTTGCACTACTTCTATAATTAGGCTAATATATAGGGTATGCAAGCATTTTATTCAGATACTACTCATTCTCTCGATCAATTTAATATATAATTTTAATATTATTCGAGTGAGGATCCATTTTCTAAATTATTTGAAAAATTATCATTAATCTAACCAATGGTGTAGTTCCATGTCAGCCACCAAATCCCATTTTAATTATATCCATCTCAATTAAGAAAATAAGGAGAAGTTACTCTCACAACCATGTTCTCTAGGAAAGTGACCTGGGGCATATGAGTCATTTGACCCTAAGTTCTTCCCCTACCCCGCAACAGAATCTGATTCTCACCCTCACGAGAAATGAATGTGTTATCCCTCTCCCTGGTTCCTGGGCCTGAAAGTTGGAGGGTGTCGGAGAGGCTTTGCTAGCCCTCATTGGTCCTAGCCAGGTGATGATTACACCTGGAGAAGATCAAGGACTCAGGGAAAAGGTCTACTACAATAAAGAAACCTAACAAAAGAAGGAAAACACTTGTACCTCCTAACTAGAGATCACACATCCACATCACTATCTACGATAGCACATTGGTCAAACTAGGATGTCTTCCCCTTGCAACTTGTGTAGTGGATAGGATGACAAGAGGAGGAGCTCGACTATCTTTGTTTTCTTCCATTATTCAGTGCAAGTACATCATCACTTCCTCATGGAGTAAAGAGGGATCAGAGGGCAATGATCCTCCCAGTGATTCACCCAAGTCTGTAGTGCCCTAAGGACTCCATCCTCCTGGTGTTGAGGCTCATATAGTTTCCTTTATAGAAGCTAAAAGGGATATCTAGGGTTATGAGGAAGAAAGATGACACAAAGAGAAGAGGTGTGTATCTCCCATGATGGGTAGTCACCCCTATATGTATTCTCATTCTTCACATGAATCTCACATCATCCATAGTCATTTCCTTTCTAATATCAGTTACATTCATACTTTATTGCCCCCTCACAAAAAATATGGCTTATCTGCCATGTTTCCCTATTCACTTTCCCCTACTAAACTCTTTCTCTCTCTCACACACATCTATGGCAAAGCTATTAGAGAAAAGTATGTATGGATGTCAAAAGGATGATATTTAATAGATTCCCAACATGAAGATGCATGTGTCCACAATTTATTGCTAACTTTTTCACCCTTAAATCCACAAAGGAAAGTGTACCACTAAATGACTAATATTGGATAAATTGATTCTAAATCTTTTGGAAACTCTTTATGACTTGGGATCTAGATCATTCTTTGTCTCCTGATAAATCAATTATTCATATTTCTTGGAAACTCAATAATGCCTTTTCCAATACATTTCTAGTAAGTTGGGATTTAATGGATATATTCCTCATACAAAACTTGCTCCTTTTAAACAATACCATTGTCTCATGGAATATATTTTTTCTCTTAGTTTTTGGAACTCTCTTTTTCCTTATTATATTCAAGCATACTAAAAGTTAGATCAAAATAATATTAATTGATTTCTCAAAACATGTTTTTCCAAACTGGCCAGATAATTACTCTTTTGATTATCTAAACCATGACACATCTTATTTTCTTTTAGAAACTTGCAAATTATTTCATATTTCTATTATTCAACAATTCATGAAGTCATTGCTATTTATTTATGGACAAAATCTTTTATTTCTTTATCTTGTGCTCCAAGGACCTATTTGCAAAGCAAATAGTCTCATGGTATTTTATATGGGACATGGGTTGCACCCATGCCACAAAGATTAATTATTATTTAACCGATTATAATTTAGGAATTTGTTAATCAAACCAAGTCTTATATATTTCAAATTTACTAAAATTTGAGGATATAACACAATACCTGATAATGCTTTATTTTACATACTTTTGTATGTATTTAATACCCCTTTTAGTAAACCTCTTACTAGCTTTCCCCAAACTTTTACCATCTTTTTGCCTAAGACTTCACTTACACATCTTTCTTTGTTTACATGTACATTTACAGCCAAATTCATAGTCTTTACCTCGATCACAACCCACACGTACAATGAGGACCATATCAACACGGTGGAGATCTTCAAAAGACTTAAGCTTGCGGTTATTTTACATCCAAAATAGATCGCGATCAGCTTCAGACCATGATAACCTTAGAGACCACGATTAGCTTGAGGCTGCGATCGGCTTGAGACCACGATCAACTTGAGGCCACATTCATTACTAAGGTCGTAGTCATTACAGAAGGCTTGATCAACCCATAGGCCACAAACCTTAGAGACCGCGAACCTCAAAGAAGCCCGCGATCTAAATGGGGTCATGATCCTTGCAGACCGCGAGCTACCTACAGACCACAAGCTACTTGCAGATTGCAAGCTACCTGTAGACCGCGACAAAAGAATGAATAAAGAGCAGACCGTGACCATGGTCTCAAACCTCCCTAAATCAGACCACGACCGTGGTCTAGGCTTAAGTCGGTGGATTGTGCCTATAAATAGGCTACCCACCCATCTTGTCAAAGGGAGATCATATATCAAATCTAGAAGGCCTCAAAGTGTTGTTGTATCCCAGACTCATTCCATTCCATCCCAGCCACCAGTCTTGCATCTTTAAAGGAGGAAGCTAAGGAGAGAAAAGACTGAAGACTTCTTCAAGAGAGAAGAAGATTGTCCGTGCCATCGACGTACGAGATCCATATATGAAGACGTACCATGTTGTATCACGTTCCTTCTCTCTCTGTCTAGATCTATCATTCCATTTGTGGGACAACATGTATCTATCTTTCTATAATGCCATTATGTTGTCCACAAGAATGAGCGGCTAAACACCTTAACTTGGGTTGGGAGTAGCCACCAAGGCTCTCCTAACATGTATATTGTCTCTTTTTATTGAATATATATACTCTTGTCAAGATTATATCCATACACCTATTTTAATGCTTCACTTGTATGCTTAGCTACCATCTTGTGATGTTTGATAGTTGATATCTTGAGAGAGTAATATCACTTTTATAATGTGTTATGGAGTAGTACGAATGCACGAGAGTGTTGGAATGCTAAAGCTTTAAATCATATGTTATGCTTTATGGTTTATGCGTGTCATCTCGAGAGAGAGGCTGTAACGACCCTGCCTCTCGGTAACCCCCAATTATGGGAGACCCAAAGGTCAGAGTCGTTATCCCAATTAACAAGATGAAAGGTTCAACAAATAATCAGTAATAATTATAAAATTCTACCAAACTATACTGAAAGCTGGAATAAAATAAAACTTTACATACCTTTTTTTTAAGACATGGATATCTACCTTCTATCCACATCTGGACTCTATTCTAACTAATCCTCCTTGCACTTTATTTCTTACTTTCACAATATGCCACTTTACTATTTGTACTTTTAAATCTTGTACCTAAAATGCCGACAAACAAAACATCAGTCAGCATAAATGAATATGCTGGTATGGGGGACAACCAAAATTTCACAAATATGTCTAACAATCAAAATATCACAATCAAGTTAATTAACAAACCAATTTATGCTTTCAATGTGACATTCTCCACCGCTTTTTCCCTAACCTTGGCATACCCTCCTTAGGGTTTCTCTTTTGCCAATGACTTAAGGCCACCTTCTCCCGAGCTTGGTGCCCATTAGTCATTCAATAAAGACCACCTTATCAATCCTGAGCTTGGTGTCTGGGTCACCACTCATGGAGCATATGGGTCTTCCCTCTTGGGCTTGACCTTTTGGCATCATCCATCAGGGTGTCATGTAGGTGTGAGAATACACACTTCTATTATAATTGTGATAATCATAGTCACTCTATAGTTGCATGAAATAAAATTCATCCAAGAAGTTATTTTTAGGCAACCGATAAAACATCTGGGAATCGCCGTGAAACTAAAGTGATTAACCATAAGCATAACCATATACCTGTCAGGTTGACTTGAGTGCAGAAATAATCCAATAAGCAAGTAATAGAATAATAAGCAAGCACACAAGATGATCCTGAAATATGCATCCAATTTTCCTATCATTGATCAGGCCATCAAGGTCTATTAAACCTAGCTCACTTCCTAGGGTTTCTAGTCCACTTTTAGGGTTTCCATTGCAATTAGGGTTTCTCTTCATTTTTACTATTTTAAACCCTAATTTTATATAAGTACTCACAAACCCTAATTATCTCATCTATTCTTCATGAAAGATATTAAGGTTATCTTTTAACAACATATAACCTTAATTTCATATTAAAGGCAGAGTTAGCCATCAATTAAGTCCATTATGCCACTTTTACAATAAAACTACCATTTTTATCCTTTTAATTGATGACAAGATCATTAAGCCTAATTATCATCTTTGGTTCCTTCCAAATTAACAACTCATAGTTCATTACAATCTAATTCACATATAAACTCTATTCATCATTAATTCCACCTTTATCCACTAGAAAACCCTAATTACCATATTAAGGGCATTTATCCAAAACTAGAAACCTTTATACTCAAAATAGCTTAGAACCATCATATCTCAGCTTTATTCATGAATTTGAACAATTAAAGACATTAAGAAACATAATTACTAACAGTAGGGTTTCAAGGCCCATTAAAGCTCATCATGTACATGAAACTATAAATTAAACCAATTACATGCAAAGTTCATCCTTTTTGTTCTTAAGGTACCTTTTTATAATTAATAGGTTAATATCAACTTTAATCATCCATAAAACCCTTCTAAATACATTAATCATCTCAATTTAGGGTTTCTTAATCATTAAAGCATTTAAGTTGATAACTTCCACTACTTTTCTAATTTCAAGAGGAATTAGCTTCTAAAACAATTTTTAATAGATTCCTCTCATTTTTCTGAGCAACTTTCATATTTTATATGCATTTATCTGAGCTACCAATAAAAAGATATGATTTTTGCAAAATAAACATACTTGAACCAATCCCTGAGCGCCATGTCACCCTGTCCATGCAACGTAGCTTGCTTTGGAAAACATAACGAAATGACACTTCTTCCTTCATTTAATTTGATCGTTTCTTCATCTCGCAGAGGGGCAAATCGGTCCAACGACACCTAGGTCATCTTCCACCTCCAGCTAGCCGTAGCGGCCGTCGTTTGCAGCCCTGTGCGGGCTGTCCCTTCCTTCCTGGGCCACAAACCTCGTCGGAAATTGCTGCCCTACCTCCGCCATACTCTGGTGCACACAGGGCGTCTCCAGTTCGTAGCCAAGATGTCCAGTCACAAGCGTGCCAAGGCCGCAATGTGCGGCTGAACTTGCAGCCATGTTGCTACTGCTACGCATGGGCTAGGGTGAAGGGATTGCTACCGAGCATCCCGTTGATGTTGTGGGAGTAGCACGTCTCCATCACACCTCCTCCACGACCCCTCATTTCTCCAGGGTTCAAACTACCCTCTTTTCTAGGGTTTGCATGCAATGAAGAAGGAGAAAAGAGAGAGAGATGCGTGGATCTTTCTTGAACTCAAACCAGAGGCTCTACCCCTTATATAGGGGAGGGTATCAACACCCTAAGACATTCATCCATGAGGAAACAAATCCATCTCCCAAAAGGAAACCTTTTCCTTCATTGAGAAGCAATATTATCTCTCCTAAATATCTCCTTGATAAACTATATTCTTTGGATATTTAGGAATTCAAAAATTCTCTCTCTTATTCTCTTTATGATTGACTTTTATTTCATTGACACGAATTTATATTTCCTTTTAGTAGAAAATACCTCCTTTTTAACAATGCCACAAAATCCATTAATTATGTATCTCATTATCCTTTTATTTTGTATTTACTGGTATTTTCTCTTTCTTTTTCTCCATTGGGGCTCCTTGGACCCCAAGAAACTCTAATATTTTGAAATCCTTTTTAGTGGATACTCATTATCCTTCTAGATGCATCTTATCCATTATTTCTCATTATCCTTTTTATTTCTTTATTAAAATATCTCTTTTCGAGGATTTATCTTTATCTCTCTTTTTATTTTCCTTATTGGAATTCCTTTTAACATTAGGAACCTTATGGATATGAAAATCCACCAAAGATAACTCAATTATACCTTTTTCCACTTATTTCCCACATTTTATCATGGTTTTCAATATCTTTCTTAATAAAGAAATATTTAGTTGATCTTTTCTTTTCTTGTTGCATTGTTTTTTTGCAACTTTGGACTCCTTGGGACCCAAGGAAACCAAGAGGCATGAAATCCAACTTTGGATAACATTTTGTTGCCTTCTAGAGGTCTCTACATCTTTCTTTTCTCCATTTCTTATTTATAATGGAGTTTCTTTTGTCTTTTCATTGTTATTGGGCCCAATAGCCAATAAAGCCCACAAAACAACCAACATGGCTATTGTAATTGAAATCCGTTTATTCAAAACAAATTATATCATTATTTGCTCAAATATCTTTAATAGTAGAAATTACATTTCTCACCAAAAGAACCCAAAAAATTGGGGTTGTAACATCCTTCCCCTCTTGTAGGAATTCCCCCCCCCCAAATTCCACCAGGCACACGCAAACAAACAGGATAAGTCTTTCCTTTGTCCATCATGGATACCATGTGGCCTCACCCTTTCCATGGTGTTTCCCAAAAACTTTCATCATCTCATATTCTTTCATCTGAGTTCTCTCTCACCTTGGTGTATCGTACCCTCATAGGTGACTTAGGACATTTCAGCCTCTCATAAAGATGAATAGGTTCAGGGCTCAGCACATGGCTTGGGTACCTCACATAGTTCTCTAGATCGGACTCATGGAACACATTATACCTCATGTTATCCTGAGGGGTAAGGCTAAACACAACCATCTCCACCATTCCATATCAAATGGACCATGCAGTCAGGACTCAACTCTCTTAGCTATAACTTAGAGGGGTCAGATTTTCGCATCACATACTCTCCCACAGTGAACTGCATGCCAGTCTGCTTTGCATCAGCTCATGACTCATGTTTCCCCTGGGCTCTCTCTCATCCATTGAACGATCAAAGCGACTTCATCTGCACACTTTGTGGTTCGTTCTTGACCTTCACAAGGTCCCTTCACCAACATCATCTTAACAAAGTGGTGAGCGACACAACCTCCCTTACAGAGCTTCTTTACATCCCGGCACTAGCTATGGTGGTCATCATCACATCTTATAGAGGAAAAGAACTATCTCTATGTATCAACCTGAATGAGCACACATTCTCTCATCAGACCCTCTAGTCTGGATCATACTAACCATTAGTTAGGGGTGATAAACTGTACTAACATCGAGTTCTTCATGTACCTACTTCCACCGCATGGAAGTGAATCTTTAGTTTATACTCAAGAACTTTTGAACTCACATCATAATGTAGTTGAACCATCTTTCTCTCATATGTAGTTCAACTAGATCCGTCCCTTGACAATATTCTTTCTTTCTCATGTTATCTAGGTAAGGAGATCTACCATAACCCATATTGCATCTTGACCTTCATTGGTCTAGGGGAGACTTACCACAACATCCATTGTGATGAACTCCCATTCCCTCTCGGGGACTCTTTATCCTCTATATCAATACACTGGGTTACTGGTGTTCGTCCTTCACCTCCTGGCTTGCATGGCGACAAGCCATGTGCAACTTCATCTTAAGCATCCAATGTATTACTACAACTTATTATCCTGGTAGTACCATGGTGTATGATGAACTTAAAATCATGACCTCCTGTATGTCATGATTCCTCAAGATTGATTCTTTGGAAACCCTAAACCACTCTAGTCGAGGTTTCATCACCTTCTTTTCTAGAGAAGTGCATCTGAGGTTCTATCCTTTTATTGCATCAAGGCCTAGGCTGGCTAACCAAACAACTACTAACTTGTTCAACAGATCTCGTTACATCCGAGTGTTAGCCCAAAAAAATCTCCTTTTTCAAACTTAGGGTTAAACTAACAACCTCTTCTAGCCTCTAGCTAACTAGGCAGCTGCATCTCAACCAGAGCATCCATTACCACTTCATAACCTTAGGTGTAAGGTAAAGCTAAAGACATACACCTCCATGTATTTCACTTATCATCTCATCTCAGACTCTAAGTCTATCTTCATCAAGAAAACTCTGAGCTCATCCCCTTGGCTATCAAACTCAACCTTATATAACTTGCAAATTCCACATAACTCATGATAAAACATCCTCAGAAGATGACTACCTTATTTATCTTAGTGTTTGTAAACTATCCTTGTATGGTTCACTCCACAAGGGTATGTTATCACCTCTGTCTTCATATCAACATTCCAACTCACATCATCTTTTATCCTTGGTGCATGGCATGCGTACTGTCCTATCTCTCACTCCCATAACAAGAGGAAATAAGCATTTGACTGCAGTCCAAATACAAAGTTCTCCCTGTTCCAAGAGTAGAGATGGTACATCCCACCTTGCCAGTAGACCTTCAAATCTAAGTTAAATGTGCATCTTATGTCGCAACATCACAATCATCTCAATATCCAAGTTACTTCCATGAAACACTGGTCTCGAACCTACTTGGGTCACCACCCAATCCTTGGTCATCTCCTCTGGGTATGTAGGGTGTCGACACTTTTGGGGTCATCCCTCTTCCCTTATGCATCCAGAGAGTTCCCTACTCATCTGCCCTTTGGGTCCCATGAGTTCATGAAGGTGATTAATCTCCTAACCCATGGCCCTCAAACAATGATAGATGTTACCTCCTGACCCTATGGTCATGTGCAACTAGGGAATTAGGAAACTCCTACTTCCATCGGTCTTATCCCTTCTGACCGTCAGATAGACTTAGGATTCTAATATAGTACATGTCTAACTTAGAACCTTACCCAAGTCTCCATCATCTCTCTCTGCATTCCTGGGCTGACTTTCATCCTTTCATAGGGGTCATGGTGACCTGCCTACCTTGGTCAGGCCCCATACCAGTTACCTCCATGGTAACACACCCACATGCACTTAGAGATGGTTATCTATGGGTCTACATGTTCATTCTCTTACTATGTACTTTTCACTTAGCTTCTCAAGATCTAATAAAGACCTCTTTAGGTTACCTCAAAACCAACAAAACTGGTATACACCCTACCAAAGGGTCCCTCTCCCAGGATGGGAGGAAACTACATCTTGATAACAAAGGTCACAAACGTCCTTATGTCTAGGGTTTACGTCCACATGATCATGCTTAACCCTAGCAAGCTACTAAGGCACAAGCAGACCACCTACTAAACCATGATAGGTCATACTTGTTCTCATTCCTCAACATTGGATCTAGATCATACCTTCCCATGTCCGCAACTTAACTATGAGGGGTTCATCAAGCATACCTTAAACTTAAGGGGTTTCCCTTTCCTATAAACATGAGGAGTACCATGCTCGAATCTATAGAAACTCAAACCTTGTCATGAGCATCAGGTACACCACCTCCCCTCTTAGGCCTAGTGATGTGTGCTATTTTAGCGCATCTTTTCTGCAATTTATTAAGCTTATCACACAGAAATGCTCCATTCATCTCTTAAAAATTGCACAAATTGATATTTTCTCATTTTATCACAAATTTGACAATCATGTTCATTTTAATACAGTTTCAGGACCTGAGTCGATCGACTGGTATCTTCAACCGATCGTCCCACTGCATCCAACCGATCGTCTAACTATCTGAAACACTCAGTTTGCCTTCAAGTGTCGATCATTCATCTCATCAGACGACGGCTGAGATCGCTCGATTCCAGCTACCAGACGCCCGACTAATAGCCAGTGCCGAGCAACACCGAGCGGTTTCAACTGTGCCGCCACCCTAATTAGGGTTGGCAACCGATCGATGGGTTGTGTGTTCCAGAACCTTCCAACCGATCGGTTGGTTCCTGAATCGGTCGGTTGGCGACATGCAAACAACAAAAAATTCTTATCCATCAGCCCCAAAGAACCCTAAACCTAATGTATTCTTCCCCCCTCCTTCTCCTATAAAAGGAGGGGCACTTCCTCCTCTTTGGGGGCATCTTGGATTTCTTGTATTTTGGAATTCTGAATCAATTAATCTTGTAATCATTCTCATATTATGCAATAAAGTAGGTTTTGGTTCAAGCATAGCTCTTTCATTCTTGTTCTTGTCTTTTCTCTCCGCCTTCGTTTTAATCTCCTTATTTCCGTTCTTTATTTCTGGATAAGGAACAAAGAACTAAGCCATTTCATCATCTCTAGCATAAGGATTAATCTCCTGATTTCTGGGCTAGACTATGTCTTATTTTCTTTCTTCCTCCATCTCCCCTATCTCCATGTGTGAGTAGACTTTTATCGGGGCAAGGGGAATAACCCCTTAGCCATGGTTTTAACGACTTATTCTTAAACTATTAGATGGTAATCGATTTTAATTGAATGGTTGATCTTCAGATCGCATGTTAATCCGGATGGATATGACCATGGAAATCCGGATTTAGAACAATAAAATAGATTACATAGACATTTTGATATGACTGTGGATTTTCATCTTTTAGGATGATAAACTAGGAAGCATGAGCACCAAGACCAATGGGCTCATGTGGAGTTTCTCTCTTGTGAATTTTTAAATTTGCAAACCTTCATCGAATCGTCGTTTAAGATTTAGTTGTTATCACCTAGGCTAAGGTGGTGAGAACCCCTATGAGCCTCGATTTCCATCTCTTGATTTAAACACCACATCCTTTGTTTTCTTTAATCCATAGTCTTTCATTCACATAGTTTTTCTTGTGTTAACAATCATCTTATTTTTTTCCTTGTGCATGTTATTTCTTGTTAAGTGCATTTCTTCTTGCATTAGTGTAATCACTCAAACCCCCAACTGGACTTTACTTTCTGCTTTAATAAAAAGAAATACCAAAAACAAATAATAAAGTTCTTCAATCTTTGGGTTCTAAGAACAATCTCTAAATAGTTGTCATGTGGGATCAACCCTTCTATACTACCCTTAAAACCGGAAGTAAAAAAGGTTTAAACTCTAGGATTGACCATCTTAGTGATTGATATTGCAAAACGACGAGTATCAATTTGGCGCCGTTGTCGGGGACAACGGATTATTTTCTCAAACCCCAACGCCAAAACAATTTTGAAATTTTTTTTCCTTTTTTTTCATACCTTCCGAGTAACATTCCGGAAGTGTACTCCTCTTTCTGCCGAGTTTCCATTCCGGAAGTACGTTTTTCTGCACACGATTAACTGCTTTATTTGTGCATGCGATGCCCGAACGACGATTTTCAACCTTTCGATCCGGAAATAGAAAGAACTTTTCATCGTCAAAACCGTCAAAATCTAGTGAGAATGAATGAAGACGAGGTTGCCTGTAGAATCGACCAAGCTCTCGCAGCTCAAAGAGAGCTCATCCAAGCCGAACAAACGGAAAGAGAAGCCACTTTGTGAGCAGCATTTAGGGCCGAACAAGAAACCATAGAAGCCGATAGGAGGGAAGACGAAAGGCAAAAACAATTAAAAGAATTTTATGTTCCCAAGACGGCCTATGCGCAACACCCAGTCATACCCCCCAATATTATTTCTCCACAATTCAAAATCTGAACACAATGGATCACTATGATGCAAGCCAACCCCTTCTCAGGCAACAATGGAGAAAGTTGTCAAGATCATCTTCAAAGGTTCATTGACCTTTGCTCCTTGAACAAACTCCCAGGTGTCTCTGAAGATGCCATCCGCCTTAGGTTGTTCAAATATTCCCTCTCTGGCCAAGCTAGTAGCTGGTACAACACCATGGAGAGCGAAGAACATGTCACAACTTGGGAAGTTCTCCAAGGCAAGTTCCTTGAAAAATTTTACCCCCCGTCTCTCACCTATGAACTTAGGGGTCAAATAACTCATTTTTCTATGTCCCCAGGAGAGTCTTTAGTTGAAGCCTGGAAAATATTCAAAGACTTACTTAGGAAGTTCCCCCACCATGATATCTCTCAATCCTAACTCATAGAGATTTGCTATCGTGGTGTTGATGATGATACCAAATTCTTTCTCGATTCCTCATCTGGAGGAAATTTCATGCATCAAAGTTTAACTAGCGCATGGGAGGTAGTTAAACGGGCTTCCGAAACAAGGGCTAGAAGAGGGATTGGAGGAATCCTTAAGGTAGCCAAGGTAGAAGTCAATAATGATATCCAAATCATAGCGGAAAGCCTAAAATTAATTGCCTTAAAACAAGATCGGTTAGAGTTATCATTGGTCACCCTTAGGGAGTCACCCCATCAACTAAAGGCCATGGATTCCCTTTGTGGTATTTGCCAAGGATGCGACCATACCACCCTCCATTGTCAATTTCTCTACAACACACCCATGCAACCTGAAGTAGGACAACAAACAGAAGACCTCAACTCAATTCATACAATACCAGGCCAAGGTTACTACAATCCCAACCAACCTAGAAATCACCCTGGTTTCCAGTACGGGAACCCTTCAGGTGCCGAGAACTCTAACCAACTTTAATAAAGACCTCCCTACCCTCAAAGTATCAATCGACCACCACCTGGATTCCCATACAACAATCAAAGAAATTTTGGAAATCACCAAAATTGACAACACTACCAACAATTCCAAAACCTAAACCTTCCACCCCAAAATCTAAACCAATCTCAACCTCCCCAGACTCCTCAAAATGCCCTCCCTCCTCCTCCCCCAAGTAATCCTAACTGGGCAAACATAGAACAAACCCTCGTGGCAATACAAGCCCATCAAAAGGCAACTGATGCACAGTTGGCCCGTCTGTTTGCCCAACAAAAACCTCCCACGGGGACTTTTGTAGGGCAGCCTGAAAACAACCCCAAACATCCTGAACAACTCAAGGTTGTCTCCACTCGTTCAGGAAAAGTGCACGCCCCTCCCCCTACAAAAGAATCTTCCGACCCACCTCTAGAACTCGAGGATGAGGACATGGTAGTTGTCGAACCTGAAGTCACACCCAACCCATCCATCCCCGAAACCCCTCAAGTAGAAGATGAAGAACCAATTTACAAACCTCAACCTCCCTATCAAGCCCGCCTCAAACAAACAAGACTTGATGCTCGCTTCATGAAATTTAGGGATGCTATGAAAAAAATAGATGTCGACATTCCCTTCCTTGATGCTTTGGCGGACATGCCCCCCTGGTCCAAGTACATGAAATCTCTCTTGACTAGGAAGTATGCTACTAAATAATATGAGACTGTTAAACTTGCTAGAACTACCTCTGACATTATCCTAAGTAAAATGCTTAAAAAACAGAAGGATCCATGTTCTTTTGGAATAGGATGCTACTTAGGTGAAAATTCTTGTAGGAAAGGCCTAACTGATTTAGGAGCCAGTATATCCATCATGCCATATAGTCTTTGCAAAAGATTAGGATTCAATGACATGTTACCCACGACCATGACCATCCAACTGGCAGACTCATCCACAAATAAACCCATGGGAATCATAGAAGACATTCCGGTTAAAGTTGGAAATGATGCTTACGTCCCTTGTGATTTTGTGATCATGGATATCAATGAAGATTTACGCTACCCCCTCATTTTCGGACGTCCCTTCTTAGCCACTGCTCGTGCCTTAATTGATGTTGAGGATGGTACCATTGTGTTAAGACTAGGGAAGCAAAACTTAGAGTTTAGGGTGTTTGAAAGTATGAAGGGACCTAGTCTTGAGGAAGAAGTCTACCTCCTTGATTGCATTGATGAATTAAACCAACTAAGGAAAGAATGGGAATTAGTTGATGACCCCCTATGCACTGCTCTCATCATCCCCGCCGAATGTGATTTTGATAATGAACCATCAAATCAACTTAAGATTCACTTGGACAACTTTGAGGAAATCCCATGTGCTGAGATTGAAGACCTTAAGATTATCTCCACCATAGAAGAACAACCTGAACCACTAAAGGCCCCGGAAATGAAGGCTCTCCCCATAGGTCTGAAATATGTGTTTCTGGATGAACAACAATTATGCCTATTATTATCAATTCTGACCTTACCATTGAACATGAAAACATGCTTATGGGAGAACTTAGGAAAAGGAGAACAGCCTTAGGGTACAAAATGTCGGATTTGGTTGGGATAGATCAATCCATTTGCATCCACAAAATCCCAATGATTGAAAATAGTAAACCTTCCTCAGACCCACAAAGGAAACTCAACCCAAACATGAAGGAAGTTGTCCATCTTGAAGTAATTAAACTTTTGACTGCAGGAATCATCTACCCCATCTCTGACTCTCCTTGGGTCAGCCCTGTCCAAGTCGTCCCCAAGAAGGGTGGGACCACAGTCGTTAGGAATGAAAAGAATGAGCTCATCCCCACCCGTACTATCACAGGGTGGAGGATGTGCATTGACTATAGGAAACTCAACAAAGAAACTAGGAAATACCATTTCCCTCTTCCCTTCCTCGATCAAGTTCTTGAACGTTTAGCTCATCAACAATACTTTTGCTATTTAGATGGCTACTTAGGTTTTTATCAGATTCCCATTCATCCTGAAGACCAAGAGAAGACCACTTTCATATGCCCCTTTGGTACATACGCTTTTAGACGAATGCCCGTTGGCCTGTGCAATGCACCAGCCACTTTTCAAAGATGTATGTTTGCCATTTTTTTAGGGTTAACTAAAACTGTCATGGAAGTGTTCATGGACAATTTCTCTGTCTATGGAGATAGTTTTGATTCCTGCCTTCAAAACCTCTCCCTTGTCCTTGATAGATGTATTGAATCACACTTAGTCCTTAATTGGGAGAAGTGCCACTTCATGGTCAAGGAGGGTATTATTCTAGGCCATAAGGTGAGCAACCAGGGTATTGAAGTAGACCAAGCTAAGATTGAGGTCATCACCAAGCTTCCCCCCCCCAACCTCAGTAAAAGACATCCGAGCCTTCCTAAGACACGCCAGTTTCTATCGGCGATTCATCCGTGATTTTTCCAAAATCACAAAACCTCTCACCAATCTTCTTCAAAAGGAGGTGCCTTTCCATTTTGATAAGGCATGCATGGAGAAATTTCTATGTTTGAAAAAGGCTCTCACCACCACTCCTATCATTCGTGCTCTCGACTGGGCCTTACCCTTTGAAATCATGTGTGATGCTAGTGATTTTGCTGTAGGTTCCATTTTAGGACAAAGAATTGACAAAAAACACCATGTCATTTTGTATGCATCCAAGACATTAGATGAGGCTCAGCAAAATTATAGAGTCACTGAAAAAGAAATGCTAGCCATTGTCTATGTATTCGATAAATTTCGCTCATATCTTGTTGGTTCAAAAGTTGTTGTTTACACTGATCGTGCAGCTATTCGCTACCTGATGACCAAAAAAGATACCAAGCCTCGACTCATAAGATGGATTTTGTTATTGCAGGAATTTGATCTAGAAATCCTAGACAAAAAGGGCTCTGAAAATTTCGTAGCTGACCACCTCAATAGACTTAGCTATAGCCCCATTGATGAACATCCCATAAATGAATCCTTACCGGATGACCAATTGCTCAAGGTTGACTCCCAATTTCCTTGGTTTGCTGATTTTGTAAATTATTTAGCTGCAGGTGTATTGCATCCCCAGTATACGGGACATTCTAAAGCTAAATTTTTACATGATGTCAAAAATTATTATTGGGATGAACCTTATTTGTTTCGACTTTGCGCCGATGGTTTATATCGTTGTTGTGTGTCCCATGAAGAAAGCATTGCCATTTTGGAACAATGTCACTCTGGCCCCTATGGTGGTCACATAAGTTCCCAAAAAATGGCTAGGAAAGTCCTACAATGCGGATTCTTTTGGCCCACCATCTTCAAAGACTCATATAATTATGTTCTTTCATGTGACCAATGTCAAAGGACGGGTAACATTTCCAAGCGTGACCAAATGCCTCTCACCTCTTGGCAAGAATTAGAGATTTTTGATGTCTGGGGAATCGACTATATGGGCCCATTTCCTTCTTCTTATGGGTTTACTTACATTTTCGTCGTAGTGGATTACGTGTCAAAGTGGGTTGAAGCCATACCTACTAAAACATGTGACTCTAAACCCGTTAAGAAACTTTTTAAAGATGTCATTTTTCCTAGATTTGGAGTCTCTCGCACTGTTAGTTCTGACGGGGGATCCCATTTTTTGGAGAAAAGTTTTGAGGCTCTTTTGAAAAAATACGGGGTCTATCACAAAGTCGCCACTCCTTACCATCCTCAGACCAGTGGGCAGGTAGATGTATCCAACAGACAAATCAAATCCATTTTAGAAAAAATTGTTGGACGAACTAGGAAAGATTCGGTGTTAAAAATCAATGATGCCCTGTGGGCATATCGTACTGCCTACAAAACACCCATTGGCACCACCCCTTTCAGACTGATCTACGGTAAGTCATGTCACTTACCAATCGAACTAGAGCACAAAGCAAGTTGGGCCATCAAAAGCTTGAATTTTGACATTTCCATGGCTGGAGAGAAACGTTTTCTCCAAATAAATGAGCTAGATGAACTTAGGATGAGTGCCTATGAAAATGCACGAATCTACAAAGACCGAACCAAAATGTGGCATGATGGTCACATCAAGCGCAAAGGCATTAGAGAAGGGGATCAAGTTTTAGTTTTTAATTCAAGATTACAACTTTTCCTTGGAAAACTCAAATCGAGATTGTATGGACCCTACAATGTCAAGTGTGCTTATCCACATGGCACTTTTCTTCTCTGGGATAAAGTTTTGGGTGAATTTAAGGTCAACGGGCACCGTCTTAAAAGATATATCACCACTGAAGATGTTGTCACTTCAGACTCAACCAAATTTCCACCCTCACAGGATCTGAACCTCACAGACCCTTCACCTCCCCCAGATTCCAATTAATCTAATTTTGGTCGAGCCACGACATAAAATAAGGCGCTAGTTTGGAGGCAACCAAACACTATCTTCCCTTCTCATTTGTTTTCTTGTTTTCCTTCTTTTCGTTCTATTTTATCTTGTTCCTGTCGAGTCGATCGGTTCGCACAACCATACGCTCGGTTCGACACAACACAACGACCGGTTGGATTTCTAGACGCTCGGCTCGTCCGAACGCAGCCTCTGTCCTTTACTATTTTGCTTTTAGCGGCCAAGGCAGACCAACCGATCATTTGGCTATCCAACTGATCAGCTCGAGGGTCCATTTATCTATTTAACACACCGGACGCAAGGCCATTCTCCCCTCCTCACAAACCCTAGTCGTTCCCCCCTTCGTTGTTCTCTCGATCGCTCGTTGGTTCCGCCGCACGTCTGGTGCTTCAGCCGCCCGCCCGGAAACGATGCCGCCCGTCTCGATTACGACTGACAGATCCTCCATTGCCGCCACCTCTCTGATTCTAGTTTCTCAGTCGGACAACTCACCTGAGCCGGCCGTCTGGCTTTCGGGCCGCCCACTCTTGACGAGCCAGTCGTCCGCTTGTTCGGGATTCAGCCGCCCGCCTAGTTCTACCGCCGCCCGCCTGGCTTCTACCACCGCCCGTCTTACTCTCCAGATGATCGACGGAACCCGAGTTTCCACCATTCCAGGCATCCATCTTAGGGGCCGAAACGCCAGATTCATCTGCCTGACGTCGTCCACAGCAGATCCGCCGAGAGCTCAGCTGACCACCTGGTAGGGAAGCCGCCCGTTTCGATCGATAGACGATCAGCGTGTTTTGTTCTGCATCGCCACCTCCGCGGCTTCCTCCACGAGTCAGCCGTCCACTTGCCCGAGACTCAGCTGACCGTTCGGTTATTCCAGTCGCCCGTATCAGCCACCGAAATGACGGTTTTAGCACACCAGACGATCGTTTGAATCTCCAGACGATCGGTTGGCTTCCCCAGGCAATCGTTTTGTCTCTGCAGTAGTGATGTTCAGCCGTTTTCGCAAGGGCAAGGGCAAGGCCCCTGCATCCTCTTCCATAGATCCTCCTCGCCGTTCCAGTTCGCATCCCAGAATCCATTTCCGCACACCCTCTCCTACAGGTGAGTCATCTCCCGAGCTAGTCGAGGAGATGATTCAGGACATCGACGAGGCAGATGAGCTTCTCCGCAAGATGGAGGGAACTCAGAAGGTGGCCAATGATCTAGACACAACCGCCCCCCGTTCACCCCGTATAGCACCTATTTCGGGTAGCTATGACCATTTCACTAGCGTTGACCACTGCCAGCATTATGAGGATATGTTCACAATTGGTGTTTCTTTGCCTCGTTGGGCGTGCAGCACAACCCTTGATGCTTTGGGCATCCACGATGCCGTCGACGATATCCTCCACAGAAACCACTTGCTTGTCTTCCCCTACTGTGTCACCTCCGTCTACTGTGATCTTACCCTTGAGTTTTTAAGCACTTTTCGCAGGCTACACAATTCTTTCGGTAACTCGAGTTGTAAGTACCGGATTTTTGGGGAAAATCTGGAATCATCCGCCAAGAAAATCACTTCTTTCATCCTCGATGGCAGGGATGACTACTGGCTAGACCAATGTATGGCATGGTCTCATGACTCCTACCCATACCATTACAACAGAGACAAGTTTTGGGCAGAAATCATCGGGCTTCTTCCCTGTCTTCCTAGTGGGCCCAAGGCCTCCTGCATTCACAATCCGGTGGTCCGTTACCTTCATCGTATTTTGGCTTGTACCATTTTCAGTCCGGAAGGTACTCAGGGCGCGATTACTCAGGTAGAGCTTTATGCCCTTTGGTGTCTTTTACATGAAGAACCTTTTAACTGGGAAAATGCTATCATTGAGCATTTTGGTACCCAAGCTAGCCGAGCCACTTCCTCTTCTTTTCGCATTGGCCATTATGTTACCCAACTCGCCATTTTTTTGGGTTACACCCACATCGCCTTCCCTCCACTTGAACTCAAAAATCACCTCATCAACACCCACTATTTGAAGAACAGTAGGTTTATCCGTTTGGGCACCGAAGGCGTTTATTACCTTTTGTTCAAAGACACTCAGGTGGTCCTCCAGCTCCCGTTACATTCGTGGTTTGCAACAGCAAACTACGTCTACGAGTTGACTGATTTACCAGGCCATATCCAGAGATTCTACCTGGAGCATCCAGATCTAGATACCTTCCCCGAGCCACAGCCTCATAGGATGAGCCTCTCTTTAGAGGCACACGACGACGACACTGGACCACCACCGCCACCTTCCAGACGTCGCACCAAGCGGAAACCAGATGATGACTCTGGTCCTTACAGCTTCTACGAGATCCATACTCAGCTGGATGAGATTCAGCAAGAGAAGCAGCGACAAGGCCACCAGCTCAATCACATGTACCTGATGTAGCGTTCGTAGGAGTCTTGGCATGTTGATAGCGGTCACTATGCCCCTAGTCGACCAGCTTATGACGAGTACGGAGCACAATAAAGTTATCTAGGCCCTAATTCTCCTTATTGGGCAAACTACTACTCTTCCCACTAGCAGCAACCTCCACCGCAGTGACTCTTCCCTCCATCTCGCTCTTAGAGTTTGCTCAGGTCGAGCAAATTTTTAAGTCCGGGGTGGGGGTGGGTGGTACGTGATCCACCCTTTATCTTCCCTTTTCAACATTTCCTTCTGCATTTTTATTTATTTGCTTTGTTTACTTTCAAACATAAGGCTTTTATCTAGTCGGCCGAATGTTGTACTTTATCTTCAAAATCAATTGCATTATCAAATTTATTTCAAAAAACTTTGCAATATCAAGTTTCCTATGATCATGATAGCAATTTTTGGAAACGATGGCAAGCCTTAGCATATCAAATAGAATCAATTGCATATTTTCTTAATTTTAGCATTAGATTAGCTTATTCTTTTTACTCTCATATCATGTAGCTACATGTCTCTTTCTATCTTATGCAACGACAGCTCTTTCAAAAAAAAAGTTTTTTGTTGCACGGGAAAAATAAATCGCACGCCAAACCCTAAGTCCGGGGTGGCATGCCCTTCTTACATACCCCACAAAGGGGCGTACCATAAAAAGATGCCAAAAAGAGCACACAAAAAAAATTGTGGTCAATGTAATCACAAGTCCATGAAAAAAATTATATCCCAAGTCGAATAGAGGAGGGATTTTTCCATCACACCTCAAATTCTCTATTCCCGTGCAATAATAAACCAAATGAAAAAAAAATGAAAAATGAAAAAATGATGAGTGTCGAAGCGCAAGTTAGATCAAGATTGTCTTTACAAAGTATGAGTTTTAAAAAATAAGTTATGAAAAATGTTTTCTTGAGAAACATAGTGCTTGCAATTTGTGGTTCTAGGAGATGGGTCGCTTGGCCATGAAAAGGATAGAAGAATTGCTAATCTAGGGAGGATGAACTTGTTGATCCAAATTTTTTTGAATCATTTTGATTTTTCAATTTTCTTAAGGACAAGTAAAACATTAAGTCTGTGGTATTTTGATGCGTGCTATTTTAGCACATCTTTTCTGCGAATTATTAAGCTTATTACACAGAAATGCTCCATTCATCTCTTAAAAATTGCACAAATTGATATTTTCTCATTTTATCAAAAATTCGACAATCATGTGCATTTTAATACAGTTTTAGGACCTGAGCCGATCGACTGGTATCTTCAACCGATCGTCTCACTGCATCAAACAGATCGTCTGACTATCTGAAACGCTCGGTTCACCTTCAAGCATCGATCATTCATCTCATCAGACGATGGCTGAGATCGCCCGATTCCATCTACCAGATGCTCGGCTGATAGCCATTGCCGAGCAACACCGAGAAGTTTCAACTATGTCGCCACCCTAATTAGGGTTGGCAACCGATCGATGGGTTGTGCATTCCAAAACCTTCCAACCGATCGGTTGGTTCCTGAACCGGTCAGTTGGCGGCGTGCAGACAGCAAAAAATTCCCAGCCATCAGCCCCAAAGAACCCTAAACCTAATGTATTCTCCCCCTCCTTCTCCTATAAAAGGAGGAACACTTCCTCCTCTTTGGGGGCATCTTGGATTTCTTGTATTTTGGAATTATGAAGCAATTAATCTTGTAATCATTCTCATATTATCCAATAAAGTAGGTTTTGGTTCAAGCATAGCTCTTTCATTGTTATTCTTGTCTTTTCTCTCTGCCTTAGTTTTAATCTCCTTCTTTCCGTTCTTTATTTCTAGAGCAAGGAACAAAGAACTAAGCCATTTCATCATCTCTAGCATAAGGATTAATCTCCTGATTTCTGGGCTAGACTATGGCTTCATTTCTTTCTTCCTCCGTCTCCCCTTTCTCCATGTGTGAGTAGACTTTTATCGGGGCAAGGGGAATAACCCCTTAGCCATGGTTTTAACGACTTCTTCTTAAACGATTAGATGGTAATTGATTTTAATTGAATGGTTGATCTTCGGATTGCATGTTAATCTGTATGGATATGACCATGGAAATCCGGATTTAGAACAATAAAATCGATTACATAGACGTTTTGATATGACTGTGGATTTTCGTCTTTTAGGATGATAAACTAGGAAGCATGAGCACCAAGACCAATGGGCTCATGTGGATTTTATCTCTTGTGAATTTTTAAATTCGCAAACCTTTCATTGAATCGTCGTTTAAGATTTAGTTGTTATCACCTAGGCTAAGGTGGTAAAAACCCCTATGAGCCTCGATTTCCATCTCTTGATTTAAACACCACATCCTTTGTTTTCTTTAATCCATAGTCTTTCATTCACATAGTTTTGCTTGTGTTGACAATCATCTTATTTTTTTTCCTTGTGCATGTTATTTCTTGTTAAGTGCATTTCTTCTTGCATTAGTGTAATCACTCAAACCCCCAACTGGACTTTACTTTCTGCTTTAATAAAAAGAAATACCAAAAACAAATAATAAAGTTCTTCAATCTTTGGGTTCTAAGAACAATCTCTAAATAGTTGTCCTGTGGGATCGACCCTTCTATACTACCCTCAAAACCGGAAGTAAAAAAGGTTTAAACTCTAGGATTAACCATCTTAGTGATTGATATTGCAAAATGACGAGTATCACCTAGGAACCCGAGGTTCACTTTTCTGATGTCCAACTATGTGCTCAACTTTTTAACCATGAGCCAAGCATGTAAAGGGTATGACATGCACTTCCCATGATCCTTCTACTTGAACAAAACTTCAGAGTGGAATCCTCCTCAAGGACAACCAACAAGGTACAAGGCCTCACAACCTGTTACTAAACTTCTTCAGGGTCTAAGGAACTCTTCTTCCTATCTCAGAAGGTAAACACCTATACCATAGACGGTACCAGCATCCTCATCCTCTCTCAAGGGTTTGGTTCCTCTAAAGGAAACCAAGATACCATCATCCTATAGGGATCATGCATGCGGAAACCACAACCATCCACTTAGGTCGCATCATCCTCAACTCCCCATTGTTCCTCATATCTCAGAGTCTAAGCTTTCAACCTTGTTGCTTGGGTCTTGCTATCTCTCTCTCTAGAGCTAACCCTACAAACAATCTTACAACTAGAGGTTCTTTCTCCATGAAGGTGGATCAAACTCACAAGCATACCCCTTCATGGGTGAAGCCTATGTTCAACTTATGTTTTCTCAAGATTATCCATAGCTCTTATGCTAATCTCATAAGCAATCCATCATGCCCTTCTAGCCCTAGTTTTAACCTACTGCCAGCACTACTGACGTACCTTGGGTGCATGTTATGCCCTACTCGCATAAGCCCATAGGGTTTCTATAGGTTCTTCACTAACCTCATCATTGAAGGAGCTATCCTTCACTCTAACATGCACAACCCTTTCCAGGGTTGGGTCACAAAAGGCACTAGGTCATCCAACCTCACATGGCTCATAACATCATGGGTATCCAAAATCATATCCACACCCCTGGTCTATCATGACATCTAAATCATCATGCCCTCTCTCTCTCTAACCACCACTTAGGGTAAGGGTTAGCATCATCCTCAATGTATGTGCTAGGTCTCTACTTATAATGGATGTCTCTACCTCCAAGAACAACTTTCTCCACTCATCATCCTGACAAGAAGCTCTAGCCTCAGGTCTCTCCTGAGGACATGAAAACATATGTCATCTGAGCTAAGCATGAGGCTATTCTTTAGTTTACTCTTAAACTATTAATATTATGTCCATGACATCTTATTTACATGCTTTTCATTAATTTGGTGGAGGATTCCTTAAACCTTATCAAATTTACCCATACCTCAAGAGGGTGAGGAAAAGAGAGAAAACCCTAATCCTTAAAATCCTTAAAAACATTTGAGTTGAGAAGGGATGAACAAGATGAGAGAGTCCTAAAGGTATCTTATTTCGAGTCAAATCCTGAGACATTGGCTAGGCAATCACACAAATTCGGGAGTCCTCATATTCTGACTAGCAGTGTGGAGTAAAATATTCTAGCCCCTGGACGTGATCCTTTTCTAGACACCTCTGTCTTTCGAAAAACCTCTAATAACTCCCTTGGGTTCTATAGAATTTGTAAAATTTAATAATTATTAAAGATTAAATGAGGAACCTATGCTCTGATACCAAATGTAATGACCCTGCCTCCTGATAACCCCCAATTAAGGGAGACCCAAAGGTCAGAGCCGTTATCCCAATTAACAGGATCAAAGGTTCGATAAATAATCAGTAATAATTATAAATTTCTACTAAACTATACTAAAAGCTGGAATAAAATAAAACTTTGCATACCTTTTTTTTAAAAGACTTGGATATCTAACTTCTATCCACATCTGGACTCTATACTAACTAATCCTCCTTGCACTTTATTTCTTAATTTCACAATATGCCACTTTACTATTTTTCCGTTTCAGTCTTGTACCTAAAATGCTAACAAACAAAATGTCGATCAACTTAAATGAATATGTCATTATGTGGGGACAACCAAAATTTCACAAATATGGCTAACCATCTAAATATCACAATCAAATTAATTAACAAACCAATTTACACTTTCAATGTGACATTCTCCATCACTTTTGCCCTAACCATGGCATACCCTCCTTAGGGTTTCTCTTTTGCCAATGACTTAAGGCCACCTTCTCATTCCCAATCTTGGTGCGTGGGGTCACCTCTCATGGTGCCCATTAGTCATTCAATAAAGACCACCTTATCAATCCCGAGCTTGGTGTCTGGGGTCACCACTCATGGTGCCCATGGGTCTTCCCTCCTAGGCTTGACCTTTTGGCATCATCCATCAGGGTGGCATGTAGGTGTGAGAATACACACTTCTATTATAATTGTGATAATCATAGTCACTCTATAGTTTCATGAAATAAAGTCATCCAAGCAGTTATTTTTAGGCAACCGATAAAACATCCGGGAATCGCCGTGAAACTAAAGTGATTAACCATAAGCGTAACCACATACCTGTCAGGCTAACTTGAGTGCAGAAATAATCCAACCAAGTAAGAAATCTAGTAACAAGCAAGCACACAAGATGATCCTAAAATATGCATCCAATTTTCCTATCATTGATCAGGCCATCAATGTCTATTAAACCTAGCTCGCTTCCCAGGGTTTCTAGTCCACTTTTAGGGTTTCCATTGCAATTAGGGTTTCTCTTCATTTTTACTATTTTAAACCCTAATTTTATACAATTACTCACAAACCCTAATTATCTCATCTATTCTTCACAAAAGATATTAAGGTTACCTTTTAACAACATATAACCTTAATTTTGGATAAAGGCACAGTTAGCCATCAATGAAGTCCATTATGCCTCTTTTACATTAAAACTACCATTTTTGTCCTTTTAATTCATGACAGATCATTAAGCCTAATTATCATCATTGGTTCCTTCTGAATTAATAACTCATAGTTCATTACAATCTAATTCACATATGAACTCTATTCATCATTAATTCCACCTTTATACACTAGAAAACCCTAATTACCATATTAAGGGTATTTATCCAAAATTAGGAACCTTTATACTCAAAATAGCTTAGAACCATCATATCTCAGCTTTATTCATGAATTTGAACAATTAAAGCCGTTAAGAGTCATAATTACTAACATTAGGGTTTCAAGGCCCATTAAATCTCATCATGTACATGAAACTATAAATTAAACCAATTACGTGCTAAGTTCATCCTTTTTGTTCTTAATGTACCTTTTTATAATTAACATGTTAATATCAATTTTAACCATCCATAAAACCCTTCTAAATACATTAATCATCTCAATTTAGGGTTTCTTAATCAATAAAGCATTTAAGTTGATAACTTCCACTACATTTTGAATTTCAAGAGGAATTCGCTTCTAAAACTATTTTTAATGGATTCCTATCATTTTTCTAAGCAACTTTTGTTCCGACCCCACCTCCCGATAACCCCCAATTAAGGGATACCAAGAGGTTGAAGCCGCACCCATTAATCCCGAACCAAAGGTTCGACATATAACCATAAACAATTATTAAATTCTAACAGACTATATTGAAAATGGTAATAAAATTTTTCTTTGCATACCTTTGAAGAGATTGGAACAAACTAAACTTCTAACCTCAGTTGAACTATTCTAACTAGTTCCTCCTTGTTCTTTAATTCTTGAATTCACAAGGTGTCATTTTACTGTTTGTTCTTTTCATTGTACCTAAAACGCCGACAAACAAAACGTCGGTCAGCTGAAACTGGTATGTGGAGGAAACAAATAATGTTCAACTATGTTAACAATATAATAATTCAATTAATCATTTAACAATCAAGATTACATTTTAAGCCATACAACTCAATCCATACATATTCTCGAACTCTAGGATGTCCCTGCAGTGGACATAGATTTCACCTCTCTTTTAGGAAATAGAGTCGCATGGCACTACCCAGGATGGGAGGATGAGAGCTACAGATCTGCAGCACAGGGTCGTCAAACAACAACGCGGCTGTAGTTTCGCATCGTTCAGGGCGGAAGGATGGCCACCAAGCAACTGGTTGATGTCGTGGGACCTTAGAGTCTCCAATAGGACCACCAACCCAACCCTTGTTGCTCCAGAGATAGGTCTACACCCTCGTTAGGGTTTTTTATGTGCAAGTACAAGAAGAAAGGTGAGAGAGATGCATGGAACCCTTCTTTTGGCTTAGCCATGTACTCTTTCCTTTATATAGTAGGGTAGCCATGCTCCCTGTATGCTTTCCCACAAAAACAAAGCCTCTTTCCAATTGGAATATGATTCCTTCAATGAGAAGAAACCTTCTCTCTCTCTTCTTTAACTTTTGATATTTTCTAATATTTGAGTATATAGGAAATTCGAAATTCCTCTTTCTTATCCCCCTTATTCTTGCTCTTTAATCCATTAGATAGAGTTTCTATTTTCTTTTAATAGAAAAATACCCCTTTATTGCAACACCACATAATTCCTTAATAATGCATTATATTATCCTCTTATTTTGCCTTTTTAGTATTTTCTCTTTCTTTCCTCTTTATTGGGACTCCTTGGATCCCAAGATACTCCATTATGTCGAAATTCTTTTTATTGGATACTTATTATCCTTCTAGATGCATCATTATACATTATTTCACATTATCTTGTTTATTTCTTCATTAAAATATCTCTTTTTGAGGATTTCTCCTTATTTCTCTTTTATTTTCCTCATTGGAATTCTGTTTATCATTAGAAATCTCATGGATACAAAATTTCCCCAAGAAATCTCATTTATGCCACTTTCGACTCATTTTCCACATTTTATCATTATTTTTCCAATTTCTTTCTTCATAAAGAAATACTTAATTAAACTTTTCTTTTCTTATTGTTTTCTTTTTACAACTTTGGACTCCTTGGAACCCAAGGAACCCAAGATGCATGAAATCCTCTTTGGATTTGCCTTCTAGAGGTTTCCACATTATTCTTTTCTCAAATATTCAATTATTCATTCACTAATTGAATTTTCTTTCTTATTTCCTTGTTATTGGGCCCAATAGCCAATAAAGCCCACAACACAAACATCAAGGCTATTGTAAACGACATCCATGTATTCAAAACAAATTATACCATTCTTTGTTCAATTATCTTTAATATGAGAAATTGCATTTCTCACCAAATGAACCCAAAAATTGGGGTTGTAACATCCTTCCCCTCTTATAGGAATTTTGTCCTCAAAATTCTATCAATCAAACAAGAAACAAACAAACAATTCAGGATAAGACTTTTCTATGTCCATCATTGGTCGCTATGTGGCTTTACCGTACTCATGGCACATCCAAAGAACCTTTATCATCACATATTCTTTTCTCTGAGTTCTTTCATCCGGGCATCTATAAACTACACAGGTGACTCAGGCCATTTCAGCCTCCCTTGGGTCTCACTAGGTTCATTGCTCAGCACATGGTCGGGGCACCTCACATAGTGCTCTAAATTGGACACATGGAAAACATCTCCCATTACTCTATCCTGAGGGGTTAGGTCAATCTTAACCTTCTCCACCCATCCATTTCTAATTGACCCATGTATTGGGGACTCAGCTCTCTTAGTTATAACTTAGAGGGGTCGGATTTTCATGTCACATATTCTCCCACAGTAACTTGTATGTCAGTCTACTTTGCATCTGCTCATGACTCTCATCGTCTCTAGGCTCCTTTCAGCCCTTGCACAAGCAGAGTGACTTCATCTACACGCACTGTGGTCCCTTTTCTAACCATCATGTGGCCCTTTTCTAACCATCATGTGGTCCCTTTCACCAACATCACCTTAATGAAGTGGTGACCGACACAACCTCCCTTACAGAGCTTCGGTTAAAACCCAATACTGGCTATGGTGGTTATCTTCACATCTTTCATAGGACAAAAACTGTCTCTAGATATCACCCTGAATGAGCACACATGCCCTCATCAGACCCTTTAGTCTGGATCATACTAACCATAGTTAGGGGTGATAAACTATACTAACATTGAGTTCTTCATGCACCTACTTCCATCTTTTGGAAGGAAACCTTTAGGTCAAAACTTAAGAACCTTTGAACTTGCTTCCTGGTGTAGTTGAACCATCTCTCTCATGGGTAGTTCAACTAGATCTATCCCTTAACAGAACTCTTTCTTTCTCATGTTATCTAGGTAAGGCAACCTTCCATAACCCATATTGTATCTCGACCTTCCTTGGCCTAGGGGAGACCTATCGCAACATCCATAGTGATGAACTCCCATTCCCTCTCAGGGACTCTTTTGTCCTCTACATCGATACACTGGGTTACGGGGTTTCGTCCTTTACCTCCTGGCTTGCATGGCCATAAACCACATGCAACTTCATCTTAAGCATCCAAAGTGCTATTGCCATTTTCCACGGTGTATGGTGATCTTCAATCATGATTTCCTGTAAGTCATGATTCCTCAAGATTGATTCCTCCGAAACCCTAAACCACTCTAGTCGAGGTTTCATCACCTTCTTTTCCAAACAAGTGCACTTGAGGTTCTACCACCATCCTTTCATTGTATCAAGGACTAGATTGGCTAACCAAACAACCATAACTTTTCAATGTATCTTGTTACATCTGAGTGTTATCCAAATACCTCTCCCTTCCAAACTTAGGGTTAGCCAAACAACCTCTTCTAGCTTCTAGTCCAACAAGTCAGATGTGTCTCAACCAGAGCATCCATTACCACTTCACATCCTTAGGTATTAGGTAACATTACACCTCCATGTATTTCACTTATAAGAACACTCTCTGATTCCATCATCATGGTGATCAAACTCAACCTGGTAAAACTTGTAAGTTCTACATAGCTCATGATAAAAACATCCTCATAAGGGGACTACCTCATTCCTCTTAGTGTTTACAAACCCTTCATGTATCATTCACTTTACCATGGTAGATTATCTTCTCTATCCCCATTCTCGTGGCAACGTTCCAACCTACATCATCTCTTATCCTTGGTGTATGGCATGCGTAATGTCCTATCTCTCACTCCCATAACAAGAGGAAATAAGCATTTGGCTGCAGTCCAAATACAGAGTTCTTCCTGTTCCACGAGTAGAGATGGTACATCCCACCTTGCCCATACACATTTACATCTAAGTTGCAACGTGCCACATATGTCTCTACATCATAGACATCATGATATCAAGGTTACCTCCATGGAAAACTAGTCTTGAACCTACTGAGGTTTATATCCTTGGTCATCTCCTCTAGGTCTATAGGGTACCGGCTCTTTTGGGGTCATCCCTCTTCCCTCATGCATCAAGAGAGTGTCCTACTCATCTGCCCTTTGGGTCCCATGAGTTCATAAAGGTGATCAATCTCGTAACCCATGGCCCTCAGACAATGATAGCTATTACCTCCCGACCCTATGGTCATGTGCATTTGGGGAATTAGGCAACTCCTATTTTCATCGGTCTTATCCCTAACTGACCGTAGGATAGACTTAGGATTCTCCATTATAGTACATGTTCACTTAGAACCTTACCCAAGCCTTCATCATCTCTCTTTCTGCATTCATGGGCTGACTTTCATTCTTTCATTGGGATCATGGCAACCTGCCTACCTTGGTCAAGCCCTATATCAGTTACCTCCATGGTACCACATTCATATGCAATTAGAGATGGATATCTGTGGGATTACAGGTTCATTCTCATACCATGTACTCTTCACTTAGCTTCTCAAGATCCTATGAGACCTCTTTAGGTTACCCTAACTGAAATGCACCCTAGGTATACCACTTCCCCTCTTAGGCCAAGGAACCCTAGGTTCACTTTTAGGTGTCCAACTGCACGCTCTATCTCTGAACCATGAATCAAGCTTGCAAAAGGCATCTCGTGCACTTCCTCTCATCCTTCTTCTCGATCAACACTTAGGGTTGGGTCCTCCTTAAGGACAACTAACAAGGTACAAGGCCTCATAGCCTGCTACCAAACCTTTCTAGGTCTAAGGAACTCTTCTTCCTACCTGGGAAGGTATACATCTATACCATAGGCACGTAGGTACCAAAAACTTCATCTTTTCTCAAGGATTTGGTCCCTCTAAAGGCAACAAAGGTATCATCAACTTTCAGGGATCGATCATGAGGAAACCAATATCATCCATTGTTCCGGGTTTTAGGCTTCCAACTTTCTTGTTGGGTTTTCTGCTCTCTCTAGAGATAACCCTACATCCAACCTCACCATTAGAGGTCCTCTCTTCATGAAGGATCAACCTCAAAAGCATGCTCTACATGGGTGAAGCCTAGGTTCAAACTTATGGTTGCTCAAGATCATCCATAACCCTTTATGCTCCATCATAATTCCTTATCTAGGGTTTCATCCTACTGTCAGCACCATGACGTGCCCTAGGTGCCAGCTATACCCTACTTGCACAAGCCCATAGGATTTCTAAGGTCCTTCACTAACTTCATCATCTAAGGGGCTATCCTTTACCCTTGCACGACCCCTCCCAGGGTTGGGTTGCCAAAAGGTGCTAGGTCACCCATGGATCGTATGGCATCCCAAAGGCATGTCCTTACAAACACCTGGTCCAACTCATCTCTCTCTAACCTTCACTTAGGGTTAGTGTTAGCATCATACTCCGAGGATGTGCCAGGTCTCTACTTGAAATGGAGATCTTTATCTCCAAGACTAACTTATCCTCCTGTCACGAAGGTCTAGCCTCAGGTCTCTTCTGAGGACATGACAACTTATGTCATACGACCTAAGCATGTATCTATTCTTTAGTTTGCACTTAATCTATTAAGCTTATGTCCATGACATCTTATTTACAAGCCTTTCATTAATTTGGTGGAGGATTTCTTAAACCTTATTAGCCTTACCCAAACCTCAAGAGGGTGAGGGGAAGAAAGAAAACCCTAATCCTTTAGGTCCTTATCAGAATTTGGTGATGAGAAGGGATGAATAAGATGAGAAGTCCTAAAGGTATCTTATTTCGATTCATACCCTAAGACTTTGGCCAGGCGGTCACACGGGTCCGGGAGTCCTCGTATTCTGACTAGCGGTGCGGAGGAAAATCTTGTCAGCCCCCGGTCGTGATCCCTTTCTAGACACCTCCGTCTTTTAGATACTCCTCTAATAACTCCCTTGGGTTCTATGGAGTTTGTAAAATTTAATAATTATTAATGGTTAGCTGAGGAACCCATGCTCTGATACCAAATGTTACGACCCCACCTCCCGATAACCCCCAATTAAGGGAGATCAAGAGGTTGAAGCCGCACCCATTAATCTCGGATCAAAGGTTTGACATATCACCATAAACAATTATTAAATTCTAACAGACTATATTGACAATGGTAATAAAACTTTTCTTTGCATACCTTTGAAGAGATTGGAACAAACTAAACTTCTAACCTCAGCTGAACTATTCTAACTAGTTCCTCCTTGTTCTTTAATTCTTGAATTCACAAGGTGTCATTTTACTGTTTGTTCTTTTCATTGTACCTAAAATTCCGAAAAACAAAACGTCGGTCAGCCGAAGATGGTATGTGGAGGAAACAAGTAATGTTCAACTATGTTAACAATATAATCATTCAATTAATCATTTAACAATCAAGATTACATTTTAAGCCATACAACTCAATCCATACATATTCTCGAACTCTGGGCTGTCCCTGCAGTGGACATAGATTTCACCTCTCTTTTAGGTAATAGAGTCGCATGGCACTACCCGAAGGTAGCCCAATATCTAACTCAATGTGACTTGATGGTCCTACCTCCATGGTAGCCATGTCCTAAGTCACCCATAGACCTGATGGACCTACCCAATAGGGAACCATGTACTAGGTCATCCATAGACCTGATGGACCTACCCAATAGGTAGCCATGTACTAGGTCAACCATAGACCTATGGACCTACCCAATAGGTAGCCATGTACTAGGCCTTTCTCTAACCTGATGGACCTACCCATAGGCAGCCATGTTCTAGGTTTGCTATAATGCCACAGAGAGAACCAGGATCTGAGTTTGTAGGCATATACATTATATGATAGCCATATTCACTTTATAATTGCAATATGAACATTGAAACAGTTTAGTTGCATTCAATGCGATTAAACATCTGGGAATCCATCGGGAAACTATAGCGGTTATTCATAATCGTAACCACATACCTGTTCAGTAGATTTCTCAAGCTAATATCAATTCCAACCAAGAAATCAATCCAAGGAAGAAATTCAACCACATAATCAAGAATCCTAAAAAACACATGTATTCCATTTACTACACACTTTATCAAGATCCTTTCTATTCAACTTGAAATCGCTTCCTAAGGTTTCTGTATCCATTTTAGGGTTTCGTTTTGCATTTAGGGTTTTTCTTCATCCTTTACCATATTAAACCCTAATTTTATGCCATTACTCACAAACCCTAATTATCTCATTTATTCTTCAATATTAAGGTTATCTTAACAAAATATAATCCTATTTTCATATTACAGGCACATTAATCATCAATTAAGCTTCTTTTTCATTAAAGCTACTATTTTATCCTTTTAATCCATAACAAGATCATTATCCACATCAATCTTCAATTTCCAAGTGCATTAGGGTCTAATTAACATATGAACTCATTTGCCATAACTCTACCTTTTATTCATGAGAAAACCCTAATTACTACATTTTGGGTTTCTATCCATAATAGGAACTTTTATATTCGAATTGGATTTAGAACATCATAACTCTATCCTATTCATGGATTTGCACAATTAAAACCATTAAAAGGCATATTTTCCCAAATTAGGGTTTCTAAGCTCATTCATGTCAACATAGGTATATGAAACTCTAAATTAATAAAATTATGTACAAAGATCATTCTTTTAGATCTAAATGTACCTTTTTATGATTAATAGGTTAATATCAACTCTAAAGATCCATTAAACCCTATTAAACACATTAATCATATCAAAATTGGGTTTCTTAATCTTTAATTAATCAAAGATGATAATTTATACTACTTTTCGAACTATGATCAGATTCAGGCTAAAAAACTATTTTTATTGAATTCCTTGTGTTCTTCTGATCCAAATCCATATATTACTTGTCCTAATCGGAGTTACCAATCATTAGATATGATTTTTGCAATAAATCACTTACCGCAGCCAATGAGATTGCACCACGTCATCTCCGACTCATGCAATGTTGCCTTCTTTTGGAAACATTTCAAAATGACCACGATGCCCTCAGTTAAGTCAGGTTAGTCTTTATCCCGCAGAGGGCATAATGGTCCAACACCCTTCCGTCATCTTCAAGCTCGCGCCAGCCGCCCTAGCCGTCGGCAGCTGCCCTCCCGCGGCCTGCCTCCTCTTCCTGGAGACTCAAGGACATCCGCAAGGGGGTGCCCTAGCTCCGCCGCACCTTGGCACCCCTGGGGCACCGCCCAGATCGCGGCAGAGGCGGCTCGTTCGAGAGCTACAGATCTGCAACACAGGGTCGTCAAGCAGCAACGCGGCTGTAGTTTCGCGTCGGTCAGGGCGGAAGGATGGCCACCAAGCAATTGGTTGATGTCGTGGGACCTTAGAGTCTCCAACAGGACCACCAACCCAACCCTTGTTGCTCCAGAGATAGGTCTACACCCTCATTAGGGTTTTTTATGTGCAAGTACAAGAAGAAAGGTGAGAGAGATGCATGGAACCCTTCTTTTGGCTTAGCCATGTACTCTTTCCTTTATATAGGAGGGTAGCCATGCTCCCTGTATGCTTGCCCACGAAAACAAAGCCTCTTTCCAATTGGAATATGATTCCTTCAATGAGAAGAAACCTTCTCTCTCTCTCTTCTTTAACTTTTGATATTTTCTAATATTTGAGTATATAGGAAATTCGAAATTCCTCTTTCTTATCCCCCTTATTCTTGCTCTTTAATCCATTAGATAGAGTTTCTATTTTCTTTTAATAGAAAAATACCCCTTTATTGCAACACCACATAATTCCTTAATAATACATTATATTATCCTCTTATTTTGCCTTTTTAGTATTTTCTCTTTCTTTCCTCTTTATTGGGACTCCTTGGATCCCAAGATACTCCATTATGTCGAAATTCTTTTTATTGGATACTTATTATCCTTCTAGATGCATCAGTATGCATTATTTCACATTATCTTGTTTATTTCTTCATTAAAATATCTCTTTTTGAGGATTTCTCCTTATTTCTCTTTTATTTTCCTCATTGGCATTATTTTTATCATTAGAAATCTCATGGATACGAAATGTCCCCAAGAAATCTCATTTATGCCACTTTCCACTAATTTTCCACATTTTATCATTATTTTTCCAATTTCTTTCTTCATAAAGAAATACTTAATTAAACTTTTCTTTTATTATTATTTTCTTTTTACAACTTTGGACTCCTTGGAACCCAAGGAACCCAAGAGGCACGAAATCCTCTTCGGATTTCCCTTCTAGAGGTTTCCACATTATTCTTTTCTCAAATATTCAATTATTCATTCACTAATTGAATTTTCTTTGTTATTTCCTTGTTATTGGGCCCAATAGCCAATAAAGCCCACAACAAAAACATCAAGGATATTGTAAACGAAATCCATGTATTCAAAACAAATTATACCATTCTTTTTTCAATTATCTTTAATATGAGAAATTGCATTTCTCACCAAATGAACCCAAAAATTGGGGTTGTAACAACTTTCATATTTTATACACATTCATCTGAGCTACCAATAAAAAGATATGATTTTTGCAAAATAAACTTACTTGAACCAATACCTAAGCGTCACGTCACCCCATCCATGCAACGTAGCTTGCTTTGGAAAACATAACAAAATGACACTTCTGCCCTTGTTTAAGTTGATCGTTTCTTCTGCCCGTGGAGGGAAAAATCGGTTCAATGACACCTAGGTCGTCTTCCACCTCTAGCCAGCCACAGCGGCCGACATTTGCAGCCCTGCACGGGCTGTCCCTTCCTTCCTGGGCCACGAACCTTGCCGAAAATTGATGCTCTGCCTCCTTCGTACTCTGGTGCACACGAGGCACCTCTAGTTTGTAGCTAAGATGGCCAGTCACAAGTGTGCCAAGGCCGCAATGTGCAGCTGCTCTTGCAGTCGTATTGTTATTGGTACGCATGGGCTAGGGTGAAGGGATTGCTACCGAGCGTCCCGTTGATGTCGTGGGAGTAGCATGTCTCCATCGCACCTCCTTCACGGCCCCTCGTTGCTCCAGGGTTTTAACTACCCTCTTCTCTAGGGTTTGCATGCAATGAAGAAGGAGAAGAGAGAGAGAGAGATGCATGGATCTTTCTTGAACTCAAACCAGAGTCTCTACCCCTTATATAGGGGAGGGTATCAACACCCTAAGAAGTTCATCCACAAGGAAACAAATCCATCTCCCAAAAGGAAACATTTTCCTTCATTGAGAAGCAATCTTCTCTCTCCTAAATATCTTCTTGATAAACTATATTCTTTGGATATTTAGAAATGAGAAAATTCTCTCTCTTATTCTTTTTATGATTGACTTTTATTCCATTGGCACGAATTTATATTTCCTTTTAGTAGAAAATACCTCCTTTTTAAGAATGCCACAAAATCCATTAATTATGTTCACATTATCCTCTTATTTTGTATTTATTGGTATTTTCTCTTTCTTTTTCTCCATTGGGGCTCCTTGGACCCCAAGAAACTCTAGTATTTCAAAATCTTTTTTACTGGATACTCATTATCCTTCTAGATGCATATATATCCATTATTTCTCATTAAACTTTTTATTTCTTTATTAAAATATCTCTTTTCAAGGATTTCTCTTTATCTCTCTTTTTATTTTCCTTATTGGAATTCCTTTTAACATTAGGAGCCTTATGGATACAAAAGTCCACCAAAGATAACTCCATTATACATCTTTCCACATATTTCCCACATTTTATCATTGTTTTCAATTTCTTTCTTAATAAAGAAATATTTAGTTGAACTTTTCTTTTCTTGTTGCATTATTTTTTTGCAACTTTGGACTCCTTGGGACCTAAGGAACCCAAGAGGCACGAAATCCAACTTTGGATAACATTCTGTTTCCTTCTAGAGGTCTCTACATCTTTCTTTTCTCCATTTCTTATTAATAATGGCGTTTCTTTTGTATTTTCCTTGTTATTGGTCCCAATAGCCAATAAAGCCCACAAAACAACCAACAAGTCTATTGTAAATGAAATCCATTTATTCAAAACAAATTATATCATTATTTTCTCAAATATCTTAAATAGGAGAAATTACATTTGTCACCAAAAGAACCCAAAAAATTGGGATTGTAGTAGAGGCTACCCTTAAACTTAGATCTATCCTCATCTTGAGAGAGAGTGGAATAGATTCTATTGATGGTTGCTTGTAATCTTGATGGGAGTATACGAGAGAGAGATTATGTTGCATGTTGGAGAGACGTCTTAGTAGGTGAAACCCAATCTGAGTTTCCTTCCATATACTTGTTTCATCTTATTTTCATTTTTGTTTGTTCTTATTATCTTTGTTTTAATTGCTTTATTTTGGTTTGACTGCCATCGTACCTTAGGGAACACCCCTTAAAATTCCCTCTTTATCTGGAGTATAAGATTGTTAGATTCTATGCACTTAAAACTGGCAACCTTGTCCCTGTGTTCAACCCTAATTGCTACATCACACCCCGTTTATCGTTGCGGAGACCTGAGAGTTGAGTTATCTCTATAAAAGTCTAACTACTCTAAATCTGCTCCTTTTGGACGTGTGATTTAGGCAGGTCAATACCTCAAGATGCAACCTTAAGTTCATCACCCTCATATATACATGATTAGATCTAAATACGTCATGCAAACATTGAAACACAACCAAGTATTATAGTCAAATATTCTCAAAAGAAGGCTATCTTTTGTTGGTATGTATGCCCAAAGAGCCAATGATATGATGATTGTGATGCCATATTATAAAAAGGATTTGATTAATAGTAATAAAGGCAAACTTATGATCCATTATGTTTCACTCAGTTATGAGATAATGAAGAAACAGAATGAATGTATAAAGGCTAACATTACTCAATGACGTATGTATTCAAGTGTGAGAACAATGAGATCAGATAGATGTTAAGAGTATGTACGTTCTTGTTATGTTCCTAGTCTGATGTTATTGTGGAAGGCTAATAGACAACAATAACACATAAGACTAGAAATTGTGTTGGTTGAAGACAAAATCTCATCAATCATGATATGTGGTATCAAACCAAGAACATAGATACTTGTTAGTGAATAGGGTAGCAGACAAACCCACCTTGAGAGTGACACATGGAAGCCATACTTGGTGGTCATAGTCATCTCTCATAGTGAAGGTGGTGATTGCAGTTCTTAGACCTAAAATCACTACACTCATCACATGTCGTTCAGTATATTTTGACATCATCCACCGTAATCCTAAATAAAGGTTGCCATATAGGTGAAGATCGGGTGCACTGTGACACATGGGGATGACTGTGAGCGTTGTAGATAGGATTTGTCCATCCTGGATGAGTTGGATAGGACACTTGATAAGAGAGATTGAGAAAAGTATGTGCATGAACATGTGAATCAATATATGATATTGAGGACACATATATCTCATACAGTCTGCTCCAGTTCAACAAACATGAATTTAATATTGAAAGGATGATGATTCTATGCCTTGAGTTCATTCCGTATATTAGAGACAAAGGAATTAGACAATCACTATAACACTTGACATAGATTGTAGGTTGAAGTTGTTCTCCAACTTTTCATTTATTTGGGTAGAAATGATGAGTGAGTAGGCATCGCTATTTGCTTATAATGTAATAAACTAGTTATGAACATTCACTACCAAAATAACTTGGAACTTATAGGGCCACAAACATAGGATACACTTGAAAGAGGAGTTTAATCATGAATGATAATTGAATTGATTGCTAAAGTGTTTAGGTATTTAATTTAAGCAAAAAATTAACTGACTGGACTCCCAAATGATCGATTCAAGTGTTGAATTGACCAATCGGAGTGTCAAGTTGATTGGAAATTGCATTGGCTGAATAGTAGATGAGCGAGGGTGTGAAATGACTGGTTCACTTAGAGAACTGATCAATTCAAGTTTGTGAGATGACCATTTCATGAAGTGAGATGCTCGATTCTTGGTTCAATTTATTTGAATCAATGATTAGTGTTGACACCATGTTGTACATTAATTGGTTTAGAATTTCCAATACAATTGTGATTGGGAAACATGGCAAAATGACTGATTCATTGGGTGAATCAATCGGCTCGCATGCCAAATGATTAGTTCACTTGTGATCCATCTGTTTTTCCTGTCACATGTTGTGAAGTTTTGTGAAATATTGGTCCCTTTCACTCCCATTTAGATTGGAAAGCCTGACCCTGACTGACTTATAAATAGTGGGAAACTGGGAGCTTCTCAAACACTCAATTGCTTCTAATAATTGTTTATCTTCTCTGGTTGCGGTAACCAAGAGAACCTGAGCAAGTCCTACTCATGAAGGGAGGGATAACAAGGGAGAAAAATTATGGGAGAGCAAGTTAGTGACTAGTACACCAATGGGAGGGACAACTCCTTCCTCTCTGTTCTTATAGAACAACAACAATTCTAAGTGGTTAGTGTAGACTTCTTAGAGGCATGGATCCTTTTCCCACTAGGAGGACAACATTAGCCTACTGTCCGTGGTGAAGACTAAGAGCTGCTACAGACACCGTCTGATTGCAACTAGAAGAAAGTTGCACAACTGCAACGAGGGATTAGTTGTTGGACTTGCCCCAGGACCAGGTATGACCTTGTTAAACCATCCCTCCCATTGCATAGTTGTTGACGCGTTCCAGTGAATATGGTGAATATGGTTAGAAAATTTTATTTCTACTGCCTATCTAATGTCATATTTCCCTACAGTGGTATCAGAGCTACATCAATTTACTATATTTTGGGTTAATCAATATGATTGGATTTCTGGTTTTGATCATTAATTTATTGCATACGATGTGAATACTTAAACTGATTAAAATTCATATCTGATTAAAAACCACATATGATCCCAAACTTTATATATATATATACATATATATATATACATATATATATATATATATATATATATATATATATATATATTGGGCCCATATTCAATACCTATGCGGGTAGCTACCCACCCCCTATTTTGGTTACTTTTTTTGAGTATCTTACTTTTGACATGCAGAGGGTTACTTTATCTTGGAAACTGTTACTTTTCATGCATAGATAGTTACATTTGCAACAACTATAGCATATATACAATTACACACACACACACAAATATATATATATATATATATATATATATATATATATATATATATATATATATATATATATATATATATATGTTGTGTATTATGCACAAATTCACTTTTTTAGTTGTATAGTTACTTTTTATCAACATAGTTGCTTTTTTGTCCAGCGACCTTGCTTTTTTGACCATATAGTTACTTTTCGGGCTGACGGGTAGCAAAAATCCAGGCTACCCACTGGGTATTGAATGAACTATATATATATATATATATATATATATATATATATATATATATATATATATATATATATATATATATATATATGTATATATATATATATATACTATAAAAAGAGTGAATAGTTTTAACAAATTACAAGAATACCACTAGCCAATCATATTGCACCAATTTTGAAATACTTGATTCTCCTTAAGTCTCACTCCTGTACGATCTCTTTAACCTATTCTAATTTTTTTAGAGGGAAAGAAACTCTTTTAACGCACCAAGTACACGACTCAATGCCCACGATCACATCCCCAATCCCGCACGTTACACCCACATTCGACTTTCAATCGCATGGGTCTATTCAATTCTCACAACCGTTGTCGACCACGTTCTCTATCCTTTTTATCATTGCACAGTAGTTATGCGGGACGGAGGTGCTCCACTTAATCCACCATCCAATCTAATTGACATCGATATTTCAGGCATTCAGTACATCCCTCGAACCCGCCAACCGTTCACGTTGAATAAAAGCACATGCCACAAGCTTCCCTCGTGAAGTAGCAGAAACGTGGCAGTTTCAACCCAAAACCAACTCCCCACAAGCTTCCCTCGTGAAGTGGCAGAACGCGGGAGGTGAAGAATGGCTAAAAAGGAATAACTGGCGACTGCTTCAAGACACCCAACTTCTGTTGCAGTCAAGGCAGCATAGCAGAGTTGGATGTTTCCGATATCACGCTATCATCTCCATCACTTTTGCAAAGAATCTTCAACACTTTTTCGTCTGCTATTCACTCTTCCTATGAGAAATCTATAAACCGCATTTCAACACGTCGAATGCATTCTTTAACAGGTTCTGATTCATGTCCTAATCATATAGGGAATTTAATGACAGGAGGAAGTCTATACTTCTGGTTGGAGTTTCAGTCACACAAGCCAGGAGGAAGTGTATCGTGAATCCATGTTCCCTAAGGTACGTCTTGAATCGTTTGCTGTGTATATGAGGGCATGTCTTCTTACTATACATATAGGTATATGCTTGTCAATTGAGTGCATGTCTATAAGAACTAACCACCAACGCTTACTCCAACAATGGTGTTCATCCCTATAATGTCGAATGCATTCTTTAACATGTTCTGATTCATGTCCTGATCATACAGGGAATTTAATGACAAGAGGAAGTCTATAATTCCGGTTGGAGTTTCACTCACACAAGCCAGGAGGAAGTGTATCGTGAATCCATGTTCCCTAAGGTACGTCTTGAATCGTTTGATGTGTATATGAGGGCATGTCTTCTTACTATACATATAGTTATATGCTTGTCAATTGAGTGCATGTCTATAAGAACTAACCACCAACGCTTACTCCAGCAATGGTGTTCATCCCCATAACGAACACGGTGCAAACTCATAGATACAAAGAAGGTGACACGTCAGTTGTACCATGCAGTGTCCAGGAAAAAGTGGTTTGCGGAAATTTCTTGCACACGTACGCATCATTAATTTCATCCTTAGCATATACCAATCCAACTTGAAGATGATCTCCAAAATGCCTTGCGACAACAACCTTCCCTCTTATGTACTCAGCCACAAAAAAAATGCTGGAGCTCCATCATGTTCATTGTAGAATACCATCCACAGAGCGAGAGAGAGTTATAACCTTTAACTACCTTGTGGGTTTAGTAAGATGAGAAGTTCTGATCTTCCGATTAGTGGCCTTAATAATTAACCAGACAGATGTTGGGAAAGGAGGTAGCTATTCAACTGAATTTTAAGATATATGCTCAACCTCGGCAGGCTGCACTAAATTTTATAGTTCCACTGACGGGTGATGAACATAAACGAAGGTGACAACACATTGCCTGATTTTAAAATATGATCCTTCACACTTTTCTTGCTTTCATACGTCTGGTTTATCTATGTTTCTATTTAAGTTTTCAAAAATCTTTTGTTTATTGTTGATGTAAAACATTTCCTCAACATTATGTGCTAATAACATGCAAGGAGGTACAAATTCTCTGGAACCAACGCTTGAAATGATATGGTTGCGGAAAGTACCACTAGATGAGTTTCAAGTAAGCTTTGATTGAACACTGCGAAGAATGAAACAATTTTCAACCCCGAACAAACTTGCAAGGGCACAATGATGTTGGGTTTCTAAAGATGGATTAGTGGTTATAATTAAATATGGTAGCCACGTCTACATGGAAAACAAACCAATGAGGAGCATGCAGACAAAAAAGTAGAAAGATCAGTCGGTGAAAGATATGTGGGCTCAGGTTGTAACTTGCGAAATGTAACAATATTATTAAAGTTAATGCAAAAGTATTGCTCTATTCCTTCAAGTTGGTATGAGGTTTGTATGTAACGTCAGAAAGTGTATCATTTCCACGAATTGAATAGTTCCAATTTGTTGTCACGCCCAATATAAATATACCAGCGTAGTGCTAGGTGACAACAGAGTTGAAAATTTTAATAATGTGGTCATTATGGTCAATTTGGAATGTCGGTTGAACCACAAAACTGACTAGAATGTCAAAACTCTCTAGCTCTCCCTCCTCTTGATTCTTAATGAACGCTATCTATGGAAATAATGACAAGGATTTAATTAGTATAGTTCCCCACTCACCAAGACTAGGGCTCTAACTGGGTAGGGTATGGTGCGGTTATGGTCATATCCATAACTGTAACCATTTAGTTAAGCAGGTATGGGTATGGGTACATACCCACTTTTTCAAAAATTATACCCGCACCACACCCATACCCACGTAACCATTGGGTATTGGATGGGTAACTGGGTATATGGTTATGAATAGACTTGCTACAATAATACATCATAAAATTTGGGTACAACATATAATAAACTAATTAGGTGATATTGATATAGATGTAGTATGACATCAAATTCATTCTATTTTTCATGAATATATAAGGTGATAAGTAAATAATATGTCATCTTTCAAAGGACAATCAAGAGTAACATGTTCATAGAGCTAAATCAAAATATAAAAAAATGATGATTGTTGGCTCTATTAGGGAATAGTACAAAGTTTTATTACATTATTAATAGAATAATAAAGTCAATGATTAATCTTAGACATCATGTTGTCTTACCTTCACACTGGTTAATATAGAGCATTACATTCTAATATAACTTATACTACTTTCAGGTACTTATACTTACAAAATTTGCACCATTACATTCTAATATAATTTTTTTATATAAAAATATAATTAAATGGGTACATGGGTATACAGGGTATGTGAACATACATAACCATAACCTTATCTAGTGAGAGGCAGATACATGGGTATAAGGGTAATCGGTTATGTGGTTATAAATATTTATACCCATGACAGGTATAGAGGGTATAGGTTTAAGGGTATGCAGGTATACCCATATCCATTTACAACCCTAGCCAAGACCGATCATCACATCAGGGCATTACTGTCTGAATAAAAATGATATTTGAAATGTGTAGTGTGATGGTTTTGACATCTTGGGCATATACTTATGAAACGTTGTATATTTTGAACATCACTTATCTTAACATTCGTGAATATGTGTGTTTTTTAGAGGATTTATCTATGTTTGAATTGTTTTGCTATCTTGAAAAATAGTTTATATATTAAGACGTGCCATCTTGAAGTTCAAATTGCTTATATTTTAGATATATATCTATGTTAGAATTGTAATTTGCATGTGGTAAAGTTTGATGTTTCCCTTTTGAATAAATGTCTGATCGACTTGCTATCATATCAACAAGTAGATGCATGAGCCCTTATGGAGAAGAATGAGAGTACATGGGAGAGGTGGGATTGGGATTTTTTTTCCATGGTGGCGTAAGGGGTGAGAAATGTTTTTGATAGAGAGATGCAGGGCTGGAATATGTCAAAACCAAAAATTTTCATTTGAGGAACTTAAAGAAGATCGTGAGAAATGAGAATGCTAAGGGGATCAATCTTTAGACCAATAAGAAGGCCATGTTGATCATGTACACAGTCAACATGAAAGCATTTACTGTAAGGAGAATGGCAAGTCCAATCACTCCAAGTGTCATATATATAAATGTGATACCATTATCTCTCTCTTCATCAAGGTAATGGGGGTTTGGTTTAAAAGCATAATATTTGGATGCTCACAAACTCACATGATTCTAATCTACTGTGACTTTATTGAGAAAAAAGAAATGTAGTTTTTCCTTTTTCCATTGTCATTATTGTCTTAATTGTATCTCCAGTATTGTTATATTTTTCACAAAAGATGTATTCACCCTTGCTACATTTTCATTTTTAGTCCATGTTGAAATTGAATGTACATTGGTCAAGTTAATAAACCAAACCACTAATTTGTTGAAATGACCATTAGACAAGACCAAATCGAAAAAAAAGAAAAATCATCTATGGAAGCATATCATCTTAGCTAAGCATTACAAACCTTTTAGTTCAATCACCTCAAAACTCAAGTAAACTTATTCACCCTACTATATTATTACAACATGTACTGATTATTGATTTAAATAGACCATTTATTATTATAAAACCAAAACCTTCTAGAATTCTATATATGAACAAAAAACATATCAAGTATATTTAAAATATATTATAAGTCATATATTTAGAAATGTCTTTAGCAATTCGTGTGTTTGATGAAATATATTGTATACATATAAAAATAGCCAGACATAATATTTTCGTTACATGGTAGTCCGATAGTAATGCTACATATGTAATGTCTCATGTGCATAAGAACACATGAAAATTTAAAATAACATCAATTTTTAATTGAACAAAGCAAATATATACTTTTGAATCTATTTGTAAAGTAAAAATATATGTTTTCTTATATTTATAAATTATCTAATATAAATATAAAAATATTTAAAGTGGCACGTGCACGTGCACGTTGCATTCACTAGTATATATATATTTGTGTGTGTGTGTCGCCCTAAAAGTGAGTTTTGATGGTGGATGTGTAGCATGATTATGGCCAATAACCCAAATATCTGTGTGTGGTTGAATGGTTCTTTGTTTCTATTATATCTCAATTTTCATACCAAGCCTCTAACTTATTTTTCCCAATGTGAAAGTATTATTCTTTCCTACCTTTGCTCCCCTCGAATGTAACTCGAGGTTTCTCATTTCCATGAAATAAGTTTAATAGAAATATGATAATTTATTTCCTTGCAATGATGAAGATGACGATCGACGTCAGGTGAGCCGACCATTTCACGAGACAAGCCGACTGGATGGAGGGCTGAGGAGGGCAGACCATATGAGGAGTGAACTGACTGGATGGTGGACCCAACTAATTGTTTGGAGGTGTCCATACATGACTTTGATTGGAGGCCAAATGATCTTTACAGGCGAATACCTGTTATAATGCTTCACTTGTATGCTTAGCTACCATCTTGTGGTGTTTGATAGTTGATATCTCGAGAGAGTAATATCACTTTTATCATGTGTTATGGAGTAGTACGAATATATGAGAGTGTTGGAATGCTAAATCTTTAAATCATATGTTATGCTTTGTGGTTTACATGTGGTCATCTCGAGAGAGAGGCTAACCTTAGACTTAGATCTATCCTCATCTTGAGAGAGAGTGGAATAGACACTATAGATGGTTGCATGTAATCTTGATGGGAGTATACGAGAGAGAGAGAGAGAGAGATGATGTTGCATGTTGGAGAGACATCTTAGTAGGTGAAACCCGATCCGAGTTTCCTTCCATATACTTGTTTCATCTTATTTTTGTTTTCATTTGTTCTTATTATCTTTGTTTTACTTGCTTTATTTTGGTTTGAGTGCCATTGTTCCTTAGGGAACACCCCTTAAAATACCCTCTTTATCTGGAGTATAAGAGTGTTAGATTCTGCGCACTTAACACTGCCAACCTTGTACCTATGTTTGACCTTGATTGCTACATCAAACCCCATTTATCGTTGCGGGGGCCTGAGAGTCGGGTTATCTCTTTAAAAGTTTGACTACTCTGGACCTGCTCCTTTTGGACATGTGATTTAGGCTTGTCAACTTTTTGGCACTATTTCCAGGGACAAGGAAAAATGTCACTGTTAAGAACGTGAGTCCACTCTATACTCTTGTGCCTCAAGCTTAGTAATAAGCTTGACTGAATTTAAATCATTAACCCTACTAACTTACAGTTACTACAGTTCATTTTATGTGTCCAATTTTTCTGACCTAATTGTACATTATGTTTAGGAAATTGAAGAAGGCAAGTCTAATCTCCATACGAGCTTATGTTCCTCCCATAATATAAGATGCCTCCTCGAAGGGATGACCACCACTCCGGTGAAGAATGTGCTAGGATCCCACACAATCCACCTCCCTCTAGACAAGAAAGATAGGAGCCTAAACTAGAAGAGCGTGAAGAACGTGAGGAAGAACATGAAGAGCGACGCAAATATGACCTTCACGAGGATGACCGTCACAACAAAGATCGTCACCATCGCTGCATACATAGATGGAACCATGATGACTGCGAGCGGGATAGCAGGAGAGATCGCAACCACAAGAATGGTGAAGAAGACGATGAAGAAGACAAAACTCTCTATGAATTGGCCGCTACCAGGGCCAACAAGTCTAGATGCCCCATCATAATCCCACACTTTGATGCAACAAACTTCAAACTAAAGCCTGTTGTAATCTTGATGATTCAAAACAAATTTTTTCGAGGAAGTTCCAAAAATGAAAAACCCGTACCACCACCTTGATGCCTTCAAAAATATTTGTGAAACCATCAAGATGAGAGGAGTTCCCCAAGAGGTAATCTATTGCAAGGGATTTATCTTCTCCCTAGAAGACAAGGCAATGTCTTGGTAACTTAGCCTACCGCATCACTATCTAGACGGATGGAGGGATCTTGTTGATGCCTTTGTCATAGAGTTTTATTCGACTGAGAAAAACAATTCAAAATATGCAAAGGATAACCTCATTCATGCAGAAGCCAGGTGAGAACATGCATGAGGCTTGGGAGAGATTCCAAGAATATCAACAGGATTGCCCTCACTATAACTACGGAAAAGGTTTCTTAGTTACAACTTTCTATAATGGGCTAATCCCAGCTGAGAGGACATCACTGAATGCCATGGTAGGAAGTGATTTCCTAAGAGAAAAACCAAGCAGGATGATCAAGATCATTGAGAACATGGTTGCACTGCAAGTAGGCATAGACTACGACAGAAATGACAGGGAATAATGATATTAGAGCCAATAGTGGTATCAGAGCCATGTCAACATACTATATTTTAGGATTATCGATATGATCGGATTTTAGTTTTCACCATTTAAATAGTTGCATTGTATGAAATAAGTAAAAGGCATTAAAAGCAAAATCTGATCATATTGATTATCCCAAAACATAGAGTATTGACGTGGCTCTGATACCACTATTGGGTTTTACGTGGTCAGAGTAGGCAGCAGAAATAAAAAATTTACTTGACCATAAATCCATAACTAGCGGATCACATCAATATCTATGTAATGGGAAGGATGGTTTTAGCAAGTTATACCTGGTCTTGAGGCTTTCTCAGCGACTATACCTCACATCAAGTGTGATCTTCAACCACGTGTCTTTGACGACATCTGTGCAGCTCTTAGTCTTGACCCAGACTGCGGTTGATTGTCATCCTCCTAAGCGGTAGAAGTCTCCCACCTCTATAGATAGTCTACACGGACTACCGGAAACTCTAGTCATCCTAAAGAACATACTAGAAGGAGTTCCCCTTCTGTTGGTGTACTAGTCACTGATACACTCTCCCACAATCAGTCATTGTTCTACATTTGTCTTTTCCTCATTATTCCTCCCTAGACAGGTAGAACTTACTTGGGCTCTCTCAGTTATCAAAATCAGAGAGGACAACAACTTTACAGAGCAAATTATGTACTGAGTTGTGTCTCAAGAGAAGCCCCCTGTACCCCTCTATTTATAGTAGAGTGTAGGGTTAGGATTCCCAGTCTGTGTAGGAGTACAAGAGGTCTGAAATTTTCATGAGCAAAGCACTGCAGTAGGCAAACTGATCATTTCATAACTGAAATGGTCATTTGGCAAGGTGAGATGATCGGTTCACTAGTGAACCAATCAGTTGGGAGTTTGAGCCAATCGATTCACCCAATGAATCGGTCATTTCACTTTCCAGACCTGCCCAAAATTGACATTCTTTATTCATTTCTAATTAATACAAAGATTAAATTTTGTCCCAATCAAATTAAACAAGTGAAACAAAAAACTTTTCTCACAAATCGGGACAATATAACCCTACTCGTTTGGTCCAATTGAACCGATCAATTCACCAAACTGAATCGGTCATCTCACTGACCATGAGCCGATCGGTTCACCCAGTGAACTGATTGGTTGGGTGGTCTAGATTATGTAGAACATAGTCAATTTAATTCTCAATCAATCTGACGCTCTAATCAGTTGGTTCAAAACTTTAAGTTTATTATTTTGAGTAAATTCTATTAATTGAATGTTTTATTGAGTACCTAAACACTTCAGTAATCAATCCAAACATCATTCATGGATAAATTCCTCTTCCAGGTTAATCCATTGTATGTGACCCTATAGGTCCCATTTCACGTTGTAAGTGAATAGCCATAACTAGCTTATGACATTACAAGCAAAGAAAAGTAGTGCTACTTCCTTAAAATTTGTCGATTTCAATCCTAAATGAATTACAAGAACATATGATACGGAAATGGTTTGGGGGATCTTGATTGATAATTCCCAACCCTAGACTCATAATGAATGATCTATTTAACTCAATAATGTGCTTTTGAACATAGGTGTTCATATAAGATGCAACGATGATCAAAGCCTTAGGTTGGTAACAAAAGAATGTGTTTAAGATCATGGGGCCTTTGGAAGACCCAAGATGTGGTTCATGGGCCTCAGGGTCACTGCTTAGCACAATTAGATAATCAAAGTGTACATATGGTCCCATGAGACATGATTTTGGGATAATGTGGATATTCATGATCATAATAGGTATCCAAAATAGTCACAAATGATGGGTAATCTGAATATAAGATAATGAGAGGATAATAGGAAAGAGAGCCATGATGTGCCTTGCCTCTTCACATATTTATTGTATGCAAAGGAAGAGTTTGGAACAAAAGGAAAGGGGGGATTTCTTTTATATATTCGGGAGACTTGTGAGAAAAGATGTATATATATGGGTAAGAAGCCCCACACACAACCCAAACCCATTTTTCTCTCTCTCTCGACATCCAACCCACCCCCATGCTCCTCTCTTCTGTTGTCTTTCTTCTTCCTGGCCTAGGGTTTTTCCTAGGACACATGCATGGACTGAAGAACCCTCTTCTCCTAGGTGACAGAAGTTCCTAGCTTGAAGGTCTGATAGAAACTCCAGGGACAACATGCAAGTGTCCTTCTTGCCATGATCTTCCTTTGTGTGACCATGGCTGGACTCTAGTTGGGTGCCGCCATGAGAGTTGGGTGCAAAGGCGATGGCTGCAGCAGCCAAGGCGGTCTTTTTATAGGTGCTTGCCACTAAGGGGGCTACACTCAGACCTGTTGCATGGATTGTCGCCAGTAGAGGACAAGGCCAGTAGTCTAGGGATGGCTGGCAGAGATCAGGGACCTCAGACGCTAGTCCTGGGAGAGGTGCCCTCAATTGAGAAGCATGGAACCAAAAATTACCACAACAATGTTCATGACTGAAGGAGATCATCATCAGGAACCCACTACGATCGGTCAAACCTATTCATGTAGGGCAGTGAGGGTACACATAGCTAGTATACGGTGGGGGTCCAGGCGGTCACTGTGGTGGTGGCAAGGGCCAACGAAGCCAAAAAGTAGTAGCCTCACTGCTCCGGTAGTTGTGTCCCACAACACCATCGTAGGGAGACACAATCCCAGTGACGTACAAGAGAGGGAGGGCACCTCCAGGCACCTTTGTCAGTCCTAGCATGGAGCCACTCTCTACAGTCAGGCATCAGGGCCACTTTGTGCAAGGTAGAAGGAGAATCAGACTTAAATGACCAAACCACCCCCAGCACGCAAGGAACCCGATCTGTCGAGTTAAGGGCATTTATGTCATTTAGTTATGTTTTTAAGTAACCCACCCATGTGGATAGGTTGCTGTCATGGAGCGAGGACATTGGTCGGTGCCTGGGCCAGTGTGGCACATTAGGTGGTAGCGAACGCTAATGTGCCAGCTTGTTATTTGTCCAAATCAGTTTAGCTTGAAAAATATGTAGTTAATTATTGGTAATTTTGTTCATAATAATTTATATATGAAACTTGCTCAAAAAAATGAGAGGAATCCAAATAAAATACTACCAAAACCTGATTAACCTTCTTGTTCCAAAAGTATGTGTTATACATGTGTTAAGGTGATTAGTATAAAGGAAAGACCTAAATTTCTGTAACTGATGATTAATTAGTTAGAATTGTTTATGTTATGTTCATAACTAATCTTGTCATTTTTCATAAGGAAATCCATGATAATGTTCAATAATGGACGATTCCAGATTAGTGATCTTATATATGTTGATTTAGGGTTGTGAAACTAATAAAGACATCTTGCTATAATCGTAATGAAAGTAATATGACTTAGGTGTCACAGGTAATCTAATGTGCTTAAGTTGATAATTAGGGTTTCACCTAATATGCATAACTGAATTGGTAATCTTAGAAACCATGATATGATAGAATTAGGTTTGTAACCCTAATATCTAGACCAAACATGAGATAGCCCTAAACCCTAGTTTAGGAGTGCATCTAGATTTGTATAGTAAAATGTGAATACATGATGACACTTATGTAGTATGCATATTTCAGATTGATTTATTGTTGCTTGGATGTTTAGATATACTCTTAAAGTGCATATGATGTCTTGCATAGTTCGGCGATGAAATAAGGTATGTGGTTATGCTTATGAATACATGTATTGAGTTCTGAGATTTCTGATGTTTCTCGATGAGATTGATCGACAAATAAACTACTTGTTTGTTTATTTAGTTCCTACAAAATTATAAAGTTTTTATGAGTATCATGTAAAGTAAATAACAATATTCTGAACACTGGGTTATACTGATCTTAAGGGTAATACACACGAGACCTAGAGGGATAGTGATTACACCTAAGGTAGTTAACCAGATATGGGTTAGAATAATGAAAACAAGTTTATGTTCATATATGCAAGATAAAGATGTTTGCTTATATGTTATCTGTGATTATTGGTTGAACCCACATACCAGTATAACAATATACTGACCGTGTATTTGTTTATCGACGTTTTAGGTATCACATATACTTGATTCGTGAACACGAGGGTACGGTTAAAGATGTTGAAGACACTATAGTTTAATCATGAAGGTTTAGTCTTAAAGGTTTATCTTCACACTTGTAGAAATTAATTCTGTTGAAAAGTTATATAACTCCTTAGAGGAGCTTTTTATGTAAACATGTAAATATTTGATCATTAATGAAAATTGTTTACTATTCTATATTATTTCTTGAATCTGATCCTAGAATTTATGAGTGACGATCTGTGACTTTAAGGTCTTTTAGACACTCAAAAGTGCGGGTCATTACATTTGGTATCAGAGCACAGATTCATCAACTAATACCTAATAGTTTACATTTCAAAATCATCCTTAGAAAATTTAAGAGAAATTAGTAAATATTAAAGTATATTTTAGGTTTCTCATCTTATACTTTGCATGCTTCTCATGATTTTTCTTAATAAGCCTTAAAAAGAAATTGTTAATTTTAGAAGTAAAATGTGAAAAGATGTAACCTTTCGTGTAGGTCCCTCTAGAGAGGGTATACCCTAGAAAGATACATGTTTGGGTAAACCCTTTATTAGAGGAAGGACTTGGAATAGGTGTGAAAACTCTAGTGAGTCAAGGGACATGGAAACTCTGAGAGGTCGAATATAGTCCCTAACCCTAACCCTAAAACATTAATCTTAAATAATGAACATGGTGTGGTGGTCTGGGACACTACTCATGTGAAACTTGAAATCAGGAATAAGAAGATAAAGGGATGGGTGTAGGTGACCCAGTCTCCCATGCATGAGTGCATGAGGAGCACGACTCTTAGGTAAAAGGACTTAAGAAATATATGAACCCAATAGTTATATATATATATATATATATATATATATATAACTATAACTATAACTATATATATATATATATATATATATATGAAAAATGGATGTTTGAATATAACTTGCTCAAACTCCTCATGTTGTCTCTAGAATTTTAGTGATGGTGGCCAAGCCCCTGGAGGGGAAGGTTGATGTCGCACGAAGCCCCTAGAGGGGAAGGTGACCCAAGTTTACTAAATAGACAGAGACCATGAGGGGGTATCCTAAGAAATTGAGCAAACATGGGTTGATATGTTATAATGCTAAAAGTTATGCCTAATGAATAAAAAAGATATCTATGAAACTATTAGGGTTAGTGTACCAACTTGGGGTGGGTCAACCCAAAGAGTCGGAAGATGACCTATGAGGGAGGCAAAACCTAGATCTTGGGATCATGTTGTGACTAGAGAGCCTAACCCCTCCTATGAGCCAAGAAGGAAAACTAGGCTAGGACTTTCCCTTAAAAGGTAATTGAATAAATGTATTTAAGTATTGAGATAACTTTAATCCTCACCCAGAGGGTGAAGAGTTAAAGATATAAAAATAAAAGCACATACATTCTTTGAACCTAAGGATGTCATCTCTGCGTAACAACTGGTCAAGCCTAGGATTGGGAAGACCAGTAAGGCACCAAGCCCAGGAGCGAAGGTCATGAAATGTTCAAGCCCCAGAGGGAAGACCAATGAGGCACCAAGCCCAAGAGGGAAGGTGGCCTAAGTGGACGACCAAGCCCAGGAGGGAAGGTCATTAAATGGACAATCCCAAGAGGGAATACTGGGCAGGAACCAAGCCCAGGAGGGAAGGTGGCCTAAGTCCACAATTCAATTGTTTAGAATCAAGCTCCTGGAGGGGAAGATCAAAAAGGTCAATTCCATGAGGGAAGACTGACATGGCACCAAGCCCTGGAGGGAAGGTGGCCCGAGCCCAATGTTGGTACAACACTACATCATGTCTACTCAAAAGTGAGAGGTGAAGGCAATCCTAGTTAAAGAATTAAGTAAGAAAGTATTGTGCTTAAAAGATGTGACATCTCAAAAGAAACCCTTAGGTAGGGTAGAGACCTAATGCAATCCTAGGGTCAAGTAGGGTGTAGTAGAGGTATATAGGAATGATGGGTTGGGAGTTTATATTCCTTGAATATACATGACCAAATGGTCAGGCGGTAATAGTTGGTTTTCCCTAGACCCATGACTCAGGAGGTAGGCCACCTCCCTGATGTTCATGTGGCCCATTAAGGTGAATGTAAAGACACTCCCTCAATGCATAAGGATGAGATCACTCCAAAAATATACCTATACCCCTAGAGACCTAAAGGATTTGGCTAAGGCTCATAATGATACATGAGAAGAAATAAGGAAGTCATGAAAACTTGAGAGAAGTTGTGCCCTAACTTAAGAGTAAGAAAAGGGACACTTAACTTCATGGAATATAAGTATGATATGAAATTGAGAACAAGTAAGTTTAGATTCGTATCGAGTATGATTCAACTTAATATGTGAAATTGAAAGGTAATTTGTGAATGTACTATCTCCACTCTTGGAATGGAATGAACTTTGTGTTTGGGCTACAGTCAAATACTTATTTCATCTCATTATGATTGAGGGATATTGGATAGGCACACATTATGCTTAAAATTGAGACAATGAGGATGAATATCCTACAATTAATGTGTAATGACTTGAACTATGGTTAGAGGTGTCACCTCACCCTTGTGCAAAAATAATGAATAATTGGTTGGAAACTTAAGTGAAAAGAGAAATCACCAAGTAATATTGAGATCATCAAAGAGAAAAGAATCATCAAGTGATGATAAGATGTGAATATTAGAGATGTGGATATACTTGAATTTCGATTCAGGTGCCAATCTTAGTAATAAAATGAAAAGTGATATACTAAAGAAAAGTTGTTAAAGAAATTTAAGTGGGGTGGTAACCCTAAGACTTGAAGATGATGGGTATCATTCATCTAGGCTTAGTAGGCCTGAATTTTGAGGACAAAATTCCTTTTGATGAGGGGTGAATGTTACATCCTTGAAATCTGTGGATTTCAAGCCTAAATGAATTAGAAGAACATATGATATGAAAATGTTTTGGGGGATCTTGATTGATGATTCCCAACCCTAGACTCATAATGAATGATCTATTTAACTCAATAATGTTTTTTTGAGCATAGGTGTTCAAACAAGATGCAATGATGATCAGAGTCTTAGGTTGGTAACAAAAGAATGTGATTAAGATCATGGGGCCTTTGGAAGGCCCAAGATGTGGTTCATGGGCCTCAGGGTCACTTATTAGCATAATTAGATAATTGAAGTGTATATATGGGATCATGAGACATGATTTTGGGATAATGTGGATATCTATGATCATAATAGGTATTCAAAATAGTCACCAATGATGGGTAATCTGAATATAAGATAATGAGAGGATAATTGGAAAGATAGTCATGATGTGACTTGCCTCTTCACATATTGCTTGTACGCAAAGGAAGAGTTTGGAACAAAAGGAAAGGGGATATCTCTTTTGTATATTCGGGAGATTTGTGAGAAAAGATGTATATATATGGGTAAGAAGTCCCACGCACAACCCAACCCTATTTTCTCTCTCTCAACATCCAACCCACCTCCATGCTCCTCTCTTTTGTTGTCTTTCTTCTTCCTAACTAGGGTTTTGCCTAGTTCACATGCATGGACCACAGAATCCTCTTCTCTTAGGTGACAGAAGTTCCTAGCCTACAGGCCTGAGGGAAACTCTAGGGACAATAGACAAGTGTCCTCCTTGCTACAATATTCCTCCGTGTGACCATGGCTGGACTCTAGTTGGGTGCTGCCATGAGAGTTGGGTGTAAAGGTGATGGCCCAATAACCAAGGCAGTCTCTGTAGACATGCTCGCCACCAAGGGGTTGCAGTTAGACCAGTTGCACTGACTGTCACCAGCAGAGGTCAAGGCCAACAGTCCACGGATGACTTGCAGAGGTCAGGGACCTCAGACGTCGGGCGTAGGAGTGGTGCCCTCAACTGAGAAGCCTAGAGCCAAGAAACACCACAACGATGTTCACGAATGAAGGAGAGCATCGTCAAGAACCCGCTACGATCGGCCAAACCTATTTGTGTAGGGTAGCGAGGGCGGACAGAGCTAGTAGATGTTGGGGGTCCAGGAAGCCACTGTGGTGGTGGTAAGGGATGACAAAGTTGAAAAGTAGTGACCTTGCTGCTCCGATAGTGATGCCCCATAACACCTCATGTGTAGGGAGACACCATCCCAACGACGTGTGAGAGAGGGAGGGCACTGCCAGGCACCTCTGGAAGCGCTGGCATGGAGCCACACTCTATGGATGGGTTTTGGGGCTGCTTTGCACAAGGTAGAAGGAGAATCAGACTTAAATGACCAAACCACCTCCAGCACGCAAGGAACCCGATCTGTCGAGATAAGGGTATTTATGTCATTTAGTTATGTTTTGAGTAACCCACCTCTGTGGACATGCCACTGACACAGTGTGAGGCCATTGGTCAGTGCCTGGGCCCACGTGGCACAATAGGTGGTAGCAAGTGTTGATGTGTCAGCATGCTATTGGTCCAACTCAATTTAGCTTGCAGAATATGTAGTTAATTATTAGTAACTTTGTTTGTAATAAGTTATATATGAAACTTTCTCAGAAAAATGAGAGGAATACAATTAAAATACTATCAGAAGCTAATTAAGGTTCCTATTCCAAAAATATGTGCTATACATGTGTTAAGGTGATTACTATAAAGGAAAGACCTAAATTCCTATAACTGATGATTAATTGATTAGAATTGGTTATGTTTTGTTCATACCTGATCTTGTCATGTCTAATAAGGAAATCTGTGATAATGTTGAATAATGGACGATTCCATATTAGTAATCTTATATATGCTAATTTAGGGTTGTGAAACTAATAAACACATCGTTCTATAATCATGATGAAAGTTACATGACTTAGGTGTCATGGGTAATCTAAAGTGCTTAAGTTGATAATTAGGGTTTCACCTAATATGCATAACTGAATTTGTAATCTTAGAAACCATGATATGATGAAATTAGGGTTTCTAACCCTAATCTCTAGACCAAACATGAGATAGCCCTAAACCCTAGTTTAGGAGCGCATCTTGATCTATTTAGTACAATGCAAATACATGGTAACACATATGTAGTATGTATATTTCAAATTGATTGCTTGTTGCTTAGATGTTTGGATATACTCTTAAAGTGCATATGATGTCCTGCATAGTTCTACGATGACATAAGGTATGTGGTTACGCTTATGAATACTGACGTGGCTTATATTATCGCACTAACAAACTCACTTAGGGTTGAAATCCCTAAGTTTTTAACCAAAACAACGTGCAATAATACCATCCACAAGCGGATGGGTCTTATCACAGTATAGTTGGGGATCGAATCCCAAGGGACAATGTTTTTAAGAATCTTTCTCTGGTCAAATCTAGTTGAATCAAGACTAATACTTAGAACAAGGTTGGTTGATTTTAATTAAACTAAATGCGAGGAAAGTAAAAGAGCAGGATTAAAGGTTGATTAAAGATTAATGATGGAAATCGCTGGGATGGTCCCGGGTTTCACCACCACTACACATGCAATCACATCCAAACATCAAACATCCAGGCAAGATATAACCATTCAAATAGAGCTACTGCAGAACCCCCTATATGGGTGTCAGGTTCGCGTAAGCATCACCTTAGGTATCAGATGTCTCATCACCATCCAGATCACATACTTACAGCTCCAAAGATACATAAATCCAAATGAAGTCTTGGGCCCCCTATACAGGCGTCAGGCACACAGAAGCATCATCGTGGGCTAGATGGCTTGTCACCACACGGATCCTACACTTGCGACCTCAAGGAATCCCATTCTATTTCTAGATTGGGAGTCAACCACGTTAATCGACATTCAAAACCTACGCATTGAAGTTCTCACAACATAGGAAATGAATAAGATAAATGTAAGAAGGTGATCAATCCACAAGCACACATCGACGATTAACAACAAAATAAAAGGTTATATACATGCCATGGAATGTTTAACAATGAGATATGAAAGCATGGGCAGTGGGGCTGGTCCCCGCACCCCAGCGAAAGTAAACCACTCGCTCATGATGAGAGAAACAAGAATAACAAGAGAGAGAGAGAAGTTTCTGCCATGAGCATGGTGAAGAAGATGATCACATCTCAGTGGAGAAACAGTCTTCTACACAACGTCAGAGCAGATCTGGAAGAGGAGAGAAGTACACCACGACATACGGGGTGGATCTTCTCTCTCCACCTTCTTCTTCTTGTTGTTGTCCTCACTCACAGCAGGATGACCAGCTCGTGGATGAGATGGCGATGTAGAAGTGGCGCAGACGCAGCAGATCTAGACCCAGATCTAGATCTAGATCCGGATCTGGATGAGATGGCTTGTAGATCTGAGTCTTCACTCCAGATTTGGGTGAACAGGCCACAAAACCACCATGGGGGCAGGTTCTTGGCTATGGAGATCATCTCCTTATGCCCAGTACAGACCTACAGCCTAACGGCGTCCGGAGATGATGATTTGGCTGGCTGGAGTAGCGTCCTATTTATAGGCAGGCTGGGCACCGACTTAAAATTGTGACCTTGTTATTTCTGCAGTGGGTCGTGACTTTTTTCGTGGTCACGGCTTTTGTCGTGGTCACGGCATTTGTCGCGGTCACGACATTTGTTGTGGTCGCAGATTTTGTCATGGTCGCGGCTTTTGTCGCGGTCACGACATTTGTTGTGGTCGCGGATTTTGTCGTGGTCGCGGCTTTTGTCGCGGTCGCGACATTTGTCGTGGTCGCGGCTTTTGTCGCGGTCGCGACATTTGTCGTGGTCGCGGCTTTTGTCGCGGTCGCGACATTTGTCGTGGTCGCGGCTTTTGTCATGGTCGTGGTTTTTGTCGCAGTCGTGGCATTTGTCGTGGTCGTGACTTTTGTGTGGCTGAGAAGACCGCGGACTGCTGGCTTAGAAACGATTGCGACCAGGCTCTATGAATCGCGATTAGGTCAAGCTGGGAGTAGAAGGGGATCCACTGACTGCTACTGACCCCAAGCACGCTCGAACAGACCAAGGCCCATAAAAGAGTATTGGGCCATGGAGACAAGGCCCAAATGCCCGAAGTGACCTGCACAAAGGTGCAAAAATTTCAATAAAAATAGGGATCATTCTAATTAAGCCAAGTGAATGAACATATTAGAAGATAAAGCCAATAAATGCATGAATGCAACCAAAACTGGGCTAAACGAGATGATTGAACCAAGATGAATATGCATTCATCAAAATACCCCAAACATAAATGTTGCTTGTCCTCGAGTAACACAAAATCCGAAACGGTCGCCAAATGAATACTTTCAAAACGTGTGACTGCCTCACCTTCACATCGTGAATATTTCATTTCTGCTTTGTATGACTAAGTGTCTCAACATCCTGAGATCACAGAACACATTTTACCATATCTTCGTTCCCGAGTTCACTTCCCAATATCACTTCTTCTCTACTTTTTCCAAAATCAAGCATGTCAGAGAGTTTCGTAAGAGTCCAGAGATACCCGTAGAACAACAAGTGTGCACCTGATCTGACACTGGTGTTATTAGGATTAGGGAGGCATTCATTGTGCCTTTAGGTGGAAATGGGAGTGAAGGGTGGTATGGAAGGGAAAAATAAATCTCTCCTCTATTTGACTCGAGATTTATATTATATGATTTGCAATTTCATTGATTGCACCTTTTTTTGTGTGCGAATCTCTCCTCTATTCGACTCAAGAGTGCATTTCTTTTTGTGTGTGCTTAGGCATCTTTTCTTGGTGATATGCCCCTATTTCGTAGTAAGGGGTATGGAAGAAGTGGAAAGAGAGAGAGAGGGTGTGCCACCCCAAACTTGGGGTTTGGCACTATATTGGCTATTTTTGTTTGTTTTTTATGAACGAAGGGGTAAGAAGATGATAGAAGAAGTGTAGAAAAGAGTTCATATCAGAATGCAACTTGATTTACAATCCAGTGCACCGAGTTTTTCTCCTTATCATACTCTGCTCAAATAATGACTTGATGAGGATCCGGTGGCGATTCCATGTTATTGTTCCACTAGTCAGATAGGAAGCACAACATGTTTGATCCCTCTCAGTTTGACAGATACTTTCCATATCTACTGATCATGATGTTAGGATTCATAAGCTTCACACGGTGATTTCTAATCATAGGCTAGTTTCAGAAATTGTTCTCCTTGAGGCTTCGCTTCGAATAAGGAGGGTATAATGATTCAAAACTGCATGGAACAACAGGATAGTTGGCTAGGTAATGGCTTTGATTGAAACAAAAGCGTAAGAACTTCATCAAGTTTCTATACAAGTTGCTATGAAAACTTTTGAAAATTTTTGAAAACTTTGCTCAAAATTGCAACAAAATTCCAACGATGAAATCTTAAGTCTGAAAGGGATAGGAGAGGGTGGGAAGTAGAGTACGTATCACCCTCCCTCCACCCTGAACTTAATAATTTGCTCGTCCCGAGCAAACTCTAAATCCGAGATGGAGGGGTAAAATCGTGCCGGTTGGTCCACTAGATGTGGTTGTATTCCTTTCGGCAACGTGTCCTCCATCTAAAATCTCAAAAATGGAAACTATCAGAACTTAAGACTACATCTTGTGATGCATTGTCTACCAGGCGCAAAATTTTCTAAAAACAAAACTAAAAGTAAAAGTTAAGTTAAAGATCGGGTTGCCTCCTGACAAGCACCTTTGTTTTACGTCGATGGCTCGACGTGATTTCTTTAGTTTACGGGAAGATATGTCGGTTCGGACAGATTCATCAATTCATCAGAGCTAGTATCAGTTGTGGTGAAATATCTCTTCAAGCGTTGGTCGTTTGCCACAAAATCTCCTAACTTCTCACTCCATAAGGTAATGCACCATGTGGGTAGATGCTCTTGACAATGTATGGCCCAGACCATTGAGAGCGGAGTTTCCCTGGGAATAACCTCAGTCTCGAGTTGAATAGAAGAACTTGGTCTCCCACTTGAATGTCCTTTCTCTTCAGATGACCATCATGCCAAAGTTTCATGTGTTCCTTGTAGATTCGTGCATTTTCGTAAGCTGTCATTTGGAGTTCGTTCAACTCTTAAAGTTGTAGAATCCTGGCTTCGCCTGCTTTCTTCATGTCAAAATTCAGCTGTTTGATTGCCCACCATGCTTTATGTTCTAGTTCCATGGGCAGGTGACATGATTTTCCATAGATGAGTCTGAAGGGTGTTGTTCTAAGGGGAGTTTTGAATGCAGTTCGGTAGGCCCATAAAGCGTCATTGATTTTCACTGACCAATCCTTCCGGTTGCGTCCTACTGTCTTTTCCAGGATAGCTTTGAGTTGAAGGTTCGAAACCTCTACTTGTCCACTCGTTTTTGGGTGGTAGGGGGAAGCTACCTTGTGCGTTACACCATATCTTCTCAACAACGCTTCAAATCTTCTTTCCAGAAAATGAGAACCTCCATCGGAGATCACAGTTCGTGGAACTCCAAAACGGGGAAAGATAATATCTTTGAACAATTTAATGACATGTTTTGAATCGCTAGTGACGGTTGGTATGGCCTCTATCCATTTAGAGACATAATCCACAACAACTAGGATGTATGAAAATCCATGTGAGGATGGGAATGGACCCATGTAGTCCACTCCCCAAACATCAAAAATCTCGACTTCTTGCCATAGCTTAAGTGGCATCTCATCTCTTTTTGTAATGTTTCCCGTTCTTTGACACTTTTCACATGACAACACAAAGTTATAAGCATCTCTGGATATGGTTGGCCAAAAGAAACTGCATTGCAAAACCTTCGAAGAAGTTTTCTTAGAACTCATATGGCCTCCGACTGGGCATGTGTGACATTGCTCTAAAATAAGTTGGGCTTCTTCCTCAGCGATACAACGTCTGTAGAGACCATCAACACAGAGCTTGAAAAGGTATGGTTCATCCCAGTGATATTGCCTCACATCATGCATGAATTTCTTTAGAGTGTTTCCAGTACACTCAGGGTGGATGACACAAGCGACTAGGTAGTTCACATAGTCCGAGTACCAAGGAGTAGCTTCTGAGACTTTCATAAGCTGGTCATCTGGAAGAGAGTCATTAATTGGTATCTTCTCAGTTTCCAGAGTGTGGATACGACTTAAGTGGTCTTCTACAACATTTTTTGTGCCTCTTTTATCTCTAATCTCAAGATCAAATTCTTGCAATAGGAGAATCCATCTTATTAGCCTTGGTTTTGCATCTTTCTTTTTTAGAAGATAACGGATAGCAGCATGATCGGTGTAGACAATCACCTTTGAACCGATGAGGTAGGATCTAAACTTATCAAAGGCATAAACGACTGCTAGGAGTTCCTTCTCAGTAGTTGCATAGTTCCTCTGAGCTTCGTCAAGGGTCTTCGATGCATAGTATATGACATGATGTTTCTTCTCTATACATTGGCCCAGAACGGCACCCACAGTGTAATCACTGGCATCACACATAATTTCGAATGGGTTCTCCCAATCCAGGGCATGAATGATGGGTGTTGTTGTAAGGGCATGCTTTAGGTTGTTGAAAATCTTGATACACTCTTCATCAAAATGGAAATCAGCGTCCTTCAGCAACAAGTTTGTCATGGGCTTGGTTATCTTGGAGAAATCCTTGATAAACCTTCTGTAGAAACCCGCATGACCAAGGAATGTGCGGACTTCTCTTACATTGGTAGGGATAGATAGTTTGGAGATCACTTTGATCTTGGCCTTGTCCACTTCAATTCCTCGATTACTGACTCTATGGCCAAGGACAATGCCTTCTTTTACCATAAAATGACATTTCTCCCAATTAAGCACCAGATATGTTTATTCGCATCGTTTGAGGACAAGGGAGAGGTGCCTTAGGCATGAATCATTAAAATCCCCATATACTGAGAAATCATCCATAAAAATTTCCGTAATGGTTTCGGTTAAACCCGCAAATATGGCCACCATGCAGTGTTGGAAGGTTGCAGGCGCATTATAGAGTCCAAATGGCATCCTTCTAAAGGCGTATGTTCCAAAGGGACAGGTAAATGTAGTTTTCTGTTGGTCATCTGGATGTATAGGGATTTGATAAAATCGAGAGTAACCATCGAGATAGCAAAAATATTCCTGATGAGCCAATCTCTCTAAGACTTGATCTAGGAAATGCATCGGAAAATGATCCTTGTGTGTGGCTTTGTTCAATTTTCTATAATCGATGCACATCCTCCACCCAGTTACTGTTCGAGTGGGGATGAGTTCATTTTCTTCATTCTGTATCACAGTAGTGCCACCTTTCTTCGGAACAACATGTACATGACTCACACAAGGTGAGTCAGATATTGGATAGATGATTCCGGTAGCGAACAACTTGATGACTTCGCAGCGGACCACTTCTTTCATATTAGGGTTCAACTTCCGTTGATGCTCAACAGTCGGCATGTGGTCTTCTACCATAGCGATTTTGTGCATACAAAGCGCTTGACTGACCTCAGTGAGATAGCTCATCTTGTAGCCGATAGCTTTCTTTCTTTCCTTTAATTCTTTCAGGAGTTTATCTTCTTATTCGATCGTTAGATCAGAGTTTATAATAACTGGACAAACCTTGAGATCATCCAAAAACACATATCTAAGTCCCTCGGGTAGGGGCTTCTGGCTTCTCACATGGCTTTTCAGATACATTCACAGCTTTGAGTTCCTCGAACTTGGCATCAGGATCTTCTTCTACAGAGTCAACGTGAAGGATACAATCCTTAGCTTGTTTGTTGATGAAAATTTCGGCAGATGGGTTTGTTAGTGCCACTTCTAAAGGATCGTCTTGTTCATATTCCTCTTGTATGAGGATAGAGATTTGCTCAATGCAATCAATCAGATAGACTTCTTCCTACATGCTCGGTCTTCGCATGCTTTCAAAAACTTTGAACTTGAGGGTTTCTTTCCCTAGTATGAGCAACAAGGTCCCTTCTTCAACATCAATCAAAGCTCTTGCAGTGGCGAGGAACGGACGGCCAAAGATAAGAGGGTATCTGGCGTCTTCTTTTATGTCCATGATGACAAAGTCACAAGGGACATAAGAGTCTTTTCCAACCTTGACAGGGACATCTTCGATGATTCCCAAGGGAAGAGTCATGGAGTTATCTGCAAGTTGTATGGTCATTCCCGTTGGGAGAAGTTTAGAAAACCCTAGCCTCTTACAAAGGCTAAGTGGCATGATAGAGATACTAGCACTGAGATCGGCCAATCCCTTCTTACATGAAGAGTCACTGATATGGCATGAAATCCCAAAGGATCCCAGGTCTTTTTGCTTCTTGGGAATCTTGCTCTGGATGATATTAGAAGTGGTTGTTGCTAGCTTAACAGTCTCGTATTCTTCAGTTATGTACTTCCTTGTGAGGAGACACTTTAAGTACTTAGTCCAGGATGGTATCTCGGCCAGCGCATCTAGAAAGGGTATATCGACATGAAGCTTCTTCATAGCTTCTTTAAACTTGTTGAATCGAGTATCGAGCTTTGTCTGCTTTAAACAAGCTGGGAAGGGAGGACGAGGCTTGTATACAGGCACATCTGGCTCAGGTGTGTCTTCTACCTCTACAGTCGATGGTTCCTCCAATCTTGCTTTGTCTGTCTTATCAACGGTTGGTTGTTCCTTTGGTTTAGACTCAGGTATTGTAGAGTCTTGGACAATCACAAAGTCATCATCGTTCGTTTCCACTATTGGTATCTTAACAGGGGGTCAGAATAGTCTTTTCCAGACTTGGTGGTGACGGCCTTCAATTGCTCAGGATGTTTAGGGTTGTTTTCGGGTTGTCCAGCAGGTGGCTTCATGCTAGCCGCAAGTTGAGCTAGTTGAGATTCAATAGCCTTTTGATGGGCTTGCTGGTTAGATATCATAGTCTGTTGCTACTGCAGCATCTTCTCAATAGCTGACAATTTGTCATCAGGATGGATGGGACCGGCTTGTTGCCCTTGTTGTTGTTGTTGATAGGGGACTTGGTTGGGGTTCTGAAATTGAGAATTGTTCTGATAATTGTTGTAGTTTCTATTCTGGTAGTTTCCTCTAAAGTTCCCTTGATTCTCGAAATTTGGTTGTTGGTTATACTGGAATCCTAGCGGGCCTCGTTGTTGAGTATTTGAACCAAGTTGCCGTGAATTTTCTGCTCCAGAAGGATTTCCATATTGAAAACCTGGATGGTTCCTATTCTGATTCGGATGATAGTACCCTTGACCAGGGATGGTGTTGATATCATTCATATTTTCCAATTGACCACTATCTCCTTGGGCACAGGTATTTCTCAAAACAACATCATGGAGAATGTTACATGCTAGAGTAGAATGATCAGTTCCTTTGCATGCTTTGCAGAAGAGTGAGGCTGACTTAACTTGCTCTTGTTGTCGAGGGGGCGAACGTCTTCTTTCATAAGCTGTGAGAGACGATTCTAGATGGACTTGCTTTGCAACTAGGAGTTTGAGAGATTCAGCGATAGATTTGTACTCGGGTGTCGCTTCAGCCATAGCTACCTTCAGCACTCCTTTGCCAACAGGTCTACCCCAGTTGGCTTGGTTTTCAGCTCCAAGGGTGACAACCTTCCATGCGCTATCATAACTCTGACGCATGAAGTTTCCTCCAGACGAGGAATCCAAAAACCTGTCGATATCATCGTCCACACCTCTATAAAAGATTTCAATGAGCTGATTCTTTGGAATGCCATGATGTGGACACTTGCGTAGAAGCTCTTTGTATCTTTTCCATGCTTCAGCTAGAGATTCTCCAGGGGCCTGGGTGAATTGTGTTATTCGGCCCCTAATTTCATAGGTGAGAGAAGGTGGATAAAATTTTTCCAGAAAAACATTTTGACGTTGTTCCCAAGTGGTGATGGGTTCGCATTGCAAAGAGTTATAGCAACTCATAGCTCTATCAGTAAGAGAGTACTTGATGAGGCGGAGTCTGATGGCATCATCTGTGACTCCATTTTGCTTTGTCATGGGGCATAAGTCTATGAATCTCAGAAGATGTTCTTGACTATCCTCTCCTTGCTTACCATAGAAAGGACTGTTTTGAAGCAACGTAACCCAATGTGCTCTTATCTGAAAATTTGGAGCGTTGATGGGAGGAGGTTGCACTGGGTGACGAACGTCCGTAGCTTTAGGGATCGAGAATTCTCTAAGGTCTTTTTGTAGCTCAGCTTGTTGAGCTACTGCTTGAGCTGCCTGGATTTCTTCTTGAACTACGGCTCGGGCTTCTTGCATAAGCCTATCTCTTTGTGCATTAAGGGCTTGAGCTACCCTTCTAGAAATTTCCTCCTCTTGAGCCATTCTTGCTTGGTTCTCTCTATACTGATGGTGAAAGGTTCTGTCTATCTCAGGGTCAAAGCTAGCAGCGAGTCTGGGACTGTCTGAGCGGTGCATACACTAGACTTTGTGTGTACCTAGGATAAAAAGATCTTTTGCTGATGAGATGGACGGAGTAGAACCGAATTCAAGTATATATGATCGCTAGTATCAAAAGTAAAAGGAAAACCTAAACTAGTCTCAAGAGAACTAGATTTAACTAGATGATTCCGTTGTCCCCGGCAACGGCGCCAGAATTTGACGTGGCTTATATTATCACACTAACAAACTCACTTAGGGTTGAAATCCCTAAGTTTTTAACCAAAACAACGTGCAATAATACCACCCGCAAGCGGACGGGTCTTATCGCCGTATAGTTGAGGATCGAATCCCAAGGGACAACGTTTTTAAGAATCTTTCTCTTGTCAAATCTAGTTGAATCAAGACTAATACTTAGAACAAGGTTGGTTGATTTTAATTAAACTAAATACAAGGAAAGTAAAAGAGCAAGATTAAATGTTGATTAAAGATTAATGATGGAAATCGCTGGGATGGTCTCGGGTTTCACCACCACTACAGATGCAATCACATCCAAACATCAAACATCCAGGCAAGATATAACCATTCAAATAGAGCTACTGCAGAACCCCCATACGAGCGTTAGGTTTGCGTAAGCATCACCTTAGGTATCAGATGTCTCATCACCATCCAGATCACATACTTACAACTCCGAAGATACATAAATCCAAATGAAGTTTTCGGCCCCCTATACAGGCGTCAAGCACACATAAGCGTCATCGTGGGCTAGATGGCTCGTCACCACACAGATCATACACTTGCGACCTCAAGGAATCCCATTCTATTTCTAGTTTGGGAGTTAACCGCATTAATCTACATTCAAAACCTACGCATTGAAGTTCTCGCAACATGGGAAACGAACAAGATAAATGTAAGGAGGTGATCAATCCACAAGCACACATCGACGATTAACAATGAAATGAAAGGTTATATACATGCCATGGAATGTTTAACAGTGAGATATGAAAGCATGGGCGGCGGGGCTAGTCCCCACACCCCAGCGAAAGTAAACTACTCGCTCATGATGAGAGAAACAAGAATAACAAGAGAGAGAGAAGTTTCCGCCATGAGCATGGTGAAGAAGATGATCGCAGCTCGGTGGAGAAACAGTCTTCTACACAACGTCAGAGCAGATCCAGAAGAGGAGAGAAGTACACCACGATAGACAGGGCGGATCTTCTCTCTCCACATTCTTCTTCTTCTTGTTGTCCTCGCTCGCAGCAGGATGAGCAGCTCGTGGACGAGATGGCAGCGTAGAAGTGGTGCAGACACAGTAGATCTAGACCCAGATCTAGATCTAGATCCGGATCTGGACGAGATGGCTTGCAGATATGAGTCTTCACTCTAGATCTGGGTGAACAGGCCGCAAAACTACCACAGGGGCAGGTTCTTGGCTATGGAGATTGTCTCCTTAGGCATATGATAGACCTACAACCTAACGACGTCCAGAGATGATGATTCGGCTGGCTGGAGTCGCATCCTATTTATAGGCAGGTTGGGCACCGACTTAAAATCACGACCTTGTCATTTCTGCAGCTGGTCACGGCTTTTGTCATGGTCGTGGCATTTGTCGTGATCGCGTCATTTGTCATGGTTGTGGCATTTGTCGTGGTTGCGACTTTTGTCATGGTCGCGGCTTTTGTCGCGGTCGCGACATTTGTTGTGGTCGCGGCTTTTGTCATGGTCGCGGCATTTGTCGCGGTCGCGTCATTTGTCGTGGTCGTGGCTTTTGTTGTGGTCACGACTTTTGTCATGGTCACGACTTTTGTCGTGGTCGCGACTTTTTTCATGGTCGTGGCTTTTGTCACGGTCGCGGCATTTGCCGTGGTCGCGGCTTTTGTGTGGATGAGAAGACCGCAGACTGCTGGCTTAGAAACGATTGCGACCAGGCTCTATGAATCGCAATTAGCTCAAGCCGGGAGAAGAAGGGGATCCACTAACTGCAACTGACCCCAAGCACGCTCGAACAGACCAAGGCCCAGAATAGAGTATTGGGCCGTGGAGATAAGGCCCAAATGCCTGAAGTGACCTACACAAAGGTGCAAAAATTTCAATAAAAATAGGGATCATTCTAATTAAGCCAAGTGAATGAACATATTAGAAGATAAAGCCAATAAATGCATGAATGCAACCAAAACTGGGCTGAACGAGATGATTGAACCAAGATGAATATGCATTCATCAAATACATTTATCGAGTTCTAAGATTTCTGATGTTTCTTGATGAGATTGAATGACAAATAAACTACTTGTTTGTTTATTTAGTTCCTACAAACTTATAAAGTTCCTATGAGTATCATGTAAAGTAAATAAAAAAATTCTAAACCTTGGGTTAGACTGATCTTAAGGGTAATGCACATGAGTTCCAGAGGGATAGTGATTACACCTGAGGTAGTTGACCAGATATGGGTTAGAATAATGAAAACAAGTTTATGTTAGTATATGCAAGATAAAGATGCTTTCTTATATGTTATCTTTGATTATTGGTTGAACCCACGTACCAGTATAGCAATATACTAACTGTGTATTTGTTTGTCGGCATTTTAGGTATCAGATATACTTGATTCGTGGATACGAGGGTATGGTTAAAGATGTTGAAGGCACTAAAATTTAATCATGAAGGTTTAGTCTTAAAGGTTTATCTTCACACTTGTAAAAATTAATTCTGTTGAAAAATTATATAACTCCTTAGAGGAGCTTTTTATGTAAACATGTAAATATTTGATCATTAATGGAAATTGTTTACTATTATGTATTATTGCTTGAATCTGATCCTAAAATTTATGAGTGACGATCTGCAACTTTAAGGTCTGTTAGACACTCAAAATTGTGGGTCATAATAGGTACCTAGTCGCACATCAGTGCTACCCAAGTGAAAAGAAAATTTGGAGAATAACTTTCAATCCTACAGTCTATGATTGGTGTTCCAGTGAATGTATAATTCCTTTAACTCTGATATCCTAAATGAACTCAAGGCATGGAGTTGTCACCCTTTCAATGTTAATTCATGTTTCTTGAACTAGAGTAGACTATCTAAGATATGTGTGACATCAATGTCATATATTGATTCACATGTGCATGTGCATGTCTTTCTCAGTCTCACTTATCAAGTGGCCTAGAAATCATACTCCCTTAGGAGGGACAAATGCCATATCTATCACTCACTGACTATCTTATCCATCAAATCCACCCAATCATCACCATTATTTCAACCCATGTTTTAGGACTGCATTTGATGATGTCAAAGTGTACCCAATCACATTCGATGAGTGTAGTGATTTCAGGTCTAAGAATCACAATCACCACCATCACTATGAGATATTATTTTGGCTACCATGTCATGGTTCCACGAGTCACTCTCATGGCGGGTTTGTCTGATACACTATTCTCCAACATGTATCTATGTGCTTGGTTTGATATATTATATCATGACTAATGAGACATTGTCCTAAACCAACACACACTCTAGTCTTGATGTGTCATTGTTGTCTATCAACCTTCCATAATGACATACGAATAGGGATATAACAAGAATGTACATACTCTTAGCATCTGTATTATCTCATTGCTCAAGTCCTCAACCTGAAGACATACATCATTGAATATTGTCATTCTTTAGACATTGATTCTGTCTATCATTTATCTCATAATCCATTTAGCTAGAATAATTAAGAAGCTTGCCTTTGATATTTATTAAATCAATCATCATGTATGCCAATCCAATCATCATATGATTGGCTCTCAGGGCATACATACCAACAAACTCCCACTTGCACTTAGAGCCAATCAGCTTTGAATCATATTATTAGTGATCTCTAAACATGTCCCACATGTTTCTATTACACTAGTGATAATCCAGTGAGTTAGAAACATTTTGCTTTAGTAGGTATCTCCTCACTGTACGACATTTCATATGAGATGGAGTTTCTGTAATATGCGATCTAATATTCCTTTCCTAACAATTAGCTCCATAGCTTGACTTAGTATTTCTACTTTATCATCAATGGTTAGAATATCTATAAGTTCATCCATATGAACTTCTAGATACATATAGTATCCTTTGGTGTCCATAACATAAGGATACTCGGCATTCCTTTTAGAACTAAATGGCCTTTTAATTTTACTTGGAACGTTTCCATTTATCAATACATATTCACTTTTATATTTTGTGATCATTGGAAGCTTGCATTAGTGTAACTCATTTACGCTCAACTCTTCCTTTTATTACCATAGAAATAATACTTTAATACTTCATAAGTACTTAAATAAGTTCTTTATGGTATTCCAGTGACTCTTACTGGAAGTAGACAGACATCCGCTCATCATGTCTAATGCATACGAGATAACTGGATGAGCATATCATATTTTCTTATCATGTCTGATACATACAAGATAATGGGATGATTACATACATGATAAATCCAATTGTGAATGCACAAGGCATCTATCTATGTGTTCCTATTCTCCATAAGAGTTTGGGACACTAGGAAAATGAGAGACTAACTCCATATAATATGGACAACTTTTCTCCCACTGAATCTTTGCATACTGAATCCTTCAACACAGACTGCCAATGCATGCTCTCTCTTTATTAGGTCAAGAGACTTTTGCAAACTATCTTTATAGATCTCTATTCCCATCACATGGGGCATTTTTCTTTATTCCTTTAAAGAAGGTATTTCCGCACCAGTTTCTATTCTTAGGATGTTTCATTCATCATCATCATGTGAAATATGAATATGCTCCCACTAAATCTTTGTAATCATAGATCCCTTCTTTATTTCGATATATTAGTCAAACCTTTTGACCATATAATCAAAGTAAAGACTCCAGTTTTGAGGTGCTTGTATTTAATCAATCATATTGATTAAACTCTTGTAACTTATAGATTGCATTTGCATTAATGGAATTATAAAATCCTCCAGGTCTTGTCTCATAACATTCTCATGTTATTCCTACTAGGAATGCAGTTTTAATATCCATATGCCAAATTTCATAGTCTTCAAGTTCCAATACCAAGCATGATATTGTATGACCTATAGCCACTACAATTGGTTAAATGAAATCATTAGGTTCAACACCTTGAACTCACTTGAATTTATCTAAACCAATCAGCTCTTTAAATGTCATCCATGTCAGTCTTAACTCTTAAGACCCAATTTCACTTATGAGTTTTATCCCTATAAGTGCTACTATTAAGGTCATACCTTATTTGGTTCACATGGAAGTCGTTTTGGATCTTTATGGCTCCAAGCCATAACTCAAATTCTAGTTCCTCAACATTATCTAGATAGATTATTCACTCATCATCATATGAATAATTATTCACCTTTGAGTTTGTATGATATCATTATCCATCAAGATCAAGGTGTTTTCTACTAGATATATGAGATGTACATGTTACATAAGGAATTTGAGATCCATAACACTTGTGATTCTTAATCTCGTTTTATATGTTTATTTAATGTAAAGCATGTTCTTTAGATGAATTCTAGAAGATTACTTATTTGTTTGATGATCATGCTCTTATTATTTAGAGTATGATTCCTACTTTGATTTAGACATCATTATCCCTTAACCATGAATTCTCTATGATACACTATCATAGTTACTCAGAAGGTCCTCAAACGTTTGGTTTAAGTATCTCATTCATTGATCATATCAAATAATTAATACTTTACTAAGTTTGTTCTTAATTTATGATATTCTTAAACATTTCAAGATATGCATATTGGTATTTCATTAAATACCATTTCTGAAGTATTAGCATTCACTCCAATAGGTATGTATATACATCAAAATGTATTATACCTAACAGAATAGTCATTCTCCCACAACATCTAGTGAACATTGACTTGTCATCATGCCCAATAAACAAGACACTCATATATCAAAATGGTTCATTAACCAAGAGAGCCTAGATTTATCCATCAATATGGAACCTAGAGATGAATTTCTCGTTCATTTGTTTAGATGATAATGCTAATTTATTATTTGAGTCATCAATAACTTTTAGGTATTATTATTTTATCTCATGCATAATAAGTACCACAAGATAAAAGGCATTTCCATAAAATATCATATCTTTGAAATTGAAACATGAACGCTATTGATAGACATCCTTGTCATTACAAGATGCATTAGATGTTTCATTTTATCATAAAATGAAATAGCAGTTCATAACTCTATTACATGCCCTTTGGGATGAAATAAACAAAAAGGTACTACTATCTATGGCAGCAACACTTGTTCTAATATTGATGAGTGTTCCTTCTTTGTCCTTTCATAAAGGCCATCACTTCTTTTTAAATCCTTCTCATCATATATGTCAGATCTATATCTTAGTATCATATACCTAAGATAAAGAAGCATTTTAAGTTTATTTCATAATACCTGAGATGGAGACTTCCATCCCCTTCTTCTTCTTCTTTAGTTCATCTATGTAGAGAGGGCAATTTCTCTTCCAATGTCCTGGCTAATGGTGACATTTGCCTCCTTTGTTCACCTCTCCCTTGGCTATGAGAGTTGAAGATGACTTGGTCTGCTAGATAGCATCAGAGCCTTTTTGTGATTTGCCCTTTCTCTTAGACTTTCCCTTATTCTACTGATCATCATCTCAGATTTGGGTTTGTCTTTCTTCATTTGTGCCTCAGCTGTCCTCAACATGCCCAACAACTCTATTAGTGACATGTTGAAGTTGTTCATGTTGTAGTTCACCACAAACTAACTATAGGATTCTGGCAATGATTGCAGTATCACATCAATAGCCAACACTTGGCTCAAAGGGACTACCAGTCGAGTTAGGTTCTCCACATACCCAATCATCTTGAGTGTGTGAGGGCCTACTGGATCTCCTTCTGTCATGACACACTTGAACAGTGCTTTCAAGACATCATATATTTCTTGTCATGCATGATATTGATACAAGTTCTTGAGATGTTGAACCATCTCAATGACGTCTATGTTCTCATGTTGTCTCTATAACTTATAGTTCATTGAGCACAACATCAAGCACTTCACATGAATGGCATCCTTAGCATGCTTCCTAAAAGCATCCCTTTAAGCCTTTAGTGTGGTGGGAGCGGGTTCTTCTGGCTCTGGTATATCTAGGACATAGAGATTTTGCTCTTGAGTGAGAACATCTCAACATCCTAAACCAGTCTTGGAAGTTGTTCCCATTTAGCTTGTCCTTCTTAAGGACCAATCACAATGAAAAGTGATTATTATTGGTAGCCATTTATTCTATAAAAAAGAAATTTGCAAATTTAAACCAAAACTCTTTTGATTTGAAAATTGACAATATTAACTAGGACTTTGATTATTTATCGCTCCCACTATTTTGATAAAATTGATAACCCTCGTGTATTAATTCAGAAGATTGTAGCATATAACCTTCTAGTGAGCAAGATCCTAATTTCCTCTAAGTCATGGACCAGTTAGGACTGTCACCCACAACTAGATTCTTTTAGATAGGCAACCTTTGACAATTGCATCATATGCAACTCTTGATAGATCTCATGCATAACTCCTTTCCATGTTCTTCTTTATGCCTCAAGATGCTTGATCTGATCAAGGTCACCTTGTTTAAGTCTGACCCAAACACCAAATAATGGATATGCACCTTGCTAGGGCATACCCACATATTCACCATCACACTTCCACGAGATAGATTGTGCACCATGCTAGGGTGTGCCTACACTTAGTCGATCAAGATTTTCATGTGTGCTGCTTTTAGAAGGCATCTTCAACTTAATATGTTTGTTGAGGGGTTTTAATATGCTTATATATGCATATATGTATCCAATCATCACATATATAGTACATATCATATACATGCTATATCCCACAAATGAAAACATGCAATAGCAATAAAGTAATGATTATGACCATCCTATTGTAGTTCCTTGGAGCCACAAGGAATTATGGTCATATAAGGTCTACATTACATGCAACCTATTATTGATGAAGATCTATGCTTGCTAATATGGGTTGACTGGTTCATCCTTTGAACCGATCAACTCACATCTTGGCCGGTCAGTTGGTCTCCTCCAGCCAGTCGTCTGGCTCCTCCAGATGGTCATCTCATCCAGTCGTCTAGGCTTCTCATTGGTCCACCAAATGTTCCTCAGTCAGCCGTCTCGGTCCATCAAGTGGTCATCTTCAGTCTTCATCATAACAAGAAATAAAGCTAATCCTATTTTACATGATCTTTGTGAAACCTCGAGTTGCATTCGAAGGGAGAAAAGGTAGATGAGAATCTCAAGTTATCTCGAGTTACATTTAGAATAGAAGAAGAGGGCTCGATGCATAGACTGAGATGCAAACAACCACAACCAACAACACACATGCACATAGGGTTTATAGGCCATAACCATGCTACACATCCACCATCAAAACCATTTTAGGGTGATGCATATTGATTATATATACATATACCATATCATATATGTATATATTAGTTTGGGATCATGTAGTATTAATTAGATATTCACATTATTCATTTAAATATTCACATCATATACAATAAATAAAAGACTATAAAACCAAAATCTAATGATATTGATTATCCCAAAACATAAAGTATTGACGTGGCTCTGATACCAATGTTGGGTTTTACATGGTCAGAGTAGGCAGTAGAAACAAAAAAATTACTTGACCATGAACCCATAACCAGCAGATCGCATCAATATCTATGTAATGGGAAGGATGATTTTAGAGAGTTATACCTGGTCCTGAGGCTTGCTCACTGACTATACCTTGCAGCAAGTGCGGTTTTCAACCACCTATCGTCAACGACATCTATGCAGCTCGTGGTCTTGACCCAGACTGCGGTTGACTATCATCCTCATGAGCGGCAGAAGTCTCCCGCCTCTATAGATAGTCCATATGGACTACTGGGAAATTTATTCATCCTGAAGAATGGACTAGAAGGAGTTGTCCCCTTCTGTTGGTGTACTAGTCACCAATACACTCTCCCACAACCTGTCACTATTTTGCAGTTGTCTTTCCCTCACTGTTCCTCCCTAGATGGGTATAACTTGCTTAGGCTCTCTCAGTTACCAAAACTAGAGAGGATAACAACTTTATAGAGCAACTGATGTTCTAATTTGTGTCTCTAGAGAAGCCCCATGTATCCCCCTATTTATAGCAGAGGGTAGGGTCAGGGTTCCTAGTTTGTTCAGGAGCAGAAGGGTCTGGAATTTCCACAAATAATTTGTACTACAGCAGGCAAACCGATCATTTCATAATTGAAACACTCATTTGGCAAGGTGAGCCAATTGGTTCACTAGTGAACTAGTTGGTTGGGAGTGTGAGCTGATCGATTCACCCTGTGAACCAGTCGTTTCACTTCCCAGACCTGCCTACAATTGACTTTCCTTATTCATTTCTAATTAACACAAAGATTAGTTCTTGTCCAAATCCAATTAAACAAGTGAAATGAAAAACTTTTCTCACAAACTAGGACAACTGAACCATGCTCTTTTGGTCCAGTTGAACTGATCAGTCCACCATACTAAATAGGTCATCTCACTGACCATGAGTCAATCGCTTCACCCAATGAACCAGTTAGTTGGTGGTCCAGATTGTGCAGAACACAGTCAATTCAATTCTCAATCAATCTAACACTCTAATCAGGCAGTTCAACACTTGAACTTGATGATAATGAGTCAAGTCTGTTGATTGACTATTTGATTGAGTACCTAAACACTTTAGTAATCAATCCAAACATCATTCATAGATAAGCTCCTCTTTTAGGTTAATCCTTTGTATGTGACCCTATAGGTCCCATTTCACGTTGGAAGTGAATGTACATAACTAGCTTATGACATCACAAGCAAAGAGCAGTACATCAGTTCTACCCAAGTGAAAAGGAAAGTTGGAGAACAACTTTTAATCTTACAGTCTATGATTGGTGTTCCAGTTAATGATAATTCCTCTGTCTCTGATATCCTGAATAAACTCAAGGCATGGAGTTGTCATCCTTTCAATATTCATTCATGTTTCTAGAACTAGACCAGATTGTCTGAGATATGTGTGACATCAATATCATATATTGATTCACATGTGCATGCACATGCCTTTCTTAGTCTCACTTATCAAGTGACCTGGACATCATACTCCCTAAGGAGGGACAAATCCCATATCTATCACTCACAGTCTGTCTTATGTGTCAAAGCCACCCAATCATCACTGTTATAACAACCCATGTTTCAACACTATGTTTGATGATGTCAAAGTGTACCCAATCACATTCGATGAATGCAATGATTTCAGGTCTAAGAATCACAATCACCACCATCACTATGAGAGATGATTATGACTACCATGTCATGCTTCCATGTGTCACTGTCATGGCGGATCTGTTAGTCATGCTTCCATGTGTCACTGTCATGGCGGGTCTATCTGATACACTGATCTCCAACATGTATCTATGTGATATCATATATCATGACTAATGAGACACTGTCATCAACCAACACACACTCTAGTCTTGATGTGTCATTATTATCTATCAACCTTCCACAATGACATCTGATTAGGGATATAACAAGAATATACATACTCTTAGCATCTGTATGATCTCATTGTTTAGGTCCTCAACCTGAAGACATACATCACTGAGCATTGTCATTCTTTAGACATTCATTCTTCTCCATCATTTATCTCATAATCGATTGAGCTAGAATAAATTGGAAGATTGCCTTTGATATTTATCAAATCAATCATGATGTATGCCAATCCAATAATCATATGATTGGCTCTCAGGGCATATATAACAATATTACCTACCTTAATAATTGATTATGGATGCTGGCATTGGCCGATCAATAAGTCAATTGTTTTGGATATTAGCTCACTAGAATGTTGTATGCTGCAATCTTCTAAATTGATGGTGAGGGCTATCAGTTTGAAAAAAATAGTGGGAGCGATAATTAATTAAAGGCCTAATGAAATATCATCAACTTTATTTAAATCAAATCAAAAGAAGTTTTCGCAAAATGCAATTTTTTTCTTGTAGAATCAGATGGCAAAGAAATCATTGTTGAAATTGGACAATTTAATTGAGATAAATTTCCATAACTGGTTAAGGACTATGAGAAGTGTTCTGCATATTCCTAAGATACATTTGGCTGTAGAATCTGCTCTATGTACACCTAAGGTGTTGTTTGAATGCAATCTGACAGAGGGAGATCCAGTTAGACCCCATGTGATCAATATGATTGGGCATGTAGAACGTCTAGAGAAATTGGGATTTCCTTTGGGTCAACAGTTGGCCACGAATATGACTTTACAATCTTTGCCTAAATCATATAGCATGTTTATCAAGTATTACTACTTTTTTTTTGGTCGGTGTATTACTACTTGTGTAACATGGCTAAACTGATGTCAGAGTTGCTTGTGTCAAGGCAGAGAAGTGTTCTCCCACCAAGCTGAAGTCTAAATCTTTTGCACTCAAAATACTAAGAGGATTAACAGAATCAAGGAAGATGAAGCAAGAGATAGAGATCTCTACTTCCTATGTATACATAATTGAGATTAACTTTACTACTTCTTCATCATGGGTACTTGATATCGGATGTGGATCACACATTTGTTCAAAGGCGAAGGATCTGAAAAGAAGTAGGTCTTTAGCAAAAGGGGAGGTTGAACTATGTGTTTCTAATAGAGTGAGAGTTGCTGCCAGTGAAGTAGGAACCTATGAGTTATCTCTACCAAGTGGGATGGTAATAGAGTTACATAACTGCTATTATGTACCTATCATTAATAGGAATATCATTTATGTATCTTTTTTAGACAAGGATGAATTTGAATTTCTTATTAAGAATGGAAAATGTTCCATTTCTACAGATTGGATATTTTATGATGGTGCCCCAATGTCTTATGGTCTATATTTGATAGATCTACAGACAAGTGTATACAACGTAAACACCAAAAGACAAAAACTCAATGACTCATACAAAACATACCTTTCGCATTGTCGTTTAGGGAACATAAATGAGAATCACATATCTAGACTCCATAAAGATGGTTATCTGGACTCTTTTGATCTTAAATCATTAGAGACATGTGAATCTTATTTATTGGGCAAGATGACCAAGGCTCCCATTTTAGGAAAAGGTGAGAGAGTGAGTGATCTATTAGAACTCATACATATTGATGTATGTGGGACTTTTAGAACAAATGCTAGAGGTGGGAATTAATACTTTATTACCTTTACTGATGACTTTAGTAGGTATATCTATGTTTACTTGATGAAACATAAATCAAAACCCCTTGAAAGGTTCAAGGATTTCATGAATGAAATACAAAACCAACTTGGAAAAAGTATTAAGGCACTTCAATCTGAATGAGGTGGAGTATACTTAAGCCAAGAGTTTGAGGACCTTTTGAGTGCCCATGGTATTGTATCACAATGGTCTCCACCTAGAACACCACAACATAGTGGTGTGTCAGAAAGAAGGAATCACACATTACTGGACATGGTGCGATCTATGATGAGTTTTGCCAATCTTCCAAATCCCTTCTGGGGTTATGCTCTAGAAACTGCCACATTTACACTAAACCATGTACCATCTAAATTGGTTCAAAAGACACCATATGAGATATGGCATGGGAAGCATCCCAATGTTTCTTTTGTAAAAATTTGGGGTTGTGAAGCTTATGTCAGAAAAATGTTTTCTGAAAAGCTTGGATCCAAATTAGATAAATGTTATTTTTTTGGATACTATGATGACCCGATACCAATCAAGCCATCACCAGTAATAATCATGGAATAACCATAAGTAGTGGAATTAACAAAATATCACTGAGAATTAAAACCATTTTTCACATAGATCCTTTTTCAAGAAAACTCTTACCAAAGATCCAAAACTATATATACATGTGGTTCATAATGTACATACATTTTACCATCTCTTCTCAAGGATAACAAATATCAGTTGCTTTTCTTTAACATTTTCACAAAAACATTAAAACCTCAAGGAAAACAAACCAAAATCTCAAGTCATTCATAAAAAACACTAAGAACTATCTCCGAAGGACCTGAGAGTACAAAGATGACACATAGGACTTCTATCTACAAGACCTGACAGACAATACTCTCAACCTGAGTATTTACTACTGTCCCTGTTGAAGTGATCCTTCCTCTACATTCCAGTTTCTATTCCCTCGTCTGTGTCCACCTAAAAATTGTGGATCTCACGGGGTGAGACTGAGACGATCGTCTCGTGAAAACAAGATTAAATAATGCAAAAGCGTTCATCAAGCAGCGGATTAGCGAAAATCACTAAAAATTAAAACTTTTTGCAAAGAGATCCACACATAGGAAATCTTTTCCAACAAATGCCATTGTATATCATATACATTCTATTTCAAACGTACATATCCTGTACCATCTTTTTCCAGAGACTACATCATCAGCTGTCTTATAAACATATATGCAGGCAGCATACAAATCTCGAGGCATCAAGCCAAAACCTCAGACTGATATATCAAAAACACTGACTAAAAACTTCGAGAACCTGAGAGTACATAGACAACATATAGGACTACTATCTATATGACTAGACAGACAATATCTCCACCTGAGATCTTATTGCTATCCCTGCTGTTGCTGTTGTTGCTGCTCTTTCCCTGTTCTAGGGTTTCTGCTCTGCCTTTCATGCATACCTAAAAATGTTTCCCACGGGGGTGAGACAATTGTAAATTGCCCCAGCGAGAGATATAACTCTCTGCCAGAAACATTGTTATAGCAGATTATGAAATTAAACTGAGCAGGGGTTACTTTTACATTATTAGGCAGAATTATTCTTCATAGAACAGAATAAGAAAATCTCCATTTTCAATAAGAGCATTGCATCTACCCATAGTAGACTCATAGTTCATCCATCTACTTGTAATGAATACAACAGATATGAATAATCATCAATGAACTATAGATATATAACAGAAATGTAACATCAGCCAAGTTCTCTAGCATAACTTATTAACACAAATGCTACAAAGAAACATGATACTTGTTACCCAAGCATCACACATGGCTCACAAGGCCATTCATATCTTGTCACCTCTCACTAGGCAACAACTTATTCACATGGCTCACAAGGCCATTCACATATTGTCACCTCTCACTAGGAAACAACTTATTCACATGGCTCACAAGGCCATTCACATCTTGTCACCTCTCACTAGGCAACAACTTATTCACATGGTTCATAAACTTTGTACACATTGTTACTTTTATTAAGCAACAACAACATCAACGCACAAAAAGCCAATCAACATTTATTATATAAATGTCACAGCCCAAACTTGGCTATATTCATCATCTCATCATACTTGCATGGTTATTAGGCATGATAACAATCATACAAGATATTCATCACATCATGTGATACAATAGTAACACCATCATTCCTTAACCAGGAATTAGGGTTCACTATCAAACAGGGCTTATCATTCCCTTTTCCCCAAATTAGGGTTAGGGTTCCCCATTTCTCATTAATTCAGACCCTCTTGAGTTAACCAACTTTATCTTGTATTAAGGTATTTCCCCTCTTAATACATTCCATCACAGAATACTCACCCTTAGCATATAATGCATAGGCCACGCATTAGCATTGTCCAGCTATCTCACATGATATGGATTTATCTTAGTTTAAGGCATAACTTTATTATAAAGTTGCCTATAAAAAATCACAATGATACACCCTCAACTAGGGTTTCACAAGGATACACCCTCAACCAGGGTTCACAATGATACACCCTCCGCTAGGGTTTCACAAGGTTACACCCTCAACCAGGGTTCACAATGATACACCCTCCACTAGGGTTTCACAAGGATACACCCTCAACCAGGGTTTATAAGGATACACCCTCAACTAGGGTTTCACAAGGATACACCCTTAACCAGGGTTCATAAGGATACACCCTCAACTAGGGTTTCACAAGGATACACCCTCAACCAGGGTTCATAAGGATACACCCTCAACTAGGGTTTCACAAGGATACACCCTCAACTAGGGTTTACTAATCATGTATTGGATCCATGCATTTGTTATGCATTATTGATTAGTACCATTAAGGGTATCTCTCACCTAATTACATTAGGTTTCCAAAAAGGTTTGATCAATCGGACCTTCAATAACATGGGGTATCCAATTGAATTAGGGTTTCCAATGTTGATTCCTTCAATCATTGAATTCGTGGAACCAATCATCAATTGGACCTATACTCATACTTCAATTGAGTTTAATAGGTCAACCTTAAACTGATTTGACCCTCAATTGACCCTCAATTGATCATCAATTAGGGTTTTATTCAATTGAATTAGGGTTTGGAATCGAAGATCCAACAACACTCATCAATGCAAGATTGGTTACTTTGAAACTATTGAACCATTATCCAAATTGGGTATGACCTGACCCCAAACGGTCTTGAGGTCGTTTGGATGACCTCCAAACGGTCTTGAGACCGTTTTCCCATCATATCACTCAAATACAAGCCATTCAATTAAGGTTTGGATCATTGGATTGATCGTCAAATCAGCATTGCATTGTATATCAACTTGGTACCTTTAGACCTTTAAACACCTAACCATACTCAACCCTAGACCTCCAAACGATCTTGGGTGACCACCAAACGGTCTTGATACCGTTTGGATGAGCTCCAAACGGTCTTGAGTCCGTTTGGCCCATCCATCCTTTGGATTCTAGTGAAAAATCATCAAGGATTGGTCTATCGAGTTGATCAACAATTCAGCACTTAATTGCAATATGATTGGTAACTTTGGACCTTCAATTGATCAACTATACTTGACCCCAGACCTCCAAACGGTCTTGGGGTGACCCCAAAACGGTCTTGAGACCGTTTGGGTGATCCCCAAACGGTCGAGACCGTTTGGGCTAATCAACCCAAAATCTCAAATTAACTCATTGGAATTTCAGCACTAATTCCAATTAGGGTTTGCCTAATTGAATAGTCTTCAACTCACGATTCCTTGGGAGTTAATCCCTCAAATTTGGTGAGTCATTAGACCACATCATTAGGAACAGTAATCCCAAATGGTCAACGCTTGGTAAACGCACTCAAACGGTCTTGAGACCGTTTGCCCAAAACGTTCAATTAAAACAGATTGATAATCAGCACTTAATCCAATTAGGTTTCCCTAATTGATTAGCCTTCAACTCACGATTTCTTGGGAGTTAATCCCTCAAATTTGGAGGGTCATCAACCAACATAATTATGAACAGTAATACCAAACGGTCAATGCTTGGTCAATCATATAAAACGGTTTTGAAACCGTTTTCCGAAACCGGTCAAGTTAATCAGGTTGAAAATCAGCATTTAATTCAATTCGATTTGCCTAATTGATTGGCCTTCCACCTACGATTCCTTTGGAGTTAACCCCTAAAATTTGGTGGTTCATTATCCTACATAATTAGGAACAAAATTACCAAACGTTAAACACTTTTTCAACCATCTCAAACGGTTTTGAAACCGTTTTCTCCCAAACGGTTTCAAACCGTTTTCCCTTATACGGTTTGCTGAAACCGCATAGCCAATCAAAATAAAACGATTTGGAGTAGCTATCAAAACCGTTTGGCTTGGTACTTTTCTTTGGATAAGCATCTAGGATGATGTCATCATCCCCTTCCTTCGAACAACCAAGAACAGCAACCGTTCTTGATGGAAATTGCAGCAAGAAACAAGAGTGCATCAAATTGAAGAAATCAATCAACAAAGCATAGAGAATTGATGCAATAGCAATGTTTAAGGGTTTAAGTAATAAATCCCGCCTCCAATTGAGCTCCAAAGCTCCAGGATCACGCCATTAATGGTGGATGAAGCTCTTGCAACTCCCCCTAGGCTCGTCCTCAAGCTTTTGGATGAAAAAGTTGGCTAGGGTTGAAGAGGAGATCGAAATAAGAAGGAATCCATAATTTATTTTCGATTTCCACCATGAAATCAAGGAGAACGAAGGTCAAGGGCTTACCCACAGGTTGGGGACGTGCTCCCTGCTCCTCCCTAGCTCCTTGGTCGGTTTTTCAAGCAAGGGGAAGAAGAAAATCCGAAAAAGGCCTTGGTTTGGGCTTGGAAATGGCACTTATAAGGAAATTGATGAGAGAGAAAATGCATTATTAAAATGCATTTAATTCCAAAAATAGTACCACCTCTTCCTCCTTGGTTTGCTTGCACACAAAGGCATCTCAAACCACCGAAATCCCTTCCATTATCCATGGATTAAAGGAAAAGAAAATAAGCACCTTAATCTATTATAATATTAATATATCTTTTTGAGTGGAAATTCTTTTCCTTATAATAAGGTGAGTGGAATTTCACCTACTTAGGATATTTTCGTTCCTTATCTTGGAAAAGGAAAGTCCATTGTTATTCAAAATCAACCAATAACATTTGGTTGAAGGCCCTTTAATTAATACATTCATTTTTGCCCTAAATTGAATTCGGGTTTCACTTAAGATTAAATCTTGATTATTTTAATATCAAGATTCTCTCTCCTCCAACTTAATTCAAATGAGATGACCCTCTCATTATATTTGCTCTACATGATGCCAAGAAACATTAGAGACCTTATTGAAGTTGTAATTTTCATATTGAACCCTAGGTTTTGGGTAAATTGCACTTTACACCAAAACTGGGTTTTAATGCACAACATTGTCCAACAAGCTCTATCTTGGTGTCCCAAGCTTGTGAAAACCATACCACTATATCATAATCATTATTATGGCGTCTCAACATCAGATGAACATCTTATCATGCAACATTTGCAAGTTGACCCCTCAACTTGGGTAATTTGCACTTTAGTCCAAAATAAGCAATCATTGCTTCAACATTGTTCAAACATGACCAAAATTGAAACATAAGTTTCTTATGAGGCCTAATTACTTTTCCCAAGATAAGATTAAGAATCTACTCAGCCTTATTAGACAAAACATCTAGGGTTAATTCATAACCCAGGTCAGGGATGTTACAAATTATAAACCCCTAACAAGGATTTGGTCCTCAAAATCCCAGGAAAAGGAGGAACATATTGTTCATTAATCATGCCCTCAAGTCTCCACATATTTCTTAATATTATGGAGATACCATGGATCTGTAATTCATACAAAGTTTCTTTCATTAATTCAACCTTATCACTGTTTATGTTTATGCAAAGCATAAACCCCTAACATATGATGTCCATGTCATTGAAAGGAAGAAGCATAAAAGAACATACTTCTATCATAACTCAAGAATATCTACCAAAAGAGAAACATACATATCTAACACAAATAATTCATTCAGAAATCCTTTATTTGTTTTGGGAAAAATATTCACCAAGCAAATTCACTGAGTAGGTTCACTGAGTATATTCACTAAGTATGTTGTTTGAAAGTATTCACTGAGGAAATTCACTGAGTATGTTCACTAAGTATGTTTTTGAAAATATTCACTGAGGAAGTTCACTGAGTATGTTCACTAAGTATGTTTTTGAAAATATTCACTGAGGAATTTCACTGAGTATGTTCACTAAGTATGTTTTTGAAAATATTCACTGAGGAAGTTCACTGAGTATGTTCACTAAGTATGTTTTTTAAAATATTCACTAAGGAAGTTCACTGAGTATGTTCACTAAGTATGTTTTTGAAAATATTCACTGAGGAAGTTCATTGAGTATGTTCACTAAGTATGTTTTTGAAAATATTCACTGAGGAAGTTCACTGAGTATGTTTACTAAGTATGTTTTTGAAAATATTCACTAAGGAAGTTCACTGAGTATGTTCACTAAGTATGTTTTTGAAAATATTCACTGAGGAAGTTCACTGAGTATGTTCACTAAGTATGTTTTTGAAAATATTCACTGAGGAAGTTCACTGAGTATGTTCACTAGGTATGTTTTTGAAAATATTCACTGAGGAAGTTCACTGAGTATGTTCACTAAGTATGTTTTTGAAAATATTCACTGAGGAAGTTCACTGAGTATGTTCACTAAGTATGTTTTTGAAAATATTCACTGAGGAAGTTCACTGAGTATGTTCACTAAGTATGTTTTTGAAAATATTCACTGAGGAAGTTCACTGAGTACATTCACTAAGTATGTTTTTGAAAATATTCACTGAGGAAGTTCACTGAGTATGTGGAGAATATTTCACTTAGCTCTTCCTATTTAATTTCATTATACTTCTCTAGATTGTTTCAAAATGACTACTTGATCAGAGTAATCTGAAAGATAACAATCTAAGAGTTCCATACTTGCCTTATCTTCAATAATCATATACCTGGCCAGGGTATATAAGTATTGAGATTACGTAGTATGCACTTTATTTGCTATCACATTCCTCACTTTTCATATCATTATACACACAGGATTTTCCATTCTTGAATTTTCTTCAGGCATCATTTCTATATCTCATCTTTCAACACACAGATAAGGAAGATTATAAAACATTTTAAGGAATACTGAGTAAGATATAAGTTCTTCTTTCCCTTGTGTCCTTATAGGACTAGTCAAGGGAAGTTCAAAAACAAATATTTGCAAATCTTTATCACATAGAAACATGAAATGAAGTATCAGGGTGAATATATTTTATTTAAGTATTACCCTTCAAGGTCACCTACCACATTAGGTTGATTTCAACCCATAGTGTCCAATTATCTCATATTGGTGCTTTTGTCTTTACTTAGTGGCTACTGCCCTGGCGTACTAGGCATTTAGTGCACTGGTAACACCAAAAACTTTGGCTTTTCAGAATATCCAGGAAAATGTCTCTAAAATTGTAAAGACCTTACCTTAATTCATAGCTTATGGCCCCTCCTTGGGCACTACCATCACAAATGTACTATTTGTCTAAACTTATGGCAGAGTCTACTTTCTTGCCATATGTTAATCTTTTCCACATTTCCACTATTCTAACATGATCATATCACTCAAGAATCCTTTCAAAGCCCAAAGTTTATGCATTAAAGACTGGTAACTTAGGTTATGATACTAGTATCCAGTCTTCTATATGCATTACAGTTGTCTTATTCTTCTCTTCAAGAGCATAGCATAGGATTCTCTATCTTGATTAGGTCAAGGTGGGAATTCTCAGGCATTTGTTCTCCTCTTGCCTGGTCCCATGCACCCTCTCCTAGTGCAACAACATTATCCTTAGCAATGTGTTCCTCATGTTCTCCAGTCATTTTCAAGTTCTTCTTCTCCTATGTGAGCAGAAGATACTATCAGATAAACTAGAAGACACTTAGAACAGACTCTACAACCTTAGTCATATGTCTTTGTAGACTCAGCGAACCTAGAGCTCTGATACCACTTAATTGTGACGACCGTCTCGCAAAAACAATATTAACTAATGCGGAAGCGTTCATCAAGCAGCGGATTAGCGAAAATCACTAAAAATTAAAACTTTTTGCAAAGAGATCCACACATAGGAAATATTTTCCAACAAATGCCATTGTATATCATATACATTCTATTTCAAACGTACATATCCTATACCATCTTTTTCCAAAGACTACATCATCAGCTGCCTTATAAACATATATGCAGGCAGCATACAAATCTCGAGGCATCAAGCCAAAACCTCAGACTGATATATCAAAAACACTGACTAAAAACTCCGAGGACCTGAGAGTACAGAGACGACATATAGGACTACTATCTATATGACTAGACAGACAATATCTCCACCTGAGATCTTATTGCTATCCCTGATGTTGCTGTTGCTGCTGCTCTTTCCCTGTTCTAGGGTTTCTGCTCTACCTTTCATGCATACCTAAAAATGTTTCCCATGGGGGTGAGACAATTGTAAATTGTCCCAGTGAGAGATATAACTCTCCACCAGAAACATTGTTATAGCAGATTATGAAATTAAACTGAGCAGGGGTTACTTTTACATTATTAGGCAGAATTATTCTTCATAGAACAGAATAAGAAAATCTCCATTTTCAATAAGAGCATTGCATCTACCCATGGTAGACTCATAGTTCATCCATCTACTTGTAATGAATACAACAGATATGAATAATCATCAATGAACTATAGATATATAACAGAAATGTAACATCAGCCAAGTTCTCTAGCATAACTTATTAACACAAATGCTACAAAGAAACATGATACTTGTTACCCAAGCATCACACATGGCTCACAAGGCCATTCATATCTTGTCACCTCTCACTAGGCAACAACTTATTCACATGGCTCACAAGGCCATTCACATCTTGTCACCTCTCACTAGGCAACAACTTATTCACATGGCTCACAAGGCCATTCACATCTTGTCACCTCTCACTAGGCAACAACTTATTCACATGGTTCATAAAATTCGTACACATTGTTACTTTTATTAAGCAACAACAACATCAACGCACAAAAAGCCAATCAAAATTTATTATATAAATGTCACAGCCCAAACTTGGCTATATTCATCATCTCATCATACCTGCATGGTTATTAGGCATGATAACAGTCATACAAGATATTCATCACATCATGTGATACAATAGTAACACCATCATTCCTTAACCAGGAATTAGGGTTCACTATCAAACAGGGCTTATCATTCCCTTTTCCCCAAATTAGGGTTAGGGTTCCCCATTTCTCATTAATTCAGACCCTCTTGAGTTAACCAACTTTATCTTGTATTAAGGTATTTCCCCTCTTAATACATTCCATCACAGAATACTCACCCTTAGCATATAATGCATAGGCCACACATTAGAATTGTCCAGCTATCTCACATGATATGGACTTATCTTAGTTTAAGGCATAACTTTATTATAAAGTTGCCTATAAACAATCACAATGATACACCCTCAACTAGGGTTTCACAAGGATACACCCTCAACCAGGGTTCACAATGATACACCCTCCACTAGGGTTTCACAAGGTTACACCCTCAACCAGGGTTTACAATGATACACCCTCCACTAGGGTTTCACAAGGATACACCCTCAACCAGGGTTTATAAGGATACACCCTCAACTAGGGTTTCACAAGGATACACCCTCAACCAGGGTTCATAAGGATACACCCTCAACTAGGTTTTCATAAGGATACACCCTCAACCAGGGTTCATAAGGATACACCCTCAACTAGGGTTTCACAAGGATACACCCTCAACTAGGGTTTACTAATCATGTATTGGATCCATGCATTTGTTATGAATTATTGATTAGTACCATTAAGGGTATCTCTCACCTAATTACATTAGGTTTCCAAAAAGGTTTGATCAATCGGACCTTCAACAACATGGGGTATCCAATTGAATTAGGGTTTCCAATGTTGATTCCTTCAATCATTGAATTCATGGAACAAATAATCAATTGGACCTATACTCATACTTCAATTGAGTTTAATAGGTCAACCTTAAACTGATTTGACCCTCAATTGACCCTCAATTGATCATCAATTAGGGTTTGATTCAATTGAATTAGGGTTTGGAATCGAATATCCAACAACACTCATCAATGCAAGATTGGTTACTTTGAAACTATTGAACCATTATCCAAATTGGGTATGACCTGACCCCAAACGGTCTTGAGGTCGTTTGGATGACCTCCAAACGGTCGTGAGACCGTTTTCCCATCATATCACTCAAATACAAGCCATCCAATTAAGGTTTGGATCATTGGATTGATCGCCAAATCAGCATTGCATTGTATATCAACTTGGTACCTTTAGACCTTTAAACACCTAACCATACTCAACCCTAGACCTCCAAACGGTCTTGGGTGACCACCAAACGGTCTTGAGACCGTTTGGATGAGCCCCAAATGGTCTTGAGTCCGTTTGGTCCATCTATCCTTTGGATTCTAGTGAAAAATCATCAAGGATTGGTCTATCGAGTTGATCAACAATTCAGCACTTAATTGCTGGTACCTTTGGACCTTCAATTGATCAACTATACTTGACCTCAGACCTCCAAACGGTCTTGGGGTGACCCCAAAACGGTCTTGAGACCATTTGGGGGATCCCCAAACGGTCTTGAGACCGTTTGGGCTAATCAACCCAAAATCTCAAATTAACTCATTGGAATTTCAGCACTAATTCCAATTAGGGTTTGCCTAATTGAATGGCCTTCAACTCACGATTCCTTGGGAGTTAATCCCTCAACTTTGGTGAGTCATTAGACCACATCATTAGGAACAGTAATCCCAAATGGTCAACGCTTGGTCAACGCACTCAAACGGTCTTGAGACCGTTTTCCCAAACAGTTCAATTAAAACAGATTGATAATCAGCACTTAATCCAATTAGGGTTCCCTAATTGATTAGCCTTCAACTCACGATTCCTTGTGAGTTAATCCCTCAAATTTGGAGGGTCATCAACCAACATAATTATGAACAGTAATACCAAACGGTAAACGCTTGTTAAACCATAACAAACGGTTTTGAAACCGTTTTCCCAAACAGGCCAAGTTAATAAGGTTGAAAATCAGCATTTAATTCAATTCGATTTGCCTAATTGATTGGCCTTCCACCTACGATTCCTTTGAAGTTAACCCCTCAAATTTGGTGGGTCATTAGCCTACATAATTAGGAACAAAATTACCAAACTGTAAACGCTTGGTCAACCATCTCAAGCGGTTTTGAAACCGTTTGCGCCCAAACGGTTTCAAACCGTTTGCCCTTAAACAGTTTGCTGAAACCGCATAGCCAATCAAAATAAAACGATTTGGAGTAGCTATCAAAACCGTTTGGCTTGGTAATTTTCTTTGGATAAGCATCTAGGATGATTTCATCATCCCCTTCCTTAGAACAACCAAGAAAAGCAACCGTTCTTGATGGAAATTGCAGCAAGAAACAAGAGTGCATCAAATTGAAGAAATCAATCAACAAAGCATAGAGAATTGATGCAATAGCAATGTTTAAGGGTTTAAGTTATAAAACCTGCCTCCAATTGAGCTCCAAAGATCCAAGCTCACGCCATTAATGGTGGATGAAGCTCTTTCAACTCCCCCTAGGCTCGTCCTCAAGATTTTGGATGAAAAAGTTGGCTAGGGTTGAAGAGGAGATCGAAATAAGAAGGAATCCATAATTTATTTTCGATTTCCACCATGAAATCAAGGAGAACGAAGGTCAAGGGCTTACCCACAGGTTGGGGACGTGCTCCCTGCTCCTCCCTATCTCCTTGGTCGGTTTTTCAAGCAAGGGGAAGAAGAAAATCCGAAAAAGGCCTTGGTTTGGGCTTGGAAATGGCACTTATAAGGAAATTGATGAGAGAGAAAATGCATTATTAAAATGCATTTAATTCCAAAAATAGTACCACCTCTTTCTCCTTGGTTTTCTTGCACACAGAGGCATCTCAAACCACCGAAATCCCTTCCATTATCCATGGATTAAAGGAAAAGAAAATAAGCACCTTAATCTATTATAATATTAATATATCTTTTTGAGTGGAAATTCTTTTCCTTATAATAAGGTGAGTGGAATTTCACCTACTTAGGATATTTTCGTTCCTTATCTTGGCAAAGGAACGTCCATCCTTATTCAAAATCAACCAATAACATTTTGGTTGAAGGCCCTTTAATTAATACATTCATTTTTGCCCTAAATTGAATTCAGGTTTCACTTAAGATTAAATCTTGATTATTTTAATATCAAGATTCTCTCTCCTCCAACTTAATTCAAATGAGATAACCCTCTCATTATATTTTCTCTACATGATGCCAAGAAACATTAGAGACCTTATTGAAGTGGTAATTTGCATATTGAACCCTAGGTTTTGGGTAAATTGCACTTTACACCAAAACTGGGTTTTAATGCACAACATTGTCCAACAAGCTCTATCTTGGTGTCCCAAGCTTGTGAAAACCATACCACTATATCATAATCATTATTATGGTATATCAACATCAGAGGAACATCTTATCATGCAACATTTGGAAGTTGACCCCTCAACTTGGGTAATTTGCACTTTAGTCCAAAATAAGCAATCATTGCTTCAACATTGTTCAAACATGACCAATATTGAAACATAAGTTTCTTATGAGGCCTAATTACTTTTCGCAAGATAAGATTAAGAATCTACTCAGCCTTATTAGAAAAAACATCTAGGGTTAATTCATAACCCAGGTCAGGGATGTTACAAAGACTATTGTCCCAGTGAGATATATAACTACCTAAAAATTGTGGATCCCACGGGGTGAGACTATTGTCCCAGTGAGATATATAACTCTTTGCCAACAATATTATTATTACAGGAACTAACATAAAAATTGAGTAGAGGATACTTTATGAAATTGACAGGTATACTTACAGTGCAAAGCATAAATGTTGATAATAGAATTATAAGTCATCTATTTATTTCATGAGGAATGTGAAGAACATGTATAACATATATCTACTCAGATGTATAAAAGTAATGAGCCATCAACCAATGTTTTCTATATTTGATCCTTAAGCAAATACACTACACGACTGATTACATATTCACATTCATATTTATGCCCAAAGGAGATGAGGTATAGCGCTCATACTCCAACCGACCATGACTACGTTAAGCATTAGTACCATACAAGGTCAATGGCAGAGCCAACTGTCAAGACCTCACGTTTCTCAATCAGTACGAGATAACTTGGTAGGACATCTTGTGTTAACTACAATTTAGCTTTGTCGGGGTATAACAACATCTTCATTATAGAGTTACTGTCATAGCATGTATTCTCTTCGGGAGAAGACCACTAAGCTTTCTCGAATTATTTTTCATCAGGAAGTCCATTAAGAAACCTGGTGTATTTCATCTAGAAGTCCACTGAGCAACCTAGTACATTTGGGGAGTCCACTAAGTACCCATGTTTAGTTAGGAGTCCACTAAGCACCCCACTATAATGATTACATATTCAAAAATATGCATATCGAGTTAAACTCATTTCACCATTCATCAAATCCTGACACTGAATGGACCTATGGTCTGGGCAAATACATGATAACATTTAACTTGCTTAATTAAGTGCATTACAATATCTTTTAGCATCAATCAAGTTACAAACAAGAATTATATCAGATGCTACAAAGAAAGGAATAAATGTGTTTATGAAATACTTTCATGTTCTTTGGAACACATAGTTCACTTAGAATCTCAATCTCTTATCATCATCATGCTTGGGTATTCAAACCCTTAGTTCATCACTGAGTACTGTCACCGCTTAGCAGATAATCAGTACCTCTAGGTCATCAGACCAAGGTAATTCACATAGTTCACATAGTTCATTAAATCATATCCTATAAACATCATAACTCTTACTTAGTTATGCTAATTACCTTATGATAGCTGCATGATTAGAATTTCATGATAACAAAAATATCACATACCTATTATTACCATGTAGTACTAAAGAACACATTCTCCCCATTGAATTAGGGTTAGGATTTCCCTTCATCAACTGATTAGGGTTTTAAGATTTCATTATAAAAGATTAAGCCCTACTTCATACTCCATTCTTCTTGGGAGTATCAACATATACATATTACATAATTAACTTTCCAATCTTAGTTTCTCTCTCATTCTTGCTAGGATGTTGGTTACTTAATTCACCTCTTAAGGTCTATTAGCTCCCCATTATTTAATTGAATTAAACTCATTGTATCTTAATGTTGCATTAATCATACAACATACATCACCTAGACAAATCTATTGAATTGGAGTATGCTTACCATATTGGGTATCATGGTATATATAATGCTATCATATTGTGCTTTAAGATGCACATGTCACCATATCATGCATCCATATCGGTCATATGATAAAACCACATCATCATATTGGGTTTAGGGTATATCCCTTAACACCATATTGTGTAGTCCTCTCGGGTTAGCTATCACTTAGCTCTTATCATCTCAAGTCAACCTCATATCATGTATGGTTGAATTCTTGACCTCATTTTGGGTATAAAGATATATTGGGTTCTTATGTCATGCACAAGGAGATGCACCATATCGGGCATACAAATATACCTACGGCCATATCATGCACATGGTGTGCACCTTATCGGGCACAAAGTATGTTGCCTCATCATGTGCCATTTAATTGGTATATAGATAATACCATATTAGTTTCCTATCTTGTATTGCCATATCGGTTTCCATCTTGGATTACCATATCGATTTCCATCTTGGATTTATATATCAGTTTCCCATCTTGGGTTGCTATATCAGTTTCCCATCTTGGGTTGCTATATCAGTTTCCCATATTGGGTTGTCATATCGGTTTCCATCTTGGATATCATATCAGTTTCCCATCTTTATTTGTCATATCAGTTTCCATCTTGGATATCATATCAGGTTACCTATGTTAGATAAACTCTTAAGCTCATAACCTTTTTACACTTTTAAGGATCAATTCTATCATTATAGTTACACATCAAACTAGATACTTAGTTACTCTTCAATCCATCACAATATATTAGGGGTATGCCGGGTTTCAAAGTCAATTCATCTCGGGTTCCCTTTCTTCATCTAGGCTTTAATCATATCGGGTAAATTATGCCATATCGTGTGAAAGGTATGACCTTTTCCTTGTATCATGTATAATGTGCAAATAGGTATCTCCCATATCATCCATGGGGCATGCCTCATATCGTGTATGAGGTGTCATTCACTTCCATATCGGGTTAACCACCATCATGAGTTCCATATTAGTTTTTAAGGTACTTCAACCCATACCAGGTTATACCATGATGATGTCATCATCATCAACCTCAAGACCTTTGTCTTTCTATTCTAATCTATGGACAATAGTCCTAACTACTTGTTTCAACCCATGGATATATCATTTCAATCAAAGGAATCCAAAATTAAAAGTAATCAACAAGTCCAACAATATTGAAAAGGAATAACAACATAGTTGGGTTTCAAGTTATATAACCCACCTCTAACGCAACTTCCAAGCTCCAAGCTACAACTCTTCACATTCTAAAGGTTTAATATGAGCTTCCCCAAGATCTAAAACTTGATCTCCTAGGCACTTGCATGATATCTCCCCTCCTTGTGGGCGCTATGTCCTTGCTAGGTTGATATCCTCTACTTGGTCGATATCCCTTGTCCTTGGTCGATACCAAGCTCTATAACCCAATACTCCTCTCTCCTGCATGACACTATGGTGGTATGCATGATTTGTAAGGGAAATATGATAACAAGATTTCAAAAATTCTACTAATAAGTGAAGGGAAGGGTATTTATACTTGGGTTATATGAAAAAGAATATAAGAGGTGTCATTATCTTAAGCTATTAAGTGCCACATAGCCATGCATGGATTGACACATGTATTTTCATGTATCCCATATTTATCTTTCCATGCAAAAATAAAATCATGAGGATAATGTAAAGAATAAGGGTCGTCCCTTTGGTTATCTTCTAGGGCAAGTATCCTTCCACTCACTATATTATTATATTCAACACAATATTTTCTAAAGAAGAGTTGCAAGCCGATACATATGACTCTATTGAGGTGTCTAGCCCATCATGGGAAAATTTAAGACTCAAAAAAATGATAGGAGACTCCCTTTATGGCTCTTTGGCTAATAGGGACTCCTATTTCAAGTCTTCAACTTGATATAGCTCATATATAAAGCTTCCAACTATGTATTTTCTTGGTCTTTTCATCACTAGGAGTGTTATCACTCAAGGATAATTCAAACATACTATCTCCTTCTATCTCTCTCTCCTCTATTTGATACTAGGAAGGATTAAGAATTCTCTAGAAGTGGTAATTACACATTAACCCTCCATTTTAGATAATTTACAATTTGTACCTCAATTGATACACAAATCACTTAGCATTATTCAAACAAGTTCTCACTTAGAATTTAGGATTTCCACAAGCCACCACTTAGAATATTTCTCTCTCTTATGTGTTAAAACACTTAGAGTATATTCAACATATGAAAATTTGCAATATAACCCTTCTTCTTGGGTAAATTGCACTTTACACACAGATTATCATATAATGCACACATATTTTGCAAATAAGATCAAACTTGTATATAAAACTTCACAAAGAACCTTAATTACTTTTCAAAAGATCAGAACAAGTTTGTAAGTAACTTACTTAAGCAAAACTTCTAGGGTTAATCCATAACCCAGGTCAGGGATGTTACAAATACCCTTTGGAGACCAAAGGATATTACTTTTATTCTCAATCTGACAACAAAGTGTTTGTTGCCAGAGATGTTGTATTCCTAGTAAAGGAATTTATTTCTAAAGGAAACAGTGGGAGAAAAGTGGAGCTCGAAGAGGTTCGAGACCAACAAGAAAATATTGAACCAATAGATGTGCAAGAGGAACATAGAGAATCACAAACTATTGTGGAATCTCAAATTCCTCAAGTAACATAGGAACCTAGTAGATCTAGTAGGACTCGCCTTGAGCCTGAAATATTTGGATATCTTGTGACTCAAGAAGGTGGTGAGTTGTTCATAGATGATGAAACAACTACCTATCTAGAAGCTACATAGGGACTAGATTCTAAGAAATGTCTTGAGGCCATGAGATCTGAGATGGAATCCATGTATACCAACAAGGTATGGACCTTGGTGGATCCACCTAAAGGGGTAAAACCCATAGGGTGCAAGTAGGTTTTCAAGAAGAAGACTGACATGGATGGCAATGTGCAAACCTATGAAGGCATATTGGTTGGAAAGGGTTTTAGACAAGTTCAAGGTGTTGACTATGATGAAAGCTTTTCTTTAGTTGCCATGATTAAGTCCATCAGGATCACTCTTTCTATTGTGTCCTACTATGACTATGAGATTTGGTAGATGGATGTTAAAACCGCATTCCTTAATGGGAATCTTGTCAAGGATGTGTACATGACACAACCTGAAGGTTTTATAAATCCAAAGGATGCAAATAAAGTTTGTAATATGCAAAGGTCAATCTAAGGATTGAAGCAAGCATCTCGAAGCTGGAATCTTTGATTTGATGAAGCAGTCAAAGAGTTTGGCTTTAGTCAAAATGAAGATGAACCTTGTGTGTACAAGAAGATTAGTGGGAGCATGACTACATTCCTCATATTGTACGTAGATGACATATTATTAATGGGGAATGCCATCTCTACTTTATAAAAGGTAAAGACATGGCTTGGAAATACGTTCTCAATGAAAGACTTAGGAGAAGCATCATGTATCTTAGGAATCAAGATCAATAGAGATAGATCCAGAAGGCATATTGGACTAAGTCAAAGCACATACATTGACAAAGTGTTTAAGAGGTTCAACATGGAGAACTCAAAGAGTGGAAACATACCCATGAGACATGGAGTTCCCATCTATAGAGCTCAATATCCCAAATATTTTGAAGATAGGGAACACATGAATGGGATTCTATATGCATCAGCAATTGGATTCATCATGTATGCAATGTTGTGCACACCAACCGATGTCTCATATGCACTTAGCATGATGAGAAGATACTAGTCAGATCCTAGAGATGCTCACTAGACATTCATGAAGAACATCCTATAGTACTTGAGAAGGACTAAGGATCACTTCCGTGTGTATGATAATGAGGAAGAGTTGGTGGTAAAGGGTTACACTAATGCAAGCTTCCAAATTGATAAAGATAATTACAGATCATAATCAAGATTTGTGTTTTGCCTCAAAAATGAAGATGCGAGCTAGAAGAGTTCCAAGAAAGAGATAATTGTAGATTCTACGATAGAGGCTGAGTATATTGTTGCATACCATGTGACAAAGAAGGTTGTGTGGATCAAGAAGTTCATCTCTGAACTTGGGGTGGTTCCTAGCATCTGTGATGTAATTGAGCTTTATTGTGACAACAATGGAGCTATTACACATGCTAAAGAACCCATATCACATCAGCGGTCCAAGCACATACAATGACACTTCCATCTCATACAGAAGATCATACAATGAGGATATGTGAAAATTTGATGAGTACCAACTGAAGACAATATTGTTGATCCCTTGATTGAGGCACGTTCACAGCAGAAGCATGATGGTCATGCTAGATCATAAGGACTGAGGTTCATGGGTGATTAGCTCTAAGTTCAAGTGGTAGTCTATTGGTATGTATGCCCATAGAGCCAGTCATATGATGATTGTAATGGCATACTTTGTAAATAATTTGAATAACAATAATAAAGACAATTTCTGTCTATATGTTTTAATTATTTTGAGATAATAGTATTACATGATTGATGTCTAGAGAATGAAAAAGCTCAATAATGTATGTCTTCAAGAACATGACTTGAACAATGAGATCATACAGATCTTAAGAGTATGCACATTCTCACTAATGTCCCTAGTTAGTTTTTATTGTGGAAATAACCATAGACATCAATAACACAAAATACTAGAGTGCTTATTGGTTGATGACAAAATCTCATTAGTCATGATATATGATATCAAACCAAGCACACAGATACATGCTAGAGAATAATGTATAGGGAAGACCCACCATAAGAGTGATACAAGGACACCACACTTGGTTAGTCAGGATCATCTCTTATAGTATTGGTGGTGAGTGTGGTTCTTAGACCTAAAATCACTACACTCATCACATGTTATTGGGTACACTTTGACATCATCAAACGTAGTCCTAAACATGGGTTGTTATAACGGTGATGATTGAGTGACTTTGACACATGGGGACTTGACTATGAGTGATAGATATGGAATTTGTCCCTCCTAAGGGAGTGTGATATCCTGGCCACTTGAGGAGTGAGACTGAGAAATGCATGGCCATGCACATGTAAGTCAATATATGATATTGAGCCTACATGTATCTCAGATAGTCTCTCTGAATCAAGAAATATGGATTGAACATTTATAGAGGATGACAAGTCCATGCCTCGAGTTCATTCTGGATATAAGTGATAAAGGGACTATACATTCACTGTAACACCAATCATAGATTGTAGGTTGAAAGTTGTTCTCCAACTTTACTCTTCACTTGGGCAGAACTGATGTGCGATTAGGCACCATTCTTTACTTGTGATGTCATAAGTTAGTTATGGACATTCACTACCAATGTGAAATGGAACCTATACGGTCACACACATAAAATTAACCTAGAAGAGGAGTTTATCCATGAATGATGTTTGGATTGATTACTAAAGTGTTTAGGTACTCAATTAAACATTCAATCAATAGACTTGACTCAGAATCATCAAGTTCAAGTGTTGAGCTAATTAATTAGAGTGTTAGATTGAGAACTGCATTGACTAAGTTCTGCACAACCTGGACCACCAACTGGCCGGTTCACTGGGTGAACTGATCGGCTCATGGTCAGTGAGATGATCGGTTCACACTGGTGAACTGGTCGGTTCACTTGAACCAAATGAGAAAGTGTTGGGTTTCCTAGTTCGTGAGAAAAAGATCCCCGTTTCACTTATTCAATTTGATTGGAATAAGAATTAATCTTTGCATTAATTAGAAACAAAAAGGAAAGTCAATTACAGGTATGTTTGGGAAGTGAAACGATCGGTCCACTGGGTCAACCGATCGACTCACTTACCCAAATGATTAGTTCAGTTATGAACTGATCGTTTACCTACTGCAGCACAATTAGTTCGTGGAAAATTCAGACCCTTCTACTCCCACACAGACTGGGAACCCTGACGTTGTCCTCTACTATAAATAGAGGGGTACAAGGGGCTTCTCAGAATGCACAATTTAGAATATTAATTTCTCTGCAAAGTTGTCCTCTCTAATTGTGATAACTGAGAGAGCCCAAGCAAGTTCTACCCGTCCAAAGAGGAACAATGAGGGAAAGACAACTTCAAAAAAGTGATTGGTGGTGGGACAGTATGTCGGTGACTAGAATGCTGACAGAAGGAGATGACTCCTTCTAGTCTTTCATTTAGGATGCCTAGAGTTCCTAGTGGTCTATGTGGACACTCTATAGAGGTGGGAGATTTATGCTGCTCATAAGGACAATCGTCAACCGCAGTCTGGGTCAAGACCAAGAGCTGCACAAATGCCATCGAAGACTAGGTGGTTGAAGACCGCACTAGCTGTGAGGTATTGTCTCTGAGCAAGCCTTAGGACCAGGTATATCTCACTAAAACCATATTTCCTATTGCATACTTATTGAAGCCATCTACTAGTTATGGGTTTGTGGTTAGATAATTTTTTTTATTTCTGCTGCATGTTCTGTCCCACAAAACCCAACAGTGGATTCCAAACTGGGGTCTTGTTCTTATTGTTGGAATCTGAGGTGTTAGTCACCTTTCCTACTCCCAAGAAAAAAAAACAAGCTTAGTCTCATCAACGGCGGTGACCAGAAATACAAGAACAACACATTGCCATGGGAGAATAGAGAAAGAATAGGGGAAACTTGTTGGAGGTGTGAAAAGCACCAAAAGAGAGACAAAGCACAAAATAAGGTGTTGAACACTTTCTCAGAGGTCAGAAAGACTCATCCTGATGAGACCTCTCTTTCAATCAGCATTAATGCCAACCATTAGAGGAAAACCCAAAACCTAAACCCAGATTATGATGCAAAATAATGAATTCTTAACAAAGGTGATTAAGGAAGTATATGAAAATCAAAGATAATTTTTATCTTTTTTCTTTCTTCACAATTTTCATAAACAATTATCACATCAAGGACATCACATTAAGATATCAAAAATGTTATTCAACTCTATTAAAACAAAAATTAAAACTTAATTCTCAATTTACATCAATTAAATTATCATGTAACAACAAACTCAGTATACTACCCATACCGAGAGAAAGAGAATACATGTACATTCTATTCTATCTAGATTATTGTTCTATTTACATCTTCTTTGTCACGACCTCTTCATTGAATAGCACTATACCTAAAAATATTTCAAACAACCTCATGAGACTCATACAAAGCCCCAGTGAGTGGATATCTCCCACTCCAGATAAGTACATGTTGGTTATATATGCCCAGAGAGCCAATCATGTGATGATTGTAATGATATATCATATAAAATGATTTGATTATTAATAAAAGGCAAGTTTCCAATTTATGTTTAATTCAGATATGATATAATGATTTAACACTATAAATGTCTAGAGAATTATATTACTCAATGGCATTTGTATACAAGTTACTAACCTTGTGGATGAGATCATACTGATGATAAGAGTACATATAGATATTCTCATTATGTCCCTGATTGGTTGTTATTGTGGAAGGTTAATAGATAACAATAACACATAATATTAGAGTGTGATTTGGTTGATGACTAAATCTCATTAGTCATGATATAGTGATATCAAACCAAGCACACAGATACATGTTAGCAAATAGTGTATTGGACAAGACCCACCGTGAATATTGACACATGGAATCCATCATCATGAAAGTCATAGTTAGCTCTCAAAGTAATGGTGGTGATTGTGGTTCTTAGATCTAAAATCACTACACTCAATACATATCGTTTGGTACACTTTGACATCATCAAATGTAGTCTAAAACATGGGTTGTTATAACAATGATGATTGGGTGACTTTGACACATGGGGAATGACTGTGAGTGATAGATATGGAATTTGTCCCTCCTACTGGAGTATGATGTCCTAGGCCTCTTAATAAGCAAGACTGAGAAAAGCATGGCCATGCGTATGTGAGTCAGTATGTCATATTGAGCTTACATATATCTCAGACAGTCTGCTCTTGGTTCAAGAAATAAGATTGAATAATAATGAAGGTGACTATCCCATGCATCTAGTTCAATCTAGACATCAGTGACAAATGAACTTTACAAACACTGTAACACCATATATAGATTGTAGGTTGAAGTTGTTCTCCAACTTTCCATTCACGTGGGTAGCACTAATGTGTGACTAGGCACCACTCTCTTCTTATGATGTCATAAGTTGTTATGGACATTCACTGCCAATGTGATATGGGACCTATAGGGTCACACACATAGATCTTGACTTAGAAGAGGAGTTTAGATCTTGAATGACATTTTAAGTGCTAAAGTTTTAGGCATTTGATTCACACAACAAATAGGTTGATAGAACTGCCAAATGCCCATCCCAAGTGTGGAGACGGCCATTTGGAATTGCCAAATTGTCATCTCAAAAGTTGGGATGGGCGTTTGAGAGTTAGACATGTTGTGAGTTGAATTTGGCTAAGGAATGAACTGATCCAACCAAACTGGCTCGACACAGGTCACTAGATGACCATCTGGGTGACCGAGATGGCCGTATTGCATGGGTGAGATGGTCCAGTTCGATCATAGAAGGTTCTAGATGTTTCCCTATTTGTTTCGATTAAGCAATACTTGTTTCACAAGGAAATCAATGTCTACGATTGATGGGAATTGATTTTCCAAATTGGGCAATACGACCATCTTGCTTGCGAGACGACCATTTCAGTTGTCATAGGTTGTGAAATTTCTAGAATTGTTGTGAAAATTTGAGATCTTCCAGTTCCTTCCACTCCAGCGTAGACTGAGAACCTGAACCCAAACCCCACCTATAAATAGAGGGGTACTGGGAGTTTTCCAAAGTACAACACGAACAACTGATGACCAGTTCCTCTAAAAATTGTTGTCCTCTATGGTTGTGGTAACCATGAGAGCCCAGGCAAGTCCTACCCAACAAGGGAGGGATAACCATGGGAGAGAACAACTGAGAGTTTTCATTGTGGGAGAGCAAGTTGGTGACTAGTAAACCAATGGGAGGGATGACTCCTTCCTGATCATTCTAGTAGGATGGCATTAGTTCTAGGCAGTTCATGTAGACTACCATAGAGGCGGGAGGCCATTGTCTGCTGCTTGGAGGACAACGTCAATCAGCAGTCTCTGATAAGAGGAGTTGCTGAAGAGGACAACATTTGTGACTACAGTATGTGGTGTAGACTAGGGTGCACAACAGTCAAACAAGTCTCAATGCAACAAAGATTTAGAAGTTGCGCATCTATGGCGACGAGAATTGTCGTTGGTCTTGCTCTAGGACCAAGATATATCGAAACTATCCTACCTGCATTTTAGTTATTGACGCAATCTACTGATTATGGGGAATATGGTAGATAATTTTTTGTTTCCACTGGCTACTTTGTACCCATATTTCCCTAAAGTGATATCAGAGCTAATGTCAATATCAATATTACAGGATATTCAATATAACTGAAATTTGGTTTTTTTTCATTCTATTGTTAAATGGACAATGTCATCTCTCCTAGTATTATTTAGAGGTAGAAAATAAGAGAAAAAGACAAAGGTGTTAAATAAATTAATGAATTGTCTTCAAAAGTAGAAATACACCCCCAAAATCAAAATCCATGCATCAAAATTAGTTTCTGTGTGATGTTTCACATTAATTGGGCAATGTCATGTATCCTCTTAGTTTTACTTAGATGTAGAAAATAAGATAAAAAATCAAAAGTATTAAATTAATTAATGAACATCTTCAAAACTAGATATAATACCCAAAATCAATATACACATAACGAAATCAGTTTTTGTGTCATTTTTTACATTAATTTGACATTTTCATCTATCCTAGTTTTATTTAGCAGAAGAAAATAAGAGAAAACGCCAAAAGTGTTAAATAAATTAATGAATGTCTTCAAACGTAGAAATAAACACCAAAATCAAAATCCATGTATCAAATTTGGTTTTTGTGTGGGTTTTCTTATTAATTGGACAATGTCATCTATCTTAGTTTTATTTAGATAAGTAAATATGCAAAAAAAATGTTAAATATATTAGGAAATATCTTTGAAAGTAGTAATAAACCCCAAAACTGAAATCCATGTATCAAAATCAATATATGTGTGATTTTTCACATTAATTAGACAATGTCATCTATCCTTCTAGTTTTATTTAGAGGAATAAAATAAGATAAAAAGCCAAAAGTGTTAAATAAATTAATGAATGTCTTTAAAAGTAGAAATAACCCTCAAAATTGAAATCCACATATCAAAATTAGTTTTTGTGTGATTTTTCACATTAATTAGACAAAGTCATCTATCCTAGTTTTATTTATAAGAAGAAAATAAGATAAAAAGTTAAAATTGTTAAATAAATTAATGAATGTCTTTGAAAGTGGAAATAAACTCCAAAATCAAAATATACATATGAAAATTAGTATCAGTTTCAGTGTGATTTTTCTCATTTTATGCACAATGATAATGGATAATGTCATCTATCCTAGTTTTATTTAGAGGATAAAATAAGATAAAAATATAAAGGTGTTAAATAAATTAATGAATGCATTCAAAAGAAGAAATAAACACCAAAATAAAAATCCATGTATCCAAATTTAGTTTCTTTGTGATTTTTCACATTAATTGGAGAATGCCATCTATCCTAGTTTTATTTTGAAGAAGAGAAAAAGACAAAAAGACAAAGGTGTTAAATAAATTAATTTATGTCCTCAAAAGTATAAATAAATTAAAAATTAAAATCTATGTATCAAAACCAGTTTATGTTGGATTTTTCACATTAACTGGACTATGCCATCTATCCAAGTTTTATTTAGAGGAAGAAAATAAGATAAATAAACCAAAAGTGTTAGATTCATTAATGAATGTCTTTGAAAGTACAAATAAACCCCATATTTAACACCCAAGTATCAAAATCAATTTCTATGTGATTTTTGACATTAATTAGACAATGTCATCATCCTATCTTTATTTAGAGAAGAAAATAAGAGAAAAAGCCAATCGTGTTAAATAAATTAGTGAATGTTTTCAAAAGTGGAAATAGAGCCCAAAATAAAAGTCTTGGTATCAAAATTAGTTTTTATGTGATTTTTTAAATTAATTGCACAATGAAATTATCCTAGTTTATTTATAAAAGAAAATAAGAGAAAAAGCCAAAAGTGTTAAATAAATTAATGAATTACTTCAAAAGTAGAAATAAATCCCAAATTTGAAGTGAGGAGACTTCGTCCTCTCTCTAGGGTTCACTCCGTCCTCTCTCTAGCTCTTCTCCCCAGCGGCGCCGCTGGGGGGAGGGGAGAAACTTTTCGAATCTTCCCTCCCCCTGGCCTCAATGACGGTCAGCTAGGTCTGTGATTGTGCGAGTAGTACCTAGTTATCTAAGGAGGTGGCATCTCCAGTTGATCCGTAGCAGCCCCTTGTGCCCTGGTTCGAAGCAGAAAGGATGTGCTGTGAGGTTCCCAATCCATAATGATGAATCGGCATTTTGACTTCGTCGAATCTATTCCATTCAAGAGTGATGGATAGATAGGAGCTGATCTAGGTCCAGAACGGCCCTTGTGCTGCTGCTCCGAGCTGGTGAGGCCAGGTGGTCTCCACACCATCTCATTCCCCAGCATCTGCTCATCTGGTGGTCGAGTGTTCCTGGGATCCAAGATATTGGTGTTCTTCGACTTTGACTGGATGGGATGTGTGGGCTCTGATTTCCAAAACCACGATATAAACTTAGCGGAAGCGATTCGATTAACAGCGAAAGACAAAAATCACGGGAAATTAAAACTTTTCGAGATAAGAGCTTGAATCTATAAAAACTTCTTTCATAAAAGGAGATAAACTATTTACATCTCAGATAATTACTTCTTGAGTAATTATATACAACATGATACAAAATCTCAAGAACTCAAAACCAAAATCTCAGACCAAAAGACTCCAAGGACCTGAGAGTACAGAGAACACATAGGACTGACTATCTAACTAGACAACTCAGCAGTATGAATCTCCACCTGAGATTTACTGCTGCTCCTGATGTTGCTGCTGCTGATATTGGTCACCTGAAGATTGATTCCTTCACCCTCGACGACCACCTAAAAAGTTGAAATCTACGGGGTGAGACAATTTTAAATAATTGTCCCAGCGAGAGTTATAACTCTTCGCTAGAAGCTTTATTATAGCAACCAAGAATAACATAGGCAATAAAAGCTTTAAGGTAATCAGCAGCAGATTGTTATCAAATAGAACAACAACATTTAAGGAATATGAAGAACATGTATACTAAGTAATGTATCTTCAACCAATGTATCTCGTAGTTCAACCTAAGCAGATATGCTACGCGGTTGATTATGTTTTACAAACATCATTATGCCCTGCAGAGATGAGGTATACCGCTCATACTCCAACCGATCACTATTAAGTCGCATCGGTATCATACATAGGTCATCAAAAGAGCCGAATTCTTATGACCTCATCTTCCTCAGTCAGTAAGAGGATCAACATGCAGGACATCTAGTGTCTCTACTACTATAGCTTACCAGGGTATTCTGGTACTTCGCTATTAGAGTCACAGTGGCATTCTGTACTCTCTTCGCTACTGAAAGATTTCTTGTTTATCTCTCATCGATGCGGTATAAAAGATTTCCTCGGGAGATTAGTGTTACATCACCCCGGCATAAAACATAGTGAAGGATTGATAGATTAACATACATCTACATCAATTCCTACACTAGGATGTAAGGAAATTCACATCCATATTACCCCACATATTCAAAAGTATGTCCTCCAGGAATCCCCTTAGGAAAACCTGTTTCACCATCATTTAACTCCTGACAATGATGGATCTATGATCAGGGCTCTACATGGGATGATTATACTTGATTAGTTAGGTACATTTCAGTATTCTTTTATCATCATACATGTTTTCAAACATTAATCATTAGCATAGCAGCTATGAAGGAAGAATACTAAATGTAACAAGCCTAACTCTCATCAATTATCATTTCTCAATATTCTCATCACAAGTCATCTCTTAAAGCATGACCTTGATGGTATTCATGGCTCTCACAGCCTATCAATCTCATAAGATGCTATTAACAAGGCATCAGGATATATCACTATTCATAAAGCTAACAACATGCTTTCAATGAATATAGTATCATCATCCATACCTGGATATGATCATCCTCATAAAGGAACCTGCATGGTTAAATCAAATGATAATAGTAAATAACTCATTTAAAGAAGTTGTATCTCCCTACTCATACAAGAGCTAGGGTTCCCTGGTTTTCATCAATTAGGGTTTACTATTCACATTACATGTCATCACCCTAGAATTAGGGTTTACTTTTCACCTCATGGTGAAATGATCTCATAACATACTCATGTATGAGAAACATCATCATTAAAGACCTCAGATAAGATTAAGATTCATCAATTATCATAATTAGGGTTTCCATGATCTCACATAAGTGGATCATACCTAAACTTGCACATTCATGTATATTGAAGGTATTTTACTTGAGTTTTCATTATAATTGGTACTTTCTCTCTCCTCTAACTAGTAGATAGTGATTACACCACTCTAGATTAGGTTGGGTTAAGTCCTCATTGATTAACACAAGTCATCTCATCACTATCATGTGATTAGGGTTTGATTAAAACAAGGTATCACTCAATTGAACCTTTCAGGGGCATTTTGGTAATTTACCCATTGACCATCATCATGGATCAATTCATTAGCAACTTAGTCCCTTAACATCTTAGGTTACCATTTGGGTTTAGATTAGATCATCATTGAACCATTTACACCTTCAAGTGATTAAGTATAATCAACCTTGAAGGTCTCCAATTGGTTTAGGGTTTAACCTTCAACCTTCAACCCATTTGATTATTAAACGACCTTGAACTTGTTTAATCTCAAATGACCTTGAATCCATTTGAACCTTAAACGAGTGTGGACCCACTTAATCTTAAACGGGTGTGGACCCATTTAATCTTAAACGGGTGTGGACCCATTTAAGTCCAAACGAGTGTGGACCCGTTTGAGCCTAAACGAGTGTGAACCCGTTTGAGCTTAAACGGGTGTGAACCCGTTTGAGCTTAAACGGGTGTGAACCCATTTGGACTCAAACGAGTGTGAACTCATTTGGGCTTAAACGAGTGTGAACTCGTTTGGTCTAAAACGATTGTGGGTCTACTTGGGTTCAAACCGCATGAACATAAAAGGTGACACAAAGTTTATGCTTGAAAAGGATTTCTTATGTTGAAGCTTTCAATTGGCCCAAGCCATGTTAACCATATACAAATTGAGTCAATTAGGATGAGCCTGAATCAACTGGACACCAAATTGACCCTCAATTGAAAGCCAATTAGGGTTAAATCTAACTCAAATAGGGTTTCCAATCGGCTAATCATCAATGTTCAACAATATGATTCAAATCAGAGTTGAACCTATCAATTGGCCTCCAATTGGGCCCAAACTTGGCTCAAACGGTCTTGCGGTCGTTTGGATGACCTGCAAACGATCTTGAGACCGTTTGCCCAAAGTTTGACGAAAAACCAAAATGATTTGATAAGGGTTGAGCCCTAATTAAATTAAAAATAAGCACTTTTCATTAATTTATCAACATCTTGTAATTGGACCCTCAAACCATCAAATTTCTTTAACCCTAGACCTCAAAACGATCTTGGGGTGTCACTAAATGAGTGTGATATCGTTTGGATGAACCCCCAAACGGGTTGGAACCCGTTTGGGTCCTTCAACCCAAAATTCAACAAGATCTATATTGAAATCAGCAACTTTCACCCGATTAGGGTTAGGTTATTGAAGTGTCTTCAACTCTTAATTGGTTAGGAATTAGATTACAATTCTTTGTAGGAATGAAATTCAATATATTATGAACAGGTATCCCAAATGGTCAACGCTTGGTCAACTCACTCAAATGGGTTGGAACCCATTTTCCCAAAAGTTCAAGTTAATTAGTTTGGAAAAATCAGTACTTAATTCAATTCTATTGCCTAATTGATTGGCCTTCAACCTACGATTCCTTTGTAGTTAACCCCTCAAATTTGGTGGGTCATTGGCCTACAAAATTTTGAACAGAAAACCCAAACGGTCCACGCTTGGTCAACCCTATGAAATGGTCTTGGGGTCGTTTTGATCCAAATGATCTTGCAGGATCGTTTGAGATCAAACGGGTTGAACCCGTTTGACCTTAAACGAGTTGCACCCGTTTGGACCAAAAGGGTTCAGGGTCGTTTCATAAAGTGACATAGGAATCCACGCCCATCATCCTCAACCTCTGTTTAGGTCGGTTCCTCCACCGTTTTGGTTGCAAAAGAGCAAGGAAGAAGGGAGGTAGAAGAAGAACTAATCATAGAAAACAAGAACAAAGATATGCATAACAAAGCTAAGGGTTAGAGTTATAAAACCCGCCTCAAACGTGGTTCCTAGAGCTTCCCAGCTTCCAAGCTTCAAGCCTTTAATGGCGTCTTGAGCTCCACAGGTCGGCCAAGGTCAATTCTTCAAGAAAAAGATGGGGATGGTCGGCTAGAACAAGGAACCTAAGTAAGAAAACTAGCAATTCAACCTTGTAATACGATTTCCTCCATGAATCCAAGCTAGAAGGTGGTGTTCTATTACCTAGAATAGGTTGGTCGTCCCCTTGAGCTCCTGAGCTTTGCTTTGGCCGATTGAGAAAGATAAGAAGTGAGGAAGTGAAGGAAAACGTTTGCTTGGTTTGGAAAGAAAGGTGCTTATATAGTTTAGGCTGATTTACACCATAAAGACCTCTAGAACTTTGAAATTCTCATCCAAGTCCTTTATTATTTAAGGGAACGTCCAATATCATCTAAACTTATGCAAAGCTCATGAAATCTCAAGATCTAGGGGTAAATAAAGCCAACTTTCAACTAGGGTACATACATGAAAGGTTTCCTTACTCAAACTTAGTGAATTTTATGTACAAAGGTCATTTTTCTTATCTGATTATTCATTGATGTGTCCCTTTCACCATTTCTACTCTAAATGATGACAAGAGTCATACAAGATGTTCTAGATGGTGTATTTTACAAGTTGCACCCCTCAAATTGGGTAAACTGCATTTTTACTCCAAATTAGGGTTTTTAAGCATAAGGATTATTCCACAAGCTGCATCTAGATGCCCAAGCTTGGGAAATCCATCATGTCTCATCATATTCACTCATATGATGTCTCATTATCAAAAGAACATCTTAACATGTGCAATTGCAAGTTAACCCCTTAACTGGGTAATTTACACATAAGCCCATGCATTACCAAAATAATACTACAACTTTGATTAAAAAGGACAAAATTGAAAGTATATGTTCTTGAGGAACTTAATTACATGTAAAAAGATAATCACATGGTTTAATTACATATTTAGGCAAAACACCTAGGGTTAGTTTATAACCCAGGTCAGGGATGTTACAGGATGCATCTTGGCGTTGGGTGGGTTCTCTCACTGAGCGGTCTCGTCGCTGGTGTTCCTCGGCAACGTCGGGATCCTGATCCCTTTTCGACGATTCCAGCAATAAAGGCCTCCTCAATTGGGTGACCGGGTTCCCCTTGGTCTGTTTGGAGATGCAGCCTATCTTTGCGGTTATGGTGGTGCCCCTTTCTGGGGCTCATGTTCTTGCCCTATTCCAGTTTCTAGTTTCCAGTTTCCCTTGGTTGGACACAGAGGTGGAGGGTGTTCTCTTTAGGTGGCTGGGGTCTTCCCTACGGTCCCCTGTGCGGCATCCCGACATCAGTTTGCAAGCTTCCCCAATGTTGGCTCTTGACCATCGATGTTGATCCTCTCCACAGGGTCTCAAAGTGACAAGGCAACGGCTAATTCCAGCCTGGCGACTAGAGGCCTATCCTGCCGTTGTAGCTTCGGGTGTACACCAGGCGTTCTATGGCAGTGCGACCTCTAGCCATTTGAGAAGGACACCTTCAAGGTGTTTGATGAAAAGCCTCAGTTTGATGCAATGTTTCTATGCAAACAGCAACTCCCAGCTCTAGTGAGATTCTTATTCTTGCTCAATGTGGATAGCAGAAGCAAGGTCTCTAGATGTATGCAAGTGTTGATAGTCGGACATGTCCTCTCCTTGTGGGTGAACTGAACGCTAGAGGCTCTATGGATGCATGTCTCTAGCAGTAAAAGTCTATGGAAGTTTGCTGACGATGCTCTTGTTGAGCTCAAACTATTATTTTGCTTGGACCTTTTTGAGTGAAGTAATGACCAGGTGCAGATGGCCACTGCTTCAGGGAGAAAGACTTTGAGTGACAGTCATGTCTTTCTTGTTTTGCTATCTTATGTGTTCTTGCTGAGTTTGTTCTTGGGGTTGGGACAGGCGATGACTTGCCCTTTTGATTTGGCAGAAGTGATGGAGTTCATTCAGGCATCTTTGTGGGTGCTATGTTTTGGTCCTGTATGCTCTCCCTCCCCCTTCTAGGTCCTTCGGGCTTGTTTCTATATCCTGCCCCTTCTCTTGGTCTTTCTTAGTTTGGAGTCTTCTTTTGTTGGATCCCTTTTATGTCTCCCTACGTGGAGACTTGGAATCTGTTTTGTTTCCCCAAGGGGCACAATTTGTACCCAAAGTTTTTGGTTTTATTAGTAACAGGATTTTGAGCGACCAAAAAAAATCCCAAATTTGAAATCCACTTGTTAAAATTCGTTTTCGTGTGATGTTTCACATTAATTACTCAATGCCTCCCAGTTTTATTTAGAGAAGAAAATCAGAGAAAAAGCCTAAAGTGTTGCATAAATTAATGACTATATTTTAAAGTAGAAATAAACCCCAAAATTGAAATCCATGTATCAAAATTAATTTTTGTGTGATTTTTCATATTAAATGGGCAATGTCATATATCCTTCTTTTAATTAGAGGAAGAAAATAAGAGAAAAAGACAAAGGTGTTCAATAGATTAGTGAATGTCTTCAAAAGTAGAAATAAACCCCAAAATCAAAATCTACGTATCAAAATAATTTATATGTGATTTTTAACATTAAATGGACAATGTCATCTATCCTCCTAGTTTTATTTAGATGAAGAAAATAAGAGAAAAACCCAAAGGTGTTAATAAATTAATGAATTTCTTTCAAAGTATAAATAATCCCCAAATCTAAATACACGTATCAAAATCAGTTTTTTTGTGATTTTGCACATTAATTGTATAATGCCATCTATCCTAGTTTTATTTATAGGAAGAAAATATAAGAAAAAGCCAAAAGTGTAGAATAAATTGATGAATGCCTTTGAAAGTAGAAATAAACCCCAAAATTGAAATCCACATATCAAAATTATTTTTTGTTTGATTTTTCACATTTATTAGACAATATCATCTATCCCAGTTTTATTTATAAGAAGAAAACAACAGAAAAAGCTAAAAGTGTTAAATAAATTAATGAATATCTTTGAAAGTGGAAAAAGACCCCAAAATAGAAATATATGTATCACAATCAATTTTTGTGTGATTTTTCATATTATATGGACAATGACAACTATCATAGTTTTATTTAGAGAAAGAAAATAAGAGAAAAAGACAAATCTGTTCAATTAATGAATGAATGTCTTCGAAAGTAGAAATAAACCCCAAAATAAAAATCCATGCATCAAAATCAATTTTTGTGAGATTCTTCCCATTAACTGGTCAATGCCATCTATCCTAGTTTTATTTAGAGGAAGAAAATAAGAAAAAAAGACAAAGGTGTTAAATAAATTAATGAATCCCTTTAAAAGTATAACTGAACTCCAAAATAAAAATCCTCACATCAAAATCAGTTTCTATGTGCTTTTCTCACATTAATTGGACAATGTCATCTATCCTAGTTTTATTTAGAGGAAGAAAATATGAGAAAAAGACAAAAGTGTTAAATAAATTAGTGAGTCTTCAAAAGTAGAAATAGACCTCAAAATCAAAATCCATGAACCAAAATCAGTTATTGTGTGATTTTTCAAATTAATTGGACAATTTCATATATCTTAATTTTATTTAGAGAAGAAAATATGCAAAAAAATCCTGAAGTGTTACATAAATTATTGAATGTCTTCAAAAGTAGAAATAACCCCTGAAATCAAAATTCACGTATCAAAATTAGCTTTGTGTGATTATTCACATTAATTGGACAATGCCATCTACACTAGTTTTATTTATAGGAAGAAAATAAGAGAAACAACACAAAATGTTAAATTAATTAATGCATGTCATCAAAAGTAGAAATAGACCCCAATTTAAAATCAACATAGCAAAATTAGTTTCTATTTTATTTTTCACATTAATTAGAAAAATTCATCTTTCCTAGTTTTATTTAGAGGAAGAAAATAAGAGAAAATGCCAACAGTGTTACATACATTAATGAATGTCTTCGAACATAGAAATAGACCCAAAATCAAAATCCACATATCAAAATTAGTCTTTTCACATTAATTAGACGATGCCATCTATCCTAGTTTTATTTAGAGGAAGAAAATAAGACAAAATTCCAAAAGTGTTAAATAAATTAATGAATGTCTTCTAAAGTATAAATAGAACCCAATTCAAAATCCACATATCAGAATTAGTTTATATGTGATTTTTCATATTGATTGGACAATGTCATCTTTCCTAGTTTGATTTTGAGGAAGAAAATAAAAGAAAATGCCAATAGAGTTAAATAAATTAATAAATGTCTTCAAAAGAAGAAATAGACCCCAAAATCAAAATCTGCGTATCAAAATTGTTTTTTGTGTGATTTTTCACATTAATTGGAGAATTCCATCTATGCTAATTTTATTTAGAGGAAAAAATAAGAAAAAAGGCCAAAAGTGTTAAATAAATTAATGAATGTCTTATGAAGTAGAAATAAAACCCAATTCAAAATCTACATATCAAAATTAGTTTCTATGTGATTTTTCATATTAATTGGACAATGTCATCTTTCCTAGTTTTGTTTTGAGGGAGAAAATAAAAGAAAATGCCAATAGAGCTAAATAAATTAATATATGTCTTCAAAAGTAGAAACAGACCCCAATATCAAAATTTGCGTATCAAAATTGATTTATATGTGATTTTTCACATAAATTGGACAATGCCATCTATCCTAGTTTTATTTAGAGGAAGAAAATAAGAGAACCAAAAGTGTTAAATAAAGTATTGAATGTCTTTTGAAGTGAAATAATGTCTTTAAAAGTAGAAATAAATCTCAAAATCAAAATCCACATATTAAAAGTAGTTTATATGTCATTTTTCACATTAATTAGATAATGACATCTATACTAGTTTTACTTAGAGGAAGTGAATCAAAGAAAAACCCTAAGGTGTAAAATATATTATTTAAAGTCTTTGAAAGTAGAAATAAACCCCAAAATCAAAATCTACGTACCAAAATATGTTTCTTTGTGATTTTTCACATTAATTGGAAAATGACATCTATCTTAGTTTCATTTAGAGAAAGAAAATAAGAGAAAAGTACAAAAGTGTTAAATAAACTAACGAATGTCTTTGAAAGTGGAAATGGACCTCAAAATCATGATCCACATATCAAAATCAGTTTCTATGTGGTTTTTAAAATAAAATGGATGAAGCCATCTATCTTAGTTTTATTAAGAGGAAGAAAATAAGATAAAATGACAAAGGTGTAAAATAAATTCATGAATGTCTTCACAAGTAGAAATAAACCCCAAAATCAAAATGCATGTATCAAAATCAATTTTGATGTGATTTTTTGCATTAATTGGACATTGCCATATATCCTCCTAGTTTTATTTAGAGGAACAAAATAAGAGAAAATCAAAAGTGTTAAATAAATTAATGGATGTATTTGAAAGTAGAAATAATCCTCAAAATCAAAATCCACATATCAAAATTAGATTTTTATTAGTTTTGCACTTTAATCGGATAATTTCATCTATCCTAGTTTTATATAAAGAAAGAAAATAAGAGAAAACAAATATGAAGTGTTAAATAAATTAATGAATGAAGTAGAAATAGATCCCAAAATTGAAATCCATGTATCAAAATTAGTTTTTGTGAGAAATTTCACATAAATTAGATAATGCCATCTATCATAGTTTTATTTAGAGAAGAAAATATGAGAAAAAGCCAAAAATGTTAAATAAATTAATGAATGTATTTAAAAGTAGAAATAAACCCAAAAAATCAGAATCCACATATCAAAATTAGATTCTATGTGATTTTTCGCATTAATTTGACAATGCCATCTATCCTCCTAGTTTTATTTAGAGGAAGATAATGAGAGAAAAAGCCAAAAGTGTTAAATTAATTAATGAATGCCTTCAAAAGTAGAAATAAACCCCCACATCAAAATTAGTTTTTTATTTGTCACATTAATTGGATAACGTCATCTATCCTAGTTTTATATATAGGAAGAAAATAAGAGAAAACACCAAAAGTGTTAAATAAATTAATGAATGTCATCAAAAGTGGAAATAGACCCCAAAACAAAAATCCATGTATCAAAATCAGTTTATGTGTGATTTTTCACACTAAATGGACAAAGCCATCTCTTCTAGTATTATTTAGAGTTAGAAAATAAGAGAAAAAACAAAGGAGTTAAATAAATTAATGAAATATCTTCAAAGTAGAAATATACCCCCAAAATCAAATTCTACATATAAAAATTATTTTCTATGTTATTTTTCACATTAAGTGGACAATTTCATGTATCCTTTGAAAGTGTTAAATAAATTAATGAATGCCTTTGAAACTAGAAATAAACACAAAAATCAAAATCCACATATCAAAATTTGTTTTTGTGTGATTTTTCAGATTAATTGGACAATGTCATCTATCTTAGTTTTATTTAGACATGTAAATATGAGAAAAAAAGTGTTAAATAAATTAGGAAATGACTTTGAAAGTAGTAATAAACCCCAAAACCAAAATCAACTTATCAAAATAAATATATATGTGATTTTTCACATTAATTGGACAATTTCATCTATCCTTCTTGTTTAATTTAGAGGAACAAAATAAGAGCAAAAGCCAAAAGTGTTAAATAAATTAATAAATATCTTTGAAACTAGAAATAACCCTCAAAATCAAAATCCATGTATCAAAATTAGTTTTTGTGTGATTTTTCATATTATTTGGACAATGCCATCTATCCTAGTTTTATTTATAAGAAGAAAATAAGAGAAAAAGACAAAATTACTATATAAATTAATGAATTTCTTTGAAATTGGAAATAGACCCTAAAATTAAAATACACGTATCAAAATTAGTATCAATTTCTGTTTGATTTTTCTCATTATATGGACAATGAGAACTATCCTAGTTTTATATAGAGAAGAAAATAAGAAAAAAATACAAAGGTGTTAAAAAATTAATGAATTCTTTGAAAGTAGAAATAAACCACAAAATCAAAATCCACGTATAAAAATAAGTTTCCTTATGATTTTTCACATTAAATGGACAATGTCATCTATCCTAGTTTTATTTAGAGGATGAAAATAAGTTAAAAATATAAAGGTGTTAAATAAATTAATGAATGCCTTTAAAAGAAAAAATAAACCCCAAAATAAAAATACATGTATCTAATTCAGTTTATGTGTGATTTTTCACATTAACTGGAGAATGCCATCTATCCTAGTTTTATTTTGAAGAAGAGAAAAATACAAAGGTGTTAAATAAATTAATGTATGTCTTTAAAAGTAGAAATAAATTGAAAAATTAAAATCTATATGTCAAAACCAGTTTCTGTTGGATTTTTCACATTAACTAGACTATGCCATATATCCATGTTTTATTTAGAAGAAGAAAATAAGATAAAAAATCAAAAGTGTTATATTCATTAACGAATGTCTTCAAAAGTATAAATAAACCTCATAATTGAAACTCACATATCAAAATCAGTTTATGTGTGATTTTTCACATTAATTAGAGAATGCCATCTATCCTAGATTTATTTAGAGAAGAAAATAAGAGAAAAACCTAAAGGTGTTAAATAAATTAATGAATGTCTTTTAAGGTAAAAATAATCCCCAAAATCTAAATTCACATATTAAAATCAATTTTTTTCTGATTTTTCACATTAATTATACAATGTCATCTATCCTAGTATTATTTAGAGAAGAAAATAGAAGAAAAAGCCAAAAGTGTTAAATAAATTGATGAACGTCTTTGAAAATAGAAATAAACCCCAAATTTGAAATCCACGTATCAAATTTATTTTTTGTTTGATTTTTCACATTAATTAGACAATGTCATCTATCCTAGTTTTATTTATAAGAAGAAAATAGGAGAAAAAGCTAAAATTTTTAAATAATTAATGAATATCTTTGAAAGTGGAAAAAGACTCCAAAATAGAAATATACATGTCATAATCAGTTTTAGTGTGATTTTTCACATTATATGGACAATGACAACAATGGTAGTTTTATTTAGAGCAAGAAAATAAGAGAAAAAGGCAAAGGTGTTAAATTAATGAATGAATGTCTTTGAAAGTAGAAATAAACCCCAAAATCAAAATCCATATATCAAAATCAGTTTTTGTGAGATTATTCGCATTAAGTGGTCAATACCATCTATCCTAGTTTTATTTAGAGGAAGAAAATAAGAGAAAAATACAACGGTGTTAAATAAATTAATGAATTCCTTCAAAAGTAGAAATGAACCCCAAAATAAAAATACATGTATCCAAATCAGTTTCTATGTGATTTTTTCACATTAATTGGACAATGTCATCTATCCTAGTTTTATCTAGAGGAAGAAAATATGTGAAAAAGACAAAAGTGTTAAATAAATTAGTGAGTTTTCAAAAGTAGAAATAGACCCCAAAATAAAATCCACGAATCAAAATTAGTTATTGTGTGATTTTTCACATTAATTGGACAATTTCATCTATCCTATTTTTATTTAGAGAAGAAAATATGCAAAAAAATCTTGAAGTGCTAGATAAATTATTGAATGTCTTCAAAAGTAGAAATAAACCTTGAAATCGAAATTCACATATCAAAATCAATTTTGTGTTATTATTCACATTAATTGGACAATGCCATCTATACTAGTTTTATTTACAGGAAGAAAATAATAATAAAAAGTCAAAAGGGTTAAATTAATTAATGAATGTCTTCAAAAGTAGAAATATACCTCAATTTAAAATCAACATAGTAAAATTAGTTTATGTTTGATTTTTCACATTAATTAGACAATGTCATCTTTCCTAGTTTTATTTAGAGGAAGAAAATAAGAGAAAAGGCCAACAGTGTTAAATAAATTAATGAATATCTTTGAAAGTAGAAATAGACCTAGAATCAAAATCCACATATCAAAATTAGTCTGTGTATGATTTTTCACATTAATTAGACAATGCCATCGATCTTAGTTTTATTTAGACAAAGAAAATAAGAGAAAAAGCCAAAAGTGTTAAATAAATTAATGAATGTCTTCTAAAGTATAAACAGAACCCAATTCAAAATCCACATATCAAATTAGTTTCTATGTGATTTTTCATATTAATTGGACAATGCCATATTTCCTAGTTTTATTTAGAGGAAGAAAATAAACAAAATGACAATAGAGTTAAATAAATTAATGAATGTCTTCGATAGTAGAAATAGACCCCAAAATCAAAATTCGTGTATCAAAATTGATTTTTGTGTGATTTTTCACATTAATTGGACAATGCCATCTATCCTAGTTTTATTTAGAGGAAGAAAATAAGAGAATAGGCCAAAAGTGTTAAATAAATTAATGAATGTCTTCTAAAGTAGAAATAGAACCCAATTCAAAATCCACATATCTAAATTAGTATATGTGTGATTTTTCATATTAATTGGACAATGTCATTTTTGCTAGTTTTGTTTAGAGGAAGAAAATAAAAGAAAATGTCAATAGAGTTAAATAAATTAATATATGTCTTTGAAAGTATAAATAGACCCCAATATTGCAATCTGCGTATCAAAATTGATCTCTATGTGTTTTTTCACACAAATTGGACACTGCCAGCAATCCTATTTTTTTTAGAGGAAGAAAATAAGAGAGTGAAAAGTGTTAAATAAATTAATGAATTTCTTTAAAAGTAAAAAATAATGTCTTTAAAAGTAGAAATAAACCTCAAAATCAAAATCCACGTATTAAAATGGTTTCTATGTCATTTTTCACACTAATCAGATAATGACATCTATCCTAGTTTTACTTAGAGGAAGTGAATAAGAGAAAAAACCAAAGGTGTTAAATATATTATTTGATGTCTTTAAAAGTAGAAATAAACCCCAAAATTAAAATCTACGTACCAAAATTAGTTTTTTTGTTATTTTTCACATTGATTAGAAAATGACATCTATCTTTCTTTCATTTAGAGGAAGAAAATAAGAGAAAAGTACAAAAGTGTTAAATAAATTAATGAATGTCTTCGAAAGTGGAAATGGACCTCAAAATAGAAATTTATATATCAAAATCAATTTCTATGTGCTTTTTAAAATAAAATGGACGAAGCCATCTATCTTAGTTTTATTAAGAGGAAGAAAATAAGAGAAAATGACAAAGGTGTAAAATAAATTCATGAATGTATTCAAAAGTAGAAATAAACCCCAAAATCAAAATACATGTATCAAAATTAGTTTCTATGCCATTTTTCACATTTAGTGGACAATGCCATCTATCATCCTATTTTATTTTGAGGAACAAAATAAGAGAAAAATCAAAAGTGTTAAATGAATTAATGGATGTCTTTGAAAGTAGAAATAATCCTCATATCAAAATTAGTTATTTATTAGTCTTGCACTCTAATAAGATAATGTCATCCATCCTAGTTTAATTTAAAGAAAGAAAATAAGAGAAAAAAGTCTAAAGTGTTAAATAAATTAATGACTGTCTTTAGAAGTAGAAATAGATCCCAAAATCAAAATTAACATATCAAAATCAGTTTTTGTTTGAAATTTCACATCAATTGGATAATGCCATCTATCATAGTTTTATTTAGAGAAGAAAATATGAGAAAAAGCCAAAAATGTTAAATAAATTAATGAATTTCTTCAAAAGTAGAAATAACCCCCAAAATTAAAATCCAAGTATCGAAATTAATTTCTATGTGATTTTTCACATTAATTTGGAAATGTCATCTATCCTCCTAGTTTTATTTAGAGGAAGAGAATGAAAGAAAAAGCCAAAAGTGTTCAATAAATTAATGAATGCCTTCAAAAGTAGAAATAAACCCCCACAATCGAAATCCACATATCAAAATTATTTTTATTGTGATTTGTCACATTAATTGGATAACATCATCTATCCTAGTTTTATATATACAAAGAAAATAAGAGAAAATGCCCAAAGTGTTAAATAAACTTAGGAATGTCAAATTAGTTTATGTGGGATTTTTCACATGAAATGGACAATGCCATCTCTCCTAGTATTATTTAGAGGTAGAAAATAAGAGAAAAAGACAAAGGTGCTAAATAAATTAATGAATTGTCTTCAAAAGTAGAAATATACCCCCAAAATCAAAACCACGTATCAAAATTAGTTTCTATGTGATGTTTCACATTAACTTTACAATTTCATGTATCCTCCTGGTTTTATTTAGAGGTAGAAAATAAGAGAAAAAATCAAAAGTATTAAATTAAATAATGAATGTCTTCAAAACTAGATATAATCCCCAAAATCAAAATACACGTATCAAAAATAGTTTTTCTGTGATTTTTTACATTAACTTGACATTGTCATCTATGCTAGTTTATTTAGAAAAGGAGAATAAGAGAAAATGCCAAAAGTATTAAATAAATTAATGATCATCTTTGAAAGTAGAAAAAAACACAAAAATCAAAATCCCCTTATCAAAATTTATTTTTATGTAATTTTTCAGATTAATTGAACAATATCATCTATCTTAGTTTTATTTAGACATGTAAATATGAGAAAAAAAGTGTTATATAAATTAGGAAATATCTTTGAAAGTAGTAATAAACCCCAAAACCAAAAGTCCACGTATTAGAATCAATATATATGAGATTTTTCACATAAACTGGACAATGTCATCCATCCTTCTAGTTTAATTTAGAGGAATAAAATAAGAGAAAAAAGCCAAAAGTATTAAATAAATTAATAAATGTTTTCAAAACTGGACATAACCCTTAAAATCAAAATCAATGTATCAAAATTAGTTTTTGTGTAATTTTTCATATTAATGGACAACGTCATCTATCCTAGTTTTATTTATAAGAAGAAAATAAGAGAAAAAGCTAAAATTGCTAAATAGATCAATGAATGTCTCTCAAAGTGTAAATAGGCCCCAAAATCAAAATACACGTATCCAAATTAATATCCATTTCTATTTGATTTTTCTCATTATACGGACAATGACAATCATCCTAGTTTTATTTAGAGAAGAAAATAAGAGAAAAAGACAAAGGTGTTAAAAAAATTAATGAATGCTTTGAAAGTAGAAATAAACCACAAAATCAAAATCCACTTACAAAGATAAGTTTTTGTGTGATTTTTCACATTCGACCATGTCATCTATCCTAATTTTATTTAGAGGATGGAAATAAGATAAAAATACGAAGGTGTTAAATAAATTAATGAATGCCTTCAAAAGAAGAAATAAACCCCAAACTAAAAATCCATGTATCAAAATTCAATTTCTATGTGGTTTTTCACATTAATGGATAATGCCATCTATCCTAGTCCTAGGTTTATTTAGAAGAAGAGAAAAAAAGAAATAGATAAAGGTGTTGTATAAATTAATGAATGTCTTCAAAAGTAGAAATAAACCAAAAAATTAAAATCCTATAACTGCACTATGCCATCTATCCTAGTTTTATTCACTTGAAAGAAACAAGATAAAAAACCAAAAGTGTCATATAAATTAATCAATGTCTTTGAAAGAATAAATAAACCCCATAATTGAAACCCACGTATCAAAATCAGTTTCTATGCGATTTTTCACATTAATTGGACAATGCCATCTATCCTAGCTTTATTTTGAGAAAAAAAATCAGAGAAAAAGCCAAAGGTTTTAAATAAATTAGTTAATGTTTAGGAAAGTGGAAATATAGCCCAAAATGAAAGTCCACGTATCAAAATTAGTTTTTGTGTGATTTTTTACATTAATTACACAATGACATCTATCCTAGTTTTATTTAGAAAAGAAAATAAGAGAAAAAGACAAAAGTGTTAAATAAATTAATGAATTATTTCAAAATTAGAAATAAATCCCAAATTCAAAATCTACCTGTCAAAATTAGTTTATGTGTGATGTTTCACATTAATTAGACAGTGCCTTCTAGTTTTATTTAGAGAAGAAAATAGAGAAAAAGCTAAACTGTTAAATAAATAAATTACTATTTTTGAAAGTATAAATAAACCCCAAAATTGAAATCCACATATCAAAATTAGTTTATTTGTGATTTTTCATATTAAATGGACAATGTCATCTATCCTTCTTTTATTTAGAGGAAGAAAATAATAGAAAAAGACAAAAGTGTTCAATAGATTAGTGAATGTCTTCAAAAGTAAAAATAAACACCAAAATAAAAATTTGCCTATAAAAATTATTTCTATGTGATTTTTTACATTAAATGAACAATGTCATCTATCATCCTATTTTTTAGATGAAGAAAATAAGAGAAAAACCCAAAGATATTAAATAAATTAATGAATGTATTTTAAAGTATCAATAATCCCCAAAATCTAAATCCACATATCAAAATCAGTTTTTTGTAATTTTGCTCATGAATTTTACAATGGCATCTACCCTAGCTTTATTTAGAGGAAGAAATTAGAAGAAAAAGCTAAAATTGTTAAATAAATTGATGAATGTATTTGAAAGTAGAATTAAACCCCAAAATTGAAATCTACAAATCAAAATTATTTTTTGTTTCATTTTTCACATTAATTAGACAATATCATCTATCCTACTTTTATTTATAAGAAGAAAATAAGAGAAAAAGCTAAAAGTGTTAAATAAATTAATCAATATCTTTGAAAGTGGAAAAAGACCCCAAAATAGAAATATAAGCTTCTGTGTGATTTTTCACATTATATGGACAATGACAACTATCATAGTTTTATTTGGAGCAACAAATAAGAGAAAAAGACAAAGGTGTTAAATTAATGAATGAATGTCTTCAAAAGTAGAAATAAACCCCAATATCAAAATTCACGTATCAAATCAATTTTTGTGAGGTTATTGACATTAAGTGGTCAATCCCATCTATCCTAGTTTTATTTAGAGGAAGAAAATAAGAGAAAAACACAAAGGTGTTAAATAAATTAATGAATTCCTTCAAAATTAGAATAAACCCCAAAATAAAAATCCACGTATCAAAATCAGTTTCTATGTGATTTTTACACATTAACCGGACAATGTCATCTATCCTAGTTTTATTTAGAGGAAGAACATATGAGAAAAAGACAAAAGTGTTAAATAAATTAGTGAGTCTTCAAAAGTGAAATAGACCCCAAAATCAAAAATCCACGAATCAAAATCAGTTATAGTCTGATTTTTCACATTAATTAGACAATTTCATCTTTCCTAGTTTTATTTTGAGAAGAAAATATGCAAAAAAAATCTGAAGTGTTTGATAAATTATTGAATGTCTTCAAAATTATAAATAAACCCCAAAATCAAAATTCACATATAAAAATCAATTTTGTGTGAGTATCTACATTAGTTGGACATGGCATCTATATTAGTTTTATTAAGAGGAAGAAAATAAGAGAAAAAAGCCAAAAGTGTTAAATTAATTAAAGAATGTCTTTGAAAGTAGAAATATACCCAATTTAAAATCTACATAGAAAAATTAGTTTTGTGTTATTTTTCACATTAATTAGACAATGTCATCTTCCTAGTTTTATTTAGAGGAATAAAATAAGAGAAAAATCCAATTGTGTAATTAAATTAATGAATGTCTTCGAAAGTAGAAATAGACCCAAAATCAAAATACATGTATCAAAATTTATTTCTTTGTGTTTTTTCACATTAATTAGACAATGCCATCTATCCTAGTTTTATTTAGAGGAAGAAAATAAGAAAAAAGGGCAAAAGTTTTAAATAAATTAATGAATGTCTTTGAAAGTAGAAATAAACCCCAAAATTGAAATCCACATATAAAATTAGTTTCTATGTCATTTTTCACTTTAATTGGACAATGCTATCTATGTTGGTTTGACTTAGGGAAAGGGAATAAGAGAAAAAACCAAAGGTGTTAAAAAAATTAATGAATCTCTTTGAAAGTAGAAATAAAGCCCAAAATAAAAATCCACGTATCAAAATTAGTTTCTGTGTGATTTTTCACATTAATTGGACAATGACATCGATCCAAATTTTATTTAGAGGAAGAAAATAAGAGAAAAAGACAAAAGTGTGAAATAAAATAATGAATGTCTTTGAAAGTAGAAATAGACCTCAAAATTGAAATCAACTTATCAAAATCAATTTATGTGTATTTTTTCACTTAAAATGGACACAGACATTTGTCCTATTTTTATTAAGAGGAAGATAATAAGAGAAAAAGATAAAGGTGCTAAATAAATTCATGAATGTCTTCAAAAGTAGAAATAAACCCCAAAATCAAAATACACGTATCAAAATCAATTTCTATATAATTGTAACATACTCGAATCTAGATATATATGCGAACACTCCCTTCCTCTAGGCCCTATTTAATAATGTTAATAACTACTACCTAATTACTTAGTTTGAACTGTGTTAGAATAGTTGCAGACACATAGTTCCATGCATTCTAGAATGCCCTTTTTAAAATGATATGGTAAGATGAAATAACCATAATACATGCAACAAAAAATTTTGATGTGCAGATATACCAAACAATGGGTGTGTGTCCACACTGGTACTATAGAATAAACCTAGAATTATGATATAAAGAAATCAAGTTAATAGGTATTTTGGTATCACAATTTGTTATGAGAGGAATAAATATATTAAATTTAGGGTTAGTATACTAACAATGGCATCTGACAAGAAACATAGTCAAAAGGTAAAATTGAAGTCAAATTCGCATTCCTTACATTCCAAATTGCCTACCTAGCATTTTGGTCATTCTTTGGATAATGTTTTACCATCCAATTGAATTTGTAAATAAGTAAATAGAATGGCATAAATCTAATGTATAAAATCTAGGTAACACTATATTTTTCATCCTAAGTCCGTGATTTTTCTCTATCACATTATCTTAGTCGCTTTACTCTATAACGATTCAGTTCTAATCTACTTTGACTGGGTCCCTTAGAAGCTCATTCGTCTTCTCTACTTCCCCCCTCACAGAGGACCCGACAGTGGAGGAAGAAACACCCACTGTGCGCTCTACATCTCTTGCAATCCCTCTCATCTAACCAACAACAGAGTACAAAATCGACCATTAGCTTTGCCCTTTTGGTATGTGCTGCTTGAACCTAATCTATCCAGGGTTCCCGTAGTCTTCAACCCTAGATTTATCTAGAACTATGTCCTTCCCCTATTTCCTCCCATGGTGACATCTCCCCACCATTACAATCTGTCGTGCTTATAGGTACATATCTGAAGCTTATATGTGACCATGTAGAAGCTCAACTGGGCCACCAATGCTCCTTCTCAGACTCAACATATATTATGGATCAATACTTCATCATAAATCGATGATGGCCAGCATTAGTAGAGGTGAGGTTAGTCCCCCTGGCCTTCACAAAGTCCTTGGATCACCCCTTTTCTATATCTACAGTCTTCAAAACTAGATAACTCTTGGTGAATCACGGTATGTGAGTTTCCCCTTTTTTTCTTAAACTTGTGATGGTTTGTGTGAATGTCCTCCAGTCAGCTCACCCCTGCTCCATCATATTGAGTTTGTTTTATCATGATGAGTGGGCAATTCCATCTATTCAGTTTTTCTACCTCACTCTCTATATGTTTGTGCCACTATCATGGATCTCTAGCACTGACAGTCATGGAGGAGGGTCAGTGTATGTCTCTTCACCGTCGTGCTAGGGCTTGTGATTATGGCTTGACCATACCATTCCACCACCAGACTACTCTTGTGGTCCTCCCACTCTAGAAAGATGACCACAACCTGTGTCATACCCCAAGAAGGCCCTCACATCTCAGTCCTCCATTGAACCTTGTCAATCTATTACTCAAACTCTAGTTTTTTCCAATCTCCCATCGACAATTGAGTGTTCCATGAATCTAGTGCTAGATCTCCTTTAGACCAGTTATAGACTGATGGTGCTCAACTCAAGTTCATAGATTTAAGGGATTCCTATCTAGATCTCACCGTGCATGAGTCAAGGGTTGTTGATTGCAATCAAAGCTCTAGGATGATTGTCATCGGGGCTTGCACTAAGGAACCTTGATTAGTGACATTTTTCATAAAAGCCAAACTAAAATTTGAGATGTATCACATGCCTCACGTACATAATGTGCTTTTGCACCCCCTGATTTATTCAACCGCATGAGATTTTGTTTATGACAATGATAGTCAATAATTGGATGTGAGGGCACATGAGTCATTCTATTCAAAAGGAATGAAAACCATTTAAAAGTCTACAAATCATAGGTAATTATTGGTTAATTAGAAAAATATAAAAACATATATTTTTGCAATCAGAATATGCGGTGGATTTTATGGAATAGATTTGGTTTTGGATTTCCAACTTATAGTAGGATCATTCTCTAAATAAGAGAATCAAATGACTTCATTTTAATACAATTCACATGTATTTAGGTTGTGAAAATCCTAACCCAGAAATTAGGGAGTATTTTTAATACTTAGATGTCATCATAAGGTATGTACATCCTCTACTTTTTTTAAAACTTTATTTTTCTAAAACCCACTTTCATTTATGAGGCATCTCTTGAACTATAAATTTTACTTGAAATTCAATTATTAGACATTCATAATTCCTGATTTTGATTCATGTAAGTTCTTTTGGTTGATGAATTGTTTATTTACAATGGATCTTTGGGCCCCTCCTATTGTGATTACCTTTTATGAGAAATTGACTAGAATTCTAGTCTTGTCACTCTATTTATACATGTTACATGTTTGACTTGAATATCTAAAATAGTGGTACTTATGTACAACCATACATTGATATAGGGCGTGTGTATCCTTCTCGGGGTGTGTGTTTCCACCCTTTTTTCTTTTAGGCCATGATCCTATGGTGTTATGGACCTATTTTAGGTATATTTAGTCTACATTGTTATGCATGCAAAAAGTGTTATTGTTTTAAATTTGAATTGTGGTTTACTATTATGACAAGACACTTTTATTCTCATACTAGTTATCTGAATTTTAAATATTCCTCATTTCTCTTGTTATATTCCTCTTGAAACTTTCCTAAATTTTTTAAGATCCCTTCATGTGGGAACATGTCTTTTGTACTTTTAATCCCAGTATAATGCCCAAAGTGTTTTATACATGTACATACTCAGCCTTTGCTGACACATACCATTTTGTTTCCTATTTTTCAGGTTATGTTCCCTTCCACCCAGTTGTAGGTACATTAGAAGACAGGGATGCATAAAGATGGTATATCTAGTTTTGGATCTATGAATATCTTGGAATGGCCAGGTTGCCCTCTACAACAGGTTTTTCATGTGATTAGATTTATTAGATGTATATATTTTTTACTTTTATGTACCACCTTTTATGGTGAGGAACAATTATATAATGATACACATTGTAAATTTGTAATAGTTTCATTTCTGTTGCTCTATTATTACATGGAATTTGTATTGTACCATTTGAGTGGATCCCGTTTCAGGTCTCACTCTTTACAAAATGGTATCACAACAAAAAGAAGTCGATAACTTGACTATTTCAAGTTATCCTATAGTGTTTCTTAATTAGGTAATTAGGCAACCCTTTAGAGGTTATTGCTAGACCTATTTCTTTGTAGTGGTTTACCAATTAGTATTCCAATCCCTTATAAAATTGGTCACTACATCTTCTTACAAGACATCAGTTGTTGAGACATAGTACTTGGCAAATCTTGATCGCTTTACCCTCTCTATGGGGGTGTAATGATTGCTACATTGGATTCGGCTCTTCTAGTGATATATTCATATCTCTTGATTTATGGGAGGCTATCTAGACAAATTTTGTGTGGGTTGAGTTGGACACTCATATCTAGGTGTAACCCTAGTTGCCACATGAGACCCCTTTCATTTGTTGTTGTTCTAGCATGCCTAGTATAGATTCACTTGGTTACTAAGAATGCATGAATGGCAATTAGGATTGGATTGATTCCTTTGATGTTAAGTGTCACTATAAACTAGCTCAATTGTAGTTATACTATGCATTGCCCCCAACATGAGCATATCAGCATATTTATGCCCATATTGCCATCTATTTAAGAGATAAATATCACCCTCATTGGGATTGTCATGCTCGTGCATTAGAATCGATTGATGAAAGTGATAAGTTTAGTATACATCCTTAAATTATCACATCTCTCATCTCCAATTGTGTACTTGGTTTATCTAGTGATTGAGATGAATAGCTTGATTATATAGCTTACCTTATCGTGTGACGGCACTATGATTGAGAAAACCCTATATCTCTTCCTATAAAGTTGGGTAATCTTATGATTCCCTTAGGACTCAGTATGAGGTAGTGTGAATCATGATTAAGAATGACATGGGGAATGGTGAATGTCGTGCCATATTAGGGTTTGATGGAAGTCTACTGTGTGGAATAAAAAACCCTTATCCCTCCTATATGATATATATAGACATGTAGTCATATAACCTTTTAAGGTGATAGAAGGATCTGACCCCTTTTTTTGGAATGGGAGTGATGATAGAATGACATTGTATCTGTCATGTCGTGGAAGGTGAATGAATTGGTTCTCGGGATGAATTTGGCTCCAACTTTTGGATTTTCATCGCAACCTTTCATCGCTAAACATAATTTTATTATTAATTTATATGTATAAAAGAAAAGTTTTTAGATTTTATTGATGCTTTTAGAACCAAGTCACCACCACAACAAAGTTTGAGTTGTAAAGAAACCCTTTAATGAAGAAACACTTGAATAGAATAATTGACCTGATACCTGAGGACTAAGTGTGGTGTAAAGAGTATAAGGAAGATTTGGAAATGTAAGAGTGGGATTCACCCTTTTTCCCCTCTAGGTGATTAGGTAAGTCATAGATTAACCTTTAAGGGGTGGAGTTTTATATTCTTAGGAGTGTAGCTTAACTAAACGTATAATCAGGAGTATTAGTGGTTGCAATAAGCCATACTTAAATAACTCTTGGTAATATAGACAAATAAATGTAGCTACCACTTAATCAAGACTAGTGGTGAGCCTATCTAATTATATCACCCAAAATGTTACTTTAATTTACCTTCATATTCCTTTGAAAGATGAACTTAACACTGATAATACTAAGTGTTCAAAACAAAATCCTAATGTTATACATTTATCGTAATCTGCCTTATAGTTTATAAATAATAGATTGGTAGTCAAACACAAACCAATTAATTTCTTGGTTAAAATATGTAAATATATTCAACTTAAGAGAACCCTAATTTTGGAAGGAAAAGAAGACATATACGCATGTTATACCCTACTTTTTGTGGGCACCCAATATTCAACAGACATGGTAATTGAAAGAAAAAAAAATTAATTTAATAGTAATAATGATAGGAATCATGGTGTTTAAGGATTGATGTTTCTACACAAGTTTAGTCTACCAACTTGGAGGATGTAATGTGAATGGTTCTATTGGGAGATCTTTTTATGAAGATTGGTCATATATGATTAAGTGATGGAAAATGTGGAACTATAGAACAACCTACTGACCTCATGTGTGTAGTGGTTTCAGGAACGTAAGAAGATAATGGAACTACCATAGGAACATAGGTAAGCTTAGTGAATATAGCACCTCGTGAATATATCACCTCGTGAATATATCACCTCTTAGATAATCAATGCCATGGTGTAAAAAATTTCTAGAACATCTTGGAATATGATATTATGATGGGGACTTGATGCATGAAGTAATGTAGATCCATCATGTGGTTGTGGCTTTAAGTATGACATGGAATGGTGTACCATAATCCAGTGCATTAAGTATATCGGAATCTAGGATTAGTTTGACAATATTACTTAGTTCTCCTTGCTAGTTTCAGATGGGTTTTGGGGACGAAATCCTTTTTAAGTGGTGGAGTTTTCTAATGTACTCAAATCTAGATATATATGCTAATACTCCCTTCTTCTAGGCCCTATTCAATTATGTTAATAACTAGTATCTATTTACTTAGTTTGAATAGTGTTAGGAATAGTTGAAGACATACTACCATGCATTCAAGAATTCCCTTTTTAAAATGATATGGAAAGATGAAATAACCATAATACACACATCAATAAATTTTTATGTGCAAATATACCAAATAATGGGTGTGTATCCAAACTGGCACTATAGAATAAACCTAGAATTATGATATAAAGAAATCAAGTTAATATGTATTGTGGTATCACAATTTATTATGAGATGAGTAAATATATTAAATGTAGGATTAGTATACTAAAAATAGCATCTGAAAAGAAACATAGTCAAAAGGTAAAATTGAAGTCAAATTCAGATTCCTTACATTCCAAATTTCCTACCTAGAATTTTGGACATTATTTGGATAATTTTTCACCATCCATTTGAATTTATAAATAAGTAAATTGAATGGCCTAAGTCTAATGCATAAAATCTAGGTAACACTTTATTTTTCCTCCGAAGTCCATGATTTTTCTCTATCACGTTGTCTTAGTCACTTTACTCTCTCGCGACCCGGATCTGATCCACTTTGACTGGGTCCCTCAGAAGCCCAGTCATCTTCTCCATTTCCCCCCTTGCATCAGACCTGACAGTGGAGCAAGCAATACCCATTGTGTACTCTACATCTCTACCTATCCCTCTAATCTAAACTGCAGCAGAGTAAAAAATTGCCCCATTAGCTTTACCTCTTTGGTTTGTCCTGGTTGAACCTAATTTATCCAGGGTTCTATAGTATTCAACCCCAGATTTAGCTAGAACTATATCCTTCCCCAATTTCCTCCCATGATGACATTTCCCCACCATTACGGGCCTTTGTGCCTATAGATATATCTCTGAAGCTCTATGTGACCACGTAGAAGCTCAATTGGGACACCAGTGCTCCTTCTCAGACTCATATCATGGATCAATACTCTGTCATAAACATGTGATGGCAGGCATTAGCAGAGGTGATGCTAGTCGATTTGGCCTTCACAAAGAACTCTGACCGCCCCCTTCATGTATCTGGAGTCTTCAAAACTAGGTAACTCTTGGTGAATCATGGTACGTGAGTTTCCCCTTTTTTTCTTCTTAGACTTGTGATGGTTTGTGTGAATGTCTTCCAGTCGGCTCTCCCTTGCTCCATCATATTGAGTTTGCTTTATCATGACGAGTCAGCAATTCTGCCTAATCGGTTTTTTTGCCTCACTCTTTGTGTGTTTGTACCCTTATCATGGATCCCCAACTCTAATAGTCATGGCAGAGATCAGTGTGAGTCTCTTCACTGTCATGCTAGGGCATGTGATTCTGGTTTGTCCATACAATTTCACTAGCAGGATACTCTAGTTGTCCTCCCACTCTAGAAAGATGATCGTGAACTTCACCGAACCCCAAGAAGGCACTCACGCTTCAGTCCTCCATTGAACCTTATCAAGTTGTTTTCGGAACACTAGTTTTTCCCAATCTCCCATAGACCCTTATAGGGTTCCATTAATCTCATGTTAGAGCTCCTTGAGACCAGCTATAGGCCAATTGTCCTCGACTCAAGTTCACATATTTAAGTGCTTCTTGTCTAGACCCCTCTGTGCACGAGTCAAGGGTTGCTGATTGTTGTAAGAGTTCCAAGATGATTGGCGACGGGGCTTGCACTGACGAACCTTGATTAATGGTGTTTCACATAAAAGCCTAAGTGAAATTTGAGATGTGTCACATGCCTCATGTACATAATTTCCTTTCGCACCCCCTGATCTATTCAGTCACATGATATTTTGTTTATGACAATGACTACTCAATAATTCAATGTGAGGGCAGATGAGTCATTCTATTCGGCTCACTTTTATTAATAAATGCAAATTATTTAATCCTCCACAAATTATAGGTAATTATTGGTTAATTAGAAAAATATAAAAACATATATTTTTGCAATTAGAATATATGGTGGAATAAATGGAATGGGTTTTAATTTCATATTTTCAACTTACAGTAGGGTCATTCTCTAAGTAAGACAATCAAATGACTTCATATTTATACAATGCACATGTATTTAGGTTGTGAAAGTCCAACCCAGAGCTTAGGGAGTATTTTTAACACTGAGATATGATCATAAGGTATGTACATCCTATATTTTATTTTGGACATTATTTGACTGAATTCTACATTCATTTATGAGGCATCTCTTGAACTATCAATTTTAATTGAAATCCAATTGTTGGACATTCATAATTATTGATTTTGATTCATATAAATTCTTATGGTTGATAAATTATTCTTTTACAATGGGTCATTGGACCCCTCCTATTGTGATTTCCTTTTATGAGAAATTAACTAGAATGCTAGTCTTGCCATTCTATTTATGCATGCTACATGTTTCACTAGAATATCTAAAATAGTGGAACTTATGCACAACCATACATGTATATAGGGTGTATGTATTCCATATGGGGTGTGTGTTTTCACCATTATTTCATTTAGGCCATGATCATATGGTGTTGTGTCTATTTTAGGTATATTTCATCTACATTGTTATGCATGCAAAAAGTGTTATTGTTTTAAATTGGAATTGTGGTTTACTGTTACCGTAAGACACTTTTATTCTCACACTTGTTATCTAAATTTTAAATATTCCTCATTTCTCTTGTTATATTCCTCTTGAAACTTTATTAAATTGTTTAAGCTCCCTTCTTTTGGGAACATCTTTTGTACTTTTAATCTCAATATAATATGCGAAGTGTTTTATACATGTACATACTCGACCTTTGTTGACACATACCCTTTTGTTTTCTATTTTTAAGGTGATGTTCCCTTCCACCCAGGTGTAGGTAAATTAGAAGACAAGGATGCATGAAGATCATATATCTAGTTTTGGACCTAAGGATAACTTGGAATGGTCAGGTTTCCCTCTACAATAGAACATGTATGTGATTAGATCTATTAGATGTATTCATTTTAACTTTGATATTCCACCCTCTTATGGAGAGGAACAACTGTAAAGGAATTATCATGTGACTTTGTAATCCTTTTGTTTCTGTTTCTGTATGATTACATGCTCTTGTATTGAACCATTTGGGTGGATCCCCTTTGGATCCTACTCTCTACAGTGATTTTTCACATTAATAGGATACTGGTATCTATCCTCCTAGTTTAATTTAGAGGAATAAAATAAGAGAAAAATCAAAAGTTTTAAATAAATTAATGAATGTCTTTGAAAGTAAAAATAATCCTTAAAATCAAAACCCACAAATCAAAATCAATTTTTGTGTAGTCTTGCACATTAACTGGACAATGTCATCTAACCTAGTTTTATTTAGAAGAAGAAAATAAGAGAAAAAAAATTAAAAGTGTGGACTAGATTAATGAAAGTCTTAAAAAGTAAAAATAGACCCCAAAATCAAAATCCATGTATCAAAATTAATTTTTATGCCATTTTTCACAATAATTGGACAATGCAATATATCCTAGTTTTATTTAGATAAAAAAATATGAGAAAAAGCAAAAAGTGTTAAATAAATTTATTAATATCTTCAAAAGTAGAAATAAACCCCAAAATCAAAATCCATGTATCGAAATTACTTTTTAGGTGATTTTTCACATTATTGGACATTGCCAATCATTGTACTAGTTTTATTTAGAGGAAGAGAATAAGTGAAAAAGCCAAAAGTGTTAAATAAATTAATGAATGTCTTCAAAATTAGAAATAAAACCCCACAATCAAAATCCACATGTCAAAATTAGTTTTTGTGTGTTTTTTCACTTTAATTAGACAACGCCATCTATCCTAGTTTTAATAAAAGGAATAAAATAATAGAAAACACCAAACACGTTAAAAACATTAATGAATGTCTTTAAAAGTGGAATAGACCTCAAAATAAAAATCCACATATGAAAATCAGTTTCTATGTGATTTTTCACATTAAATGGACAATGTTATCTATCCTAGTTTTATTTAAAGGAAGAAAATAAGAGAAAAAGAACAAGGTGTTAAATAATGAATGTCTTTGAAAGTAGAAATAACCCCCAAAGTCAAAATCCACATATCAAAATCAGTTTTTACGTGAGGTTTCACGTTAATTGGACAATGTCATGTATCCTCCTAATTTTATTTGGAGGAGAAAATAAGAGACAAACTCAAAAGTATTAAATAAATTAATGAATGTCTTGAAAACTAGATATAATCCCCAAAATCAAAATCCATGTATCAAAATAAATTTTTGTGTGATTTTTCACATTAATTGGACATTGTCATCTATCTTAGATTTATTTAGAGAAAGAAAATAAGAGAAAAAGCCAAAAGTGTTAAATAAATTAATGAATGTCTTAAAAAGTAGAAATAAACACCAAAATCGAAATCCACCTATCAAAATTTGTTTTTGTGTGATTTTTAGATTAATTGGACAACATCATCTATCTTAGTTTTATTTAGACAATAAAATATGAGAAAAAGTCACAGGTGGTAAATAAATTAGGGAATATCTTTGAATGTAGAAATAAACCTCAAAATTAAAATCCACGTATCAAAATTAGTATGTGTGATTTTTCACATTAACTGGTCATTTATCCTTCAAGTTTTATTAAGAGGAAGAAAATAAGAGAAAATGCCAAAAGTGTTAAATAAATTAATTAATGTCTTTGAAAGTTGAAATAAACCTCAAAATCAAAATCCATGTATCAAAATTAGTTTTTGTGTGATTTTTCACATTAATTGGACAATTTCATCTATCCTAGTTTTATAAAAAGAAAATAAGAGAAAATGCCAAAAGTGTTAGATAAATTAATGCATGTCGTTGAAAGTTGAAATAGACCCCAAAATCAAATTCGACGTATCAAAGTTAGTTTTTTGTTTGATTTTTCACATTATATGGAAAACGATAACTATACTAGTTTTATTTAGAGGAAGAAAATAAGAGAAAATCACAAAGGTGTTAAATAAATAATTGAACGCTTTTAAAGGTAGAAATAAACCACAAAGTCAAAATCAATGTATCAAAATCAAATTTTGTGTGATTTTTCACATTAAATGGACAATATCATCTATCCTAGTTTTATTTAGGATAAGAAAATAAGAGAAAAAGACAAATGTGTTAAATAAATTAATGAATGTCTTCGAAAGTAGAAATAAACCCAAAAATTAAAATATATGTATCAAAATCAATTTTTTTTTATATTTTTCACATTAACTAGACAATGCCATCTATCCTAGTTTTATTTAGAGGAATAAAGCAAGAGGAAAAACCAAAAGTGTTATATACATTAATGAATGTCTTCGAAATTATAAATAAACTCCATAATTGAAATCCATGTATAAAAATCTGTTTGTATGATTTTTCACATTAATTGGACAATGTCATCTATCTTATATTTATTTATAGAAGAAAATAAGAAACAAAAGCCAAAGGTGTTAAATATACTAGTACTTGACTTCAAAAGTGGAAATAAACCCCAAAATAAATGTCCATGTATCAAAATTTGTTTATATGTGATTTTTTACATTAATTGCACAATGTCATATATCCTAGTTTTATTTAGAGAAGAAAATAAGAGAAAAGCCAAAAGTGTTCAATAAATTAATGAATTACTTCAAAAGTTGAAATAAATCCCAAAATCAAAATCCACGTATCAATATTAGTTTTTGTGTGATCTTTAAATTAATTAAATAATGCCTCTCAGTTTTATTTAGAAAAAAAATTAGAAAAATAGAAAAAAGTGTTAAATAAATTAATGGATATTTTTGAAAGTAGAAATAAACCTCAAAATTGATATCCACGTGAAAAAAGTAGATTTTGTGTGATTTTTCACAGTAAAGTGGACAATGCCATCTATCCTACTTTTATATAGAGGATGAAAATAAGAGAAAAGGCCAAAGATGTTCAATAAATTAATGAATATCTTTGAAAGTAGAAATAACCCCAAAATGAAAATCCACATATAGAAATTAGTTTCTATGTGATTCTTCACATTAATTGGACAATGCCATTTATCATAGTTTTATTTAGAGGAAGAGAATAAGAGAAAAGGCCAAAGGTGTTTACTAAATTAGTGAATGTCTTTGAAATTAGAGATAAATCCCCAAATCAAAATCCACATATCAAAGTTAGTTTTTATGTGATTTTTCACATGAATTGGACTGTGTCTTCTATCCTAGTTTTATTTAGAGGAAGAAAATAAGAGAAAAAGGCAAAAGTATTAAATAATTAGTGAATGTCTTAAAATTTTGAAATAAACCACAAAATCAAAATCCACATATCAAAATTAGTTTCTGTTTGATTTTTCACATTAATTGCACAAAGCCATCTTTCCTAGTTTTATTTAGATAAAGAAAATAAGAGAAATAACCAAAGGTGTAAACTGAATTAATGAATGCCTTCTAAAGAAGAAATAAACCCCAAAATAAAAATCCACACATTAAAAGTAGGTTCTTTGTGAGTTTTCACATTAACTACACAATGCCATCTATCCTAGTTTTATTTTGGTGGAAGAGAATAAGAGAAAAACCCAAAGGTGTTAAATAAATTAAAGAACACCTTTGAAAGTAGAAATAAACACAAAAATCAAAATCCACGTATCAAATTTTGTTTTTTGTGTGATTTTTTAGATTAATTGAACAAGATCATGTATCTTACTTTTATTTAGACATGTAAATAAGAGAAAAAAAGTGTTAAATAAATTAGAAAATGTCTTTGAAAGAAGTAATAAACCCCAAAACCAAAATCCATGGATTACAATCAATATATATGTGATTTTTCACATTAATTGGACAATGTCATCTATCCTTCTAATTTAATTTAGAGGAAAAAAGTAAGAGAAAAAGCCGAAATGTTAAATAAATTAATAAATGTCTTCAAAACTAAAAATCACCCTCAAAATCAAAATCCATGTATCAAAATTAGTTTTTGTCTGATTTTTCATATTAATTGGACAATGTCATTTATCGTATTTTATTTATAAGAAGAAAATATGAGAAAAAGCCAAAATTGCTAAAAATATTAATGAATGTCTTTGAAAGTGGAAATAGACCCCAAAATAAAAAAATACATGTATCAAAATTAGTACCAGTTTCTATTTGATTTTTCTCATTATATGGACAATGTAACCAACCTAGTTTTATTTAGAGAAGAAAATAAGAGAATAAGACAAAGGTGTTAAAAAAAATTAATGAATGCTTTGAAAGTAGAAATAAGCCACAAAATCAAAATCCACATATAAAGATAAGTTTCAGTGTGATTTTTACATTAAATGGACAATGCCATCTATCTTAGTTTTATTTATAGGATGGAAATAAGATAAAAAGACAAAGGTATTAAATAAATTAATGAATTCCTTCAAAAGAAGAAATAAACCCCAAAATAAAAATTTATGTATCAAAATTCTATTTCAGTGTGATTTTTCACATGCATGGACAATGTCATCTATCCTAGTTTTATTTAGAAGAAAAGAAAAAGATAAATAGACAAAGGTGTTAAATAAATTAATGCATGTCTTTGAAAGTAGAAATAAACTAAAAAATTAAAATTATGTATCAAAACTAGTTTCTGTTGGAATTTTCACATTAACTGCACTATGCCATATATCCTAGATATATTTAGAGGAAGAAAACAAGATAAAAAATCAAAAGTGTTAGATACATTAATGAATGTCTTCGAAAGAATAAATAAACCCCATAATTGAAACTCACATATCAAAATTAGTTTCTGTGTGATTTTTTACATTAATTGGACAATGTCATCTATCCTAACTTAATTTAGAGAAGAAAATAAGAGAAAAAGTCAAAGGTGTTAAATAAATTAGTGAATGTTTTTGAAAGTGGAAATAGAGCCCAAAATAAAAGTCCACGTATCAAAATTAGTTTATGTGTGATTTTTTACATTAATTTCACAATGAAATCTATCCTAGTTTTATTTAGAAAAGAAAATAATAGAAAAAGACAAAAGTGTTAAATAAATTAATGAATTGCTTCAAAAGTAGAAATAAATCCCAAATTCAAAATCCACATGTCAAAATTAGTTTCTGTGTGATGTTTCAGATTAATTAGACAATGCCTCCCAGTTTTATTTAGAGAAGAAAATAAGAGAAAATTTAAAAGTGTTAAATAAATTAATGACTATTTTTGAAAGTAGAAATAAACACCAAAATTGAAATCCACATATCAAAATTAGTTTTAGTGTGATTTTTCATATTAAATTACCAATGTAATGTATCCTTCTTTTATTTAGAGGAAGAAAATAAGAGAAAAAGACAAAAGTGTTCAATAGAGTAGTGAACGTCTTCGAAAGTAGAAATAAACCCCAAAATAAAAATCCATGTACCAAAATGATTTCTATTTGATTTTTCACATTAAATGGACAATGTAATCTATTATCCTAGTTTTTTTAGATGAAGAAAATAAGAGAAAAACACAAAGGTGTTAAATAAATTAATGAATGTCTTTTAAAGTTTAAATAATCCCCAAAATCTAAATCCACATATCAAAATAAGTTTTTTGTGATTTTGCACATGAATTATACAATGTCATCTATCCTAGTTTTATTTAGAGGAAGAAAATAGAAGAAAAAGCCAAACGTGTTAAATAAATTGATGAATGTCTTCAAAAGTAGAAATAAACCCCAAAATTGAAATCCACAAATCAATTTTTTTTCACATTAATTAGACAATGTCATCTATCCTAGTTTTATTTATAAGAAAAAAATAAGAGGAAAAGCTAAATGTGTTAAATAAATTAATAAGTATCTTTGAAAGTGGAAAAAGACCCCAAAATAGAAATATACATATCTGTGTGATTTTTCACATTATATGGACAATGAAAACTATTGTAGTTTTATTTAAAACAACAAAATAAGAGAAAAAGATAAAGGTGTTAAATTAATGAATGAATGTCTTCAAAAGTAGTAATATACCCCAAGATCAAAATCCACGTATCAAAATCAATTTTTGTGAGATTATTCCCATTAAGTGGTCAATCCCATTTATCCTAGTTTTATTTAGAGGAAGAAAATAAGAGAAAAGGACAAAGGTGTTAAATAAATTAATGCATTCCTTCAAAAGTAGAAATAAACCCCAAAATAAAAGTCCATGTATCAAAATTAGTTTCTATGTTATTTTTTCACATTAATTGGACAATGTCATCTATCCTAGTTTTATTTAGAGGAAGAAAATATGAGAAAAACACAAAAGTGTTAAATAAATTAGCGAGTCTTCAAAAGTAGAAATAGACCCCAAAATCAAAATCCACGAATCAAAATCAGTTATTGTGTGATTTTTCACATTAATTGGACAATTTCATCTATCCTAGTTTTATTTTTAGAAAAAAAATATGGAAAACAATTCTGAAGTGTTTGATAAATTATTGAATGTCTTCAAAAGTAGAAATAAAAATTCACATATCAAAATTAGTTTTGTGTGATTATTCACATTAATTGGACATGTCATCTATACTAGTTTTATTTAGAGGGAAAAAATAAGAGAAAAAGCCAAAAGTGTTAAATTAACTAAGGAATGTCTTTGAAAGTAGAAATAGACCCCAATTTAAAATCCACATAGCAAAATTAGTTTTTGTGGGATTTTTCACATTAATTAGACAATGTTATCTTTCCTAGTTTTATTTAGAGAAGGAAAATAAGAGAAAAAACTAATTGTGTTAAATAAATAAATTAATGTCTTCAAAAGTAGAAATATAACCAAAATCAAAATATGCGTATAAAAATTGATTTCTGTGTGATTTTTCACGTTAATTGGACAATGCCATCTATCCTAGTTTTATTTAGAGGAAGAAAATAAGAGAAAAGGCCAAAAGTGTTAAATAAATTAATGAATGTCTTTGAAAGTAGAAATAAACCCCGAAATAAAAATCCACATATTAAATTAGTTTATATGCCATTTTTCACTTTAATTGGATAATGATGTATATTTTTGTTTGACTTAGGGGAAGGGAATAAGAGAACAATCCAAAGGTGTTAAATAAATTAATGAATGTCTTTGAAAGTAAAAATAAAACCCAAAATCAAAATCCATGCATCAAAATTAGTTTCTATGTGATTTTTCACATTAATTGGACAATGGCATCGATCCTAGTTTTATTTAGAGGAGGAAAATAAGAGAAAAAAGACAAAGTGTCAAATAAAATAATGAATGTCTTTGGAAGTGGAAATAGACCTCAAAATCAAAATCAACGTATCAAAATCACTTTCTATGTAATTTTTCACATAAAATGGACAAAGCCATTTGTCCTACTTTTATTAAGAGGAAGAAAATAAGAGAAAAAGACAAAGGTGATAAATAAATTCATGGATGTCTTCAAAAGTAGAAATAAACCCCCAAAACAAAATACACGTATCAAAATTAGTTTCTATATAATTGTAACATACTCGAATCTAGATATATATGCTAACAGTCCCTTCTTCTAGGCCCTATTCAATTATATTAATAACTACTACCTAATTACTTAGTTTGAACTGTGTTATGAATAGTTACAGACACATAGTACCATGCATTCTAGAATACCCTTTTTAAAATGATATGGAAATATGAAATAACCATAATACAAGCAATAATAAATTTTGATGTGCAATTATACCAAACAAGGGTGTCTGTCCAAAATGGTACTATAGAATAAACCTAGAATTATGATATAAAGAAATCAAGTTAATATGTATTTTGGTACCATAATTTTTTACGAGAGGAATAAATATATTAAATTTAGGCTTAGTATACTAACAATGGTATCTGATGGGAAACATAGTCAAAATGTAAAATTGAATTCAAATTCGGATTCCTTACCTTCCAAATTTCCTACCTAGAATTTTGGACATTATTTGGATAATGTTTTACCATCCAATTGAATTTGTAAATAAGTAAATTGAATGGCCTAAGTCTAATGCGTAAAATCCAGGTAACATATATTTTTCGTCCTAAGTCTATGATTTTTCTCTATCACATTGTCTTAGTCTCTTTACTCTATCGCGATCCGGTTCTGATCTGCTTTGACTGGGTCCCTCAGAAGCTCAGTCGTCTTCTCTGCTTCCCCCTCGTAGTGGAACCGATAGTAGAGGAAGCAACACCCACTGTGTGCTCTACATCTCTTGCAATCCCTATCATCTAACCAACAACAGAGTACAAAATTGACCATTAGCTTCGCCCCTTTGGTAAGTGCTGGTTGAACCTAATCTATCCAGGGTTCTCGTAGTCTTCAACCCCATATTTATCTAGAACTATGTCCTTCCCCTGTTTCCTCCCACGACAACATCTTCCCACCATTACATGCCTTCGTGCTTATATGTATTTCTCTGAAGCTTATATGTGACCATGTAAAAGCTCAACTGGTCCACCAATGCTGCTTCTCATACTCAACATATATCATGGATCAATTCTTCATCATAAACCTATGATGGCCGGCATTAGAAGAGGTGAGGCTAGTCACCTTGGCCTTCACAAAGATCGCCCCTTTTCTATATTTGGAGTCTTCAAAACCAGATAACTCTTGGTGAATCACGGTATGTGAGTTTCCCCTTTTTGTCTTAAACTCGCGATGGTTTTTGTGAATGTCTTCCAGTCGGCTCACCCCAGCTCCATCGTATTGAGTTTGTTTTATCATGACAAGTGGGCAATTCCATCTAGTCAGTTTTTCTACCTCACTCTCTGTGTGTTTGTGCCACTGTCATGGATCTCTAGCACTGACAGTCATGGTGGAGGGTCAGTGTGAGTCTCTTCACCATTGTGCTAGGGCATGTGATTATGGTTTTACCATTGTGCTAGGGCATGTGATTATGGTCTTCCCACTCTAGAAAGAAGATCATGAACTCTATTGGATCCCAAGAAGGCCCTCACATCTCAGTCCTACATTAAACCTTGTCAATCTATTTCCTAAACTCTAGTTTTTCCCAATCTCCCATCGACCCTTTAAGAGTTACATGAATCTAGTGTTAGAGCTCCTTGAGACTAGTTATAGGCTGATGGTGCTTGACTCAAGTTCACAAATTTAAGGGCTTTCTATCTACATCCCTTCGTACACAAGTCAAGGGTTGCTAATTGCAATCAAAGGTCCAGGATGATTGTCATCGGGGCTTGCACTAAGGAACCTTGATTAGTGATGTTTTACAAAAGCCTAACTGAAATTTGAGATGTGTCACACGCCTCACCTACATGATGTCCTTTTACACCCCCGGATTTATTCAACAACATGAGATTCTATTTATGACAATGACTAGTCAATAATTGGATGTCAGGGCAGATAAGTCATTGTGTTAGGCTCACTTTTATTAATGAATGAAAACTATTTAAAACTCAACAAGTCATAAATAATTATTTGTTAATTAGAAAAAGATAAAAAAAAATATTTTTGCACTCAGAATATATGGTGGATTTAATGGAATGGATTTTTATTTCAGATTTCGAATTTATAGTAGGGTCATTCTCTAAATAAGAGAATCAAATGACTTCATTTCAATACAATGCACATGTATTTAGGTTGTGAAAGTCATGAACCATAAATTAGGGAGTATTTTTAATACTTAGATCTGATCATAAGGTATGTACATCCTCTATTTTATTTTAAACTTTATTTTATTGAAACCTACTTTCATTTATGAGGCATCTCTTGAAATATTAATTTAACTTGAAATTCAATTATTGGACATTCATAATTCCTGATTTTGATTCATATAAATTCTTTTGGTTGATGAACTGTTCTTTTACCTTTTATGAGAAATTGACTAGAATGCTAGTCTTTCCACTCTATTTATGCATGTTACATGTTTGACTTGAATATCTAAAATAGCAGTACTTTTGCACAACCATACATTAATATAGGGCATGTGCATACTGTCCGGGGTGTGCGTTTCCACCCTTATTTCTTTTAGGCCATGATCCTATGGTGTTATGGACCTATTTTAGGTATATTTACTCTACATTGTTAGGCATGCAAAACGTGTTATTGTTTTGAATTGGAATTGTGGTTTACTATTATGACAAGGCACTTTTATTCTCATACTAGTTATCTAAATTTTAAATATACCTCATTTCTCTTGTTACATTCCTCTTGAAACTTTCCTAAATTGTTTAAGATCCCATCATGTGGGAACATATCTTTTGTACTTTTAATCCCAGTATAATGCCCAAAGTATTTTATACATGTACATACTCATCCTTTGCAGACACATACCATTTTGTTTCCTATTTCTAGGTGATGTTTCCTTCCACCCAGGCTTAGGTACATTAGAAGATAGGGATGCATGAAGATCATATATCTGGTTTTAGATCTATGGATAGCTTGAAATGGTTGGGTTGCCCTCTACAATAGGTTTTGCATGTGATTAGATTTATTAGATGTATACTTTTTTTTTACTTTGATATACCACATTTTATGGTGAGGAACAATTATATAATGATACACATTGTAACCTTGTAATAGTTTCATTTCTGCTGCTTTATTATTACATGGCTTTTGTATTGTACCATTGGAATGGATCCCGTTTCGGGTCTCACTCTTTACAAAATGGTATCATAGCCAAAAATAGTTGGTAACTTGACTATTTCAAGTTATTCTATAGTGTTCCTTAATTAGGTACTTAGGTGACCATTTATAGATTATTGCTAGACCTATTTCAATGTAGTGTTTTATCAATTAGTATTCCAATCCCTTATAAAATTGGTCACTACATCTTCTTACAAGACATAAGTTGTTGAGACATAGTAGTTGGCAAATCTTGACCGCCTTACCCTCTCTATGGGGGTGTAATGATTGCTATGTTGGATTTGGATGTTCTAGTGATATATTTATAACTCTTGATTTATGGGAGGCTATCTAGACAAATTATGTGTAGGTTGAGTTGGACACTCATAGCTAGGTGTAACCCTAGTTGCCGCATGAGACCTCTTTCATTTGTTGTCATTCTAGCATGCCTAGTATAGATTCACTTGGTTACTGAGCATGCATGAATGGCAACCACAAAATCCTAATTAAGATTAGGATTGGATTGATTCCTTTGATGTTAAGTGTCACTATAAACTAGCTCAACTGTAGTTATAGTATGCCTTGCCCCGAACATGAGCATCCTAGCATATTTATGCCCTGATTGCCATCTATTTAAGGGATCAATATCACCCTCATTGGGACTGTCAAGCTAGTGCATTAGAATCGGTCGATGAAAGTGATAAGTTTGGTAGACATCCTTAAATTATTACCTCTCTCATCTCCAATAGTGTACTTGGTTTATCTAGCGATTGAGATGAGTAGCTTGATTATATAGCTTACCTTATCATGTGAAGGAACTATTGTTGAGGAAACCCTATATCTCTTCCTATAAATTTGGGTAATCTTATGATTCCCTTAGGACTCAGGCTGAGGAAGTGTGAATCATGGTTAAGAATGACATGGGGAATGGTGAATGTCGTGCCATATTAGGGTTTTATGGAAGTCTAATGTGTGTAATAAGAAACCCTTATCCCTCCCATGTCATATATGTAGACATGTAGTCGTATAGCCTTTTAAGGTGATAGAAGGATCATACCCCTTTTTTTGAATGGGAGTGATGATAGGATGATATTGTATGTGTCGTGCAGTGGAAGGTGGATGACTTGGCTCTCGGGATGAATTTGGCACCAACATTTGGATTTTCATCGTAATCTTTTGTCGCTAAACATATTTCCATTATTAATTTATATGTATCAAAGAAAAGTTTTTAGATTTTATGGATGCTTTTGGAACCAAGTCACCACCACAACAAAGTTTGAGTTGTAAAGAAACCCTTTAATGAAGAAGCACTTGAATAGAATAATTGACCTGATACCCGAGGACTAAGTGTGGTGTAAAGAGTATGAGGAAGATTTGGATATGTAAGACTGGGATTCACCCATTTTTCCCCTCTAGGTGATTAGGTAAGTCATAGATTAACCTTTACGAGGTGGAGTCTTATATTCTTAGGAGTGTAGCTTAACTAAAGGGACAATCAAGAGTAATAGTGGTTGCAATAAACCATACTTAGATAACTCTTGGTAATATAGACAAATAAATGTAGTTACAACTTAATCAAGACTAGTGGTGAGCCTTTATAATTATATCACCCAAAATTTTACCTTCATATACCTTTGAAAGATGAACTCAAGACTGATAATACTAAGTTAGGTCTCAAATAAATACCATTTACTCTGAATTTCTAATAATTAAAGGATGGTAAGGATGACTTTACACTAGAGGCTAGGATAAACACACTAAGTATGATGGAAATTCTAAACATTTGACCATGAGATCATAATAAACCAAAGAAAAACTAAACTAATTTTACATTAATCAAATGTATGTAATGTAATATGTAAGGTTAAATCATGCATGGAAATTCAATAAGTTGCATACAATACTCTTTAGTCCCCTAATATAAATGACAAATAAGTGTTCAAAACAAAATCCTAATGTTATAGATTTATCCTAATCTGCCTTATAGTTTGTAAATAATGGTTTGGTAATCAAACACAAACCAATTAATTTCCAAGTTAAAATATGTAAATATATGCAACTTAATAGAACCCTAATTTTGGAAGGAAAAGAAGACACATACGCATGTTATACCCTACTTTCTATGGCACCCAATATTCAATAGACATGGTAATTCAAAGGAAAAAAACAATTTAATAGTAATAATGATGGGAATCATGGTGTTTAAGGATTGATGCTTCCACACAAGTTTAGTCCACCAACCTGGACATAATCTGAATGGTTCTATTGGGAGATCTTTTTATGAAGATTGATCATATATGATTAAGTGATGGAAAATGTAGAACATACTCGATTCTAGACACATAGGCTAATTTCCCATTCTTCTAGGCCCCCAATTGATTAGATGGATATCCAAAATCCCTTGCCCCTTTTCCTTTTTTTAGCTACCTTTCAATGTCTATATTTCGTTGTAATAGCATAGATCAAACCATATTAGGATCTGATAACCCTGATTGACTCTTTCGAATCACATGAACATGAAATCTTTGAATGTGATAACCCTAATACTTGAAGGATGAGAATTGGTGGATACTAATATTAAACTATAGCCTCAACCATTATTTAACATCCTAGAATAAGCATGGAATATTAGAGCGAGGTATGTGGAAGGTTTCACCATAATTGATCATTAGGCTATGATCATTACATTCAGTGAATGATTTATGAACTATGGATAAATAATATCTAAAGAAGTCTCAAAATCCAAATCTAAGCCCATATTTGAGTTCCTCACATCTTAATTAGTTAACCCTCAAATTTTGGAGTCATTTGGATGTTAGACACACCCTTATTTGGACCCTAATAGATTTTATATGATTTAACCTATGTTTTGGTCGATTTAATTGATGCCTTTTTGTCACAGCCTAGACTTTGGTCCAGGGCCATATTTTTTTTGTCATGCATCCGGCCCGATTTGGGTAGCCGGGTTACCGAGCAAGGGGACTTAGTCGTCCCCTACCTCCGCTCTTCTCATGGGTGGCAGGTGGTATAGTTCAGGGACTTTTCTCTGGTCTCCCTCTCGCATTCAGCTGACTGATTCTTCGCGTTCCCTTCGCCAACAGATTCCGCGCGTCCCCGTGAACCCAACTACCTATTACTTAGCACCTATGGAGCCCTAAGGCAAAAATCCCTATTTCTACTCAACAGCAGCCGTCGCTGCTCTCTTTCCTCACCATTGCTCTGCCACCTCAAAGCCACTGAACCTTGTCGATCGTTCCAGTTTTGATCTACGGCACCCACTCGTTTGTACTCCCGGTCAATTGCTTGTGTGGTCGATGTGGAGCTGTGGTCGGCGCCGGTGTTCTTCTCTGACAAGAATGCTGAGAAACAGCAGTGCTCTTCACCTCAGTCCAATCGGTCGTGAGGTAACCATCTTGAACCCCCTTTCTTCCTTTTCACATACTCATCTTGCCATGTTAACGTCGGGTCTGTTCAGTCGACAAATTTTGTTGCTTTCCTCTATTTTGGCTAACCGTCGGGTGGGACTCGAAGGGTCCCCGACCCATAAAAGATTGGCTCCTACCATCGTGAGTATTGGGTAGAGTTTCTTGGAGTGATTGACACTTCCAGGCGTGATGGTCACTGCTGGGCTTCATTTGCCCTACTTGACGCCGACTACCTCAATGGTTTTCCTCCTAACTTGTCAGCACGATGGGTTCCTCGTGGTCTTGCAGGTGTGTTACCTTGCCTCCGTCTGTCTCGGCCGCACGCGATGCCACAGGCTTCTTTTTGACACTGGTTTGATTGAATTCACTGTTCCGTCTGAGATCCAAGTGACACTGATGCCGGCAATGGTGAGGGAGCCACCTATAGGCTAGGGCCACAGTGGCACCTGGGAGAACGATTTCCTATCCTGATGACCCCGACGAGATGTTGGGTGGTTCCTGGAGCAAGGAAGGTCAGGGTCACTGTCATGTTTGGATGAAGCCCGAGGTCCCAGAGCTCCATACCTGCTGCTACCTTCGGCGAGTTAGGAACAACAAGCACAATGCACTTTTCCCAATTTTGACTCTGATGAAGTACTAATGCAGTCACCACACCGTGGGCAATAACGTATTTTCCGCTAACCATATGCATCATCCGTGGGTTTTACTATTACTATGTATAGAGTCATGCTATCGTTTGATCATCATGATTCTTTCAGGGCACGACTGGTGTTTTATAATTTTATTTTTCTTAGAAATGGATTAATCTTGTAAAACTCATAAGAAATTATTGGTTTACCCAAACAATACCTATAAGTATATTTTTGAAATCAGAAAAATACGACTGATTTATTGGGATAGGTTTCAGGACCTGATTTCCAACCTAATATTGGGTCAATTTTTAAGCTAGGGTTTTAATGCATATTATATTAATTGTATGCACATATATTGTGACTAGGTTGAGACAACCCTGAACCTGAACTTAGGAGGTGTTATTGAATATCTAGGATTGATCATAAGGTATGTACATCCTCTATTTTATTTTGGGCATTATTTGATTAAAACTTAATTTCTTTTAATGAGGCATCTCTTGAAATACTATTTCTATTGGAAATCTAATATTCATGGACATTTTTAATTCTTGATATAAATCCTTTTACTGTTGTGATTATTAAATTGACAAGTTATATGGGTCTTTAGACCCCTCTTGCCTTGTTGTCTTTGTTTGATATTGACTAAAATGATAGTCTTGCCACTCTATTATAGCATGATGCATGTTTGACTAGATTATCTAGAATAGTGGTACTTATGTACAATCATACTTATATAGGGCATGCATATTCCGCCTGGGGTGTGCGTTTCTACCCTTATTTATTTTTAGGCCATGATCCTATGGTGTTATGGCCCTGTTTTAGGTATATTTAATCTACATTGTTATGCATGCAAATATTCGTTGTTTTAATATGATTCTGTGGATGATTGTTATGGCAAGACACTCTTTTATCATCATGTTTGTAATCTGAAATTTTATATGCCTCATTTCTTTTGTTACTTTTCTCTTGAACGTTCCTAATTGCAAATAGCCCCCTTTTCTTGTGGGAACATCTTTATTTTTGCACTTTTAACCCTATATAATGCCCAAAGTGTTTTATATATGTACATACTCAGCCTTTGCTGACCTATACTTGTTTCCTATGTTCTGGGTGATGTTCCCTTCCACCCAGGTTTAGGTACATTGGAAGACAAGAGATCAAAAAGATCACCAACATGACATGGACTTAAGGATAGCTTGGAATGGTTGGGTTACCCTCTTCTAATGGCTTAGTTGTGCTTAGTTCAAGTATTTGTAAAATCACCTATTATGGTGAGGAATAATTGTATAAATGAATCATGATGTAACTATGTAATAGTTTTGATTCCGTTGCTTTATTATTACATGGCTCATGTATTGTATCATTTGAGTGGACCCCCTTTCTGGTCTCACTCTTTACAACCTACTGACCTCATGTGTGTAGTGGTGCAGGGAACATAAAAAGATAATGGAACTACCATAGGAAAATAGGTAAGCTTAGTGAATATAGCACCTCGTGAATATAGCACCTCTTAGATAATCTATTCCATGGTCTAAAAAATTTCTAGATCCATAATGTGGTTGTGGCTTTAAGAATGACATGGAATAGTGTACCATAATTCAATGCATTAAGTGTATCAAAATCTAAGATTAGTTTGACAATATTACTTAGTTCTCCTTGCTAGTTTCAGATGGGTTTTTGGGATGAAATCCTCTTTAAGTGGTGGAGTTTTGTAACATTCTTGAATCTAGATATATATGCTAACACTCCCTTCTTCTAGGCCCTATTCAATTAATCTAATAACTAGTACCTAATTACTTAGTTTGAACAATGTTAGGAATAGTTGAAGACACATAGTACCATGCATCAAGAATGCCCTTTTTAAAATGATATGGAAAGATGAAATAACCATAATACACACAACAATAAATTTTGATGTGCGAATGTACCAAATAATGGGTGTGTGTCCAAACTGGCACTATAGAATAAACCTAGAATTTTGAAAATAAATCAATTTAATATGTATTGTGGTATCACAATTTGTTATGAGAGGAGTAAATATATTAAATGTAGGTTAGTATACTGACAATGGAATATGAAAAGAAACATAGTCAAAAGGTAAAATTGAAGTCAAATTCAGATTCCATACATTCCAAATTGACTACCTAGCATTTTGGACATTATTTGGATAATGTTTTACCAACCATTTGAATTTATAAACAAGTAAATTTAATGGCCTAAGTCTAATGCATAAAATTTAGGTAACACTTTATTTTTTCTCCTAAGTCTGTGATTTTTCTTTGTCACATTGTCTTAGTCGCTTTACTCTCTCGCGACCCGATTCTGATCCACTTTGACCAGGTCCCTTAGAAGCCTGATCATCTTCTCCATTTCCCCCCTTATATCAGACCTGACAATGGAGGAAGCAATGCCCATTGTGTGCTCTACATCTCTCGCTATCCCTCTAATCTAACCAACAACATAGTATAAAATTGCCCCATTAGCTTTACCCCTTTGGTTTGTGCTACTTGAACCTAATTTATCCAGGGTTTCGTAGTCTTCAATCCCAAATTTAGCTAGACTATGTCCTTCCCCTATTTCCTCCCACAATGACATCTCCCCACCATTACGGGCCTTCGTGTCTATAGATATATCTCTGAAGATCATATATGACCATGCAGAAGCTCAACTGGGACACCAATGCTCCTTCTCAGACTCAACATCATGGATCAATACTTCGTCATAAACCTGTGATGACCAGCATTAGTAGAGGTGATGGTAGTCACGTTGGCCTTCACAAAGTACTCTGATCACCCCCTTGATGTATCTGGAGTCTTCAAAACCAGGTAACTCTTAGTGAATCATGGTATGTGAGTTTCCCCTTTTTTTCTTCTTAGACTTGTGACGGTTTGTGCGAATGTCTTCCAGTCAGCTCTCCCTAGCTCCATCATATTGAGTTTGTTTTATCGTAATGAGTCTGCAATTCTGTCTGGTCAGTTTTTCTGCTTCACTCTCTGTGTGTTTGTTCCCTTGTCTTGGATCTCCAGCTCTAACAGTCATGGCAGAGGTCAGTATGAGTCTCTTCACCGTCATGCTAGGGCCTATGATTCTGGTTTGACAATACAATTTCACCGCTAGGCTACTCTAGTTGTCCTCCCACTCTAGAAAGATGACCGTGAACTCCACCAGACCCCAAGAAAGCCCTCACGTCTTAGTCCTCCATTGAACCTTGTCAAGTTGTTTCTGAAACATGAGTTTTTCCCAATCTCCCATAGACCCTTTTAGGGTTCCATGAATCTCATGTTAGAGCTCCTTGAGACCAGCTCTAGGCCAATGGTTCTCAACTCAAGTTCACAGATTTAAGGGTTTCCTATCTAGATTTCTTTGTGTACGAGTCAAGGGCTGCTGATTGTTGTAAGAGATCCAGGATAATTGTCGTCGGGGCTTGCACTGAGGAACCTTAATTGATGGTGTTTCACATAAAAGCCTAAGTGAAATTTGAGATGTGTCACATGCCTAACGTACACAATGTCCTTTTGCACCCCATGATTTATTCAGTCACGTGAGATTTTGTTTATGACAATGACTAGTCAAATATTTGAGGTGAGGTCAGATGAGTCATTCTGTTTGACTTACTTTTATTAATAAATGCAAATTATTTAATCATCCACAAATCATAGGTAATTATTAGTTAATTAGAAAACATTAAATATATATTTTTGGGATTAGAATATACAGAGGATTAAATGGAATGGGTTTTAATTTTGGATTTACAACTTACAATAGGGTCATTCTCTAAGTAAGAGAATCAAATGACTTCATATTAATACAATGCACATGTATTTAGGTTGTGAAAGTCCGACCCAGAGCTTAGGGAGTATTTTTAATACTTAGATATGATCACAAGGTATGAACATCCTCTATTTTGTTTTGGACATGATTTGAATAAATTCTACACTCATTTATGAGGCATCTCTTGAACTATCAATTTTACTTAAAATCTAATTGTTTGACATTCATAATTCTTGATTTTGATTCACATAAGTTCTTGTAGTTAATGAATTATTCTTTTACAATAGGACTTTGGGCCCCTTCTATTGTACTTGCCTTTTATGAGAAATTGACTAGAATGCTAGTCTTGCCATTCCATTTATGCATGCTACATGTTTTACTAGAATATCTAAAATAGTGGAACTTATGCACAACCATACATGTATATAGCATGTGCATATTCTGTTCAGAGTGTGTGTATTCCATCCGAGGTATGTGTTTCCACCCTTATTTCTTTTAGGCCATGATCATATGGTATTATGGCCCAATTTTAGGTATATTTTGTCTACATTATTTTGCATGCAAAACGTGTTATTGTTTTAAATTGGAATTGTAGTTTACTGTTATTGCAAGACACTTTTATTTTCACACTTGTTATCTGAATTTTAAATATTCCTCATTTCTCTTGTTATATTCCTCTTGAAACTTTATTAAATTGTTTGAGCTCCCTTCTTATGGGAACATCTTTTGTACTTTTAATCTCAGTATAATGTGCAAAGTGTTTTATATATGTACATACTTATCCTTTGTTGACACATACCCTTTTATTTTTTATTTTTCGGGTGATGTTCCCTTCCACCTAGGTGTACGTACATTAGAAGACAAGGATGCATGAAGATTATATATCCAGTTTTGGACCTAATGATAGATTGGAATGGTCAAATTGCCCTCTACAATAAGACTTGTATGTGATTAGGTCTATTAGATGTAGTCATTTTAAGTTTGCTATTCCACCCTCTTATGGATAGGAACAATTGTAAATGAATTATCATGTAACTTAGTAATAGTTTTGTTTTCATTGCTTTATGATTACATGCTCTTATATTGAACCATTTGGGTGGATCCCCTTTGGATCCTACTCTTTATAATGATTTTTCACATTAATAGGATGTTTTCATCTATCCTCCTAGTTTTATTTAGAGGAACAAAATAAGAGAAAAATCAAAAGTGTTAAATAAATTAATGAATGTCTTTGAAAGTACAAATAATCCTCAAAATCAAACCCACAAATCAAAATCAATTTTTGTGTAGTCTTACACATTAACTGGACAATGTCATCTACCTAGTTTTATTTAGAAGAAGAAAATAAGAGAAAAAATCAAAAGTGTGGACTAGATTAATGAAAGTCTTAAAAAGTAGAAATAGACCCTAAAATCAAAATCCATGTATCAAAATAATTTTTTTGTGAATTTTCACATTAATTGGACAATGCCATATATCCTAGTTTTATTTAGATAAAAAAAGAGAAAAAGGGAAAGTGTTAAATAAATTTATTAATGTCTTCGAAAGTATAAATAAAACCCAAAATCAAAATCCATGTATCGAGTTACTTTTTTAGGTGATTTTTCACATTATTGGACAATGGCAATCATCATCCTAGTTTTATTTAGAGAAAGAGAATAAGAGAAAAAGCCAAAATTGTTAAATAAATTAATGAATGTCTTTAAAAGTAGAAATAAAACCCCACAATGGAAATTGACATATCAAAATTAGTTTTTATGTGATTTTTCACCTTAATTAGACAACACCATCTATTCCAGTTTTAATAATAGGAAGAAAATAAGAGAAAGCACCTAAAGTGTTAAATAGATTAATGAATGTCTTCAAAAGTGGAAATAGACCTCAAAACAAAAATCCACATATAAAAATCAGTTTCCATGTGATTTTTCACATTAAATGGACAATGTCATCTATCCTAGTTTTATTTAGAGAAAAAAAGAGAAAAAGAATAAGGCGTTAAATAAATTAATGAATGTCTTTGAAAGTAGAATTATCCCCCAAAGTTGAAATCCATGTATCAAAATCAGTTTCTGTGTGATGTTTCACATTAATTGGACATTGTCATCTATCCTTCTAATAAAATAAGAGAAAAGGTCAAAAGTATTAAATAAATTAACGAATTTCTTAAAAACTAGATATAATCCCCAAAATCAAAATCCATGTATCAAAATTAGTTCTTGTGTCATTTTTCACATTAAGTGGACATTGTCATCTATCCTAGTTTTATTTAGAAAAAGCAAATAAGAGAAAAAGACAAAAGTATTAAATAAATTAATAAATGTCTTAAAAGTAGAAAAGCCCAAAATCAAAATCCACCTATCGAAATTTGTTTTTATGTGATTCTTTAGATTAATTGGACAACGTCATCTATCTTCTTTTTATTTAGACAATAAAATATGAGAAAAATCCAAAGGTGGTAAATAAATTAGGGAAGGTCTTTGAAAGTAGAAATAAACCTCAAAATCAAAATCCACGCAAAAAAATTAGTATATGTGTGATTTTTTACATTAATTGGACAATGTCATTTATCTTTCAAGTTTTATTAAGAGGAAGAAAATAAGAGAAAATGCCAAAAGTATTAAATAAATTAATGAATGTCTTCGAAAGTAGAAATAAACCTCAAAATCAAAATACACATATCAAATTAGTTTTTCTATGATTTTTCACATTAATTGGACAAATTCATCTATCCTAGTTTTATTTATAAAAATATAAGAGAAAATGCCAAAAGTGTTAAATAAGTTAATGGATGTCTTTGAAAGTGGAAATAAACCCCAAAATCAAATTCAACGTATAAAAATTAATTTTTGTGTGACTTTTCACATTATATGGACAATGACAACTATCCTAGTTTTATTTAGAGGAAGAAAATAAGAGAAAAAGAGAAAGGTGTTATATAAATAAATGAATGTTTTTGAAAGTAAAAATAAACCACAAAGTCAAAATCCACATATCAAAATTAGTTTTTATGTGATTTTTCACATGAAATGGACAATGTCATCTATCCTAGTTTTATTTAGAATAAGAAAATAAGATAAAAATACAAAGGTGTTAAATTAATTAATGAGTGCCTTTGAAAGTAGAAATAAACCCAAAAATTAAAATATATGTATCAAAATCATTTTTTGTTGGATTTTCACATGAAATGGACAATGTCATCTATCCTAGTTTTATTTAGAATAAGAAAATAAGATAAAAATACAAAGGTGTTAAATAAATTAATGAGTGCCTTCAAAAGTAGAAATAAACCCAAAAATTAAAATATATGTATCAAAATCAATTTCTATTGGATTTTTCACATTAATTAGAGAATACCATCTATCCTAGTTTTATTTAGAGGATGAAAATAAGAGAAAAAATCAAAATTGTTAGATACATTAATGAATGTCTTCGAAAGTATCAATAAACCCCATAATTTAAATCCATGTATCAAAATCAATTTGTGTGATTTTTCACATTAGTTGGACAATGTCATCTATCCCATATTTATATAGAGAAGAAAATAAGAAACAAAAGCCAAAGGTGTTACATAAACTAGCGAATGTCTTCGAAAGTGGAAATAAACCCCAAAATCAAAGTGCATGTATCAAAATTTGTTTCTATGTGAATTTTTACATTAATTGCACAATATCATCTATCCTAATTTTATTTAGAGAAGAAAATAAGAAAAAAGTCAAAATTGTTAAATAAATTAATGAATTACTTCAAAAGTTGAAATAAATCCCAAAATCAAAATCTACGTATCAAAATTAGTTACCGTGTGATGTTTAAAATTAATTAGATAAGGCCTCCTAGTTTTATTTAGAATAATAAAATAAGATAAAATACAAAAATGTTAAATAAATTAATGGATTTTTTTGAAGTAGAAATAAACCTCAAAATCGAAATGCACGTATCAATATTAGTTTTGTGTGATTTTTCAAAGTAAAGTGGACAATGCCATCTATCCTACTTTTATTTAGAGGAAGAAAATAAGAGAAAAAGATAAAGATGTTAAATAAATTAATGAATGTCTTTGAAAGTAGAAATAAACCCCAAAATTGAAATCCACATATAGAAATTAGTTTCTGTATGATTTTTCACATTAATTGGACAATACCATCAATCATAGTTTTATTTAGAGGAAGAGAATAAGAGAAAAGGACAAAGGTGTTTAATAAATTAATGAATGTCGTTGAAATTAGAGATAAATCCCAAAATCAAAATTCAAATATCAAAATTAGTTTCGGTGTGACTTTTCACATGAATTGGACTATGTCATCTATCCTAGTTTTATTTAGAGGAAGAAAATAAGAGAAAAAGGCAAAAGTATTAAATAATTAATGATTTTCTTAAAAAATAAAAATAAACCCCAAAATTAAAATTCACGTATCAAAATTAGTTTTTGTGTGATTTTTCACATTAATTGCACAAAAAAATATATCCTAGTTTTATTTAGATGAAGAAAATAAGAGAAATATCCAAAGGTGTTAACTAAATTAATGAATGCCTTATAAAGTGGAAATAAATCCCAAAATAAAAATCCACATATTAAAAGTAGGTTTTGTGTGACTTTTCACATTAACTGCACAATGCCATCTATCCTAGTTTTATTTTGGAGAAAGAGAATAAGAGAAAAAGTCAAATGTGTTAAATAAATTTATGAATGTCTTCTAAAGTAGAAATAAACCCCAAAATCTAAATCCACGTATCAAAATTAGTTTTTTTGTTATTTTTAACTAGACAATGTCATCTATCCTACTTTAATTTAGAAGAACAAAATAAGAGAAAAAGCTGAAAGTGTTAAATAAATTAATGAATGTCTTCAAAAGTATAAATAAACCCCAAAATCAAAATGCTTGTATGAAAATTAGTTTATGTGTGATTTTTCACATTAATTGGACAATGTCATATATCCTAGTTTTATTTAGAGGAAGAAAATAAAAGAAAAAACAAAAGGTGTTAAATAAATTAATGAAAGTCTTTGAAAGTAGAAATAAACCCAAAAATCAAAATCCACGAATCAAAATTAGTTTATTGTGATTTTCCACATTAATTGGACAATCCATCTATCCTATTTTTTTAGAGAAAGAAAATATGAGAAAAAGCCAAAAGTGTTAATAAAATTAATGAATGTCTTCAAAAGTAGAAATAGACAATGTCATATATCCTATTTTTTTTAGAGAAAGAAAATATGAGAAAAAGCCGAAAGTGTTAAATAAATTAATGAATGTTTTCAAAATTAGAAATCAACCTCAAAATCAAAATCAGTTTTATTGTGATTTTTCACATGAATTGGACAATGCCATCTATCCTAGTTTTATTTGGGGAAGATAATATGAAAAAATCCACAAGTGTTAGATAAATTGTTAAATGTCTTAGAAAGTAGAAGTAAATCCCAAAATTAAAATCCATGAATCAAAAGTGTTAAATTAATTAATGAATGTCTTCAAAAATTAATTAATGAAAAAGTCCAAAGTGTGGGTGTTTAATGAGGTCTGTAAAGAAGGCGACCTCTATGTTTCGGCTGTGACGGGAGCGATGGTGGTGTTTTCAGTTCTGTGCTAGCTCAGGGAGTGAATTGGAGATGACGAGGGAAGGAGAGGAGTGAGAAGTGGAGATGGAAGAGGAAGACCGAAGACGTAGTAATGTTTGTGCGGTTGTACCACAGAGAGAGAGAGAGAGAGAGAGAGTGTGTGTGTGAGAGTGTGCGCTTGCGGTGTCCGTGTAACTAAGTCCAAGCAGATAGGGCCGCCCAACCCATGACGGGTTCAGATCTACTGTCCCGGACATGTGGTCCCAACATGTCCCATAGGATCTCGGTCATGCACACACCTCACTATTTTTTTTTTAGGAGTGAGTTTTTGGGTGAATAAATGGCAAGGATTTACTTGGACACACTCATAACAGAGGACGCCGGTACAACATATTTCAAGGCACACATGACACTTCTCATTTCTTACCGGAACAAGCGTTTGAATGAACGAATGAGCCCACACGCTGCCCCGTTGCGTGCGCTACTGCCCAAATCGACAAGACAGATAGCCGAGCAACGCGTTTTTCTACTCCATACCTTTCCGGATATGGTTATGTTGTTTTCTACGTATTAGGTAGATATTCAGTCTGAATGAATGCCTTTCCACTCTTGGGAACATGAAAAAGAACGTATAAATTGGAGATATTAACTTCAAAAGGGCCTTTCTCACGTAAACGTGAAGAAAGCATCAAGACTAGTACAGTTGGGAGGAGAATCAGCCCAGGATACACATCTATCTTAGTTTTATTTAGAGGAAGAAAATATTAGAAAAAGTGAAAAATGTTAAATTAAATAATGAATGTCTTCAAAAGTAGAAATAGACTGCAAAATCAAAATTCACGTATCAAAATTAGTTTTTGTGTGAAGTTTCACATTAACCATCTATCCTAATTTTATTTTGGAGGAAGTTAATAAGAGAAAAAGGGAAATGTGTTAAATAAATTTATGAATGTCTTCTAAAGTAGAAATAAACCCCAAATCAGACCTTCCCTCTGGGGCTTGGTCTTGCAACATAAATCAGAGTGGCATGTAGGTTCGAGAAACACATTCATATTTAATTGTGATACACATAGGGACTTTATAGGATTGCATAATTGAACATCCAATAGTTTAGGTTGCAATCAATCGAGAAACATTCGGGAAACATCGTGAAACTAAAGGTGATTATTCATAAAGTAACCACATACTTGTTCAGCTGAATCAACAAGTTATTAATAATCCAAGCAAGAAAGTGCCCATGCAAGCAATTCAATCCACACACACAAGCAAGAACCCTGTAAAGTACATGAAATCTATTTACTATTCACTTCTTCAGATTCTATTCATTTGAACTCGCTTCCTAGGGTTTCCTACTTCCTTTTAGGGTTTCATTAGGGTTCGTCTACATTATTAACACTATAAACCCTAAAACAGCAAAACTAATCACAAACCCTAACTAGCTTGGTATATTCTTCTTAATAGGCTTTGGATCAACTCATAATTACACTATTCCATGGAATCTCAAATTAATCATGTTAATCACCTTTTACCCTAAATTAGGGTTTCTATATGCATTATAACATACTCATGTCCATGGAACCCTAAATAAGCCAATTATGCATAAAGATCATCTTTTTAGACCTAGTTCTATCTTTTATTAAAAACAAGTTAATATTAGCTTTAATTAATCACAGCACATCATTAAATCCCATAACCATCATGACTTAGGGTTTTTCATTAATAAATTCATTAAATGTAACAACTGAAGCTACTTTTAAAATTTCAAGCATAATCAGGTTTCAAATATAATTTCTTTGTGTTTCTCTTTTTCTGAGGATCAATTTTTATATAAGACTTGTCTCAATCTGAGTTTCCTAGAATTAGTTACGATTTTTGCAAATAAATATAATTGGACCAATAGAGTATTGCCACGTAGGCAACTTACTCCTCATGCACATACCTCGTGGGTCGACTTAAATTATAACAAAATGTCCAAATTGCCCCCTGTGTTGTTGGTTGTTCCTTCACATGCCAGAGGGGCATTTTGGTCCAACACGATCTGCTTCGTCTTCCTCCTCCTGATGGCACGCTGCTGCTGCCACGGTGAGCTTCCACCGCGTGCAGGCGGCTCTTTCGAGGTGTGGGAGGACCACCAAAGGGTTCCTACCCCTATGCCGCCCCCTTCTGCATGCCACAGGGTAGCAGGTCGGGGCCGAGACAAACTGAGCAGCAAGAACCAGAGCCGATAACGGCTCATGTTTGTAGGGAAACCTTCTTGGCGGAGGCCGTAGCCAACGAAGGAAGAGGGGGAAGGAGATTATGTCCCCCCCCCGACGCTTCTTTAGGAACCAAGAAACCTCCGGAGGACACTGCTCTGGGCAGGTCTTCCATGCAAGGTCAGGCCCTCCATGTAAGGGCAGGTCTTCCACATAATGGAAGATCTTCAAAGGTCCAACGACCATAGTTCCTCTACGGAATTGTTCGGGTCTACACAGATGCCAAGTTCACAGTTGGGGATAGAGGTGAGGTCTATACTAGGGTCAAAGGAGTCTCCTTTGTCAAACTGGTGATGATGACAGGGTTTAGGGTGCCCTGGTCACATACCCATCACTCCCTTTATATAGGGTGTGAGCCAAAACTCTTAGGGTTTGAAGGAGAGGAACGACAGAGTCATGGAGCATTGGTTGTTGCTTCTTTTGGGGAAACAACATGCTTAAAAGGAAAGAGATTAACTTCCACTACTATTCTATTAGGCAAGCCACTTATAGTAAGATATTTTTCTATTCTTTTCCCAAAGTAGAAACTCGGCCCTTTCTCAAAAGGTCATATATTAGAAATCTATCAAGGAAGGTATATAACTATGATTCAGATATTTAGTTATTTCTCAATATATTCTTGAAATCTAGGTTGTTGATTCATATCCGTTTTCTATATATTCATTAGCCTAATTGTCCTCCTTCCTTGGCTAATCATAAAAAAAACCATTGGTATGTCTTATATATACAAAACTTTCCCCTTTAGTCAACTCATTAAAGCAATACCGTTATTTCTTGGAATATTCTTTTCCTTCATATTTCTAGAATTATTTTACTTGTTCCTTTATTAATTGATTCATTTTCCTTTTTTTATTCCCTTTTCAGGTTATTGAGCTTGATAGGTATCAAGGCCCATGAAATCACACACAAGGCTATTTATCAAAGGAATCTGTTTAAGACACATAATTCATACAAAATACATAATCATATATTTATTGGGGGAAATTACATTTCCCACCATATGAACCCAAAAATTGGGGTTGTAACAGCAAGGCTCATCCAATGTTATTCACATTTGTCCCTATGTAAATATGCTACTCAGTTGTATTACATCTTTTATTATGCCTTGAGAAGGTGGGGTAGACTACTCATGATCCAACTAACCACTAATAAGTTGAAACCAGTGCCATACAAGATCATTGGAAGAGCCAGAATCCAATGATCTCTCTACATCGCTCAGTCAGCCCAAGTCCACCACAGTGACATATCTAGCCAAACACTAAAATAGCCTATCCTTCCTTGGTATATAGGCAGAGCACTAGTGAAACTAATCTATGACCATAGTTGCACTCCTACCGAGGTGCGACCGCAGCCATCCTCAAAAGTTATCATATAAGTACTCTTTATCACATCATTGAGATATGGCCTCGATGGTTATCCTGCTAGGGTATGACCACAGCCAATCATATGAAATGCATATACTCAAAAGTATACAACTCTGAGCTTCTACTAAGGGAGAACCTGTTTCACCATCCAACAAGTAATGACATTGAAGATGGATCTATGACATGGGGCTACTACATGATTAAGGTTCCACTTGATTAGTTATGACAATTAAGTGTCTTTTAGCATCAATCAAGTTATAACATACAAACCATAAACAAGCTCTACAATGATAAGGGAATAGTACAACTTCAGAAGATATAAAGTGTATAAGGTGGGAACTAGTCACATCATCAATACATGATACTAATGCCACACAAGCCCATTAGTGTATTCACACTGTCATGAGACACCAATCCCTTATCACATCACTGGAGGATAAAACCTCACACTAGGCATATAGCCTCTACCGGGTCAGAGGACCCAATCACATAATCCCTACATGTACACCATCACATTATGCCTCAATAATGTGCATAGTCACCATCTTGTATAATATTGAATTCACCATAGCATTCTCATAGCTATGTCATTCAAATTCACATCACTTTCAAGATCAAGGATTTATGAATAGGAGAGAGAAGAACATCATAATATGATAACCACTTCAAGAGAGAGAAGAAAAAACATCACATGATCCAACATTAGGGTTAGGGTTCCTTATTTATCTGATTAGGGTTTGATAACTTTATTCAATCACCAAACCCTAGGTACACCATCTCCCACTTTCTTGGAGTATATTAGGATTAAGGAACATGATTACGATTAACCAAGCAATCCATCAAATAGAACTATACATGAATCATTACTTGCTTACTCATACACATGTGGTGACTATATGTTCATGTATGTATCTCGACCATCCATCACATAGGTGTCTCGACCACTCATGAAACAAGTCTCTCGACCACCCTCAAGAAAAGTGACTCAGCCACCTTTATGGAAGGTGTGTCGACCATAACAAGACTAGGTGTCTTGACCACAACACATCATGTGTCTCGACTACCACAAGACATGGTGTCTCGACTAAAACTAAAGCAACATCTCGACCATCACCACAAGTGTCTTGACCCAAGCCAAAACATGATGCAGCGACCACCAAGGTCAAGCTACCACTAAGGAAAAAGACCAACATCAAAATAGGGATTAACAAATATCAAAATAGAAGTACAGCCAAAATAGAAGATTACATCGAGGAAAACCATCATCTTCAAGGAGGAAAACTTCATACCATAATTGGTCACCAAAAACCCAAGAAATGTGTGTCATGAAATCACCATGGAAGAACCTCATGCAAGAGATAGAAACCCACATTCAACACCTACAAAAAAGAATCTAAACTCCTTGATACATCAAGGTACATAGTCCTCATGCATGTGATCAAATCCAAGATCAAAAGATAGGAAGAAAACACCATTTAACAACCATCTCTAAAGTTGGGTACCTTACATTAGGGTTTTAGATTCTAAGAAAACCAAGCATGATAACGACCATCATTCAAGTTCTAGAGCATGGTATTATCTACTATCATGTTAAGGGAACATTTTAGAGAGAGTAAGAACAACATACATGTAATGAAAATTGCAATAAGAGAGAGGTTGGTGTGTTATATAACCGACTTAAGGAAGATCAACTCCAAGGATCACTAGCTCCAAGCACATGATCACCAAGGGTGATGAAACTCCACTAAAAGCTCAACTTTCACCAAAAGATCACCTCAAGCAGAAGAATACACAAAGGTCAAAGATTTCTCAAGAAAAGAGGTAAGAAACCCTAGGCCAAACCAAAATAAAACGAAGGGAGAAAGAGAAGAAAACTCCCTCACACTTGGGTACCACCTTGCCAAAGAATGGCTTATGATCCTTATCATGAGGAGTTTCTCTAAAAAACGACCACCATGGATGATTCATGGTCTATGTTTGAGAAAAGAAGAAGAAGATGGGGTAGAAGATCCAAGTAAAATGTTACCAAAAAAAGGTATATACTTACCAAGGTTGAAGTTGACCAAAAGTCACCACATGCAAGGGATTTCAATCACAAAAGCTCCAAGGATCAGTTCTCCTTGCTCCACCAAGCTCCAAGGATGAGAAAAAGAGAGGGAGGAAGAAGGAAGGCTGAAAGGTTCACTTGCATGGAGAGAAGATGGTTTATATACTTGAGGTGGAGTAGCGGGTTTCAAATTATCAATTCATATGATAAATTGATTGTCTAACCCTAGAGATCATATGGAGTTTATAGTTGAGTGACTATAAATTAACCAATCAATTAAATAATTATTTAATTAATGGCATAGTTCTAGAACATTTTGAGTTAGTTGACTTATTATTGGTTGTATGATACGGCCCACTTTAAAAACAGTCATTTCCTTTTTCATATCCCAGGGTATTACTAACCATACTTCTTTGTCTCTCTTATTGAAAGGGGCATGATCGTTAGGTCAATGTTACAACCTCTTGTACATGAGAAGCCTAGATTCATTACCCACAAGGGATATAGAGACAAGTCAGAAAAGAACAACACTAGCACATTGCTAGCGGAGAGGTTGTGCCTTCCTATCGCCTCAAGTAGAATGACAAGGGGTTCCTATTCGACTGTGAGGACTAGTAGAGACACAGCCACTATGTGACTACCTTGGAAGGATGACTTTAAGGACCTTTTGTGCACCATTGTGAGAAACACACACCACCACACAAGGACATCTCTAGAATTGCTCCACGAAAAGGTATACCTTACACACCCTATTTTCAAATACATGTTTGTTGATGAGACCTACTTGTAGGAAACATAAAGATTTATTTGTCACTGCATTTTCCTCCATGTTTCCTAACACCATGACTTGTCTAGAAACTAAGAGTATATTATGTGTGAGTGAGAACAAAGTATGCAATTGAGGCTAGTGGTGGTGTATATGGCCAATCTCATTCCTAAAACTCTGTTATAGCCTTGAGTAGTGGGCAAAGGCATTACAGGTGATGCCAGAGCTAGTTTTCCTCTAGTATGTGGGGTCCAGATGTACATGTGGCACTACACTCTAGAGTCATGAAGTCCATGCATGATGAAAATGGCTCTCCACAAAGACAAGATGGATCCTCCTTGCATTAATAGTCGTGAATGGGAGCTAGGTTTGATGAGCCATTATGGATATGCACTAGAATCGGGAAGAGATTGTTGGGAAATATAGTTGATCCTTGATGAGGATGTTAAGAATCAATGTGGGATAGATTGTAGAATCTCAGGATTTGAGTGCTCATATCAAATGATCCTAAAACAATTATCTAACTACCCATACAACAAAGATGTACCTCTTTTTTAAAGAGATCATCACTAAGAACTTTGTACTTAGGCATACTCATCTCAGATTAGTATAAGGATGGGTGACTTTCTAGGAAGTTGTAGTAGGTCTACTAGTGAAGGAAAACAAATCATGCATCGAATGTTGGTGGTGTTTTGTGAGGAAAATCAACAATATTGAACTCTACGAAAGTCTTGGGTGGTGGTCCCATCTGTTAGAATGTCCTTTACTACAAATAATGAATTGACTATTAGTTCTTCTCAATTACTTAAAAATGTTCTTTTTAGCAGTCAAAGTGACCTACATCGGGATCTGACTAGTACCTACTTGTCATTCTCAAAGCATACAAGACGTTAGGACAAATACATAACAAATCCTATATGATAGATCCAATTGCATATGCATATGGAATTTTACTCATGTGTGTACTCTCTTTAGAATAGTTGGGACATTGCTACAGAGACTTATAACATGAGACATTGCTAATTTTCTTCACTTAGACTCTTCATTCTAAACCTTATCAACACCTTGTCAATGTATGTACTTTAATTTAGACCAAGAAGCCTTCTGAATCTATCTCTATAGATCTTGATTCCTATTATATAGGATGTTTATCCTAAGTCCTGCATGGAGAAGGTGTTTTCCAACCATATTGTAATCAATTATAGGGTAGGGATGTCATTCCTCATCAATAATGTCACCTACATAAAATATGAGGAATATGATTATTCTACCACAAACCTTATTGTAAGCACAAGGTTCATCTTCATTTTAGATAAAGGCCAACTATCTGACTGTCTCATCAAAATGAAGATTCCATCTATAATATGCTTACTTCAATATGTAGATTAAACTTTGTAGCATAAAAACTTTCCAAGCTTTATTTGAGTAGATTAAACCTTTGGGATAGTTATCTACACATCCTCAAGGATATTCCCACTAAGGAATGTGGTTTTTGTGTCCTTTTTCCAAATTTGTTAGTCATGATATGTTGCAATGAAAATCATGATCCTAATGGAATTAACCATGGCAACTAGAAATTTTTTTAATCATAGGTAATGTGTTGAATTTGTTTGATACCCTTAACAACTAATTGTCCTCTATAGGTTTGTACAATACCATCCATGTTGGTCTTTTTTGGAATATCCATTTGCACCCTATTGGTTTTACCCCTTTAGTCAGATCCACCAATGTCCATTACCTTGTTGGTATACATAGAGTCTATCTTAGAATTTATGGCTTCAATCTATTTATCATAATTCGGTCCCTCAATAACCTCAGTGTAGGCTATTTGTTCATCTTTGTTAAGGCAAATCACATTGTCTTATTGAATCATAAGAAACCCAAATCTCTCTAGCTCAAGACATTCCCTACTAGACCTTTGAGGTTCATGTGTTATAGGAGGAACTTCATAGCCAAAAACAATTTGTGATTCCTCTTGTTCCTTATCATCCATCATAAGTTCAATCTTATATTGTTGGACTCAAACTTCTTTGATTCCTATTTTCCTCCCACTAGTTCCTCTAGAAATAAATTATTTTTTGTAGAAAACACTAGTTCTAGAAACTAGCACTTTGTTGTCTGATGGAATATAGAAATAAATCGCTTGGTTTCCTTAGGATATCTAGTAGAATGAGATTTTTCATATTTGGGTCCAAGCTTTTCATAACCTCCACGTCCCCAAATCTCCACAAAATACATATTAGGACTTTACCCAGATTATATCTCATATGGTGTCCTACAAAATTGTTAGAATGTTTGTGGTTAAGTGTAAATGTTGTGGTTCTAGAATATGCCCCCAGAAGGATGTTGAAAGAATAGAAAAACTTAGTATAGATCATACCATGTCCAACATGGTGTGATTCTTTCTTTCTTTATATTATTATGTTATAGTGTTTGAGGTGGAGTTCATTTTGATAAAATACCACAATCCCTCAGAAGGGCCTTAAGTATTCACCACCTAAATCTTATCGAAGTGCTTTAATACCCTTACCAAGTTGATTTTGTACTCCATTCATGATTTTCTTTAACTTTTCAATGGATTCTAACTTGCGTTTCATTAGATACATGTAGGAATATCTACGGAGTTAATTAGTATATGTTATGAAGTATTATTACCCACCTCTGGAATTTGTGTTGTAAGGTCCACATACATCAATATGTATGAGTCATAAAAATTCACCTTCCCTATCATTGTTTCAAATAAGGGGTGTTTTTTCCATCTTGTATAATAAATAAGATTTGCATGTTTTAATTGATTCAAAATCAAATGAGTCTAGGTATACATATTTATGGACTCCAGAATTGTGCTTCTCGTTTATATGTCCTAGAAGACATTGTCACTAATATTTTTTGAAGTCATTGAGTTTCGTCATCTAAGTATTTATTTCATAGATATTTCTCTCAAGATCTAATGAATAAAGATCCTAATACATTGACCACTTGCACAAAATATATCATCTTTATAAATAGAAAATCAACTATTCATGATATGAAATTTAAAACTATTATTGTCCAAACATGAAACCCAAATGATATTCCTATTTATTCAAGGTACAAGCTTGTATTTCTGCAAATTTATTTTGACTCTACTATGTATAGATAAACAGTAGTTTCCTATAGCAGTAGAAGCAACTCTTTCTTCTTTTGCAATGCATAATTCTACCTTCCCATTCTTCAAGGGTCTACTTCTTTTTAGATTTTGCATATTTTAACATATGTAAGATCCACTTCTGGTATTTAATACCCATGTTGAAGAAATAATTAAGTGTCTCTTTATAAAAAATATACCTAAAGTGAATATATTTATCCCCATCTTCTTGTTTTGTAGTTCCTCTAGGTAGAGAGGAGAATTTCTCTTTCATGTCTATCATGGTGAAAACGATGACACTTCCTTCTTTACCCACTCCTCCCTCTTCCTTAAGTGCAAAAGACTTATATTTTTGGCCAACCATAGAACATTTCTTATCTTTGACTTTTTCTTTGGACTTTCGTTTTCCTCTATTATCCATCTACATGTAGTTGGTCTTGTCTTTCATTGGACCTCAATTGTTCTCAACATGTCAAGTAGATCTTTCAGTGATTTAACAAAATTGGTCATGTTGTAGTTCATGAGAAATTGTTTATACAAGTCCAGATATCATTAAAAGATCACATATGTGGCTAACTATTGGCCTAAAGGAAATGCCAGTATCTCCAGATATTATAGATACCCAATTAACTTGAATACATGGGGTCCAATTGGATCACTTCCATAATTTTGCACTTAAATAATGTCTTAGAGACATCATACCTCTATTCCCTTGTTGTTCGTTCATGTTCTTCCACATTATCATGTTTCTTATGAAGATTATGATTCATGGAGCATATCATAAGACACATGATTTCCACGTCGTCACTGAAACAATTACTATAAGTCTCCTTTTCCACCATAGACACACTTGGAGATGATTCTTTTGGTGTTGGTGTTTCCAGAACATAGCGATTACGCTCATATGTGAGAACAACTCTCAAAATCATGAACTAGTCCTTGATTTTAACTCCTTTAAGGTTTTCCTTCTCAAAGACTAATAACAGTGAATTGTTGTTGTTATTGGTAAATGTAGTTGTTGTTGGTTTCCATTTGATCTACAAGAAGCATTTTTAGGATTTAATATTTGACTTGAAAAGTTTTATTTGATATTAGTTTGGTCTTTAATTAAATATCTCTCCCACTATTTTATTTCAAATCAATAGCACTCATATTAGTTTGGAATATTTGGATCATACAATCTTGTGCGAGAGAAGATTTGTATGTTGTCAAATCATGAGTCATCTTTGGTTGATCACCCACAACTTGACTAGTTAGGTTGGCAATGAGTGCCTATTTCATTTAATGCAACTCTTGATATGTGGATACAACCCTTTTTATAACCATATAGATGCCTCTAGGTGGTAAATTCTATTACAATCACCTAATTAAGTTTTACCCAAAGGACAACACAATAAAATCTGCACCCTATTTTGGTAGATCCACATATCTATACTCACACTTCCCTGAGATAGATATTACACCACCCTTTGGTGTGCCCACACTTTGTTGTTCAAGGCTTTCATGTGTGTTTCTCATTGGAAAGCATCTAAGACTTAATTTTATTTGAGGGTTTATATACAGACATTACATATTCAAACATTTCATACTTCTAGTATGTACCACATGCACATTACATTAACAATCCACAAACACAATCCACAACCATACAACATTGGTGATGGACATAACAATTCACACATCCACCAAAGAAAATGTTTTTCAACAACTATGTGTATATTTTATAGATATATCATATGTTTATATATATATATATATATATATGTATATATACATGTATATACATATATATACATATACATATATATACATATATATACATATATATATGTCTCTCTCTAAGTGTGTGTGGAAGATTGCATCTTTTTCCATGCGAGAAATCTCCATGTGTGTCTATTCTATGGATATATTGTATGTTTATCTATATATGCCTATACATATATATAAGATTGCATCTTCTTCTGTGTGATAAATCTTTGTGAATAATATTTGACCTCCACACAAACCTGGTGAGGTACATAGCACATCCCCCCTTGTGTGGGGAACCCGCTGCCCAATTAGTAGGCTGGAGTTGAGGGGATGCCTCCTGTTATGGGGTCTTAGGGTAGTGACCCTAGAAAGGTCTACATAATTGTACTTCCATGCTCTAGGAAAATCACATTTTTTGTAGGTGACCCATCCCATGCATAAAAATCTTACAGTGCAACATATGATACATTAATAATATTGTGTATTACCATTTAATTTTTCACATACAAGTTGAGTAAAACCAAATCCAATCTTATTGATTGTAGATCTAGTATATTGTAGATTGATAAGGCTTTGGTTTTTGGTAGTATGTCTTGAGATTCGGTTATATTATGATTGAAATTGTAGGAGTTTTTAACTGGTTGCTTCAATATTGAGATAATAAATAAATACATTAATATTATAAGAATGTCTTGACTCGATAACACATGGTTTGGGTTGCGGACCTAAACATGAGATCATATGTTTACTTCAAATGAAACATTCTTGTCATGTACCTAGTCAATTAATATTTTGTATATTATAGGACAAAATTAATACATAAAACTAGTATGTATCCTAAGTGATGACTAAGTCTCTTTAGTCATGATATTTGATATCAACTCAGATAGATGGGCCCTTGTTAAAGAACAAGTTCTAGTAGATAGACCCACTATGAGTATGATAGGTGGAAGCCATGAATGCTAGTTAGAATCATATCTCTATATGATAGTGGTGATTGTGGTCCTTGTACCTAAAGTCACTACAATGATCACATGTTGTTCGATATACTACAACACTTCCCAATGTGACCTTGAATAAGGTTTCCAAACATGTAGTGCTTGGATGTACTATGATACATGTGGATTATTGTTAATAATGTAGATGGTAATTGACCCTCCTATTAGAGTAATATCCATGGACACATGATGAGTGGTACTATAAATACATGGACATGCTCGTGTGAGTCAAGATGTGATGTTGAGCTTATATGTTTCTCAAATAGTCTATTTTGGATCAAGAAACAATGATTGAACTTAAAGGGGATGGTGTTTCCAAGCTTCTTATTCAACTTGAATATCAAATACAAAGGGATTATATGATCAATATAATAGTGGTCAAAATATGAGGTTGGAGTTGTTCTCTAACTTCTCTGATTACTCGGGTAGCAAGGAAGTCTTTCTAGTTACCAATCATTGTATGTGAAGTTATAATATGATTGTGAACATCGCTAACAACATAATATGGAGTCTATATGGCCACACACATAGGATGTATATGTAAGAGGATTATAATCATGGGATTGATTAATTGTTCAATAAAGAGTGTGAAAAATAAAAACTCTAACACTCCCCTCATGTTGGAGCACAAACTAAAATAGAGCATATACAAATTGATATCCCCAAGAAATGAACTCCCTATAAATATTGAAATGCAACAATAGAAACACTCTAACACTCCCCCTAAAGTAGATAGCACATAGCACCAAACAAGTATCCTACCATTGATGAACATAAGATCAATAGAGAAGTAGTTATTATAGAGTGGACTCCCTCTAAAAATTCATATCGCCAGACTAGTAGAAGTAACCACAAAGAAATTTCTAAATCTTTGACGAGCAACCAAATATGTTAGATGGTGGAGAATATGAGTAGAAGTCTTCTGAGTCGTCTTTGTTTTCAAAGTAGTTTCACATAAGAACCACCAACACTGGAATAGTGTCTACTAGTTAGGAAAATCAGTACCATAAGAATGTTGTGTTATAGTAGGTGGGCACATGTTTGAGATGTGCTACTATAGGATATTCACTATAGCAGGTGTCAACAACATATATAAATGTGAAAAAACTAGTCAACATGGTCGGATGGCATGGCTTCTTCTCTTATCTTCTCTCCTCCATCTCTTTTCTTCCTTCTACTCATATTCCTCTATTATCCCCCTCACGTTAACTAGGATAAGGATCGTGAGAGTGATTGGGGGTGGAAACTCATAAACACTGGTAGAGGAATGGATATCTAAAAGACATCATAGAAATAAATCACTATCAGTATAGAGGTATGCTAGGAAACAAAGTTCTATCAGTATATAGGCATGGTACAAAAAAATAAAATCATAGGAATATAGGTGTTGAGATATGTAGAATATAAGATCCCTAATTCAAACAAAGTCACTCAGCCATGTGGGTTAGACAAACCACATGGAGAGGAAGAAAAAAATAGTGTGGTGATGTGAGGCTAATGAGATGTTTTCTTATCAATAGAAAGCACACACCTCTCATATATATAGGAAAGGAGACAAGTACAAGGGAAGATAACCTTACCCTAATGGGCCAAGACAATTAGGTCAATATAACATAATGAATGAAATAACAATAATTATAATAGTCCTCGTTAAGATGGAGTATGGGTGAAACACATATCCATACAAGACTCAATTATACCATGCAACAAACAAAAAATATAAAATATCACTCCCCATACAACATTTGCACTCCCCCTTAAACATGATTCTCCAAAAGTAATTTGATAACACCATCAGTGAAGTTATGTCATGCAGGATGGAAATATTTGAGGTTTGGGAAACATATTGTGAAGTGTATATAGAACGAAGAACATGACCATCGATCTGGAATAGATAATCATAACACCATGACTATGTCATCTTCACTAAAATGAAATGTGTGGTTGGAATAAGTGTAATCAAGCATCCAATAATGTAGTAGTAGAGGTATCTTCAAACACATATAAGATGGGACGATGATGATTGTCAAACTATATCGATCTGAAGTATGACTCTTGGAGGCTTAAAGAGAATGAAAGACACCATTAAGAAATCCCAAGTTGATCACAAGAAGACCATCTTGATAGTTGAGAAATTGTAGATGCAACTCTGAGAAGACATGAATAAAATAGCTCGGTGAAGATAAAATTTGAACAAATCATCAACCTTGCAGTTGTAATATTGTAGAGTTGGAATTAAAGATTTTATAGAAAGTAACAATCCATTTTATGTAATGCATTAGGATCATCATAGACTATCACAAAAGGGATCAAGACACTAGAATAAGCACAACAAGCTTTGTCTCGATGGATGCCAATGATATAATTGAGATCCTTCAACTTCCATGAAAGGCATAGACAAGTGTAATAAGTGAAGCGCAGATAGGCAATCTATTTGCATATTGTGGAACAAAAACAAACAAGCACAATCACATTAGGAAAGAAATTCACCAATGATGCACTAAAAGCATAAAGAGGCATAATGTCATTGTGAAAAGGAGACATGAAAGATGCACTAGAAGCAAGATGTTTACTGGGAATGAAGGGCCAAAAAGACATTAGAAGATGGATGTGATAAAGAATAAGAAGCTCCATGGAGAATAGCTTGGAATATACATATAAACTCTCATTATACTCTTTCTGCTCATATTCCCTCTTCATACATTCTCCCTCCCTCCAGTCCACCCCCTTGCACACCAAATATGAAATGAATGAGTAATTTGAGTCAAAAGAGACAACACCCCTTGCATGTCAAAAGGGATGCAAACATGAGGGGTGTTAGGGGGAATAAAATTGTCAAAGGAGAGGAGGAAGAAAATAAATACCATGATGTCCCCTTATTGATGCTTTAGAAATTAGAACGAGGTCTTTTGTTTTACAATATGTTGTCGAAATAAATGATAACATGACCAATGTAATATATGACCCTATTATCCAAATGTACATATGAATATAAATGGATCTTTATCTGACCCAAAAAGAAGATTTTTGTAGACCTTAGCTGCACGAATCTGGGGGTATGTGGATGAAGCTCCTGTATTATGGATTAAGTCAGAAAATTAGATTTGACTAAGGAATAGAATAGAAATAGAAATAGGCACACGTGAGGCATAAGAGAGAAGCTGGAAGTTTTCACGGCCTGAGGGATGAGGAAATAGGTGATTGTTGATGTATGTGACTCTGGTGATTACCACAATCGACACTGACCTTGGTGATGCCCAAATAGTGTGCATGCACCCTTGGCATTGGCATCGGTGGTGATACAGGCCAAACTGAAGTGAGCTGATATTGTTAGATACACATAAAAAATGTAAATCTTGAATACATTTATGTAATGAGCTAATGAATAAAATTTGTTGGCTATTCAATTCTACAATTAAGCTTTGTCGACCTTGCAGTTGATCACTCTAGTGAATCGCATAATCTTCCTGATCTACATCCCCAGTTTGGCATAGATTAGATGGTAAGATGACTTGGATTGGGTGCACTGGAGGTAATGAAGTATGCTTTGCTTTTCATGATGTCAATCTCAAACAAAGACCTCTTGGTTGTTGGGTGGTGGGTTGGGATCCTGCAAAGCAGGATTCCCCTTGCTTGCTCGATGCAGATAAGGAGGCATAGATGATGACATCTTGGTGTCATCTATGGCTTTTTAAACCTAGTGGTCAACACATTACATACCACTATTTCATCATAACACAAGATAACCGCCTATAATACAAGATTTTGCCTCAAGGAAATTTTTGTAGGGGGTGATACAGATATGGATTAGATAGGATAGAGGTGGGGATGGTGTGGCAAAGTAGAGACTATATAGATAGGTCTTGGGGACGGTAGATATTGTTGGTAATGGTCAGTATGGAGAGTGTCGGCAGATAGGTTAAACAAAAATTTCAATTTTTATGATTTGAGAAGAAAGGAGATGGCCATGTTTATGTACGACCAAGATAAGAAGAGAGGGAATTCACCGATGGGAAGAGGGTCTATTGTTTTTCTCCCTAGGGTTAGGATCAATGCTCTATTACCATGTAAAAAAATAACAAAAGGTTTAAGTAATGAACTAAATTATTGATTGACTGACTAAATCCAATGACTCAATTGGACTGTGTCTAATGGCCCAATCAAATTGAATCGAGTGGCCCAATTGTATTGGGTCCAATGGCCCGATGGGACTGGTTTAATGGCCTGATTGGACTACCCTAGGGTGGGTTTTTGAAATAAGACTTTTGCCTTTTAATTTCCCAGGGTTTATTAGAAACCTTACTCCCTTGGCTTTCCTTATTAGGGGCATGATGGTCAGGATTGTATGAGAACATTCATGTGACAAAAGGAGACACCTTTACCTTTGATTAGCCATCATTACTATTTAGTAAAGAAGGGGAGAGGAGAGGTTGTACAACACTGGCATGTTGCCAACAGAAAAGAAACTCTATTCACATCATCTTTTAGAGAGTGACGTAGAGTTCTCCATCTCGCATGAACAATATAGATACAAGGATGTGTTGTCGGCTATGTTGGGAGATCATCTTCGACATAATCTTCCTTGTCTATTACTAAGATCTATTCACCAGCTATGCTCTACAAAAATGGTATAATCTCACAAACCTTCCTTCCCATTAATGCAGTTGTGACGAGATTCATGGATGGATACATGTACAGACAAAATTGTACCATTTATTGCTTCTAATGAAATTGATCACTCTCTCTCCATGACAATAGTATTAGAGCCATGTCAATCTATGATATATTAGTATTTTCATTCAATGTGATTGGATTTATTTCATACCATTTTGTTTCGTTACATGCGATGTGAACAGTTAATTGTTAATAAGCATATCCTATAAATTCCACATTCATTGCAACATGGAAATTTGATATGGAAACTAAAAAATATATGATTTTTCCTAGTCAAGAAGTAAAATCTCTATATAAATCTTCTTGGATGTCAAAAATATTTCATGGGAATTTTCCAATGTGAAAAGATGCAATCTTTTATATACATATGTATAAGATATGATATATCTATGTATCATACATGTCACAATAAAAAATATTTTGTTTTTGCATGTGCACGTGGTGATGGTCAAAAAACCCACTTTTTGTGTATCCATGATTACAAATTTTATTGAAGCCTTTTGGTTGACAAGAAGTTTGGCTTGCATGTCAAACATCATCCTTTTTAATGCATATTTAGTGGTTCATTGTGATGACCCCAATTTTGTCATACTTTCTAGGTGACATTCCATTAATATGCATGCAATCATTTCAATAAGATGTCCAGAGGGAAAATATGAGGAGTTGTGGTTATCATCTAAAATAAATGCAAGTCAGATCATGTTCACAAACATCATATAGTTGCCACACAAAACCATCATTTATAAATGTAAAACATAGATTTCACATTTATTTGGAAAGAAATTCATAAATGTGGAAAGAAGAAAAGTACATAGGATAGATTGCATCCTATACAACAACTAGGAAATGGAAATGTAAACTATGTAAGAGAAATAAGAAGAGTCATATATCTACTCTAAATCCTCCAATATGTTGCATTATTTCATTCATGTTCATTGGATTCAATCATGTTTTCTTTGTTCCTAGAAATTACATGAAACATCAGCTCAACATTATGTGTTTTGTATGTGGGTAAAAGTTCATACTTATGAGCTATCATAATTGAAATATTTTGAGAAATAAAGAAAATGTAAAGAAACCATTTCTTAATGCAAAAATTTGGGAACCATTCTTTTAGATGTCTTTTAATGTGACTATAGTACTAAGTGTGTCAACACATAATATACTTTTATGCTATGCCATCCCCACCCCTTGGTCTATGAGAATCCCCACCCTAGGGGTATGGGGATGTGCTGATCTTAGTTCCAGAAAAGGAGAGAATATCTCACTCAGTTGCTATAATCCATTTGTTCATTTACGTTCTCAATGTTTTTGCAGAGATCATATTATAAACACTCAACATCCAAGAACCATACACAATTAAGGCATGCAATATTTCATACTTATCTCACACACAAAAACTATTCTTATACTTATATGTCCAACATCCATGATCCTATTATATCTTGGATTCCAAGGATCTACTGAAGATGAGAGTAATCACCCTAATAAGAGATTGAGGGCCTAATGTCATTATTTGCCCATAATATTCAAGCATTAGGGTTTCATGTTAATCAAGGTTGTTATAATCATCTTATGTTAGATGAGTGTCTAAAGATGTTATAACCTCATGTTCGGATTATTGGGTGTATAAAAGCTTCTTTAATTACTTTCATCATGTAGAGAGAGAAAATTGGCATTAGGGTTTTCAAGGAGTTTTAGGTCATTATGCATTTCCTAATTAGGGTTTCATGATCAAAATGCATCAAAGATATCAGTAGGGTTTATGAGTTGAATATTATTGATATCATACCATGAAAAACATTTCCATCATTTTATTTTAAGAAAAAGGAATCTAAAAACAAATCATGTTTTAGGCCATCAATATTGAAAAAGGAATCGAACTCAGGTAATGATAGTATTTTTTTTATTACTCACATTTTTTTGATGAATTTGGTATATAAATTTTCTATCATCCAATATTCTTATGATTAATTTAATTAGGTTCTTAGAATTTTAGTAATTAAGTAAAAGGAAAAAGAAATACATGGATCAGAAACCCAATCTGACTGGATCAAGGGTTCTGATTGATCTCAACTATTTGGGTATGCTTACTGTGAGGTTGCCATGTTGTATCACCATTGGTCCAACTCAGATCTATGTGGCACTAAGGTGTCATTTTCCTATGTTGTTGCTAGCTCGAGTAGCCTAGTCTAGGCTCTGACAAGGATCGGCTCCCTCTGTGGTTCTCTACATAATCAAATTGGGGTGGCACCACCTTCGTACAGTATCTAGAAGCAAGGTGGAACTCTTGAGCTATGTAGTGCTTGCTAGTGGTCAAGCACTATTGAGGGAGGTGAAGGAGGTCGTTAGATGGTGAAAGATCAGGGGATATGAGAGGTCTAGGGGCCAGTATAGATGTCTTGAAGGACCAATGGGGTTCAATGGAGGTGAAGGGGTGGTGGATTAGTGTGAAGAGAGATCCTACTCTACAGTGACAAGGTATTGGAAGATTGAAGATGACAGAGATGGAGGTGGTGCTTGGGGTGATTTCACAAGTAATTGGAGTTTGGGGATGACTAAAGGTGGAGTGGTGGATGTTTTGGAAGTGTTAAATAGATAAGAGGAGGGGTAGAAAAGGGAGATCTAATTTGGAATCCACCACTAGTGAGAGGTGAATAGAAAAGGAGGTAGTTTTCCCGGATTTGAGACTTAGGGAGAACTTGTTAGGGTCGGTTGAGCTCGTCTCTGGGAGAGGAGTTGCTCCTCCAAAATATCACGTGAGACTAGGTCTTTTTTGTTGGATTGGGTGTGACTTTTTTTGTCTTGCAACAGTCATGGCAAGATAAATAGATCCATGATGGATGGTGAGATGAAAAAGTCATGGGTCGTCACTTTCCCGATCAATTGAGCATTTGTGTGGCATGTTCTATGTAATGGACTAGGGTATTGAACAATATCCACAAAAATCAAATGGCCATAACTTCTAATTGGTAGCTCGGATTGCTATCAAATTTTGGTTGATGCTTCAAATTAAGGTTGTCTCCCTATGGTTGAAGTTTGAAGATGATACTCGATTTCATGATTAGTAAGGTCTTTATAATTGAATTTGATATGAGACGCATTGATTATGTAGCTAGGGTTTCGATTTATCCATAAGAGGATTCATCAACAAGAGTTATAATCTTAATTGTGAATGATTGAGATTGTCAATTTAGAATCTTATAACAACATTGACGAATTTAGAGAGAGAAAATAAATATGTAAAAACTCACTTAATCACATTCTCCCCTCCTTTTAAGAATGTTTCCTCAAAATTCAAGCAGCTTGAAGGAGATGTGGATATTTCTGCCCAATCTCAAACTTGAGCTCCCAAGTATCATCATTCTGATCATGGTGGCTCTAGATAACTTTCACCATATCAATGCGTAGATTACTGTGAAGCTGCTTAGTCTTAGAGTCAAGAATTTTGACCAGAGACTCAGCATAAGATAGATCATCTTTCAACTCCAGAGGTTAATGATTCAGCATGTGACTAGGATCTTTGAGATAAGGCTTCATATTAGATACATGAAATACATTGTGCATTGCACTGTACTAAGGTAGAAGAGAAAGACATCATGCACATTCACCGACCCTTTCTAAGATCTCAAAGGGTCCCACATAGAGAGGATTGAGCTTCCCTTTGTTCTTGGACAAGGATCAGATAGGCCTGATCTTTAGGAAAACATGATCACCTTCTTTGTACTGACATTCCTTCCAGTGAGCATCTATATAAGACTTTTGTCTATCTGGTGCCCGCTTCATCCTCTGCCTTATAAGTTCAACATTGTCTATGTAAAGTGGCATCTCCTCATATTTCATCAAGGGATATTCCCTGACATCGTTCCAGTATAGTAGAGATCTAATGGTCTTCCATAAAGAGATTCATATGGAGGCATCCCAATACTCGCTTGATAGATATTGTTATATGTGAACTCAACTATAGGAAAAAAAAATGGTCCCACGAGCCTTCCCAATCTAGCAAACAAGCTCGCAAAAGATCCTCTAAAATATGCATTGTATCCTTTGACTGCTTGTCGATTTGTGTATGATATGTTGTGCTAAAGTTCAATTTTATACTTGGTTCCTCTTGAACTTGTTTCCATAGCTTAGAAGTAAACTTTGGATCCCTATCAGAAATAATGTACTCTAGAACTCCATGTATATGTACAATCTCCCGTATACAGAGTTCTTTAAGATCAGACACCTTTGTTGTTGTCTTCATAGGTAGGAAATGAGCTGGTTTGGTAAGACGACCCACTATAACCCATGCAACATCATACCCCTTTCTGGTCGTAGTAGACCCACCAAAAAATCCATGGTGATGTGTACCCATTTCCACTCTGAGATTCAAGGGGTTGTAATAGACCTTCTGGTCTTTGGTTCTCTACCTTGATTCACTGGCATGTCAGACATCTGGACACAAATTAAGCAATATCACACTTCGTACTTCTCCACCAGAAGAGTTGTTGTAGGTCCTTGTACATTTACTTGTGTCGGGATGAACTGTGTACATGGACCTAGGTGCCCCACTAAGAATCTTTGTCTTTGCAGTTGACTACTCAAGAACCCGCATACAATATTATAACAAAGTCCACCATCTAGACCCACAAACAAGTGTGTTTAAGATTTAGATGAGAGAGAATAGAGTTCTCCAAGATTGGGACTAGCCCTTTGTACTTCAAGTAACTCAGACTATAGCCCATGGATGATAGAAATAATGTTGAAATGAAAATGATTGTCCATGAACTGTGGATTCTAATCCACCAAGTCCTCTATGTTCTTCCTTTTAGGAGCAGATTGAAATGCACATATTGCTTTTTTTTTTACCAAGGGAATCAGTGACTACATTTTCCTTAATCAGATGGTAGGCAGTGGTGAAATCATAGTCATTTAGATACTCAATACATTGATGTTGACATAGGTTCAAGTCTTTCTATGTCAGGATATACTTCAAGCTTTTGTGGTCAGTGAAGATATCAATTGTTGACTCGTACAAGTAGTACCTCTAGATTTTGAGAGTGTGTATTATTGCAGCCAATTCCATATTGTGAGTTGGATAATTAAATTTGTTTGGTCTAAACTACCTAGATGCAAAAGCCACTACCTTCTCGTTCTGTTGTAGGACACAAACTAACCCATTCCTCAAAGCATCTAGTGAAAATCACAAACCCTTCATTGTCAGAGCGTAATATCAAAATTGTTGTTGATATCAATTTCTTCTTTAGCTCCTAAAAACTAGACTCACAAGTAGTTGGCCATATAAAACTTCCATCCTTTTGAGTAATCTTAGTAAGAGGAAGTGAGACTTTGGATAAATTAGGGACAAAGTGATGATAACATCCGGATAGGTCCAAGAATCTCTATATTTTAGAAGGATTCTGAGGAGGTTTCCAGTCAGGATCAACTGACACCTTTGCAGGATCAACAAATATACTACCCCCATAAATGACATGTCCAAGGAACATGACTTTATTAATCCAAAATTCACATTTAGATAGTTTCCCATAGAACTTTTGAGCTCGAGGGAATTCTAGAACTACCCTCAAGTGCTCACAATGTTTCTCCATAGAATCCAAATAGATCATAATGGCATTGATAAAAACAACAACAAACACATCAAGGTAGGGTTGGAAGACCTTATTCATATGATTCATGAATACACTAGGTGTGTTGGTTAATCCAAATGGAATCACTAGAAATTCATAATGCCCATTACTTGTTCGGAAAGCAGTTTTAGAAATATCACTATCCTTGGCTTTGAGTTGATAATAGATAGAATGAAGTAAAATTTTAGAGAAGACTTTAGCAGTGTGAAGTTGATCAAAGAGGTCATCAATAAGGGGAAGAGAGTACTTATTTTTAATGGTAGCTTGGTTCAACATGTGGTAGTGAATACATATGTGTATAGAACCATCTTTTTTCTTTACAAAAAAATAGGAGCACCCCCAAGGGGAAATACTTGGATGGATGAAACCTTTATGAAGAAGTTCTTGCAATTGTTTCTTAAGCTCCAAAAGCTTAGCAGGAGCCATACTATATGAGTTCCTAGAAATTGGAGTGGTTCTAGGAAGAAGATCTATAGAGAACTCAATGTCTCGGTCACTAGGCAGCCCACAAAGCTCCTTTGAGAATATGTCAATAAAATCACGTACCACCTCCATACTTTTTATAAATCTGATACTAGGACTAGTCTCTGAAATAATGTGCGGAAGACTTTACAACCTTTAGAAATAAGCTTTTTAGCTTTTAGAGAGGATATTATAACATTATTATAGAAGCTTCTTCCCCTAAGGTTCACCATACTATTAGAGTTCGGTGGAGAGTTGACCTCTCTTCTCCCAATAGTGAATATGTGAATAATACTTGTACAACCAATCCATATCAGGTACAATATCAATTTTTTTATAGACAAGAGGATAAATTCGAAAGGCATGTCATGATTTTCAAATTTTATAGGCAAGATATTAGGTTTCTGCAATGTAGTGAATATTTTACCACTAGGAGATGACATATCAAGAAAATATCCCAGATCTTTTATATGCAAATGCAAAATAGATGATAGATTTCTTGATATGAAAGTGTTTATAGATCCACAATCCAATCAGGATTTAACAGCATGATCATTCAGGAATACAATGCCTACATAGAGTAATTTGTCATCAATATTTGAAGGCGTTGGATAGTATATTTACAAAATTGAGAAGGATTTAAGGTTACCTTCAATTAGCTTATTTGAGTTTGTCTTAGCCTCCTTTGCAGTCATGGAAAACACACTCATTGCAGTGCTCTTGTAGAGGTGGAGCACCTACTGGAGGGTTGCAAAACATAGATAGAGTAGGGCACTTGGAAATGAAATGGTCCTCCTTTTTGTAATTGAAGCAGAATAGCTTGGCATTGTTATAGGGTTCATCATAACCTCGTCCACAAGTCATACATTTTCTTTGATAAGTCTTTAGGTCATTCTGATTATTTATCTATTCACCTTTACCTAAACTCCCTTTTCCTGATCCTTTACAATGGCCCAGGGTAAACTTATTTGACTTATCCTCATCAGTGGTCTCAGCGGTTTTTGCATACATTGGTCCCTTTCTATATTAAGGGCCATATCTAGGGACTCATAAAAGTTCTTGGGATGGGAAGTGATAACTAGGGTTTTTAGGTTGGCTGCTAGGTAGTCAATATAATGGTCTGTGAGATGTTCCTTGGTTCTAATGGGTGCATAACGCTCTAGAAGCTTAATATTCTAAGTGTAGTCAGCCACCGAGAGGTTGCCTTGCTGAAGATCAATGTACATCCTCTCCTTCCTATTCCTCTTAGTTATATACATGAAAGTATCAGTGAAAATGGTTTTGAAGGCTTCCCACTCCATGGTATCAACCTCTACCTCCTCATTCCCGTAGAAATCTTCCCACCATTTTTCTCCTCCCTTAAGTAGGTATGTGGAGAACTTAACTTTCTTCCTAGGAGGTACTTATAGGTTACAAAAGGTGTTTTCTACAGACAAGATCCATGCCTCAGTTTTTTCCATAACCTCAGGTTGGTTTTCACCCCAAAATGGGCTAGTATTCAATTTGATAAAGTCAAGCACAATTACCCCTTTGTTAGAAAAACTAATTTTAGTGGTTCCTTTTAGGGAAACAGTCTCCATAAAGTCTAATACAATTTTCTTTTGTACTTCCCACCTACCCTTGGCCATATTCTCAAGATCAGGTTCACCGGAAGTTTTAGGTTCATTCCTCTTTTTGGAGGATTACTCTTCTGAGACCTTAGAGCCACGTGTTTTTGGAGGCATTCTAAACATTAGGTGATGTATATTAGATATTTTTATTCTCTATTTTTTTAAACATACTCCATAATTTTCTACAATTATTATTCATGACTTAGTGTTTGGTTTGTGGAAGATACCCTAATAATCCTTAGTCAAGAATCAATCATACTTAGGACTCTAACTAGAGTGGCACATTCCTATTCTATACAGAATAGAGAGATGAGAGTGAATATATATAGATGAGAAGGATCCATTATCAACGTGTGCCAAAAAGTAGGAGACACATAGGGTTTTGGCCAGGTAATACTTAGATAGCCATAAGGTAGCCTCGTGTGCTAAGCAAAGTAGTGCCGAGACTTTCACCAGACCCTGGAATATGCTACCCTAGAAATCTCCACCACTTATATCCCTAACTCTAGGAATATCCTATACTCATAATAGGGTGAATGAAGTTTCATGCAGATATGATGTGTGAACTCATGCTCTGATACCGACTGTGATGACCCCTTCCAGCATACTTTCCATGGTGACATTCCATTTCTATGTGTACACTCATATCAATAAGATGTCAAAAGGTAAAATATGAGTAGTTGTGGTTATCATATAAAATAAATGGAAGCTGGATCATATTCACAAACACCATATAATTTCCACTCAAAACCATCATTTATAAATAGAAAAGATAGAGTTTACATTTATTTGGAAAGAAATTCATAACTATGGAAAGATGAATAGTGCATAGGATAGATTGCACCATATACAACAACTAGGAAATGGAAATGTAAACTATTTGAGAGAAATATAAATAGGAATCTATCTACACTAAATCCTCCAATATGTTTCATTATTTCTTTTTGGTACTTTGGCTTCAATCATGAATTCTTTCTACCTAAAAAATACATGAAATGTCATATCAACATTGTCTTGTGTATGTGGGTAAAAATACAAAATTATGAGCTTGCATAAATGAAATAATGTGAGAAAGAAAGAAAAAGTAAAGAAACCATTTCTTAATGTGAAAATCAGGGATGTCATTATTTTATATGTTTTTTGATGTGATTGTACTACTAAGTCTGTCAACATGTAATTTACTTTCATGCTCGGCCCTCCCCACCCCTTGGGCTATGGGGATCCTTGCCCCTATGTCTATGGGGATGTGCTTACCTTAATATCAAAGAGTGAGAGAGAATATCTCACTCAGTAGCTACACTATCTCTTCATTTATGCTCTTAATGTTATGGAAGAGATCGTATGATAAGTACTTTACTTCCAAGAACCATACACAATTAAGGCATGCAATTTTTCATACTTATCCTGATCAGTCATGTAGGCGGTCTCTCACTCTAGAGTGAGCTTTGCCTTCTCTCTAACCCTCTCCCTCTCCCCTACTTCGTTTCCCCCCCTCGGGGGAGAAGCTCCACCCTGCACCTTCCCTCTCCCCCCCGACGGCCCTCACGGCAATTGGGTCTTCCCTGGTGGACTCTCCATTGCCTTTCCCTCTCTACCCCCGCTATGTTCCCTCTCTAGGGCTCGGGGACTCCCATGGCGGTGGGGGCGGATGCCCCCCCTGGCACGTCTACCCAGGTCAATGATCCCAGGCTAGTCACTGATCCCAGGCCAGTGACTGTAGAACCTTGGAGCAAGATGAATGCGGATGTTACGGTTGCTCAAAATTGGGTCAAGGCAGTCGAAGCCCCCCTCCCACATATTCATGGTGCCAGGATGGAGGATCCCAGGAAGGCTTTCTACAAGGAGGGTGACGAGAGAAGCTGGACCAAGATGATGGAACCAATCATGGTGGAGATCGATGATTATCATCGCCACTATGCCATTGTCCAGGTTCTGGGGAAAGATGTTAATGTCACCCAATTCAAGGGTTGGATGGTCCAGTCCTGGAGACCTAGAGGCAAGCTGGAGGTCTTTTCTCTGACTGATGGCCTCATTCTTGTGTGCTTTTCCAGCAATGCCGACTTGAATGCCACCATGAGAAGAGGCCCCTGGTTCTTTGATGACCAGCTGGTGCTGGTTAGGAAGTGGACGCCTGAAGCAAACATCCGTACAGATGCTTTCTCCACAGCTCTGGTGTGGGTTTCCCTACCGGATGTGGGAAAGCACTGGAGCCCCGTTCCATCAATGCCATCTCCAACGCCATTGGTGAGTCGAGGTCCTTTGACAGGAAGGTGGATGGGACCATCATGGGTTTTGCATGCTTCTGCGTGGACATCACGGAGGATGAGGAACCCCCACCAGTTATTATGGTCGAACTACCCAACGTGGACGATTGGGAGATCAAGGTCAGGTATGAGGCCCTCTCGGACCACTGCGACACCTCCAAGATCTTCAGACACAGCACTGGTCGATGTCCCAGTGCTAGATGTGACAAGGTGTGCCTCACACCCCTGATCGTGGCCCCTGAGAATTCGGCGAGGCGCAAGCGTAGAGCCCACTCTTTTGGCCCTCGTCAGGGTGGACAGAAAATAGTGGAGGTCCACCAAGGTGCCAATGAGGAGTGGGAAACCATTACTGCCAACAAAAGCATGGTGGAAATAGAGGAAGGGGAGGTGATTACCACTGCTGCAACAGAGGCGATCACCATCATCACCAACGACACGGAAAAGGAAATGGGTGAAAGCTCAGCATAAGGTGCTCGTGCTAATGCCCAGGAGAAGGTTGTCCCTATGGGAAACCCATTCTTGATCCTAGAGGAATTGGAAGACAACCAAGAGACACCACCAGGAAACAACAGAAGTAGGAGCCCGCGCCACACACGTAGCTCTACAGCAAAAGGAAAGAAGATGAAGCGGACCGACTCCAATAGAGGAGAAGGGTAAAACAATAACTCCTGATGTCCATACTCTCATGGAATATGAGAGGAGATTCATTTCCCATAGCACAGATGAAGCTGAGGAAGATCTTAACAAGTATGCAGGCTGATTTGGTTTTTTTCTTGGAAACCAGAATAAAACGCAACAATGCAGAGAGGATGGATACCTTATTCCCTGAATCATGATTGTCCATTTCCAACCTAGAGCAGGTGGACGGTGGCCGCATCGCTATGGGCTGGGACCCAAATCGATGGAATGTGGACTTGATCTTGAGCTCTGACCAGATGGTGATAGTGAGTTGTTTCAACCATGGATGGTTCAGCAGCATCATATCCGATATCTACGGCGAAAATTGTGAAGCTGACAGAGACATGTTGTGGAAACAGATTGATGAGACGACCCAACAGGAGATCTCATGGCTCATCTTGGGAGATTTCAACAATATGCACAAGTGTAATGATAAGAATGGTGGCCTAAGGGTGTCAGATTGGATCATGGAGAATTTCAACAACACCATGGCGAGAACTCATCTTTACGAGCTTTGCATTGTGGGAGGTATTACGACCTGGTCCAACAAACAAAAGGTCAGTAGAAGAATTGTGAGTCTCCTCGATAGGGGGTGCATCAACGTGGCTTGGTTGGACCTCTTCCCCAATGCAATGGTTAATCTTGGTGCTAATCCTTTCAGCAACCACTCTTGGATGAGGGTCGATCTGATCACAAAGAAACAAAACCCAAGACCCTTTCGTTTCCTCAACTTTTGGTGTGATTGGGAGGGATCTATAAAGCTGATCGAGGAGAGTTGGGAAGTCATCATAGAGGGAAACCCCCTCTTCATATTCCTGAAGAAGCTACAACACACCAAAGTAGCACTCAATAAATGAGCTAACGACAGGGTAAACCTTCGTAACCTCCTGTGTGAGGTGAGGGTTTAATATGAGAAGGCTATGGAGGAGGTGAGGTATCACCCTTTGAAGGAGGAGGCTATTAATAATGAGGAACATACTGAGAAAAGGATACGCCAACTTGAGAAAGCTGAAGAACAATACCTGTGGCAGAGAAGCCGCATGAAGTGGATCCATGATGGGGATCGCAACACAAAAACCTACCATTCCGCCATTAAGAAGAGAGAGATGAGATACACCATCCATGAACTTATAAATGAAGAAGGACAATGTGTGGATGGTAGAGAGGCGCTTTCTCACCATGCCATTAACTTCTTCACCAACCTTTATAACTAGAATCATAAATGTGTGGGTAGTTGCCCCAACTAACTCAATAACAGAGTGACCTCTTCCATGAATGAGAACCTCATCAGAGGGGTCACGATGAAGGAGATAAAAGACTCTTTGGACTCCATCCATTCTGCGAAGGCTCCTGGACCGGACAGATTCAATAGTAAATTCTTCAAGTTCATGTGGACAACTATAAAAGATGACGTGTTCGATGCAGTAAACTGGTTTATGAAAGGAGGTAACATGGTATGGGCTGTGAACCATGCGTTCATAAGGTTGATCCCTAAGAGCCTTGATGCCAAACAAATCACTGATTATCGGCCCATTGCCTGTTGCTCTACTCTGTACAAGATCATTGCTAAAGTCCTCACAGGTAGATTGAAGGTGGTTCTGCCCCTCATCATTTCTAAAGAGCATAACGCCTTTGTTAAACGAAGACGCATAGTGGACTGCACCCTTTTAGTAGCAGAATTCTTGTTAAATTTCAACGTCATTAAAACTAACGCCAAGGCTTGCATGAAGATTGACATCAGCAAAGCCTATGACTTTGTTGATTGGTCTACTCTTTGGTGTTTCATGGTGCCCTTAGGCTTCTCTGATCAATGGGTCATGCTCATGAAACAATGCATGGATACATGCTCCTTCTCTATCATGTTAAATGGCTCACCTAAAGGCATGTTCAGATCTAGCAATGGGCTTCATCAGGGTGATCCCCTATCACCCCTACTTTTCACCATCATCATGGAAGGTTTGACTAGCAGCATTCATGAAGCCGAGGATCAAGGTAGAATAAGAACTTATCGTATTTTGGGGATGAATGTCCTTTCTCACCTTATTTTTGCCAACGATTTCCTCCTCTTCTCCACGGGACATGCTAGTAGACTCAAAGAATATAAGAAGATACTAATGAGCTTTGGCAAACTAACAGGCCTCTATATTAGCGCCATCAAGTCTAAAATCGTGTGACTGTAGGAGAGGGAGACTTAAGAGGGTTGCAGGTATGAAAAGAGGAAGCTTTCCCATGAGATACTTGGGGGTTCCTATCACTGGAGGAAGGGGATATGCCAAGGATTTCAATATGTGCATTGATGTGGTTCGATCGAAGATCGAGGCCTAGAGTGGTCTCAAGATCTCTATGGTAGGCTGGTTGGTCCTTATTAGATCGGTGATACAGAGTAAAATCAATTATTGGGCAAAACTGTGTGAGTTGCCTAACCCTGTCATTAATTTGGTACGTTCCCTTGTAGCGAGCTTTGCTTGGGGTGGGCGGTCACATGGTATAACTTGGGAAACTATCAGTCAACCTTTCAATAGAGGTGGTCTCAATCTGAAGGACTCAGTGGAGATCCAAAGAAGGTGCACGATGAAGAGAACTGGTATGTTCCTTTGAAACCTGTCCAACATCTAGTCTGATTGGATGAGAAGAAGATATGGCGACAACCCTATACTTATTGAGAATAGCAAAACATCTATAGTATGGAGAAATCCATGCAAGGACTTTGAGACCAGTCAGCACCTGTATGTTGTTGATGTGAATGGCAGCTGGTGTCATGTGGGATACCAGCCATCTACGATCACCAGTATTATAGGGATCATCTCGAGCTGCTGGCAGTTCATTTGGGGGAAATATCATATCCCTAAATGGAGCATGCTCCTCTACAAAATTTTACACCAAAGATTACCGAAAACTGCAAGAATTAGAAGTTGGGGAAATGATAATAACCCACCTTGCAGGCTGTGCAACATGGAGGAGGAAACGGAGGCTCATCTATTTTTCAATTGTTCCTACTCCAAAAGAGTGTGGGCAATTTTCTGCTTGAAGAACGGGTGGGGGAGAACTACTCCTAGCAACATGGAGGAGATCATCAGTTGGACGCATGGAAGGGAGAGGTACAATAAGCACTTAATTGGGTTTTCTAGAATGTTCTTAGTGTGTTCGTGCTACCACATATGGAATGAATGCAACAAAAGGAAACACACTCTGAAATGTCTTGAAGTCCCCAGGCCTGTGGACATGATTGCTAGGGACCTAAGGTGGAATACTAAAGCACACCAGAAGATCCTTGATAACCTTAATGTAATGACAAAAAATTATTGGGGTTTTTGTAGATAGTAACCCCCTTTTAGTCTTCTTAGCCTTTTAGTCTTTGATTATACGAACCTTCCGGTGCCTTGTTTTGTAAAGTATAGCTTGCTATACCCCCTTTTTTTGGCAATACTATTTACCTTTTCCAAAAAAAAATCATACTTACCACAAACAAGAAAATTGTTCTTATACTTATATGTCCCACATACATGGTCATGTTAGATTTTAGATTCCAAGGATCTAGTTAAGATGAGAGTAATCACCCTGAAAAGGCATTGAGGGTCTAATGTCATTATCTACCCATAATATTCAAGTGTTATAGTTTATTATTAATCAAGGTTGTTATTATCATCTTATGGCTAGATCAGGGTCTCAAGATGTTATTGTTGGGTTTTAGGGGAGGCAGAGAAGGCAGCGGAAACAAAAAAAATTTCTTCCCAAACCCAGAACAAGGAAACGCATCAACATCTATACAATAGGAAAGGATGGTTTATGGAATCATACCTTGTCCCGAGGCTTGCTCGGTGACAATACCTCGCGGCTTGCATGATCTTCACCTCCGGTCTTGGACGGTGTCTGTGTAGCTCCTGGTCGCACCGGGACTGATGACTACTGGTCTCACCGGGACTGTCAGGATTGACAGTTGTCCTCCGAGCGGCAGAAATCTCCCGCCTCTAAAGTAGTCCACACAGACCACCTGGAACTCCAATCTCCTTGTCCCACAAGGAATTGGAAGGAGTCACACCCTCCTGTCAGCGTACTAGTCACTTACACACTCTCCTGCCACCAGTTTCTTTCTGCAGTTGTCTTTCCCTTGTTGTGCCTCCCTTATCGGGTAGCACTTGCTCGTGCTCTCTTAGTTACCAAAACTAGAGAGAATGACAACTTTACAGAGCAACTGGTTGCACTGAGTTGTTCTTTGAGAAGCCCCCAATACCCCTATATATATAGGAGGGTCATGGGACATGGTTCTCTATCCCGGGCCATGCGGGACTAAAGAAGGAGTAGAAGGGTTCGAGATTTTCCACAAAAACAACCAATTGCGCAACCTGAACCGATCGTTTCATTTCTGAAATGGTCGGTTGGGAACCTGAGCCGGTCAGTTGACACCTCAACCGATCGGTTGGGACCCATGAAACGGTCAGTTCACTTCTAAACCGGTCGGTTCATGGTCCTGTTCAGTTCCCGATTGACTTTTCCTCTTTTGTTTCTAATTGTTACCTAATACCAATACTTGTTCCAATCAAATTGGGCAAGTGAAACGAAAAGATATTTCTCACCAACCTGACTTTCCTAAATTGCTCGGTTGGACCAGTTGAACCGATCACTTCACCCTGTCCATGAGCCGATCGACTCACCACCTGAGCCGATCGGTTCACCAAGCTCAGCTGATCGGTTCATCACATGAGCCGATCGGTTGGGAGTGCAGATTGTGCAGAATCAGTCAATTGCAGTTTTAATCAATCTGATACTCTAATCAATTAGTCCAACACCTTGAACATTATGATACTGAGCTATCAATTGATTGAGTGTTTAATTGAACTACTAAACTCCTTTCGTAATCAATCTAAACATTGTTTGTCGAAAAAACTCCTCTTCGAGGTTAAATCCTATGTGTGTGACCCTGCAGGTCCATTTCACGTTGGCAGTGAAAGTCCATAACACTTATGATTTCACAAGCAAAGAGTGGTTCCTAGTCACACATCAGTTCTACCCAAGTGAAATATGTTGGATAAATTGGATATTATGATAAATCCCTTTGTTTCGATGATGACAAACATTTCATTCTTATTAATCTAACAAGCTACTTGAGTGTGCAGGACTAAGATGGATGGCAAAGCAACTAGGGAAAATCCACAAGCTAAAATGTTTATATTTTCATGCAATGTAATCATTGTTGTAAAAACTTGTACAAATATATAATGTACAAGTACTTAGAATTGCATGTAAATCAAGCGTTAGATTTTCCCTAGCCAAACACCATAGTTAGACATGTCATCCCATTTAATTAGGATCACCTTTGCACACTCACACATATAATTAATGCTTAAATTGAAACCTTGAAACAGGATCATTCTCGGTCGACAAACTCCTCGACCGAGACACTCTCGGTCGACCATCTTCTCGACCGAGAAAGATCCAAAGTAGCCGTTAGACACAACAGACAAGTTAGTTGGTAGTTGAAGAAAGACGTTGCAAATCACTTGTTCCAGAGAGCCTGTCAGTCGACAAAACTTCGACCGAGTAGGTGTCTCGGTCGACCATTTGTCGACCGAGATGGTCTCTGACAGCAACTGCAGAATAAATTAATTAGCCGTTGTTAAAGCAACAACTTTGTACCTAACGGCTAGTTAAGCACTTAGAAACCCCTAGAAGTTGTCTAGAACGTCCTTAAGCATACTTAGGCCATTCCTATAAATAGGACAAGCCATAGGACACTAGAATTCACTTGTTACACTTGAGAATACACTTGAGCATACTTGAGCAATCCTTTGCAAGCAATTTGAGCACTGTGATCATTGGCCTACATTCATCTTAGCTCAATCTCGTGTCCTATAGGCTAGATTCTCCTACCCACAGCAGTCACAAGTTCACATACTTGGCTAGGAGATCTTACGCTTGATCTAGGCATATCAAGCCTCGGGCTTAAAGGATAAGTTGTAATTTCCTTTTCCTTTCTTGTTCCTGTTTATCTTTTGTACTCTCCTTGCTACTCCTAGGGTTGGAGGCTGCGGAGTGGAGAGGGTTGACTTCTCAGGTGGAGAAGGGGACCTCAAGCTACTTCAAGAAGGCTATCGCAAGGGAAGCTACTTCAGAAGGCTGGTGCAACGGGAGTTGGTGCATCTACTTCAAGGGAAGGCTGCTTCAAGGTTGGCGATTACTTCTAGGTGAAGGCTGCTTGAAGGGTTTAGGAAAAGAGATTGTATTTTATGTAAATTCCTTGAAGAGGTAATAAAATAAATTTCTTTTCAAATCCCGGTTGGGTAAGCAACCGGGTAGTGGATTGACGGCTATAGTATTTGCTATAGTTGGAACCACTCTAAACCTTGTGTCTCCTTGTCCAATATTTTCATTGTGGTTGTTTGAGTTCAATAATTGTTAAATTATCTATAAAACTCTATTCACCCCCCCCCCTCTAGTAGTTTTCAAAATAGAAAGTTGGAGAACAACTTTCAATCCTACAATCTGTGAATGGTGTTACAATGAATGTATAATTCCTTTGTCACTAATATCCCGAATGAACTCGAGGCATGGAACAATCATCATGTCAACGTTCATTCACTTTCTTGATCTTAGAGAAGATTGGAAGAGATATGTATGACATCAATATCACATACTGATTCACACATGCGTGCACGCCTTTCTCAATCCTACTCATCAAGTGGTTATGGATATCAAACTCCCTCAGGAGGGACAAATCCCATATCTATCACTCACCCCTCAAAAGCCCCATGTGTCAAAGCCACCCAATCATCACCTTTATAACAACCCATGTTTCAGGACTGCGTTTGATGATGTCAAAGTGTGCCCAATGACATGTGTTGAGTGTAGTGATTTCAGGTCAAAGAATCACACTCACCACCATCACTGTGAGTACTGACTGTGACTACCATGTCATGGTTCCATGTATCAAACTCACGGTGGGTCTGTCTGGTACACTTGTTCTCTAACAAGTACCTATGTGTTTGGTTTGATATCTCTATATCATGACTAATGAGATTATGTCATCAACCAACACCACAATCTAGCCTTGTGTGTCATTGTTGTCTATCTACCTTCCACAACAACATCCGACTAGGGACATAACAAGAATGTACAGACTCTTAGCATCTGTATGATCTCATCGTTCAGGTCCTCAACCTGAAAGCATACGTCATTGAGTATTGTCATTATCTAGACATTCAATCTATTCTATCACTATCTCATATGACTAAACCAGAAAGAATTGGAAGCTTGCCTTTGATGCTTATCAAATCAATCTTAATGTATCCCACAAATCATCCCATGATTGGCTCTCAGGGCATACATACCAACAGACTCCCACTTGCACTGTGAGCCAATCACCCTTGAATCATATTCATAGTGATCTTCAAACATGTCCCACATGTTACTCTGCTCTAGTGCGATCATAGTGAGTTATGGCAACACATTGCCAAAGTTAGTTTTTAACTGCATGTCTCTCATCTCTTCGTTGTACGTCACACGTATGAGATGGAGTTTCCGTAATATGCGATCTAGTATTCCTTTGCTAACCTTTAGCAACATTGCATGATCAAGGATTCCATACTTGTCATCAATGAGCGGAATATCTATAAGTTCATCTCATGAACTTCCAGATCCATATAGTATCCACTCATGTTCTCTAACACATAGATACTCGGCATTTCCTTTTAAATGGTTTTATTGGAACACTTCCAATTATCAACAAAATTTCACTTTTATATATCCTATATATATTTTGCGATTAATTTTCTATCCTTTTAGACGTTCACATCAATGTAACTCTTTACATTGAACTCTTCCTTATCTCCATAGAACTAGTACTTCTCAAGTACTTATCAAGTTCTCATGGTATTCTAGTAACCCTTACTGGAAGTAGACAGACATCCACTCGTCATGTCTTACATACGAGTTATTAGGATGAGCACATCATATTGCCATGTCCTACATACAAGATGATGAATGCATTTTGTTCTTGCCATGTCGATACATGCAAGATAATGGGATGATTACATACATGATAGATCCATATCTATTCTTAGTGTTCCCATTCTTCATAAGAATTGGACACTTGGCCTTGGGATACTAACTCCATGTAACATGGACAAGTTTTCTCCCACTGAATCTTGTGCATACTGAACCCTTCAGTACAGATTGCCAATGTATGCTTTCTTTTTTTCAGGTCAAGAGGTTTTCGAGAACTATCTCTATAGATCTCTATTCCTATCATATAGGAAACATCTCTATCTTCCTTAAAGATAATTTCCACTTTTGGATTTCCATTCTAGAACATTTCCATTTCACATCAACATGTCGAATGTGAATACGCTCCCACTAAATCACAGATCCTTCTTTATCTTTGACATATCAGTCAAACCATTTGACTATATCATCAAAGTAAAGATCCAATTCTGAGTTGCTTGTACTCACTCAATCACATTGATTAGTCCATTGTAACTTATAGATTTCATTTGCATTAGTGGATTCATAAACCTTATAGGTTGTGTCATGTACACATCCTTGTTTTATTCTTCATAGGAATGTGGTTTTAGTGTCCATATGCCAAATGTCTTAGTCATTAAGTTGCAATCAACAAGCATCATCCTTCTCAAAATGTTATCCATGTGTCTTAACACTTAAGATTCATTTGCACTTATGGATTTCATCTAATGGGTGCTACCATCAAGGTCATACCTTATGGTTCACATGGATGTCATTTAGGATGTAATGGTCGTAAACCATAACTCAAAATTCAGTTCCTCATATTCATCTAGATAGTTGACTCATCACATGAACAACTCATCACATAGATAAACAAGTTGTATCCGTCAAGGATATAAGAACTTACAACTTCTTGTGATTCTTAATGTCCTTTATTAGTGTGGGGTATTCTTTGGTTAAGAAGAATTCAGTTATTTGATAAACATTCTCTAACTCCTTAGAGTATGATTCCTTCTTGATTTAGACATCACCATGCCTTAATCATGAGTTCACTATGATACACTATCATAATCACTCATAAGGATCTCAAACATTTGGTCCAAGTATTTCATTCATTGATCTCATCAAGAATTAACACTTTACCAATTTTGCACTTCATCTATGATAATCTTGAACATTTCAAGATATTCATATTGGTATTTCTCCAAACACCATTTGAATTATTAGCATTTGTTCCAATAGGTATGTAATAACATCGCATGTATCATACCTAATAGGATTATCATTATCCCACTACCTTTAGTGAAGATTGATTAATCATGTCTAAGATATTCATGTCTCTTACTGGTTCTCTAACCAAAAGAGTCTAGATTTATCCATCACATGGAAACTCGAAATGAATTTCTCACGATTGATGTTAATTAGATTTTTTGAGTTATCTATAAATTTTAGGTATCATTTTATCTTATGCATATCAAATACCACAAGATAAACAAGGCACTTCCACAAAGATCATATATTTAGAAATTGAAACATCTCTTTATTGATTGCCATCATTGTCATACAATATGCAAAAATAAAGTATTTCTATCTATTGGCAAATATGAAATAGCAGTTCTCAACTCTATTTCGTGCCCTTTAGGCTGAAATAAACTGAAAGGTACTCCTATCTATGGCAGCAACACTTGCTCCAATGATGGGTACTCCTTTCTTAGTCCTTTCACAAAGGCCATCACTTCTTTGTGGATATTGCATATCATATATGACATATCCATATCTTGGTATCATATACCTCAGATAAAGAAGTGGTTCATTTCATGATACCTTAGGTGGAGATCTCCATCCCCTCCTTCATCTTCTTTTGTTCTTCCAGATATAGAGGGAAATTCCCTCATATACCCTTTCCCCAGGTGCCTTGAGGTTGAAGACGGCTTGGACTGCTGGCTAGCATCAGAACACTTCTTTTCTTTGCCCTTGCCCTTAAGACTTACCTTTCATTGATCTCATCAAAGATTAGGGTTAGTCTTTTTTCATATTTGCCTCTACTGTCCTCAACATGTCCAACAACTTTGTCAACGCTTGTCAAATTTGTTCATGTTGTAGTTTATCATGAACTGTATGATTCTCGCAACATTTGCAGTATCATACCAATAGCCAACTCTTGGCTCAGAGGGAATCCTTCTTAGTCAGGTCTTTCCACATACCCAATCATATTAAGTGTGTGAATACCTTACTAGATCTCCTTCTATCATGACATACTAGGACAGTGTCTTGGAGACACCATATGTCTCATGTTGTCTCTGCAACTCATAGTTTAGAGAACACAACATCAAGCACTCCTCATCAATGTCTTCCTCGGTATGCTTCCATAAGCATACTTTCAGCCATTGATATGGTGGGATCGAGTTCATCTGGTTCTGGTATAACTAGGACTTAGAGCTTTCACTCTACGATTGAGAACACTTCTCAATGTCCTAACCAATCGTTGAAAAATTCCCATTTAATTTGTTGGTCTCAAAGACCGATCGCAAAGAAAAGTGATTGTTGTTTGTTGCCATTTGTACTACAAAAGAAAATATGCAATTTTAGTCCAAAACTCATTTTTACTTATTTGATTGATTTGAAAAGTTGACGATATAATTAGGCCTTTAATTAATTATCGCTCCCACTATTTTACTTCAAATTGATAGCCTTCACCATCAATTTGGAAGATTCTAGCGTACAACCTTCTAGTGGGCAAGATCCTGAAATCCTCTAAGCCATGGACCGGCTAGGGCTATCACCCACAACTTAGATCTCTCAGGCAGACAACTCTTTCCAATTGCATCATATGCAAATCTTGATAAGATGTCATATGCAACTCTTTGCCATGATCATCTCCATGCCTCAAGGTGCTAGATCCTATCTAGGTCACCTTGTTAAGTCCGACCCAAAGCCAACACGATGAATATGCACCCTGCTAGGGCTGACCCACATATCCATCCTTCACACTTCTACTAGATAGATGGTGCACCACGCTAGGGCATGCCCACACTTAGTCGATCAAGCTTTTCATGTGTGTCACATTTGGAAGGCATCTAAAACTTAATATTTAATGAGGGATTTGGTTTTTTTATAATATACATATCCAATCACCACAATGCATAGTACGTATCATATACATGCTATATCCCACAGAAAACATGCAAAACGATAAAAGCGATGATTATGGCCATCCTAACGTGATTCCTCGAGCCAAGAGGAATCACTGTCATCTAGGTCTACATCACATGCAACCTGTACAAGATGAACTCTGTGCTTTGCCTTTCTGTGTTTGATCAACTCATCACATGACTGATCGGCTCGCCATCAGGCCGGTTGGCTGGGTGCCACCAGCTGATCGGTTGGCTCCTCCAACCGATCAGTTCACCTAGTCGTCGTGCATCTCATCATGGCCGCCACTCGCTCATCTCGCTCCTCGAACCGGTCATCAACCGATCATCTCACTCCTTGAACCGATTGTCTTGAACGTCAACCGATCGGTTCATGCCTTGAACCGATCATCTCAACTGTCGTCAGGATGTCCTCCATTCTTTGACATAACAGGAAATAAAATTCTATCCTATTTTACATTGTAAAAAGAGAAACCTCGAGTTACATTCAAGGGGAGTAAAGGTAGGAAAGAAATCTTGAATTATTTCGAGTTACATCAGGAATAGGAGAAAGGGAATCGGTGCACAGACCGAGATGCCAGCAACCACATACAACCATACACAGATAGGGTTTATTAGCCATAACCACTCTATACATCCACCACAAAACTCATTTAAGGGCGACGCGTATTGAGTGCATTCATATTACATATCATATATATATATATATATATATATATATATATATATATTGGTATTTGTGGATTTAGGATTGGAAATGCATAAAGCCAATTTTATTCGCATCGTATGTAATAAATAAAGGCGGCAAACCAAAATCGATCATATTGATAATCCTAAAGTATAGAGCAATTGACGTGGCTCTGATACCACTGTTGGATTTTAGGGGAGACAGAGAAGGCAGCAGAAACAAACAAAAATTCTTCCCAAACCGAGAACAAGGAAGCGCGTCAACGTCTATACAATAGGAAAGGATGGTTTGTGGAATCATACCTTGTCCTGAGGCTTGCTCGGAGACAATACCTTGTGGCTTGCGTGGTCTTCACCTCCGGTCTTGGACGGTGTCTGTGCAGCTCCTGGTCACACCGGACTGATGACTACTGGTCTCACCGGGACTGTCAGGATTGACAGGTGTCCTTCGAGCGGCAGAAATCTCCCGCCTCTGAAGTAGTCCACACGGACCACCGGGAACTCCAATCTCCTTGTCCCACAAGGAATTGGAAGGAGTCGCACCCTCCTGTCAGCATACTAGTCACTGACACACTCTCATGCCACCAGTCACTTTCTGTAGTTGTCTTTCCCTTGTTGTGCCTCCCTTATCAGGTAGCACTTGCTCGGGCTCTCTCGATTACCAAAACCAGAGAGAACGACAACTTTACAGAGAAACTAGTTGCACTGAGTTGTTCTTTGAGAAGACCCCAATACCCCTATATATATAGGAGGGTCATGGGACAGGGTTCTCTATCAAGGGCAATGCGGGACTAAAGCTGGAGTAGAAGGGTTCAAGATTTTCCACAAAAACAACCAACTACACAACCTGAACCGATCGTTACATTTATAAAACGGTGGGTTGGGGACCTGAGCCGGTCGGTTGACACCTCAACCGATCAGTTGGGACCCATGAAATGGTTGGTTCACTTCTGAACCGGTCGGTTCACTTCTGAACTGGTCAGTTTGTGGTCTTGGTCAGTTCTCGGTTGACTTTTCCTCTTTTGTTTCTAATTGGTACCTAATACCAATCCTTGTTCCAATCAAATTGGGCAAGTGAAATGAAAAGAAATTTCTCACCAATCTGACTTTCCCAACTTGCTCGGTTAGACCAGTTGAACCGATCATTTCAACACTTGAACCGGTCGCTTCACCCTGTCCATGAGCCGATCGACTCACCACCTGAGCCGATCGGTTCACCAAGCTCAGCCGATCGGTTCATCACATGAGCTGATCAGTTGGGAGTGCAGATTATGCAGAATCAGTCAATTGTAGTTTCAATCAATCTGATACTCTAATCAATCAGTCCAACACCTTGAACATTATGATACTGAGCTATCAATTGATTGAGTGTTTAATTGAACTACTAAACTCCTTTAGTAATCAATCTAAACATTATTTGTGGACAAAACTCCTCTTCCAGGTTAAATCCTATGTGTGTGACCCTGCAGGTCCATTTCACGATGGCAGTGAAAGTCCATAACACTTATGATTTCACAAGCAAAGAGTGGTGCCTAGTCACACATCAGTGCTACCCAAGTGAAATAGAAAGTTAGAGAACAACTTTCAATCCTACAATCTGTGAATGGTGTTACAGTGAATGTATAATTCCTTTGTCACTGATATCCCGAATGAACTCGAGGCATGGAACAATCATCTTGTCAACGTTCATTCACTTTCTTGATCTCAGAGCAGATTGGAAGAGATATGTATGACATCAATATCACATACTGAGTCACACATGCGTGCACACCTTTCTCAATCCAACTCATCAAGTGGCCATGGATATCAAACTCCCTTAGGAGGGACAAATCCCATATCTATCACTCACCCCTCAAAAGCCCCATGTGTCAAAGCCACCCAATCATCACCTTTATAACAACCCATGTTTCAGGATTGCGTTTTCTGATGTCAAAGTGTGCCCAACGACATGTGTTGAGTGTAGTGATTTCAGGTCAAAGAATCACACTCACCACCATCACTGTGAGTACTGACTGTGACTACCATGTCATGGTTCCATGTGTCAAACTCACGGTGGGTCTGTCTGGTACACTGGTTCTCTAACAAGTACCTATGTGTTTGGTTTGATATCTCTATATCACGACTAATGAGATTCTGTCATCAACCAACACCACAATCTAGCCTTGTGTGTCATTGTTGTCTATCTACCTTCCACAATGACATCCGACTAGGGACATAACAAGAATGTACAAACTCTTAGCATATGTATGATCTCATCGTCGAGGTCCTCAACCTGAAAGCATACGTCATTGATTGAGTATTGTCATTCTCTAGACATTCAATATGTTCTATCACTATCTCATATGACTGAACCAGAAAGAATTGGAAGCTTGCCTTTGATGCTTATCAAATCAATCTTAATGTATCCCACCAATCATCCCATGATTGGCTCTCAGGGCATACATACCAACAGTTATAACCTCATGTTTAGGGTTATTGGGTGCATAAAAGATTCATTAATTACTTTCAACATGTAGAGGGAGCAAACTAGCATTAGGGTTTTCAAGTAGCTTTAGGTGAATACACATTTTCTAATTAGGGTTTCATGATCAACAATATTATAATTAGGGTTTATTACTTGAATGTTACTGATATCAGACCAAGAAAAACATTTCCATCATTTTATTTTAAGCAAAGGGAATCAACAAATCAAATAATGCTTTCGTCAATCAATTTGGAGAAAGGGATCTGAATCAGGTCAAGATGATATTTAAACTGGATTCCTTGAAGTTTTCTGATGAAAATAGTATATACATATCTTATCATCCAATATTCCTATGATTTACTACAATTTTTCTAAGTTAGTAAGGTTTTTAGTGTTTTAATCATTAAATTAAAGGGAAAGAAATACCTGGATGAATGGCCCGATGCGATTGGATCGATGGCTTAGATTGATCTCAACTCTTTGGGCACGCTTACAATGAGGCTAAAGTGGTCTACCGCCGTCGGTCCAACTCAGATCTACGTGGCACAAAGGTGTCCTCCTTCTCCTCTATTGTTGCTTGCTTGAGCAGCCTGGTCCAAGATCCAGTGAGGATCAAATCCCTCGTGGTTCTCCGTGTGATTGAGTTGGGGTGGCACCGCCGTCAATGTTGTAAATTGAAGCAAGGTATCACTCTCGGGTACTGATGCACTCGATGGTGGTGAAGCATCGCCGAGGGAGGTGAAGAAGGCTATTGACTAGTGAGAGGCCAGGGGATAGAAGAGGTTCAAACCCATCAAAGATGTCGCAAAGGACCAGTGGGGTTTTGTGGAGGTGAAGGGGGTGGTGGATTAGCACCAGGAGAGCTCATGCTCAGGGGTGACAAGGTAGTGGAAGATTGAAGATGATGGGGAAGGAAGTGGTGCATGGGGTGATTTCACAAGAAATTGGAGTATGGGGACAACTAAAGGAGGAGTAGTGGGGGTTTCTAAAGTCTTAAATAGACAGGAGGAGGTGTAGAGGAGGGATCCCTAATTTGGAATCTACCACCAGTGGGAGGTGCGGAGACAAGGGAGGTGGTTTTTCCTGATCCAAGGAATAAGGAACACATCTTAGGGTTCGTTGAGATCATCTCAGGGAGAGGATTTTCTCCTCCGAAATAGCATGCTATACTAGGTCCCATTTGTTTCATTGGGTGTGACTCTACCATGTTGAAATAGTTGTGTTGGAACCCCACGAGATGCAGATACTGAAATGGTGGTGGGATCATTACATCCTCAATGGACAGTGAGATGAGAGAGATGCAGGTCTCCACTTGAATGATCTATTGAGTAGTTTCATGGCACGTGTTGTGTCATGGCCCAGAGTATTAAATAATCCAAAACATTGGTCCATTCAATCAAATAATTGAATAACGCTCATACAAATCAAATGGCCATAACTTTTATTTGTAGCTCAGATTGCTATCAAATTATGGGTGATGCTTCAACTTAAGGTTGTCTCCCTATGGTTAAATTTTGGACTTAGACTTGATTGCATGATCAGTAAGGTTTCTATAATTGAATATGACATGAGTTATGTTTATTATGTAGCTAGGGTTTCGATTTCTCCATAAAAGGATTCATCAACTAGAGTAACAATCTTAATTGTGAATAATTGAGATTGTCAATGACATAATTTAGAATCTTATAAAGACATTAAGGATTTTAGAGAGAGAAACTAAATATTAAAAACTTACTTTATCGCATTCATATTCCTTCTTATTCACCTCGGATGTAGCTTCTATATATCATGTAATAGAGATAGGAATAGAATTAGTACTGGAGGACTTAGCATGATGAAGAAACCAATAAAATGCAAGGAGCTTCATTGGAGCAATTAATCATTGTGAAACACAAATGCAGGTTCACACGTTGGATATGCATACGATACTATAGTCCTTAGGCGGAATGTAATCCTTTGTGGATCCAAAGGATTACATCAATACAACCATAAAAAAGTTATATGATTACGGATTGTAATTTGCTGATTGTTGAAATAATGTGTACTTGATACATACTGTAAGCATGTGATATATATATATATATATATATATATATGAAGAATGATCCAGTAAGAGCAATAAGATGGTGAGAGCATGAGATCCCTTAGAATAACTCCCAACAATGATCCATTTTTTTATCCAACCATATGGATTGAAAATATATCATTGTATTGACCTACTCAAAAAAATTTATATACATCTGACTTACGGATTTTCTGTGGTAATAGAATCTTCTAACATTCCATATTGAATTCTGGACTGACTGTTAGATGCAATATATGTATATTGTATATATGTCTAAGAAACAATGTTGAACTTGATGGCAATGTTGCTTTTCACATCCATACGGTTGGATTTGCAAAAAAAATCTAAATTTTTAGTTTATATATATATATATATATATATATATATATATAAAGAGAGAGAGAGAGAGAGAACCCCTCCAATAAAATATTAAGTCTAATATTGTTTTTGATGTGCAATACACATGATAAAATTGATCAAAAAAAGTGTGGGTACACAAAAGAAAGGTATTGTCTATCTCGTGGAAGCTCGAGAATAGATATGGCCAAAATAGGGTTCATATACTATTGTAATGTCCTTTGGGTTAGACTTAACTAGGTGATCTTACTAGGATTAAACACCTAGAGGCATATAAATGGTTATGACAAAGGGTTGTGCATCCATCTACTAAGAGTTGCATTATATGCCATTAGCAAACGTTGCCTACCTAAATAGTCAAGTTATGGGTGATCAGACAAAGCCGATTCATGAACTGGTGAAATATAGATATTGTCTCACTAGAAGATTGTACGATGAAAATCTTCCCAAATAAATAGTGAGGTATACTAATTTGAAATAAAATAATGGGACCAACATTTAATTAAATTCTAGATTTATATTGATAAAACCATTTGAAATCAAATATTAACTTTTCAAATACAGTTTATAGATCAAATGTAAAACACAACTAACCACCACATTTTACTGTGATCAGTCCTTGATAAAGTAAAAATAAATGGGAATAATTTTAATGACTAAGAATTGTTCTCACACATGAGTGTAAGTTATACATCTTGGACACAATAGTATCAAATGACTAGCTCCAAATGCACCTATGGTGGAAAGGGATGCTTATAAGAAGCATTTTGATGATTCCATGGATGTCAAGTGCCTCATGTTGTATTCCATGAATCATGAGCTTCAAAAGTAACATGAGAATATAAATGTTATTGAGATGATAACACATCTTAGGAACATGCACAAAGAACAAGCAAGGCAAGAGAGGTTTGATGTCTCCAAGGCATTATTTAAGTACAAGATGATAAAAGATGATCTAATTGGATGCCATGTACTCATATCAGTAGGGTATGTGGATAGTATAGCTATAATAAGGTTTCCTTTGAGCCAAGAACTAGCCATAGATGTGATTCTAAAATTGTTTCCACATTGGTATTAACAATTTTTCATGAACTACATCATGGTTTTTTTTAATTAAGTTGCCGACAGAGCTACTTGGAATGTTGAGAATGGTTGATGGGCAAATGAAAGACAAGTCCAAACATGTGTCAATGGCTAGTAAAGGAAAAGTAAAGTCCAAGGGCAATGTAGAACCAAGAAAGGTTCTAAGCCTAGTCTATAGTCTTTGCACTCAAGGCAAAAGGGGGTCAAGGGTAACGAATGCAATGTCACCATACTGAAGATTAGAAAAGAAATTTCTCTCTAACCTAGACGAATTTTAGAACATGAAGCAAGGAGTAGATATCTCCACTTTAGGTACATATCTTATAGAGATAAGCTTATCTACATTTTTAGCATGGGTATTCGATACCAGATGTGGATCTCACATATTCATAAATATGTAGGATATGAAAAGAAGTAGATCCTTGAAGAAAGGGGAGGTGGAACTATGAGTTTCAAATGGAGAAAGAGTTATTTTCATGGTTGTAGGTGCCTAGTGTTATCTCTACTTAATAGGCTTGTAATAAATTTAGATAACTACTATTTTCTACCTACCATAATAGAAACATCATCTCTATATCTTTTTTTGGACAACAATGGTTTTGAACTTCATATAAAGTATGGTCTGCTTGTTATTTTGGTGATGATATATTCTATAGTAGTGCACTAGTGTTTTATGGTCTATATTTATTAGAACTTGAGACACATGTATATAACATAAATACCAAGAGGTTAAAACTTGATTATTCAAACAAAATTTACCTATGATGTTTCCATTTAGGGAACATAAATGAGAAATACATTTCTTGACTCCATAAAGATGTTTAATAGGACTCATTTAATTTGAATCAATTGGGACATGAAAATCTTATTTATTAGATAAGATGATGAAAACACCCTTTCTTGTAAATAGTGAAAGGGAAATGAATTATTAGGACTCATACATAATGATGTATGCGGACCTTTTAGCACAAATGCCAGAGGGGGTATCAATACTTCATGATATTTTTTTAGAACCTCAGTAGATTTTTCTATGTGTATCTAATGAAGCAGAAGTCACAATCCTTTGAAAAGTTCAGGGAGTTCAAGAGTGAAGTACAAAATCAACTTGGAAAAATAATTTAAGCACTTGATCAGATCAAGGTGATGACTACTTAAGCCCAGAGTTTAATGAGCTTCTAAGGGATTGTGGTATTGTAATACAATGAACTCCACCTAGAACACGACATCATAATGGTGTATCAGGAGGAAGGAATCACACCATGTTGGACATGGTACCATCTGTGATGAGTTTTACTATTCTCCCAACTTCCTTATAGGGATATGCTCTAGAAATCATGGTATTCAAACTTAACAACATGCCTTCTAAAATGGTTCAAAAGATACCATATGAAATATGGACTGGAAAATGTCCCACTATGTCTTAAATGAAGTGTTGTGGATGTGAAGCTTATGTAAAGAAAGAATTTTCTAAAAATCTTGGACCCAAATCTGAAAAATGTCATTTTATTGGATATCCTAAAGAAATCAAGGGATATTACTTATATATTCCATCTATTAACAAAGTGTTTGATAACAAGACTATTGTATCCTTAAAAAAAGAATTTTTTTACAAAGGAACCAGTAGGATGAAAATAGAACTTGAAGAAGTTCAAGTCCAACAATATAACATTGAAACAATGGAGGTTAATAAAAAATAAGAAGAACCACAAATTTTTGTGGAATCTAAAGTTCCTATTGTAACATAAGAACCTCAAATGTAACATTGTACCTCAAGAAAATGTCTGAGGCTCCCGTGGAGGCGACAACGGAGGTTCCCGCGCAGGCGACGGCGGGGGCGATCTCGGTTGTGCAGACCTCGTCATCAAACCCCCCAGATCCAGGAGCCCCGAGGACACGAATCTCTACTGGCAATGTCTCTGTAGCAAAGGAAACAAAATTGTGGTTAGATTTGTTCAAGGAGAAGAGAAGCAGAGGACCTATCTGTTTGAAGAAAATGAGTATCCAACTGACAGAAGGGAAACTTATCTACTCAAAGAACATTGCTGAGAGAAACTTGGATCGATGGAAGAGGACAATAGCAGGGTATGTAGTGGGTTTAAAACCAAACTAGCAAGTCCTTGCTCGCCATCTCGCTCAAATATGGCAAGCCAAAGGTTCGATATAAGTGCGATCCAGGGGTAGGGGATACTTCATTATTTTGTTCTCTAATGATGAAGGCATGATGACAGCTATAGATGGAGGGTCGTGGTTTGTCACTGACAGGCCCTTAATTATCAAGAGGTGGGAGAGGGGTGAACCTCTCGAGAAGATGAAACTAACAGAAGTGTCGATATGGCTCAAGATCTACAACCTACCATTGGAGTTATGGGATTTGGAAATGTTCAACAAGATTGGATCGTTTCTGGGCATTCCTTTACAACCGGATAAATTTACAAGTGAGTTCTTAAGGCTGGAGTATGCTAGACTGTAGGTTCTAATCCCTCTATACTTCTCCTTTCCGAAAGAATTGCAGATAGAGAGTGATGACGGCCAACTGGATACTATCACTTTTGTTTATGAATGGGAGCCCAGTAGGTGTTTGATTTGTGGTCTCTATGGCCATGAATCAAGCCTATGTGATCCTGGTATGGAGGAAAAGGTAGGCAAGGTGGTGTCGCAGGGTCCTTCTAAGAAAAAGGTTTGGAAGCCTAAATTGATTGACACGAATAGAGGAGAGGAGACTTAAGAATTTATTGATGATGTAGACACTATCCAAGAGACATCTGATATTCCTTCATCAGTTCATGTAGATGAGTTATTGAACACTTCTATTACTGATCCTAGTTCTTCTCGTGAAGAAGAAGCTCAGAGCATAGCTGTTAATTCCATTGTAGACAAGAGTAAGGCAGTTATGAATGTCACTACTACGCCTAATACTTCCCCGGATGGTGGATGGGAGACTAGGGGCAGAAAGTCTAAATCTCCTCCTAGAGTTATTCCAAAACCGGTTTCAACTAGAGGCATCCCTTCTTCATTGAACAAATTTTCACTTCTCTCTAACATTGAAGATAGGAACGATCATGGTCGGGTCAATATCCCCCCAAATGGTTAATCTGTTTACAATTAGATCCTAGAATGTGAGGGGAGGAGCAAATAAGATCCCTCACATCAAGAAGGAAATAAGGGAGAGCAAGGCTAACATCTATATTATTCTAGAATCTCGTATCAATAGACAAGATCTTAGGGGGTTCGTTAATTCTGTTTGGAGTGATGCTATGTTTATTGACAATTCTAAATTTTACTCTTATACCAGAATCATCATTTTATGGTCAAATCCTGCTATTAATATTGATAAGAAGACTTCTTGTGAACATGCTATTCATGTTTCTATCCAGAATGGTAATCTCTCTTTTGATCTCTCTACTGTGTATGACTCTAATGACGATGGGGACAGAATGACTTTATGGAATTCTCTCGTGTCCTTTGCTGCTTTGAAGCCTATTAGTTGGTGTGTGATGGGTGATTTTAATTTTGTTCATCTTAGCTATGAAAGACATGGCAAACATGCTCCCTCTGGTAGAAGTATGCGTGATTTTAATGAAGCTATTAATTCCACTGGTTTGATTGAAGTTTCTCCTAAAGGCCAGTTCTATACTTGGGATAGTCATAGCAAGAAGGGCAAGAGTACCCTATCTAAAATTGATCATATTTTTGGTAATGACAATTTTCTGTCTAACTATCCTTTCTGCAGGGGGAAGGTTATTGCTTCTGTGGTTAGTGATCACAGAATCCTTGCATTAAGATTTGATCGGAGTAAACATGGTGTTGCTCCTTTTCGTTTCATAAATGCTTGGACAAATAATCCCTCTTTTAGGAATATTGTTGGTAATGCTTGGAAGGTTTCTTGCTTAGGAACTCCTATGTTTAGGGTTTATAAAGAGGTATAAGGTGTAAAGACTGCTCTGATTTCCTGGAATAGAGATCATGTTGGTAACTATCTCTCTTTAGCAAGGGATTTGGAAGCTAAGGCGAAAGTGATTTAGGCTGAAGTGGATGTCGATCCTGGTAATGAGGATAAACACGATCAGCTTGTGAAAGCCAGGGAGGTTGCTTTGAAAGCTTTGTATGATGAAGAAAGCCTACTAAAATAGAAGTGTAGGGTCTAGTGGCTTAATCTGGGAGATAGAAATTCTGCTTTCTTTTATGCGTCTCTCAAATCTCGCAGACTTAGAAATAATATCTCTATTCTTCATGATGGAGAGGGTAATAGTATCTATGATGTTGTGCTGATTAAGAACATGATTAAAAATTTCTATGCTGACCTTTTTAATAGTTCGTCTAAAGAATATGTTTCTTGGAAGGAAGAGTGGTTTCTACCTAAGATAAGCTCCTCACAAGATGATGAGCTTAGAAGACTTGTCACTAAAGCTGAAATTGAGGATGTCATGAACAAGATGAAGGATGTGAAGGCGCCTGGACCAGATGGGTTTAATGCGGTCTTTTTTAAATCTGTTTGGGACTTGATAGGTGAGGATATTGTTAAAGTCGTTCAAGGCTTTTTTAGTTCTGGTAAGCTTCTTAAGGAGTGTAACAATACTTTGATTACTTTGATTCCTAAGAAAGCTAGTGCTACTTCCCCTAAGGATTTTAGACCTATGTCTCTTTGTAATGTTATCTATAAAGTGATTACGAAGATTATGGCTAATAGGGTGAAGCATATCCTTCCCACTATTGTGGATGAGAATCAATTTGCCTTTGTCCAAGGCAGAAGGATTGGAGATTTTTTTTTGCCTCTGGTCAGATTTAGCATTAGCAATGGAAGGTCCATTTCTTTGTGGCTGGACCCATGGGTAAATGGGGCCTTTCTAGAGGATGTTATTTCAGACTCGAGACTTCTGAAGTTACACACCAACCTGGGCAGTGACGCTCAGCTCATCTCGATCATCTCTAACGGTGAATGGTTGATTCCAGAAGTCAGAGGCTGTGAGGAGCTCCGAGCTGTATGTAATACTATTACCCTTCAATCAAAAGATAAATGTCAGTTTGAAGGTTTGCAGACATTCTCCATGAGATGGCCTGGTAGCTGTGCAGAACTAAACACGCCCACGTGAATTGGGCTGATTGGGTGTGGTGTTCTGCTGCTCCAAACCATATCAAGGTTTCCTGCTGGAAAATTATACAAAAGCGACTGGTTACTAAGGATTTCCTATAGAGAAGAGGCTTCCATCTGGCCACTAGGTGCAGCCTTTGCGCTAGACAGACCGAGAATATATTTCATGTCTTCTGGTCGTGTAGCTTCACCATGGAAATATGGGAAAGAGCCAAGAGGAGAATGGCATGGCAGCCGAGCTCCTTTGAAGACCTGCTACAGATCTCTGATAACAACTCTAAGTTGTTAGGGATCCTTATTTTGTACCACATCTGGGTAACTAGAAATCAAACTATATTTGACAATGTTACTCCACTATTTGTGTGTGGAGAAGAATAGATAGTGATTACAAAGCCCTCCATAGATAGGTCTTCTTTTGGGATCAGATCCCCTCTTGTAAAGTTTTTTGTATATGAATAGAAGGAGGCATGCTTACTGATAAAAAAAAGGATTGAAGAAGCTATCTTACTGGCTAATGATATCTTGAGTTCTTTTACTAGTAATCGAAAGTTTATGTGTATCAAAGATGATCTGGCCAAAGCTTATGATACAGTTCGTAGGGATTATATCCTTTTTCTCCTGAATAAGATGGGGTTTCCATCTTGCTAGATCGAGTGGATTTCTAAAACTTTCTCATCCGCCTCTTTTAAAGTTCTTGTCAATGGTACTCCTATTGATCAATTATATGCTTCTAATGGGGTGAGACAAGGTGATCCCTTGGCCCCATTTCTCTTTTCCATAGCTATGCAGGGACTCTCTTCTATTATCAAAGTTGAAGTTCTTAAAGGGAGTTTCAGACCTGTGGGGGATGTAGGCATTAACACTATTTCTCACATAGTGTTTGGAGATGACCTTTTACTCTATTCTAAAGTTGAAGATAGAGATGCTCAATGTTTGAAAGATATTCTTGATACGTTTGGTAGGATTTCTGGTTTGAAGTTAAACAATGAGAAAAGTCAAGTGTTTCTGAGTAAAAAATCCGAGGAGTGTAATATTTCTGATATTCTTAACATTAACATTTGTTCCTTGCCTATTAAATATTTAGGTCTCCCTCTCTTCACTGGAAGGTTGACCAGAGCTTTGTGTAACCCTATAGTGGATAAGATTAAGCTTAAACTTGATTCTTGGAAGTCCCATTTTCTATCCCAAGATGGCAGGATCAAACTTGTGATCTCCACTTTATCTTCTTACAGTATTTTTTGGATGGTAGCCTTTCCTCTCCCCGAATTTTTTGTTTATGAGATTGAAAAGATTCTAAGGGACTTTATTTGGAATGGTACGAAGGATAAGAAACATATTCACTATGTCTCTTGGAAAACTATATGTAGACCCAAAGATGAAGGAGGTCTTGGCATCAGATCGATTGAAGACTGGTCTAAGGGTGGTCTCATTAAAAACCTATGGAGTATTGCTTCTAAAAAGGATGGTTTATGGGTCAAATGGGTGCATGAGAAATATATTAGATCTGAATCCATTTGGACTATTGAGGCCAAACCAGGTGCAACTTGGGTTTGGAATAAAATGCTGGATCATAGACCTATTCTTTCGAAGCATATTAATTTCTATCTTGGTAAAGGTGATATGTTTCTCTTTTGGTTGGATCCTTGGGTTAATGATAGGGAAAGATTGATTGACCTTGTTGACGATCAGCTTATCCTGAGACTGGGCAGAGGTAAAAACTACAAGGTATCATCTTGTATTGTTGATGGTAGTTGGGCGATTCCTAATTTCAGAGCCCCGCTGCCCATGCAAGTCATGTTCTTTTGTTAAACTCTCCATGGCATTGTATATAACTTTCCATTTCGTTATTAGTTGGTACATTCGTAGTTGATTATCTACTTGCTTTCATCTTGTTCTCTCCTATATTGTGAAATTTTCTATATGCGGGATAGAATGGCAGTTTACAAAGTTCGATTTTTTGACGAGAACTTCTGATAAGATTCCTTGAGGTTGTAAGTGCATGATCCGTGAGGGGACAAGACATCTAGCCTTCGGTGATGCTTCTGTGGTCTAAACATCCCTCAGGGAGGACCACAGCCTTAGTTGGATTTTATATCGTCTTTGTTTACCGTCGATGTTAGTCCGTAGATCTATCACCTGCTTGCTTATTGATTAATGTGGTTGACTCCCAAACTATAAATAGAATGGGATTTCTTCTGATTTGTAAGTAAATGATTCGGTTTGTGACGAGACATTTGATGCCTAAGGTGATGTTTACACAAACCTAATGCCCTAACGGGGGGTTCTGCAACAGCTCCAGCTGGATTGATATATCTTGTCTGGTTTGTTTGCGATCGAATGTGTTTGAATGTAGCGGTGGTGAAACCTGGTACCATCCCAACGATTCCATATCATTGATCTAAACCCAACTATAATTCGACATTTACTTTCTTGCAATTAGTCTAATTAACCTCAATCAACCAATCGTTCTAAATATTAGTTTTACTTGAGTAAGATTTGATTGACAAAGATTCTTAAAAATGTTGTCCTTTGGGTTCGATCCTTAACTATACTGTGATAAGACTCGTACGCTTGTGGGTGGTATTATTGCACTTGGGTTTTGGTAAAAACTTGGGGATATCAACCCCGAGTGAGTTTGTTAGTGCGTTCAAAATACCATGTCAAATTCTGGCGCCATTACCAGGGACAACGGAATCAGTCAGTCAAATCTAGCTCTTTTAAGACTAATCTAGGATTTTGTTTTTTTCTTTTGAAACAATCGATCATCTACTTGAATTTGAATCTACTTTGTGGATCTAATTTTCAAAATCTTTCTATTCTTCAGGTACAACCCAAGGCATAGTGTATGCACCGTTCGGACAGCCCCAGACTCACAGCGAGCTTTGATCCTGAGATAGATAGACCTTCCATCGTCAAATCAGAGAGAATCAAGCAAGGATGGCTCAAGAAGAAGAGGTAGCCCGAAGAGTGGCTCAAGCCATCAATGCACAAAGAGAGAGGCTCATGCAAGAAGCCAGGGTTGCGGTTCAGCAAGAAATCCTAGCAACACAAGCAGCAGCGCAAGCAACTGAACTACAAAAGGATCTTAGAGAGTTCTCAATCCCGAAAGTTGTGAATGTTCATCATCCAATACATCCTCCCCTCATCAATGATGCCAATTTTGAGATTAGGGCACATTGGATCACATTGCTTCAAAACAACCCTTTCTATGGCAAACAAGGAGAGGACAGTCAAGAACATTTTCTGAGATTCATTGATCTATGTGCTATGAGAAAGCAAAATGGAGTATCCGACGATGCCATTCGACTCCGTCTCTTCAAGTATTCACTTGCTGATAGAGCCATAAGTTGGTACAATTCATTGCAAAGTGAAATACCCATCACCACCTGGGAACAACTCCAAAATGTGTTTCTGGAAAAGTTCTATCCTCTGTCTCTCACATATGAAATTTGGGGTTGGATAACAAATTTCACTCAAGTCCCTGGACAAACTCTCAGTGAAGCATGGGATAGGTACAACGAGCTTCTACGCAAGTGTCCACACCACGGAATCCCTAAGAATCAACTCATCGAAATTTTCTATAGGGGCATGGATGATGATATTAAGAGGTTTCTAGATTCCTCGTCTGGAGGAAACTTCATGCGTCAAAGTTATGACAGCGCATGGAGAGTCGTCACCCTGGGAGCAGAAAATCAAGCCAATTGGGGTAGATCTGTAGGTAAAGGAGTCTTGAAAGTAGCTATGGCTGAAGCTACTCCCGAGTACAAGTCTATCGCTAAAACCTTGAAGGTCTTAGTCGCCAAGAAAGACCATATTGAATCATCTCTAGCTGCTATTGGAAGAGGACGTTCACCCACTCGGCAACCGAAACAGGTCAAGTCCACTTCCCTATTCTGTGAAGCATGTAAGAGCACCGATCATTCCATTTTATCATGCAATGTTCTCTATGACGTTGTATTGAGCAATGTATGTGGACAAGGAGATAATGGTCAGATGGAAAATCTTAATTCTAACAACACTATTCCTGGGCAAAGTTATTACAATCTGAATTAGAATAGGAATCACCCAGGTTTTCAATATGGGAACCCATCTGGAGCGATAAACTCACATCAATTTGGTTCAAACAATCAACCAAGAGGCCCACCAGGATTCCAGTATAATCAACAAGAGAATTTTGGGAATCAAGGAAATTTTAAGGGGAACTTTCAGAATACAAACTACAATAATTATCAAAACAACCCTCAGTATCAGAATCTTATCAACAGCAAGGACATCAAGCAGGACCCGTCTCTTCTGATGACAAGCAATCAGCCATTGAAAAAATGTTACAAACTCAGCAAACTATGATAGCCAACCAACAAGCTCAGCAGAAGGCTATTGAATCTCAACTAGCTCAATTCACAGCTAGCATAAAGCCACCTATTGGAGTCTTTTGCTGGCCAACTCGAGAACAATCCAAAGCATCATGAACAGTTGAAGGCATTCACCACTAGGTCTGGGAAAGATTATTCAAATCCCCCTGAAAAGACACATGTGATTATTATAGACGAGGGTGAGCCTGTGATTGCCCAAGACTCAACAACACAAGAGTCTCATTCAAAAGTCGATAAGACAGATAAGGGAAATCCTGAGGAACCAACTGATGAAGAAACTAAAACACCAGGACCTAATATTTCTATATATAAGCCTCGTATACCTTTCCCAGCTCGTCTGAGGTAGACCAAGCTTGATACCAGATTCAATAAGTTTAAAGAGGCTATGAAGAAACTTCATGTTGATATACCCTTCTTAGATGCGCTGGCCGAGATACCGGCATGGACAAAGTACTTAAAGTCACTCCTCACTAGGAAGTACATAACTGAGGAATATGAGACAGTAAAACTGGCGACAACTACATCGGATATCATATTGAGAAAGATGCCCAAGAAACAAAAAGAACCGAGATCCTTTGGAATCTCATGTCACATTGGTGACTCATCATGCAAGAAAGGATTGGAAGATCTCAGTGCAAGCATCTCTATTATTCCACTCAGCCAGTGCAAGAGACTAGGGTTCACATAATTTCTTCCTACTGGAATGACTATATAGCTTGCAGACAATTCGATAAAACGTCTGTTAGGAATCTTTGAGGATGTCCCGGTCAAGGTAGGCAAGGACACATATGTTCCATGTGACTTTGTCATTATGGACATTAAAGAAGATATCAGATATCCTCTCATCTTTGGTCATCTGTTCCTTGCCACTGCGAGTTCCCTAATTGATGTTGAAGATGGTACCTTACTGCTCAGATTAGGCAAAGAAACTCTCGAATTCAAGGTTTTCGAAAGTATGAGAAGACCAAGTATGCATGAAGAAGTATATTTGATTGATTGCATTGAGCAAATGTCACTTCTGACCCAAGAACATCATGAATCATACGACCCTTTAGAAGTTGCTCTAACAAACCCATCAGTTGATGAACCAACTGATGAACAAGTAAAAGATTGCATCGAGTCCCTCAACTCTGCCAAAGAAGACGTTGAAGCCACTAGTGAAGAACTCAAAGCTATGGAAACTATAGAAAAACCATGCGAAAAACCAGAGTCTCCTGAAATGAAGCCCCTGCCCGAAGGACTGAAGTACGTGTTTTTAGACGATCTCAAGGTTTTCCCAGTTATTATAAATTCTGATCTAACAGTTGAATAAGAAGAGAAACTCCTGTAGGAATTAAGGGAAAGAAAGAAAGCCATCAGTTATAAAATGAGTGACCTCACTGGGGTCAGTCAAGCATTGTGTATGCACAAGATCCCTATGATGGAAGATCATAGACCTACTATTGAGAATCAATGGAAATTAAACCAAAATATGAAGGAAGTAGTTCATAGTGAGATCATTAAATTGCTGACAGCTGGAATAATCTATCTGATATCTGATTTGCCATGGGTGAGCCCAGTGCATGTTGTCCCGAAGAAAGGTGGAACAACTGTTATACAAAATAAAAACAATGAACTCATCCCCACTCGAATAGTCATAGGGTGGAGGATGTGCATAGATTATAGAAAATTGAACAAGGCAACTCAAAAAGATCATTTTCCAATGCCCTTCCTTGATCAAGTCCTAAAAAGGTTGGCTCATCAAGAATATTTTTGTTATCTTGATGGTTACTCTGGATTCTATCAAATACCCATACATCCAGATGACCAAGAGAAAACAACATTTACCTACCCATTCGGAACATATGCATTTAAAAGAATGTCGTTTGGTCTCTGTAATGCGCCCGCAACTTTCCAACATTGCATGGCCGCCATATTCGCTGGTCTTACAGAAACAATTATGGAGGTTTTCATGGATGATTTTTCTGTTTACGGAGATTCATTCGATTCATGTCTAAAGCACCTCTCCCTGGTCCTCAAACGTTGTGAAGAAGTGCATCTTGTGCTAAATTGGGAAAAGTGCCATTTTATGGTAAGAGAAGGCATTGTCCTGGGCCATAGGGTCGGCAATAGAGGAATTGAAGTAGATAAAGCCAAGATTGAAGTGATTTCTAAACTGGCTATTCCAACAAACGTAAAAGAAGTTCGTGCTTTTCTAGGTCATGCAGGATTTTACAGAAGATTTATAAAGGACTTTTCCAAGATAACGAAGCCAATGATGAACCTATTACTAAAGGATATTGGTTTCAATTTCAATGAAGAATGTGTCAAAAGCTTCAACACACTGAAATAGGCCCTCACAACTACTCCCATCATTAGAGTTCCTGATTGGGACCACCCATTCGAAATCATGTGTGATGCTAGTGATTATGTTGTGGGTGCTATGCTTGGACAATGTATAGAGAAGAAACACTATGTGATCTATTATGCATCAAAAACTCTCGATGAAGCCCAGAGGAATTATGCAACTACTGAGAAAGAACTTCTAGCAGTCATGTATGCCTTTGTCAAATTCAGATCCTACCTAATTGGTTCGAAAGTTATTTTCTACACTGACCACGCTGCCATTCGTTACCTTCTGGCAAAGAAAGATGCAAAACCCAGGTTGATTAGATGGATCCTCCTGTTACAAGAATTTGATTTAGAGATAAGAGATAAAAAGGGTACCAAGAATGTTGTAGTAGACCACCCCAATCACATCCACACTCTAGATACTGATAAGATTCTGATCAATGATTCCCTACCAGATGATCAACTAATGAAGGTCTCAGAAGTTGTATCGTGGTACTCAAATTTTGTGAACTACCTTGTTGCTGGGGTTATCCATCCTCAATGCACCGGGAATTCCCTGAAGAAGTTCATGCATGATGTGAAGCAATATCACTGGGATGAGCCATATCTTTTTAAACTAGGTGCCGATGGTGTGTATAGACGATGTATCGCAAAAGATGACGCTCAACTTATTTTGGAATAGTGTCACTCAGGACCAGTGAGAGGACATATGAGCTCTAAAAAGACTGCTTTAAAGGTTTTGCAATGTGGATTCTTCTGGCCAACCATATCCAAAGATTCCTACGATTTTGTCCTATCATGCGACAAATGTCAAAGAACAGGTAATATAACAAAGAGAGACGAGATGCCGCTGAATATGTGGCAAGAAGTAGAGATATTCGATGTTTGGAGGGTGGACTACATGGGTCCATTCCCATCTTCTCATGGATTTTCATACATACTAGTGGCGGTAGACTATGTTTCAAAATGGGTTGATGCTATATTAACCATCACTAGTGATTCCAAACTAGTCATCAAATTATTCAAAGACATTATCTTCCCCCATTTTGGAGTGCCACGAATCGTGATATCTGACAGAGGGTCCCACTTCCTTGAAAGAAGCTTTAAAGCTTTACTGAGAAAATATGGTGTAACACATAAGGTAGCCTCGCCTTACCATCCACAAACAAGTGGATAGGTAGAGGTCTCTAACCGTAAACTAAAGGCTATTCTAGAAAATACTATAGTACGCAATCAAAAAGATTGGTCAAAGACTTATAAAACTCCCATTGGGACTACACCTTTTCGATTAATATATGGAAAGGCTTGTCACCTGCCAGTCAAACTGGAACACAAGGCATGGTGGGCAATTAAACAACTAAAGTTTGATATGAAAGAAGCTGGCCAAGCTAGGATTCTGGAACTCCAAGAGCTGGATGAACTCAGGATGATGGCTTATGAGAATGCATGAATCTACAAAGAACACACAAAACTTTGGCACGATGGACATCTGAAAAGAAAAGACATACAAGTGGGAGACCAAGTTCTGCTATTCAGCTCAAGGTTGAAGTTATTCCCAGGAAAACTCTGCTCACGTTGGTCTAGACCATATATCGTCAAGAGCATTTCACCACATGGTGCCTTCTCATTATGGAGTGAAAAGTTAGGTGAAATTGTAACAAATGGTCATCGCTTAAAGAGATATTTCACCTCAACTAAAATAGGCACTAAAGCTACATTGGAACTCACCAATCCTAAGGATCCACCATGAAGCTGAAAAATTTAGTCGAGCCATCGACATAAAACAACAGCGCTTTTCGGGAGGCAACCCGATCAATAAATTTGTTTTACCTTTTTTTTCATATTAGAATATTTTCTTCAATTTTGTTTTTTACATTCTAGTTAATTTTTCATTAAATAAAATTCACATCACAAGATGCCATTTTAAGATCTAATTTCTCTTTACCTTTGATATTTTCAGATAAGAGGATGTGTGCTGATCAGAACGCAACCACACCTGGTGGTCATTTTGGCATGATTTTTCCCCTCCATCTTGGATTTAGGGTTTGCTCGAGAGGAGAAAATCTCTAAGTTCGGGGTGGAGGGCGGGTGGTACGTACCTAACTTTCCGCCTACACTCATCCTTTTCATACTTAAGTTTTCACTATCACATTCTTGATAAAAAAATTCAAAATTTTCACAATTCTTTAATAATTTTCAAAGAAATTGAACAGATACTTGATGAATTTTTGACACTTCCTGGTTTCATTAAAAGTCACTAACTAACCTGTTATGCATTCTTAATCATTATATCCACCTTATTCGAAGTAAATCCTCAAAAGGACCACTTTTTGAAACAAGCCCTTTGATTGAAATCATCTTGTGAAGCCTATGATTCCTAACATTGTGATACTTTTGCAAAGATGATAGGTGTATGTCAAACTGATAGGGATCAAACACGTCATGCTTCCTAACTAATTTGTGGAACAATAGCATGGAATCCAAATCGGATCCTCATCAAGTCATTATTTGAGAAGATTTTGATAAAGAGAACAACCTGATGCATTGAATTATAAATCAAGTTGCATTCCGATCTGAACTCTCTTCTACACCTCTTCCATCATCTTCATACCCCTCCATTCATAAAAAAGAAACAAAATATCGAAAAAGTGCCAAACCTTAAGTTCGGGGTGGCACGTCACTTCCCTCTTTATCCGCTTCTTCCATACCCCTCGCAAATAAACAGGGGCGTACCACCAAAAATGCAATCTCAAGTCGAATAGAGGAGAGATTTGCAAACAAAAAGATGCCAAAGTGCACACAAAAGGAAATGCAATCTCGAGTCGAATAGAGGAGAGATCTGCACAAACAAAAAATTCAATAAATGAAATTGCAAAGCAAATAAAAATCTCGAGTCGAATAGAGGAGAGATTTACTTCTTCCTTCCATAAAACCTTTCACTCCCTTTTCTACCTAATGGCACAATGATTGCCTACCCTATCCTAGAAAACACCAGTGTCAGATCAAATGCACACTTGTTGTTCTGCGGGGGTCTCTGAACTCTTACAAAACTTTTTGACATGCTTGTTGTTGGAAAAGGTGAGGAGGAAGTGATTTTGGAAAACGAATTCAGGAACGAAGATATGGTAAGATGTGTTTTGTGGTCTCAGGAGGTTGAGATACTGATTCATGTTGAGAAAAAAGAAAACATTTGTGATGTGATGATGAAGCAATCACACAAATCGAAAGTATTCATTTGGCAACTGTTTTAGATTTTGTGCTACTCAAGGACGAGCAACGTTTAAGTTTGGGGTATTTTGATGAATGTATATTCATCATGAAATTCAATTATCACTTCGGGAACAATTCAACTCTATACATACTATTTCACTCAATATGAATCATAATGTGCAAAACTACTTAGTTGATTCGATTATCAAGGTTTTAACTAAACATCGTTCATTTAATGTGGGTTTTGACAAAGCTGAACAAGTAGTCAAGGTCCACCTTCATCTCTGGCTCTGATCAAGATATCAAACCAAGAAATTCCACCCATGCGGTCTCAAGACTGTTTGAGCCCATGCGGTCTCAAGACCGTTTGAGCCCATGCGGTCTCAAGACCGTTTTGAGCAGCAGAGACCGATTGGAGGCATCACTCGGCCGCAAGGAATCGAGTAGTGCATGAACTCAAGGTCGCGAAGTAGACTCCTAACCACAACTGTGGTGGTCCAAAATGGCCGTGGTCTTCTGCCATCACCACGACCATGTGATGTAGCCACGACCATGGTAGACCTGAGCATTCACTCGCCACGACTGTGGTCAACAAGCCACGACCGTGGCACCCTACCTGCATCGACCCCCTCTCACTCGCCGCGCCCATGCGAGGCAGCACGGCCGTGTGGCAGCTACCTCACCACGACTGTGGTATCATGCCACAGACTTGGATCAACGCCGTCAGGGCCAAATTTCTCACCCACCATGCTCGTGCAAGGTGGCACGGCCGTGGTACAGTAGCTTTACCATGACTGTGGTGCCTAACCACGGTCGTGGTGCGTCGTCTTCAACCTCCGACCAACACTTATTTCCAGCTCCTGATCCAGATCAATTGGGGGTGGTTCGTGTACCAAATGGGGTCGCCCCAAAGCCGTTACACCTACAGATGAAGGTCGAGGATCGTTTATAGAACGGAAAGCTACTAGATCGGTTTTACCTAGCTGGTGACGAATTCATTTACAGTTCGAATAAGTTGCAGAAAACCAAACGATCTGTTCAAGACCGTTCGCCCTTCTTCGACGCAAGACTGTTTGGCCCCTGTGGGGGTTTCAGATCGTTTGATCGGCAAGCATAGAAGACCGTTTGGGCATCCACTGACCTGAAGACCGTTTGGGCGTTTGCTGCTGCTGGAGACTGTTTGCCCCTTTTTCAAGACCGTTTGGAGGAGAGAAAACGGTCTGTCAGACCGTCTAGTCTCAGGCGTTCTCTCAAACCGTGAGAGCCAAGATCGTTTGTTGACCGAAGCAACGACCATTTTCTAGCAAACGGTTTACAAATCGTTTGCCTCTATCCAGGATCGTTTTCCCATACCGTTTGGAGCAAACCGCATGAAAAAGTCAAAGCAACAAAGACCATTTGGAGAAGATTTTTTTGGCCAGACCGTTTGCCCATAACAGCGGCAGACCATTTGGTCTCTTTTAATCCAAGACCATTTGGGGTCAGTCCTATGCCTATAAATAGGACCCCAAGAGTCCTTACTTGGACATTGGTTCCGAGATGCCGACAGGCTGCCTGTACACAGGTCTGATTCAAATCCAGTCCAGTCCGCGCCAATTTCATTCTACCTACTGCCCGTGTTGCAACCAAGGAGGCTGAAGAGAGAAGGGAGACAGAGCAAGGGAGATTGTCTGGTCTATCTTGGCAACTCCCGTTCACACCTAGATCTGCTCCGACATGACATAGAAGGTTGTATCTTCTTCACTGAGCTGCGACTACCTTCTGCACCGAGTTCATGGAAGATTTCTCTCTCTTTCTTATTCTTCTTATTTCTCGCATCATGAGTGAGTAGTAACTTTTCGCCGAGGTGTGGGGACTAGCCCCGCTACCCATGCAAGTCATGTTGTTTTGTTAAACTCTCCATGGCATTGTATATAACTTTCCATTTTGTTATTAGTTGGTACGTTCATAGTTGATTATCTACTTGCTTTCATCTTGTTCTCTCCTATATTGTGAAATTTTCTATATGCGGGATAGAATGGCGGTTTACAAAGTTTGACTCTTTGACGAGAACTTATGATAAGATTCCTTGAGGTTGTAAGTGCATGATCCGTGAGGGGATGAGACATCTAGCCTTCGGTGACGCTTCTGTGGTCTAAACATCCCTCAGGGAGGACCACAGCCTTAGTTGGATTTTGTATCATCTTTCTTTACCGTCGATGTTAGTTCGTAGATCTATCACCTGCTTGCTTATCGATTAATGCGGTTGACTCCCAAACTAGAAATAGAATGGGATTTCTTCAGAGCCGTAAGTAAATGATCTGGTTGGTGATGAGACATTTGATGCCTAAGGTGATGTTTACGTGAACCTAACGCCCTAACAGGGGGTTCTGTAGCAGCTCCAGCTGGATTGATATATCTTGCCTAGTTTGTTTGTGATCGAATGTGTTTGCATGTAGCAGTGGTGAAACCTGGTACCATCCCAGCGATTCCATATCATTGATCTAAACCCAACTTTTATTCAGCATTTACTTTCTTGCAATTAGTCTAATTAACCTCAATCAACCAATAGTTCTAAATATTAGTTTTACTTGAGCAAGATTTGATTGACAAAGATTCTTAAAAATGTTGTCCTTTGGGTTCGATCCTTAACTATACTGCGATAAGACTTGTCCGCTTGCGGGTGGTATTATTGCACTTGGGTTTTGGTAAAAACTCGGGGATATCAACCCCGAGTGAGTTTGTTAGTGCGTTCAAAATACCACGTCAAGAGCTAGAAAGTTCCAAGTAAGAGATGTTGGCGAATTCTACAACAGAGATTGAATACATTGTTGCCTCAAGTGCAAAAAATGAGGTGTGTGAATCAAGAAGTTCATTGCTAAAATAGGAGTGGTACCATCCATTGATGATGTAGTAGAACCGTACTATGAGAATAATGAAGCTATTACACAAGATAAGGAACCCAAATCACATAAATGTTCCAAGCATATATTATAGTGCTACCATCTCATACGAGAGATTGTATAGTGAGGAGATGTGAAGATTCACAAAGTACCAACTGAAAGTAATGTTGTTGATCCCCTAACTAAATCACTTTCATATCAAAAGCATGATGGTCATGTTAGTTCACCTGGATTTAGGTTCGTGAGTGATTGGATCTAAAGCAAGTGGAATACTATTGGTAGTATGCCCTAAGATCCAGTCATATCATGATTGAAGTTGTTGACTTTGTAATTGATTTGTTTTGAATAAAGGCAATTCTAATTATAATTTTTTCTTCAATATTAAGATAATTAATAAGTATGGCAATGTCCTTAGAATGTCTTGAATTGAGAATATATGGTTTGGGTTGAGGACCTAAACATGTGATCATATGTATACTTAATTGTTCATATTCTTGTTATGTCCCTAGTTAGTTATTATTGTGGATATTATAGGACAATAATAACACATAAGACTAGTATGTATGTTGCGTGATGACTATGTTTTTTGGTCATTATATTGGATATCAACTTAGATACATAGGCACTTGTTAGAAACAAGTTGTACTGGATAGGCCCACTTTCATTGTGATACATGGAAGCCATGAATTGCAGTCAAAATCATATCTCTATATGACAATGATGATTGTGGCCCTTAGACATAAAGTCACTACAATGATCACATGTTTTTTAGTATACTTATACACCATACAATGTGACCTTGAATAAAGGTTTCCATACAGTTAGTGTTTCGGTGCAGTATAACATATATAGATTATTGTGAGTTATGTATATGAAATGTGTTTGTCATATTGGAGTGATTTCCTTTGACACTTGATGAATGAGACTATAAATGCATGTCCATTCTTATGTGAGTCAACATGTGATGTTGATGTCATAAGTATCTCGAATGGTTTACTCTAGATCAAGAAACAAAGACTGGGCTTAAAGGGATGATGCTTTCATGCCTTATATTCAATATAGATATTGGAGATAAAGGGATTCTAATATTACTATAACACTGGTCACAATACTAGGTTGAACTTGTTCTCTATCTTCTTTGATTACTTGGGTGGCACCAAAGTCTTGCTAGATAACAATCATTGTCTATGAAGTAATAATATGATTGTGGACATCACTACCAGCCAACTTAATGAGGAGCCTATATGGTCACATGCATAGGATGTATAAGGAAGAGGAGTATGATCATGGACATATGATTAATTGGTTGCTAAAAAATTTAGGTAATTGATTAAGCCATTGATGGACTGACTAAGTCCAATTGCCTAATTGTACTAGGTCCAATGGCCTGACTGGACTATCTGCTCAGTATGTAGGTGAAAAACAACTGTTGCCATTTCATTTCTAATGGGTTATTAGAAATCCTTATTCCCTACATTTCGTATATATAGGGGCATGATGTTCAAGGTTGTATGACAACTCTTGTGACACATGTATGATAAATTTTATGAGACAAAAGGAGGGACATTTTGAGATACAATTGACCAACCGTCATTACTATCAACAAAAGAAGGGGAGAGGAGAAGAATGCTAGCATGTTGTCAATGTAAAGCCAACTCCTTCCTCATTGTCTCTTGGAGCACAACATGGATTTCCCTATCATTTGTCTGGGTGATATAGAGATGTGGACTCGTTGGTGGATATGTTGGGAAATTGCCTTTAACATCATCTTACTTCTCTATTATTGTGAGTTCTATTGTCATATCTACTCTGCAATAAAGGTATAATCTCAAAAACCATTCTTCCTATGATATTATTGTTGATGAGATCTATGGATGGATACATGGAGAGAGAGAAATTTGTTGTTTAGAACTTTTTTTGCACCTGTCACTCTGTCTCCACGAATTCCTATACTGATTGCACTATAGGGACTTATGAAGGTGAAAAGAATAGTAGAAGCAGAATAAATAAATAAATCCACAATCTCATGAGCAGATCTCATCAATAATAATATATCAAGAAAGAAGGGATGTGATATCTACCTTGTCATAAAGTAGATCCAGTGACGTCTCTCACAAAAATGTAGACAAAAGATAATTTTTTTTATGTTCTCATGATGTAGTCGTGAAGGTGTCTATGTCTCTAGATTGTCCACACAGATGAAGGGAACTCCACATCTTGCTACTAATCTGACTGGAAGGAACATCCTTATTACTTTCAACATGCTAACATTACACAATCTATCATTCTCTCTCTCCTTGTGGGTAATGACAACTAGGATTCACATATCCATCAATGTAGCCAAAACATGGATGCCATGCACCTTTATGTAGGAGAGCCAGGGAAATATGGATTCTAATAAATCTTGGAAAATAAAAGGGTTGCAAGCACTTTTCAGCAATCTTCTCGTAGACATCCAATCAAACAACTAAGCAGGTCAGGCTACTTTACAGCAACCTGCATGGGATAACTTGTGAGGCAAATGTCTATTCTAGTTAGGTGATTCGATTGGTTCAAAAAATTCTACACCTAATCAACCAATCTAATGATCTAGTCTAGTCATGTGACTGGACCAGCCAATGGATATATTGGTTGTTCTAGTTCAATCAGACGATTGGGCTACTGAGTAGATAATTTGGGTGGATCTCAGCCTGGTCAAAGGCCTACTATCTTATCAAATGGTCTTTTCAATCAAATAGTTAGACTTTTTAATTGATCAAATTGGGTTCTAGATCATCCATCAATGATCTAATTGATTATTTAAACATTTTAGTAACTAATTAATTAACTAACTATGATTATATTCCTCTTGCCCCTACATGATATTCTTGTAACCCTATAGGCTCCAAATTATTTTGGTAGTGATATCTATAATCATATTATGATGTTGCATATAGCAATTGGTATCTAGTAAGACTTCATTGCCACCTAAGAAACTGAAGAGGTTGGAGAAAAACTTCAACCTAGTATTGTGACTAGTGTTATAGTGATAGTATAATCCCATTTTCTCTGATATCCATATTATATCTAAGGCATGAAAATGTCATCCTCTTAATGTAAAGATCTGGTTTTTAGATCGAATATTTGTAAAATTGTATTAGAATATATAAACAAATATTTTTATAATCATGCTTTACATTAGAGTCGTGGTAGCTTATTTGTACATAGGAATACAAAGTAACAATATGAATCAGACCTAGCTACTCTTCAACGGGGGATAGATCTTGCACATCTCTTCTAGTTCTTATTTATATCACATGTCCATGAGTTCCTAGAGGAAACACAACCTCACATGGATCCCAAGAATGGAAACATATGTCAGCAAAGCTAGTAATAAATCCAATTATTGAGCTATTTGAAAATAAAGATTAGGAAATCAAATATAGGTAAGTCTGCTTGGTGGAATAAGGGAATAACAAGAAGATGGTCTAGTTACCATGCTAATTTCAAAAGGGTACAATGACTCAAAATAGTAACTACAAAGAGATTCTCTGACTAATATCAAGATATCAATATTTTTTTAAATGAAATGATTTATCCATTAGCACAAGTAATCTAATATTTTTATCTTTGCTAGTGGCTATGTGCATAGTGGTCTTCCCTCTATGAGAGAATAATACTTTCTCATATGGGAGTAACTAGGGTTGAGGGCCTCTAATTTTCTATAATACACTATGTAGGGTTGGGGATATGAGCTGCCAAATCTAGTGAGCCGAAGTTATTAGCCAATATTCAAGTTTTTGTACCAATATCAAAATCAACCCATATTTCAATCATTCAACAATGTTCAACATTGAGTTAAGTTGTGACGCCCGTCAACATGAGGAAAAGGCTAATAACAAATCGGTTCACCATTTTTTCAAAATTATATAATGAAATTCAATAGGGAGATAAATAGTTCAATAATAGAATTGAGAATCTAGTACATGTTCCAATAGAGAATTTCCAATCAAGATTCCCACAAGGATCAAGGATGCCAAATTGCTCATGAATCTATTTTTGTCTGACCATGTCACTAATTTTGGTTGATCAGTACTTTAGATCAGTTGAGAAATCACACAAGAGTCTTCAAGTTACTGTATAGACATGTCAGGAGTTAGCCACATGGTCTATTAAATGACCACTTTTATGGTCTAAAGAGAATGTTGACCTAAAGATTATCTATTTTGGCTTTGAAGTTTCAAATGAAATTCAATGGGGAGGGAGGAGTTTGGGAATGGTGGATGATTATATGGTGGTTATGTATCTTGAATATATCTTATATGATCATGATCTAGGTAATAAAAGGGTGTCGAGCAGGTTTTATGCGGATTGGCAAGCAAAAAAAGACATGATGTTGATAGAGTTTGAAAACACTTAAGATGAAGTTCAAGTCATCGGTGATCTGAGAGGAAGCCAGAAGGGGAGGAGTACAACATCAAATCAGAGGAGAAAGAAGGAGTTCCATATTTGTCAATTTGATAGGGCATCTACTGGGCGGAGAGACTATTGGTATAGAAAGTATCTTTTTTTATCACGGCCGAGGTCTTAGAGGGGTTCCAAGAGGATGCAAGTAGGTTCGAGGGTGATGAAGGTGAGAGGCATAGATAGATATGGTGGCAGGTCTTTATGGTGGCAAGGTCAGATTGGTGGATCCAGAGGGTTTGTAATTCATCGTCATTTTTGGTCTTAGGAAGGATGGTCCGTTGGTATGACATGTATGGGCTTCTATAGGTGCTAGAACTAGGGTTTGAAGGGTGTGTAGAAGATGAGGAGGGGAGTGGGGAAAAGGAGTTACTAGCATCTTTTTTGGTAGTGAGGATGTAACATCCCTAACTTGGGTTATGCTTTAACCCTAGATGTTTTGTTTCAGAAAGATAATTATATGCTTGCTCTTATCTTTTGAAAAGTAATTAAGGCTCAAGAGGAACTTATGTTTCAATTTTAGTCCTTTTTGAATAATGTTGAAAATAATGTTTTGCTTGTTTCGGACTAAATTGCAAATTACCCAAGTTGAGGAGTTAACTTGCAAATATTACATGATAAAATGTTACTCAAGTGTTGAAGCATCATAAGAATGAAAATGATGTAGATGTATGGCTTGTGGAAGCCTGAGCACCAAGAAAGAGTTGATTAAGCAATGTTTGTGCATTAAAACCTAGTTTTGGTGTAATGTGCAATTTACCCAAACCTAGGGTTCAATATGAAAAATACCACTTCTAGAGAGTCCATAATGTTTCTTGGTATCAATTAGAGACAAGAAAATCAGAGGGTCATCTCATTTGAATCTCTTTGGGGGGGAGAGAATATTGATATTAAAATAATCAAGATTTAAGCATAATTGAAACCCTAATTCAATTTAATGCAAAAATAAATATATTAATGGAAGTGCCCTTGAACAAAAAATTTGATGGTTGAATTTATATAATCATGGACGTCCTTGTTCCTTGCAATGGCACCGAAATATCTAAAGTGAGTGGAGATCCCACTCACATTAGTTAAAGAAAAGTAATATCCACTATTTTTTGGATATTATTATTATATTGATTAAGGTGCTTAATTGTTTTCTTTTAATTCATGGATAAAGAAGAGGATTTCTAAGGAGAGGATGACGGCTTCATATGCAAGGAACTTTGGGGGATAAGTGACATCAATTTAGGGAATTGAAGGATTTTTATAGCACTTTCTCTCCCTTGAAATTCCCTTATATACACTCCATTCTTTCATCCACATGAAAGGCTTTTTCGACTCTTCTTTCTTCCCTTGCTTTGTCAAAACACAAGGGATCTTAGTAGAAATAGGAGGATGTATCCCAACCTGTAGGTGAGCTCCTTAATCATCTTCAACCTTGATTTCATGGTGGAAATCGAAATTCAATGCTTATTTTCTTCTTTTCTCCATTCAATCTTCAACTTTAGCTATTCTTTTAACTCAAAGACTTGAGGACGGACCTTGGGAAGTTGAGAAAGCTTCATCCACCATTAAATACATGAATCTATAAGCTTGGATTCAACTTTGAAGGCGGGTTATATAACTTGAACCCTTAAATGTTATTATTGATTTCATTTCTTCATCATATGTTGAACCTTTCTTCTTTCCCAAAATTCATTTTGATTAGTTGATGAAATCACCACAAAGATCATAGAAAATTTCGAAGGTTTGAAGCTTGAAGATTATGATGTCATCTTAGCACACACTACAATAAAAATCATGAGTAAACGATTTCACCTTTTGGTGACCAAACGGTCTCAAGACCGTTTGAGGTCAAACGGTCTTAAGACCGATTGAGACCAAATGGTCTCAAGACCATTTGGAGGTCAAGGGCTGAGATGGATGGATGGAGATCCAAGGGTTATAATTTGATGTATTTTCAATGGTCCAATTGATGAATGATTCAATGAAGCAACCCCTAAATCGATTGATTGTAGAAACCCTAATTTAGGGTTAAATGGTTTCAAGCTAATTTGACCAAAAGGTCTTAGACTGTTTGAGGACCATTCAGTCTCAAACTGTTTGAGGGCCATTCAGTCTCAAAACCGATTGGGGTTAATAAATATTTTAAGATCAACTGCTCTCAAACCATTTAGAGTTGATCAATCTTCAAGACCGTTTCAGGTCTAACGGTCTCCAGACCAGTTGATGAGAAAGTGACCAAGACTATTTAAGGTCTAACGGTCTTTAGACCGATTGGAGGATTGGGTTCAAGACCATTTGAAGGTCAAAGTACCTCAAGACCGTTTGATGGTCTAACGGTCTCAAATCGTTTGAGGAATTTGGACAAGATCGTTTAGGGTCTAACGATCTTCAGACCGTTTAAGGATGCTGACGTCAAGACCGTTTGGAGGGCAAGCACCTCAAGACCGTTTGGAGGTTAATAACCTCAAGACCGTTTGAAGGTCAAAGTACCTCAAGACCGTTTGAGGGGCTAGTACCTCAAGACCATTTGAAGGTCAATAACCTCAAGACCGTTTGTAGGTCAGTCACCTCAAGACCGTTAGGAGGTTGAAGGGTCAAAACCGTATGGAGGTTCAATGTAACCAAAATCATTTGAAGACCTAATGTGATGAAAGATCAATTAACCCCATGATTGTTAATGATGTATATCAAAGATAATTACCATGGTTGTACCTTTAAGGTACTAGGGTGATTAGTACCCTTAGAGGGGTTAACCTTTGATGCTTATGGAAGCAATATCTCAATACACTATGCTAACCCTAAATGTATGTACTTGAATGAAGGATTGACCTGATATAATCAAGCTTGAAGTAATCAAAATCCTAGAGAGGATGAGAGAGAGAGGAATTCATACATGTATAATAATCATGTAGTGGTTAAGCCTCAACACTTTCAACATGAATAAAATATGTAATTAGGGTATGATCCTTGATAAAGAGATCATGAAACCCTAATCGAGAAGATTGATCAGCCCTAACCCTAATTTAGGGCAATGCTAGGTTAAACCCTAATCTAGGGTAATGGGATAACCCTAATCTAGGGTGATGATATGAGAAATCCCAATTCAGAGTAATATAATGAAAAACCCTAATACAAGGCGATGTAATGTGAAACCCCAATATATGGTTAGGTTATGTGAAATCCCTAATTGATAAAGATGGGATACCCTATTCCTAATAATGGAGTAGTGAATAATATATTGGTAAGTGAAACACCTAAAGTGATTGATAATGGATAACCTTATATCAATAATGCCTTAACTCGAGATGAGTCCATATCATTGATAATGGTTGCATATTTCAAATAAGTGACTTATGACCAATACATTACATGATAAATGTGATGAACTGGTGTATAAAGTATTAGGATGGGAAATACCCTAATACAAGATAAGTTGATGAACTTAAGTAAGATAAAGGTAATGAGGGAAGTGATACATCAAGACATGATAGATATCACATCCAACACCTCAAGATTGATACACCTTGATGTATCATAAATCCACTATACTTGGATGAGTCACACATGAAGTGTATCATGTCAATTGTTACATTGAGATGTAATGCTCTTTCATAAGTGTAGGCTAACATACCTTAAGATAAGGTTAAGCCAAGTTAATAAAGTATGAGGTAATCATATTCTGGAAAAAATGAGAGAGGAACTCATATCTTGTGTTGATAATTCATTTAATGATAAATGATGAGAATAAATAAGTATGATTGAATACTTATGATATTAATGTATGCTCCTAGATGTGTGGAGCAATAAATTAGGGTTTGGATTGATAATATGAACTTGAAATCCTATTCGGCTATAAAGGGGAAACCCTAATCCTAATAGTTTGTTGCCTAGTGAGAGGTGACAAGATGGTAATGGCCTTGTGAGCCATGAGAATAGTTGTTTCCTAGTGAGAGGTGACAAGATGTTTAATGGCCTTGTGAGCCATGAGAGTAGTTGTTGCCTAGTGAGAGGTGACAAGATGTGTAATGGGCCTTGTGAGCCATGAGAGTAGTTGTTGCCTAGTGAGAGGTAACCAGATGTTTATAAAGTCTCATGTAAGAAATGATAATGTTCAAAATAAAAAATGGAAACTTAGTAACATAATAATAAGAAACTAATGGATACAATAATAATAATGAAATCTTGATCATACATGCTTTATGTTTATAGCCAAATAAGGGTTATAGTGTTTTGAATAAGCTTAAAGGAGATATGAGGAATAATTGTATTACATAAAGGATGTGCATAAGTATGATGGCTTTACTAAGGTTTAATACCTAGTAAAGGATATGTGGTATTCAGTGATAATGCATAGGATTGACATAGTTCAATACCTAGAATCATTGCATAGGATTGGTAATAACCCAATACCTAGAATAATGTCACAGGATTGGTCATAACCCAATACCTAGAATAATTTCTTAGGATTGGTAATAACCCAATACCTGGAATAATGTCACAGGATTGGCCATAACCCAATACCTAGAATAATTGCACAGGATTGGTAATAACCCAATACTTGGAATAATGTCACAGGATTGGTCATAAACCAATACCTGGAATAATTGCACAGGATTGGTAATAACCCAATACCTGGAATAATGTCACAGGATTGGTCATAACCCAATACCTGGAATAATTGCACAGGATTGGTAATAACCCAATACCTAGAATAATGTCACAGGATTGGTCATAACCCAATACCTGGAATAATTACAAAGGATTGGTAATAACCCAATACTTGGAATAATGTCACAAGATTGGTCATAACCCAATACCTAGAATGTTTGCACAGGATTGGTAATAACCCAATACCTGGAATAATGTCATAGGATTGGTCATAACCCAATACCTGGAATAATTTCACAGGATTGGTAATAACCCAATACCTGGAAAACTTTCACAGAATTGGTCATAACCCAATACCTAGAATAATTGCATAGGATTGGTAATAACCCAATGGAATGTTTGCACAGGATTGGCATAGTCCAATGCCTAGAATGTTTGCACAGGATTGGCATAGTCTAATGCCTGGAATGCTTGCACAGGATTGGCATTGTCTAAGGCCTGGAATGTTTGCATAGGATTGGCATAGTCCAATGCCTGGATAGAATATGATGATGTATACTCACATGACTGGTACAATTCAATATCTGGCTAACAAATTAGATAAGGTCAACAGACAAAAATGAGAATGATTCATGAATGACATACCACGATAATGAGTATCTCAGGATAAGCTTGAGATGTTGATATAGTAAGATGGATAAATGGTATACATGTTCTTCATATTCCTTATAAAGTGAATAGATGATTTACTGCTATATCATAGATAGTTACAATGCTTTAAAAGATGAGAATGTTCTAAACTTCTTATCCTCTGCTCAGTTTTATTCAATTAAAATGAAACAATAATGTTTCTGGCAGAGAGTTTTTAGGTCTCTTGTTCTTCAGTAATGTATTTCCTTGATAACATAGTTTTTAGGTATTTAGCCCAAGTCGGTACTTCAGAGAGAGCATCGAGGAGAGGGATGTCGATATAGAGTTTCTTCATCGCCTCCTTAAATCTTTGAAACCTAGTGTCCATTTTAGTCTCTCTCAATCTTCCCGGATATGGTATCCTTGGTTTATACTGTGGAATCTCTAGCCCTTTGGAAGCTTGTTCTTTTTCATTACCTTTCGTGTTCTCTACGGACTTCTCAGTTCCTAGGTTCGGGCTTGCAGTTGGCATAAGGACAAGCGTATCATCATCATCAAGAACGATTCTCGTAGTTTTGTGAAGGGTGTGTCCAGATCTTGTAGTAACTGCGTTCAACTGCTCTGGTCTATTTTGATCATGTCTAGGGTTTGACTCAGGTTGTCTTGTAAAAGTGTCTGCTGGCGGTTTTAGTTGGGCAGCGATTTGTGCTAGTTGAGCCTCCACCACCTTCTGCTGAGCTTGCTGATTAGTGAACATGGTTTTTTGGGATTGTAGCATCTTCCTTATCAAAGTCATCTCGTCCGCTGGCTGGGAGGGAGCATTTTTCTAAGCGAGTTGTTGTTGTCCTTGATGTGGTTATTGCGGAGGCGGTGCTAGCTGAGGTTGTTGCAACTGAGGGTGCAGTTGTGGGTGTAGAGGAGGATGGGTATATTGATAGTAGGCGGAGGGGTTTCTAGGATAGTTGGATCTTGGGAAGTTATTTCTGGGGTTCCCTTGATTTTGATTAAAGTTGGCTTGGAATCCAGGTGGCGACCTATTGGAGGATCTGCCTTGTGTCTGGTGTTGCGGGTTGGCAGTCCCTGCAGGGTTCACGTATTGAAAACATGGGTGGTTTCTTAGTTGATTAGTATTATAATAAACTTGTCCGAGTATGGAATGAATGGAATTAACTTGTTCGGGCATCTTCTCTTCAGTGTGTTTGATGATTGGTTCATACTATTGTTGTAGTGGGTGCATATCCATCATCACATTGTAAAGCAGACCACATGACAGAGTTGGGTGATCGGATGCGTGACAGGCTTCACAAGTCCCTATAGCAGCTTTAACCTGTTGGACATGAGGGTTCTTCTTCTTATCGTATTCTCCAAGTGAAGTTTCGAGAGCCTGCTGTTTATGGGCTATAGTCTTTAAAGCTTCGGCAATAGCCTTCATTTCCATTGATTCCTCAGCTTTATAAACCTTGAGGACTCCCTTGCCAGATGATCGTCTCCAATTGGATTGGTTTTCAGCTCCAAGCGTAATGATTTTCCAAGCATCCTCGTAGTTTTTTCTCATAAAATTTCCTCCAGATGAGGAATCCAGAAATTGCTTGATGTCATCACTCACCCCCCTATAGAATTTTTCTATTAATTGATTTTGGGAGATGTCATGATGAGGACACTTTCTTAGAAGCTCCTTGAATCTTTCCCATGCTTCTACGAGTGATTCTCCAGGAAGTTGGGAAAAGTGGTTGATCTGCCCCCTAATTTCATAAGTTAACGAAGGGGAAAAAAACTTCTCTAGGAATTTTTCTTCCAAGGGTGCCCAGGTGGTGATGATTGGTTCCCTATCAAGTGAATTGTACCAACTCAGAGCTCTTCCGGACAGAGTCAAATGGAAAAGATGTAGCATTATCACATCAAAGGCAACTCCGGCTTGTGGGACAAGCCGGCAAAGTGCCTTGAACCTCTTCAAGTGATCCATGCAGTCGTCTCCAGAACCTCCAGAGAATGAAATGCCCTGCATGATCTGAATCCATTGTGTCCGGATTTCAAAGTTGGGTATGTTGATGATCGGAGGCTGAACTGGATGATTGTCTTCATAGTTCTTGGGGACAGCATAGTCCCCCAATTGCTTGTTTCTTAGCTCTAACTGGGCAGCTTAGTTAGCTGCTTCGTTTTCAGTTCAGATGTGGGCCTGTTCTTCCGCTCAGATCTCCGCTTGAATCTGAGCATGGGTGTCAGTGATGAGTTGTGCTCTTTGAGCGGCTATGGCGGCATTGACCCTTTCCATTACTAGTGCAGCTTGGCGTTGATCTTCATCCATTTGCCTGGCTCTTTGGCGGTTAAATCTAATGCGGCAGTGGAAGCTTCTCTCTACCTCAGAGTCGTACTTTGGATCAGGGGAGAATCTGAGGTTACGTGATGATTGCATACACGTCTTCTACCTGAGTAGAGAAAATAACACACCTTTTAGATGATGCCAAAGATATGATGAACTTAAGAAGATATGGACTAATGATTATAGGAAAGTGTAAAACCCTAACCAACTAGCAAGATACTAAATGAAATAGAAACGTTCCATTGTCCCCAGCAACGACGCCAATTTTTGATGGAGCTTCCACTCACGTGGAATTGCGTGCCACTAAAAATCCTAAAGATGGTATGTCTTTAAGTTTAGCCTTGCTTATACTAGATCGAGAACTCCACCCACGTATGCTAAGATACGTGGAAGTCTTATCATAGTATAGTTAAGGGTCATATCCACGGGACAACAGTCTTGTTGGGAGCAACAAGATGAAAAACGTTAGAATTTCACTTAATCTCTTAATAGTTGGTATTTAAATCAAAAGGTTGGTTTGGTTGTTTTTAAACTAAGAGTAAGTAAAGTAAAGCAAGTAAGTAAATTTAAGGATGTTGAACAATGATAAGGAACCACTAGGTGTGATCGGCTTTCACCGCCACTACACAAGGATTAAAACATGCAACATAAAACATAACCTGCAAAAAGTGCTCAGACAGTTAGTATCTTTGTAGATTTAGCTTCCTTTCAGAGAGCTAACTACAAGGGGTGCGGGGATGTTGCAATGCCAGCCATCCCTGAATGAATGGTCACCTACTTTGCATCATTCCCTTTGCAAAGTGTGTTTCTCGACTTACCAAGGTTGTACTTTCATATGTCAATTGATTCCATTTCATAGTATGGAGGTACAACATTGGTAGTGAGTTTACTCCACTTCTTGAAAAACACTCCTAGATACTGAAACAGATGCATGGTGGATACATGCATCAGGAACCAACATTCAATCGAGTTTCGAATCTAGTAGTACAAACATATACAATTCATACTAAAAGATAAAAGGTAACACAAGTTGGTGATCAAGCAACAAGCATTCATTAAGCGATTGATGTTGAACTGAAAAGGAAGCATCTTTATATTGCAAACTATGGATTACATTACATGAACTGAAAACATGGGTAGCGGGGCTACTCCCCGCACCCTAGTGAAAGAGACTACTCACTCATAGCTAGGACAAAGGAGGCGAGAAGAGAGAGAGAGCATCATCCCCACAAAGGAGAGAGGAAAGTCAACCCCTTAGAAAGAGAGAGAATGACGATCTTAAAACTTCACAGGTTGCTTGATGATGAGGTCTCCTCTTCCCACCTTCTTTGGCGAAGTGAGAGAAAGCAGCTTCAGGATGGGGCGTGGATCTCAGACCAACAGCCTTTGGGCGGAGGATGGAAGTTGAAATAGCTCTGGAATAGTAGAGGCAGCCTCTGGGCGTCTGAAACTTGATACCTTTTGGGAGGACCCCTTGGGTCTTATTTATAGGCCTTAAGTGAAGTCCAAACGGTTTGGTCAGTTTTCGGTCCAAACGGTCTTGAAGACCGTTTGGACCCCGAGACCGTATGGACTCTGAGACCGTTTGGACTCATGCGGTCTTGAGATTGTTTGGCTCCATGTGGTCTTGGGACCGGTTGGCTTCATGCGGTCTTGAGATCGTTTGACTCCATGCGGTCTTGGGACCGGTTGGCTTCATGCGGTCTTCAGATCGTTTGACTCCATGCGGTCTTGGGATAGGTTGGCTTCATGCGGTCTTGAGATCATTTGACTCCATGCGGTCTTGGGACCGGTTGGTTTCATGCGGTCTTGGGACCTTGTGAGTCCATGTGGTCTTGAGACCGGCTGGCTTCATGCGATCTTGAGATCGTTTGACTCCATGCGGTCTTGGGACTGGTTGGCTTCATGTGGTCTTGGGACCGTGTGAGTCCATGCGGTCTTGAGACCGGTTGGCTTCATGCAGTCTTGGGACCGTGTGGCTTCATGCGGTCTTGGGACCGGTTAGCTTTATGCGGTCTTGGGACCGTGTGAGTCCATGCGGTCTTGAGATCGGTTGGCTTCATGCGGTCTTGGGACCGTGTGAGTCCATGCGGTCTTGGGACCGTTTGAGCCTTTTGTGATTTTTTGTGTCTTTTTCTGTAAGTAAAAAGGAGAAAAGTTAATCTAACAGTATATTTGCAATAAAAGAGGATAACTAGGGATTCTATCTAATTTATCTAAGAAAGAGTGTGGAAAATTGAAGAAAAGCACTAAGATAACATCACAGAATTGGAGGTTATCACCCCCCCTAACTTAGAGTCTAGCTTGTCCTCAAGTTAGATAGAGCTGAGGCATGTAATGGCGAGGTGATTTTATTTAGTTAAGATTTCCATACTCTTATTTCAAGTATAAACCCTAGCTCTCCTAAGGTCGTATCGGGTCTTAGTTCTTTCTTTAACTCTTTCAGGTATTGAGAGTTGCTTGGCTCTCAGGTTTCTTCTGTATCTCGTTGCCTGCATTGGGACCACTTTTTATTCTGTACATGTTGTTGACTCTAATCATCTTTATACCTCTTTGAAAAAAAAACTATTGGAAGCTAGAGTGGGTATGAGGGTTGGCTAAAGGCTTGATGTGTAACTCCCCCTTCAAGTGGGGGAGGGGTTGTCTATGCTTTTAGGATCTCACTGACGGGCATGACACATCTGCCTTCGTGAGGGCAACTAAATGTACCGGCCGGGTGAGTCCTTTATAAGCCTTTCATATATTTAGATACCTTAGGGTTTCACTATCGGGCACGACACATTTTCCTTTGTGAGGGCAGCTGAATGTACCGGCCGGGTGAGACCTTCATTGGCTCTTTATATAGATCCTTATTTATGGCACAACTCTCATAATTTTATTCAGCACTCTGGCTTTTATTCATAGACTCACAGGCTTAGGATTTGGGGTGTTTAGGGAATTTATTTTGGGCGGCCAAGCCTCTTTTATTTGAAGAGAGGAAAGTTGTTCTCAGAGTTTTTCAACATGCACTTATTTGGTTTCTTTTTTAATATTCCTCTTGTGAGACTTCTTGATTTGGATGTCGCCTGATGCCCCTCTCATCCTTGAGAGTTTGGCTTATTTTTGCCTTGATATTGATCTGTGGAGAGTCAGATGTAGAAGTGAAACAAAAGCATGGAAATCAGTAGTGGAGAGACATTATTAAGTCGCCATTATATGGCTGAGTTCTATTCTTGTTATTACTTTTGAGGACTTAACATGATTCTAAAGTTAGCTGAGGGTGACTATGTTCCAAAAGGGATGTTCCTCTTTATGTGCGAAGTTTATTTTAAAAGGGTCAATGCTTTTAAAAAAAATTAAATGTGAAAAGAAAATTGTAAAAATTTATACAGGAGTGAAAGAAAATGTAGAGAGGGAAGGGTTTTGAAAATGATACCTCACCCTTGTCAGTGTACTCCCCCCCCAACTTATCACTCACTCTGTCCGCAGAGAGTCAAAGTGATAGTTTGAGAAGTACAAGGACAAGGGCGTCGGGCTTCTGTTAGTCCTTTATTGGCGCCATGTGTGTGGAGGAGATTAGTAGCGAATTTCCCTCGTAATGCGTGATAATCTACTTCTGTCATGTCTTCTACTAGTTTTCCAAGTGCTATGATGGTGTATATCTAGTAGAGGATGTGGAAACCACAATCGTTCAACTCGCGTATCTGCTGAGGACACTTGTGGATGAAGGTGGGGCTATGAAAGTGGTCTTTGTTGTATGCCCTTGTGTGCTTGCTGAGGAGGTCATGAAGTTGATCGGCACACTCCTTTGCCATCTCTTCCATCGGCTTTCTTGGTGTTGTAGCGTAATGTTGTTGATCTGGATTGTACTGGCTTTCGGAACTGTTGTATATGATTGTTATTCCTTCATGGAGGTTTGTTGCCAGCAACATCCAGTGTTCAGAATGAAGGAAGGGGAGCATGATGAACTTTGGAGTCGTATGTTGTAAGAAGGAGATGAGTGCCTCAGTTGTACTGAAGTTCTTTAGCTTTAATAAATCGTCCTTCATGTAGGGAGATGCCATATAGGTTGTAGGGTGATTCTGTCTGAGAAGAAATTTATAGGCGGCCATTAAGCTTATGGAGAGAGACCCTTTTAGATGTACAGTTTCCCGTAGCATGTCTTCCATGACCAGAATGTCACCATACATGAAAATGAGGTCATCCTTCTCGGCGTAAAGCCTTGACATGATGAGATGAAGTTCATTGTCAGAGAGACGTTTGCAAGCACTGAGGTCAAAATTGGAAAATGTTGGTGAAATGGCAGACAGGGGAACCATTTGTTAAGATGATCTGTTGATGGTCTCCCCACTTAGTAACTCAGTAACCCCTTCATCATCCGCCAGATCAAAAGAATAAGGATCCCATTTCTTTTTCTCGGGAACCTTGGCGGGTTGTTGCTTCTCCAACTCCTGTATTGTTAGCCTAAATGGTTGTTTGGGAGGACGTTGGATGGCCGAAAAGAGATAGCGAGGAACGTCATTAGGTTCCATAGTTGGGTCCTTGAAGAACCGTCTATCACATATTAACTCCATGGCATAAGGACCTCACAGAGAATGGAAATTTTCTGAGGCCAGATCAGTAAAAGGGATTTGCTGATTGAGCGCTTGGATATGACGTATTACATAGAAAGTGCAATCCCTTGAACCTTCTTGAGTTTGAGCATGGGTTTTGATGATTTGGAACCAAGGTTGGCTCCAATTATTGCGGAGGGATGGGAAAGCAGCCCAGATCAGCTTCGGGAGCTGGAACGGGATGCATCTGGCCTCCCCGGCCTCTGTTCCAACGAAGTTGATTATTCCGGCTCTTAGTTCAGTGGCGCAAAAGTTGTACACCTTAGCGTCTCGGGCTGTGGTGTCCACTATCATAAGCAGCCAGTGACTAGAGACTTTGAAGGGCACGGTAATGTAGCGTGCCTTCCTTGCAATTCCCCTTTGCAACCGTTCGATTGATTTGCTTTGTAATTTTTTGTAAATGAGACTCATTGCTAGAGCCGGTGATGCGTTAAGAACGGGTTGTTTCCGCCGAGAGCTTTTGTAGGTTTCGATAGAATTGGCTAAGAGGACACGGAAGACTGTCATCTTCACCGGCAATTGTGGTCGAACGATGGAGCGGAAGTCCTCACACGTCAACTTTCACTGAGATTTTGTGTTGTGGTAAATAATGTCGCCCCCGTCTTTGGCATCATCTACTATAGTGTTAAGGATGAAGATGTCTTGAGCGTAAAGAGTAGAGATAGACGTCAAATCAAGATCATGCATTTTGTGTTGTAGAGGTGGCGGCGGGGGTAGCTCTTGTGGAGGGAGGGGGAAGTATGCTCTAGATTGTTGATGTATTGCTGCAGATCTTCGTCTATGTCTGAGTCAAAAGCTGATTCTAGATCTTCATCTGTATCCAAGTTGACTCTTTCTAAATTGTCTTGTTCTGGGGGAAAGAGCACTGGTTGATCTGGTGCGGAAAGATTGTGAGCTAATTTTTCTTGTTGTGGACCTGTGATGGTTCCGAATAGACATTGTTGGAACTCAGCGAAGGTTGCTTCTTTAGCAGATTCCCCCAGAGATCCCATTGTGGAGTAGTCAAGGAATTGATCCCCGTAAGACATATTAACATTGTCAATGTGAGTCGGGGATTTGGGATCTTTATCACCATCATGGTGATCTTTTTGTTTTGATGCAGTTCATCGGCTTATGCCCTCCCCAGCATTGCCTGGGTCGTCAGATTGGTCATCTGAGGAGGTGCTTTTATTGGAGTTATCCGAGGAGTCAGATTCTTCATCATTGTCATCTTCTTCATCGTCGTCATCGTCCTTCTTATCTGCCGGCTTCTATTGTGGCAGCTTCTTGCACTGTCGATGGGTTGCTTGTAGTTCGTCAAATGCCACTTGCACATGCTCGTGGGATTCGAGTAGTGCATCGTGTGTTTCCTTTAAATCTGAGTATCTTCCCTCGGAAGAGAGGAGGCGTGTTGTAACATCTGTTACTTGAGCGCGTAGTTGGTGAAGCTCGGTGTTTGCTGACTCCTCCTGGCGGCTGTGGAGTTGTGTAAGGGTGTTGGTGATGTCATCCAAGTGCGTGCTTAAAGCAGTTTGTTGCTGCTTAAGCTCGTGCAGGATCTCAGGCAGAGGTCGAGTCTGCGTAGAGATCCTATCAACGTGTTGCGCCAGCACTTCATGCTGGCATTTTACTCCAAGGACCATCTCAGGCAAGTGTTTGTAGTGGTCATCCATATGATCGACTTGCTTGGTCACTACATCCTATCGTTGTTGAATGCTTGGCAAGGATATGTGCTGCTCGTTGATCTTGGCGACCTGTTGAGAAATTCCCTGCACACAACAAAAAATAGAATGCATAATGTTAGAGGGATCAGTGAGGAGGTTTCGGATGGCATCAAATTGACATCCAGATTCCTCACCGATGTTTGAAAAAGGGACCCCAGAAGCGGAAGGGTGGTATGGCTGGGGTCGGGGTGGGAGGGTGGTAGTGCCTTGCGAAGGAGACACTGGTGATGGTCCCAAGAACTGTGTGGTGACCGTCGATGGAGTCACCAGCGGTGTCGGGGTTGTGGCGGATGAATGGAATGGTAGATGGCTGGGTGAGATATGAGGGGGTGAAAAGGTTGAGGAAAAGAAGGTGGAGATGGGGGTTGAGAAAGTGAAGCTGGATGTTGGAGCGGAAAAGGTAGTGCTTTGTGAAGAAAATGGGGAAGTGGAAAATGTGGGTGGAGGGTTTGCTGTGGAGGAAGGTGGGGTGGTGGTAGATGGTGGAAGGGTGGTGGATGGGAGTGTGGTGGGGGTGGTGGTGGTGGTGAGCTCCTCATGTAGGCTCATGATGAAAGAGTCTATAGAGGAGGTAGTGATTGGTTCCTCTGGATGGGGGTGTTCCGTCCTCGGTTGTAGCTTTGATGTTGGCATCCCCGACAGCTGTGGCGGTTGTAAACGTACCTTGGATGGACATTTTACTGGTATTTTTGTTAACCTAGCTGTTGGGGCGGTTATGATGAGCTCTATCTATCCCGCCTGGGTTGTCTTAGATTGTACTTTGATCAGAGCAAGGAGTTTGGTGATCTCTTCGTTAGTAAAGAGAAATTGGTCTTTGTCGTAGTCTGCTAGCTCCGGGAGCGGTAACAGGGTTCTGGAAGATCGGACTGTTGGGCAAAAGATGTAGTGTAGTTTCGCATCCTTCTCCTTGATAATGTAGGAGTTCTTCAAGGTTTGTTTGTTAGTTAGGATGTCGCCCTTGATCTTCGTGCAGCGAGGGAGTAATCTGTCCATTTTGAGGTATTTGATAATGCAAGTTATGTGCCCGCCCATGCAGATTTGTTTTCCTATGGCGTAGGCGGAGAATTTTTGTATCATATGCTGCCCGATGTTGACCGGATTTCCTTGAAAAATGGACCATAGGAGAAAGAGGTTGGCAGTAATAACATTTCCTCCCTCTGTTCTAGGGAACAGCGCATTGGTAATGATTTTGTGAAGCGTGCGCACGAACCCTGATTGAATATTGGAGGCTTTGCATGTCTTTGCCTCATAAGTGGGGATCCCTATTAGCGTCTTCCAGAAGTTGTATCTATTAAATAGGGAGTTCTCCATGCCTGTAGCTTTGGCTTGTTTGAGTTGCTCAGGGTTGTCGACAAAGATTTCGTTTAGAAGATTTTCTATTATAACGATTTCGTTTCCAAAAAGCTTCGTGACCAGCCTGCGGTCACCTCCGTCCCTTGATCTTTGTGTAATGTCCACTGTTTCTTTGGTGAGATGCATGAAGAATTCAGTAGTCAGTTTGACATAGGAAACTTCGGGGATGAAGCAAAGTTTGGATAGATTGGCATTGTCGAGCATGGTGAGGATTCTATCATATATCCCCATCTTGAGTAGTATGCTTGAGCAAACATACTTTGTTGGTTTTAAAACTTTGTCGATGGATGGGATGGTGTGGATGTAAAGGTTTTTTGGTGGTGGTGCGGTGGTGGTGAGTATTGAGAAGATGGGGGTAGTAGCGGGGGTGGTAGTGGTTGATGGGATATAGCTTGCTAGGGTTTGTTCCCTAGCAGTGGCAGGGCGGACTTATTTTCTTGCCCGCTTCTTTGATGGTTGTTTGGTTGCGGTGTCCGGGACCTTTCATTTCCCCTTTGGTCTTTCAGGTGGGGATTCTTCCTTGGGGTTTGGCTCGTATTCATAGCCTTCATCACTGGAAGAGATTTCTTCCACGTCTTCTTCGGGCTCTGTGGCTAAGCATTTGTTAATGCGGTCAATCTCGCCCATGACCGCCACGATGTTGACCTTTGGTGGGATCTTTCCAGTTGCTTTAAAGGTATCCACCACTTTCTGGAGCTTGGCACAGTCCTCTAGTAGTTGTTCCTCAGTCCAAAAAGGAGCGTCAGCAGTTCCTGTTGGTTGCTTTGTTGATGAAGCCATTTCTGAAAATGGAGAATTATGCGTTAGAATAACTCGTTTAGTAAAAGAGAGAGAAAATTGGATTTTATTTGTGTTTATGTGTTTTTATGTTTTTTTTTAAATCAAGCGGTTGTGAATTGCCAGACGGTTTCGAAGACTGTTTGGTCCCAAACAGTTTGAGGACCGTTTGGTCCCAAACGGTTTGAAGACCGTTCGGTCCCAAACAGTTTGGAGACCGTTTAGAAGGTAAAATGTCGGGGAGTGACCGGCGATAGCGGAAGTGACGACGATGATGAGGAAGGGAGTGTCGCGGCAGCACCGAAAATGTCTACGATTGTAAAAACGATTGCAGAGATGAAAAGGGCCAAAGGCGTGGACGGCCAGGTAGCCGCAGCGGCGCTACAGGCGTCGGCGATGGTTGCGCATCTACCTAGTTGCTGCAGGTGAGGGAGACAGCGGCGAAAATGTCAGTAACGCAGATGTGAAAGTGGTGTCGGTGAGCTGACGCTGCGGGTTGCGCGGGAGGGAGAATCGGGGAGACAAGGGTTGGCGTTCGTGTGAGGGTTTAAGAAAGCTCCGGAGTCAAAAGAAAGAAGAAGGAGGGGAGTTATATTTATAGGATTCGGGGGGTTGACTTCACAAAAACCCTTGGTCAAATGGTTTAGTGACCGTTTTGCACTCCAAACGGTTTAGCGACTGTTTGGACTCCAAACGGTTTTGTGACCGTTTGGCTCCAAATGGTTTCGAGACAGTTTGGCTCCAAACGGTTTAGCGGTCATTTGGCTCCAAACGGTTTAGCGACCATTTGGACTCCAAATGGTTACGAGATCGTTTGGCTCCAAACGGTTTCGAGACCATTTGGCTCCAAACGGTTTCGAGATCGTTTGGCTCCAAACGGTTTAGCAATCGTTTGGACTCCAAACAGTTTCGAGACCGTCTGGCTCCAAACGGTTTAGCGACCGTTTGGACTCCAAATGGTTTCGAGACTGTTTGGCTCCAAACGGTTTAGTGACCATTTGGGGGGGGCTAAGGTTATTTTGATTTTTATATTTTTATATTTGTTTTGGTTATATAATTTTTATAATTTCAGAAGTTAATCCTAAGGTAACTTAAAAGAAAAAGAAGATCTTGGGTTGCCTCCCAAGTAGTGCCTGGGTTTAACGTCGTTGGCTCGATGAGTTTTCAATGTTGTTATGCTGATGTTGTGGCGTCTCTGATCTTATTAGTCTGTCTCAGCATTTTATCTATTGGAGTGTAGTATTTTTTCAATCGATGGCCATTGACTATCCTTTCTCCTCCATTGTCGTCCATAATTATGACAGATCCAGTCGGGTATATATGTTTGATGGTGAAAGGCCCGAACCACTTTGTGCGGAGTTTTCTGGGGAACAATTTGAGCTTGGAGTTGAAAAGGAGGACTTTGTCACCAATGGAGATGTCTTTTCTTTTCAGATGACCGTCGTGCCACATCTTGGTTTGTTCTTTATAAATCATGGCACTTTGATAGGCGGTCATTCGGAGTTCATCTAGCTCTTATAGTTGGAGTTGTCTATTTTCTCTGGCACTTTTGAAATCAAAATTCAGTTGTTTAATGGCCCACCAAGCCTTATGTTCCAGTTCCACTGGAAGATGACATGACTTCCCGTATACCAAACGGAATGGGGTTGTCCCGATTGGTGTTTTATAAGCAGTTCGGTAAGCCCAAAGGGCATCGGGAAGCTTGGTGGACCAGTCAATGCGGTGTCTATTGACTATTTTTTCTAAGATTGCCTTCAGTTGTCTATTTGAAACCTCAACCTGACCACTGGTCTGTGGATGGTAAGGTGTGGAAACTTTATGGTTAACTCTGTATTTCTTTAAGAGGGCTTCAAAGCTTCGTTCCAGAAAATGGGTCCCTCTGTCGGATATGACAGTTCGGGGGACTCCGAATCTGGGAAAAATGATATCTTTAAACATCTTAATGACTGGTTTGGAATCGCTGGACACTGCGGGTATAGCATCGACCCATTTCGGGACATAGTCTACTGCAACCACAATGTAGGAGAAACCATATGAGGAAGGGAAGGGGCCCATGTAGTCTATCCCCCACACATCACAAAGTTCAATCTCTTGCCACATGGTGAGGGGCATTTCATTCCTTTTAGATATGTCGCCAGAAAGTTGACATTTGCTGCAAGATTTTACAAAATTATGAGAATCTTTTGCTATGGTTGGCCAAAAGAAACCCGATTGCATAACTTTCATAGCGGTTTTCTTCGCACTCATGTGTCCCCCAATGGGGCCGGAATGACAATGATCTAAAACAAGGGAAATCTCTTCTTCAGGTAAGCAGCGACAGAAAAGTCCATCTGCACATAGGCGAAAGAGGTAAGGTTCATCCCAATAGTATTTCTTTACATCGTGGAGGAATTTCCTTTTTTCGTGATGAGAGGTGGAAGGATGAATGATTCTTGTAGCCAGGTAATTAACAATGTCGGCATACCAAGGGAATTCATTGGTAACTTTCATTAGTTGGTCATCTGGGAGGGAGTCTTGGATAGGTGCTTTATCTTCATCCTTGACTTCAATACGGCTGAGATGATCGGAGACGATGTTTTCCACTCCGCTTTTGTCTTTGATTTCCAAATCGACTTCCTAAAGCATCAAAACTCAGCAGATAAGTCTGGGTTTTGCATCTTGCTTTTGAATTAGATATCGTATGGAGGAGTGGTCAATGTAGACGATGACCTTGGATCCAATCAAGTAGGAGCGAGATTTCTCGAACGCATAGATGACAGCTAAGAACTCCTTCTCTGTAGTAGTGTAGTTCTTCTGTTCTTCATCAAGTGTTTTAGACGCATAGTAGATTACATAAGGTTTCTTGTTGATTCTTTGTTTCTTTGTCCTAAAACGGCCCCTATGGCATAATCGCTGGCATCACACATGATTTCAAAAGGTTGTGACCAATCTGGGGCTCTTAGTATGGGTGCAGTGATTAAAGCATTTTTCAGAGTTGAGAAACTTTGTAAGCATTCTTGGTTAAAATTGAACTCGGTGTCTTTGGTCAGAAGTTTTTTTTTTTGGTCGGTCAAAAATACGTGTTACTATATTCCAAAAACTTTGGGTACAAAATAACTTGCACCCCGTCGGCCTAGTGCCTCGCGCACTGAAAGAAACATAAAAAGCTTCACGCAGGAAGCCCACTCCAAACAGAAAGAGAATGAAATAAGAAAACAAAATCAAACACAAGGGTCTGGATTCATGCACTTTCCTACTTGTCAGTCACCTCATTAGCATTATCCACATTCCAGAAGGTATGAGAACTGTCAAGCAGGGCAGCGTATGCATAATAGCAACCAAAGCATCCGAACTGTAGACTTATACATTCAGACTTCTGTAGCTCCTCAAGCATCAAGATGCTTGAACCGAAGAGTTAGCTTAAGAAGATCATCCTGGAAAAGGATCTCCAGCTGGGACCAAGCTCCATTCCCAGCGATCAAAGAGGTATTGCCAAAATCTAGAAACTAGAACCAGGTGCCTAACATGTTCAACTAGAGCATACCATCTATACCCCTGCCTATCACTGACAGAATTACCACACCCAGAAATTTGGGACAGAAAGAGGATATCTGGCATCCATAACCTCCCAAGCAGAACCACCTTGAGTAAGTTTCAGAAAACATGGCTACCTTTGATCTAAGCAAGGCATACACACGACCAAGATGCCCAGGTCATGTTGAATCTACCATTCAGGAGCAGTAGACTGCTCCACACACCAAGCAAAGAGCTAAAGTCATGAAGCACAACAGATTAGATCCTGGGATCTAGATCTATGTACTCAATGGCATCACATCGAACACCTGCGAAGTGTCCCAGCAAGAGCATTGTTGGGCGACTAAACAGCAGCGAAGGTGACGGTTGGAGCAAGATGCCTACCGTGTCTTCAGTTTAGTCTGCCCGCCATTGCCCACTCACTAACACAGCGAACACCTAAGGTGTCCCAGCTAGCAGCAGCAGCAAAAGCCAGAGAAGAGATGAATAAGGCGGAAAGGCGCATCTTCATCTCAGTCTGCCCTCCTAAACCCCACAGCCGGAGGCGAGTCATTAGGGTGCTCAGGCCCGCTGATGTGCCGCCTATGGCAGGGTCGTCTGCTGCGGGGAAAGGCGGTGAGGATTGCGAGCCGACACCGAGGAACAGTAGCAGCAGCACCACCAACAGACGCAGCACCATCGGTTGATTACCCCCAAAAAGCCGCATCAACGTCAACGGGGACGGATGCAGCCGCGGCTATATCTGTGCCAACTTTTTACGACAACGGGCTTGAGACCAGGAGGTGCCGCCAAGGTGGAACCCCCAATCAAGAAGTGTCGCTGTGAAGCAGAATCGTTGGATCGTCTGCCAAGACCAGTGCGGGAAGGTAGGAAATAGAGAAGGGACACGGGAGGGCGAAGCAGCCGTGCTTGAAACTGGATCCAACGGGTGGCGGCTCCTCTCCACCCGTCCCTATTAATGAGGTGGAGTCAACAACAGTTGATGCTGCCGCATGACCTAGGATCTAGCCTAGACGCTGCGCCCCACCTCCTTCTCATTCCAAGCCGAGTCCGCTCTAGACGTCGACGACCAGATCTACTCGGGGGGAACAACCACTCCATGTCGCGCGTCACGAACATCAGGACAACGCACCTTAACTCCAGGACTTCGCACCGCACTACACTCGGACCTTGGCGAGGCTGCGTGGTAGCCAGGGGGAGGAAGAGCCAAGGGGGCACTCCCTCCCCCCAGCGGCGGCCGCCGGGAGTCCTAGAGAGAAGGGGGAGCGGAAGACCTAGAATGTTAAAACTTGGAAACATAAAAATCTTTGGGTCATGGGTTTTGCTATTTTTGAGAAATCTTTAATAAATCTTCTGTAAAACCCAGCATGACCCAAAAATGCTCAAACTCCTTTTACATATTTTGGCGGCAACAACTTCGAGATAACATCGATTTTTGCTTTGTCGACCTCAATCCCTCTGTCACTCACTCTATGTCCGAGGACGACACCTTTAGTTACCATAAAATGACATTTTTCCCAATTTAGGATGAGGTTCGTTTCCTTGCATCGTTGTAAGACGTGTCCAAGGTTGAGTAAACAGTTATCGAAAGAATCTCCGTAAATGGAAAAATCACCCATAAATATCTCCATTATAGATTCCGTTAATCCTGCAAAAATAGCAGACATGCACCTTTGGAAAGTAGTCGGTGCATTGCACAGCCCGAATGGCATTCTTCTGAAAGCATAGGTCCCAAAGGGGCATGTAAAGGTAGTTTTCTCTTGGTCTTCTGGGTGTATAGGGATTTGGTAAAACCCAGAATAACCATCTAGATAACAAAAGAATTTTTAATGGGCTAAGCATTCTAGGACTTCGTCAAGAAAGGGCAGAGGGTAGTGATCTTTTCACGTAGATTTGTTAAGTTTCCTATAGTCGATACACATACTCCACCCCATCATAGTCCTTGTCGGTACTAACTCATTCTTGTCGTTTAGCACAACAGTGGTTCCTCCCTTTTTGGGGACCACTTGGACGGGGCTGACCCATTGGGAATCTGAAATTGGGTAAATTATGTCAGTTTTCAGTAGTTTAAGGACTTCAAGGCGAACTACTTCTTTTAGATTGAGGTTCAGCTTCCTCTAGTGTTCTCTTGATGGCTTGAATTCTTCGACCATTTGCAGTCTATGCATGCATAAAGCTGGGTTTATACCTGTGAGGTCGGTTATTTTGTACCCAATGGCTTTCTTGTGTTTCTTCAGCTCAACAAGGAGCCTTTCTTCCTGGTTTTCTGTCAGGGTGGAACTGATGATGACTGGGCATAATTTTTCATTGTCCAAGAAGACGTGTTTAAGTCCCGTTGGTAGAGTCTTCATCTCGGGGGCCTTTGGTTCTTCTGTTGCTTCTAAAATGGTGACAGATTTTAGTTCTTCAAAGGTAGTTGTCGGCGCTTCTTCCGCTTTCTCTAAGTGTTGCAAACATTGTTGGACCAATTCATTTGCTGAAAATTTGACTTCTGGATTAGTCAGAACATTCTCCAACTCATCAGATGGCTCAGATATTTCCAATTGTGGCATTTGGTGTATTGCATCTAAGAGAAAAACCTCCTCTTGAATGTTGGGACCTTTCATATTGTTGAGAACTCAGAATTGAATTGCTTCTTTTCCCAGTCTTAGGATGATCGTGTCAGCTTCAACATCAATAAGCACCCTAGTTGTGGCAAGGAAAGGTCTGCCGAATATTATTGGGTACCTCAGATCCTCCTTGATGTCCATAATGACAAAATCACACGGGACATAGGCATTTTTTCCTATCCTGACTGGAATATCTTCGATAATTCCTAGAGGTGTAGTGATAGTGGAGTCTGCTAACTGAATTTTCATCGTTGTGGGCAGCAAATCAGTTAAACCTAATCGTTTACAAATGGAATAGGGCATAATTGATATGCTAGCCCCTAAGTCAGCTAATCCCTTTTTGCTTGAGGTATTTCCAATACAGCACTGAATACCAAAGGAACCAGGGTCCTTCTTTTTCTTTGGCATCTTATGAAGGATGATATCCGAGGTGGTTTGAGCTAGTTTGATGGTCACTTGTTCTTCAGTAATGTATTTCCTTGATAACAGAGTTTTTAGGTATTTAGCCCAAGCCAGTACTTCAGAGAGAGCATCGAGGAGCGGGATGTCGATATAGAGTTTCTTCATCACCTCCTTAAATCTTTGAAACCTAGTGTCCATATTAGTCTCTCTCAATCTTCCCAGATATGGTATCCTTGGTTTATACTGTGGAATCTTTGGCCCTTTGGAAGCTTGTTCTTTTTAGTTACCTTTCATGTTCTCTGCGGACTTCTCAGTTCCTAGGTTCGGGCTTGAAGTTGGCATAAGGACAAGCGTATCATCATCATCAAGAGCGATTCTCGTAGTTTCGTGAAGGGTGCGTCCAGATCTTGTAGTAACTGCATTCAACTGCTCTGGTCTATTCTGATCATGTCTAGGGTTTGACTCAGGTTGTCCTGCAAAAGTGCCTGCTGGCGGTTTTAATTGGGCAGCGATTTGTGCTAGTTGAGCCTCCACCGCCTTCTGCTGAGCTTGCTGATTAGCGAGCATGGTTTGTTAGGATTGTAGCATCTGTCTTATCAAAGTCATCTCGTCCGCTGGCTGGAAGGGAGCATTTTTCTGAGCGATTTGTTGTTGTCCTTGATGTGGTTGCTACGGAGGTGATGCTAGCTGAGGTTGCTGCAACTGAGGGTGCAGTTGTGGGTGTAGAGGAGGATGGGTATATTGATAGTAGGCAGAGGGGTTTCTAGGATAGTTGGATCTTGGGAAGTTATTTCTGGGGTTCCCTTGATTTTGATTAAAGTTGGTTTGGAATCCAGGTGGCGACCTATTGGAGGATCTGCCTTGTGTTTGGTGTTGCGGGTTGGCAGTCCCTGCAGGGTTCCCATATTGAAAACCTGGTTGGTTTCTTGGTTGATTAGGATTATAGTAAACTTGTCTGGGTATGGAATGAATGGAATTAACTTGTTCAGGCATCTGCTCTTCAGTGTGTTCGATGATTGGTTCATACTTTTGTTGTGGTGGGTGCATATCCATCATCAGATTGTAAAGTAGACCACATGACAGAGTTGTGTGATCGGATGCGTGATAGGCTTCACAAGTCCCTGTAGCAGCTTTAACATGTTGGATGTGAGGGTTCTTCTTCTTATCATATTCTCCAAGTGAAGTTTCGAGAGCATGCTGTTTATGGGCTATAGTCTTTAAAGCTTCAGCAATAACCTTCATTTCCATTGATTCCTCATATTTATAAACCTTGAGTACTCCCTTGCCAGATGATCGTCCCCAATTGGATTGGTTTTCAGCTCCAAGTTTAACGATTTTCCAAGCATCCTCGTAGTTTTTTCTCATAAAATTTCCTCCAAATGAGGAATCCAGAAATTGCTTGATGTCATCACTCACCCCCCTATAGAATGTTTATATTAATTTATTTTGGGAGATGTCGTGATGAGGACACTTTCTTAAAAGCTCCTTGAATCTATCCCATGCTTCTGTGAGCGATTCTCCAGGAAGTTGGGAAAAGTGGTTGATCTGCCCCCTAATTTCGTAAGTTAACGAAGGGGGAAAAAACTTCTCTAGGAATTTTTCTTCCAAGGGTGCCCAGGTGGTGATGAATGGTTCCCTATCAAGCGAATTGTACCAACTCAGAGCTCTTCCAGACAGAATGAAATGGAAAAGATGTAGCATTATCGCATCAAAGGCAACTCCAGCTTGTGGGACAAGTCGGCAAAGTGCCTTGAACCTCTTCAAGTGATCCATGCAGTCGTCTCTAGAACCTCCAGAGAATGAGATGCCCTGCATGATCTGAATCCATTGTGTCTGGATTTCAAAGTTGGGTATGTTGATGATCGGAGGCTGAACAGGATGATTGTCTTCATAGTTCTTGGGGACAGCATAGTCCCTCAATTGCTTGTTTCTTAGCACTAACTGGGCAGCTTGGTTAGCTGCTTTGTTTTCAGCTCGGATGTGGGCCTATTCTTCCGCTCATATCTCTGCTTGAATCTGAGCACGGGTGTCAGCGATGAGTTGTGCTCTTTGAGCGGCTATGGCGGCATTAACCCTTTCCATTACTAGTCAGCTTGGCATTGATCTTCAGCCATTTGCCTGGCTCTTTGGCGGTTAAGTCTGATGTGGCGGTGGAAGCTTATCTCTACCTCAGAGTCATACTCTGGATCAGGGGAGAATCTAAGGTTATGCGATGATTTCATACACGTCTTCTACCTGAGTAGAGAAAAGAACACACCTTTTAGATGATGCCAAAGATATGATGAACTTAAGAAGATATGGACTAATGATTAAAGGAAAGTGTAAAACCCTAACCAACTAGCAAGATACTAAATGAAATAGAAACATTCTGTTGTCCCCGGTAACGGCGCCAATTTTTGATGGACCTTCAACTCACGTGGAATTGTGTGCCACTAAAAATCCTAAAGATGGTAAGTCTTTAAGTTTAGCCTTGCTTATACTAGATCGAGAACTCCACCCATGTATGCTAAGATACGTGGAAGTCTTATTGTAGTATAGTTAAGGGTCGAATCCACGGGACAACGGTCTTGTTGGGAGCAACAAGATGAAAAACATTAGAATTTCACTTAATCTCTTAATAGTTGGTATTTAAATCAAAAGGTTGGTTTGGTTGTTTTTAAACTAAGAGTAAGTAAAGTAAAGCAAGTAAGTAAATTTAAGGATGTTGAACAATGATAAGGAATCACTAGGGTGTGATCGGCTTTCACCGCCACTACACAAGGATCAAAACATGCAACATAAAACATAACCTGCAAAAAATGCTCAGATAGTTAGTATCTTTGTAGATTTAGCTTCCTTTCGGAGATCTAACTACGAGGGGTGCGGGGATGTTGCAATGCCAGCCATCCCTGAACGAATGGTCACCTGCTTTGCATCATTCCCTTCGCAAAGTGTGTTTCTTGACTTACCAAGGTTGTACTTTCATACATCAACTAATTCCATTTCATAGTATGGAGGTACAACATTGGTAGTGAGTTTACTCCACTTCTTGAAAAACACTCCTAGATACCGAAACAGATGCATGGTGGATACATGCATCAGGAACCAACATTCAATCGAGTTTCAAATCTAGTAGTACAAACATAGACAATTCATACTAAAAGATAAAAGGTAACACAAGTTGGTGATCAAGCAACAAGCATTCATTAAGTGATTGATGTTGAACTGAAAAGGAAGCATCTTTATATTGCAAACTATGGATTACATTACATGAAATGAAAACATGGGTAGCGGGGCTACTCCCCGCACCCTAGTGAAAGACACTACTCGCTCATAGCTAGGACAAAGAAGGAGGCGAGAAGAGAGAGAGAGTGTGTCATCCCCACAAAGGAGAGAGGAAAGTCAACCCCTTGGAAAGAGAGAGAATGATGATCTTCAAACTTCACAGGTTGCTTGATGATGAGGTCTCCTCTTCCCACCTTCTTTGGTGAAGAGAGAGAAAGCTGCTTCAGGATGGGGCGTGGATCTCAGACCGGCAGCCTTTGGGCAGAAGATGGAAGTTGAAATAGCTCTGGAGTAGTAGAGGCAGCCTCTGGGCGTCTGAAACTTGATACCTTTTGGGAGGACCCCTTGGGTCTTATTTATAGGCCTTAAGTGAAGTCCAAACGGTTTGGTCAGTTTTGGGTCCAAACGGTCTTGAAGATCGTTCGGACCCCGAGACTGTATGGACTCTGAGACCGTTTGGACTCTGAGAACGTTTGGACTCATGCGGTCTTGAGATCATTTGGCTCCATGCGGTCTTGGGACCGGTTGGCTTCATGCGATCTTGAGATTGTTTGACTCCATGCGGTCTTGGGACCGGTTGGCTTCATGCGGTCTTGAGATCGTTTGACTCCATGCGGTCTTGGGACCGGTTGGCTTCATGCGGTCTTGAGATCATTTGACTCCATGCGGTCTTGGGACCAGTTGGCTTCATGCGGTCTTGGGACCGTGTGAGTCCATGCGGTCTTGAGACTGGTTGGCTTCATGCGGTCTTGAGATCGTTTGACTCCATGCGGTCTTGGGACCGGTTGGCTTCATGCGGTCTTGGGACCGTGTGAGTCCATGCGGTCTTGAGACCGGTTGGCTTCATGCGGTCTTGGGACCGTGTGGCTTCATGCGGTCTTGGGACCAGTTGGCTTTATGCGGTCTTGGGACCGTGTGAGTATATGCGGTCTTGAGACCGTTTGGCTTCATGCGGTCTTGGGACCGTGTGAGTCCATGCGGTCTTGGGACCGTTTGAGCCTTTTGTGATTTTTTTGTGTCTTTTTCTGTAAGTAAAAAGGAGAAAAGTTAATCTAACAGTATATTTGCAATAAAAGAGGATAACTAGGGATTCTATCTAATTTATCTAAGAAAGAGTGTGGAAAATTGAAGAAAAGCACTAAGATAACATCGCAAAATTGGAGGTTATCAGATAATTGATACAAATCATAAGAAAGTTTAGTGTTGTGTTAGTAGATTTGAGTGGCACAACAGATGCATGATAATACTTGTAGTCCCAAGTGGGTGACATAACGTAACTCTGGTCTTTCCTTGAAAGAAAAATGGTAAACTACATGAGGAGTATAGGAGACTTCCCAGAATCAAGAATCATGTCACATAAAGTTGTAAGTTGAGAAAGGTGATAAATTAGTGAGATTTGACACCTGATTTAATGAGGTATGTATAATGTATCTCTGACTAAGAAAATTGTTACCTAACATAGAGTTGACTCTACAATCAATAATGAAAAGAAACAGTAGAGTATGTGTCATGTATGACAGTTTCTATGATAACCCTATATGGAAGGACTTTGTGTTGATCAAAGTTCTATGGCATCTCCATGACATTAATATGTTAGATGCAGACTTGATGATATGATGAATAAATAATATTTGTTTTCCTTCACCTGGAATTTTGGGGATGAAATCCTAGTTAGGGATTTATGATTGTAACATCCCTGACCTGGGTTATGCTTTAACCCTAGATGTTTTGTTTAAGAAAGATAATTATATGCTTGCTCTTATCTTTTGAAAAGTAATTAAGGAGCAAGAGGAACTTATGTTTCAATTTTAGTCCTTTTTGAATAATGTTGAAAACAATGTTTTGCATATTTTGGACTAAAGTGAAAATTATCCAATTTGAAGGGTTAACTTGCAAATGTTTCATGATAAAATGTTCCTCAAGTGTTGAAGCATCATAAGAATGAAAATGATGCAGAGGTATGGCTTTTGGAAGCCTGAGCACCAAGAAAGAGTTGATTAAGCAATGTTTGTGCATTAAAACCTAGTTTTGGTGTAATGTGCAATTTACCCAAAACCTAGGGTTCAATATGCAAAATACCACTTCTAGAGAGTCCCTAATGTTTCTTGGTATCAATTAGAGACAATAAAATCAGAGGGGCATCTCATTTGAATCTCTTTGGGGGAGAGAGAATCTTGATATTAAAATAATCAAGATTTAAGCATAATTGAAACCCTAATTCAATTTAATGCAAAAATAAATATATTAATGGAATTGCCCTTCAACCAAAAATGTGATGGTTGAATTTATATAAGCATGGACGTCCTTGTTCCTTGCAATGGAACCAAAATATCTAAAGTGAGTGGAGAGCCCACTCACATTAGTTAAAGAAAAAGTAATATCCACTAATTTTTGGATATTATTATTATATTGATTAAGGTATGTAATTGTTTTCCTTTAATTCATGGATAAAGAAGAGGATTTCTAAGGAGAGGATTATGGATTCATATGCAAGTAAGTTATGGGGATAAGTGACATCAATTTAGGGAATTGAAGGATCTTTATAGCACTTTCTCTCCCTTGAAATTCCCTTATATATACTCCATTCTTTCACCCACATGAAAGGCTATTTCGACTCTTCTTTCTTTCCTTGATTTGTCCAAACACAAGGGAGCTTAGTATAAATAGGAGGATGTATCCCAACCTGTAGGTGAGCTCCTTAATCATCTTCAACCTTGATTTCATGGTGGAAATCGAAATTCAATGCTTATTTTCTTATTTTCTCCATTCAATCTTCAACTTTAGCTATTCTTATCACTCAAAGACTTGAGGAAGGACCGTGGGAAGTTGAGAAAGCTTCATACACCATTAAATATGTGAAGCTCTAATCTTGTATTCAACTTTGAAGGCGGGTTATATAACTTGAACCCTTAAATGTTATTATTGATTTCATTTCTTCATCATATGTTGAACCTTTCTTCTTTCCCAAAATTCCTTTTGATTAGTTGATGAAATCACCACAATGATCACAGAAAATTTCGAAGGTTTGAAGCTTGAAGATGATGATTTCATCTTAGCACACACCACCATAAAAATCATGAGTAAACGGTTTCACGTTTTGGTGACCAAACGGTCTCAAGACCGTTTGGTGACTAAATGGTCTCAAGACCGTTTGAGGTCAAACGATCTTAAGAACGATTGAGAACAAATGGTCTCAAGAACGTTTGGAGGTCAAGGGCTGAGATGGATGGTTGGAGATCCAAGATTTATAATTTGATGTATTTTCAATGGTTCAATTGATTAATTATTCAATGAAACAAACCCTAAATCGATTGATCGTAGAAACCCTAATTTAGAGTTAAATGGTTTCAAGTTGATTTGACCAAACGGTCTTAGACCGTTTGAGAACCATTCAGTCTCAGACCGTTTGAGGGCCATTCAGTATCAAAACCGATTGGGGTTAATATATATTTTAAGATCAAACGGTCTGAAACTGTTTAGAGTTGATCATTCTTTAAGACCGTTTAAGGTCTAACAGTCTCCAGACCGTTTGATGAGCAAGTGACCAAGACCGTTTAAGGTCTAACGGTCTTCAGACTGATTGGAGGATCGGGTTCAAGACTGTTTGAAGGTCAAATTACCTCAAGACTATTTGATGGTCTAACGGTCTCAAACCGTTTGAAGAATTTGGACAAGATCATTTAGGGTCTAACGGTCTTCAGACCGTTTAAGGATGCTGACCTCAAGACCGTTTGGAGGGCAAGCACCTCAAGACCGTTTGGAGGTTAATAACCTTAAGACTGTTTGAAGGTCAAAGTACCTTAAGACCATTTAGGGTCTAGTACCTCAAGACTGTTTGAAGGTCAATAACCTCAAGACCATTTAAAGGTCAATCACCTCAAGACCATTTGGAGGTTGAAGGGTCAAAACCCTATGGAGGTTCAATGCAACCAAAACCATTTAAAGACCTAATGTGATGAAATATCATTTAACCCCATGATTTTTAATTATGTATATCAAAGATAATTACAACGGTTGTACCTTTAAGGTACTAGGGTGATTAGTACTCTTCGAGGGGTTAACCTTTGATGCATATGGAAGCAATATCTCAATACACTATGCTAACCCTAAATGTATGTACTTGAATGAAGGATTGACCTAATCTAATCAAGTCCTTCTTTCTCTCTCTAGAGCTAACTCCACATCCAGCCTTACTACTACAGGTCCTCTCTCCATGAAGGATCAAGCTCACAAGCATACCTCTACATGGGTGAAGTCTAGGTTCGAACCTATGTTTGTTCAAGGTCATCCATAGCCTCTTATGCTTATCTCATAAGCCATCCATCCTATCCTTCTGGCCTCGGTCTTAACTTACAACTCATACCACTGATGTACTCTGGGTGCAAGCTATATCCTACTTGCAACAGCTCATAAGGTTTCTATAGGTTCTTCTCTAACTTCATCCATGAAGGATCTATCCTTCGCTCAAACATGCACGACCCTCCCAGGGTTGGGTTGCCAAAGGTGCTAGGCCATCTAACCTCGCATGGCTCATATGACATCCAAGGCATGTCTATTCAAACATCTGGTCTACCAAGACAACTAACTCATCATGTCATCTCTCCCTCTAACCTTCACTTAGGGTTAGGGTTACCATCATCCTCAAAGGATGTGCTAGGTCTCTACTTTTGATGGAGATCTCTACCTCCATGACTAACTCTCTCTACTCCTCCTTCCAAGGAGGTCTATCCTCAGGTCTCTCCCGATGGCACTGACAACTCGAGTCATACGACCTAAGCATGTATCTATTTCTTTATGCTTACTATATTAAGCTTATGTCCATGACATCTTATTTACATGCTTTTTATAAATTTGGTGGAGGATTCCTTAATCCTTATCAACCTTACCCATACCTCAAGAGGGTGAGGAGAAGAGAGGAAACCCTAATCCTTAAGGTCCTTATCAGAATTTGAGTTGTGAAGGGATGAACAAGATGAGAGAGTCCTAAATGTATCTTATTTCGATTCATACCCTAAGACTTTGGCCAGGCAGTCACACAGATCTGGGAGTCCTCATATTCCGACTAGCGGTGTGGAGGAAAATATTGCCAGCCCCCAGACGTGATCCTTTTCTAGACACCTCAGTATTTCGGACAATCCTCTAATAACTCCCTTGGTTTCTACAAAATTTGTAAAATTTAATAATTATTAAAGATTAATTGAGGAACATATTCTCTGATACCAATTATAACAACCCCGCCTCCCGTTAACCCCCAATTAAGGGAGACCCGAAGGTCAGAGCCGTTATTCAATTAATAAGATCAAAGGTTCGACAAATAATCAATAATAATTATGAAATTCTACTAACTAAACTGGAATTGGGTATAAAATTAAAACATTACTTACCTTTGAAAAACTTTGGAAAATACCTATCCAGAGCTTGCATTAAACTATCTAATCCTCGTTGCACTTTATTTCTTAATTTCACAATGTGTCACCTTATTGTTTGTTCATTTCAGGGCTTTACCTAAAACACCGACAAACAAAACGTCGGTCAGTATATCGAAATATACTGGTATGTGGGGACAACCAAAAGTTTGCACAAACGGATGACAATATAATTATCACAATCAAATTAATTAACCAGCCAATTTACATTTTCCAGTATGACATTCTCCACTGCTTTTTCCCTAACCCTGGCATACCCACCTTACGATTTCCTTTGCTAATGACTTAAGGCCACCTTCTCAATCCCGAGCTTGGTGCCTGGGGTCACCACTCATGGTGCCCTCTAGCTATGCAATATCATAGGCCACCTTCTTATTCCCGAGCTTGGTGCCTGGGGTCACCACTCAAGGTGTTCATTGGTATACCCATCTGGGCCTGACCTTTGGCATCATCCATCAGGGTGGCATGTAGGTGCGAGAATACATACTTCTATTATTAATGTGATAATCATAGTGACTTTATAGTTTGCAAGTATGAACATCCAAACTGATAATTTGCATTCAATGTGGTTAACCATCTGGAAAATCCTCGGGAAACTAAGGCGGTTATTCATAATTAACCACATACTTGTACATGTAGATTTAGGTGCAGGAATAATCCAAACAACAATGAGCATGCAAGCATTCAATAAGATCCTGAAACAATTATACAATTTCCTTTTATTACTCATGTCATTAAGATCTATTAAATCTAGCTCGCTTCTTAGGGTTTCTAGTCCACTTTTTGGGTTTCCATTGCAATTAGGGTTTCCCTTCATCTTTTACTATTTTAAACCCTAATTTAACACAATTGATCACAAACCCTAATTATTTCCACATCTAATCCTCAATTCCGGATTAAAGGCATAATTAACCATTAATTAGTCTCATTAAGCCTCTTTTTATTTAAGCAACTATTTTTATCCTATTAATCCATGACCATATCATTATACACATTTATCATTAATTCATAGTTCATTATGGTCCAAATCACATATGAACCCAATTTTCCATTGATTCCACCTTTTATTCATGAGAAAACCCTAATTACTACATTTAGGGTATTTATCCACAAATTAGGAACTTTAACGCTCGAAATAGCTTATAACCATGAAAACTCAGTTCTATATATGAAATTGAATAATTAAAGCCTTTAATAGTCCTAATTACCAACATTAGGATTTCAAGGCCCATTAACGTATTATTCATGCACATTAAACTCGAAATTAACTAATAACATGCAAAGTTCATCCTTTTTGTTCCTAATGTGCCCTTTCATCATTAACAGGTTAATATCAACTTTAAACACTCGTCTAACCCTTTCTAATTCATTAATCACCAAAGGTTAGGGTTTTTCATTAATTAAACTATTAAAGATAACATCTCTATATACTTTTTGAATTATAAGCATAATCAGGCTCCGATTATATTTTTATTGGATTCCTCTCATTTTTTTGAGAAAGTTTCATATTTTATGCATAATCATACGAGCTACGAATCATTAGTTATGAATTTAGCAAAAACACTTACTTCGGGCCAATGAGGACGTGCCACGTCGCCTCTTTCTTTGCAACACCCAGCCACCCCAAATATAATAGAAAGACCCTTATACCCCCCACTTAAGTTGTCAGTTCTGCATACGCACGAGGGGTAGAAGCGTCCAACTACCGTGGTCGTCTTCTACCTCCAATCTGCCCTACTTGGCCGCGATTTGCAGCCCTACGTGGGGCTTTCTGCTCCTCCCTAGACCTCAAACCTCGCCACCAATCCTCGCCCTCTATCCTCCGTCCCTCCGTGCACTTAGGGCGCCACCTGGTTGTGGCCAGCGCGGCCAAATACTTGATCGATAGGGCAGATTCTTGTGGTTGTTGCTACAGCCTAGAGGTTGCTGCTGCACACGTTCTAGGACCCAGCTTTGATGGGGAAGCTACTCTTCATTATCGCAGCACTCCAGACTCCCATCTAGATGGCTCCTCGGCTTTCCATTGCTCCAGGGAAAGCACCCACTTCATGGCTAGGGTTTGCTCGAAGGAGATGAAGAAGACGAAGAAGGAAGAGAGAGATCTTTGCAGATTTTCTCTGGAACTCGTCCCAAAGGGTCTACTCCTTTTATAGGGCCCAATAGCCAATAAAGCCCACAACACAACATCATGGCTATTGTAAATGAAAACTCATTTATTCAAAACAAAATATAACATTATTTGTTCCAATATCTTTAATATGAGAAATTAGATTTCTCACCAAAAGAAACCAAAACTGGGGTTGTAACAATATGTCTATTTAGATTTATAATTGAATACTTTAAAGGGGTGGAGAGTAGTAACTAACTAGACCATGGTTGTAATGACCTCGCCTCTTGGTAACCCCCAATCAAGGGAGACCAAAAGGTCAGACACGCTATCCCAATAATTCAGGATCCATGGTTCGACATTTAATAAAAAATAATTACCAAATTCTACTATTTCTAAACTGAAAAGCTGGAATAAAAATAAATCTTTTTGCATACCTTGAAATTTCGGATTTAGACTTCTATCCACCGAAGAAGTCTATCTAACTAATACTCCTTGAATAGATTAATTATAACTACACAATATTTTAATTTACAGTTTGTCCTTTTTCAGAAATGTAACTAAAATGCCGACAAACAAAACGTCAGTCAGTATATTTCTATATTGGTATGTGGGGAACAATCAAAATTTCACAAATAGTTTCTAACAACCTAATTACCACAAATAATTGATTGACAATCCAAATTATGCTTTCAATGTGACTTCTCAATCGCTTTTGCCCTAAACCCTGGATTAACCTCTCTTAGGGTTTTGTCCTTACAAGGGACATAAGGCCACCTTCTCCATCCTGAGCTTGGTGTCTGGGGTCACCTCTCGAGGTGCCCAATGGTCTTCCCTCTGGGGGTTGACCAACTCAGACCTTCCCTCCGGGGCTTGTTCTTGCATCATACATCAAGGTGGCATGTAGGTTTGAGAAACACATTCATATTTATTTGTGATACACATAGGGACTTTATAGGATTGCATAATTGAACATCCAATAGTTTAGGTTGTAATCAATCGAGAAACATTCGGGAAAAACCATTAAACTAGAGGAAATTATTCATAAAGTAACCACATACCTGCCTTGAAGATCTCACAGAAGCAATATGTTCAAATCCAACTAGATGTCCAATCAAGCAAGCCAATCAATCAAGCAAGCAAACATTGATCCTGAAAACAAATATATCACCTAGTCATTACCATCACATCCAAACAACTCTGTATCAACTTGTAATACCTTTCTAGGGTTTCTAAGTCTCATTAGGATGCATTAGGGTTCCTTAGATCAATTTCTCAAACTTTATCCTTTTTAGGACAACAAATCCTAAAATAGCTTTTCTACTCATAAAAACCCTAATTAATCAAATTATCCACATTAAGGATCTTTTATGCTCAAATTAGCTTAGGATCATCATATCTCTATTTTATTCATGGATTTGCACAATTAAAACCATTAAAATTCATAATTCTCAAAATTAGGGTGTTTAAGCCCATTAATTCCTATTCATGTACATGGGACCCTAACTTAAGCCAATTATGCAATATGATTATCTTTTTAGATCAAAATTTTCCTTTTATTAACAATAGGTTAATACTGGATTAGATTATTCAAAGAACATTATTAAATTCACTAATCACCAAAACTTAGGGTTTTCCATTAATTACACCATTAAAGGTGACATCTTTATACACTTTTCAAATTTCAAGTGTATTTAGGCCTCAACTATATTTTAGTGGATTCCATGCATTTTTCTGATCAATTTTCCTATATAGTTTATCTCATTCTGAGTTACCAAACTATTTCTAGAATATTCACAAAATACAGACATATTGACCAATCAGCATAGGCCACATGTACCTTTTATATTTGTTTCTTTGTTATTTCTTTTTTAGGCTTGCGGATCCCTCTTTGAACCACCTAACCCAAAAATTGGGTCCGACTTCTCTCCCCCTTCGTTCTCCTCACAACACCCGCGCGGGCTCTATTCTAACATGGTAAATAGAGTCCCCGACGCGTCGCCCGGGGCAACGATTCTAGGGGAAACGGTGCCCACTAGCCGCCATCGCACGCCCCCTCTTGGTCTGACGGCACTCTGCGGAGGTGCAGCTGCTCTCGATGGTTTCCCAGAGGGTTTAGAGCATAGGCATGGGAGAGAGCTCCCCACAACGGCTCCATGGGAGCAAGACAAGGGGAAGAGAAGAACAACGCCCCTACAGAAGATTTGGCTTGGCGGATGGTGTTATAGGACTCAAGATTGTCACCCTGTACCCCCCTGTCTTGCCAACCCAGGGTCTTATATAGGCATTGTAACAGCCAACAATGGATCCTTGGTGTCCCGATTTAACAGGGATTTAGGCACTTTTCCTATAGGGCACAATAGCTGCCAAATTATGGCTCATTATGTTCACCACTTCCTCCTAAAACCAAAGGGGAAAGTCTTACAGAAAAAGGTGGAGAAATGAGGACAAGGTAGGTGACAAGTGTGTACCCCTTTCATGTTCATACGCAAGGTAGGTGACAAGTGTGTCACTGTTGGATCTTGCACGCGCCCAAATATAAGGAATTCTAATGTACCCATTTCATGTTCATATGCAAGGTAGGTGACAAGTGTGTCACTGTTGGATCTTGCACGCACCCAAATATAAGGAATTCTAATGTGAACATTAATGATATTTCCTTTATCATTTCCACTTTAGGACATTTTGTAAAAATCATAACTCCCAAACTGATTATCCAATCAATACCAAATTTTATAGGAAGGTCCTGGATGACTTAATCTACATATGTACCAAGTTTGGGACTCAAACTCGAAAGTATGAGAGACTTTTCTTCATATGCAAGTTATTACTTAAAAAGGTATATTTTATACATATTTCTCTCTCTTACTCTTTTATTTTCTTTATTTGCTTTTCTTTTACCATTAGAAACTATGTGGAATTGAAATCTCATCCATGATGATTCGACTATCCAATTTTCCACATATTTCTTATATTTTCATCATTATCTCAAATTTCCTTCTTAATAATGCTTGATTTGATTTTATCTCTTTCTTCTCCTATTATCTTTGCAACTTGGACTCCTTGGAACCCAAGAAATCCTAAAGATACAAAATTCCTCCTTGAAGGATAATTCTTCACCTTCTAGCTGCTTCCATATCTTTCTTTTCTCATTATCTTAGTTATTCCTTTATTAATCGATTTCCTTTTCCTTTTTATTCCCTTTTTCTTGTTATTGGGCCCAATAGACAACAAGGCCCACGCAATCAAACAAGGCTATTTATCAAAGGAAACCACTCAATTTACTTAAATCATACAAATTACAAAATCACATATTTATTGGGGAAATTGCATTTCCAACCAAAAGAACCCAAAAATTGGGTTGTAACATCCTTCCCTTCTTATAGGAATTTTGTCCTCAAAATTCCACCAAACATACAAACAAATAGGATAAGACTTTCTCATGTCCATCATCGTCTCCCATGTGGTTTCATCCTCTCCATGGTGCTTCCAAAGAACCTTTATCATCTTATATTCTTACATCTGAGTTCTCTCTCACCTTGGTATCTCGTACCCTCATAGGTGACGCATGATATTTTAGCCTCCCTAGAAGCTCAATAGGTTCATGGCTCAGCACATGGTTAGGATACATCACATAGTGCCCTAAATTGAACTCATGGAACACACCATACATCATGTTATTTTGAGGGGTAAGGCTAAAGGTAAGCATCTCCACCAATCCATCTCAAATGGACCCATGTATCGGGGACTCAGCTTTAGCTATAGCTCAGAGGGGTTGGGTTTTCATAACACATGTCCTCCCACAATGAACTGCATGTCAGTCTGCTTTGCATCAGCTCACGACTCATGTCACCCCTAGGCTTTCTCAGCCATCGCACAATCAAAGTGACTTCATTTGCACACACTATGGTCTCCCTGACTTTCACAAGGTCTTTTCACCAACATCATCCTAATGAAGCGTTGATCATCACAACCTCCCTTATAGAGATTTTTACATCCTGATAGTGGCTATGGTGGCTTTCATCACAAACTCTCATAGGACGATAATTGCCCCCATGTATCATCCTGAACGAGCACACACGCTCTCATCAGACCATCTAGTCTGGATCATACTAACTATCAGTTAGGGGTGATAAGTTGTGCTAAACTTTAAGCTGGCATTGAGTTCTTCATGTACCTACTTCCACCACATGGAAGTGATCTTGAGGTAATGCTCTAGATATTGAACTCGATCATGGTGTAGTTTAACTATCTCTCTCTCATGCATATAGTTCAACTCGATCTGTCACTTTGACAGTGCTCTCTCTCTTAGGCAAGGGATTAGGTCATCTTGGTAAGGCGATCTACCATAACCCATACTGCATCCTGGCCTCTCTTGGTCCAAGGGAGACTCACCTCAATGTCTATGGTGAGCTACTTCTATTCCCTCTCGGGAACTCTTCACTATCCATAGCAACTCACTGGATTACTGGTGTCACCTCCTGTCATGCATGGCGACAAGCCACATGCACTCTATATACTTCTTCATCTTGGGTACTCAAAACACACTTTTATTATCTTAGTAGTACCACTGTATATGGTGAACTTGAAATCATGATCTCCCGCATGTCATGATTCCTCAAGGTTGACTCCTCAAAAACCCTAAAACACTCTAGTAGCGAGTTTCACCACCTTCTTTTCCAGAGAGGTGTATCTGAGGTTCTACAACCATCATTCTATCACACCAAGCTCTAGGCTGGCTAACCAAGCAACCATTAACTCGACCAACGGGTCTGGTTGTATCAGAGTGTTATCCCTATATGTCTTATGAACTTAGGGTTCACCTAGAAACCTCTTCTAGCCTCTCTCTTGGCTAAACAATACATGTGTGTCTCGGCTAAGAGTATCCATTACCACCTTACATCCTTATGTGCTAGGTAAGACATAAACCTTCATATACTCCACTCATCATCCTCATTTCTGGTTTAGGTTTAACTGAGTCAACAAAACTTCGAGCTCATCATCTCAGTTATCAAACCCAAACTCATGACTCATAGATTCCAAACTACTTTTAGTAAGAACGTCCTCATATGATGACTACCTTAGTTCTCTTTGTGTTTGTAAACCATTCATCCCATGATAATTTCTCTATCATAACAATGTTTCAACTCACATCATCTTTATGCTCAGTTTATGCCATGTGTTTTGCCATATCTCTCACACCCATAATGAGAGGAAATAAACATTTGTCTGCAGTCCAAATACATAGTTCATCCCATTCTAAGAGTAGGGATGGTGCATCACACATTGTCATAACATTTCCAATCCAAGTTGAAATGTACATCACATGTCACCACAACATAAACATCTCGATTATGGGTCTACACCCATGGGAAGACTTTTCCCATCACCTCTATATCTTAACACTTTTATGTACAATCCTTAGTCATTACCTCAAGGTCTCTAGGGTATCGACACTTTTGGAGTGATCTGACCCTTATGCATCTAGGGAGTGCCTATCACATTTACCCCTTAGGCCCCATAAACTCATGAAGATGGCCAACCTCCTAACCCATGGTCCTTGGGCAAAGGTAGATGTTACCTCCTGACCCTATGGTCGCGTGCATCCAGGGAACAAACAACTCCTACTTTCATCGATCTTATCCCTTCCTCACCTTAGTATTGACTTAGGATTCCATCATAGCACATCTCATTCTTGAACCCTAACCTGATTCTCCATCCTCTCTCTAGGCACTCATGGTCAATATACATCCTTTCATAGGGATCATTGCGACCTACCTAACTTGGTCTGGCCCCATACAGGTTACCTATATGGCAACATATCTTCATGCCCCTTTAGAGATGGTCACACATGGGTCTATAGATTCATGATCGTACTATGTGCTCTTCACTTAGCTCATCAAACTCTTATAAGAGACCTCTCTACGTTACCTAAAACCTAAACAAAAGCTGGTACTCACCCTATGGAAGGGTCCCACCCCAGGATGGGAGAAAACTATCTCGTGATAGTAATAAAGGTCACCAAACGTTCTTACTTCTAGGGTTTACATCATCATGTGCATGCTGAACCCTATCATGCTACTTAGACATGTACCTAGCAAGAAGACAACCCACTAAGCCACTATGGGTTACCTAATATATTATACTTGTTCCTTATTCCTCGACATTGGACCAACATCATACATGCATATGTCACCAACCTATGTGTGAGGGGTTCATCAAACATATACCTTAGTCCAAGGGGTTTCTTTTTCCTATATACATGAGGGGGTGCCATGATTGAATCCATAGGAACTCAACCATCTTTGTGAGCATCAGGTGCACCAGATACTACTACTTCCCCTCTTATATCTAGAAACCCTAGGTTCACTTCTTATGCATCAACTGTCTAACTGCATGCCCAACTTTTCAACCATGAACCAAACATGTACAAGGTATAGCATGCACTTCCTACTATTCTTCCATGTGAACAACACCTTAGAGTCCTACACAAGGACAACCAACTCGATGTGAGACCTCATAACTTGTTACTATACTTCTTCAGGGTCTAAGGAGTCCTCCTTCCTATACCTGAAAGGTAGGTACCTATAACCTCTGTACATCAATTCAAGAAGCCTCTTTTCATTCCAGGGTTTGGTTCTTCTATAGGCAACCAAGGTACGACAAGCCTCTAAGGATCGCGCATTAGGCAACCACAACTATCTACTCAGGGTCATCCATTCCAGGTCATATCATACCTGACTTCTCATGTTTCTTCATATCTTAGAGTCAAGGTATCCAACCTTCCTCAACAAGTCATGCTCTCTCTCTAGAGGTAACCCTACAACTGATCCTTCAACTTGAGGATCTCTCTTAGAAGATGGGTCAAGCTCTTAGGGATGCATGCCTATACCTACTTGGGTGAAACATACCATCAAGACCTATGTCCGCACAAGATCATCCAAGGCTCTACATGCTCATCTCATGAACATTAGTCATAACCCTTCTCGCTTAGGTCTAAAACCTGCTGCCAGCCTTGTTGTTACTCACTTCTGTGTAGGTACATACCTCTATTCTATTCATGTATTCTCGTTAGGGTTTCCATACGGTCACCATCCACCTTCTCAATGAAGGAGCTATCCTTCACCCTAGCAGGCATGACCCTCCCAAAGTCGGGTCACTAAAAGGCACTAGGTCAAATGACCTCTCATAGCTCATGCTTCTCATGGGTATTCAAAACCAATAAGCATGTCAACCCACATACGTGGTCGACTATGATATCTAACTCATCTTGTAATCTCTCTCTAATAACCACTTATGGTTACGGTTAGCATCGTCCTTCGAGGATGCGTCATATATCTACCTCTTCCTGGAGGTCTTTACCTCCAAGGCTAACTCTCTCCTTATCCTCCTACAAAAAGGGTCTAACCCCAGATCTCTCCTAAGGACACGACAATACACGCCATGCAACCCTAAGCATGTAACTAATCTTTAGTTTACACTTAAACTATTAAACTTATGTCCATGACATCTTGTTTACATACTTTTCATTGATTTAGTGTAGGATTCCTTAACCCTTACCATACATACCCTGACCTAAAGTGGGTGGGGGAGAGAGAGAGGAACCCTAAACCTTAGAACCTTAATTGAATTAGGGTTGAGAAGGGAAGAAGATAGATGAGAAAGTCTTAAAGGTATCTTACTTCGCATCAGAACCTCAGACTTTGGCCAGGCAGTCACACTGCATCTGGGAGTCCTCATGACTCACTAGCGGGGCAGAGGAAAATATTTCTAGCCCCTGGACTGTGATCCTTTTCTAGACACCTCTGTCATCAGAAAATCCTCTAATAACTCCCACGGGTTCTACAAAGTTTGTAAAATTTAATAATTATTAAGGATTAAATGAGAACCCATTGGCTCTGATACCAAATGTAATGATCCTGCCTTTCGGTAACCCCCAATCAAGGGAGACCAAAAGGTCATATATGCATCTCAATAATTCATGATCCATGGTTCGACATTTAATAAAAAATAATTATCAAATTCTACTATTTCTAAAATAAAAATCGAGAATAAAAATAAATCTTTTTGCATACCTTGAAAATTCAGATTTAGACTTCTATCCACCGAACAAGTCTTATTAACTTCACAATATTTCAATTTATTGTTTGTCAGTTTTTAGAAAAGTACCTAAAACACTGACAAACAAAATGTTAGTTAATATATTTCTATACTGGCATGTGGGGAACAATCACAATTTCACAAATAGTTTCTAACAACCTAATTATCACAAATAATTGATTAACAATCCAAATTATGCTTTCAATGTGACTTCTCAACCTATTTTGCCCTAAACCCTGGATTACCCTCTCTTAGGGTTTTGTCCTTGCAAGGGACATAAGGCCACCTTCTCCATCCTAAGCTTGGTGCATGGGGTCACCTCTCGAGGTGCCCAATGGTCTTCCCTCCAGGGCTTTACCAACTCATACCTTCCCTCTGGGGCTTGGTCTTGCATCATACATCAGGGTGGCATGTAAGTTCAAGAAACACATTCATATTTAATTGTGATACACATAGAGACTTTATAGGATTGCATAATTGAACATCCAACAGTTTAGGTTATAATCAATTGGGAAATATTTGGGAAATGATGTGAAACTAAAGGTGATTATTCATAAAGTAACCACATACCTGTCTTGAAGATCTCATAGAAGCAATATGTTCAAATCCAACTAGATGTCTAATCAAGCAAGCCAATCAATCAAGTAAACAAACATTGATCCTGAAAACAAGTATATCACCTAGTCATTACCATCACATCCAAACAACTCTTTATTGACTTGGAGTACCTTTCTAGGGTTTCTAAGTCTCATTAGCATGCATTAGGGTTCCTTAGATCAATTTCTCAAACTTTATCCTTTTTAGGACAACAAACCCTAAAATAGCTTTTCTACTCATAGAAACCCTAATTACTCAAATTATCCACATTAAGGATCTTTTATGCTCAAATTATCTTATGATCATCATATCTCTATTTTATTCATGGATTTGCACAATTAAAACCATTAAAATTCATAATTATCAAAATTACCGTTTTAAGCCCATTAATGCCTATTCATGTATATGGGACCATAACTTAAGCCAATTATGAAATGAGATCATATTTTTAAATCTAAATTTTCCTTTTATTAATAATAGGTTAATATTGGCTTATATTATCCGAAGAACATTATTAAATTCGCTAATCACCAAAACTCAGGGTTTTCCATTAATTACACCATTAAAGGTGACATCTTTATTTACTTTTCAAATTGCAAGTGTATTTAGGCCTCAATTATATTTTTAACAGATTCCTAGTATTTTTATGATCAATTTTCATATATAGTTTATCTTGATCCGAATTACCAAACTATTTCTAGAATATTCAAAAAATACAAACATATAGACCAATCAGTATAGGCCATGTGTACCTTTTATATTTGTTTCTTTGTTATTTCTTTTCTTGGCTTGCGGATCCCTCTTTGAACTGCCTAACCCAACAACTGGGTCCGGCTTCTCTCCCCCTTCATTCTCCTCACAATGCCCGCACGAGCTCTGTTCCGACATGGGAAACAAAGTCCCCGACGCATCGCCCGGGGCAAGGGTTCTAGGGGAGACGACGCCCACTAGCAGCCATCGCACGCCCCATCTTGGTCCGACGGTGCTCCGCAGAGGTGCAACTGCTCTCAATGGTCACCGAGAGGGGTTTAGAGAATAGGCATGGGAGAGAGATCCCCACAACGTCTCCATGGGATCAAGACAAGGGGAAGAGAAGAACAACGCCTCTACAGAAGATTTGGCTTGGCGGATGGTATTATAGGACTCAAGATTGTCACCCTGTACCCCCTGTCTCACCAACCCAAGGTCTTATATAGGCATGGTACTAGCCAAAAATGGATCCTTGGTGTCCCAGTTTAATAGGGATTTGGGCACTTTTCCTATAGGGCACGATAGCTGCCAAATTATGGCTCATTATGTTCACCACTTCCTCCTGAAACCAAAGGGGAAAATCTTACAGAAAAAGGTGGAGAAATGAGGGAGGTTGGGGTGAGGGAATTTCAGAGGTAATGTACCCCCTTTCCTATTTATATGCAAGGTAGGTGAAAATTATGTCACCATTGGATCTCAGATCCAATGGTTCACATTGCACACACCCAAATATAAGGAATTCTAATGTGAACATTAATGACATTTCCTTTATCCTTTCCACTTTAGGACATTTTGTAAAAATCATATCTCTCAAACCGATTATCCAATTAATACCAAATTTTAAAGGAACGTCCTTGATAACTTAATATACTTGTGTACCAAGTTTGGGACTAAAACTCAAAAGTATGAGAGACTTTTCTTCATATAAAATTATTACTTAAAAAGGCATATTTTATACATATTTTCTCTCTCTTACTCTATTATTTTCTTTATTTGGTTTCCTTTTACCATTAGAAACCATTTTGACTCGAAATCTCAACCATGATGATTCCATTATCCACATTTCCACATATTTCTTATATTTTCATCATTATCTCAAATTTCCTTATTAATAATGCTTTATTTGATTTTATCTCTTTCTTATCCTATTATCTTTGCAACTTGGACTCCTTGGAACCCACGAAATCCTAAAGATATGAAATTCCTCCTTGAAGGATAATTCTTCGCCTTCTAGCAGCTTCCATATCTTTCTTTTCTCATTATCTTAGTTATTCCTCTGTTAATCGATTTCCTTTTCCTTTTTATTCCCTTTTTCTTGTTATTGGGCCCAATAGCCAACAAGGCCCATAAAATCAAACAAGGCTATTTATCGAAGGAAACCACTCAATTTACTTAAATTATACAAATTGCAAAATCACACGTTTATTGGGGAAATTGCATTTCCAACCAAAAGAACCCCAAAATTAGGGTTGTAACAATGGTCATGTCGATTTTGGGGATAAAATCATTTATAAGAGGTGAGAGTTGTAACACACTAAATCTTGGTACTAAACTTAATTTTGAGCTATTGTATGTGATCCTCTTAAATTGAATTTATCTTTTGCTACATTTCTATTAATAATTGAACTTCATTTAATTGTATTAAAATTTGAGTACCAAATTCATATTTAACTCATCTTGATCTAGTCATCCCATTTGGGGCCATAATTAAAAAGTTGAACTCAAAGATAGATTCATGGTCTTAAAATCACACCAAAATACAATTTTGAGTATTAAATAATTACCTTTGAACTAATTAAGGGAGTGCACTTATTGTCTACCTCAAAAATCTAAAATATGAAAATTAATATTTTTAGAATTTGGTCAATGGAGTTTCAATATATGTTAAAATTTTGAGAGTAAACGAATGAGAAATTCATTAGATATAAATTCCCAAAGTCATCAAGATCTTAAATTAAAAATATATAAAGTTTAGACGGTCAAAATGGGCATTAACCCGTCCCTAACCCCCACTTACCTTATATCCCGACTCCATTGTCATTGTTATAGAAGGGAAATTAAGAGTCTCTCTCCCTATCCTCCCCCAACATTGTACAAGAACTCATGGACTTTGAATTTGACTTAGTATTCCTTACCTGGTCAGAGGACGTAAATCCATTAAAACCTATGAAAACTGCCAACATCCCACACTATTTTGCAGACCTGACAAAGAAATGGTATAGATTCCAAACCCCCTCCTCATGACCAGATAGTCCCCTATTACAATCCTTGATAAAAAACAATACTCTCCCCAAACTTCCAGCAAGATATTGAGAGGATTCAAGCCTTGTTCTCATCTCCATTGTGACCTCTCTATCGTCTAACAAAAAATGCAATGACAAGAATTACCCATGTTGGCCACCTCCCCATGGCCAATCAAGTCGCTAGTAACTCCTTTTCCATGCTACCCTCCTCCTAATCCACACACCACAGAAACCCTAGTGCCAACACTTATATAAACCCATACATGTGGCAACACATCCCGCTATCACACAGACAGCGAGGTGTTACACGAAAACGTGCGGAAAACACCATAAACCACTAATTACCAAAAATACAGGTTAATTAAAACTGATTGCAGGAAGTGGATAAACTAAGAAAACTATTACATTATGGTCCTCGTCCTGTAAGAAAACATGTTACATAAAATATACAAGTCTTGTTACGTGTCCACAGCTTGGGAGATCAGTTGTCTTGTCATCACATGAGTTCATCACCTGTTTATACATACATAACAGCCCACATCCAGCCAGCAATAGGATATACAAAGATTCAACAGCTATACATCATGAAACAACAACAAAACACTCCCAAGGACCTGAGAGTACAGGGATGACTCTAAGACTCTACTACAAAACAACCAAAACAGCAGCATGCCCATCTCTTGCCTTCTACTGTTCTTCTTGCTGCCCGGACGCAACTTTGCGACCACCGCCACGTCTAGCTCGAACTCCTAAAAAGGGTGTAAACCAGTGGGGTGAGACACACAGTCCCAGCGAGAAACATAACTCCCCGCCGAAACCATAAAACCAAGAAGGATTAAAGCAACAGCATCAGATAACTGGTAAAGCGTAGAATAAGAGCAGTCTATAAGGTAAAGCTATTTATACCATCAAGCTTACCAAGTTGTATGTAGGGCATGTACCCAAGCATTTCTTTATGGAATATGATTGACAAGATAAGATTTATAAGATCTTACCACATAACATAAGGAACGTATAAGCAACTGCATGTATAACAAGATTAACTACACAAATAAGGCCTCAACCAATGTTCCATGTTTTGCCTTAAGCAGTAAATACTATTCGACTGGATTACGTATTATTATGCCCTGAGGAAGTGAGTCGTACCTCTCAGATCCAACCAACGTCTGTGAAACCTGGAGTCGGTGCCATACAAGGTCAATGGAAGAGTCGGACTCCACGACCTCCCACCTCGTGGTCAGTGTACGAGAACCAAAGTAGGACCACAGTCTCATGCTTAAGTGGCCTCAACCACAGGGTCAGCTCCATAGGCTACCCTTCCTCTACCCTACCTCGGTACAGGTCTCGGTGCTAGTATATCTGAGCCACGGGCCAGTTCACCGTGCTCCCTGAGCCATGAATGCATTCATGCTCTATCACACTGAGCCATGGGCCTGTTCACCATGCTCTACATATATCCCGAGTCTGCAACTGCAGCTGCACTCACATCCTCTCTATTTTAGGCTAGGAGAAACCACACATATTCAATAATATGAGCTTCCAGGTTAACCCGCAGGAGAACCTATTTCACCATCACCAGCTACTGACGATGATGGATCTATGGCCAGGTCAACCTATATGATATATTCCACTGTGATTAGTTGGTATATTTTAAGTAGATTATTGAGGCAACCAAGTTGTAACACATGCAAAACATAAAGTTACATTATTGTTACCACCATCACAATATCCTGGGATCTCAATCCCTCATCATAGGAAACCACTATCTCATAAGGCATTCTCATCACTTGGGATAACAATCCCAGATCATCATCAGAAGATAAAACCTCAAATTAGGCACTTTAGCCAAACTCAGGTCCTCATACCAAAACTTCATCATGCATGTTATCTCATCATCAAGAGTAACTATTAGAGCAACGTTACTCAACATATATATCTCATAACCCCTTTTTCTGGCTATGCTTCTGTATGAAATACCTTCATGGTTAGTATACACAATCATCATGGATTAACAGAAAGAGCCTATCATCAAACATAGGACAACATTGATGATTATATGCTTTATCATTCATGCCTCAACCTGTGACTATAGACATGGATCATATCATCGTGTGAAGCAACTCATATACTTATATCACTTACTCCTCATAATATAAGCATACATGACTCATATATGTTATGATTACATATGTACGTTCTACTATAACAACCACCTTACAATTACCAAACGTGTCAAGGGTTTACAACCATAACCAAACGTGATTACATGGACAAGATCTAGCATATAGGTTTTACAAAAGGAACAAGACCCTCACTAGAAGTTCCTACTACCCTCACAAGAAGTGTGACGGGTAGGGCACCCTCACTAAAGGTAGTATCGGATAGTGTGCTTCCTCATATAGCCCAACACTCTAGCCCCACAACGGCCAAGTAAACCAGCAAGGATAACGGGCTGCCATCACAAGATGTATCGTGCAACAAGGCCCAAGGCATAACATGCACAAGCATATCGTGCAGTAGGTGTATCAGGCACCTCTATATCGTCCACCTCAGCATCGTGCAACGCTGTGTCGTGCATCATGGATATTGGGCATACATATGCAAAGTGCAGCTCATCCTATATCGTGCAACGGTGCATTATGCACTAGGGTATCATGCAACCAGGGTATAACGATCTGTCATGCAATGGCTAGGGTTACTACAAGGCTAGCCACATGGCTCCCTATCGTACAAGGTATAACGGGCTCAAGGCTACCACCACAGGTTAGGTGTATCGGGCCGCACCACACAACAAGGAACAACGCCCAAAGGTGCAACTCAAACGGGCAGCAAGGAACCTGTCGTTCGACCAGCCTAGCCTTACCCTATCAGACAACACACAAAGCAAGGACTGTGGTGTGATGCCCGACACAAGACCAGACCACAACGCCCCAGATCGTCCAAGGTGTGACAGCACCAAGCAACCACCTGAACAAGGTGTATCGGGTAGGACATCAACCAGGTGTGACGCCCGACACACACACAAGGCAGGAAACAAGGGTAACGCCTAACACAACCTTCTCAAGCCAACCAACACTCTAGATCAAGAAGGATATCGGGCAACATCAACCCCAAGCCATATTGGGCAAGATGCAACCCAACAAGATTGTCATCAACCTCAAGCACAAGGGCACCAAAACCCTAGTGGATCAAGAAGATGGCTCACCTCTCAACAACCAAGAGAGAGGGGTCTCTCCCACCTTCTTATCACCAATCGGGCAACACAAGGATCAACCCTAACTAAGGTCCACAACCACCACAAAGCTCACCTCTCGAATCTATGGTGAGAGAAGGGTGTTGCTCAAGCAACTAGAACACAAGATCACCTCTCAACTTAAACGAGAGAGGAGTATTGCCCATGATACTAGAGTTCAAGCTCACTTCTCTAGACCAAGGAGGGAGAGGGGTGTTGCTCAATAAGAAAACCCTAGAACATAGTTCGGCCAACAAGAACAACTTAAGCAAGAAACTCAACTAACAACATACATAGTAATCAACATCCTATAGAGGATGAGAGAGAGAGGAATTCATACATGTATAATAATCATGTAGTTGTTAAGCCTCAAAACTTTCAACATGAGTAAAATATGTAATTAGGGTATGATCCTTGATAAAGAGATCATGAAACCCTAATCGAGAAGATTGATGAGCCCTAACCCTAATTTAGGGAAATGCTAGGTGAAACCCTAATATATGGTAATGGGGTAACCCTAATCTAGGGTGATGCTATGAGAAATCCCAATTCAGGGTAATATAATGAAAAAACCTAATACAGAGTGATGTAATGTGAAACCCCAATATAGGGTGAGGTTATGTGAAATCCCTAATTGATAAAGATGGGAACCCTATTCCTAATAATGGAATAGTGAATAATATATTGATAAGTGAAACACCTGAAGTGATTGATAATGGATAACCTTATATCAATAATTCCTTAACTAGAGATGAGTCTATATCATTGATAATGGTTGCATATTTCAAATAAGTGACTTATGACCAATACATTACATGATAAATGTGATGAACTAGTGTATAAAGTATTAGGATGGGAAATACCCTAATACAAGATAAGTTGATGAACTTAAGTAAGATAAAGGTGATGAGGGAAGTGATACATCAAGACATGATAGATATCACATCCAACACCTCAAGATTGATACACCTTGATGTATCCTAAATCCAATATACTTGGATGAGTCACACATGAAGTGTATCATGTCAATTGTTACATTGAGATGTAATGCTCTTTGATAAGTGTAGGCTAACATACCTTAAGATAAGGTTAAGCCAAGTTAATAAAGTATGAGGTAATCATATTCTAGTAAAAATGAGAGAGGAACTCACATCTTGTGTTGATAATTCATTTAATGATAAATGATGAGAATAAATAAGTATGATTGAATACTTATGATATTAATGTATGCTCCTAGATGTGTGGAGCAATAAATTAGGGTTTGGATTGATAATATGAACTTGAAATCCTATTCGTCTATAAAGGGGAAACCCTAATCCTAATAGTTTGTTGCCTAGTGAGAGGTGACAAGATGTTAATGGCCTTGTGAGCCATGAGAATAGTTGTTGCCTAGTGAGAGCTAACAAGATGTTTAATGGCCTTGTGAGCCATGAGAGTAGTTTTTGCCTAGTGAGAGGTGACAAGATGTGTAATGGGCCTTGGGAGCCATGAGAGTAGTTGTTGCCTAGTGAGAGGTAACAAGATGTTTATAAAGTCTCATGTAAGAAATGATAATGTTCAAAATAAATAATGGAAACTTAGTAACATAATAATAATAACTAATGGATACAATAATAATAATGAAATCTTGATCATACATGCTTTATGTTTATAGCCAAATAAGGGCTATAGTGTTTTGAATAAGCTTAAAGGAGATACAAGGAATAATTGAATTACATAAAGGATGTGAATAAGTATGATCGCTTGACTAAGGTTTAATACCTAGTAAAGGTGTCGTGGTATTCTATGATGATGCATAGGATTGACATAGTTCAATACCTGGAATAATTGCATAGGATTGGTAATAACCCAATACCTAGAATAATGTCACAGGATTGGTCATAACCTAATACCTAGAATAATTGCACAGGATTGGTAATAACCAAATACCTAGAATAATGTCATAGGATTGGTCATAACCCAATACCTGGAATAATTGCATAGGATTGGTAGTAACCCAATACCTGGAATAATGTCATAGGATTGGTCATAACCCAATACCTGGAATAATTGCACAGGATTGGTAATAACCCAATACCTGGAATAATGTCACAGGATTGGTCATAACCCAATACCTGGAATAATTGCACAGGATTGGTAATAACCCAATACCTGGAATAATGTCACAGGATTGGTCATAGCCCAATACCTGGAATAATTGCACAGGATTGGTAATAACCCAATACCTGGAATAATGTCACAGGATTGGTCATAACCCAATACCTGGAATAATTGCACAGAATTTTGGTAATAACCCAATACCTAGAATAATGTCACAGGATTGGTCATAACCCAATACCTAGAATGTTTGTACATGATTGGTAATAACCCAATACCTGGAATAATGTCACAGGATTGGTCATAACCCAATACCTGGAATAATTTCATAGGATTGGTAATAACCCAATACTTGGAATAATGTCACAGGATTGGTCATAACCCAATACCTGGAATAATTGCACAGGATTGGTAATAACCCAATGCCTGGAATGTTTGCACAACATTGGCATAGCCCAATGCCTGGAATGTTTGCACATGATTGGAATAGTCCAATGCCTGGAATGCTTGCACAGGATTGGCATAGTCCAATGCTTGGAATGTTTGCATAGGATTGGCATAGTCTAATGTCTGGACAGAATATGATGATGTATACTCACATGACTGGTACAATTCAATATCTGGCTAACAAATTGGCTAAGGTCAACAGACAGAAATGAGAATGATTCATGAATGACATACCATGATAATGAGTATCTCAAGATAAGATTGAGATGTTGATATAGTAAGATGGATAAATGATATACATGTTCTTCATATTCCTTATAAAGTGAATAGATGATTTACTTCTCTATCATAGATAGTTGCAATGCTTTAAAAGATGAGAATGTTCTAAACTGCTTATCCTCTGCTCAATTTTATTCAATTAAACTGCAATAATAATGTTTCTGGCGGAGAGTTATATCTCTCGCTGGGACAATTTCAATTGTCTCACCCCTGTGGGATCCAACATTTTTAGGTGGACGTGGACGAAGAGGTAGAAATCATACAGCAGGAAAAGGACAGCAGCATCAGTACAGTAGTAACATCTCAGGTGGAGATACTAACTATCGTGTCTTGTAAATATGAGTCCTATGTGTCGTCTTTGTACTCTCAAGTCCTTGGAGTTAGTAGTTAGTACTTTTAATGAATCAATATGAGATTTTGGCTTGATGCCTCGAGGTTCTTATGTTGCTTGCGTATAGTTTCAACAGAGCAATTGATGCTTGTAATCCTCGAGAAGGGATGGTACAGGATATGCACTTATGAACCGGGATGTAAATAAAATGCATTGGTTCTTGATAAAAGAGTTTTCCTGTGTTTGGATCTTTTTGTAAATATTTTTAATTTTTAGTGATTTTTAGTAATCCGCTATTAATGATCACTTCTGCTTAGTTAATGACATTTTGTTCAAATAGTGTATCACATAGGAGGTGGTCAACGTAGGTAATGGCTATCATCATTGTTTTCATCAGGTGGGAGAGAGGTCACAATGGAAGTGAGAAGAAGGCTTGAATCCTCTAGGGATCTTTCTAGTCATTTGGGGCGAGTATCATTTTTTATCAACCATTGTAACATGGGCCTATCTGGTCATGAGGAGGGGTTTTGGCATCTTTGTTGTTCCTCTGATGAGTCTACAAAATGGTTTGGGCGGTTGGCAATTTGTTTTGTTGGTTTTGACATATTTTCATCCTCCGACTAGGTAGGGAGTCCTAAGTTGGATTCAAAGTCATTGAATTCATAGACAATGGTGGAGGAGGAGGGGGAGGGAGACTCACCATTTTCCTTCTGTAACGGTGGTGATGGAGTTGGGGTATAGGGTAACAGGGGGTTAGGGATGAGTGAAGGCCCATTTTGACAGTCCAAAGTTTGTATATTTTTCATTTAAGGCCTTAATAAATTTAGGAATTTATATGTTATGAATTTTTCATCCTTTTACCCACAAAATTTCAACATATATTGAACTTTTATTTACCAAAATTCTAACAGCATTAATTTCCATATTTATTAATTTTTAGGTAGCCAATAAGTGCACTCCCTTAATTAATTCAAAGGTAATTATTTAATACTCAAAAATGTATTTTAGTGTGATTCCAAGGCCAAGAATCTATAATTGAGTTTAACTTTTCAATTGTGGTCCCAAATGGGATGATGAGATCAAGATGAGTTAGATTTGTATTTTGGTAATCAAATTTTAGGATAATTCAATTAAGTTCAATTATGAGCAGAAATTTCGCAAAGGAGAAATTTGATTTGAGAGGATAAAGTATAATAGCTTAAAAGTATGTTTAGTACCAGAATTCAGTATGTTACAACTCTCCACCCCTTAAAAATTATTTCATCCTAAAAATTAACATGACCGTGATCTAGTTAGTTACTACTCTCCACCTCTTAAAAGGATTCAACTAGAAATTAAAATAGATATGTCTACTACAAGTAGTATCCTTCACTCTCTTGCACCTAAATCTAGGATTAAAGGATTTCATGTGACTCTCCTCTAAGGTATTCTCATATCTTGATGATAGTGACTTATTATTTTAGGAAATCATCGATAAAATTCCATAAAAAAACATTTTTTGTACTTATAGTTCTATAAAGAAAATAATAAATTTTGAGGCAAAGCCGAAAATGGCCAAAAATAATGTGAAAACTAAGTCACAATCACCTCTTACCAACATTCTCCATCCTAAATACTTGACTCAAATGGGAAAATAGTATATCTAGGAAATAAAGGGTCACTAGGGTGTCTTACCTATAGCAAGGTGTCCTAATTAGGGACAAATTGGGGCATCTAATCTTACTATTCTCTTTCCAACTACTAGGTTGTCTACAGGTTCTATTTTATGTTGATAATTTTTTCAAGATTTATGGTTTTTCCAAGTAGTGGGAATTACCTTGGATAGGTCGGTATGTAAAGTGAGGATTCCCACCACCACTATGGTGAATTGGGAGTAATTATGATAGAATCTTCACTAAATATCCTTCCTTAGACACCTCATCGAATTTCACTTCATAGAGATGTTATTATTCATTAATTAGTGTGTTAGACAACTAGTTTTTACATAAGTTTGTATTCCCATCTTAAGTAGATAAGGCTAACAAAACTAGGGTTGGTTCATAACTATTTGGATATGTCCTAGGTATACTAATTATCTAACCCTATCTTCCAACAGACACACACGAGTCTCATCTATTTATATCTCTAATACCATGATGTCAAGACCCGATATTATCAAATATTACAAAATTGTATCATAATATATAAACAAATATTTCTACGATCATGCTTTACATCAGAGTCATAGAAACTTATTTATACATAGAACTACAATGTAAGAATATGAATAAATCCTAATTACTCTTCAACATGGGACATATCTTGCATGTCTCTTCTAGTTCTTCTTTGTATCACATGTTTATGAGTTCCCAAAAGGAATGAAACCACACATGGACCCCAAGAAGAGAAACATAAGTCAACAAGTTGATACTAAATCTAATTATTGAGCTATTAAAAAATAAAGATTTATGAAATCAAATAAAGGTAAGTTTGTTTGGTGGACTACGGCAATAACAAGTAGATGATCTAGTTTCCATGCTAATTTCAAAAGGGTACAACAATTAAAAGTAGTAATTAGAAAGAGATTCTTAAACTAATATCAATATATCAATACTTCTAGAATGAAATTCTTTATCCATTAGAATAGGAAATCTAAAATATTTTGACTTTTCCAGTAGCTAGGTCTCTAGTGGTCTCCCATTTATGAGAGAGCAACACTTTCTCCTATGGGGGTAACTAGTACTTGGGACCTATGATTGTCAATTTTCCATTATGTATGGTTGGGGTATCTGACCCACCAAATCTAGTGAACCAAAAATCTTAGCCAATATTTGAGGTTTCATGCCAAAACCAAAATCAGCCGATATTACAATTACACAACAATGTTCAACATTCAATTTAGTTGTGATGACCTTGAACATGATGGAAAAGCTAATAAAAATTGGTTCACCATTTTTGCAAAAAGTATATAAATGAAATTCAAGAGGGAGATAAATAGTTCAATACAATAATTGAGAATCGAGAAGCTAGTACATGTTCCAATTGAGAATTTATAATCAAGATGCCTACAATGATCAAAGATGCCAATTTCTCATGAATCTATTATTGTCCAACCAGGTCACTAATTTTGGTTGATCAGTACACTGGATTAGCCGGACAATCACATAGGAGTCTTCAAGTTACTATATAGATGTAATGACCTCGCCTCCCTATAACCCCCAATTAAGCGAGACCCAAAGGTCAGAGACATTATCCCAATATTTTAGGATCCATGGTTTGACATTTGATCAAAAATAATTATCAAATTCTACTATACTAAACTGGAAAGTTGGAATAAAATAAATCACTTGCATACCTTGTAAAATTTTTGGATTTCTAGACTTCTACCCACAGATGGAGTATATCTATCTAATCCTCCTTGAACTGATTATTCGTATCTTCACAATGTTTCAATTTACTATTTGTCCTTTTCAAAAATTGTACCTAAAACACTGACAATCAAAACGTCGGTCAGTATATTTCTATACCAGTATGTGGGGGACAATAAAAATTTTCACAACTAGTTTCTAACAACCTAATTATCACAAATAAGTTATTAATAATCCAAATTACGTTTTCAATGCGACATTCTCAACCGCTTTTTCCCTAAACCCTGGATTACCCTCTCTTAGGGTTTTATCCTTGCAAGGGACATAAGGCCACCTTCTCCATCCTGAGCTTGGTTCCTGGGGTCACCTCTCATGGTCCCCAATGGACTTCCCTCTGGGGCTTGACTAACTCAGACCTTCCCTCTGGGGTTTGGTCTTGCAACTTACATCAGGGTGTCATGTAGGTTTGAGAATACACATATATACTTAGTTGTGATTATCATAGGGACTTTATAGGATTGCAGAATTAAACATCCAACAGTTTAGGTTGCATCCAATCGATAAAACATTTAGGAAGCGCCATGAAACTAAATCAATTATTCATAAATAACCCCATACCTGATCTAGAGTAACTTGATGTCCAAGTAAGAATAATCAATCAAGCAATCAATCAGTGATCATAAAATTAATGCATAATTCCCATGTTTCATTAGACATCCTCAAGATTAACTCAAGTCTCGCATTAGGGTTTCTAGGCCACCTTTTAGGGTTTTATTAGGGTTTTAGCTTCCACCATCCAATTATCACTTTTAATGCAGTTTTGGCCCATAAACCCTAATATAAGCATGATTGAATTTCAATTAAGTCAAATATATCTCTTTTACACTAAAACCACCATATTTATCCTTTTAGGTTATGTCAAGATCATTAAGGCCAATTATCATGTTCGGGTTCTTTTGAATTGACAACTCTCATTTCATCAATGGTTATAGTTCAATTCACAATTGAACCGTAATTACCATATTTCACATCTTCTAGGTTAGCAAACCTTAATTTATCATTAATTCCACTTTTATTCACTAGGAAACCCTAGTTATCCAAATTAAGTGTATTTATCCACAATTAGTCAAATAACACAATTTTCATGCCTTCTAGATTGATTCTCATATTTAGATCCATTAATCTCATAGCTACCTGAATTAGTATTTTTAATCCTTTTTAGTTCACTATTAAAATCATTAAACCCTAGTTACACAAGTTATGAACAAATATCTCTAATTAGATATCTTTCACCATATTTCCACAATTAAGTCAGACCTTGATTAATGGTATCACTAAATCTATCAAATACATCCATAATCAAAATCTAGGGTTTTTATCTAGTTATAACATTTAAAGATAACAACTTTAGATAATTTTCGAACTAGCAGAAAAACTAGGCCCTACTAGTATTTTTATTGAATTCCTTGTATTTTTATGAGAAAGATTCATATATAATTTGCTTTAATCTGAGCTACCAGTAATTAGTTATGAATTTCGCAAGATAAATTACCTTTGGCCAATGGAAGCCCACCATGTAAGCAAAAATGGGGCCTTTTTCCTTTTCCACACGGGCTGGGCTCTACGAATGAGATTTTGCCACCTAGAAGCTCACTCCACGTGAGCACACACTAGATTGGGTCCATTTTATGCCTTTACCCCTGAGCTCTTGATCTAGGGCCACACGCGCCTAGTGGTAAGGAGGTCATTTCCTCCTTTCCCATCTTCAACCTCACGCTCACCTGTCGTTTGCGAGCTTGTGTTCCCCGACTCCAGGCTGCACTCAACCCAGAGGTTGACTTAGAGGAATAGAGTATGGGAGGGCCAAGTTTTGGAGTGGAATCCACCATGGCTCCTCGCCGGACTCACTGGCATCTCCAATTTCTTAGGAGGCGGCTAAGAAGAAAAAAATAAAAGATAGAATTCCTAATGGTTCACAATCAATAAAGTAGTGCTAGTTGATAAGAGTTATTTCGGGAGAAGAAAATATCAATTTTTTAAATCAAAAGAAAATCAAATAAAAAATAAATAAGATTTCAGTTTAATTAATTAATTTAGGAGAGGGGGAAGTTTTCTGGTACAACAGAGAAGAAGAAAGGGGAGAAAATAGAGACCGGATGGAAGAATTGGAGACTGGGATGGTTACCCTTTCTTCGATCGAGTCTCACGACGATAGTAGTATCCTTGCATTGGATGCACATCCACATATATAGTCATGGGGTCAAAAGGCAGCCGGCTAGGGACCTATGAATTGGGTGAATCATCTGGAGATCCCCAAACAAGGTAAAACCTAGGGTAGGTGGGTGTGTTTCTTGCTCTCGAAGTCGATGGGCCAGTTTCCATGTTCGCTCATGTATTAGATGAGAGAGAAAATTGAGTTATTTGTTCGCAACTACTGCTCTGACTTTTCGATTTGGGCTTGAGGTAGGTGATAACACAACCACCATTGGATCAGAATCCAACGGCTGTGGTGTCACGTGAATATTTTAAATATATATCTTTTAGGAAACAAAATCTTGACATTTAAATGGAATCGATGATTATCCTTTCACTTTATGTAAACTCATAAAATCAATAACTCTCTCCTCATATATCCTTTTTCAATAAAAGTTTAGAGGAAAGTCTATTATGACTTAATCTACTTATATTCCAAGTTTGAATCTGAAACTCAAAAGGAATAACTCCTTTTCTTCATTTGCAAGTCAATGACTTAAAAAGCATGTATTATGTATCAAACCACATATTTTCTCTCTCTTTCTTCCCTATTTTCCTTATTTCAACTTTTATAAACATTATAAGGCAAGTGGAGTCAAAACCACTCTATTGTGGCCACCTATATCTCATTCTAGAGAACTATATATATATATATATATATTTCTCATAAATACATTGCTTAACATCCATTATCTTTTATCTTTCTCTATTATTTGGACTTTTCTTCTTTTCTTCTCTCTTATATTCATTATTGGATTAACAAAATAGTAGAAATCACAAAATTCATACCAAAGGGGAAAATTGCAAAGAAACCCATTGTTACGACCCCACCTCCCGATAACCCCCAATTAAGGGAGACCGAGAGGTCGAAGCCGCACCCATGAATTCTGGATCAAAGGTTCGGCAATTAACCAAGAATAATTATCAAATTTTAACATACTAAACTGAAAAGCTGTAAGAAAATAAACTTTGCATACCTTTTGAAACTTTGGATTTCTAACTTCTATCCACTTAATGATTCTACGCTAACTAATCATCCTCGTATTTTTTTTTCATGTATTTCACAATGTGACGATTTACTGTTTGTCCTTTTGTCTTATACCTAAAATGCCGACAAACAAAATGTTGGTCAGCCGAAGCTAGTATGTGGGGGAAACAATAATCATTCAATTATCTATAACAATGTATCACATTCAATTATCATTTAACAAACAAGTTTACATTTTAAGTATAACTATGTGATCCATGTGTACCCTATCCCCTGCGATGTCCCTGCAGTGGACCTGGATACTACCTCCCATGTGGTAGATTCCCATTTTACCCCTCATGACTTCACCTAATAGGTGAATCAATTTCTAGGGCTGAGTCACATGGCACTACCCGTAGGTAGCCCACTCCTTAACTCATGGTATGCTAAGAGTCTCATGGCACTACTCATGTGTAGCCCAGTTTCTAACTCATGATACCCTAGACCTTGCTCTAGGTTATCCTTAGCCTTTGCATATCCACAGGGGTGGACTCGGATCTAGCTAGTTATACATGTATACTCATAGTGATAGCCATAGTCACTTTATAGTTGCATGAATTAAAACATCCAACAATTATTTCATGCATTGAGGGAAACGTCGATACAAACCTCGGAAAACTAATCGGTATAGTCATAAGTGTAACCACATACCTGATTTGATGAGTCATGCAGATTATTCAACATATACTTCATGTATATACAATAAAGTCAATCAATAGATCCAAGCAAGTAATTCAATCATCACATAGTTCCTGAAATAAATATGTACTCTATTTATGACACACTTTATCAAGAAACTACTTTATTGACTTGGATTCACTTTCTATGGTTTCTAATCCGCATTAAGGTTTCATTAATATTCATTAGGGTTTCTTAGATCAATTTCTCAAATTTTATCCTTTTTAAGTTAACAAACCCTAAAATATCCTTTTCCATTTTTATGAACCTTAATTGCTCAACTATTCATTTTAATAGTCTTTTATACCCAAATTGACTTAGGATCATCACATCCCTATTTATTCATGGATTTGAACAATTAAAAGACATATTCATCTAAATTAGGGTTTTCAAGCTTATTAATGCATAATCATGCATAAAACCCTAAATTAAGCCAAATATATAAAAAGATCATCTTTTAGATCCTATTTTCACTTTTATTAACAACATGTTAATATCAACTTGAATTATGTCATTAAGACCATTTACCATCAAATCTAAGGGTTTTCCCTTAATTAAAACACTAAAGATGATAACTTTATGTACTTTTTCCAATTTCAAGCATATAAACTCTAAATTAGACTAATCATGTGCAAAGTTCTTCCTTTTCAAACATAATGTACCTTTTTACGTTTAATAGGTTAACATCAACTCTAATGATCCATTAAACCCTATCAAATACTTTATTCATTCCAAAATAGGGTTTCTTTAATCTTTAATTCATTAAAGATGATAATTTACACTACTTTTCGAATAGTATGCAAAATTAGGTTTCAAACATAATTTCTTTGTGTTCCTCTCATTCTAAGGATCAATTTTCATATATTATGCATGCTAAACCGAGCTACAAATCATTAGTTATGAAATTTCCAAAGAAATTACCTGACGGACCAATGGCTGTGTGCCACGTCACCCATCTCATGCCAAGCGAATGCTTTAGGAAACATAACCAAATTACGGTTATGCTCTTGGTTAATTGTTGAGTGATGCAGCCCGCGGAGGGGCATTCTCGTCCAATGGACCCTTGCCTTCTTCTTCCCTATGACACACCGCATGCCTGCCTACTGCAGCCCTAGCTGTGGCCTACGTGGCTCTTCCAACCTTCCTCGGACCCCGACGGATGCCGCCCCACTTTGCCCTAGCCCTGCCACCTCCAGTCGCACCTGGGGCGCCGCCCAGAGTGTGGCCCATGTGGCTAAGATAGGAGAAGACGCCCTGCGATCTGCTGTTGATGTTGCAGCCATGCGGCTGCAGCTGCGCCATCTCTAGGGTGTGGTCCCGATGGAAACGCAGGTCTCTGGTACCGTGGAGCACCATGCCATCATCGCAACCCACTCACCTCCATGACTGTCGATGGTTCTGGGTGGCGGCTGCTCCCCTTTCATGGACCATTTGAGCAACGTGGTGTACATAGCCTCCCCCGCTCTCGCTATAGGTGTGGCAGAGCACTACCTCTTCGGGAAACCTCTTCATACTCTAAGGCAGAGGCTGTGAAAGGTTGTGGTAGAGGGTGTCACCTTGGAGACGAGGCCCCCGGGTCCTTTTATATATATATATATATATATATATATATATATATATATATATATATATATATATATATATATATATATATATATATATATATATATATATATATATATATATATATATATATATATATATATATATATATATATATATATATATATATATATATATATATATATATATATATATATATACTCGCTCTAGTAACAACCCTAAGTGTCCCGATGAAGGGAGGACGAGGGTAATTGGGAAAGCCAAGATCCTTCCTTATACACTCACAGATGGGAGAGAGAAAGACTCCAAGGTTTAGAAGAGGAAACCTTCCTCATAAATTCCCGAAAGAAAACCAACGTCAGTCACCAACTATCCAAGATGGAAAGGTATTTCCATACGTGATTGCCAACGAATAAAAAGGCAAACACTTAAATTATATCCACCCTCCCTTTTCTTAGGATAAAAGGTGTTGACCCAAAGGTCACAAAAAGGTACATCCATACCATAATTCCTTAATATAATTCTTACGTCAATTATCATCATTCTATTGCAGGTCATCAAAATCTTTCTCAAGTCATATTCATTTAATTGAGATGCCCTTTATATATCAATCGTATTCCATTAATCATCTCATAAAAACAATTATATTATGGAATTTCCTTTAATTCTATCTTCTAGAATTATCTTTCTTATTACTATTTTCAAACATTCGAAGGTTAAGTCGAGATAATGTTATTTAGAGTGTCAAACATTATGTTTCCAAGAATAACTAGATAATTATCCTTTTAATTATCTAACATATCATATCAAAAGTCATTATTGTGTATTTATGCATGAATTCCTTTTTATCTATTTTTTTCATTATTTGAACTTTTCCTCTTTTCTTTTCTTTTATATCCATTAATGGATTATTCTAATAATAGGAATCATGAAATTCCTATCCAAAGGGATATTTACAAAGAAATCCATCCTTTGAAGCAAAACACATACCCTTTTCAATTAAGTCCAAATTCATAAAATCAATACATTTCAATTATGAAACATACATAAAATTGAGGTTGTAACATCCTTCCCCTCTTACAAGAATTTTGTCCTCAAAATTCAATCAAGCAAACAAACATAACAGGATAAGACTTTTTCATGTCCATCATTGCCCCCTATGTGTCTTTACCGTACTCATGGCGTTTCCAAAGATCCTTTATCATCACATATTTTCTCTGAGTTCTTTCATCCTGGCGTCTATAAACTACACAGGTGACTCAGGCCATTTTAGGCTCCCTTGGGGCTCACTAGGTTCATTGCTCAGCACATGGTCGGGGTCCCTCACATAGTGCTCTAAATTGGACACATGGAAAACATCCCACATTACTTTATCATGAGGGTAGGGTCAAAACCTAACCATCTCCACCCATACACCTCTAATGGACCCATGTATCGGGGACTCAGCTTTCTCAGTTGCTGCTCAGAGGGGTCGGATTCTCACATTATATTCTCCCACAGTGCACTGCATGCTAGTCTACTTTGCATCTGCTCATGACATTTGTCATCTCTAGGCTCCTTTCAGCCATTACACGATCAAAGTGACTTCATCTACACGTATTGTGGTTCTTTTCTAACCATCATGTGGTCCTTTCACCAACATCACCTTACTGAAGTGGTGACCGACACAACCTCTCTTACATAGCTTCTTTATAACCCGATACTGGCGATGGTGGTCATTGTCACATAGGACAAGAACTGTCTCTAGATATCACCCTAAATGAGCACACATGCTCTCATCAGACCCTTTAGTCTGGATCATATTAACCATTGGGGTGATAAACTGTACTAACATTGAGTTCTTCGTGTACCTACTTCCACCTTTTGGAAGGGAACCTTTAAGTCAAACTCAAGCACCTTTGAACTCACTTCATGGTGTAGTTGAACCATCTCCCTCATGGGTAGTTCAACCAGATATGTCCCTTAACAGAACTCCTTCTTTCTTATGTCATGTAGGTAAGGTGATCTACCATAACCCATATTGCATCTCGACCTTCCTTGGTCTAGGGGAGACCTATCACCATATTCATAGTGATGAACTCCCATTCTCTCTCAGGGACTCTTTTGTCCTCTATATCGATACACTGGGTTACTGGGGTTCGTCCTTTACCTCAGCTTGCATGACCATATACCACATGCAACTTTATCTTAGGTATCTAAAGTACTATTGCCATTCACCACGGTGTATGGTGATCTTCAACCGTGATTTCCCGTATGTCATGATTTTTTTTTCAAGATCAAATCCTCTGAAACCCTAAACCACTTTAGTTGGGGTTTTTTCACCTTCTTTTCCAAAGAAGTGCATCTGAGGTTCTACCACCATCCTTTCATCGTATCAAGGACTAGACTGGCTAACCAAACAACCCTTTATCTTTTCAACGTACCTTGTTACATCTGAGAGTTATCCAAACACCTCTCCTTTCCAAACTTAGGGTTAGCCAAACAACCTCTTTTAGTCTTCTAGACAAACAAGTCAGATGTATCTCAACCGGAGCATCCATTATCACTTCACATCCTTAGGTATTAGATAACATTGAAGACATACACTTCCATGTATTTCACTTATCATCTCACCTCAAACTCTATGTCCAATTTTATTAAGAACACTCTCTGATTTCATCATCATGGTGATCAAACTCAACCTGGTATAACTTGTAAGTTCCACTTATCTCATGATAAAACATCTTCATAAGGTGACTACCTCATTCCTCTTAGTCCTTGCAAACCATCCATGTATCATTCACTTTACCAGGGTAGGTTATCTTCTCTATCCCCATTTCTCATGGCAACGTTCCAACCTACATCACCTCTTATCCTTGGTGTGTGGCATGCGTAATGTCCTATCTCTCACCCCCCATAACAAAAGGAAATAAGCATTTGGCTGCAGTCCAAATACAGAGTTCTTCCTGTTCCAAGAGTAGAGATGGTACATCCCACCTTGCCAATACACCCTTACATCTAAGTTGCAGTGTGCCACATATGTCTCTACATCATAGACATCATGATATCGAACCAGTCTTGAACCTACTGAGGTTTATATCCTTGGTCATCTCCTCTAGGTGTATAGGGTACCGACTCTTTTGGAGTCATCCCTCTTCCCTCATGCATCAAGAGAGTGCCCTACTCATCTGCCCTTTGGGTCCCATGAGTTAATGAAGGTGATCAATCTCCTAACCCATGGCCCTCAAACAATGATAGTTGTTACCTCCCGACCCTATGGTCATGTGCAACTGGGGAATTAGGCAACTCCTACTTTAATCGGTCTTATCCCTACCTGACCCTAGGATAGACTTAGGATCCTCCATAATAGTACATGTTCACTTAGAACCTTACCCCCGTCTTCATCATCTCTCTTTCTGCATTCATGGGCTGGCTTTCATCCTTTCATAGGAATCATGGCAACCTGCCTACCTTGGTCAAGCCCCATACCATTTACCTCCATGGTAACACATTCATATGCAATTAGAGATGGATATCTATGGGTCTATAGGTTCTTTCTCATACCATGTACTTTTCACTTAGCTTCTCAAGATCCTGTGAGACCTCTTCAGGTTACCTTAAACCAACAAAACTGATATACACCCTACCAAAGGGGTCCTTCTCCCAGGATGGGAGGAAAAACTATCTCTTGACACCATGGTCACAAAATCTCTTAGGTCTAGGGTTTACATCCACATGAGCCTACTCAACCCTAGCAAGCTATTAAGGCATAAGCAGATCACCTAATGTACCATGCTAGGTCATACTTGTCCTCTTTCCTTCATGTTGGATCAAGATCATACTTTCCTTTATCATCAACCTAGTTGTGAGGGGTTCATCAAACATACCTTAAAATTAAGGGGATTCCCTTTTCCTTTATACATGAGGCGTATCATGCTCGCAACTATAGCAACTTAATTCTCATCATGAGCATTAGGTATACCACTTCCCCTCTTAGGCCTAGGAACCCTAGGTTCACTTTTAGGTGTCCAATTGCATGCTCTATCCCTTAACCATGAATCAAGCTTGCAAAAGGCATAACGTGCACCTCCTGTCATCCTTCAACTCAAGCAACACTTAGAGTTAGATTTTCCTCAAGGACAACCAACAAGGTACAAGGCCTCATAACCTTCTACTAAACCTCTTCAGGGTAAACAGAACATCTTCTTCCTTTCTCAAAAGGTAAACACATATACCGTAGGCACATAGGCACCAGATGCTTCATCTTCTATCTCTAGGGTTTGGTCCCTCTAAAGGCAACCAAGATACCATCAACTTTCAGGGATCGATCATGAGGCGACCACTATCATCCATTGTTCCTCATATCTCAGGGTTATAGGCTTCCATCCTTCTTGCTAGGTTTCCTGCTCTCTTTCTAGATCTAACCCTATATCCAACCTCACCATTAGAGGTCCTCTCTCTATGAAGGATCAACCTCAAAAGCATGCCCTACATGGGTGAAGCCTAGGTTCGAACTTATGTTTGCTCAAGATCATCCATAACCCTTTATGCTCCCTCATAATTCCTTATCCAGGGTTTCACCCTACTTTCAGTACTATGACGTGCCCTAGGTTCCAGCTATACCCTACTTGCACAAGCCCATAGGGTTTCTAAGGTCCTTCACTAACCTCATCATCTAAGGAGCTATCCTTTACCCTAACATGCACGATCCTTCCCAGGGTTGGGTTTCCAAAGGTGTTAGGTCACCCATGGATCATATGGCATCCCAAAGGAATGTCCTTTCAAACACATGGTCCAACTCATCTCTCTCTAACCTTCACTTAGGGTTAGGGTTATCACCATCCTTAGAGGATGTGCCAGGTCTCTACTTACAATGGAGATCTCTATCTCCAAGACTAACTTATCCTCCTGACAAGAAGGTCTACTCTCAGGTCTATTCTGAGGACATGACAACGTATGTCATACGACCTAAGCATGTATCTATTCTTTAATTTGCGCTTAATCTATTAAGCTTATGTCCATGACATCTTATTTACATGCTTTTCATTAATTTGATTGAGGATTCCTTAAACCTTATTAACCTTACCCATACCTCAAGAGGGTGAGGAGAAGAAAGAAAACCCTAATCCTTCAGATCCTTAAAGAATTTTGTGATGAGAAGGGATGATTAAGATGAGAAAGTCCTAAAGGTATCTTATTTCGATTCATACCCTAAGACTTTGTCCAGGCAGTCACATGGATCCGGGAGTCCTCGTATTCCAACTAGCGGTGCGGAGGAAAATATTGCCAGCCCCCGGTCGTGATCCTTTTCTAGACACCTCCGTCTTTCAGATAATCCTCTAATAACTCCCTTGGGTTCTATGGATTTTGTAAAATTTAATAATTATTAATGGTTAATTGAGGAACCTACGCTCTGATACCAAATGTTGCGACCCCACCTCTCGATAACCCCCAATTAAGGGAGACTGAGAGGGCGAAGCCGCACCCATGAATTCTGGATCAAAGGTTCTGCAATTAACCAAGAATAATTATCAAATTTTAACATACCAAACTGAAAAGCTGTAAGAAAATAAACTTTGCATACCTTTTGAAACTTTGGATTTCTAACTTCTATCCACTTAATGATTCTACGCTAACTAATCCTCCTCGTATTTTTTTTTCTTCATGTATTTCACAATGTGACGATTTACTGTTTGTCCTTTTGGCTTGTACCTAAAACGCCGACAAACAAAACGTCGGTCAGCCGAAGCTGGTATGTGGGGGAAACAATAATCATTTAATTATCTATAACAATGTATCACATTCAATTATCATTTAACAAACAAGTTTACGTTTTAAGTATAACTACGCGATCCATGTGTACCCTATCCCCTACGCTGTCCCTGCAGTGGACCTAGATACTACCTCCTATGTGGTAGATTTCCATTTTACCCCTCATGACTTCACCTAATAGGTGAATCAATTTCTAGGGCTGAGTCACATGGCACTACCCGTAGGTAGCCCACTCCTTAACTCATGGTATGCTAAGAGTCTCATGGCACTACTCATGTGTAGCCCAGTTTCTAACTCATGATACCCTAGACCTTGCTCTAGGTTATCCTTAGCCTTTGCATAGCCACAGGGGTGGACTCGGATCTAGCTAGTTATACATGTATACTCATAGTGATAGCCATAGTCACTTTATAGTTGCATGAATTAAAACATCCAACAGTTATTTCATGCATTGAGGGAAACGTCGATACAAACCTCGGAAAACTAATCGGTATAGTCATAAGCGTAACCACATACCTAATTTGATGAGTCATGCAGATTATTCAACATATACTTCATGTATATACAATCAAGTCAATCAACAGATCCAAGCAAGTAATTCAATCATCACATAGTTCCTGAAATAAATATGTACTCTATTTATTACACACTTTATCAAGAAACTACTTTATTGACTTGGATTCACTTTCTATGGTTTCTAATCCGCATTAAGGTTTCATTAATATTCATTAGGGTTTCTTAGATCAATTTCTCAAATTTTATCCTTTTTAAGTTAACAAATCCTAAAATATCTTTTTCCATTTTTATGAACCTTAATTGCTCAACTATTCATTTTAATAGTCTTTTATACCCAAATTGACTTAGGATCATCACATCCCTATTTATTCATGGATTTGAACAATTAAAAGACATATTCATCTAAATTAGGGTTTTCAAGCTTATTAATGCATAATCATGCATAAAACCCTAAATTAAGCCAAATATATAAAAAGATCATCTTTTAGATCCTATTTTCACTTTTATTAACAACATGTTAATATCAACTTGAATTATGTCATTAAGACCATTTACCATCAAATCTAAGGGTTTTCCCTTAACTAAAACACTAAAGATGATAACTTTATGTACTTTTTCCAATTTCAAGCATATAAACTCTAAATTAGACTAATCATGTGCAAAGTTCTTCCTTTTCGAACATAATGTACCTTTTTTACATTTAATAGGTTAACATCAACTCTAATGATCCATTAAACCCTATCAAATACTTTATTCATTCCAAAATAGGGTTTCTTTAATCTTTAATTCATTAAAGATGATAATTTACACTACTTTTCTAATAGTATGCAAAATTAGGTTTCAAACATAATTTCTTTGTGTTCCTCTCGTTCTGAGGATCAATTTTCATATATTATGCATGCTAAACCGAGCTACGAATCATTAGTTATGAAATTTCCAAAGAAATTACCTGACGGACCAATGGTTGTGCGCCACATCACCCATCTCATGCCAAGCGAATGCTTTTGGAAACATAACCGAATTACGGTTATTCCCTTGGTTAATTGTTGAGTGTTGCAGCCCGCGGAGGGGCATTCTCTTCCAATGGACCCTTGCTTTCTTCTTCCCTGCGACACACCGCTTGCCCGCCTACTGCAGCCCTAGCTGCGGCCTGTGTGGCTCTTCCAACCTTCCTCAGACCCCCAACGGATGCCTCACCGCTTTTCCCTAGCCCCGCCACCTCCAGTCGCACCTGGGGCGCCGCCTAGAGTGTGGCCCATGTGGCTAAGATAGGAGAAGACGCCCTGCGATCTGCTGCTGATGTTGCAGCCATGCGGTTGCAGCTGCGCCATCTCTAGGGCGTGGTCCCGATGGAAACGCAGGTCTCTGGTATGGTGGAGCACCACGCCATCATCGCAACCCACTCACCTCCATGACTGTCGGTGGTTCTGGGTGGGGGCTGCTCCCCTTTCATGGACCAGTTGAGCAACGTGGTGTACATAGCCTCCCCCGCTCTCGCTATAGGTGTGGCAGAGCACTACCTCTTCGGGAAACCTCTTCATACTCTAAGGCAAAGGCTTTGAAAGGTTGTGGTAGAGGGTGTCGCCTTGGAGACAAGGCCCCCGGGTCCTTATATATATATATATATATATATATATACTTGCTCTAGTAACAACCCTAAGTGTCCCGATGAAGGGAGGATGAGGGTAATTGGGAAGAGCCAAGATCCTTCCTTATACACTCACGGATGGGAGAGAGAAAGACTCCAAGGTTTAGAAGAGGAAACCTTCCTCATAAATTCCCGAAAGAAAACCAACATGAGTCACCAACTATCCAAGATGGAAAGGTATTTCCATACATGATTTCCAAAAAATAAAAAGGCAAACACTTAAATTATATCCATCCTCCCTTTTCTTAGGATAAAAGGTGTTGACCCAAAGGTCACAAAAAGGTACATCCATACCGTAATTCCTTAATATAATTCTTATGCCAATTATCATCATTCTATGGCAGGTCATCAAAATCTTTCTCAATTCATATTCATTTAATTGAGATGCCCTTTATATATCAATCTTATTCCATTAATCATCTCATAAAAATAATTATATTATGGAATGTCCTTTAATTCTATCTTCTAGAATTATCTTTCTTATTACTATTTTCAAACATTCGAAGGTTAAGTCGAGATAATGTTATTTAGAGTGTCAAACATTATGTTTCCAAGAATAACTAGATAATTATCCTTTTAATTATCTAACATATCATATCAAAAGTCATTATTGTGTATTTATGCATGAATTCCTTTTTATCTGTTTTTTTCATTATTTGAACTTTTCCTCTTTTCTTTTCTTTTATATCCGTTAATGGATTATTCTAATAATAGGAATCACGAAATTCCTATCCAAAGGGATATTTACAAAGAAATCCATCCTTTGAAGCAAAACACATACCCTTTTCAATTAAGTCTAAATTCATAAAATCAATACATTTCAATTATGAAACATACGTAAAATTGAGGTTGTAACACCCATTCTTTCAAGAAAAGATCACAACCTTCTCAATTCAAGTCTATGTTCATATAATAACGACATTTCAATTGTGAAAACATATGTAAAATTTGAGGTTGTAATATCCTACCCCTCTTATAAGAATTTTGCCCTAAAAATTCCATCAAACATATAAACAATTCAGGATAAGACTCTCCTATATCCATCATCGGCTTCCATGTGGCTTCATCTTCTCCATGGAACTTCCAAGGAACCTCTATCATCTTATATTCTTACATCTGAGTTTTCTCTCACCTTGGTATCTCATACCCTCGAGGGTGACTCAGGTTATTTTAGCCTCCCTAGAAGCTCAATAGGTTCATGGCTCAGCACATGGTTAGGATACATCACATAGTGCCCTAGATTGGACTCATGGAACACACCATACATCCTATTAACCTGAGGGGTAAGGCTAAACATAAGCTTCTCTACCAATCCATCTCAAATGGACCCATGTATTGGGGACTCATCTTTAGCTATAGCTCAGAGGAGTCAGGTTTTCATAACATATATTCTCCCACAGTGATGCATGTCAGTTTGCTTCACATCAGCTCATGACTCATGTCACCCCTAGGCTTTCTCAGCCATCGCACGATCAAAGCGACTTCATCTGCACACACTGTGGGCTCTATGACCTTCACAAGGTCCTTTTAGTGACATCATTCTAATGAAGCAGTGACCGACACAACCTCCCTTATAGAGCTCCTTACATCCCGATACTGTCTATGGTGTCTATCATCACAAACAAACTCTCTTAGGACAAAGACTTCTCCCCATGTATCACCCTGAACGAGCACACATGCTTTCATCAGACCTTCTAGAGTCTGACTCATACTCTCTTGACTATCCACCAGTTATCTAACATCCCTGACCTGGGTTATGCTTTAACCCTAGGCATTTTGATCAAGAAAGATGATTATAAGCTTAATCTAATCTTGTGAAAAGTAATTAGGGCTCAAGAGGAGCTCATGTTTCAATTTTGGTCCTATTTGAATAATGTTGAAGCAATGTTTGCTTATTCTGGACTAGAGTGCAAATTACCCAAGATGAGGGGTTAACTTGCAAATTACACATGATAAAATATTCCTCTGATGTTGAGACATCATAAGAATGAATATGATGTAATGGTATGGTTTCCACAAGCTTGAGCACCAAGATAAAGCTTGTAGAGCAATCCTTGTGCATTAAAACCTAGTTTTGGTGTAATGTGCAAATTACCCATAACCTAGGTTTCAATATGCAAATTACCACTTCAATAAGGTCCCTAATGTTTCTTGACAACATGTATAGTAAATAAAATGAGAGGGGCGCCTCATTTGAATTAAGTTGGAGGAGAGAGAATCTTGATATTAAAATAATCAAGATTTAAGCCTAATTGAAACCCTAATTCAATTTAATGCAAACAATAAATAAAATAATTGAAGGGCCTTCAACCAAAATTAATATGGTTGGATTAATATGTGTATGGACATACTTGAGCCTTGCAAAGTCATGAGTATATCCCAAGGAGGTGAAGACTCCACTCACCATTATTATAAGAAAAAGAATTTCCACTCAAATATGGAAATTACTATTATAAGGGTTAAGGTGCTTAATTTCTTTTCCCTTGATTCTTGGATAATGAAAGGGACCTCGGTGGGGATAGATATTCCTTTTCATACAAGAAACCAAGGGGGAGAATGTGGCAACAATTTTGGAATTAAAAGGTTTTTATAAAACATTTTCTCTCTCATCGAATTTCTTATAAATAGACCCTTTCCTAGCCAAAACAAAGGCTTTTTTGGAACCCACCTCTTCCCTTTGCTTGGAAACTAACCAAGGAGCGTGGACGGACCAGGAGGACGACCCCCAACCTGTTGGTAAGGTTCTTGACCTCTTTTCCCCTTGATTCCATGGTGGAAATCGAAAATAAATCATTGATTTCTTCTTTTCTTCACTCCATCTTCAACCCTAGCCAATCTTTTCAACCAAAAGCTTGAGGCCGAGCCTAGGGGGAGTTGCAAAAGCTTCATCCACCATTGTTGGCATGATCTTGGAGATTTGGAGCTCAATTGGAGGCGGGTTTTATAACTTGAACCCTTGATTTTGTTATTGCATTCAATTCCTTATCAAATAATGATCATTTCTTCATTCACGATAATTGATTTGGTTGAGTGATGCAATCACCATGGAAACCACAGCAGGTTTCGTGAGTTTAGAGCTTGATGATGATGAAATCATCCTAAGCACACATCTCCCCAAATATCAAGTGCAAACGGTTTCAACAAAGTTTCTCAATCGGTTTCACAAACCGTTTGGGAGCAAACGGGTTCAAACCGTTTGAAAGGAAACGGTTTCATCAAACCGTTTGAAAGGAAACGGTTTCATCAAACCATTTGAGGGCAAATGGTTTCAAACCATTTGGAGGTGTTGACCAGGGTTGACCATTTGGAGATTTGTTGATAATAATGTTGGTTAATGACCCACTAAGTATAATTGATTAGTTCCAATTGGTTCATGAGTTGAAGGACAATCAATCACCAAACCCTAATCGGGTTAAGTGCTGATTTCATAATCAATTGACTTGGAACTTTGGGTTGATTAGCCAAAACGGTTTCGAAACCATTTGGGGATCACCCAAATGGTCTTATGACCGTTTGAGGGTCACCCAATACCGTTTGGAGGTCTAGGGTTAAGTATGGTTGAGTTTTGGAAGGTCTAGAGATACCAAATTGAAATGCAATTAAGTGTTGATTTGATGATCAATCCAATGACCCAAACCCTAATCGGAGGTCATGGATTTTGATGATTTGATGGGAAAATGGTCTGAAGACCATTTGGAGGTCATCCAAATAACCTCAAGACCATTTGAGGTCAGGTCATGTCTAAATTGAATGATGGTCCAATAGTTTCAAAGTGATTAATAATACAATGACTAATATTGAAGGTTCATTGATTTCAATCCCTAATCCAATTGATTCAAAACCCTAATTGATGATCAAATTAGGGTTAAATCAGTTGAAGGATGATCTATTAAGTCCAATTGAATCATGGTGTTAGGTTCAATTGATGAGTGATTATATGAATTAAATCAATGAAGGAATCAATCTTGGAAACCCTAAATCAATATGATTGGTGGAGACCATATTTGGTCCATTCAGTTTTGAGGAGGTTTGGACCAAACGGTCTCAAGACCATTTGAGTCCAAACGGTCATCATTTAGGACCAAATGATCCCAAACCATTTGAGTCCCAATCGATCTCATGAGTACTTTAGCAAACTGTTTCAAGTACATACTTTAGCAAACAGTTTCAAGTATTTGCTTTGGCAAACAGTTTCAAGCACCACCTTTACCAAATGCTTTCAAACCCTTAAACCAAGACCATTTGAGGTCTGATTGGTCAAGACCGTTTGAGGTCTAAGTGACCAAGATTGTTTGGAAGACAACTAACCAAATCGTATGAACACTTAAAGTGATTAAAGGTCAATTGTTTAAGTCAACAATTACATGATGTAATCCAAGGGTGATTATAATAATGGTACCCTTAATGAAATTGGGTGATTAGTAACATTTGAATAAATCACTAATGGTCATTATGGTGATGACATAATCCATGGTATCAATTCTTATTTCAAGTTATGTGACTTAGTCTAATCAAATCTAAAGTAAGCATCATCTTATAGAAGATGAGAGAGAGAGGACTTCCTACATGAATGATAACCATATAATAGCTAAGTCTTAACACTTTCAATATAAATGAATGCGTAATTAGGGTATGATCCTTGATAGGGAGATCATGAAACCCTAATTATGAAGGTTAATGAATCATAACCCTAATTGAAGGCAATGATAGGTGAAATCCTAACCCATGATGATGGTATGATTTTAATCTAGAAAAATGATATGAGAAACCCTAATTCAGGGTATTTTAATGAAAAACCCTAATCTAGGGTGATGTGATGTGAATAGTAAACCCTAATCATGGGTTATTGGATATAAATCCTAATTGAGGGTGATTCCATGTGAAACCCTAATTGAGGGCGAATCTATGAGAAATCCTAATTGAGGGTGATTCCATGTGAAACCCTAATTGAGGGTGAATCCATAAGAAATCCTGATTGAGGGTGATTCCATGTGAAACCCTAATTGAGGGTGAATCCATGAGAAATCCTAATTGAGGGTGATGTTATGAGAATCCTTAATTGAGATTAATGTCATGAGAAACCTTAATCTAGGGTAATGTCATGTGAAGCCTTAATTAAGAATAATGTTATGGAAACCCTGAAGAATGATGTGAAGTAGGACTTAAATCCAGGATGATGCAATATGATGATATGTGCAACCATAATAATGGTATAATGGCCAATACACTAAAGTAGGATGTGGTTATTACAATTAAGTAAGATAAGGATGTTATAACCATGAAGGGTAAATTTTATGAACTATATAAATGACAGTGTTGATACCCTAATGATTAAGGGTCTAAAGGACAAAATGATGCCTAGATTATTATATATCTAATTTTATGCATGTGTAACAACCCTATATACTCTACAATGATGAGAACATGAAACTCTTAGGAATGATGTATGTTATACTAAATAGTGATATGGATAACATACTAAGAGTTGAATTACCTAAAGTAGTGGATAATGGTTTATCCTATATTCAACAATGCCTAACCATTGGATAAGTCCATATCCTTAAATATAGTTGGACAATTCTAATGTGTAACCTATGCACTATATGATGAAAGTGACAAATTAGTGGATAAAGTATTAAGAGGGAAATACCTTAATACAAGGTTAGTTGACTAACTTAAGTAAGATGGAAATGCGAAGAAAGTGATACATCATGACTTGATAGATATCACATTCAGCATTTCAAGTTAGACATACCTTGATGAACTTCTAATCCAATATTCTTGGATAAGAAACACATGAAGTGTGTGATATGCAATTGTTACAATAAAAATGTAATGAAATCAATGTACTTTGATAAATGTTGACTAATATACCTTGAGAATGGGGTTAATCCAAATCAATGAGTATGATGTAATCATACCATGATAAGGATGAGGAATGAACTCATACCTTGAATTGATGATCATTAATGAAATATGTTGAGAATAGTGATCATAAGCATATACTTATGATATCTACGGATGCTCATAAAAGTGTGGAGCAATACATTAGGGTTGATCTAATAATGTGAGCATGAAACCCTAATTAATGTAAGATGGGAAATGCTAACCCTAATTTTGAGTAAAGGGAATGAAAAGCCCTATTTGATAAATAACCCTAATCCTGATAAAGGATGGTGGTGTTACTATTGTTTCATATAATGTGATAAATGATTTGCATGACTGTTATCATGTATATTAATCATGTAGACATCATGAGATGCAGAACATAGCCAGATTTGAGCTATGACATTCATATAATAAATATGTTGTATGGCCTTATGTCCCTAATGTTGTTGTTGCTTAGTAAAAGTAACAAAATGTGTATGGACCTTATGAGTTCCTTGAATAAGTTGTTTCCTAATGAAAGGTGACAAAACACTTAATAGGCCTTGTGAGCCATGTGAGATACTTGTGTAACAAGTATTATGTATACCTCGGTCTGAGGACCTGGAGGCAATAGTTACCTAAAAAGTGGTAACAATGTTCAGTAATGAACTAAGGGTTTAAATACCCAAATTTAATAAGCATGGTAATGATGTGGTTGAGGGATGAGAATTTCCTGTATTAAAATGAGGGACTGAGATCCCAATGTCTTATAAAGACTAAGAAATGATTGATGAAAATAGTACAGGTTTCTTTGTAGCATTTGTCTAAATAAGTTATGTTTGAGAACTTGACTGATGCTAAAAGAATATGCTAATGTACTTAATTAATCAAGTGAAATCATATCATGTAGAGCCATGGCCATATAACCATCAATGTCAGAACTTGCTGTATGGTGAAACGGGTGCTCCGCGGCAAAACCCAGAATGCATATTTTGAATATGTGGGGGCAATGGGTGAATGTATCCTGACGTCTTAATGAGGGAATTGAGGAAAGGTAAACATTAAACCTCTGAATCCTTCATTATTGTACCGAGATGGATGTATCATGAATCTCCCGATGATTGGGACAGATGCAGTACACATCTCCCAATAATATTAATGATGGATCGATGGAGATAAACAAGAAATCTCATGATTGTGAAGAGAGTACAGCACGCCACTGTAACTCTAATAGAAAAGTTTCCAGTATATACTGGAAATCTATTTAGTAGAGACACAAGATGTCTTGCATTTGATCTCGTACTGACTGAGATAAGGGAGGTCTTGGTAGTCGGCTCTACCATTGACCTTGTATGGCACTGATTTTGACTTCGCAATGGTCAGTTGGAGTATGAGCGGTATACATCATCTCCTCAGGGCATAAGTGTGATTGTAAAATATAATCAGTCGTATAGCATGTTTGCTTAAGGATTGAATACGGAAATTCATTGGTTGATGTTATATTTCTTTTGTGCATCTCTAGTTGATAAATGTCATTCATATCTCTTTACATTCAATGCAAGTAGATGTATGAATTATGAATCTACCATGAGTAGATGCAATGTTCTCTTTAGGAAAGGAGATTATGTTACTCTATTCATTCAATGATTAATACTGATGTTAATATATAAGAACTCCTACTCAATTTTATTATAATAAACTACTATAACAATGTTTTGGCGGAGAGTTATATCTCCCGTTGGAGCAATTTACAATTGTCTCACCCCCGTGGGATCCAACTTTTTAGGTAAACGCATAAGAAGAAGTAGGAACCCTATAGCAAGGGAAAAGCAGTAGCAGCAATAGGGACAGCAGTGATAACTCAGGTGGAGGTACTAGTTGCCAAGTTTTTTATAGATAGTAGTCATATGTGTCATCTATGTACTCTCAGGTCCTCGAAGTTTATAGTTAGTGTTTTTAATGAATCGATCTGAGATTTTGTCTTGATGTCTCAAGGTTCTCATGTTGCATGTATATAATGTTAATAGGGCAACTGATGTTGTAATCCTCGTGAAGAGATGATACACATAATGTACTTAAGAGCCATGATGTAAATATATACTTTGGTTTTGATGAAAGAGTTTTCCTATGATTGGTTCTCTTTGCAAAAAGTTTTAATTTTTAGTGATTTTCAGTAATCCGTTGTAAATGATTTGCTTCCGCTTAAGTAAATCTTGTTTTTATAAGTTGGATGCCACAATTTAGTGGTATTAGAGCTCTAGGTTCGCTGAGTCTACAGAGACATAGGACTAAGGTAGTAGAGTTTGTTCTAGTGTCTTCCAGTATATCTGATAGTGTCTTCTACTCATATAGGAGAAGAAGAACTTGAAGATGACTGGGTCACATGAGGAGTTTGTTGTAGAAACCAGCAATGTTGCATTAAGAAGGGATGCAGGGGATCAGAGCATAGAAGAACATATACCTGCACATCCCCAGTTTGACCTAGCCATGATAGAGAGCCCAACTTTCCTTGCTCTGTTTGAGCAATTTAGGATAGCTATGATACATATAGTAGATCGTGCATTAGCAATGCAACCTACAATACCAGCCCCCAATGATGAAGTGTTGAACTCCAATAGGTTTCCTGCTCAGCATCAACCTATTGGAGCAATAAATAATGATGAAAGGAATAGGATACAATATGAAACTAGGATCTACCACATGTGTAGGAAGCCTGGACATATCAGACCTAATTGTCCATAAAAGGAATATAAAGGAAGAATTGAGAAAAGGTGTATCCAAATCTAGGAACAGAGGCCTGGTAGTTTGAAAAAGAAGAAGTTTTTAGTACCATCAGTACTACCAGGGCCTAGTGCACCAAGGAAATGGTCATCTATAAAGGGTAAAGAACCTTCTAAACCACATCTAGCACCCAGAATTTGCTACCAATGCAGACAAGTAGGACATCTAGCAAGAAATTGTTCAGCCAGAAATGTTATGGTGAATCAACCTCTAAGGCAGAATCAGCCTGAGGCAGTGAATAATCCATGAATCATGACAGGTTAGACAAAATAATGTCATTCTAGTATGTCTTTTTATGGTTTCCTGAGTTAAATTGAGAAAGTAATTGATTGAGCTCTCCCTGATTAGTCCTATGAGGACTTACATTTTGCATAGTAAACATTATAAATGTTTTATATTGTTTTTACCTCTATGAAAAAGGATGAGGTATATAAGAAATGCCTAGATAAAATCCAGGAATGTTAAATCCTATGCATGTGATAATATAAAAAGGAAGAAATATGATAGTATAACAAGTGCATACTACTTAATCTCAGTATTTATATACCCTGGCCAGGTATACAACTATTGATGATAAAGTGAGTATGGAAACTCTTAGATTGTTGTCTTTTTTATTGCTCTGATCAAGTAGTCATTCTGAGACAATCTAATGAGTATCATGAAATTATAAATATGGAATAAAATGTTTCATAAGCTTAAGAAAGAGAAGTCTGAGAGAATTTCATATGAGCATGTTGGTATGAGGAACAAAAAGTGTACTCATAAGATAAGAATAAGAATAAGGGAGATGAACCATGTTCAATAAAGATGTAAGCATAATAAAGATCTTTCCCATAATAAGAAAATGGGAAATGTGATGAGATCATGAGATGATCATAAACATGCTAATAATTAAAAAAAGGATAATGTTATGTAATCATCCTTATAAATTCCTATGCTGAAGGCAAGGAACCTAGGATGAGATAAAGAGTAAATGGTTCATGAATAGTTGAATATACATGAATAAATAAGAGGAATATGATTCCTTGTTTTCTTTCCTTTCAGGGACATGGCAATCAGGTGGGTCTTAGGACACTTGATGTGCATAAGATAAAGATGTTCATGTGATGGATACTTAGAAAAGTATCAGATCACCTTGGATTTTGGTTCTAAGGAAAAGATATGTGTAATGATTAATGTCCCAAGGTTAAAGGAAGATAAAGATGTGATGTGTTTTAAACACATGTAATAGGAACCAAGATAAGAAATCCTGGTATCTAAAGAAATATTATATTAATCATGCAAAATAGTATAAACATCACATGTTAAGGGTTTATGCTCTGCATAAACATAATAATTGAAGATATCTTCGAGATAAGTTCTTGATTGATAAGTAACCTTTTCTTATGATAAGAGAATGTACAACTAATTAGATAGTTAGTGCAAGTAATAAGGAAAGCTGGTATTGTGTCACCAGATGAGATGGCACAATTGAATGAAAAGACTTATAGTCCCAAGTGGGTGATAGAACATAATTGTGATATTGAAAGAGAAATATTGAACTAACTAAGGAACATGGGAGTATGTGTTCCATGTGAACCATTCCATGATAAACTTGTGTGAAATAATTTTTTTTTATCAAAGCTATATAGTGTCTCCATAATAATGATATATTATGTGAAGACATGATGATATGATGCATGAATAATATTTGTCTTCCTTTATCTGGGATTTCGGGGACGAAATCCTTGTTAGGGGTTTATAATTTGTAACATCCCTTACCTGGGTTATGCTTTAACCCTAGGAATTTTGATTAAGAAAGATAATTATAAGCTTAATATTATCTTGTGAAAAGTAATTAGGGCTCAAGAGGAGCTCATGTTTCAATTTTGGTCCTATTTGAATAATGTTGAAGCAATGTTTGCTTATTCTGGACTAGAGTGCAAATTACCCAAGTTGAGGGGTTAACTTGAAAATTATACATGATAAAACATTCCTATGATGTTGAGACATCATAATAATGAATATTATGTAATGGTATGGTTTCCACAAGCTTGAGCACCAAGATAAAGCTTGTAGAGTAATCCTTGTGCATTAAAACCTAGTTTTGGTTTAATGTGCAAATTACCCAAAACCTAGGGTTCAATATGCAAATTACCACTTCAATAAGGTCCCTAATGTTTCTTGACATCATTTATAGTAAATAAAATTAGAGGGGTGCCTCATTTGAATTAAGTTGGAGGAGAGAGAATCTTGATATTAAAATAATCAAGATTTAAGCCCAATTGAAACCCTAATTCAATTTAATGCAAAAAATAAATAAAATAATTGAAAGGCCTTCAACCAAAATTAATATGGTTGGATTAAGGTGTGTATTGAAATCCTTGATCCTTGCAAAAGAATGAGTATATCCCAAGGAGGTGAAGACTCCACTCACCATTATTATAAGAAAAAGAATTTCCACTCAAATATGGAAATTACTATTATAAGGGTTAAGGTGCTTAATTTATTTTCCCTTAATTCTTGGATAATGGAAGGGAGATAGGTGGGGATAGATATGCCTTTTCATACAAGAAACCAAGGGGGAGAAGGTGGAAAATTTTATGGAATTAAAAGGTTTTTATAAAACATTTTCTCTCTCCTTGAATTTCTTATAAAAAGACCCTTTCCTAACCAAAATAAAGGTTTTTTCAGAACCCACCTCTTCCTTTTGCTTGGAAACCTACCAAGGAGTGTGGGAGGACCCGTAGGACGACCCCCAACCTGTTGTTAACGTTCTTGACCTCTTTTCCCCTTGATTCCATGGTGGAAATCGAAAATAAATCATTGATTTCTTCTTTTCTTCACTCCATCTTCAACCCTAGCCAATCTTTTCAACCAAAAGCTTGAGGCCGAGCCTAGGGGGAGTTGCAAAAGCTTCATCCACCATTTTTGGCGTGATCTTGGAGCTTTGGATCTCAATTGGAGGTGGGTTTTATAACTTGAACCCTTGATTTTGTTATTGCATTCAATTCCTTATCAAATAATGATCATTTCTTCATTCACGATAATTGATTTGGTTGAGTGATGCAATCACCATGGAAACCACAGCAGGTTTCGTGAGTTTAGAGCTTGATTATGATGACATCATCCTAAGCACACACCTCCCCAAATATCAAGTGCAAATGGTTTCAACAAAGTTGCTCAATCAGTTTCACAAACCGTTTGGGAGCAAACGGTTTCAAACCGTTTGAAAGGAAACGATTTCATCAAACCGTTTGAGGGAAAATGGTTTCAAACCGTTTGGAGGTGTTGACCAGGGTTGACCATTTGGATATTTGTTGATAATAATGTTGGTTAATGACCCACTAATTATAATTTATTAGTTCCAATTGGTTCATGAGTTGGAGGACAATCAATCACAAAACCCTAATCGGGTTAAGTGCTGATTTCATAATCAATTGACTTGGAACTTTGGGTTGATTAGCCCAAACGGTTTCAAAACCATTTGGGGATCACCAAAATGGTCTTCAGACCATTTCAGGGTCACCCAAGACCGTTTGTAGGTCTAGGGTTAAGTATGGTTGAGTTTTGGAAGGTCTAGAGATACCAAATTGAAATGCAATTAAGTGTTGATTTGATGATCAATCCAATGACCCAAACCCTAATTGGAGGTCATGGATTTTGATGATTTGATGGGAAAACGGTCTCAAGACCATTTGGAGGTCATCCAAACGACCTCAAGACCGTTTGAGATCAGGTCATGTCTAAATTGAATGATGGTCCAATAGTTTCAAAGTGATTAATAATACAATGACTAATATTGAAGGTTCATTGATTTCAATCCCTAATCCAATTGATTCAAAACCCTAATTGATTATCAAATGAGGGTTAAATCAGTTGAAGGATGATCTATTAAGTCCAATTGAAGCATGGTGTTAGGTTCAATTTATGAGTGATTATATGAATTAAATCAATGAAGGAATCAATCTTGGAAACCCTCAATCAATATGATTGGTGGAGACCATATTTGGTCCATTCGGTTTTGAGGAGGTTTGGACCAAACGATCTCAAGACCGGTTGAGTCCAAATGGTCTCAAGACCGTTTGGGACCAAACGATCTCAAACTGTTTGAGGCCCAATCGATCTCACGAGTGCTTTAGCAAACGGTTTCAAGTATTTTCTTTGGCAAACGGTTTCAAGCACCACCTTTACCAAACAGTTTCAAACCCTTAGACCAAGACCGTTTGAGGTCTGATTGGTCAATACCGTTTGAGGTCTAAGTGACCAAGATTGTTTGGAAGACAACTAACTAAATCTTATGAACACTTAAAGTGATTAAAGGTCAATTGTTTAAGTGAACAATTACATGATTTAATCCAAGGGTGATTATAATAATGGTACCCTTAATGAAATAGGGTGATTAGTACCATTTGAATAAATCACTAATGGTCATGATGGTGATGACATAATCCATGGTATCAATTCTTATTTAAAGTTATGTGACTTAGTCTAATCAAATCTGAAGTAAGCATCATCTTATAAAAGATGAGAGAGAGAGGACTTCCTACATGAATGATAACCATATAATAGCTAAGTCTTAACACTTTCAATATAAATGAATGTGTAATTAGGGTATGATCCTTGATAGGGAGATCATGAGACCCTAATTATGAAGGTTAATGAATCATAACCCTAATTGAAGGCAATGATAGGTGAAATCCTAACCCATGATGATGGTATGATTTTAATCTAGAAAAATGATATGAGAAACCCTAATTCAGGGTATTTTAATGAAAAACCCTAATCTAGGGTGATGTGATGTGAATAGTAAACCCTAATCGTGGGTTATTGGATATAAATCCTAATTGAGGGTGATTCCATGTGAAACCCTAATTGAGGTTGAATCGATGAGAAATCCTAATTGAGGGTGATTCCATGTGAAACCCTAATTGAGGGTGAATCCATGAGAAATCCTAATTGAGGGTGATTCCATGTGAAACCCTAATTGAGGGTGAATCCATGAGAAATCCTAATTGAGGGTGATGTTATGAGAATCCTTAATTGAGATTAATGTCATGAGAAACCTTAATCTAGAGTAATGTCATGTGAAGCCTTAATTAAGAATAATATTATGGAAACCCTGAAGAATGATGTGAAGTGGGAGTTAAATCCAGGATGATGCAATATGATGATATGTGCAACCATAATAATGGTATAATGGCCAATACACTAAAGTAGGATGTGGTTATTACAATTAAGTAAGATAAGGATGTTATAACCATGAAGGGTAAAGTTGATGAACTATATAAATGATAGTGTTGATACCCTAATGATTAAGGATCTAAAGGACCAAATGATGCCTAGATTATTATATATCTAATTTTATGCATGTGTAACAACCCTATATACTCTACAATGATGAGAACATGAAACTCTTAGGAATGATGTATGTTATACTAAATAGTGATATGGATACCATCCTAAGAGTTGAATTACCTAAAGTGGTGGATAATGGTTTATCCTATATTCAACAATGCCTAACCATTGGATAAGTCCATATCCTTAAAGATAGTTGGACAATTCTAATGTGTAACCTATGCACTGTATGATGAAAGTGACAAATTAGTGGATAAAGTATTAAGAGGGAAATACCTTAATACAAGGTTAGTTGATTAACTTAAGTAAGATGGAAATGAGAAGAAAGTGATACATCATGACTTGATAGATATCACATTCAGCATTTCAGGTTAGACATACCTTGATGAACTTCTAATCCAATATTCTTCGATAAGAAACACATGAAGTGTGTGATATGCAATTTTTACAATAAAATTGTAATGAACTCAATGTACTTTGATAAATGTTGACTAATATACCTTAAGAATGGGGTTAAGCCAAATCAATGAGTATGATGTAATCATACCATGATAAGGATGAGGAATGAACTCATACCTTGAATTGATGATCATTAATGAAATATGTTGAGAATAGTGATCATAAGCATATACTTATGATATCTTTGGATGCTCCTAAAAGTGAGGAGAAATACATTAGGGTTGAACTAATAATGTGAGCATGAAACCCTAATTAATGTAAGATGGGAGACCCTAACCCTAATTTTAAGTAAAGGGAATGAAAAGCCCTATTTAATAGATAACCCTAATCCTGATAAAGGATGGTGGTGTTACTATTGTTTCATATAATGTGATAAATGATTTACATGACTATTATCATGTCTATTAATCATGTAGACATCATGAGATGACGAACATAGCCACATTTGAGCTATGACATTCATATAATAAATATGTTGTATGGCCTTATGTCCCTAATGTTGTTGTTGCTTAGTAAAAGTAACAAAATGTGTATGGACCTTATGAGTTCCTTGAATAAGTTGTTGCCTAATGAAAGGTGACAAAACACTTAATAGGCCTTGTGAGCCATGTGAGATACTTGTGTAACAAGTATTATGTATACCTCAGTTTGAGGACCTCGAGGTAATAGTTACCTAACAAGTGGTAACAATGTTCAGTGATGAACTAAGGGTTTAAATACCCAAATTTAATAAGCATGGTAATGATGTGGTTGAGGGATGAGAATTTCCTGTATTAAAATGAGGGACTGAGATCCCAATGTTTTATAAAGACTAAGAAATGATTGATGAAAATAGTACATGTTTCTTTGTAGCATTCGTCTAAATAAGTTATGTTTGAGAACTTGACTGATGCTAAAATAATATGCTAATGTACTTAATTAATCAAGTGAAATCATATCATGTAGAGCCTTGCTCATATAACCGTCAGTGTCAGAACTTGTCGTATGGTGAAATGGGTGCTCCGCGGCAAAACCCGGAATGCTTATTTTGAATATGTGGGGGCAATGGGTGAATGTCCTGACGTCCTAATGAGGGAATTGAGGAAAGGTAAACATTAAACCTCTCAATCCTTCATTATTGTACCGGGATGGATGTATCACGAATCTCCCGATGATTGGGACAGATCCAGTACACATCTCCCAATAATATTAATGCTGGATCGATGGAGATAAATAAGAAATCTCACGATTGCGAAGAGAGTACAGCACACCATTGTAACTCTAATAGTGAAGTTGCCAGTATACCCTGGAAAGCTATTTAGCAGAGACACAAGATGTCCTGCATTTGATCTCATACTGGCCGAGATGAGGAAGGTCTTAGTAGCCAGCTCTACCATTGACCTTGTATGGCACCGATTTCGACTTCGCAATGGTCGGTTGGAGTATGAGCAGTATACCTCATCTCCTCAGGGCATAAGTGTGATTGTAAAATATAATCATCCGTATAGCATATTTGCTTAAGGATTGAATACGAAAATTCATTGGTTGATGTTATATTTCTTTTATTCATATCTAGTTGATAAATGTCATTCATATCTCTTTACATTCAATGCAAGTAGATGTATGAATTATGAATCTACCATGAGTAGATGCAATGCTCTCTTTAGGAAAGGAGATTATGCTACTCTGTTCATTCAATGATTAATATTGTTGTTAATATATAAGAACTCCTGCTCAGTTTTATTATAATAAACTACTATAACAATGTTTTGGCAGAGATTTATATCTCCCGCTGGGGCAATTTACAATTGTCTCACCCCCGTGGGATCCAATTTTTCAGGTAAACGCAGAAGAAGAAGCAAGAGCCCTATAGCAAGGGAAAAGCAGCAACAACAACAGGGATAGTAGTGATAACTCAGGTGGAGGCACTAGCTGCCAAGTTTTGTATAGATAGTAGTCCTATGTGTCATCTCTGTACTCTCAGGTCCTCAGAGTTTATAGTTAGTGTTTTTAATGAATCGATCTGAGATTTTGGCTTGATGCCTCAAGGTTCTCATGCTGCATATATATAATGTTAACAGGACAGTTGATGTTGTAATCCTCATGAAGAGATGATACAAGTAATGTACTTAAGAGCCATGATGTAAATATATACTTTGGTTTTGATGAAAGAGTTTTCCTATGATTGGATCTCTTTGCAAAAAGTTTTAATTTTTAGTGATTTTCAGTAATCTGCTGCAAATGATTCGCTTCTGCTTAAGTAAATCTTGTTATTATAAGTTGGATGCCAAACGTTAGGGGTGATATGCTATACTCATCTTCAATCTAGCATCGATTTATTGCACCTGAGTTCCATAGTGTTCCATTTGAACTCATGAATTGCACATAAGTTCCATAATGTTCCATTTGAACTCATGAATTGCACATAAGTGCCATAATGTTCCAATTGAACTCATAAGGCCCGAGGGCTCGACATTAACATAATGAGGACCAATAATGCAACTAATTACATGATTCATCATTAACTTGACATAATGATCATTTACTTGGATTTAACATGAACATGACATGAATTCTTGAAATAAGAAATTTAAAACATAAGGATCATATGATAACTGTTGGAAACATTTACTTAAGACTTTTTTAAAACTGAATACATAGTTATGCTATGGTTTAACTTGATCATCATGATACAATAATCTTAAGCGATTGAAAACCATTACTTAAATACTCAAAGTGCATGGACCCACTTACCTTTATTGGAGCAAACCCTAATTATTCTCCCTGATCCCGAGTCAGTCTTATATTCCTAAAATTATATGATTTATATTAATCACCGTCATAAATATGCATTAAACACTAATTTGAGCCTTTTAAGAAAACGAGGTTTGATCTTATGGAACTAGGGCTTGAAGACACTGAAATCAGGTTCCTTGTCGAAAAACCTTTCCACCGACTATTTTTGGGTATTTTTCTGATAAGAGGTCGATTTATTATCAATTTTGGAAGAACAGACCAATGGAAATTCAAGAAAAATCCACACAAGGGGGTAGAAGCCGAATCATGGGACCACGCCTGAGGTGGCTCAATCCTCATCGGCCAGCTAAGAAAAAGGGGGCTCACCCCAGCGATCAGTAGACTGGTCAAAGCAAGTCGTAAAAGCATGATATTGTCCATGAGGGCGCAATACTGGAAATCGGTCCAACAGGGGTGAAAAAGGAAATCCATCCCCTGGGATCTTCATTTGCTTAACGAAGACACATTGCAAAGAACAACATTGGACAGCGGGATGGTCATTGATATTTGGCAAACAGAAACTGAAATTGAGGAAACCACGATGCTAGGCACCTCTCTAACCTCCGGCTAAACCTGGCAAGCCCCACGATGGACGATGCAGTGGTCGGAGCATAGAGAACCCACCCCTGCCATGGCCGAAGCAGGTCAGGATCATAGGAAAAATGGAGGAACGAAAGAACAAGTAGATTGCGGCCAAAACCCTGGACAATGGGTCAGATTGTGGTACAAAACCGAAGCCAAAACAAAGAAAACCAAAGGGAAAAGGGGCGAGTTTCTCAAAAACCATCTACAGGTACCTACAACAAGAAGAAAAGGGGGAACCACAGAGTACCTAAAATCGGGGAAAATAGGAGCAGAAAAAGCTACTTGGGATCCCTCTGAAGATAACTGGGGTGTCGCTGCTCCTCTGGAATGTCTAGGGCATCGCCCAGGCTGCCGAAGGTAGCTGGAGGAAGATTGAGAAGGGTGGGTAGACATGAGCAATCTAGAGGAGAAAGGGGCGAAGGACTCTAGTTTCCTGATGCTTGTAGATCGATTTCAGAGGGTTAAATATAGGTGTGAGACCCTATTCTGGCTAGAAGTCTCGGTCACAGGGGGAAATAGGGGAGGGAGAGGTGTCCTTGTCGACCTAGAACTCTAGGGCACAAAGCCCTATAGAGTTTGGGGTCATCTAAATTGGGAAGGTTTGAGGATTGTGAGGGGCTGATCGGTTCCCGTTGAGAAAGAACTGGGGAAGAGGTTGACGGGGAGGAAGATAGTCAGACTGGGACGGGCAAGGGAGATGGATAGGGGTCGTTAAATGAATCCATGAACTCAGGCGGATAAAAAAGGTCATTCGATCGGATCTGGGTCCAACTAAGGTGTGTGTGACAATATGTCACTCACTAAAAGCACAAAACCATAGTGTAGTCACATTAGGATTAGTTTTATTTATATTTTTGCCTATTTTATTTCTTATGCAAATTGGGATATCAAAGGGGGTCTAAATATAATCAAAATTGGTGTGTTACCAGATTTGGATGCAAGGAATCCAAAAATCAAGTTATATTTTAGTTTTTAGAATTCCTTCCACATGTTATTTCCTTTCCAAGTTAAATATTATTTTAATTTTCCAAAACTTTCCAAAAACAATTATGGGTTGATACTTTGGATAAAACTTGATATTAATGTTTCAAGTTTCCATGAAAACTATTAGGTCCAAATATTAGCATTAAAAGGAATTATTTCACTTTATCCCTTGTAAGCCACTAATGTGCCAAATTAGGGTAATAATTGATGAAATTGAGTTTTAATTAACTTGATGATGAAGGATTATTATGTTAAACATGGTGTATCAATTATAATTGGGTCTCTAAGTTGCCATGTATTTTATATGAAGCATTAAGATTTGAAGTTTGGAATTAGGGTTTTCTAATATAGGATTATCTACAAAAAGTAAGGGTGTTACAATTCTACCAACCTTATATGAATTTCGTCCTCAAAATTCAACTAATCTATCCACCTTAGGGTTTCACTTATTCTGTCTACATTAATCATCTTAAAGTCTCATTCTCATGGTAGAACACTATCTTGACCTCCATGTGGGTATATTACTCATGATTCTATTTGACATCGTCATTTACATCTCTGAACTCTCCTCTAGGGTTTCAAATTTTACCATGGATCTTACTGGCTTATCTATGTCAAATATCTACTCCCCCTACTCATGCTTGGTCTTACTATGTGTCTTGACCAGGTTTAGGTGACTATATGTCTTAAACTTTTAATGCAAACTCTTCTTTTATTAGTCATATTTGGATACATGCCGACCGGTCATATATTCAAAGCTGACTTCTCTTATCACACTCATCTTAGTACCTCCCCAATGCACATGTCCCATACCACATGCAATTAGAAGGACAAGATAAGCATGATTATGCATATAACATTCTCTCTACAAAACCCCATGAGCCTGTGTCCCATACCACAGACACACAAGAAAAATAAAGAGTATGCTATATATAGTTCAAGAGTTAATATAACAATCCAAAACATCTAGGCACATAACCCTAATCATAATCTTAACTTATGTCTTCTGACAATATCTCTACTTTGGTTCCTAATATCCTTCACCTACTTCTTCTATATCTAGGGTTAGAACATATGAATCTTTAGCTCATTGGCCATCTACTCATTGCTCTGATGCCATATTGTAACGCCCCTCCAAGCACACACATGGAAACGGAAGCAAACCCAATGTTGTCCATAACATGGGTCACTTGGCTCGGAGGAACATTACAAATCATGATACTCAAAAGCAATAAGATAAATGAAACACTTTGCATTAAATCAAAAATATATTCATACATTGTTCATAAAAAGGGAAAGACATAACTATCTCATCTGATATCAACACATATTACATGTAGGCTAAGAAAAACTAAAGCATAAACTGTCTCATCTTGATCTCAAGTCTAACACATGTAAGATAAGAAAATCTTAAACATGGAAAGATAAACTAGACTAGAGGATCTACTGAATGGTAGATGGCACCCCACCAAGTCTAAACTCTTCATTTGTCCCTGAGATGTATGTTCCTCACTTAACTCCTTCCTTATTCTTTTCTCCTGTGGACATCACGTCCCCAGCCATGCATTCAAAATGGAAAACATGTTAGAGTAAGCGGCATTGAGTATTACTATACTCACATAATAATTGGGCCATAAGAAAAGTCATAAAAGTAACTGAAAAATAAAACTTGATTTCACATAATATGCTCTTAATTGGTATATTATAATGTCTTTTACTCTTATGCACCAACTGTGCTCATAAGGCTCGTAGGCTCAACTGATGTTCCATTTGAACTCATGATTTTCACCAAAGTGCCATAACTATGCTCCACTTGAGCTCATGATTTGCACCTGAGTGCCATAGTGTTCCATTTGAACTCATGAATTGCACATAAGTGACATAATGTTCCATTTGAACTCATGAATTGCAGATAAGTGCCATAATGTTCCAATTGAACTCATAAGGCCCGAGGGCTCAACATTAACATAATGAGGACCAATAATGCAACTAATTACATGATTCATCATTAACTTGACATAATGATCATTTACTTGGATTTAACATGAACATGAAATGAATTCTTGAAATAAGAAATTTAAAACATAAGGATCATATGATAACTGTTGGAAATATTTACTTAAGACTTTCTGAAAATTGAATACATAGTTATCCTATGGTTTAACTTGATCATCAGGATACAATAATCTTAAGTGATTGAAAACCATCACTTAAATACTCAAAGTGCATGGACCCACTTACCTTTATTGGAGCAAACCCTAATTATTCTCCATGATCCTGAGTCATTCTTATATTCCTAAAATTATATGATTTATATTAATCACCATCATAAATACGCATTAAACCCTAATTTGAGCCTTTTAAGAAAATGAGGTCTAATCTTATGGAACTAGGGCTCGAAAACATTGAAATCAGGTTCCTTGTCGAAAAACCTTTCCATCGACTATTTTTGGGTATTTTTCTAATAAGTGGTCGATTTATTATCAATTTTGGAAGAACAGACCAATGGAAATTCAAGAAAAATCCACACAAGGGGGCAGAAGCCGAATCGTGGGACCACGCCTGAGGTTGACCAATCCTCATCAGCTAGCTAAGAAAAAGGGGGCTCACCCCAGCGATCAGTGGTTAGATCAAAGCAAGTCGTAAAAGCCCGATATTGCCCATGAGGGCGCAATACTGGAAATCGGTCCAACAGGGGTGAAAAGGGAAATCCATCCCCTGGGATCTTCATTTGCTCAACGAAGACACATTGCAAAGAGTAGTGTTGGGCAGTAGGATGGCCAGTGAAATTTGGCAAATAAAAACCTAAATCGAGGAAATCACGATGCTAGGCACCTCTCTGACCCCCGGCCGAACCTGGCACGCCCCACGATGGGGGTTGCGGTGGTAGGAGCATAGAGAACCCACCCCTCCCATGGCCGAAGCAGGTCGGGATCATAGGGAAAATGGAGGAATGAAAGAACAACGCTGAGCGCGGGTGAAACCCTGGATAATGGGTCAGATTACGGCACAAAACTGAAGCTAAAATGAAGAAAACCAAAGGGAAAAGGGGTGAGTTGCTCAAAAACCATCTACAGGTACCTACAACAAGTAGAAAAGGGAGAACCACGGAGTACCTGAAATCGGGAAAAACTAGAGCAGAAAAAACTACTTGGGATCCCTATGAAGATAATTGGGGTGTCGCCGCTCCTCCGGAACGTCTAGGGCATCACCCAGGCCGCCGAAGGTAGTTGGAGGAAGATTGAGAAGGGTGGGTAGATGTGAGCGATCTAGAGGAGAAAGGGGCGAGGGACTCCAGTTTCTTGATGCTCGTAGATCGATTTCGGAGGGTTAAATATAGGTGTGAGACACTATTCCATCTAGAAGTCTCGATCACAGGGGGGAAACAGGGGAGAGAGAGGTGTCCTTGTCGACCTAGAACTCCAGGGCACCAAGCCCTATAGAATTTGGGGTCATCTAAATCGGGAAGGTTCAAGGATTGTGAGGGGTTGATCGGTTCACGTTGAGAAAGAACTAGGGAAGAGGTCGAGGGGGCGGAAGATAGCCGCCACTGTCCCAGTCTGAATAGGACTCGGACGAGCAAGGGAGACGGACAGGGGCCGTCGGATGAATCCACGAACTTTGGTAGATAATGAAGGTCGTTCAATCGGATCTGGGTCCAACTAAGGTGCATGTGACAGAAATGTCACACATTAAAAGTGCAAAACCATAGTGTAGTCACATTAGGATTAGTTTTATTTAAATTTTTTCCTATTTTCTTTCTTATGCAAATTGGGACATCAAAGGGAGTCTAAATCTAATCAAAATTGGTGTGTTACCAGATTTGGATGCAAGGAATCCAAAAATCAAGTTATATTTTGATTTTGAGAATTCCTTCCACATGTTATTTCCTTTCCAAGTTAAATCTTATTTTAATTTTCCAAAACTTTCTAAAAACAATTATGGGCTGATAATTTGGATAAAACTTGATATTAATGTTTCAAGTTTCCACGAAAATTATTAGGTCCAAATATTAGCATTAAAAGGAATAATTTCACTTTATCCCTTGTAAGCCACTAATATGCTAAATTAGGGTAATAATTCATGAAATTGAGTTTCAATTAACTTGATGATGAAGGATTATTATGTTAAACCTGGTGTATCCATTATAATTAGGTCTCTAAGTTGCCATGTATTTTATATGAAGCATTAAGATTTGAGGTTTGGAATTAGGGTTTTCTAATATAGGATTAGCTATAAAAAGTTAAGGTGTTACAATTCTACCGACCTTAAATGAATTTCGTCCTTGAAATTCTACTAATCTACCCACCTTAGGGTTTCACTTGTTCTATCTACACTAATCATCTTAAAGTCTCATTCTCATGGTAGAACACTATCTTGACCTCCATGTGGGTATATTACTCATGATTCTATTTGACATCATCATTTACATCTCTGAACTCTCCTCTAGGGTTTCAAATTTTACCATGGATCTTACTTGCTTTTCTATGTCAAATATCTACTCCCCCTACTCATGCTTGGTCTTACTATGTGTCTTGACCATGTTTAGGTGACTATATGTCTTAAACTTTTAATGCAAACTCTTCTTTTATTAGTCATCTTTGGATACATGTTGGCCGGTCATATATTCAAAGTTGACTTATCTTATCACACTCATCTTAGTACCACCCCAATGCACATGTCCCATACCACATTCAATTAGAAGGACAAGATAAGCATGATTATACATATAACATTCTCTCTACAAAACCTCATGAGCCTACGTCCCATACCACAGACACATGAGAAAAAGAGAGAGCATGATATATATAGTTCAAGAGTTAACATAAAAATCCAAAACATCTAGGCACATAACCCTAATCATTATCTTAACTTATGTCTTCTGACTATATCTCTACTTTGGTTCCTAATATCCTTCACCTACTTCTTCTATATCTAGGGTTAGAACATATGAGTCTTTAGCTCAGTAGCCATCTACTCATTGCTCGGATACCATATTGTAACGCCCCTCCAAGCACATACATGACAATGGAAGCAAACCCAATGTTGTCCATAAGTAACATAGGTCACTTGGCTCGGAGGAACATTACAAAACATAATACTCAAAAGCAATAAGATAAATGAAACACTTCACATTAAATCAAAAATAGATTCATACATTGTTCATAAAAAGGGAAAGACATAACTATATCATCCGATATCAACACCTATTACATGTAGGCTAAGAAAAACTAAAGCATAAATTGTCTCATCTTGATCTCAAGTCTAACACATGTAAGATAACAAAATCTATAACATGGAAAGATAAACTAGACTAGAGGATCTACTGAATGGTATATGGCACCCCACTAAGTCTAAACTCTTCATTTTTCCCTGAGATGTATGTTCCTCACTTAACTCCTTCGTTATTCTTGTCTCCTGTGGACATCACGTCCCCATCCATGCATTTAAAATGGAAAACACGTTAGAGTAAGCGGCATTGAGTATTACTATACTAACATAATAACTGGGCAATAAGAAAATTCATAAAAGTAATTGAACAATAAAACTTCATTTCACATAATATGCTCATAATTGGTTAATTATAATGTCTTTTACTCTTATGCACCAACTGTTCTCATAAGGCTCGTAGGCTCAACTGATGTTCCATTTGAACTCATGATTTTCACCAAAGTGCCATAACTATGCTCCACTTGAGCTCATGATTTGCACCTGAGTGTCATAGTGTTCCATTTGAACTCATGAATTGCACATAAGTGCCATAATGTTCCATTTGAACTCATCAATTGAACATAAGTGCCATAATGTTGCATTTGAACTCATAAGGCCCAAGGGCTCGACATTAACATAATGAGGTCCAATAATGCAACTAATTACATGATTCATCATTAACTTGACATAATGATCATTTACTTGGATTTAACATGAACATGACATGAATTCTTGAAATAAGAAATTTAAAACATAAAGATCATATGATAACTGTTGGAAACACTTACTTAAGACTTTCTGAAAATTGAATACATAGTAATCCTATGGTTTCACTTGATCATCATGATACAATAATCTTAAGCGATTGAAAACCATTACTTAAATACTCAAAGTGCATGGACCCACTTACCTTTATTGGAGCAAACCCTGATTACTCTCCCTGATCCTGAGTCATTCTTATATTCCTAAAATTATATGATTTATATTAATCACCATCATAAATACGCATTAAACCCTGATTTGAGACTTTTAAGGAAACGAGGTATGATCTTATGGAACTGGGGCTTGAAAACATTGAAATCAGGTTCCTTGTCGAAAAACCTTTCCATCGACTATTTTTGGGTATTTTTCTGATAAGCGGTCGATTTATTATCAATTTTGGAAGAACAGACCAATGGAAATTCAAGAAAAATCCACGCAAGGGGGTAGAAGCTGAATCGTGGGACCACACCTGAGGTGGACCAATCCTCATCAACCAGCTAAGAAAAATGGGGCTCACCCCAGTGATTAGTGGACAGATCAAATCAAGTCATAAAAGCATGATATTGCCCATGAGGGCGCAATACTGGAAATCAGTCCAACATGGGTGAAAAGGGAAATCCATCCCCTGGGATCTTCATTTGCTCAACGAAGTCACATTGCAAAGAATAGTGTTGGGCAACGGGATGGCCAGTGAAATTTGGCAAACAAAAACTGAAATCGAGGAAACCACGGTGCTTGGCACCTCTCTGACCCCTGGTCGAACCTGGAAAGCCCCACGATGGGTGATGCGGTGGTCGGAGAACAGAGAACCCACCCCTGCCATGGCCGAAGCAGGTCGGAATCAGAGGGAAAATGGAGGAACGAAAGAACAAAGCTGAGTGCAGGTGAAACCCTAGACAATGGGTCAGATTGCGACACAAAACCGAAGCCAAAATGAAGAAAACCAAAGGGAAAAGGGGAGAGTTGCTCAAAAACCATCTACAGGTGCCTACAACAAGCAGAAAAGGGGGAACCGCGGAGTACCTAAAATTAGGGAAAATAGGAGTAGAAAAAGCTACTTGGGATCCCTCTGAAGATAATTGGGGTGTCGCCGCTCCTCTGGAACATCTTGGGCATCGCCCAGGCCACCGAAGGTAGCTGGAGGAAGATTGAGAAGGGCGGGTAGACATGAGCGATCTAGAGGAGAAATGGGTGAGGGATTCTGGTTTCCTGATGCTCGTAGATCGATTTCAGAGGGTTAAATATAGGTGTGAGACCCTATTCCGGCTATAAGTCCCGATCACAGGGGAAACAGGGGAGGGAGAGGTGTCCTTGTCGACCTAGAACTCCAGGCCACCAAGCCCTATAGTGTTTGGGGTCATCCAAATCAGGAAGGTTCGAGGATTGCGAGGGGCTGATCGTTTTGTGTTGAGAAAGAATCAGGGAAGAGGTCGAGGGGGTGGAAGATAGCCACCACTGTCCCAGTCCGAATAGGACTCGGACGGGCAAGGGAGATGGACAGGGACCGTCAGATGAATCCGCGAACTAAGGCAGATAGGGAAGGTCATTCGATCAGATCCGAGTCCAACTAAGCTGTGTGTGACAGAAATGTCACACATTAAAAGTGCAAAACCATAGTGTAGTCACATTAGGATTAGTTTTTTTTTTAATTTTGCCTATTTTCTTTCTTATGCAAATTGGGACATCAAAGGGAGTCTAAATATAATCAAAATTGGTGTGATACTAAATTCGGATGCAAGGAATCCGAAAAGCAAGTTATATTTTAGTTTTGAGAATTCCTTCCACATGTTATTTCCTTTCCAAGTTAAATCTTATTTTAATTTTCCAAAACTTTCCAAAAACAATTATGGGTTGATACTTTGGATAAAACTTGATATTAATATTTTAAGTTTCCACAAACATTATTAGGTCCAAGTATTAGCACTAAAAGGAATAATTTCACTTTATCCCTTGTAAGCCACTAATATGCCAAATTAGGGTAATAATTGATGAAATTGAGTTTCAATTAACTTGATGATGAAAGATTATTATGTTAAACATGGTGTACCCATTATAATTGGGTCTCTAAGTTGCCATGTATTTTATATGAAGCATTAAGATTTGAGGTTTGGAATTAGGGTTTACTAATATAGGATTAGCTATAAAAAGTTAGGGTGTTACAATTCTACCCACCTTAAATGAATTTCGTCCTCGAAATTCTACTAATCTACCCACCTTAGGGTTTCACTTATTCTGTCTACACTAATCATCTTAAAGTCTCATTCTCATGGTGGAACACTATCTTGACCTCCATGTGGGTATATTACTCATGATTCTATTTGACATCATCATTTACATCTCTGAACTCTCCTCTAGGGTTTCAAATTTTACCATGGATCTTACTTGCTTATCTATGTCAAATATCTACTCCCCCTACTCATGCTTGGTCTTACTATGTGTCTTGACCAGGTTTAGGTGACAATATGTCTTAAACTTTTATTGCAAACTCTTCTTTTATTAGTCATCTTTGGATACATGTCGGTCGGTCATATATTCAAAGCTGACTTATCTTATCACACTCATCTTAGTACCTCCCCAATGCACATATCCCATACCACATGCAATTGGAAGGACAAGATAAGCATGATTATGCATATAACATTCTCTCTACAAAACCCCATGAACCTGTGTCCCATACCACAGACTCGCAAGAAAAAGACAGAGTATGCTATATACAGTTTAAGAGTTAACATAACAATCCAAAACATCTAGGCACATAACCCTAATCATTATCTTAACTTATGTCTTCTGACTATATCTCTACTTTGGTTCCCAATATCCTTCACCTACTTCTTCTATATCAAGGGTTAGAACATATGAATCTTTAGCTCATTGGCCATCTACTCATTGCTCTGATACCATATTGTAACGCCCCTCCAAGCACATACATGGCAACGGAAGCAAACCCAATGTTGTCCATAACATGGTTCACTTGGCTCGGAGGAACATTACAAAACATGATACTCAAAAGCAATAAGATAAATGAAACACTTTGCATTAAATCAAAAATGGATTCATACATTGTTCATAAAAAGGGAAAGACATAACTATCTCATCTGATATCAACACTTATTACATGTAGGCTAAGCAAAACTAAAGCATAAACTGTCTCATCTTTATCTCAAGTCTAACACATGTAAGATAAGAAAATCTTAAACATGGAAAGATAAACTAGACTAGAGGATCTACTGAATGGTAGATGGAACCCCACCAAGTCTAAATTCTTCATTTGTCCCTGATATTTATGTTCCTCGCTTAACTCCTTCCTTATTCTTTTCTCCTATGGACATCACGTCCCCAACCATGCATTCAAAATGGAAAACATGTTACAGTAAGCGGCATTGAGTATTACTATACTAAATAATAATTGGTCCATAAGAAAAGTCATAAAAGTAACTGGACAATAAAACTTGATTTCACATAATATGCTCTTAATTAGTTAATTATAATGTCTTTTACTCTTATGCACCAACTGTGCTCATAAGGCTCATAGGCTCAACTGATGTTCCATTTGAACTCATGATTTGCACCAAAGTGCCATAACTATGCTCCACTTGAGTTCATGATTTGCACCTGAGTGCCATAGTGTTCCATTTGAACTCATGAATTGCACATAAGTTCCATAATGTTCCATTTGAACTCATGAATTGCACATAAGTGTCATAATGTTCCATTTGAACTCATAAGGCCCGAGGGCTCGACATTAACATAATGAGGACCAATAATGCAACTAATTACATGATTCATCATTAACTTGACATAATGATCATTTACTTGGATTTAACATGAACATGACATGAATTCTTGAAATAAGAAATTTAAAACATAAGGATCATATGATAACTATTGGAAACATTTACTTAAGACTTTCTGAAAACCGAATACATAGTTATCCTATGGTTTAACTTGATCATCATGATAAAATAATCTTAAGCAATTGAAAACCATTACTTAAATACTCAAATTGCATGGACCCACTTACCTTTATTGGAGCAAACCCTAATTATTCTCCCTGATCCTGAGTCACTCTTATATTCTTGAAATTATATGATTTATATTAATCACCATCATTAATACGCATTAAACCCTAATTGAGACTTTTAAGGAAACGAGGTATGATCTTATGGAACTAGTGCTTGAAAATGCTGAAATCAGGTTCCTTGTCGAAAAACCTTTCCATCGACTATTTTTGGGTATTTTTCTGATAAGCGTTTGATTTATTATCAATTTTTGAAGAACAGACCAATGGAAATTCAAGAAAAATCCATGCAAGGGGGTAGAGAAGCTGAATCGTGGGACCACGCTTGAGGTGGACCAATCCTCATCAGCCAACTAAGAAAAAGGGGGCTCGCCCCAGTGATCAATGGAAATCGGTCCAACATGGGTGAAAAGGGAAATCCATCCCCTGCGATCTTCGTTTGCTCAATGAAGACACATCGCAAAGAACAGCGCTGGGCAGCGGGATGGCCAGTGAAATACAGAGAATAGAAACTGAAATTGAGGAAACCACTATGCTAGGCACCTCTCTGACCCCCGGCCGAACCTGGCAATCCCCATGATGGGCACTACGGTGGTCGAAGCGTAGAGAACCCACCCCTGCAATGGCCGAAGTAGGTCAGGATCAGAGGAAAAATAGAGGAACAAAAGAACAAAGCTGAGCGTGGGTGAAACCCTAGAGAATGGGTCACATTGCGGCACAAAACCGAAGCCAAAACAAAGAAAACCAAAGGGAAAAGGGGAGAGTTGCTCAAAAACCATCTACAGGTACCTACAATAAGCAAAAAAGGGGGAACCGTGGAGTACCTAAAATCAGGGAAAACATGAGTAGAAAAAGCTACTTGGGATTCCTCTGAAGATAACTGGGGCATCGTCGCTCCTTCAGAACATCTAGGGCATCGCCGAAGGTAGCTGGAGGAAGATTGAGAAGGGTGGGTAGATGTGAGCGATCTAGAAGTGAAAGGGGTGAGGGACTCCAGTTTCCTGATGCTCGTAGATCGATTTCGAAGGGTTAAATATAGGTGTGAGACCCTATTTCGGCTAGAAGTCCTGGTCACTGGTGGAAACAGGGGAGGGAGAGGTGTCCTTGTCAACCTAGAACTCCAGGGTACCAAACCCTATAGCATTTGGGGTCATCCGAATCGGGAAGGTTCGAGGATTGCGAGGGGCTGATCGGTTCGCATTGAGAAAGAACCGGGGAAGAGGTCGAGGGGGTGGAAGATAGCCACCACTGTCCTAGTCCGAATAGGACTCAAATGGGTGAGGGAGACAGACGGGGGTCGTCAGATGAATCCGCAAACCTGGGTGGATAACGAAGGTCGTTCAATCAGATTTGGGTCCAACTAAGGTGTGTGTGACAGAAATATCACACATTAAAAGTGCAAAACCATAGTGTAGTCACATTACGATTAGTTTTATTTAAATTTTTGCCTATTCTCTTTCTTATGCAAATTGGGGCATCAAAGGGAGTCTAAATCTAATCAAAATTGGTGTGTTACTAGATTTGGATGCAAGGAATCTGAAAATCAAGTTATATTTTAGTTTTGAGAATTCCTTCCACATGTCATTTCCTTTCCAAGTTAAATCTTATTTTAATTTTCGAGAACTTTCCAAAAACAATTATGGGCTGATACTTTGGATAAAACTTGATATTAATGTTTAAAGTTTCCACAAAAATTATTAGGTCCAAATATTAGCATTAAAAGGAATAATTTCACTTTATCCCCTATAAGCCACTAATGTCCCAAATTAGGGTAATAATTGATGAAATTGAGTTTCAATTAACTTGATGATGAAGGATTATTATGTTAAACATGGTGTATCCATTATAATTGGGTCTCTAAGTTTCCATGTATTTTATATTAAGCATTAAGATTTGAAGTTTGGAATTAGGGTTTTCTAATATAGAATTAGCTATAAAAAGTTAGGGTATTACATCAAGCCTCCAAGGATCACGAATGAGGGTACCAAAACTATAGTCTAAACCATGTCATATCATATCCAACTTGACATGGTTTCTCATGTCTCAGAGTCAAGATCTCCAACCTCCTTCATCGGGTCTCACCCTCATTCTCTAGAGCAAACCCTACGACCAGTCCTACAACTTGAGGTTCTCTTTTAGAAGATGGGTTAAGATCTTAAGGATACATGTCTACACCTACCTGGGTTAAATGTACTATCAAGTCCTATGTTCGACATAGATCATCCCAGGCTATGCATGTTCATCTCCTAACCTACCAGACATAACCCTTCTGACCTAAGCCTCAACCTACTACCAGCATTGCTAAAATTCTCTCCTACATAGGTGCATTCTCCTCTATGCCCATAAGGGTTTCTATATGGTCACCATTATCCTCTACAATGAAGGAGCTATCCTTCAACCTCAACAGGCACGACCACCCAAGGTCGGGTTACCGAAAGTCACTAGGTCAACCAACCGCACATAGCTCATGCCTCTCGTGGGTATTCAAAACCATTATGCATGTCAACTCACGTACATACATGCATGGTCGACTATGATATCCAACTCATCTTGTCATCTCTCTCCCTAATTACCACTTAGGGTTAGGGTTAGCATTGTCCGTAGAGGATACATCTACCTCTTCTTGGAGGTCTTTGCCCCCCGGGATAACTCTCTCCTCATCCTCCTACAACAAGGTCTAACCTCAGAGCTCTCTTGAGGGAACGACAACACATGCCATGCAACCTAACTAATCTTTAGTTTACGCTTAAATTATTAAACTTATGTCCATGGCATCTTGTTACTTGCTTTTCATTGATTTGGTGGAGGATTCCTTAATCCTTATCATACTTACCCTGACCTCAAGTGGGTGAGGAATAGAGAGAAAAACCCTAAACTTAGAATCCTATATGAATTAGGGTTGAGAAGGGACGAAAAAGATGAGAGAGTCCTAAAGGTATCTCATTTTGAGTCAAGATCTCAGACTTTGTCCAGGCAGTCACACCGCATCCGGGAGTCCTCATGACTAACTAGAGGGACAGAGGAAAATATTGCCAGCCCCCAGACCATGATCCTTTTCTAGACACCTTTGTCATCGGAAAATCCTCTAATAACTCCCTCGATTCTATAGAGTTTGTAAAATTTAATAATTATTACGGATTAAATGAGAATCCATTGGCTCCGATACCAAATGTAACGGCCCCGCCTCCCACTAACCCCCAATTAAGGGACACCGAAAGGTCAGAGATGTTATACCAATATTTCAGGATCCATGGTTTGACATTTAATCAAAAATAATTATCAAATTGTACTATACTAAACTAGAAATCTAGAATAAAATAAATCTCTTGCATACCTTGTAAAAAAGTTGGATTTCTAGACTTCTATCCACAGATGGAGTCTATCTATCTAATCCTCCTTGAACTAATTATTCGTACCTTCACAATGTTTCCATTTACTATTTGTCCTTTTCAAAAATTGTACCTAAAATGTCGACAATCAAAACATCGGTCAGTATATTTCTATACCGGTATGTGGTGGACAATCAAAATTTTCACAAATAGTTTCTAACAACCTAATTATCACAAATAAGTTATTAACAATCCAAATTACATTTTCAATGTGACATTCTCAACCACTTTTGCCCTAAACCTTGGATTACCCACTCTTAGGGTTTTCTCCTTGCAAGGGACATAAGGCCACCTTCTCCATCCTGAGCTTGGTGTCTGGGGTCACCTCTCATGGTGCCAAATGGTCTTCCCTCCAGGGCTTGACCAACTCAGACCTACCCTCTGGGGCTTGGTCTTGCAACTTACATCAAGGTGGCATGTAGGTTCGAGAATACACATATATACTTAGTTGTGATAATCATAGGAACTTTATAGGATTGCAGAATTAAACATCCAATAGTTTAGGTTGCATCCAATCGATAAAATATTTGAGAAATTCCATGAAACTAAATCAATTATTCATAAATAACCATATACGTAATCCAGAGTAACTTGATGTCCAAGCAAGAATAATCAAGAATAATCAATCAAGCAATCAATCGGTGATCCTGAAATTAATGCATAACACCCATGTGTCATTAAACATCCTCAAGATTGACGTGGGTCCCACATTAGGGTTTCTAGGCCACCTTTTAGGGTTTTATTATGGTTTTATCTTCCACCATCCAATTATAACTTTTAATGCAGTTTTGGCCCACAAACCCTAATATAAGCATGGTTGAATTTCAATTAAGTCAAATATATCTCTTTTACACTAAAACCACCATATTTATCCTTTTAGGTTATGTCAAGATCATTAAGGCCAATTATCATGTATGGGTTCTTTTAAATTGACAACTCTCATTTCATCAATGATTATAGTTCAATTCACAATTGAACCTTAATTACCATATTTCACATCTTCTAGGTTAGAAAACCCTAATTTGTCATTAATTCCAATTTTATTCTCTAGGAAACCCTAGTTATCTAAATTAAGGGTATTTATCCACAATTATTCCAATAACACAATTTTCATGCCTTCTAGATTGATTCTCATATTTAGATCTGTTAATCTCATAGCTACCTAAATTAGGGTTTTTAATCCTTTTTAGTGCGCTATTAAAATCATGAAACCCTAGTTACACAAGTTATGAACAAATATCTCTAATTAGATCTCTTTCACCATATTTATGCAATTAAGTTAGACCTTTATTAATGGTATCACTAAATCTTTCAAATAGATCCATAATCAAAATCTAGGGTTTTGATCTAGTTAGAACATTTAAAGATACCAACTTTAGATACTTTTCAAACTAGAAGAAAAACTAGGCCCTACTAGTATTTTTATTGAATTCCTTGTATTTTTCTGAGAAATATTCATATATAGTTTTCTTTAATTCTGGCTACCAGTAATTAGTTACGAATTTCGCAAGATAAATTACCTTGGGCCAATGGAAGGTTGCCATATAAGCAAAAATAGGGTCTTTTTCCTTTTCCATGTGGATTGGGATTTGCGAATGAGATTTTGCCACCTAGCTACTCGCTCCATGTGATCACACGTTGGACCAGGTCCGTTTTACACCTTTGCCCCTGAGCTCTTGATCTGGGGCCACACGTGCCCGGGGGTAAGGAGGTCATTTCCTCCTTTCCCATCTTCAACATCACGCTCTCCTATTGTTCATGAGCATGTGTTCCCCAGATCTAGGCTGCAGTCAACCCAGAGGTTGACTTGGAGCAACAGAGTATGGGAGGGCCATGTTTTGGAGAGGAATCCACCGCTGCTCTTCACTAGACTCACCAGCATCTCCAATTTCTTGAGAGGCGGTGCCAACAGAGAAGGAGAGGGGGAAGTTTTCCGCCAGAATAGAGAAGAAGAAAGGGGAGAAAATAGAGATTAGATGGCAGAATTAGAGGTTGCAATGGTTACCCTTTCTTCGGTCGAGTATCATGACGATAGTTGTGTCCTTGCATTGGATGCACATCCACCTATATAGCCATGGGGTCAAAAGGCATCTGGCTAGGGACCTATGAATTGGGTGAATCTTATGGAGATCTCCAAACTAGGTAAAACCTAGGGTCAGAGGGTGCGTTTCTTGCTCCCTAAGCCGATGGGCTAGTTTCCATGTTCGCTCGTGTATTAGATGATAGAGAAAATTGATTTATTTGTTAACAACTACTGCTTCGACTTTCCTGTTTGGGCTCGAGGTAGGTGACAACACAACCACCGTTGGATAAGAATCCAATGGTTGTGGTGTCACGTGTATCTTTTAAAGATATCTCTTTTAGGAAACAAAATCATGACATTTAAATGGAATCGATGATTATCCTTTCACTTTATGCAAACTCATAAAATCAATAACTCTCTCCTCATTTATCCTTTTTCAATAAAATTTTATGGGAAATTCTATTATGAATTAATCTACTTTTATTCCAAGTTTGAAGCTGAAACTCAAAAGTAATAACTCCTTTTCTTCAATTGCAAGTCAATGACTTAAAAAGCATGTATTATGTATCAAACCACATATTTTCTCTCTCTTTCTTCTCTATTTTCCTTATTTCGACTTTTATAAACATTATAAGGCAAGTGGAGTCGAAACCACTCTATTGTGGCCACCTATCTCATTCTAGAGAATTATATATATATATATATTTCTCATAAATACATTGCTTAACATCCATTATCATTTATCTTTCTCTATTATTTGGACTTTTTTGTTTTTCTTCTCTCTTATATTCATTATTGGATTAAGAAATTAGTAAAAATCATGAAATTCATACCAAAGGGGAAAATTGCAAAGAAACTCATTCTTTCAAGCAAAGCTCACAATCTTCTCAATTCAAGTCTATGTTCATACAATAATGACATTTCAATTATGAAAACATATGTAAAAATTGAGGTTGTAACAATAGACTTGTCTGGATTTAGTTGCATGGTCTGGTGAATGACCACTTGTGTGTTCTAAAGAGAATGTCAACCTCAAGATGCTCTATTTGGGCTTTGACGCTCAAAATGAAATTAAAAGGGAGGACGAGTCTGAAGATGTTGGTCGATTAGGTGGTGGTGGTATGCCTTGAAGATATCATGTCTAATTATTATTGAGGTAATAATAGGGTGTCGAGCTAGTTTGATGCAGATTGGCAAGCAAGAAAAGACACACTGATAGTAGTGTTAGGAAACACAAAAGAGGGAGTTCAAGTTGTTAGAGATCATCGAGGTGAAAGGATGCAGAGGGCGGGACATCATATCATCTGAGGAAGAAGGAGTTGTAGATCATGTTACTCTGACAGGGCGTCAGCTAGGAGGAGACATTGTTGGTTTAGTAGGTATCTTCATTGATCATGTTTGAGGAGTTGGAGGGCTGGAGGATGATGCACAGAGATTGAGAGGTGATGAAGGTGAGAGGCATAGACAGATTTAGTGGTAGGTCTCTATGGCGTCAAGGTCATATATATTGGTGGATTTAGAGAAATTATAGGCCATCTTCCTCTTCAGTCATTAGATGGATAGTCCATTGGTATGACATGTATGGGCTTATATAGGTGTTGGCTAGAGTTTCCAAGGTGTGTGGATAAGGAGAAGGGGAGTGGGGTAGAGGAGTTATTGGCATCTTGGTTGGATGTGAGGAGGTGGTCAACACAAGTAACATCTATCGTCGCCTTTTTTGTCAGGAAGGGGAGAGGTCACAATGGAGGTAAGAAGAAATCTTGAATCCTTTCAGGATCTTATTGGCCGTTTGGGGAGAGTATCATTTCTGCTCAAGGATTGTAACATGGGACTATCTGGTTATGAGGAGGGGGTTTGTCATCTTTGTCATTTCTCCAATAGGTTTGCAAAATGGCGAGGGCGGCTAGCCATTTTCTTTGTAGGTTCTGATGACTTTTCATCCTCTAACTAGGTAGGGATCCCTAAGCTAGATTCAAAGCCATTAAATTCCTGGACAATGGCAGGGGAGGAGGGGGAGAGAGATTCATTGTTTTCCCTTTAGTAATAGCAGTGATGGAGTCAGGGTATAGTGTAAGCAAGGGCATAGGGACAGGTCAACACCCATTTTGACTGTCTAAAGTTTGTATATTATTCATTTAAGATATTGATGACTTTGGGAATTTATATCTTATGAATTTTTCAGTTTTTACCCTTTAATGTTTAACATATATTGAATTTTACTGATGAATATTCTAAAAATATTAATTTCCATATTTATGATTTTTTAGGTGGCCAATAAGTGCACTCCATTAGTTAATTCAAAGGTAATCAATTAGTATTAAAATTTGTATTTTAGTGTGATTCTAAGATCGATAATCTATCATTGAGTTCAACTTATCAATTGTGATCCTAAATGGGAGGACTAGATCATGATGAGTTAAATTTGTGTTTTGGTACTTAGATTTCAAGATAATCCATTTAAGTTAAATTATGGTTGGAAATTTAGCAAAAGAAAAATTCAATTTAAGAGGATCATGTATAATATCACAAAACTAAATTTAGTACCAAGATTCTATATTATACAACTCTCCACCCCTTAAACATGATTTGTTCCTCTAAACCAACACGATCATGGTATAGTTAGGTACTACCCAGCTAGAAATCTCAATAGACATGTCAACTACCATGTAGTATCCTTCACTCTCTTAAACCTTAACTTGAACCTAACTATAGGTTTTAAGGATTTCATGTGACTCTCCTATAGGGTTTTTTTCATGACACCATGATTTTGACTTAGTTCAAGAAATAATTGATAAAATTCCATTTTCTACATATAGTATAATAAAGAAAATAATTTCTCTATGGAAAACATTTTGATGCAAATCTAAAAATGGCCAAAATCAATGCAAGAACTAAATCACAATCACCTCTTACCAACATTCACCATTCTAACTACTTGACTCAAATGGAAAATTAGGATTTCCAATGAATAAAGGGTCACTAGGGTGTCTTACCCATAGCATGGTGTCCTACTAATCAAGAATTTATAAAATGGAAATCTAGTCCTACTATTCTCTTTCAAACTACTAGTTTTCCGTGTGTTCTATTTTGGGTTGATAAAATTTGTTAAGATTTATAATTTCTAAGTAATAGGAATTGCCTTGGCCAGGTCGGTGTGTAAAGTTAGGAAACCCCACCACCACCTAAGTGGATTGGGAGTAATTTTGTCATAACCTTCACTAAACAAGCTTCCTTAGAGAATTCATATCATTCCACTTCATGGAGATGTTATTATTCATTAAGTAGTGTATTAGACAACTCATTTTTATTTAAGCTTCTATTTTTGTTTTAGGTAGATAAGGCTAGAAGAACTAGGGTTGGTTGTAAACAATTTGGTTGAGTCCTAGGTATACTAGTTACTAAACCCTATCTTCCAGGAGACATGCATTAGTGTCAGCTATTTATAAAATTAATAACATGTTGTAAAGATCCAATATATAGATCAAAAACTTACAAAATTGTAATAGAATATATAAACAAATGTTTTTACAATCATTCTTTACATAGAGTCACGAAAGCTTATTTATACATAGGACTACAAAGTAAGAATTTGAATAAGTCCTATTTACAATTCAAAGAGGGACATATCTTGCATGCCTCTTCGAGTTCTTCTTTGTATTACATGTCCATGAGTTCCCAGAGGGAATGAAACCACACATGTACCCCCAAGAAGGGAAACATAAGTCATCAAGGTTGGTGCTAAATCCAATTATTGAGCTATTTCAAAATAAATATTTATGGAATCAAATATAGATAAGTTTGATTGGTGGAATAAGGAAATAATAAGGACGTGAACTAGTTGCCATGCTAATTTCAAAAGGGTACAACAATTCAAAATAGTTACTAGAAATATATTCTCAAACTAATATCAAGATATCAATATTTTTAAAATGAAATGATTTATCCATTGGCACAAGCAGTCTAACATTTTGTCTTCTCCAATGGCTAGGTTCCTAGTGGACTCCTCTATATGAGAGAATAAAACTTTTGCTTGTAGGGGTAACCAGTACTTGGGGCCCTCTAATTGTCCATTATCCACTATACAGGGTCAAGGAATATGACTCGTCGAATATACTAAGCCAAAAATGTTAGCCAATATTCGAGTTTTTGGGTCAATATCAAAATCAACCAATATTTTAGTTACTCAACAATGTTTAACATTCAATTTAGTTGTGATGATCTTCAACATGAGAGAAATGATAATAACAAATTCGTTCACCATTTTTGCAAAATTATATGAATGAAAATAAAGAGTAGGGTAAATAATTAAATAACAGAATTGAGAATTTAGTACATGTTCCAATTGAGAATTTGCAATCAAAATTCTCACAATGATCAAGAATACCAATTTCTCACGAACATGTTGTTGTTTGAGCAGGTCACTAATTTTGGTTGATCAGTATTATGCATCATCCATACAATCATGTCTAGATACTATATTGACTTTTTTGGAGTTAGCCGCATGATCCAGTGAATGATCATTTGTGTGGTCTGAAGAGAGTGTTGACTACATGATGTTAAATTTAAGGGTTGATGCTTTGAAACAAATTCAATAGGGAGGGAGGAGGATTTTGGGGATGGTGGTTGATCACGTGGTGGTGATGTACCTTGAAGATATCTGATATGGTCATGATCGAGGTAATAAGAGGGTGTCGAGCACGTTTGATGTGAAAGGCAAGCAACCAAAGACATGCTGATGGTAGTTTTGGGAAATAATAAAGAGGGATTTCAAGTCGTCGGCAATCTAAGAGGAGTAGGATGTAGAGGATGTGACATCTGATTTGAGGAGGAAGAATGAGTTTCATATCATGTCAGTTTGACAGGGTGTCTATTGGGCGGAGAGACTACTGGTGCATCAGGTGTCTTTTTTTTATCATGGTCGAGGTCTTGGTGAGGCTCTGGGAGGATGCAAGGAGGTTCAAGGGAAATGAAGTTGAGAGATAAATACATATTTGGTGGCGGGTCCCTATGGTGACAAGGTTAGATTGGTGGATCTAGAGGAATTGCAGGTCATCATCATTTTCAGACGTAGGATGGATGGTCCATTTGTAAGACATGTATTGTAAGGACCCTGACCTCCGTTTAGGGTTTATCCTGTTTGCTTTGCTTAACTATAAAGACTCGATCTTTACGGTCAAATATTTACAAAATAATATCAAAAACATAAACAATCTTTGTTACATTCATGCTTGTACATCAAAGTCACGGAAGGTTACAAATATGATTACAAATTTAAGAAATAAAATGTATTCCTATCTAGTCTTCAACGGAGGACTACCCAGTGCATGTCTCTTCAAGCTCTTCCATCTATCACCTGCCCATGAGTTCCCAAAGGGAACGAAACCACACATGGACCCCATTGAAGGGAAAATAAGGGTCAGCAAAGCTGGTACTAAATTATTATATAGAGCTATTTGCAAAATATAGGTTCTAAGTATAAATCAAGGTAATATCAAATCTAGGTAAGGAACATTTGGTGGACTAAATTTGTCAAATCAAGAATAACAATATTTCAATGTTTGTATTTCAAGATCAAATTTCACAAGGCTATTCAAGATAGTTCAAGATATCAAATTACCAAAATATTTGCAATAATCAACTTTTGAATATTAAGGTTGAGCACTATCATAACATTTCCTTCAAGGGCAACAATGCCTTATGTTCAATCATCTATGAAAGAATAACATTGAGCCTAATTACTATGTTAACCAGTCGACTGGGGGACAACTAATCCATTACACATGTGCACAGGGCAGCGGGACGTACCCTACCTCAAGTGAGACAAAGCTCTAAGGGGCCAAAGCCCAAAGGGACCAATGTCCAGGGAGTCAAAACTCCAAATAGATCAATTCAAGTGCTATTATAATATTCAATGCATTCAAACAATAATCAATCTAAGGTGGTGAACTTTCAAAGAGGTAGGAAAGGCTTAAACAAGTATAGGGTTCACCACTAAACAATGTATAAGGCATTCAAGAGGGAAATGAACAACTCAATATAAAAATAGAGAATCTAGTACCTCAATTATTCAGGGCTCCAAGGATTGCATAATCATAATGTGTCTCCAAGAATTTATGAAGTGGTAGCTACAAAGAATAATAATGTTGTCACCATTTGACTTGGAATCAATATTGTTCAATCTTTTTCTATTTTTTGGTTTTTATCTCTTGTTAGGGTTTCTAGTTGAATTGAGTATATAATAAATTTACTAGTCCATTTACCTTATATTATAGATAACCACCACATAGTATTATTATTAACCTCATTCTATTCTTTCTCAAGGTTTGTCATGTTATTAAGTGGGCATAAAGTCATAAGTATATTTACATCCTTTCTAAGGTAGGGTCGTGATCACATATACATATCACTATTTGGTTAGAGACTATAATATTAGGTATATATGTCATCCTCACAATTACCTATTCAATTACCAAAATCCGTATTTTAGACTTTGATCTAATGTCCTACATTCTCTTTCTATTTCTAAAGTCCTCCATAGTGTTATAGCTATTGGCATTAATACATCAGTTTACCTTCATAATATACATACTAGTCGGATTATTACTTGGAAACAGTCCATTGAACTATATTAATATTATAATTTGTTATATACATAACAGGTTGCATTATCTAATTAATTACTATGAATATTGTATACTCACTGAGATTACAAACATCTATCTTGCTAATAAGATATATGGGTACATGTATATAGTGCAGTAAAACGATTAAGAATTGAACCTATTTACTAGGAATAGCCCTATTACCCAACAGCTATTATCTAAATCTTTCTTATTCATCAATCACGTAGCAGCTAGTTTGGAAAGCAGAGTGGATGTACGTGCACGGATTGCTGAATGCCAACATCAAGTTGTACTAGATTGATGTCATCTAATATATTAACGTGATTCAGTCTCATATCCATGAATGTTGTGATTACGATTTAACTATTAGTTATTCATCTTAATCTGAATGCAAAAGTAGAACACAGACTACTTACAGGTCATCTATTTATTGTTGATCATTTTGTAGATTCACTTTTTAGTAGTGTACCTATATACATACACACTGGTTTCTTACGTAGCTGTATAGATGGGCTTATTGTTTATACCTTCAAGTTTGCATTTAGTATATCACATTTATACTTCTTCTTAATACCATAAACTAAATGCAATGAAATACTAACCTACGCATGGTTGAGGTAGCGATGATCTGTAATTGTAGGTCTGCATTGTAGATCTGTGATGGCTTGCTGCAGATGGCCAAGTTATCTGTGAGGCGGCGAGGTTCATGGCAGCTAGCTGTGAAGTCCAGGGATCTGCTAGGGGTCGAGGGTCCCTATAGCTGCAGGGTTAGAAGTTGCATGTTTCTAGATCCAGGTCGTGTAACCGAGATGTGAGCCAACGTCGGGTGATTACAGGCTGATAGCGAGATGGTTGCAGGTCTGATCAAGGTTGGCACCACGGCGGGGAGGTTTGAAGCAGTAGTCACTGTGGTGTTGGTAGTCTGTCATCTGCTTTGTCAAGACCAAGTAATGGTGGCGGATTCGGGTGAGGCATCATTGATCATGGTTCAGAATAGTTGCAGGTCAGCGGTGAAGTGGATCGGTAGAGAACGGGGTCGTCGATTTGCAGCAGCAGTCCCGATGGCATCGAGGTGTTGTGGTGCACAGATGCAGGCCGACGGGATTGCGGCCAGAGGTGGAGGCTGCGGGCTTCACTGGTGGTGTCTAGATATTAGGGGAGCACGAGAATTAGGAGGAGGAGCAGTGGTTGTCATGGTGGAGGTCACTGATCTGCAGCTTGCCCAACCCGGCGGTGCTACACTTGTGGGCGGTCGAGCTTGGAGCAAAGCTTGCCCAGGCGAGGGCGCCCAGGTGTTGACGTTGCTGACGCCCAATGGTTACTGACAGGTTTAGGGAAAAAGGCGGTGGCGCTGTGATTGCTATGTGGAGGAGGTGGCGGTGTTGTGATTCATTGGTGGAGGAGCCGGGGTTCTTTGGTAGTCAGAGAGTAACACAGTAGTGGTGGAAGGAACTAGGAGCAGGCTGACGGCGATGAGGAGAAGATCATTAGGAGTTGTCTAGGGTGTTCGATGACACAATGAAGGAGAGGAGAGTCGAACCCTGCAAATTCGTCTGTAGTGGATTATCGACTTCCTGTTGCCAAAGTCAAGGATTCGTAGAACAGGCTTGGTATCTGTAGATCAGAGGCTCACGGTGGATGGGATTGGTTTTCTCATATATATAGGGCTAGGGAGAGACTAGGGGCATGGGGTTGGTGTGTCCACTGACGACGAGGAGATGAAGGGAGGAGAAGGAGGAGCTGACACATCAAGGTCCTGAATGTGGGTAATGGCACGGCCGTTTTTCGATCTGCAAAGATGCGTCATGGCGGCTCCCAACCTCCTAGGGTTCGGACCCTTTTGCAACATTACTATGAAGAGGGAGATGGGGGGGATTGAGGAGAGGGTGAGGAAGAGGAGCAGGAACAAACAGAGTTATTAGGTGCGGCCGTTTCAGTGCGCAAGGAGTAAGCGTGGACAAGTAACCCATCGGGGGTAACACGATAGTTTCCGGAAGATGAGATGACGCGTTATCTCATTTACCAGGAAACAAAGCTAATAACTATAGTCAATGAACTAATTACTAATTCTTTTTAAATCATATAACTTCTAAACGGAAAAACCAAATGTTGTGTGACTTTAACCATGAGTGTATTTCTTATTTGTCTAGTTTTTAATGATACTAGCGCCATCATTTATGACATATCCAACCTAATTACTCACATTAGCAATTCTAATATCAATTCTTTTAATGTAATTAATATTGATTCCAAATGAATAGTGGTTAAATTGATAGAACTATGTGGGTTCAAGGTCAAATCAAGGTATTGAGGCACAAAACATCATATTATAATAATTGATCTCAAATATAGAAATTGATACTCAAATAGGGACTAGCTTGCAAATATTATTTCGAGGGAGAGAAAAAGAATAAAGAATCAATCTTGGGGACTACTTAGTAACATTTTACAAGATCATTAATGAGATTTAAAATGAAGGAAGATTTTGCATATGAAATCATATATAGCTCATCATGGATATAAAACCTGAAATTGAGTATGTTACATTAACTCTAATGCTTAGTTGCTTGCTAATCACCTTTAGTGGTGATTAGGGTTGTTGGTGCTTTTTTGAGGTGCCACTTGCAATTAACCCAAGTCTAGGGTTTGTGGGAAAGTTTGTCACCTTATGAGGTGTTCCTCCCTCTCATTGCTTCCTCTAGTGTGAGAGGAAGGGTTGGGATCGTTGCTTGAGTTCCTTTGGGCTTGGTTGAGCCTTGGTGGGCCTTGTTGAGCTTTGCCTTTGCCTTTTTGGACCTTGTGACGGGCTAGAGTGCCTTGTGTCGGCCTAGGTGTGTCGTCCATGGCTGTGTCGCCCTGTGGTGTGTCGCCCAGGGTGTGTGTCGGGAAAGGAGTGGTGGTGTGTCACCCATGGACCCTTTGGCCCCTTTGACCTCGTTTGTGTCACCACTAGTGGACACTTGGCGCTTGATGCTTGCATGTGGCAATAGCCTTGGACATGTGTTTAGGGCATGTTGAGTGGTGGCTTTTCTCATGGACAAGTGTCCCTAGGTAGGCGACACCTTGCCTTGTCTTACCTTGGTTTCTCCTCCATCCTATTCTATATATGTGTTTCCTTTCCCTTGCTAAGGATCCCTTTAGTTCCTTAGTTTTCCCTCTCCCTTGGTGCACGACACCCTCTTCTTTTGCAAGCTTGGTGGTTGATCCTTACCTTGGAGTCTCCTTCTTCCTCTAGTGGTGGCCGAACCCTAGAGTGCCTTGCTCTTTTTCTTATGGTGGATCTTGGAGCTTGGTGCTAGGAGCTTGGAGCTTGCTTAAGGCGGGTTACATAACTCCTAACCCTAACTATACTACCTCTTCTATGTTCTTGTATGTTCCTTTCCCTGGAGATCAATGATATCTTGGTGGCCTTTAGAGGAATCGAACCCTAAAGAGAGGATGATGTTTTTGGTACTTGTGTGCCTATGGTATAGGAGTTTACCTACTGTAATGAAACAAAGAGTGCCTTAGACCCGGAAGAGGGTTTGGTAATAGGTTGTGAGGCCTTGTACCTTGTTGGTTGTCCTTGAGGAGGACTCGACTCAGAGATTTACTCAAATAGAAGAATGACAAGGAAGTGCATGACATACCTTGGACATGATTGATTCATGGTTAAGAGATTGAGCATGCAGTTGGATACCCAAAGGTGAACATAGGGTTCCTAGGCCTAAGAGGGGAAGCAGTGTATCCAATGCTCATGGTGATATTTGAGTCTCTATAGTTTCGAGCATGGTACTCTTAATGTGTAGAGGTAAAGGAAACCCCCTTAAGTTAAGGGTATGTTTGATGAACCCCTCACAACTAAGTTGATCTAATGTTGAGGATGAGAACAAGTATGACCTAGCATGGTTTAATAGGTGGTCTACTTGTGCCTTAGTAGTTGTTGGGTTTGGCATGCTCATGTGAATGTAAACCCTAAGGACAGTTGGGACCTTGTTGTCAAGAGTTGTAGTTTCCTCCCATCCTGGGAGAGGGACCCTTTGGTAGGGTGTATAGAAGTTTTGTTGGTTTTGAGGTAACCTAAAAGAGGTTCATAGGATCTTGAGAAGCTAAGTGAAAAGTACATAGTATGAGAATGAACCTGTAAGACCCATAGATAACCATCTCTATGTGCATGTGGATGTGTTACCATGGAGGTAACCAGTATGGGGCTTGATCAAGGTAGGAAGGTTGCCATGACCCCTATGAAGGGATGAAAGTCAGTCATGAATGTAGAGACAGATGATGAAGACTTGGCTAAGGTTCTAAGTTGAACATGTACTATAAGAAATCCCAAGTCTATCCTAGGGTCAAGTAGGGATAAGACCGATGAAAGTAGGAGTTGCCTAATTCCCTAGTTGCACATGACCATAGGGTCGGGAGGTAACAACTATCATTGTTTGAGGGTCATGGGTTAGGAGATTGATCACCTTCATGAACTCATGGGACCCAAAGGGCAGATGAGTAGGGCACTCTCTGATGCATGAGGGAAGAGGGATGACCCCAAAAAGTGTCGACACCCTATAGACCTAGAGGGGATGACCGAGGATTGTGTAGTAACCCAAGTAGAGACCAGTTTTCCATGGAAGCAACTTTGATATCATGATGTTGGTGATGTAGAGACAAGTGTGGCACATTTCAACTCAGCTTTAAAGGTGTATTGGCAAGGTGGGATGTACCATCTCTACTCTTGGAATAGGAAGAACTTTGTATTTGGACTGCAGCCAAATGCTTATTTCCTCTTGTTATGGGAGTGAGAGATAGGACAGTACGCATGCCATACACCAAGGATAAATGATAATGTGAGTTGGAATGTTGCTACGAGGTATGAGGATAGAGATGATAACATACCCTAGTGGATCGAATGATACATGGATGGTTTACAAACACTAAGAGTATTAAGGAAATCATCTTGTGAGGATGGCTTATCTTGAACTAAGTGGATTTTTACAAGTGTTACAAGCAATCACAAGGTGGAGCCTGATAACTAAGAGGATGAGCTCAGAGTGTTCTTGATGAAGATAGACTTAGAGTTTGAGATGAGATGATAAGTAGAACACATGGAGGTGTATGTGTTCAACATTACCTAACACCTAAGGATAAGAAGTGGTAATGAATGCTCTGGTTGAGATATAGCTACCTAGTTAGCTGGAAGCTAGAAGAAGTTGAGGTTGTTCAAATAACCCTATGTTTGGAAAGAGGATGTGTTTTGGCTAACACACAGATGTAACAAGATATATTGAACAAGATTAGTGGTTGTTTGGATAGGCAGAAGAATGATTGTGGAACCCTGGATACACTTCTTTGGATAGGAAGGTAATAAAACCCTGTTGAGAGTGGTTTAGGGTTTTCGAGGAGTCGATCTTGAGGAATCATGACATACAGGAGATCTAGTGAGCCAAAGCTCTTAGACAATAATTGATCTTTTGTGCCAATATCAAAGGAAACCAATATTTCAATTACTAACCACAATTCAACATTCAATTCAGTTGTGGTGACCTTCAACATGAGGGAGAGCTAATAGAAAATTAGTTCACCATTTTTGCAAAACTATAAGAATGAAATTCAAGAGGGAGATACAAAGTTTAATAAAAAAAATAGGAACTTGGTACCTATTCTAATAGAGAATTTCCAATCAAGATTCCTTCAAGGATCAAGGATTCCAATTTCTCAAGAATCTATTGTTGCTCAATAATATTAATTAATCAGTAGTCTGGATCAGCTGGTAAATCATATAAGAGTTTTCAAGTTACTATAGAGACTTGTCTAGAGTTATCCGCATAGTCTGTTGACTGACCTTTGTGTGGTCTAAAGAGAGTGTCGACCTCAGGATGCTATATTTGGGCTTTGTTGCTTTAGACCAAATTCAACAAGGAGAGAGGAGGAGTTTGGGGGTGTTGGTCGATTAGTGATGGTGACGTGTGTGAAGATATTTGATATGATCATGATTGAGGTAAAAAGAGGGTGTCGAGCAAGTTTGATGTGGATTGGCAAGAAAGAAAAGACATGTTGTTGTTAGTGTTTCAAAACACTAAAGAGGGAATTCAGGGCATCAAAGATCTGAGAGGTAGCAAGATGGAGAGAGAGCAACATCAGATTGGAGGAGTAAGAAAGAGTTGTAGATCCAGTCAATCTAGCAATGCTTCTGCTGGGTGGAGAGACTGTTGGTGTAGCAATTCTCTTTGTTGATCATGGTCAATGTCTTTTAGGGGCTACAAGAGGATGCAAGGAGGTTCAGAGGTGATGAAAGTGAAAGGTAGAGACAGATGTGATGGTGGATCTCTATGGCATCATGGTTAGATTGGTGGATCTCGAGGAATTGTAGGTCATCATCATCTTTATTCGTAGGATGGATGGTTAATTTGTACGACATGTATGGGCTTATATAGGTGTCAACATTAGGATTTATAGGGTGTTTATATGATGATGAGAGGAGCGGGGAAAAGGGGTTAGTGGAATTTTGGTTGGTTGTCATCATTGTTTTCATCAAGTGGGAGGGAGTTTGCAATGCAATTGAGAAGAAGGCTTGAATCCTCTTTGGATCTTGTTGGTCATTTTGGGAGAGTATTGCTTCTAATCAAGCTTTGTAATAGGGGCATGTCTGATGAAGAGGAGGGTGTTTGGCATCTCTGCCAATTTTCTATCAGGTCTACAAAACTATGTGGGCAGCTGGTAGTTTTCTTTGTAATTGATGGTTTTTCATCCTCTGACTAGATAGGGAGTCCTAAGCCAGATTCAAAGACATTGAATTCTTAAACAATGTTGAGGGAGGAGGATATGAACTCATTATTTCCCTTTTGTAACATTAGTGATGGAGTCGGTGTATAGGGTAAGTGGGGGTTAGGGATGGGTCAAAGATGATTTTGATAGTATAAACTTTGTATATTTTTCATTTAAGACCTTTATGACTTTAGAAATTTATATACTATAAATATCTCATCAGTTTAGTGTCAAATTTTCAACATAAATTGAATTTGTATTGACCGAAATTATAAAAATATTAATTTCCATATTTATGATATTTGAGGTGGCCACTAGATGCCCTTCCTTAATTAATTCAAGGTAATTCTTCAATACTCAAAATTGTATTTTATTGTGATTACAAGGCCAAGAATCTATCATTGAGTTCAACTTTTCAATTGTGGTCCCAAATGGGATGACTAATCAAGACGATGTAAATTTTCATTTTCATACTCAGATTTCAAGATAATTCTATGAAGTTAAATTATAAAAAGAAATTTAGCAAAAGAGAAATTCAATTTCGTAGGATAATGTATAATATCTCAAATTTTAGTTAGTACTAGAACTCGATATGTTACACTTAATGTTCAATATTTCATGATCAAGTGGATTTTCTAAGATAAATATTATCTCAATATCATATATTGACTCACATGAGCATGCCCACATATCTTGTAGTCTCACTCATTGAGTGGTCTAGGATATCACTCCAATAAAAGGGATTCATTCCATCTATATTACTCACAATAATCCACATGTGTCACGGTTCCCCAAGAACCACATGTATGGAAACCCTTATTTAAGGTGTTTAATAGTGTTAAAGTGCATCGAACAACATGTTATCATTTTAGTGACTTCGGGTCTAAGGACTAAAATCACCATTGTCACATGAGATATATTTTTTAGTTCTATTTATGGCTTCCATGTATAATACTCAAGTTGGGTTAGTACAATACACATGCTCATACAAGTACATGTTTGATTTGATATCTGATATCATAGCTAATAAGACATTCATCAATCAACACACACAATAGTATTAGTGCATAATTGTTATCCTAATTTGCACAATAACATATGACTAGGGACATAAACAAAAATATATATTATTAGATCACACATGATCTCATGCTCAGGACTGCAACTTAGAATCACATGTCATTGAGTCATACATTCATAGGACATTATTATATTTATTCATGATCTTATATTAAAAAAATAATAATTGAATTTGCATTTGTTAGTAATCAAATTGATTACAAAGTGTGCCATCAAAATCATCCTCGGTTGGCTCTCAAGGCATACTTCCAATAGTCTTCCACTTGTACTAGGACCAAATAGTCATGAACCTAAGTCCAATTTATCTAATATGACGATCATTATTATGTTGTGAAAGTACTTTTGTCAGAGGGTCAACAACATTGTTGTAATGACCCCACCCCTGGGTAACCTCCAATTATGGAAGACCAAGAAGATAAAGTCATTATCCCAAAATAGGATCATATGGTTCTGCAAATAATAAAAAATAATTAATAAATTCTACCACAACTAAGCTTAAAATAGGATTAAAAAAATCTTTTTCACATACCTTACAAAATATAGGATTTTAGGAGCTTTACCCCGGATAGGACACTAACTATCTACAATCCTCTAATCATTATTTAACTTTATTCTTTCAATGACACTTTAAATGATTATCTACTTTCTGATAAGCATGTAACCGCATATGACCTAAAATGCCAAAAACAAAACATTGGTCAGTATATTGAATTATACTGGTATCTAGGGGAACCAAAAGCTTGCATCTATTTGTAACAACATATTGCAACCAAATTATTTCTTAACAGATCAAAATTTATATCTCAAACATAACTACTCAATCCTAACATATCCTTCCCTCTGTGTTGTCCCTATAGTGGACATGGATACTGCCTTTCTCATAGGGTAGATCCCAAATAGCCCCTTTTGATCCTACCCCATGGGTAGACCAAGAATAGAGCTATATAGTTGTATGATCCTACCAAAAGGTAGACCAAACATCAACTCATGATAACGTGATGATCCTACCCCAAGGGCAGACCAATAACTAGGTCATCCATCTCTCACAACTACTTAGAGCACAGAGGAGGACTAGGATATGAGCTAGTCATGCACATATATTTATGGTGATAGCCATAGTCACTTTATAGTTGCATGAAATAAAAGTCAACCAAGCAGTTAATTTCAAGCAACCAGTAAAACCTCAGAAATCATCGTGAAACTAGAGCATTTAGCCATAAGCATAACCGCGTACCTGATTATGAGTCAAAAGAAGCAAGATATCCAAATCCAACTAGATGTTCAATCAAGCAAGCTAAGCAACCAAATCAAGCAACCCTTGATCCTGAAAACATGTATAACACCTAATTGTTACCATCACATCCCAAACAACTCCTTATTGTCTTGGGACACATTTCTAAGGTTTCTAAGATTCATTAGGATTCATTAGGGTTTCTTAGATCGATTTCTCAATCTTTATCATGTTTAGGTCAACAAACCCCAAAATAACTTTTCTACTCATAAAACCCTAATTACTCAAATTATCCATATTAAGGTCCCTTTATTCTCAATTTGTCTTAGGATCATCATATCTCTTTTTTATTCATGGATTTTTGAAATAAAAACCATTAAAAGTCATATTCACCAAAATTAGGGTTTCTAGGCCCATTAATGTACTGAGAACCCTAAAACAAGCATACTATGTAAGAAAATCATCTTTTGGGATCTAAATCTTTTTATATTAGCAACAAGTTAATATTCACTCAAAATAACCAAGGAACATTATTAAATCCAATTATCATCAAAACTAATGGTTTTTCATTAATTCAACCATTAATAATGACACTTTATACACTTTTCAAATTGCAAGAAAAATCAAGCTTCAATTATAATTTTAATGGATTCTACATTTTTTATCAAAAGCCATATATTATATGCCTTAATCTGATTGTCCTATCATTAGTTACGATTTTTACAATAAAACTCATTTCTCAACCAATCAAAGTTGCCATGTATAATTGAGTTATTTTAGGTTGCGCCATCGGGGCCAAGCTTGAGCCAACCAGCTCACGCCACGATGGTGCCCAGGGCCTGTGAGGAACCCGCCCAAGAAACAACAGAAAAATGTGAAAGGACCAAGTTATCCTTACCTGCAAAGAAAAGAGTTGGGGCAGATTGGAAAAATCATAGGTTGTATTCAACCTTCGCTCGCACGCATGCAACATTGCCTAGGCTAGTCAACTCTGCCATTGACTCTGGCATTTTGATCCCCTGAGCATCACGTGGAGACCTTGTCACCTTCACCACCCTGAGCTGAACTTGTTGATAGCTTAAATTTGTCCAGGGGTGGTTGGGACCAATAAGTCATAAAGGTGTCTCCTCCAGTTAGCTGACGACAAGAACAAACGATGAGGATAGGGCTAAGAGTGAAATTGAGCATAGGGAACAAAGCATGAGGTTGAGGGGAGTCTCGTAGATGAGTTGATGTTCTCATTGGGACCTCTACCCTCCTTATATAGCTTTGGGTCTCTGGTGTGGGGAGTCATTCTCCCTATGAATTGAGGAAAATGTGAGTTTCCCTCCAAAGAAAACCAAACCCAGGATAGATCGACTTGAAATTGTATCTCGATCACAATGGGAAAGTTTCCACAGGCTCATGCATTAGGATACGCAATAATTGAAGAAGAAGCTTCTCCTGTTCCAACTCAACCTAGGACTTAGACAATGACTCGACACCATCAGATTTGTGAGATTGACGACCCAGATCATCCACGCCATCCACAAGACCAGATTATCAAATCCTATTATTGTGACATTTAATGCATGTATATTTGATAATCATATCACTTTAGGATTTCTATGAAAGTCCATATCTCTCCAACTTTAAATCCTTTTGCTTCCAAATTTTAAGGAAACTTTTTTGATAACTTTATTTACTTGTTGCCATGTTTGGAGTCAAAACTCAAAAATAAGAGAGGTTGTACTTCGTATGCAATTTATCTATTCAAAAGGAATATTTTAATTCATATTTTCTATCTCTTTATCTTCTATTCCTTTATTTGGATTATTTTTACCATTATTGACCCAGTGGATTCAAAACCTAATCCATGAAGGTCATCCATACCACTTCGTGGAGGATTCTACATAATTCTTTCCATCATCTTTATTTCTTTTTCCTTTTATCTATTATTAGATTTCTTTTATCTTTTTCTCCCCTTTTATCACATTGGACTCACTAATTTATTAGGATCCACGAAATTACTCATTCAAAGGAAATATTGCAAAAGAACCCATTCATTGAGCATAAATCATATGATTTCCATGCATACACATTTTATTGGGAAAATTGCATTTCAAACCATACAAGCAAAAATTGAGGTTATAACATCCTCTTCCCCTTAAAGGAATTTTGCCCACAAAATTCAATCAATCAAGAAAAAAAATCACGATAGGCCTTTTCCATGTCCGTCTTCAGCTCCCATGTGGCTTCATCCTCTCCATGGGGTTTCCAAAGAACCTTTACCATCTCTACCTTTTTATTCCTGAGCTCTTTCACCTTGGTATCCAGTACCTTCATAGGTGACTCAGGGTATGTCAGCCTCCCTTGGAGTTCAATAGGTTCAATGCTCATTACATGGATTGGGTCCTTCACATAACGCTTTAGATTGGACACATGGAAAACATCATGCATCATACTATACTGAGGGGATAAGGCCAAACAACAAGCAACCACCAATCCGTTCCAAAATCTCAAACAAACCCACGTATCGGGGACTCAACTTTCCTTTGTTCTTAGCTATAGCTTGGAGGGGTCGGATTTTCAAAAACATGTGTTTGCCCACAATGAAATGCAACTCAGTCCGCTTCACATCAACATATGAATTTTGTCAATCCTGGTCTCTCTTCAACCTTTGCTTGATCGGATCGACTTTGTCAGCATACAACTATAGCTCCTCTGACCTCAACAAGGTCCTCTCAATGACATTATCCCAGTGGAGTGGTGACCGACATGGCCTCCCATAGAGGGCTTCATACGGAGGCATCTCGATACTGGCCTAGTAGTTTTTATTGTAAGAAAACTTAGCGAGGGGAAGTTATTGTTCCCATGATCCACCCCAATCGATCACACATGCTCGCATCAAATCCTCTAAATTCTGGATTGTCCTTTCCGACTGTCCATCTGTTTGGGGTGATAAGCTATGCTAAACTTTAGTCTAGTGTCGAGTTCTTCTTGCACCTGCTTCCACAACTTGTAAGTAAACTTTTGGTCACTATCAGAAATGATCGAACTCGAAACACTATGCAGTCATACAATCTCTCTGTTGTAAAGCTCAACTAGATCTTTTACTTTGGAAGTGGTCTTTAAGGCAAGGAAATGCGCCGACTTGGTAAGGTCATCTACCACAACTGATATTGCATCATGACCTCTCTTGGTCTTGGCGAGACCCACCACAAAGTCTATGGTAATCTATTCCCATTTCCCCTTTGGAATCTCAATCGATTATAGCAATCCACTGGGTCGCTGGTGTTTAGCCTTCACCATTTGGCAAGTGAGACAATTGGCCACATATGTCGGCATATCTCTATTCATTCTAGGCCACTAAAAGTACTGTTGCAAATCCTTATACATTTTGGTAGTGTCAGGGTGTACCATGTACTTAGAACCATGGGCTTCTTTCAAGATATGATCCTTCAACGACGAATCTTCAGGAACCCAAACACGACACTTGTTGTGGATTCCACCATCTACTCCCACTAAGAGATGGGTCTGAGGTTTCTCTAACAAACCTTTCATCTTATCAAGCTCTGGGCTGGCTAACTGGGCAGCTACCAACTCGGTCAATAGGTCTAGTTTAATCTAGATGTTAGCTACTCAGATCTAGTCTTCTAGTGAATGCAGTATCCACCCATCAAACTCTTCTAGTCCTCTCCACTAGCTAGACAAGTCTGCTGCACACATGAGTTGTTTCATGCTAAGACCATCTACTACAACATTAGCCTTTCCAGGGTGATAGGCGATGGTGAAATCATAGTCTTTCATATATTCCATCCATCATCTCTTTCTCAAATTTAGGTCCCTCTGAGTCAGGAGATACTTTAGGACCTTGTGGTCGGTGAAGATTTCAAAGGTGGCTCCATATAGATAGTGTCGCCAAATCTTCAGGGCATGTAGAATTGCAGCCAACTCTAAATCGTGTGTTGGATAGTTCACTTCATTGGGCTTGAGCTGTCTAGAGGCATAAGCAACAACATGCGTATTTTTCTCTAGCACACATCCAAGCCCCATCTTTGATGCGTTGGTTAAGATCATAAAACCTTCATTACCGGAAAGTAGAGTCAACACCGCAACTGTAGTTAACTTCTCCTTCAACTCTTAGAATCGAGCTTCACATAAATTTGACCACACAAACTTCTCATCCTTCTGGGTGATCTTGGTGAGTGGCAAAGCAGTCTTTGAGAAATATTTTATGAAGTTCCAATAATATCCAACCAATCCTAGAAAGTTGTGGATCTTAGAAGGGTTCTTCAGTATACGTCAATCTCAGATGGCTGACACTTCAGCTGGATCCAATGTGATTGTACCTCCGGATATGATGTGTCCAAGGAATATGACACAGACTATCCAAAACTCAGACTTTGAGAATTTCCCATAGAACATTTGCTTTCTCAAAATATCAAGGACTCTACCAAGGTGTTCATAGTGTTGCTCTAGGTCACCAGAGTAAACCAAGATGTAAACTATGAATTCTATGATAAACGAGTCAAGGAAGGGTTGGAACACACTGTTCATGAGGTTCATAAACACACTTGGGGAATTGGACAACCCAAAAGGCATAACCACAAACGCATAATGGCCATAACATGTTTGAAAAGTGGTCTTTAGGATGTCCTCACTCCTGACTCGCAACTGGTGGTACCTGGACCTTAGATTAATCTTTGAAAAGACTCAAGCATATTTAAGCTGGTCAAACATGTCATCTATGCGGGGTAAAGGATGCATGTTCTTAATGGTAGTCTAATTAATCACCTGGTAGTCTATACACATCCTGAGTAATCCATCCTTGTTCTTCACAAAGATGACTGGTGCTCCCCATGGTGATGTACTAGGTCTGATAAAAAAAATTTCTAGCAGTTCCTGTAGTTGTTTCTTCAACTCGAGAAACTCAACAAGGGCTATCCTATAAGGTGCTCTCAAAATAGGGTTTGTCATAAGAGCTATCTCTATCGAAAAGTATTCCTCTCTCTCAGGAGGAATCCTAGGAAAATCATCTGGGAACACATATGTGTAGTCCCTTACTACCTCTATTTCCTCTAAGGGTTGCACCTTAGGCTCTGGCTTGGTAACGACTGCTAGGAGAGCTTGACAACCCTTAGTTATCATCATCTCTGCCTTCAAGGCTGACACATACAAGATAGTGGTAGCATCCTTCCTACCTCTAATGGTGAATGGTGGATGACATGGTCTAATTATTATTACTTTCTTTTCCCTACAATCGATATTTGCCTTGTAAGTATTGAGCCAATCCATAACGATGATCACATCAAAGTCATTCATGTCAAGGAGGGTAAAATTGGTAGGGAACTCATGATCCTGATACTTAATAGGTATTACTGGGGTTTTTAAAAGAGATGTAAAGATTCGACCACTCGGGTTGTGACATCCAAAATATATCCGAAATCCTTGATATCCAAACAAAGCATAGTTGCAAGATTTCTCAAAATGAAAGTATTTGTATAACCAGAGTCAAAAAGAGCTTTTACATTGTGTCCCATGACTTCAATCATGTCTACAATGTTTTTCATAATTTTTTAGACCACTACATGTGTATCTTAAAACACAAAAGAAAATTATATCGGTTATTACCCTCTATTAACCGATTAGCATTAGCTTGAGCCTCCTCATTGTTGATAGAAACTCGAGCTTGTCTTCGCTCTCTAGTAGGTGAGGATGCAACTATAGGTTGGGCTACTACATGTGGGGATGCTACAGGGCTTGGGCCTCTCAGGTCTAGAAAAGGGAGGTTGGCTTGGAGGTGTCCCTCTTACTGGCACTGGTAACACACCTTCTTCTTGTAGAGACACTCGCCTGAATGTCATTTCCTGTAGGTGTGACACCTAGGACGGTTGTTGTCATTGCATGGTTTTCCTGTACCTCCATACTTTCCCTTGTCATGATTGCGTCCTTGTCCTTTCTTATGATCATTCTTTGGGCTAGAGGTGCCTTCAGTGAACCCCAAGTATCCTTTGGACGGGTTCTGAGAAGGCATCACCATCTTCTCCATATCCAATGCGGTGTTGTAGGCATCGATGAAGGTTGTTGGTTTGCTCGCCATCACATGAGGCTTGATGGAAAAATGTAAACTCTCTATAAAATGGTCCACCCATCTTTCCCAGATCATCATGTATCTGAATCGCTCCAGGAGGAGAAACTTCCGGCCAAAGTCTGCGATAGATAGGTTACCTTGGATCAAGTTGGTGAACTCCCTTTCCTTCTCCTTCTTAGCTGAGATTGGAATGAATCTGGCTATGAAGATAGTCCTAAAGTTGGTCCATGCCATCGGTTCCTCATTCAAATCTCGACCCATGATGTGGTTCTCCCACCAGATCTTGGCTACTCCTTCCAAGAGGTGAGCAGCAAACGACTTGTTCGGATGCACCTCCAGCATGCAGAAACCGTTCTCAATTGTTCGTATCCAAGCATCTACTTTGTTGACCACCTCAGTCTTATCCTCTCCCTAGAACTTCTCAATGTTCAGATTGATGAAGTCCAGAATGGTGACTCCAAGACAGGGATGAACAGGAAGTGGCTCACCATTTCCATATCTAGCTATATCCCTAAAGGCCAGGGAACTAATGGCCTCAGTTAGCTTCTTCTATTGTTCCATCCAGAGGGCATCGGGAGTGTGGACTATTACTATAGCTCTTGGGCCACCAGTTGGGTTCTCCTTAGGCTTGACTTTGACTTCAGACATTGGTTCCTCCTCCCAGTTCATCTCTGGATTGTTGAAGGGAACTGACTTAGGGTCCAAGCCTTACTCTGAGGCCTCATTGGGTCTCTTCCTCTTCCTCAAGGACTCATCACTGTGGTCTCTTATCCTCTTCTCAGAAGATCCCTTTCTCTTGCGAAGGGACCTGCCTCCAGAAGGGTTCTCAGCAACATCATAGGGAACAACTACGGTCTTGACATGGGCCATGCTGGTTCACACAAGTTAAAATCTTTTAACCACAGATTTATAACTTGGAAAGATACATAAGCTTTAAACTTACATCTGTGTCATCTTATTTACATGCATTTTATTATTTGGTGGAGGATTCCCTAATCCTTAACACTCTAAATTCCCACACATAGGAGGTGGTGGAGAGAGAGAGAGAGAGAGAAAAAAAAACTAGAAGAACTTAAAATTTCTCCAGAGATAAGAGTTAGAGAAGGGATGAAAATAGATGATAAGACAGAGGTATCTTATTTTGAGTCAAATCCTCAGATTTTGTCTAGGAATTCACACGGATTCTGGGATTCCTCATAAACTGACTAGCTGGAAAGGAAAATCTTACCATCCCCCAAATCATGATCCTTCTCTAAACACCTCCATCTTAGGAAAATTCTCTAATAACTCTCTTGAGCTCTAAAGAATTTGAAAATTTTAATAATTATTAGATATTATATGGAAAACCATGCTCTGATACCAAATATAATGACCCCACCCCTTGGTAACCCCCAATTAAGGAAAATCAAGAAACTAGAGTCGTTATCCCAAAAAAGGATCATATGGTTTTGCAAATAATAAAAAATAATTAATAAATTCTACCACAACTAAGCTTAAAACATGATAAAAATTCTTTTTCACATACCTTGCAAAATATAGGATTTGAGGATCTTTACCCCAGATAGGAAACTAACTATCTACAATCCTTCGATCTTTATTTAACTTTATTCTTTCAATGTCACTTTAATTGATTATCCACTTTCTGATAATCATGTAACTGCATGTGACCTAAAATGTCGACAAACAAAACATCGGTCAGTATGAAGAATTATACTGGTATGTGGGGGGACCAAAAGTTTGCATCTATTTGTAACAACATATTGCAACCAAAATATTACTTAACAGATCAAACTTTACATCTTTAACATAACTACTCAATCTTAACATATCCTTGCCTCTGTGTTGTCCCTGTAGTGGACATGGATACTACCTTTCTCATAGGGCAGATCCCAAATAGCCCCTGTTGATCCTACCCTACGGGTAGACCAAGACATAGAGCTATATAGTCATATGATCCTACCCAAAGGTAGACCAAACATCGACTCATGGTAGCCTAATGATCCTCCCTAAGGGTAGACCAATAACTAGGTCATTTATCTCTTACAAGTACTTAGAACTAAAGAGGAGGACTAGGATCTTAGCTAGTCATGCACATATATTTATGGTGATAGCCATAATCACTTTATTGTTGCATGAAATAAAAGTCAACCAATCAGTTAATTTCAAGCAACCAGTAAAACCTCAGAAGTTGTCATGAAACTTGAGTGTTTAGCCATAAGTGTAACCACATACCTGATTATGAGTCAAAAGAAGCAAGATATTCAAATACAGACATCAATCAAGCAGGCTAAGCAACCAAATCAAGCAACCCTTGATCCTGAAAACATGTATAACACCTAATTGATACAATCACATCCCAAACAACTCATTATTAACTTGGGACACCTTTCTAAGGTTTCTAAGTCCCATTAGGATTCATTACAGTTTCTTAGATCAATTTATCAATCTTTATCCTTTTTAGGTCAACAAACCCTAAAACAACTTTTCTACTTATAAAATCCATAATTACTCAAATTATCCATATTAAGGGTCCTTTATTCTCAATTTGTCTTAGGATCATCATATCTCTATATTATTCATGGATTTTCTAAATAAAAACCATTAAAAGTCATATTCACCAAAATTATGGTTTCTAGGCCCATTAATGTACAAGGAACCCTAAAACAAGCATACTATGTATGCAAATCATCTTTCTGGATCTAAATCTTCATTTTTTTGACAACAAGTTAATACTCACTCAATATAACCAAGGAACATTATTAAATCCAATTATCATCAAAACTTATGGTTTTTCATTTATTAAACCATTAAAGATGACACTTTATACATATTTTTCAAATTGCATGTGTAATCAGGCTTCAATTATATTTTTAATGGATTCTACGTATTTTTCTGATCAAAAACCATATATTATATTCCTTAATCTGATCGTCCTATAATTAGTTACAATTTTTACAAGAAAACTCATTTCGTAACCAATTAGGAGTTGCCACGTATTTAACTGTGTTATATTAGGCCACACCAACGGGGCCAGACTTCAATCAACTGGATGGTTCCATGGAGAAACTTGGGTCCCACGAGGAACCCTCCCAAGCAACAAAAGAAAAATGTGAAAGGACCAAGTTATCCTTACCTGCAAAGAAAAGAGTCGCGGCAGATGGGACAAATCACAGGTTATCTTCAACATTCACTCGTACTCCTACAATGTCGCCTGGGCTAGTCAACTCTGCCATTGACACTAGGATTCTGATCCCCTGAGCATCATGTGGAGACCTCATCGCCTCCCCCACCCTGAGTCGAACTTGTTGATAGATTCAATTTTTCTGGTGGTGGTCGGGACCAACAGGTCATAGAGGTGGCTCCTCCAATGAGTTGATGATGAGAAGGAATGATGAGGATGGGACTAGGAGCAAAATTGAGTGTAGGGAACAAAGTGCGAGGTCGAGGGGATTCTCGCAAATGAGTTGATGATCTCGTTGGGACCTCTACCCTCCTTATATAGCTTTCGATCTCCAATGTGGGACGTTGTTGTCCCTGTGAATTGGGGAAAATGTGAGTCACCCTCCAAAGCAAACCAAACCCAGGATTGATTGACTAAGAATGGTATCCTGATCAGAATGGGAATGTTCTCACAAATGATCGTGCATCAGGGTACAAGATAATTGGAGAAGAAGATTTTCCTATTCTCACTCAGCCTGGGACTTAGAAGATGACCCGACACTATCAGATTTGTGAGATTGATGGCCTAGATCATCTGTGCCATCCATAGGGCCGGATTATCAAATCCTATTATCGTGACATTTAATGCATGTATATTTGATAATCATATCACTTTATGATTTCTATGAAAATCCATATCTCTCCAACTTTAATCCTTTTACTTCCAAATTTTAAGGGAACCTTTTTGATAACTTTATTTACTTGCGTGCCAAGTTTGGAGTCAAAAATAAAAAATAAGAGAGGCTTTTCTTAATATATAAGTTATCTATTCAAAATGCATATTTTAATTCATATTTTCTCTCTCTTTATCTTATATTCCTTTATTTGGATTCCTTTTACCATTATTGACCCAGTGGATTCAAAATTGAATCCATGAAGGTCATCCATACCACTTCTTGGAGGATTCTACATAATTCTCTCCATCAACTTTATTTCTTTTTCCTTTTATCTATTATTAGATTTCTTTTATCTTTTTCTTCCCTTTTATCGCCTTGGACTCACTAATTTATTCAGATCCATGAAATCATTCATTCAAAAGAAATATTGCAAAATAAACCCATTCATTGAGCATAAATCATACAATTTCCATGCATACACATTTTAATGGGAAAATTGCATTTCAAACCATACAAGCAAAAATTGAGGTTATAACAATTGCTTTCTATTGGTACTCTGCAAATCCTCACATCTCCTGGTTGTAATATCTCTAGTATGATATGGTAGTGTCTTTGTCAGGAATGGAACTCGAGAGAGGATCCACTCCCTACTCAATTTGAAGAATAAACCATCTAATTCAAACACACTAAACATTTATGATGGAATAGGTGTATTTTTTTCTCTCAACTAATGGTATACAAGACCAAAGAATAGAAGAAAAATAAAATGAATATGTTAAATTTACAAGATTACATAATAATCTCCCATAAGTGGGCCTTACATGAAAGAAACAATTTTAAGATCTAGGCAGAGGGATATTCAAGCTATTACAAGTCTATCTCCCATAAGTCAGCTCCACTAAGCCAGGTCCATGTCATCGTGTCATGTACACCATGACCTTCACCTATGGGGTTGGAAGCATACCCTGCAAACCAAACATGTGGAAGTTGTCAGCACAAAAATGTTGGTATGAATATATTAATAGGGATTGAGAAATATTATGGGAAAAGGACAACAATTAAATATTCAAGGCTTCCATCAAAGAGGTAATGTGAACATATAAATGGATATCAAAAGGAAACAATACAAGGTATACAAAAGATGCACTTGCAATATATCCAAATACTAACAAGATGTGCCACATAAGCACAATCAAATAAACTAGGGCACTTAACCATTCATAAACAATAATCAACTTGAATGCAAGTGAGATAAACATAGCACTAGTGAAATATAAATAAACAACAAAGGCTAGGGCACATAACCCTAAACTTGATACAATATGGAACATAACCAAACTCACCAATATATAAAGTGGGCCAAAAATCTTGCTATGGGGAACACATCCTCCATCCCAAACCATAAATGGCATGTAACCGTGATGCACTGAGTTTTAGCCAGTTTCTACAGGATATTTTTCTATGCTATTAGTGCATAATTGTTCATTTTGAGATATTTAATTCATTGTTTATTATTAGCTTGTGAGTTACTATTTCATTAAATATTGAGTATGTTTACCAAATTATGCTAAATTATCATCTTTAATTCAAACTTATTTTGATTTATCCTTGTTTTAGGTATTCGAGCATTTATATGATAGCTTTGTGCCATCAACACCTATGTCTATGGTACCGACAAGACACAAAATTCCAACATCAAATTCTAGAAATCTCAGTGCTATTGAGGCCACTCTCAGTGCTACCAAATATAGAGTCCATGCTACCAAAGAAATGAGTCGGTGCCACTGACATATCATTTAGAGGGCATTAGTAACTCAAATTAATTGCTTCGGTTCCATTGACGCCCCAGTTGCTAGCATCGACTTTAGCACCTCGATCAAGTCAGAACTTTTAGAAAGCAACAACAGTCTATCAACACCCTCATCGATACTATCAACACATTTTGAGGGTTTCAAGTTAGCTGGCAACTCAATGCCACCAACATCATGTTGATGGTACCAACTTCACGTAATCTGTGTAGATTGAAAATCACGATAGATCCAATAGCTTTGACTTAATGATAGTAAAGCCCTACATATGACCTAAGGGGGCTTCATCCAAATAGATATATCATGTTTAGTAATGTTGTAACATATCACAAAGTCTGGAGAGGAGGAGATGAAGGAGATAACCATGGAGTGGATGCTCCAAGTACTTTTGGATGGGAGATTTTCAGCCAAAATGTTTCAAATCAAAGTATCTACTAGAGGGAATCGATGTGATGACTTCTCTAGGGGTTTTTACATTAGTTCTCTAATGTTTAGCCTAGTTTCTTTCTCTTCTTCTCTTTATATAATGATGGCAATCATGCAGGGCTAGACCCCAAATTCCATAGGACCCTGGAGTAGCCCGGTATCTCTTTGTATTTGAATTTCATGAATATATAACTTATTTCCTTCATTCTAGATGTAAATCTATAATTTCTTTTCCAATTGTTTGTGCTTGATCACCACAATCAATATAATACTTGCTAATTTCTTCAAGATAGGTATTAGTGGTTGGAAAAGTTATAGATTTAGACATCTCATGTTGCACCTTGGGAGAGGGCTTAAGGTCATGAAAGAACAACCTAGAGATATCGATAATGCACCTAGCTAATTATTAAACTTCTAAAGAAGTGGGATTTGTTTTAGTTTAGGTAGTGTATTACGATGTAGGAGTGGGTAACACTAACTACATGTCTATCATCCTAGGTTATAAGTTAATAATTATCAATGATATGGAATTTGAATGCAATGCATACCGTGGTGAAACTATAGTCCAATGGAATCCATCCATTCCTGATCACATTCACTTAATCAAAATTTAGTTCCTTTGTCTTAGTTATAAAAAATTCATTCAACCATTTTTTCTAGGCCTAGTTAATTAGGTTACAATTAGTAGTAGTTTCTATAAAATGTTTCCCTAAGTTTGACCCTCGGGCCTCATAGGCCTATATTACTTGGTGTGTACACTTGTGTTTTGCATGCATAGTTTATGTGGCATCCAACTCACAAAAACAAGATTAACTTAAGCGGAAGCGAATTATTTGCAGCGGATTACTGAAAATTACTGAAAATTAAAACTTTTTGCAAGGAGATCCCTATATAGGAAATCTTTCCCACAAAGAACCACTGTATAACATTTACATTCTGGTTCAAATGTACATAACTTGTACCATCTCTTTTCATAGGCTACATCATCAACTGTCTTATAAACATTATATACAGACAATATGTGAATCTCGAGGCATCAAGCCAAAACCTCAGATTGATTCACCAAAAACATAGACTAAAAACTCCGAGGACCTGAGAGTACAGAGACGACACATAAGACTTTCTAACTACATAACTTGACAGGCAGTATCTCCACCTGAGATATTACTGTTGTCCTTGTTGTCATTGCTGCTGTCTATTCCCTGCAATGAGATTCTGCTTCTTTGTCTGCATCCACCTAAAAAGTTGGATCCCACGGGGGTGAGACAATATAAATTTCCCCAGCGGGAGATATAACTCTCTGCCAAAACATTGTTATAGCAGTTTATTAAAATAAACTGAGCAGAAGGATTTATATATTTAATCAACAGCAGGTAAGTCACTTGTATAAACAAAGTGAAGTAATCTCCTTTTTCAAGGATAACATTGCATCTACTCATGGTAGACTCATAGTTCATCCATCTTCTTGTAATGAATACAACATATATGAATAACATCAATGAACTACATATATATAACAGAAATGTAACATCAACCAATGAATTTCCGTATTCAATCTTTAAGCAAACATGCTATATGGCTGATTTCATTTTACAAATACACTTATGCCCTGAGGAGATGAGGTATACCGCTCATACTCCAACTGACCACTGTGAAGTCGAAATCGGTACCATACATGGGTCAATGGAAGAGCCAGATTCCCATGACTTCAACTTTCTCGGTCAGTACGAGATAACATGTAGGACATCTTGTGTCTCTACTAGATAGCTTTCTAGGGTATACTGGAAACATCGCTATTAGAGTTATAGCCCGTAGCATATACTCTTTTCAGGATATGGCCCTTAGCCAATGCCTGGTACTATATTGTGGAGTCATGGCCCATAGCCATACTCTTATTGGGGTATGGTCCGTAACCAATCTCATACATAGGACATAGCCCGTAACCATTCCTATGGGGCATAAAGATATATTTTCCCAATTACCCCCACATATTCAAAAATATGCGTTCCGGGTTTTGCCGTGGAGCACCCGTTTCACCATCACCTGTTCCTGACGATGATGGATCTATGGTCAGGGCTTCTACATGAAAAGATTTCACTTGATTAATTAAGTACATTTTCATATTCTTTTAGCATCAGCCAGTTTCTCAAACAAGACTTATTACAACAATGCTATAAAGAGACATGTACTACTTTCATCAGATACTTATCAGTCTTTCAAAGGCCTTGGGAACTCAGTCCCTCATTTCAAAACTGGGAATTCTCATCCCTTCACATTCTCATCACCATAATCATATGGTTCTGGGTATTCAAACCCTTAACTCATCATTGAGCATTATTACCACTTTTTCAGGTAACTATCACCTTCAGGTCATCTAACCAAAGGTAAATATGATCATTGTTACATAAGCATCTCTCATGGAACTTTAGGCCCATTACTTCTCTTATTACCTCATATATACTAGGCAATAAGGTATAGCATGGCACATAAGGCCCAATAAACAATTTCAATACATATAATGTCATAGCTCATACTTGGCTATGTTCATCGTCACATCATACCTGCATGGTTAGTACATATGATAATACATCAATTTCATATCAGCACCATGCAAAACAATATATAACATCATTATTCAAGGGTAACACCACTATTCTCTTACCAGAGTTAGGGTTTCCCATTTCTCATTAATTAGGATTTCATGATCACATTATCTGTCCAACCCTTAATTCATTATTCCATGCCTCTAGGGCATTCAAGGATATCATATTTGATTATTCCAGAACATTACTTTCATCATATAGCATTAATGATCATCAACTCAAGGTATGAGTTCATTTCTCATCCTCATCAAGGTATGACTATATCATATTCATCATTTGGGCTTAACCCCATTATCAAGGTACATTAATTAACACTCATCAAAGTGCATCAACTCATTACATTTCATTGTAATAATTGCATAACACACTTCATATGTTTCTTAACCAATTACATTGGATTTGGAGTATATCAAGGTATATAAACCCTGGGGTGCTGAATGTGATAACCATCATATCTTGATGTATCACTTTCTCATCATTTCAAACTCTCTTGAGTTAACCAACTTATCTTGTATTAAGGTATTTCCCTCTTAGTACGTTCCATTACTAAACTCTCACCTTTACCATATAATACATAGGCCACACATTAGAATGGTCCAACTATATTTAATGATATGGACTTGTCAAATGGTAAAGACATTGCTTACAATTAGGTTGCATATAATCAACCACATGAAATGTTTCACCTTTATAAGGTCATTCCCTCTATCTCATCATTAGGGTTTCCTTATACCCTTACTTAAACTTAGAATATGATTCATTATCATAATGCCCAGGATTTGGGCTTTATGCATTATGACTTCATATTAGAGTCTCATATACCTTCACCCTACATGGGGCCTCTCATCACAACATAGCATTAGAACATCATGTGGTGTTAGTACTTAGTCAGGGTTTCTCATGGAATCACCCTCAACTAGGGTTTATCATGGATTCACCCTCAATTAGGGTTTCACATGGAATCACCGTCAACTAGGTTTTCTCATGGATTCACCCTCAATTAGGGTTTCACATGGAATCACCCTCAACTAGGGTTTCTCATGGATTCACCCTCAATTAGGGTTTCACATGTAATCACCCTCAACTAGGGTTTTACATGTCATTACATGACATCACCTTAAGTTTGATTCTCATATCACATCACCACATCAATGTTCCATATACCTCATTCTAACTTAGGGTTTCTCATAACATAACCCTAGAATAGGATTTCACATGGAATCATCCTTAATTAAGATTTCCACTATAGTCACCCACAATTTGGGTCTACAATTCATCTCCATTAGGATTTCATTCAATTATCCATAATTAGAGATTCACAATTCATCCCAATTAGGATTTTACATCTCATTTCCCTAAATTGGAGTTTCACACATCACTACCCTAGATTAGGGTTACATCCTCACCCTGGGTTAGGGTTACATTTAGAATTGCCCTCAATTAGGATTAGAACTTCAATAGCCCTGTTAATTAGGGTTTATGTACATGATTAGGGTTTCATGATCTCTCTTCTTAAGGATCATACCCTTGATCACCACATGAATCATATTCATGTTATGAATTCATGTTAACATCTTCTCAACTTGATTAGGTCATATCATCCCTTCAATCAAGTACATACAACTATGAATGACATAGTGTACCAAGTCATTGATCCTATCTCAATTAGGGTTCATCCCTTAATTGGCATTAATCACTTAGGTACTATTAGGGTTTCAACCTTTGTAACTTCATTGATTATCATTACTAATCATCATTGTATCAATGGTTCATTCATCATCTTTAATTCTCAAGAGATTCAATCACATTGAACCTTCATTACATAAGGTATCCAATTGAATTGACCAATTGAATCTTCAATTATAGTAGGTGTCCAAGTGGATTAACCAATTTACTCCTCAATCAACATTGAATACTTGAGCCCCAAATGGTCTTGGTCTTTCAAAGTTCAAACGGTTTGAAACCGTTTGGTAAAGGTTCACACTCAAGACCGCTTGCTAAAGTAGTAGGTGAAGACTGTTTGCCCATGTTTGACTTTTGAAACCGCATGGGCACAAACGGTTTGGGATCGTTTGGTCCCAAACGGTCTTGAGACCGTTTGGACCCAAATGGTCTTGAGACCATTTGGACCAAAATGGTCTTGAGACCGTTTGGTCCAAACCTCCTCAAAACAGCATGGACCAAATATGGTCTCAACCAATTGAATTGGATTAGGATTTCCAATGTTGATTCCTTCAATCATTGATGGACCCATTCATCAATTGGACCTATCCTCATTCTTCAATTGAGTTTAATAGGTCAACCTTCAACTGATTTGAACCTCAATTGATCATCAATTAGGGTTTGAATCAATTGGATTAGGGTTTGGAATCGATAATCCTTCAACACTAATCAATGCAAGATTAGTTACTTTGAAACCATTAAACCATCATCCAAATTGAACATGACCTGACCCCAAACGGTCTTGAGGTCGTTTGTATGACCACCAAACGGTCTTGAGACCGTTTTCCCATGTTAACATCAAAATCCAAGTCAACCAATTAAGGTTTGGATCATTGGATTGATCACCAAATCAGCAATTGATTACACTCCAACATAGTATCTTTGGATCTTCAATTGCTTAACCATACTCAACCCTAGACCTCTCAAACGGTCTTGGGTGACCTCCAAACGGTCTTGAGACCGTTTGGCTCATCTAACCCTTGGATTCTAGTGAAATTTCATCAAGGTTTGGTCTATTGAGTCGATCAACAAATCAACAATTGATTGCTTTGTAACTTGGTAACTTTGGACCTTCAAATAGGCAACCATACTTAACCCTAGACCTCCAAACGGTCTTGGGTGATACCAAAACGGTCTTGAGACTGATTGGGTGATCCCCAAATGGTTTTGAAACCGTTTGGGCTAATAAACCCAAAAAGTCCAATCGATCAAGTTGAAAATCAGCACTTAATTCAATTAGGGTTTGTCTAATTGAATAGCCTTCAACTCATGATTTCTTTGGAATTAATTAACCAAATTTGGTGAGTCATCAACCAACATAATTAGGAACAGTATTCTCAAACGGTCAACCATTGGTAAACTCCCCCAAACGGTTGTGAAACTGTTTGGTCTCATGCGGTTTGATGAAACTGTTTGCTTCTAAACGGTTTGAAACCGTTTGCTCCCAAACGGTTTGGGAAACCGTTTGAGCATCCCAAACAAGATCGTTTGCCTTAGATATTTACAGAGGTGTGTGCTTATCATCTTCAACCTCTGAACTCATGAAACCTGCTGTGGTTTCCATGGTAATTGCATCCATCAACCAAATCAATTATTGTAAATATAGAAAAGATCATTATTTGGTATGGAATTGAATGCAATAACAAAATCAAGGGTTCAAGTTATAAAACCCACCTCCAATTGAGATCCAAAGCTCCATTTCCACAGAAACAATGGTGGATGCAACTCCTTTCACCATTCCAAGGCTCATCCTCAAGGTTTGAGTGAAAAGGAATGGTTAGAATTGAAGAGGAGATCGAAATGGGAAGGAATCCATAATTTATTTTTGATTTCTACCATGGAATTAAGGTGAAATGGATCAAGAACCTTACCAACAGGTTGAGGGTCGTCCTCCTGACCCTCCCAAGCTCCTTTGGTCGTTTCCCAAGCAAGGAGAAGAAGTGGGGTCGAAAAAGCTTCCCATTTGGCTTGTAAAAGGTTCTTTTATAAAAAAAAATTCAATGAGAGAGAATGTACTTTGCAAAAATCCAATTAACCCCAAAAATGTGGCCGCCTCATCTTCCTTAGGGACGAGGATATCTTGTTTGCCTCTTATTCCTCTCAATTATCCATGATTTAAAGAAAAGCAAATCAAGCACCTTAAATCATTTTATATTAATATCCATATGTGAGTGGATATTTCTTTTTCTTATAAAATTGTGTGTGAGTTATCCACTCCCTTGGATATTTTCGTGGTCCTTGGAAGGCTCAAGGATGTCACACACACATCTGAATCCAAACATTTTAATTTTGATTGAAGCCCCTTTAATTAATACATTTATTTTTGCCCTAAATCGAATTAGGGTTTCAATTAGGATTAAATCTTGATTATTTTAATATCAAGATTCTCTCTCCTCCAATTTAATTCAAATGAGGCGCCCATCTCATTTTATTTGCTCTACATGATTCCAATAAACATTAGGGACCTTATTGAAGTGGTAAATTACATATTGCACCCTAAGTTTTGGGTAAATTGCACATTACACCAAAACTAGGTTTTCATGTACAAACATTGCTTTATCAGCTCTTTCTTGGTATTCAGGCTTCCATAAGCCACACCTCAGCATAATTTTCACTCTCATGATGATTCAACATGTGAGGAACATATTGTCATGCACAATTTTCACTTAAACCCCTCAACTTGGGTAATTTGCACTTTAGTCCATAACAAACAAAACATTGATTTCAACAATGTTCAAAAAGGACTAGAATTGCAATATAAGTTCCTCTTGAGCCCTAATTACTTTTCACAAGATGATATTAATCATTTAATTACCTTTATTAATCAAAAAACCTAGTGTTAGAGTATAACCCAGGTCAGGGATGTTACAGTTTAGGTGTGTCAAGTTTTTGGTGTCGTTCCAAGGAAGTTGTAGCTTGGTGGAGAAGGCACATGCTCCTCAGAGTAGGGAATCGGGTTTGAATCTCTGGTTGTGCAATTTCAACAATCCTCAGTCCTATCATGTAGCTTTACCTATGCATGAGTTTACCTTGTGGCCCATGATGTGCAGGTAGTTGGGGGAAGATGGGGGTTTACACTATCATGGGGGTCACAAACATGGTTCACCTTCAGGGGTGGTCCCGCATCATAAAAAAGAAGTTTCTGGTGTCGTTGTTGGGGAAAAGGAAAGAATAGCACTACGAGTGTTGCGATTGACCACTCTAGGCTATTTATTTTCTTTTTCTTAATTTCAAATCTTTTCTTTGAACAAGAGCATAATTGAAATTTTTTCTTTTGTCAATTCATTAGTACTTTGTATCTCACATTGCCATTTCACATTTTTAGGTGTCACTGCATGGGTCACACTCAAACCACATATTATGTGGAATCTACCCACTGAGTACAAGTCAAGAGGAGATTTTTCTGAAGGCAAGAGAGTTTGGGGTTTCAGGTGAGAAACTCATCCAAACTCCATCACCACAGGAACAAGAAGTAGACATGGACCCAAACAGTGAAGAACATGTTGAGGAAGGGCCTGAGGAACAGACAGTCTAGGAGAAGATCAAGTCATCTTCAGCCACATCTCAATTAGGTCCAATCAAATGTCAAGAAGTTAATGTGGATAGTTATAAGACAGATCCCAGACTGGTGGCATTAATCAAATCACTGTCATTCCAGGACACAGCTTGGAGGATCCAATAGTGCACATAAACAATTTTGTCGAAAGTTGTGACATGCTAAAACTAGATAGAGTTCTAGTCATTGTTATTTATTTGAAGTTGTTTGTGTACTCTTTGTCAAATAAAGCCAAGGCATGGTTGCTCGAACTCCCACTAAAATATATAGAGACATGGGATGAGATGACTGATGTGTTCTTTGAGCAATATTTCTTGTCATAGAAGACAAATGGACTGGTGGGGAAGATTCATAACTTCAAGAAATATGTAGATGAGTCATATTCAGAAGCTTGGGAGAGATTTTAGAATATAATTAGGAAGGTCTCTCATCATGGGATTGATATATGGCCAAGCGAAGACATTTTATAATGGCCTCCACATAGGGGAGATGATTGTGTTTGATAGTGTTAGGGAAGGATTCTTCTTGAACAAAAAGGCTGTAAGATTTCATAGGATCTTGGAGAACATGACCAAGAACCAGTCCTAGGGAGGAGAGAGAATCACATGCAACAATCAAGAGAGTTATGGAATTGAAAGAGATCACAAAACTTAAGACTCATATGGAGAGTCTCTCAAGGAATCTAAACGACAAAATGGGCACCTCATCTGGAGGTGAAGAGGAGGATTGCATGTTTGTAAGGCAATAGAACAATAGGGGAAAAAATGAGTACTCGAGGAGGAGGTATCCCAAATTCTCATGGATAGATCCTAACAATTTATAGCAGGATCATTCATAGGCACAACATCACAAATAGTAGTAAGACAACATTTTAGAGCAATATCAGCAAGATAGGGGTCCTAGTAAGATACTAAGTATTGAAGACAAATTGGGAAGACTTGTGAGTTAGAACGAGGCCTTACTAGACCAGACAAAATGGGTGTATAAAAATCAAGGGGCTTAGATCCACAATATTGAAAATCAAATATCTTAGTTGGAAACAAAGGTGGCATCTTTCAAGAAGCCCATTCAGTTGGGATTTCCTGGGAATACATAGATAACTCATTAGCATCATCATGTAAATTTTGTCTCTATTTTCAAAGAACCTAAACATGTTACTAAGGAGTCACCAGATCAACACACTCTAAAGCCAGATTGGATGTGTGTGCTAAAAGTTGTGATTCCCTACAACCTATATGGAAGACCAGGGGGATGTAGATAGTTAGGGCATTATTATCACACATGCACCTCAGTAATATAGTATCTGCAAATAGCAACAAGGACACCCCATCTACACTGGTTTTTCAAGGAAAGGAGATCCAAGTTTCCATCATTGCTATGCCCATGCCTCCAGTTCTGGAAAAGGTGCTTGTGCAACAAGAGTAGGTGAAGATTCTACTCCTTAGTGGAGTAGTCACGGTCAACAAGGAGGAACTCACAATTGATAAGGAGAAGCTATAAGTCACCCCACCCACAGGAGACATTCCATATTATGTCCTATGTGGTGGTATTGATGCAAGCTTATGGGAGTAGAACCCTAATGTACCATAAATTCCTCTGTACAAGCACATAGAGAAGCCACATGTGGCATTCCCAGATAGTTTGGAACCAAGAAAGGAGGAAAAGAAATTTAAGAAATCCCTAGACATCTTCTGAAAGATCCACATCAACATCTTACTAATTGAGGCAATAGAACAAAACCCTACATATGGAAGATTCTTGAAAGATATCATCAACACAAAAATACCGATAAAAGATACAGATGTCTTGCCTATTGATGAAATGGTGAATTCTATCATCCAGGGAAGACCACCGACAAAGAGAAAGGACCTAATATGCTTATACATCCATTGTTCCATAGGCAGAAAACATTTCCAACATGCACAATGTGAGTTTTGGGAGAGCATAAATATCACACCTCTTTCTACCTTTTGGAAGTTGGGATTGAAGAAACCAACGAAGACGTCCATGATAATCCAATTGGTGGGAACATAAATTGTGAGGTTGTATAGGATACATGAGGATGTGTTAGTCAAAGATAGTAAATTCATCTATCATGTTCATTTTGCATGCATGGAAAAGAATGAGATGCTAGGATCTGAGATACTATTAGGAAGGTTGTTCCAAGCTACAAACATTGTTATCATTACTATGGGTAAAGACTACTTGACATTGGGTATAGATCATGATAGGGTGGAGTTCAGACTGCCAGATGATTCTTCACAACCATTCTGTGACAATCCAGGCTAAAGAAAATCATCTTATCAAGCCTAGGACACTAAACAAGGGCGCTTATGGGAGGTGACTTATTTTTATTTCTGTCATTTACATTTTGTTAGGACTTTTCATTAGTTACATTTTGTATTTACCATGTTAGATTTTTAATTGATGTAATAAAGGTGCCTTGATGTTTTTCTTTAGTGTGTAGAAGTTTCTTTTGTCGATACCACTAACCCCACAGTTGGAGGCACTAACCAACAACCCAAAAATCAACATGGAATTCTGCATATTTTGGTACTATCAACAGACATGTTGGTGGTACAAACTCCTTATCAGTTAAAGATTGTGTGTGAATAATTTATCATGGTACCATTAACACAGTGGTCAGTGGCACAAACATTTTTTGAGAAGAAAACACAGAGCTGTAGGAAACCCATCAAGCTCCAAGAAGAAAAAGAACAAGACAGCTTGGTACCACCGACACACATGTCAGTGGCACCGACACAGAAGGGCAAACCGACATGTAAAGACTCAACAGTTCACTAACACTTTATATCCTCTAGACCCACAGATTCTGCCAGGAACGTTTTAGCCACCACCACCACCACCATATTGAGCATCTGGTACCCTCTTTCCACCTCTTAGTTTAATTTTCCACTATGAGGAGATGTCAAATTCAATCTTAGGGGTCATGGAATGGTTTTATCTTGTTTTATTTTTTGTCTTGTTTTAGTTTTCTTATTACCAAGTAATAGGGTCCATAGTCTATCTAGTGCAACATGGAGATTAGTTATCATGATTACATCTATCACTAAAAAGAATGTGTTTCATGCTCTTGCAATTAGAAAAAAGATCAATCTTTATAGGCTTATGTTAAAAGTCTAAGATAACACCAACTGAAGGAAGTGTTTGGGTTAGTCAGCTTGATGACACTAATACGAATGAAAATCTTATGTTATCCAAAACTTGTGTATGCTAAGGTTTGAGCCCAAACCAACAAACCAACCAAATAACAATATCTCAAATTGGAATTTAAAAAAAAAATTGAAGGTCACCCTATACACAGGTTAATAATGAGGGATATATCATAGTTAAGAAAGGAATTATCTCTTAATCATGTGATTCTACCCATCTTTCATGACATTTCATCCACCACCACAAGTTGATCAAGTAACCCAAATTGTTTTGTCTTGACTGCATTGTGTATCATAATAGGTAGCATGATAGCTAGCTTATTTATAGTGCATTAGTTAGAAAAAGAAAAAAATAGATATGTGCATATAAATTAGTTGCATAACAAGTTTCATGTAGATTCCATTCTCTTTTTTGCATCATTATTTGCATATTTTGCAACATGTATCTATAACATCCCTGACTCGGGTTATGAATTAACCCTAGATGTTTTGCTTAATAAAGGTTGAGTAGATTCTTAATCTTATCTTGGGAAAAGTAATTAGGGCTCATGAGAAACTTATGTTTCAATTTTGGTCCTGTTTGAACAATGTTGAAGCAATGTTTGCTTATTTTGGACTAAAGTGCAAATTACCCAGGTCGAGGGGTTAAATTGCAAATGTTGGATGATAAGATGTTCCTCTGATGTTGAGACATCATAAGAATCAATACAATGTAGTGGTATGGTTCTCACAAGCTTGGGAACCAAGATTAAGCTTGTAAAGCAATGTTTATGCATTAAAACCCAGTTTTGGTGTAATGTGTAATTTACCCAAAACCTAGGGTTCAATATGAAAATTACCACTTCAATAAGGTCCTTAATGTTTCTTGGCATCATTTAGAGCAAAGAAAATGAGAGGGGCATCTCATTTGAATTAAGTTGGAGGAGAGAGAATCTTGATATTAAAATAATCAAGATTTAATCTTAAGTGAAACCCTAATTCAATTTAGGGCAAAAATGAATGTATTAATTAAAGGGACTTCAACCAAAATGTTATTGGTTGATTTTGAATAAGGATGGACGTTATTTTGCCAATATAAGGAACGAAAATATCTAAAGGAGGTGAAACTCAACTCACCTTATTATAAAGGAAAGTAATTCCCACTCACATATGGGATATTAATATAATAAGCATTAAGGTGCTTAATTTGTTTTTCTTTAAATCATGGATAATTGAGAGGCATATGAGGCAATGAATATAGCATCGTATCCAAGGAGTTGAGGGGGAAGAGGCGGCATCTTTTTTGGGATTAAATGCATTTTAATAAGGCATTTTCTCTCTCATCAATTTCCTTATAAAATGCCCTTTCCAAGCCAAAAACAAAGGCTTTTTCGGATTTCTTTCTTTCCCCTTGCTTGAAAAACCGACCAAGGAGCTAGGGAGGAGCAGGAGGACGACCCCCAACCTGTTGGTAAGCCCTTGACCTTCGTTCTCCTTGATTCCATGGTGCAAATCAAAAGTAAATCATTGATTTCTTCTTATTTTGATCTCCTCTTCAACCGTAGCCAACTTTTACAATCAAAAGCTTAAGGACGAGCCTAAGGGGAGTTGCAAGAGATTCATCCACCATTGATGGAGTGATCTTGGAGCTTTGGAGCTCAATTGGAGGTGGGTTTTATAACTTGAACCCTTTTTATATTGTTATTCAACCATTAATCTTGTAATTTCAATGATTCCTTCATTATCTTGATTAATTGCTGGTTGAAAATGGTTAATTCATGAAATCAGAAATTTTTAGAACTTCAGGGACGAAGCTTGATGATTATGACATCATCATAAGCACACATCTCATCAAATATCTTGGGAAAACGGTTTGGAAGTTTGGACCAAACAGTTTCACCTAACCGTTTGGTGACCAAATGGTTTGCAAACTGTTTGGGAGAAAACGGTTTCAAAACCATTTGAGATGGTTGACCAAGGGTTGAACGTTTGGGATTCCTGTTCATAATTATTTTTTTTGATAACCCTCCAAATTTTATGGATTAACTCCAAAGGAATCGTGAGTTGAAGACTAATCAATTAGGTAAACCTAATTGAATTAAGTGCTGATTTTCAACCTGATTAACTTGACCTTTTTGGGCAAACGGTTTCAAAACCGTTTGAGAGCATTGACCAAGGGTTGAACGTTTGATATTACTGTTCATAATTATGTTGGTTAATGACTCACCAAATTTTAGGGGTTAATTCCCAAGTAATCATGAGTTGAAGGCTAATCAATTAGGCAAATCCTAATTGGAATTAGTGTTGCAATTCCAATGAGTTGATTTGAGATTTTGGGTTGATTAGCCCAAACGGTTTCAAAACCGTTTGGGGATCACCCAAACGGTCTCAAGACCGTTTGGGGGTCACCCAAGACCGTTTGGAGGTCTAGGGTCAAGTATGGATATGTGTTTGAAGATCCAAAGATGTGGTATGAACCCTAATCGGCTAAGTGCTGATTTTGCAAGTGATTGAGATGATGTTTTGGGTTGATTGGCCCAAACGGTTTCAAAACCGTTTGGGGATCACCCAAACGGTTTCAAGACCGTTTGGGGATCACCCAAGATCGTTTGGAGGTCTAGGGTTAAACATGGTTGCCTATTTGAAGGTCTAAAGTTACCAAGTTACAAAGCAATCAATTGCTGATTTGTTGATCGACTCAATAGACCAAAGCTTGATGAAATTTCACTAGAATCCAAGGGTTGGATGAGACAAACGGTCTCAAGACTGTTTGGAGCTCACCCAAGTGATGAATTTCTGATAACATCACTGTTTTACAGGAGCTCATTCATACGATGAAAAGAAAGAACTCAAGTAAAACAATGGCCATCAAAGTAGATCTCACCAAAGCTTATGATAAGAAGGCATGGAGCTTTATCCAGGATACTATTGAGAAAACTAGCATTCCAACCAACTTACAAAGTTACATCATGAATTCTATCAGGTTGGGTAGCTCACAAATTGCTTGGAACGGTGAGACGACACCTCAGTTTAAACCTTCCAGAGGGTTACGACAGGGGGATCCTCTAAGCCCGTACATTTTTGTTATGTGCATTGAGAGGTTAAGCCAACTGATTGATCAGCTAGTAGCAGAAAAGAAATGGACTCCCATGCAACTAGGAAGAGGAGGTCTGAGAATTGCTCACTTATGTTTTGCAGATGATATCATCCTTTTCGCCAAAGCAAATGAATCCAACATAAACACCATCATGAAGTGCTTCAACTTATTTGAAAAAGCGTATGGACAAGCTATCTCGATTGAGAAAACTAGAGTTTTCTTTTCGAAGAGTGTTACGAGGAAGGAAGCTGATATCATATGTCGAAGAAGTGTCCTTCAGAGAACTTACGATATGGGCAAGTACCTTGGCGTACCTATCATACACAACCGGGTAAGCAAGGATACCTACAATGAAGTTCTGGAAAAGGTTACTAAAACAATCAATTCCTGGATGGCTAAGAGCTTATCTATGGTGGGATGAGTTAGCCTGGATAAAAGCACCTTAACTGCTATACCTACTTATGTAAAGCAGACGGCGAAGCTGCCCCTACAATTATGTAATAGGATTGATGGGGAAATAAGAATATTCATATGGAATGGGGGCAGAAGCAAAAGGGGAGTTCCTCTCATATCTTGGAGCCGAATTACCAGCAGGAAGATTCATGGAGGCCTTGGGATTAAATCTATGAGAGAGTGGAATCAAACACTCCTTATGAAGAATAGCTGGGACATCTATAGCATAAGGGGGACAATCTGGAGTGAGGCCATGACTAAGAAAATTTTAAAAGACACGCAAAGTCCAACCCAGAACCTGTCTCATCTGGCTCGCAACGTCGTTCTCATCAAACCGTTTATGGAAGCTAACACATACATGTGTCCTGTGAGCGGAAACTCCATTAATGTTTGGCATGATAAGTGGTTACCCAATGAGATCATGTTAAGCAACCATGCTTTGCATCCTATTCCTACTGAACTGGACGATTTGGTAGTCAGCAGCTTGGTAAATATGGAGGGACAATGGGATCGTAGTTTCTTTGAGCATTGGTTTCTAGTTGAAGTCACAAAGGCTATATACGACTTAAACCCACCTACAGATCCAGAGGCTAAAGACGTTAGGGTGTGGATGCTCAATGAAGGAGGAAGTTACACTGCCAACATGGCATATCACGCTATATGAGCAGAGACTGAAATCAAAAGGCAAGGTCATTGGCACCGTATTTGGCATGCACAGGTGGCAGCGTGCATAAAGATGTTTATGTGGATTGCAGCTAATGGAGCTCTTCTTACTAATCACAGTAGGAAACGTCGGAAGATGACGTCCATTTCTACTTGCCCCAGATGTAATGTAGATGATGAGACCACCCTACACGCTCTCCGGGACTGCCCTAAGGTAAAAAGTGTGTGGCATTCTATTCTAAAACTCGATTACTCTCATCGGTTCTGGACAGTAGATAACCTGGATCAGTGGATGAGTCTGAACATCAAGTCACCTGATACACATAAACACCGGTTCTTCATAGTTTGCTGGAGCATGTGGAAGCAGAGAAACCTGTGGATATTTGAGGGCAGAGAACATAATCCTCAATATATTATCAACCTCACTAATCATGAGATTATGATGAACAATAGAGCTTGGACCACAGCCGGAAACAATACAGAACAGGTCAGAAGATGAAGGTCTGAGAACCCCCAGCCGGAAACCATCCGCTTCAACACTGACGCTGCTTGGAAAAAGGGGAAGGGTGCTATTTCTGTGGTTATTACTGACTCTAATGGCAATTGGCTTAGTCGAGTGGGCCAGCTTGTTACGGCAAGGAATCCTCTGGAAGCGGAGCTTATGGCAATCGGGTTGGCTGCTAGCATTATTGAGGGAAGTGTTGTGCAGAATGCTGTGATCATAACTGACTGCCGTCAAGCATCCATTATGATTTGTGATGAGTACTGGAATTATTCTCATTTTGCTAATATCATCCAAGGTATTCAGTTGATTAAGAAGGAGACTACTGAGATTATAGACACTGAAAGACAGAACAACAGGCAGGTTGATGCTCTTGCTAAGTATCATTCTACACAGAGCATTGGCTACACCCATTATAAAAAAACCCCTAGATGTGTGTTGGACACTGGTCTAGCACCTCCATGTAATGGTAGTAGTACTACCATGTTTCAATTCTTGCAGTTGTCTAATAATTGTAATGCCAGTTTTAATTTCGCTTGCATGAGGTGGGCAAGATGAATAAGATGACCGCCTGACTTCTCTAAAAAAAGAGTAATTCTATGTGAAGCTCAAATACAGACTAATGGGTTATGAATATAATAAGATAACCCCTGTATTGCATGGTACTGATATGTAATTGCATCATGATTACTAATCATGCAGATATGATGAGAAGTTGAGCATAGCCAGGTATGGGCTATGATGTTCTGTACATTGAAAATGTTCTATAGACCTTATAAGCTTTCATATGTCTTGTTGCCTATTAAGGGGTAATAAGAGGTGATATGAGCTTTGTCAACTATGTGTAATACTTTGTGTAGCAAGAATTATAATGTCCTTGGTCAGATGACCTGAAGGTATGAAGTTACTTAATAAGTGGTAACAAGTGTTCTATGATGAGATAAGGGTTTAAATACCTAGATTCTATAATCATAATGATGAATGTGTTAAGAAGTGGATTTGTACTTGATAAGTTGAGGGATTGAGATCCCAATACTCTGAGAAAAGAGTGTGGCTACAGGCCATGACTCCACTATGACAATGCCAGGATTTAGATATATGATCTAAGCCTGAAGAGAGTTAATGTTGTGATAATGATTCTATAGTGGATACATGTTATACATGTTCTTCATATTCCCTAATGGATATGTGATATGATGCTCTTTCAAGTTATAGCTTCAATGTAGAATAAGATTAATATTCTAATCTATTAGACATTGAAGTAACTGCTGTCAAACAAATATGATTCCTCTTTTCATATGTAACTTCTTAAGCTGCAATAATAATGTTACTGGCGAAGAGTTATATCTCTCACTGGGGCAATTTACAATTGTCTCACCCCCGTGGGAACTACATTTTTAGGTGGTCGCGGACGAGGAGACAAAAACCCTTCAGTAAGGGAAGGACAGCAGCAGTAGAAGTAACAACAGTGAAGTCTCAGGTGGAGACATTGGTTGTTATGCCATGTATAGATGTATATAAAGTCCTCTGTGTCGTCTTTGTACTCTCAGGTCCTCAGAGTAGTAATTAATGCTTTCGAGATTTTGGCTCAATGCCTCGAGATTTTGAACTATCTGTGTTTAGCTTGACAGGACAGTTAATGCTTGTAATTCTCAAAAGGAGATGATACAGAATATGTACCTGTGAACAAGAATGTAATTGTGTTACTTTTGTTAGATGTGAGAAAGTTTTTACTTGATGGATCTTTTGATAAAAAGGTTTTAATTTTTAGTGATTTTTGGTAATCTGTTTCTTAATGAACGCCTCCGCATTAGTTAATCTTGTTTTCGCGAGACGGTCGTGACAATTAAGTGGTGTCAGAGCTCTAGGTTCGCTGAGTCTACAGAGACATAGGACTATAGTTGTAGAGTCTGTTCTAAGTGTCTTCCAGTTTATCTGATAGTATCTTCTGCTCACATAGGAGAAGAAGAACTTGAAAATGACTGGAGAACATGAGGAACACATTGCTAAGGGCAATGTTGTTGCACCAGGAGAGGGTGCATGGGACCAGGCAAGAGGAGAACAAGTGCCTGAGAATCCCCATTAAGACCTGAGAAGGATAGAGAATCCTATGATCATGCTCTTGTTGGGAAGATTAGGGCAACATTAATGCATATAGTAGACTGGAAACTAGCCTTACGATCTAGGTTATCAGTCCTTAATACAGAAAGTTTGAGCTTTAAAAGAGTCCCTAAATGACTTAGTCATGTTGGAACAAGGGAAAATCATGTGTGTACAATGATATGAAAAGCAAGGAATATGATATCATGTAAGTGCATACTATATGATCTCAGTATTTGTAAACCCTGGCCAGGTATACAACTATTGATGATAAGGTGAGTATGGAAACTCTTAGATTGATATCTTTTTGATTGCTCTGATCAAGCAGTCATTCTGATACAATCTAATGAGTATCATGAAATAAGAAATATGGAATCAATAAAGGAAGATGCTTTATGCAATTCCAATAAAGGAAGATGCTTTGTGCAATTCCAATAAAGGAAGATGCTTTGTGCAATTCCAATAAAGGAAGATGCTTTGTGCAATTCCAATAAAGGAAGATGCTTTGTGCAATTCTAATAAAGGAAGATGCTTTGTGCAATTACAATAAAGGAAGATGCTTTGTGCAATTTCAATAAAGGAATATGCTTTGTGCAATTCCAATAAAGGAAGATGCTTTGTGCAATTCCAATAAAGCAAGATGCTTTGTGCAATTCCAATAAAGGAATATGCTTTGTGCAATTCCAATAAAGGAAGATGCTTTGTGCAATTCCAATAAAGGAAGATGCTTTGTGCAATTCCAATAAAGGTAGATGCTTTGTGCAATTCCAATAAAGGTAGATGCTTTGTGCAATTCCAATAAAGGAAAATGATTTGTGCAATTCCAATAAAGGAAGATGCTTTGTGCAATTCCAATAAAGGAAGATGCTTTGTGCAATTCCAATAAAGGAAGATGCTTTGTGCAATTCCAACCCTAAACAAAAAGGGAAAAGCTATGTGACATTCCCAACCAATAGGGGAAAGCTATGTGACATCCCCAACAAAAAGGGAAGAGCTATGTGACATTCCCAACCAATAGGGGAAAACTATGTGACATCCCCAACAAAAAGGGAAAAGCTATGTGACATTCCCAACCAATAGGGGAAAGCTATGTGACATCCCCAACAAAAAGGGAAAAGCTATGTGACATTCCCAACCAATAGGGGAAAGCTATGTGACATCCCCAACAAAAAGGGAAGAGCTATGTGACATTCCCAACCAATAGGGGAAAGCTATGTGACATCCCCAACAAAAAGGGAAAAGCTATGTGACATTCCCAACCAATAGGGGAAAGCTATGTGACATCCCCAACAAAAAGGGAAAAGCTATGTGACATTCCCAACCAATAGGGGAAAGCTATGTGATATCCCCAACAAAAAGGGAAAAGCTATGTGACATTCCCAACCAATAGGGGAAAGCTATGTGACATCCCCAACTTATAGGGGAAATCTATGTGACATCCCCAACTTATAGGGAAAAGCTATGAGGACATTCCCAAGTAATAGGTAGAACTGTGTGAACATTCCCAATTACATAGAGTTTGTTAAATAAACGCTATGAATAAAGGATTACTGAGTAAATTATCTTTGTTAGATATATATAATTTTCCCCTTTGATAAATGTTCTTAGGTGATGATAGATGTATGTTCTTTTATGTTTCTTCCTTGCAATGATATGGACATCATATGTTAGGGGTTTATGCTTTGCATAAACAATAAACATTGATAAGGTTGAATTAATGAAAGGAACTTTGTGTGAACTACAGACCCATGGTATCACCATAACATTAAGATGAGATGTGGAGACTTGAGGGCATGATTAATGAATAAACTGTCCCTCCTTTTCCTGGGATTTTGAGGACGAAATCCTTGTTAGGGGTTTATAATTTGTAACATCCCTGACCTGGGTTATGAATTAACCCTATATGTTTTGCTTAATAAAGGTTGAGTAGATTCTTAATCTTATCTTAGGAAAAGTAATTAGGGCTCATGAGAAACTTATGTTTCAATTTTGGTCATGTTTGAACAATGTTGAAGCAATGTTTGCTTATTTTGGACTAAAGTGCAAATTACCCAGGTCGAGGGGTTAAATTGCAAATGTTGCATGATAAGATGTTCCTCTGATGTTGAGACATCATAAGAATGAATATAATGTAGTGATATGGTTCTCACAAGCTTGGGCACCAAGATTAAGCTTGTAAAGCAATGTTTATGCATTAAAACCCAGTTTTGGTGTAATGTGTAATTTACCCAAAACCTAGTGTTCAATATGCAAATTATCACTTCAATAAGGTCCTTAATGTTTCTGGGCATCATGTAGAGCAAATAAAATTAGAGGGGCATCTCATTTGAATTAAGTTGGAGGAGAGAGAATCTTGATATTAAAATAATCAAGATTTAATCTTAAGTGAAACCCTAATTCAATTTAGGGCAAAAATGAATGTATTAATTAAAGGGCCTTCAACCAAAATGTTATTGGTTGATTTTGAATAAGGATGGACGTTCTTTTGCCAAGATAAGGAACGAAAATATCTAAAGGAGGTGAAACTCCACTCACCTTATTATAAAGGAAAGTAATTCCCACTCACATATGGGATATTAATATAATAAGCATTAAGGTGCTTAATTTGTTTTTCTTTAAACCATGGATAATTGAGAGGAATATGAGGAAATGAAGATATCCTCGTATCCAAGGAGTTGAGGGGGAAGCGGCGGCATCATTTTTGGGATTAAATGCATTTTAATAAGGCATTTTCTCTCTCATCAATTTCCTTATAAAAGTGCCCTTTCCAAGCCAAAAACAAAGGCTTTTTTGGATTTCTTTCTTTCCCCTTGCTTGCAAAACCGACCAAGGATCTAGGTAGGAGTAGGAGGACGACCCCCAACCTATTAGTAAGCCCTTGACCTTCGTTCTCCTTGATTCCATGGTGGAAATCAAAAGTAAATCATTGATTTCTTCTTATTTCGATCTCCTCTTCAACCCTAGCCAACTTTTACAATCAAAAGCTTAAGGACGACCCTAAGGGGGGTTGAAAGAGCTTCATCCACCATTGATGGCGTGAGCTTGGAGCTTTGGAGCTCAATTTGAGGTGGGTTTTATAACTTGAACCCTTTTTACATTGTTATTCAACCATTAATCTTGTAATTTCAATGATTCCTTCATTATCTTGATTAATTGCTGGTTGAAAATGGTTAATTCATGAAATCAGAAGTTTTTAGAACTTCAGGGACGAAGCTTGATGATGATGACATCATCATAAGCACACACCTCCTCAAATATCTTGGGCAAACGGTTTGGAAGTTTGGACCAAATGGTTTGCAAACCATTTGGGAGAAAATGGTTTCAAAACCATTTGAGATGGTTGACCAAGGGTTTACCGTTTGGGATTCCTGTTCATAATTATGTTTTTTGATAACCCTCCAAATTTGAGGGATTAACTCCAAAGGAATCGTGAGTTGAAGACTAATCAATTAGGTAAACCTAATTGAATTAAGTGCTGATTTTCAACCTGATTAACTTGACCTTTTTGGGAAAACGATTTCAAAACCGTTTGAGAGCATTGACCAAGGGTTAACCATTTGATATTACTGTTCCTAATTATGTTGGTTAATGACTCGCCAAATTTTAGGGGTTAATTCCCAATTAATCATGAGTTGAAGGCTAATCAATTAGGCAAATCCTAATTGGAATTAGTGCTGAAATTCCAATGAGTTGATTTGAGATTTTGGGTTGATTAGCCCAAACGGTTTTAAAACCGTTTGGGGATCACCCAAACGGTCTCAATACCGTTTGGGGGTCACCCAAGACCGTTTTAAGGTCTAGGGTCAAGTATGTATATGTGTTTGAAGATCCAAAGATGTGGTATGAACCCTAATCGGCTAAGTGCTGATTTTGCAAGTGATTGAGATGATGTTTTGGGTTGATTGGCCCAAACGGTTTCAATACCGTTTGGGTATCACCCAAGACCGTTTTTAGGTCTAGGGTTAAGCATGGTTTCCTATTTGAAGGTCTAAATTTACCAAGTTACAAAGCAATCAATTGCTGATTTGTTGATCGACTCAATAGACCAAACCTTGATGAAATTTCACTAGAATCCAAGGGCTGGATGAGACAAACGGTCTCAAGACCGTTTGGATCTCATCCAAACGGTCTCAAGACCGTTTGGAGCTCACCTAAGACCGTTTGGAGCTCACCTAAGACCGTTTGGAGGTCTTAAGAAAATGATGATCCAATGTTACTAAGTTGAAGTGTAATCAATTGCTGATTTGGTGATCAATCCAATGATCCAAACCTTAATTGGTTGACTTGGATTTTGATGATATGATGGGAAAATGGTCTCAAGACCGTTTGGAGGTCATCCAAACGACCTCAAGACCGTTTGGGTTCAGGTCATGCTCAATTTGGATGATGGTTTAATAGTTTCAAAATAACCAATCTTGCATTGATTAGTGTTGTTGGATCATCGATTCCAAACCCTAATTCAATTGAATCAGACCCTAATTGATGACCAATTGAGGGTCAATTGAGGGTCAAATCAGTTGAAGGTTGACCTATTAAACTCAATTGAAGTATGAGTATAGGTCCAATTGATGATTGGTTCCATGAATTCAATGATTGAAGGAATCAACATTGGAAACCCTAATTCAATTGGATACCTTACGTAATGGAGGTCCAATGTGATTGAATCTTTGAGAATTAAGATTATGAATGTTCTATTGATCCAATGATGATTAGTAATGATAATCAATGAAGGTACAAAGGTTGAAACCCTAATAGTACCTAAGTGATTAGTGTCAATTAAGGGATGAATCCCTAATTGCTTATAGGATCAATAACTTGATACACTATGTTAATCATAGTTGTATGAACTTGATTGAAGGGTTGATGTGATCTAATCAAGTTGAAAGGATGAAAGAATAGAATTCATATAAGAATATGATTCATGTGGTGATCTTTTGTAGCACGACCGTGCAAGGTAGCACGGCTGTGGTGGCTTCACTTTCCATGACCGTGCAAGGTAGCACGGCCGTGGTGACTATCCTTTGCATGGCCGTTCTAGGTTGCACGGCCGTGGTGCTCTATGTTTAACTTTGAGTTGATTTGAAAGGGACCTAATATGGTATTATTTTGTTAATTCCTAACTTATGGATGAGTCATAGTATTGGCAATGGCTGTATATTCTAAGTGAGTGACTAATGATCACTACCTTACAGGATAAATGTGATGAACTGGTACATCAAGTATTAGGATGGGTAATACCCTAATACAAGCTAAGTGTATGAAACTCAAGTAAGATAAATGTGTTGAGGGAAGTGATACATCAAGATATGATAAATATCACATCCAACACCCCAATACTGGTATACCTTGATGTGTTATAAGTCCAATATAATTGGATGAATAACACAGGAGATATGTCATGTCAATGGTTACATTGAGATGAAATGTACCCTGTTGAATGTAGGCCAACATGCCTTATGAAAAGGGTTAATCCAAACCTATAAACTATGATATAATCATAGTCTGGCAAAGATGAAAGAGAAATTCATGCTGTGTGTTGATAATTCATTTAATGATAAATGATGAGAATAATGAAGTATGATTAAAATACTTATTATTCCATAATGATTCCTTGCTATGTGAACCCTAATACAGGGTAATACTATATGAACCCTAACATAGGGTAATTGCTATGTGAATCCCTAATGTAGGGTAAATGCTATGTGAATCTCTAATGCAGGGTAATTGCTATGTGAATCCCTAATGTAGGGTAAATGCTATGTGAATCTCTAATGTAGGGTGATTTCTATGTGATTCCCTAATGCATGGTGGTGTTATGTGAAGCTCTAACACAGAGTAATTCTATGTGAAGCTCAAATATAGACTAATGGGTTATGAATATAATAAGATAACCCCTGTATTGCATCATGATTACTAATCATGCAGATATGATGAGAAGTTGAGCATAGCTAGGTATGGGTTATGATGTTCTGTACATTGAAAATGTTCTATAGACCTTATAAGCTTTCATATGTCTTGTTGCCTATTAAGGGGTAATAAGAGGTGATATGAGCTTTGTGAACTATGTGCAATACTTTGTGTATCAAGAATTATAATGTCCTTGGTCAGATGACCTGAAGGTATGAAGTTACTTAATAAGTGGTAACAAGTGTTCTATGATGAGATAAGGGTTTAAATACCTAGTTTCTATAATAATAATGATGAATGTGTTAAGAAGTGGATGTGTACTTGATAAGTTGAGGGATTGAGATCCCAATACTCTGAGAAAAGAGTGTGGCTACAGGCCATGACTCCACTATGATAATGCCAAGCTTTAGATATATGATCTAAGCCTGAAGAGAGTTAATGCTGTGATAATGATTTTGTAGTGGATAAATGTTATACATGTTCTTCATATTCCCTAATGGATATGTGATATGATGCTCTTTCAAGTTATAGCTGCAATGTAGAATAAGATTAATATTCTAATCTGTTAGACATTGAAGTAACTGCTGTCAAACAAATATGATTCCTCTTTTCATATGTAACTTCTTAAGCTGCAATAATAATGTTACTGGCGGAGAGTTATATCTCTCTTTGGGGAAATTTACAATTGTCTCACCCCCGTGGGAACTACATTTTTAGGTGGTCGCAGACGAGGAGACAAAAACCCTTCAATAAGGGAAGGACAGCAACAGCAGAAGTAACAGCAGTGAAGTCTCAGGTGGAGACACTGGCTGTTATGCCATGTATAGATGTATATAAAGTCCTATGTGTCGTCTCTGTACTCTCAGGTCCTCGGAGTAGTAATTAATGCTTTCGAGATTTTGGCTCAATGCCTCGAGATTTTGAACTGTCCGTGTTTAGCTTGACAGGACAGTTAATGCTTGTAATTCTCAAAAGGAGATGATACAGAATATGTACCTGTGAACAAGAATGTAATTGTGTTACTTTTGTTCTATGTGAGAAAGTTTTTACTTGATGGATCTTTTGATAAAAAGGTTTTAATTTTTAGTGATTTTTGGTAATCCGCTGCTTAATGAATGCCTTCGCATTAGTTAATCTTGTTTTCGTGAGACGGTCGTGACAGTATCTATGTAGCTTTCTCAACAAAATTAAAGTGAAGGATCTACATCCATATCCCTCCCAATAAAACAAAAAAGCAATGATATATTTTGAAGAAATCCCAAGCATAAATCATAAATCATGCTGAAATAAGAAGGGAGAAAAAAAGAGAAATAAAATATAAAGGGAGAAGAGGATGCCTTAAAATGTATCTAAATTTTCTTCATGGAGAATGTGAAAGTTGCTTATGTGTATGCACCCTTTTCACCCACACTCATTTGTAGGATGGGACAATAAATACATGAATTATTCCACCATAATAGTAGGCTTGGGATTCACGCATTTTTCATTACCTTCATTCTGTAAGTTCATCATATTTTGTTTTAGAAGAAATAATTTAGATGCTACTTGTGATTTTGGTTCATAGACACATACGACACATACTAAATTTCCACCCATTTCTCTATGGTAGGACACACATATGATTAGCCCCCTCATTCATTTCTATGTGGGGAACTACTACCAACATAGTTGTATAGGTAGAGCAGAGCAATGTAGATAGGAAATCACGTGGTGCATCAATAGTATGCTCTATTGACTATGATGTTAAATACTCTTTATTAATAGTACCATTGATCTAAGGGTGACATCTTTAATGAACATTTTTGGTCATTTCAGAGTAGTTATTTGTTTAATGGCCAGTAAAGGTCAGTTTAGGACTGCTAGGTGGGGTTATTTGAGAAACTTAGTTCATAGGATTTGTCTTCTTGTTGACTATTACAAATAGATCCAAAGGAAGTGTTTCTCAAGGGTGAGAAACATTCAAGATTAGGGGATTTTGATGCACTGAGTTTTATTCACTTTTCACAGGATATGTTTTCATGATTTTCATGCATAATTGTTCATTTTGAGATATGTTATGCATTGTTTATCATTATTAATCTGTGAGTTAGTATTGCATTAAATATTGACTATTTTTATCAAATTATGTTAAATTATCCTCTTTAATTCAGACTTATGTTGATTTTTCCTTTTTTCAGGTAATTCAAGCATTTATATGACATCTTAGTTCTATCAACACCTATGTCGGTGGTACCAACATGACACAAAATTCCAACAGGGATTCTAGAAATCCCAGTGCTACCGAGACTGCTTTTGATGCTACCGAGTATGGAGTCGATGCTACCAAAGAAAGGAGTCAGTGCTACCAACTTATAATCCAGAGAGTTAAAAATCAAAATTCGTTGCTTATATGCCATTAACATTCTAGTCAATAATATCAACTTTAGCACCCAGATCAAGACAAAACTCACAAAAAGCAACATAGTGTTTATAGACACACTCATCAGTAAGAGGGTTTCAAGTCATCCAACAACTCTGTGTCACCAACACCCTATTGGTGGTACTGACTTCACGCGATCAATGCAGATTGAAAATCATGATAGATCTAACAGATGTTACTTAATGATAGCCAAAGCCCCACTTATGACCCAAGGGGAGTTTGACCAAAAAGCGATATCACATTTAGTTGCAATGTAATAGAGCACGAAGTCGGGAGAGGAGCAGACAAAGGAGATAGCCATAGTTTGGATGCTCATGGCACTTGTGGATGGAAGATTTGTGGTCAGAACAATGCAGATCAAGATGCCTACTAGGGAGGATTCCCATGATGACTTCTCCAGGGGTTTCTACACTGATTTTCTAATTTTAAGCCTAGTTTCTCCCTCTTCCTCTCTTTTTATAATGAATAAAATCATGTGGGGCTAAACCCCATATTCCTTAGGACCCGAGAGTGTCCCAGAATTGCTTTGTATTCGAAATTTATGAATAGATAACTTATTTCATTTGTTTGGAATGTAAATATATAATTTATTATCATTTTTTGGTCCTTGATTTCCATAACCAATATAATAGTCTGCCAATTGCTTTGGGAGAGGGAAAGGGGCTGGAAAAGTTATATATTTACACAACTCATATTGTACCTCAGGAGAGGGATTAAGGTTGTGAAAGAACAACCTAGAGATATTTTTAATGCACATAGCTAATTCCTAAACTGCTACAGAAGTGGGGTTTGCTTTAGTTTAGGTAGTGTATTATGCTAAGGAAGTGGGTAATACGTGCTACATGTCTTAAGTGCAGGCTTAAGGGTTAATAATTATTAATGAAATGGAATTTGAATGGAACACATACCATGGTGAAACTGTAATCCCAAGGTATCCATCCATTCTCGATCACATTCAATTAATGTAGATTTAGTTCCTTGCTCTTTGTCGTAAAAAAAAAATTAAACCACTTTTTCTATGCCTAGCTAATTAGGTTACAATGAGTAGTAGTTTTTGGAAATTATTTCCCTGAGTTTGACACTCGGGCCTCATTGGCCTAAGTTACTCAACGAGCATAGTTACATTTTGCATGCATAGTTTAGTCATGTCAAACCCCATAAAAATAAAGAACTCATAAAACTCTAGGGATACTAAATCACAAAGCATGCATAAATGTAGAGGCAAGTGAAAGTGCAATCACAAAACTAAATTAATATGATTTTCCTCACATAATTGAAGAGTATGAGACATACACTACATAAGTGGGTAAAATAGTTCATATTCATAATTAGGGTTTGATTATGGATAAAAGTACAATTTAGAGTCAATAAGAGTACCCAACAAAATTTTCATGTCATCTTACTCACATGAGTCAGCCTCTCATAGGAGAGAGAAGTGAATAGGGTAGCATTTCCCAAAGGACCAAGAGAGTAATAATCATGGGTAATTTTTCAATATAGAAGTAAGGAATGCAACATAGCTCATATCTAATCTACCAATGCACAAGATAAATCCTAGATCCACATTAGGGTCAAAAAACACCTACTAAAGGCATATATGAAATTAGGGTTAAGTTCACATTAATTACATAAACTGTAAAAGTCACTCTTTTATTATTAATGAATTCAGTTGTAAAACCATTTGATCTTATATATTATATTTGTCTGAGTTCATATCATATTTTATTATATTAGTCTGACATATACATTATTAGTTATAAATTTTAGAAATTCTAACCAATTAGAAAATCCCATAAAATTCATATATATACCAAATCTTAGTTAGGCAATAAAACTGGTACCAATGGATAGAGAAAATTCTATGTTTTGTAAATATTTTTATTTATTTATGAGCAATAAATAATTTACTATGTATTTTAAAATATTGACCAATTAGGAAATCCTGAAAGTCCACGTATTTAGCATTATCCATTTTAAAAAAGCAATACTGAGATGGCCATATGACAACTAGACACATGACGCCAGGACCTCTCAACCAAAATGCAGCCAAGAGGATAACAGGCACGAGATGATGGAAATACCCTTTATGCAAACCAACTATAAGACAGTCGAGTGGGTCAAAAACATGAACTCTTGAAAAGTTATTCCCTTCGTTCTCGCCATGGATAGAACCAGGGAAGAACAAACCTTGAAGCACAAATGAACCTTGAACCAACATTGGTGATTCACCCACCCTAGCCATCAAAGAAATACTTCATTGAAACCATGAGGCTTGTTGAGGACAACAAGCCCAAACACAAGGGGTTGGGTCAATCAAAGCTTCTAAAATGCTCTTCTTCCATAATTGGAAGGAAAGAGAAAAAGATGGAACATGAAGATGCCAAACGAACTAGATAAAAAACACAAAACAAGTGAGAGAACACACAATATGTATGGTGAGGGTACAGATAAGACAAGGAAGTAAATCACATTTGAAGTCAAATGGATGATATAGTCTCCAAAAACATAAGTACAGTGGCCGCCAAGAATAGAGTTGACAAAGATGGAGTAGGGATTCCTAACTAGATTGAATCCAAGCAGGATTAGACATGCATGAACGAAGGAAAATGGTTGAAGGACACTTACTACCAAACTAATTGGCCTTCGACGGTCGGAGACACCCAGGAAAAAATGAGGTTCTTGACATTGCAAATAGAGTTCATAGTTGCGGTGACTCAAGGGGAATTAAGATCAATTGGTGGTGTAGAAGCATTTAGGGAGGTATTGTGGTATAATGGGAACAAATATATAAGGGTGTAAACCTCTATGGAAGGCTCTATAACATAGAAAGAAAGAAGGATTTATCGTCAGATTTGGGGTATTCCTTGTTTAGAGAATTTAGGATTTGAGTATAGGGTGGTTGGTAAAAAATTGAATGACCAATTGAAAGGGATAGAAATCTTAAAGAATCATCAAGAGATGAGGGAGAAAAAGTAGTGAGAAAATTGTTGTATAACCAGTGTTTTGTGTGCAAAGTAGTCGGTCTCCTACCCAAGGTAGGAGATAAATGATCGTTATTTGATCAAAATCACATGGTAGGCATGATATTTGAATAATCTTAGGGATATGGTTCCAGAACATAGATGACAACAATAAAACCATATGTCACAGATGTAAAATTAGAAACTTAGGGAAATTGATGCAATATTCAACATATTGGGTAGTTTTAATGTTTTTTCATTTGTATGTCAATTGAGGGCTCAAACAAACTCCAATAATGTAAAATTTCATAGTTAGGCTAAGACACGTATAATCTGAATTTGAGATTTGTTTCCACTTTTGAATGCCTTCAATTAAATATTTGATATGTTTGACCTTATCTTATATTTTCTTTTCTTAATGAAATTAGGATAGTTAATATTGCTCAAATAATGTGAAACTTTCACCCCCAAGCTAATTGGGACCCAAGGATCGCTATTATGCCATTAGACTTAGGTTTTGAGGTTTCCTTGAATGAGTTCTAATAAAATGAGGGTTTGCGATCTTCTCCATTATATTTATTATAATATTACATAATCATCAAAAACATCAATAAAATTAAGTTCTATAATCTTCACTTTGTTACCAAAAGAGTTACCTTGTATGTTATGTGAGAATTTCCATATTTTACTTATTTAACCAATTAAGTCCATTAATTCAACATTAACTCATATAATAGCACACTATCCTACCTAAGGCATGCAAACTTCAATTATTATTCCAATTCATGTATTAATCACATACTTAGGTTATTCGGTTAATATATGTGTATCACTATATGAGATGTTGATTATATAACTTGATGCCACTTAGTGTGTTATATTTGTTTTCAAGCCTATACATATTAGGATTACCAACAACTGTATTAGGGATTAACTCCATCCTTGTTGGGTTAAATCTAAAATATTACACATATTATCCCCCTAATCATAGATTAGGGTTTCTGGAGTCAAAAGGCTAGGTTTCTGTATGTTACAAACTCCACTCCTTAAAATAATTTCATCCTCATAAAAAAAATCATCATACATTAGCAACCAACTACTCTCCAACCCTTAAGTCAAACTAAACAACTCTTAAAGGTATTAGGGTTACATATGTATCTTGTACTTGTGAATAGATTAGGTGTTTATGTTGTTCATAGACCTTGCATCTAACTAACAAGTCATACCCACCTAGGGTTGAGCTTCATGTCCTTTTCTTACTAACCTAAAAAATTGACATCAATATCCAAAAAGCCATTATTATAAAAGGGTAGGTCAACTAACCTTTGAATAATGCCACATATTCCTAGTCACCATTTCATAGACAAAACTAGGGCTAAGATATCTACTCTAACTACTCCACAATTTCATTTCTCAACTTCATACATTCCTTCATTATGACTTAATCCAAGAAAACATCAATAAACTGAGAGAAAATTTTATGTTATATATATAGTATCATAATGAAAAATTATTTGATGACAAAACTTTGTGATATAAACTGAATATAAGGCCCAAAATCAATGTGAGAAACAAGTCTCAATTTTTCATTTAAGATCAACTTACCATAATACTATAGCATCCTCATTACTTAACACCATCCTAAAGTCCAATCTAAAATTATCTAAAGAGGTATTTCATCACATTAGGGTTAATGACTTATGATCCTCGTATGTACTTCATCACTTTTAATACCCTTCATTGATAATCTCATCTAGAGTAAACATATCATCTAAGGAAGATAAAATTGGAATAGTCATATTTTCACATAAGGTAAGGGCTCTATAATTAACTTTATGAGACAACATAGGAAATCTAAGGAAGATAAAATTGGAATAGTCATATTTTGACCACCATTTCTCTAATACCATCTTATAAGGAATGGGACCCATGAGGGGATCCACTCCCTACTCAATTTGAAGAATAAACCATCTAATCCAAACACACTAATATGTGTGTTGGAATAGGTGAATTTTTTCTCTCAAATGAATGGTATACAAGACCAAAGTATAGAAGCAGAATAAAATGAATACATTCAATTTAAAAGATTACATAATTATCTCCCATAATTGGGGCTTACATGAAAGCAACAATTTTAATATCTAGTCCAAGGCATATCCAAGCTATCTGAAGTCTATCTCCCACAAGTTAGCTCAACCAAACTAGGTTCATGCCATCATGTCATGTCGGCATTGGAAGCATACCCCACAAAAGAAGACAGGTGGAAGTTGCCAGCAAAAAAATGTTTGTATGAAAATATTAATAGGGATTAAGAAATATGGAAAAAGGACAACAGTTGAGTGTTCAAGGCTTCCATCAAAGAGGGAACGTGAACATCCAAATTGATATCAAAAGAAAACAATATAAGGTATACAAAAGATGCACTTGTCATTTATTAAAATACTAAAAAGATGTGCAACATAAGCACAATCAAATAAATTAGGTCACATAACATGTCATAAACAATAATTAACCTATATGCAAGGTGAGATAAACATATCACTGGTGAAATATAAATAAACAATGGAATCTAGGGAACATAACCCTAAAACAATATAGAGTATGACACATAACCAAACTCCCCAATTTATAAAGGGCACATAATTCCATTAATCAAATCACTTATACAACCCTAGGGTTTTTGAATCACAAAGCATGCATAAATGTAGAGGCAGGTGAAAGTACAATCACAAAAATTGAATTGGTCAAATTTCCATCACATAAATGGAGAATATGAAACATACACCACATAAGAGGGTAAAATAGTTCATATCCACAATTAGGGTTTCATCATGAAGAAAAGTATAACTTAGAGTCAACAAGAATATCCAACAAAACATTCATATCCTCTTACTCACATGAGTCAGCCGCTTAGAGGAGAGAGAGAATTGTATAGGGTAGCATATCCAAAATGACCAAGAGAGTGATAACACATGGGTAATTGCTCAATATAGAAGTAAGGCATGCAACATACCTCATATCCAGTCTACCAAGGTCCAAGATAAATCCTAGATCCATATGAGGGTCATAAGCCACCTATTAAAGGTGTATATGAAATAGGGTTAAGTTTACATTAATTGCATAAACCCTCAAAGTCACCTTATTTATTATTAATGAAATGTTATAAAAACCATGTGATCTTATAGTTTATATTTTTATGAGTTTGTAATGTATTTAACTTTATTTTTCTGACTTGTAGATCATTAATTACGAATTTTGAAAATTCTAACCAATTAGAAAATCCTATAAAATCATATATTTACTTAATTGTAATTAGGCAATGAAATGGGTACCATTGAATAGTGAAAAACAGCATGATTCCAATACATATTTTATTTAATTTTTCTAAGCAGCTAATAATTTACTATGTATTTTAGAAATGCTGACCAATCAGGAAATCCTAAAAATCCACATATTTAGCATTATACATTTTAAGAAAAATATTGAGATCACCATATGACAACAAAACATGAGACATTGGGACATCTCAATCAAAACACTCCAAGAGGATAACCATGGGTGAGTTGATGGAAGTACCCTTTATGCAGAACCAAATAAAAGATAGGTGAGTGGGGAAAAACATGAACTCGTGAAAAGTTTTTCCCTTCATTATCACCATGGATAGAACCAAGGAAGAACAAACCTTGAGTTAAGAATGAAAACTAAAGTGGCATTGATGATTCACCCACCCTAGCCACTGAAGAAAGACTCCAATGAAATCATGAGGTCTTCCAAAGACAGTGATCACAAACACAAGGGGTTGGGTCGATCAAAGCTTCTCAAACACTCTTCTGCCAAAATTAGCAGGAAGTAGAAAGACACAGAACACGAAGATGTCAAACAAATTGGAGAAAAAGCATGAAATGACTAAGAGAACACATTGTATTTATCATGAGGGTACATAGAAGACATGGAAGAAAACCCAATGTCAAAATGATGATAGAGTCTCCAAAAATGTTAGCACAATGGATGACAAAAATAGGGTTGACAAAAATGGAGTAGGGAATCCTAACCAGACTAAACCCACCAGGATTAGATATGTGGGAACAAAGGAGAAGGGTCTATGGACACTTACTTCCAAACCAATTGTCCTTAGATGGCTAGAGACACCCAAGAAAAGTTGAGGTGGTTGGCATTGCAAATGGGGTTCATGTCAGTGATGTCTCAAAGGGAAATCATGATCAATTGGTGGTGTAGAAGAATTCATGAAGGTATTATGGTACTATGGTAACAAATATATATTATGGAAGGCTCTATAACTCATAGGGAAAGAAGGAGTTGCTATCAAATTTGGGGTTTCCATATTTTGTGAATCTAGGGTTCAAGTCTAGGGTGGTTGGGTGTGGAATCAAACAACAAATTCACAGGAAAAAAATCTCAAAGAACCATCCAGAGGTGAGGGAGGAAAAGTAGTAAGAAAATCATTGTGTAACCAATGTTTGATGTGTGGAGTAGTCGACCTCATGCCCAAGGTAGGAGATAAATGATCCTTGTTCGATCAAAATTGCATGGTAGGCATGAAATCCATATATCTCAAGGATATGGTTTCAGAATTTAGTGTGACAACAATAAAACCGTGTGTCATAAACACAAAATCAGAAGCATAGGGGAATCGACGCAATATTCACCATATTAGGGTAGTTTTAATACTTATTTTTTCCTATTTCAATTGAGGGCCCAAACAAACTCTGAATAATATGAAATTTGACAACTAAACTAATTAAGACAAGTATAATCAGAATTTGAGGTTTGATTCCACTTTTGAAATCATTTGATAATTTATTAAATATTTTTGTCCTTATCTTATATTTTTTATTCTTAACGGAATTCAGATAGTTAGAATTGTTCAAATAATGTGAAACTTGACATCCAAAATAATTTGGACCCAAGGATCACTATCCTTCCATTGGATTTGGGTTTTGAGGTTTCCTTATATGAGTTATAATACAATTAGAGTCTAGGTACTTCTCCATTATATTTATCATAATATTACATCATCATAATCAACATTTATTAAATTAAGTCTTGTTATTTTCACTTTTTTACCAAAAGAGTTGCCTTGTATTATTATGCACAAATCTCCATATTTTACTTGTGAACATATTAAATCCATTAATATCAACATTAACTCATATAATAGCATTTTATTACTATTTATGGACACGAAAACTCCAATTATTATTCCAATTCATGTATTAAGCCGATAATGCAATTCTCCAATAAGTATCTGATGCTCTCCTTCAACCATATTGCACTTGAACAATGCCTTTGAGACATCATATCTCTTATCTTTCCTGATCTTGGTACATGTTCTTAAGATGTGTTACCATCTCTATAACATCCACGTTGTCATGTTGTCTCTACAACTCACAGTTCATTGAGCACAACATCAGGCACTTGACATGCACGACATCTTTAGAGTGATTCTTGTAAGCATCCTTGTCAATCTTAAGCATGGTGGGAGTAGGTTGATCTGGCTCTGGTGTCTCCAGGACATAGAGCTTGCACTCTTAAGTGAGAATGATTCTCAACATCCTAAACCAGTAATGAAAGTTCTTCCTGTTCAACTTTTCCTTCTCAAGGACCAACCACAAAGAAAATGTGTTTGTGTTTTCCATTAGATTCTACAAAAAAAATGCAACTTTTGTAAAAAAAAATTGATTTTATTTGACTTCATAAGTTTGATGACATTAATAAGTATTTTAAATTAATTATCACTCCCACTATTTTGTTCAGTTCGATAACCCTCACTACCAATTCAGAATATTGCATCAAACAATCTTCTAGTGAGCCAAGATCCAAAATAATTAAGTTATTACCCATCCAACATCGACATCCATGACCAATTATTAAGATAGGAAACATTTGCCAATTGCATATCATGCAATTCTTGGATAGATGGTATGCACAACTCCTTGACATAGTCCATTTGTTTGCTTCTAGACACTTAATCACATGAAGGTTACCTAGTTAAGCCTGATCCAAAAGTCAACACGATAGAATATACACCCTGCTTTGGCAGACCCCCCCCACTTCTACGAGATAGATGGTGCACCACGCTTTGGCGTAACCTATGCTTGGTAAATCAACTTTTTCATGTATCTCATTTATAGAAAGCATCTTAGGCTTAATATGTATTTAGGGATTTATATAAATACACACACACACACACACATATATATATATATATATCCAATCAACACATATTTCTAGTATGTATCATATACATGTTGTATCCACAAATGAAAATATGTAATCATAAAGCATATGAGTGATGGTTATGGCCATACTAATGCAATTCTTTGGAGCCACAAATAATTACTACCACCTAAGGTCCACATCATATATAGCAACATGTACTGGATGACATTCTACTTATACAGTCTGATCAATCAGCTGGACCCTCTAGTTGATCAGTTGGACTTCCCAGTCAGTCGATTGGCTACATCAGTCGGTCGACTAGTCCTGGCTCATGCGGTTGACTGGACTCCTCTAGTCAATTGATTGGGCCTCTAGTTGATTGGTTTGATCCTCTTATCTATGGCTTCATCGGTCCTCCATTCGATTGATTGGACTTCTAGTCGGTCGAGTCGGCTGGTGCAGAATGTATCTCTTTCCCAAAATAGAAATTAAAACTACCTTATTCCATAATACATTGTGAAAGGGAAAATCTCGAGTTGCATTCAAGGGGATAATAGGATGAAGAGCATTAATTTACATTGGGAAAGGAGGAAATAGGCTTGGTATGCAAACTGAGTAACAATAGGAAAGAAACCAAACAACCATGCACGTACATCCACAGGGGTTTTGGCCATAACCACGCATGCATCTACCATCAAAATACTTTTTAGGGAGAAGTGTATAGATTGCATATATATCATATACATATATAGGGATTGTATGTGGTATTTAATTGGATATGCACATTAAATATTTAAATATTCACAACGTATGCAATAAAAAAATCTGATCATATCAATTTAAATCCAGATACATCATAAATTGATGGGGCTTTGATACCACTATTGGGGGATATGGATGGCAGAGAAGGTATCCCTATTCCTTACTAGAAGATCACGTCAGGAACAATGCATCTAGAAAAGAAGGTAGCAAGAAGTATACGTAGTCCTAGAGCAAGTTCAGTGACTACTTTTATACGATGATGTGCACTCTTTGCAAGATGCACATAGACGAATAATGATTGCCTCCTGGTGTAGCACCACAAACAACGGTGGTTGTTTTCTTCCTAGCATGGTGGCAACTACCTCCATGACTCTATGTAATCCACGTGGAACACCCAAAACTCCACGTTGTTCTACCAGAGCCAACGGGAAGGAGTTGTCCCTTCGAACATCAATGCACTAGCGTTGACTTTCTCTCCCTTGTTGTCTCTCCCTTTTACGAGTAAGGCTTGCTTGGGCTCTCACGCTACCACAACTATGAGAGCATAACAATTTTTAGAGCTTATTGTTGTGTCCTCTAGAAGCCTTGAATACCCCTCTATTTATAGGAGGTCTAGGGTAAGGTTTTCCAGATCAAATGGGAGTCAAAGAGATGAAATTTTATAATTTTTCTTGAAGTTGAATACCATGAACCAGTCGGTTCACTTCTGAATCAGTTAGTTCTTATGTGAAATGACCTATTCAACACTAGAATTAGTTGGTCACATGTGAATCGTTTGATTTAACACTTGAATCGATCAGTTCGTTATATTTCCTATTCATAAACATATTGGTTTCAATGTGACCATTAATGCACAACATGACGCAAGCATCAATCCTTGATCCAATCTTATTGATCATTGAAACAAGTGATTCACAATTTGAACCAGGAGATTCACATGAATAAGGAACCCACATTGGATCAAAAAGCACTCTATAACATCTTCAAACATGAATCGTGCTTCGATATCTGGTTGGAGCACTTTCTTTGGCCCCCAACAACTACATTAATATCCAAGCTGACTTGCTATAGTACCATTATTAAGGTAACCTTTCTTAGTCAGATCATTTGTACTGGGCCATAGCAAGGCAAGTCTGTAGTAAGGAGTCCATTTGGTGATTCAGGGATGGGCATAAGCTAAGACATAGAATCTGAGGTGAAGCCTTTTTGCATTGGTGGAATCTAAACAATTTCTATATTCTCTTATCGTCTAGGCCCTGAGTCTTGATCTAGGAAAATATGCATTTCGGTAACCAATTAGAAAATTGTATTGGGTGATATGATAAATGGTGTGGTTGTCTTCTTCACAATGAAACACAGTTGACGGTGGTGGCGTGCATCATCTCAAACTTGGGACAACAGTCATATTTTATGAAGGATATGGTGGCACTTGGGATATTGGCGTGGACCTTGACAATAGCATGTCCCAGTCCATACTTGAGTTTCTGATGAAGTGACAAAGGGAACACCCAATTTTGGTGGATCCATGGCCTTCCTAAAAGAAGGTTGAAGTAAGGACTCAACTCGATGACTATGAACATAACTAGATAGTTTGTGGTTTGATTTGCAACTCGAGGGAAATCTCCCCTAGAGCATCTTTTAGAGCATATTGAATGACATTTCTTTCTTGATTTTCTGATGTAGGTATGAGGCTTCCTCTCCCAGGGACATACATTTAGGCATGCCCCATCATCAATGAAGTAGGAAGGAATCTTGAGACCTCTATAGATGGTAGTGATTAATGTGGGTCTATTATGATTCCCTACCTCGAGTATCCCTTCTTTGAAAAAAGAACTTAAATGTGGAGTCTTATTTCACCCTATTATATCTGTGTGGATTTATGTTTTCACATCTTTGGATATGTAAGCTCCTTCGAGGGTCTTCATTATGGCCTCCATGTGTACGTTAGAACTTTGCATTGCCTCACCTAGTGACACTTGTCCTTCAGACACATCAAGGAACTAGTTATATCTGACCCTTCCAGATTGGTCTCTTCATATAGCTCAGGGTTAGGAGGTACTTACTTGGTGTTGATTGTAAGAACAAGGACTTTTCTTATTTTCTCTTCAAGGATGTTGCTAGGGACTCCTTTGTTAATGAATTGATTACAATTTAGTAAGTTAACTTATTTAAGAAAATATAATTACTTAAAATATTACATTATTATATACCTAGATTTTAGAGGCATCTTTCAAAAAAATTTGAATATTTATACAAATACAAGTATTATTTTCCAATTTAAATAATATGCATATATTGGCATGTATTTTACAGTATATGGGATCTAGCTTAATGTTAAGATGAAAGGGAGTTAAAAACAATTGTAGAAGTTTTAAGAGATATTTTACGCTAGCTTTTGTTGTTTTGGTAGGGATATATATATATATATATATATATATATATATATATATATATATATATATATATATATATATATATATATATATATATATATATATATATATACTATAAAAAGAGTGAGTTCATGCTACGCTCTCCTTGATTCTCTCTCTTCTCACAATTTTTCTCAACTTTTTTTATATTTGTTCTATTTTATTTTTCTCTTTCATGATAAAACCAGTTGCCGCAAATCTCTCAACTTCTATGTCACATTCCTTCCTTTAAATGTGCATTTCAGAGTCAATAAACAACACATTTCCAAATTTTCTACAAAACAGTTACGAGAATTACCATTATCCTTTTGACAATTTTTATTTTTCAAATATTTAATGTAAATCAAACACGTTCAATGGGGCACGTGCATGTGCACATGTGTGTTAACTAGTGTATATATATATATATATATATATATATATATATATATACATATATATATATATTGGACAATCCTTGCTTGAGTTTTATAGTGACAAGATGAGTTGTAGTTTGATATAGAAACCTAGTCGAGTGTTTAGAATAAATGATAGATAATACCTAAGTCATAAGTAATTGATATTATTTCTAAATGTATTCCTTAATGATATAATTTTGAAATTATATTCAAGAGAAGTACAAAAGAACTTCAAGGAAATAATGAATTGGTGTCATAAGTGGAACCAAGAGGGTCGTCAATCATCATATATTGTACCACATAAATACATTCCAACACTATGCATGAAGAAAAAAAATGTAGTTCCATGCAAAAGTCCAAAATATCAATGAAATGTAAAATATAGAAGCGGCTCCTTGCATGAAGTGATCACAATGGCTATCTCGAGAACACATTGGCCCACTTTTGGCCTGATATTGTTGCTTCAAATGCATACAACAGTCAAATTGACCCACCATGGTCCGCACAAGGTGCAACAACCGATCCTCTTTCATGTTAACATACTTTGGTACATTTTTATGTTTGGAAAATTCCAAAATCTCACACTACTATAATTTGGGTAAAGATTATTCACATTTTTTAAAACATGTGTGTTCATTGTGTAAGGAATGTTTTAACTATTGAATAAGATAAGATAAATTTAACAAATCATTGAATCAAGACAAATAAAGCATTATTAAAGATAAGAAAGATTTAGAGCTTTGCATCAGCTTTGTCATAAAGGTTTATTGCTCTTCTATCAAGAAAATAATTCATGATTAAAATCAAAGAAAGGCCATGACCTTACATTAAGAGTATTCAAGAAAAGTTCAATAAGTAAAATATTTTTACTAAATACATTTCTACCATTGATTTTCACTTTGAGTTTCACCTTGTTAAATGTTGTTGGACTTGTTATTAAACAAAGAAAAAATCAAAATGTATTTTTTTTATTGTTGATGTTATTTACCGTGTTTTCTTGAGCATACTTCTTCACTCATTGAGAAATTACACTCACACTTTCACCTAAATTCTATTAACATTTTGCACTCGATGTAGCAAAGGACCATTGCATTATGGTTTCTACTAGAATCTTGGTATTGACTATTCAACCATATGTGGTGGAGTTTACTTTTTTTTTTGGTCAGTCAAAAAGCGTGTTACTATAAATCCAAAAACTTTAGGCACAGAGTGCCCCATTACATCACAAGGAGCTAATAAGCTCGACCAGGAACATATACCCCACATAGGGGGTATAACACTAAACAGTCGCTAAGAAGAACATCAACACTAACAAGACTAACTACCAGACAAACCTACCAGGAGAACGATGTACAACCTGCAGATACATGCAATAAGCCCACCCACAAATAGTACCTACAGATTACAAAAAGTCAACCACCTGGTAACCCTGCCTGTAACAGCATCACTAGCATCGGATCTTCTCAGATCGCAGAACCATCGCAAGCCACCAACAGAGAGTTGTGAGCCTAAGAGATTCGAAGCAATCCTATCCTTCTTGGCACGGTACCAACTGTCTAATAGAAACACCCACAAGGTGTGGTCCTATGCCAAAAAGACAGAGGATTCAACTCACTCCGAAGCCACACAACCAACTATTGATGTCCTACAATAGAAAACAACAACCAACATCTTGCGAAGAGGCTGCTCACCAACACCTTGGAGGTGTTCCTACATCCAGCAATGAACTAACATGGACACCGGAGCAGCAAGGCCCTGCCAGAGCGTCTGTTTGCATATCAGCAAATCGCCAAACACCTGGAAGGCATTCCTCTACTGTGTCGGGGTCGAGACCTTTTGCTGAAGGGCCGGAGCTCCCCCAACCCTGCATAATAGTCTGGAGTAGACCAGAGCAAGCCGGGCTTGGTCTGCTGATAACTAGAAGCGATAGGTTGGCATTGGTGATCTTCAAGATAGCTCTTGCATGAGTCCATTGAGGATCATGTCTACGAACTCGAACAGTTGGTTTACCCAACATCACCTGCACAACCCTCTCAGGCAGAAGATGGACAGCAGACCCCAGATCTGAAGCACCGCCAAGAAAGGAGTGTCGCCGCATCACAGACAGTGGTAAGAGATAACCAGCTGCCGCTAATCCCTCCACCCGAGGCAGTAGCTTCAGGGGGTCAACACCATAGCACAACTGCTTGTAGGGCCGCCGCCCGGGAACTGGGATATTCTTTTTGAGTGGAATAATGCATTCATATGTATATGTTTTTTGTCATAATGATTGTGTGACTTTGTTCTTTCTTCACCCTTTCTCTTCTTGGGATTATATGTCTTCTTTAGGTACATATATGAAACTGATTTGAATGCACAAATAAGACTTTTTTATGTAGTATGTAAAATTGTATTTGTTCTATCTAATGTGATTTTATTTTGTAGAAAGTGCTTGGTTTTGAAAATTGATTGTTACCTTGTGACGTAATGCACATGCATATAATGTATTGTTCCAAGAAAAAAGTTACTCAAAATCCGTATGAGTTTTTTTGCTAGATGTTTTGTGGCATTCTTTAATGGTTGGTTATTTTGAGATTATGATCAGCCTAACCACACCATGGTCACCACATGTTATTGTCATTAATGAAAACTTTGAGGTGGTGTGCCACATAGATGATTCCAATATTACGAATAGAGTATTCAAAGAGGTAAACTCTTTTTTGCATGTGGCATGATCCATGCTAGTTCAAAATTGACAAACAACTATTGAATATATATCCTTGGCAGGGATCAACGATGTGGTTAATTAATTTGGTAGATATGGCATATGCAAATAGGAAATAGAAGATCACATGAGGTCTGTAGAAAATTTGTAACTTTACCATCCTAATTGATGTGGGACAACATCATTATGGATTTCACAACCACTTACCAAAAATAAGTTATTGTTTGGATTTGTGAGGGATTCTTGACATAATGATAAAATCACCCCATTTTCTACTTGTTAAGGCCATATATTTTTTCAATTAGTTGGCCAAAGTGTGTAATTATGAGATATTTAGGTTAATTGTCATTTCAATATCTAAAGTACACAATAAAGCGATTCAACATACATATTGATTGTTAGAATAAACCACAATGTATGTTGGTATTGAAAGTAACTTTCTAGCCGTAGATAGATGGTTAGTCTGAGATGACCATCTAAACACTTGAATATATGACAATTCATGTTTTTGTACTTTAGGGTTAGTCTAGACAAACATATTATCCTCATGCAGTCCCCCCATCATAATAGTTATCATACTTGAATGGGAATGATACCATGAAAAATTATTTATGAAAGGCAATGTGTATCTCATATTTTCTAGTATGTCTAAGTGAGAGATGATTTGAGGTTCTACTATTGCATTAGAAACATTGTCATCAAACAACATTGAGAATCTATGTAGGATAAGAAAAAAAGGTTGTGCCAACAAGAGGCATATACCCCTAGGTTTTCAAGTATGAGGTCTTGTTTATATGAAGGTGACACTGTTATGACCCGTTTCAAATTTAACCAGTAAGTATCATGATTAATGCATAATTAAGTTAATTGAAATAAGTTAAAGTGCTCATGTGGTGGTTAGTGCATCATCAAGTTAATTAAACTAAGCCAAGTGCTTAAGATGTGATTAGTATTTTGATTAGCTGAGACAAGCTAATTGGTATGTTTTTATGCCTTGAGGTTATAGTAGATCTTGTGCTTGAAAAGTTACAAAAGGAATCATTTGATTTGGACCTACGGAGAGGAACTTATGAGGGTTTCAATTTCTGGGATTGAATATGCAATTTTCCCATTGATTTAGCTTTATAACCCTTCTTCTTTATCCTCTTCGCCCGATCACCGCTTGACCAGCAGCGACACGCAGTAGTGTTGCACCCGATCAACAACAAAGTAGAGGGGGGCGATCGGAGGGCGATCCCGAGCTTCTTTAGCTCCAATCTGCAGCGCCTACCTTCCTTTCTCCTTCCCCTTCCTGCCTCCTCCTCCACGCCCTAGCACCACCCATCCAGCAGGGATGACTGACCTACAGAGCTGCTGCTAGCAGCTGCGGCCGGCGGCTGGGAGCCCTCTTGGGCACAGCCAACACTTCGAAACGTTGCTCTTGAGTTCGTCCATGAGGTCTGTGCTCATATCCGAAGCCCGAGCCCTAGGGCGGCGCCCCTAGCAGGGCTGCGGCCAGCAGCAGCAGTGGCCGACGGCCAGCTGCTTTGGTTCATCCAGGAGCTCATTTTGGCGTGCAAATCTCCAGGAAAAGGGTGCGATTGACTTCGGCCAAGAGGTCTAAACAAGAATCTGCCGCCAATTTAGCCCTGGGGCAACACCTAGCCAAGATTTCCGGTTGTGCGTGAAGCTGCTGTTGCAGCAGGATCGTGAACGGGAAAAGTCCAAGGTTGATGACAACCCAAAAATCGCTCGGAAATCGACTCAGGACGCATTTTCAGAGAACGAATCCGGACATCACAAACCACTAAGAGTAGGATTTCACTGACTATCTAAGATTTAACTCTGCAAAACGGAAATTTTTGGTAAATTACGCATTTTTCGTTGATAACAGACGTTGGACATTATTTGGCGTCGCCCGACTTTTTATTTCATAAATCGTTTCTTTATGCTTTAATATGATTTGGATTAGCATCTGATTAGTGTGGATTGGGCCAGTGAATTTATATAGTTCATCGGAACCTAAATTGTTAAGAGTGAATGTTGAAATTAGCAATACTATAGTTTGGTATAAACCTAGGCAATACATATTTTGTAAATTATCAGATGCACGATTTCAAAGAAAGTACGATAACATAAAAATATGCAATAAAACCCTAGTTGCATGATTTATGTTAATGTGTGTGAATTAACATTTACATGAATTGGTACATTTCTCTGAGATATTACTAGAAATTCTCAAGTATTGTTAATAATTCATGTTATGATACGTAAGTAACTCTTAATTGAGTTATGAGATGCACAAACCAGGATTAGGGTTAATGTGCACGTTCTTCGAGAAATTTTTGATTTTTGGATAAATGTTACAGGTGATTTCTCACATGTGAAGTAATTACTCTTATCAGTGCAATAAGATGTTCAATTGCATGAATTCAGTATGTATGTGCCAAATTGACATGAGTTTGGGTTATTTATGAATTTTAAATCTTCCTGCATGCATGATATAAGGATTACTCATTATTTACAATGATTTTGAGTATATTGCTTTGTCAGTTCTAGAATGATATCGTATTGTGATTTGAACTGCAATCAAATAGATGAGGTAACTGAAACCCTAAGGATAGGGTGTTTCCATGTGATAAGTGAATGAGGTAACTGAAACCCTAAGGATAGGGTGTTCAATGAATCAAGTATTTTGATATCAAAATTCTCAGTATGAGATGTGGTGATGCTTAATAGTTCAATTGTATGATTTTAGTGTATAAAGTGCCAAATTGACATGCATTCTGTCTATGAAGAATTTTAGTTTGCCTGCATGTATAGTATGATGATTATTCAATATTTTATAGTGTTTTGAATATACTACTATGTCAAATTTAGAATGATTTTCATGTCATGTTGTAAAGTTCAAGTAAATAGACTCGGTACCATAGAGATACCAAAGTCCAGAACAAGTAGAGAGAGATGCAATGTAGTAAGAGCTTTTCTAGAATAATAAAATATTAGATTAAGGGCCCTGACACCGTAGAACCCCTTTGAGAGGTATGTTCCTTAGGGGTGAAATGACCCAACCCCGGGGATATGCCCAGGTGGTCGGAGACTCGTGTCCAACACTTACCGAATGTCTCGGTGACACGAGGGCTGAGAGGTAGGGTCCCGGCTCAACCCTGGGGATACACCCAGGTGGTCGGAGACTCAAGGTAGTGTCCCGGCTCAACCCTGGGGATACGCCCAAGTGGTCAGAGACATGTCCCGGCTCAACCCTGGGGATACGCCTAGGTGGTCGGAGACTTAGAGACCCTCCGCCTGTGTACTCAGCTAGAAGGAGGAGTCTAGCGTGTACCCATTTGTGAGTGCCGCTAGACCGGAGAGCCTGTGGATCCTGTAGCAGACCAGGATGGAAAGTCAGACTTAGCATTTCCCGGGTGTGTCGTTAAGTCTTGTACGGTGGGATCATAGTTCTCTACGAGTCTTCATATGTAGAGTACACTGCATATGATCAGGGAATGAGATAAAATATGTTCATATAGGTTCACAAAGTTTTATTAAGTTAAAGAGTTAAGAAAGATATGAGTTAGCTTCACAGCAGTAGTTCTTTAAGTATTTTCTATTAAATAATTGTATCTACAGCTTTGCATCAATTGTTATTATAATGAAATGTTGACATCTTCTGTTGTTTAAATTCAATTGCTTAGACCTGCTCAGTGTAGTATTTCTTGCATATTATTCCAAATAATAAACATAAATGAGTTATCTGTGATGGTTGGTGAAATTCTATTCACTGAGCTAGTAGCTCACCACCTACTGAAACATTTTTCAGGTCAACGTCAGCACGAGGAGGCTGAAGGATCGTATCACCCAGATGTTTAGAAGTAGTGATTAGCTAGGTCTAGAGGTCTCTTGATCCTTTCCCCTCGATCCTTGGGACATGTGTGTGGTGGGTTAGAGAGAGAATGTGGTGAAACATGTAGCTGGTTTTCAATATTTTGTTGTGTTTTATATTCCGCATGAGAAATGTAATATGTCCTGTAATCTTGTTTTCCTTCCTAGTAAGGTTAATGGAAATTTGCTTTTGCAGTTTTATTATAATTCGATGCTATTTAAGTCTTATGGTTTTCCTTTAAGTTAATCTAAGTGATCAAGAAAAGAAAAAGTTAAGGGTGGTTTACCGAGGGTGACTCCCCGGTCTTCAGGGTCATTAGAGATGGCACGGGGGTCGGGGCGTGTCAACAACTTTGGTATCAGAGCATAGGTTGAGTACATGGTTACTCTTAAGTCAAGGTCAGGGGACGACAAGAGACCAATAGGATTAGGACTTAGGTGTCTTCCTTCTAACATCAATTTTCTAACATGAAGTGTTCTGTTATACTATTGCAGATGGCAGGAAGAGGATGTGGTCATGAGAACCAAGTAAAGAGATGAGGCTGAGTCATTAGTGACTATTAGGATCGAAAGATAGAGTTATAAGTGAGGTAGATAGAAAGTGGCGTGTCTTTAGCTCTGGGAGGTCTGAGTATTTAGATACCCTGGCCAGGTGTCTGAGTACTTAGATTGACCAGTATCAAGCTACTCTATCTATTCTTCTCTGGATGCCCTGGCCAGGTATGCAGAGGAAGGATAGGCTAGAGAGAAACCCTAGAAACCTTAGGGTTAAGAAATTAGAAATTAATATAAGAGTAAGAGATTAAATATAGAATGTGGTACAACTTTTGTTTTATATTGTTTATTTGATTGGAAATCACTAGAAATGCTCTTATATATATGAATTTAGATTTTTAGTTTGTAGAATAAATATGATTCTTTTATATTGTTGTGCGTCGTGAAGCGGTTCATTTATTGTTTATATTCTTTGCATTAAGTAGACCAAAAGTTATGTTTAAATGAGTTTGCCCTAAGTGGATATTCTTTCCACGTGTTTGAGATTAATAGGAGTTGGTTAATCCTGAGTAGCTCTTGGCTTCAGGACTACAGGTTTGGCCTGGTCCGGCTGGCATGATGCGTTACTGGGATCTAACGACTCTTATTAAAAATATAATAAAAGTAGACTCTGGATAATTTAGACCTGAATCATGGTGAAAAATGTATATACACTAAGATGTTGAGATATAAGGGAAAGATTAGAACAGCTAAGAATCAGTTGGAACTGATATCAGAGACCCAACGTTGGGGGCTCATATGAGCAATCCTTAATTGGAAATAAAGGAACACGATATAAGGTTCAAATTAAGTTTAATGATTAGTATTATATGAACTTTAAATATGAGAATATGGAAAAGATATGAGAAAAGTATGTAAGGGCTAAGATAGTAAGAATCAACCATGGAATGGATCATGTAATAAAGTAAACTACTTTTATGTACTTCAAAGCAAAAGGAAAATAGAAGAGAAAAGAGTTAAGTATACAATAAGTACATATAAATAAAGAGCCTTCGGAAGAGTTAAATCATAAGACTTTGATGAATATGTAAATCATAAGATCAGGACAAGAAATTTAGTTGAATCAAGAGAAATGTTAGAAATGATGACCTTGATTAAGGAATGAGGATTACATGACATAATTGAGAGTATGGAATGTATATATTTATTATAAAGTTTAATACATTCATACATACTACATTTGGATTCTAAGTCTCTATAGACTAACAAACTAGTTCCTAAAATAAAGAATAAATGTGTAATTTAGAAAATGAAGAATCATATATATGATGCATAACTACCATGGTAGAGACGTCTAAGTGAATGAAATAATGACACACAATATGATGATGAAACCTTAGCAAAGTAAATTGAGAATGTAATTTATCTGAATGTTCAAGTAAGAGAAACAAAATTTCAGTGATAAGATAAGGAAGCTTTAGTAAAACTTATGAGATCCAAAGTTTGAATTTCAAACTAAGGAAGCAAAGTCACATCACAATAATGCTATGTTAGTGATAAGGACCAAACCCTAGAATGTTTAGAGTTGTAGTAGTTCAAGGGATGTCGCTAGTGATTTGAAATCATGAGATTTGCATTGTGATTGGTAAGCTAGCACTAATGAAATCCAGGGTTTAAAGGTAGCTAATCGGAAAGGTAGATAAACAATATGAAAATGACTTGGAGAAAAGAGTGAGATATAAATATGAAATGTAATAAGTGTTTTTTGAACAAAAGGAGAAATATAATATAAGTGAAGTGTGTTATGAAATAAATTCTTACAGTAATAACAAGAAGTAAGTAGTGAAGAATGAGGAGTATTACTCGATACATGATCTAAAGTTATCTGCTATAGTTCATGCTCTTAAGACATGACGTCACTATCTTGATGATGTGATGATAGATTATCATCCTGGTAGAGCGAATGTGGTAGCTGATGCCCTGAGCAGGAAGTCAAGTTCAACAACGGATGTATTCTCTATGGCATGTTTCAAGAGAGACTTGTTAGTAGAGATGCAGAAGTTGAACTTAGACTTAGGGGTGACTGAACAGAATGGTTTGATTGCACAAATGCAAGTCAAGCCTACCTTTTTATGATCAGATCAATGAACTTCAGCAGAGTAACAGTGAGTTACAGCAGATCATGCATGATACGATAAAGGGAAAAAGACCAGAGTTCAGGTTTTCAGATGATGGTTTGTTGTATCAACATGACAGGTTGTGTGTACCTCGAGACAGTGATTTGAAAGAACAGATTCTTGAGGAAGCACGTGTCGATGTACGCTATGTATCCAGGCAACACTAATATGTTTAGGAATCTCAAGGAGTTGTACGGGTGGTCAGGTATGAAAAAGGATATAGCTGAGTATGTGGCTAGATGTAGTGTGTGCCAACAGGTTAAGGCTGAGTACTAGAAACTTGTAGGTACCTTGCAATCTCTTCCTATACCAGAGTGGAAGTGGGAACATATCACAATGGATTTTGTGGTAGGGTTACCCAGGACACCTAGAGGTTGTGACTTTATATGGGTGATTCTGGATAGACTGACTAAGTCTGCTCACTTTCTTCCTATTAAGTCAACCTTTGATGTCCTGAAATTGGCTAAGATATATGTGGATGAGATAGTCAGGTTGCATGGTATTCCAGTTTCAATTATATCTGATAGAGATCCTAAGTTCACATCCAGGTTTTGGAATCAGTTGCATCGTGCTTTGGGCACAAAGTTAAGATTCAATACAGCTTTTCACCCACAGACGGATGGTCAGTCAGAAAGGACCATTTAGACTCTTTAGGACATGCTGAGAGCATGTGTTTTGCATTTCAGTGGAAGTTGGGAAGAACACTTGAGCCTTATAGAGTTTGCATATAACAATAGTCATCATTCCAGTCTTGGAATGGCCCCGTATGAAGCTCTATATGGCAGAAAGTGTAGATCACCCATATGTTGATACGAGGTGGGTGAAAAGAAGATTCTAGGACAAGAGATAGTGGATTTGACCACTGAAAAGATTACAGTGATCAGAGAATAGTTGAAAGCTACACAGGACATGCAGAAGAGTTAAGCTGAGAAGAGACGTAGACCCCTTGAGTTTGAGGTTGGTGATGAAGTGTTTCTGAAGGTTTCACCATGGAAAGGAGTGTTGGGGTTTGGCAAGAGAGACAAATGGACTCCTAGGTTTATGGGCCCACATCCTATCATTGAGAGGATTGGATTTGTAGCCTATAGGTTGGAATTGCCATTCGAGTTGGCCAATCTACATGATGTGTTTCATGTATCGATGTTGAAGAAGTGTTACCCTGGTATAGAAAAGATAATGTACCCAGAACCTGCACAGGTCAGATCGGATGTGTCCTATGTTGAAGGACCAATACAAATAGATGATCGAAGGATTAAGAAACTCAAGAATCATGAGATACCATTAGTGAAAGTTTTGTGGAGGAATCATAACCTAGAGGAAGCTACGTGGGAGCTCGAGTCTGAAATGCGTAACAAGTTTTCTTTTCTCTTTTAGGAATTTTGGGATGAAATTCTTATAAGGGAGGGAGATTGTTATGACCCTTTTCAAAGTTAACCAGTAAGTATCATGATTAATGCATAATTAAGTTAATTGAGATAAGTTAAAGTGCTCATGTGGTGGTTAGTGCATCATAAAGTTAATTAAGCTAAGCCAAGTACTTAAGATGTGATTAGTTTTGATTTGCTGAGACAAGCTAATTGGCATGTTTTTATGACTTGAGGTTGTAGTAGATCTTTTGCTTGAAAAGTTACAAAAGGAATCATTTGATTTGGACCTACAGAGAGGAACTTATGAGGGTTTCAATTTATGGGATTGAATATGCAATTTTCCCATTTATTTAGCTTTATAACCCTTCTTCTTTATCCTCTTCGCCCGATCACCGCTTGACCAGCAGCGACACGCAGTAGTGTTGCACCCAATCAACAACAAAGTAGAGGGGGGCGATCGGAGGGCGATCTCGAGCTTCTTTAGCTCCAATCTGCAGTGCCTACCTTCCTTTCTCCTTCCCCTTCCTACCTCCTCCTCCACGCCCTAGCACCACCCATCCAGCAGGGATGACCGACCTACAGAGATGCTGCTAGCAGCTGCGGCTGGCGGCTGGGAGCCCTCTTGGGCACAGCCAACACTTCGAAACGTTGCTCTTGAGTTCGTCCATGAGGTCTGTGCTCATATCCGAAGCCCGAGCCCTAGGGCGGCGCCCCTAGCAGGGCTGCGGCCAGCAGCAGCAGTGGCCGACGGCCAGCTGCTTTGGCTCAGCCAGGAGCTCGTTTTGGCGTGCAAATCTCCAGGAAAAGGGTGCGATTGACTTCGGCCAAGAGGTCTAAACAAGAATCTTCCGCCAATTTAGCCCTGGGGCAACACCTAGCCAAGATTTCCGGTTGTGCGTGAAGCTGCTGTTGCAGCAGGATCGTGAACCGGAAAAGTGCAAGGTTGAAGACAACCCAAAAATCGCCCGGAAACTGGCTCTGGATGTATTTCCGGACAAATCCGGACATCGCAAACCAATGTGAGTAGGATTTCACTCAATATCTGAGATTGGACAGTATTTGGCGTCGGACATTATTTGGTGTCGCCCGACTTTTTATTTCATAAATCGTTTCTTTATACTTTAATATGATTTGGATTAGCATCTGATCAGTGTGGATTGGGCCAGTGAATTTATATAGTTCATCGGAACCTAAATTGCTAAGAGTGAATGTTGAAATTAGTAATACTAGAGTTTGCGTATAAACCTAGGCAATACAAATTTTGTAAATTATCAGATGCACGATTTCAAAGAAAGTACGGTAACATAAAAATATGTAATAAAACCCTAGTTGCATGCTTCATGTTATGTTAATGTGTGTGAATTAACATTTACATGAATTTGCACATTTCTCAGAGATATTACTAGAAATTCTCAAGTATTTTTAATAATTCGTGTTATGATACGTAAGTAACTCTTAATTGAGTTATGAGATGCACAAATCAGGATTAGGGTTAATGTGCACGTTCTTCGAGAAATTTTAGATAATTGATAAATGTTACAGATGATTTCTCACATGTGAAGTAATTACTCTTATCAGTGCAATAAGATGTTCAATTGTATGAATTCAGTATGTATGTGCCAAATTGACATGAGTTTGGGTTATTTATGAATTTTAAATCTTCCTGCATGCATGATATAAGGATTACTCAGTATTTACAATGATTTTGAGTATACTGCTCTATCAATTCTACAATGATATCGTATTGTGATTTGAACTGCAATCAAATAGACGAGGTAACTGAAACCCTAAGGATAGGGTGTTGCCATGTGATAAGTGAATGAGGTAACTGAAACCCTAAGGATAGGGTGTTGCCATGTGATAAGTGAATGAGGTAACTGAAACCCTAATGATAGGGTGTTCAATGAATCAAGTATTTTGATATCAAAATTCTCAGTATGAGATGTGGTGATGCTTAATAGTTCAATTGCATGATTTTAGTGTATAAAGTGCCAAATTGACATACATTCTGCCTATGAAGAATTTTAGATTTGCCTGCATGTATAATATGATGATTATTCAATATTTTATAGTGTTTTGAATATACTACTCTGTCAAGTTTAGAATGATTTTCATGTCATGTTGTAAAGTTCAAGTAAATAGACTCGGTACCATAGAGATACCAAAGTCCAGAACAAGTAGAGAGAGATGCAATGTAGTAAGATCTTTTCTAGAATAATAAAATATTAGATTAAGGGCCCTTACACTGTAGAACCCCTTTGAGAGGTCTGTGCCTTAGGGGTGAAACGACCCAACCCTGGGGATACACCCAGGTGGTCGGAGACTCGTGTCCAACACTTACCGAATGTCTCGGTGACACGAGGGCTGAGAGGTAGGGTCCTGGCTCAACCCTGGGGATACGTCCAGGTGGTCGGAGACTCGAGGTAGTGTCCCGGCTCAACCCTGGGGATACGCCCAGGTGGTCGGAGACATGTCCCGGCTCAACCCTGGGGATACGCCCAAGTGGTCAGAGACTTAGAGACCCTCTGCCTGTGTACTCAGCTAGAAGGAGGAGTCTAGTGTGCACCCATTTGCGAGCGCCGCGAGGCCGGAGAGCCTGTGGATCCTGTAGCAGACCAGGACGGAAAGTCAGACTTAGCATTTCCCGGGTGTGTCGCTAAGTCTTAGTACGGTGGGATCGTATTTCGCTACGAGTCTTCATATGTAGAGTACACTGCATATGATCAGGGCATAAGATAAAATATGTTCATATAGGTTCACAAAGTTTTATTAAGTTAAAGAGTTAAGAAAGATATGAGTTAGCTTCACAACAATAGTTCTTTAAGTATTTTCTATTAAATAATTGTATCTACAACTTTGCATCAATTGTTATTATAATGAAATGTTGACATCTTCTGTTGTTTAAATTAAATTGCTTAGACCTTCTCAATGTAGTATTTCTTGCATATTATTCCAAATAATAAATATAAATGAGTTATCTGTGATGGTTGGTGAAATTCTATTCACTGAGCCAGTAGCTCACCAACCTACTGAAACATTTTTCAGGTCAACGTCAGCACGAGGAGGCTAAAGGACCGTATCACCCAGATGTTTAGAAGTAGTGATTAGCTAGGTCTAGAGGTCTCTTGCTCCTTTCCCCTCGATCCTTGGGACATGTGTGTGGTGGGTTAGAGAGAGAATGTGGTGAAACATGTAGCTAGTTTTCAATATTTTGTTGTGTTTTATATTCCACATGAGAAATGTAATATGTCCTGTAAGCTTGTTTTCCTTCCTAGTAAGGTTAATGGAAAGTCACTTCCGTAGTTTTATTATAATTCGATGCTATTTAAGTCTTATGGTTTTCCTATAAGTTAATCTAATTGATCAAGAAAAGTAAAAGTTAAAGGTGGTTTACCGAGGGTGACTCCCCGGTCTTCGGGGTCATTAGAGATGACACGGGGGTCGGGGCGTGTCAGACACCCTGGAGCAATGTTCTAAGCTATGGGAAGAGTTGGAAGCTAGATTTTAAATTTATGGGATCACATCCCATCACAAAAGGAGCATATACATAGTGCCATACAAGATGAAGATTCTAAATAGTTAAAGAAAATTTTCATGTCCATTTCATGCTTCTAGGCTTAAAAAGTGTTACCTAGATAAAGAGCTGATAGTTGAGGGTGTACTAGTTAATTTAGTGGATGATGTCATATATAGCGGTCTAGATGGAAAGATCTAGAAGTTCTGAGATTAGGTTACACCTTTACTGAAAATCCTCTAGAATAATCATGGGATCAAGGAAGCTACCTATGAGCTAAGGTTTGGGATAAGACACAAGCATCTAATGATGTTAATTTCAAGGAATATATTTCCTCAAAAGGGAGAGGTTGTAGAAACTCCTCTCGACCCAGACGTAAGCACTAGAAATAGTTAATAACTCTATTTTTTCAATGTAATCTATTTTGATTGAATCTAACAAACGATAAAAAAATGAAACATTGAAAACTCTAGCAGAATTTCATATCTCAATTGAATGTATGCCTTTATCAAGAGGAAGTAGGACAGGAAGACTGTAAGCCATGGATTTCCATTCTAATTGATGAACATATGAAAATCCATTAGTAAGTATCATCACATAAATATAATTCTCAAGTTACTAACTGCAGAGAAGAGATATATGTATTAATGCATATTTTTAGCTTGAATTGGGATGTGTTGGACTTGTTTGTAACCTCAGACACAGTACCTAACTAGAGGAGATGGTACATTACATGCCGTCGAAGTTGCATAGGCCACTACGAGTGGAAAGCCTGGTACATTATGGAAAAGTTGTGATTAGTGGGTTATCAGTTTATCACCTCTTCCTGAAAGGGATGGACTTTTGGAAACCAAGCTGGTCCATGCATAATGGGTTTAATTTTGGAAACGCCTACAGTGGATTGATGCGTTTTGAATGCATTGGAAAATTGCTAACCCGCCTGTGGCTTAAGGCACTACAGGACCTATTGCATTGCTTTTCTCTCTCACACTTTCTCTCTCACACTCTTTCACACTCTCTCACCGGCCAGTCTCCGTGACACTCCCTCCCCCGAATCACTCACATGAACTGGCCCGACTACTCACAAACATATGGACCACAGTTCCAGCCACCTGGCCACTCAATATCCCATCTTTCGAGTCCCCCCCCTAAATCCCATCTTTTGAATTTCCCCCTTCCCTTCCGCACCCATTCTCAACTCCAGGCAAACATTAATATTATGTGATACATGTATGTCAAACTTACTTGTATATCAAACATGAACATTATATGATACATGTATATCAATTTACCTACTTGTATGGTAAAATGCGCCTACTTTATGTAAAATGTATCTAGGTGTACATCAATGAGCATACTTGAATAACAATGCACCTACTTGTGTGATAAATGTGAGTAATGGCCTTCTTGTATTGTGAATGTTCCTACTTATATATCAATGTCCCTACTTTTATGCCAACTGCACCTAATTTTATGTACTTTGCGCCTACTTTTATGCCAACCGTGCCTACTTTTATGTACTTTGTGCCTACTTGTATGTGAAATGCACGTACTTGAATATCAATGTACCTACTTGTATATCTACTTCTATCGCCTTGTTATGTCAAAGACGCCTACTAGTATTGCGAATGGGTCTACTTATACATCAATGTGCCTACTTATATGACAAATGCACCTACTTGTGTGATACATGCTCCTAAATGAATCATCATGCACCTACTTGTATGATAAATGCACCTACTTCAATGATACAAGCTTCTAGATGAATAAGCATGCACCTAATTTTGGATGTAATGGGCTTCTTATATATCAAATGCGCCTACTTATATATATGTTTATATTTGTATGAAAATACGCCTACTTGTATATAAATGCGCCTACTTGTATACAAATGTGTCTACTTGTATGGCTATGCGCCTACTTGTATATAAATATGCCTACTTGTATGAAAATGCACCTACGTGTACATAAATGTGCATACTTGTATGGAAAATGCGCTTACTTGTCTTGTAAATGTGCCTACTTGTCTGACAAATGCGCCTACCTGTATATAAATGGACATACTTATATACCAATGGCTAAGGAGCCTACTAGTATACCCATGCACCTTCTTGTATAAAAAATGCATCTACTTGTATATAAATGTGCATACTTGTATTTCAAATGTGCCATTTGGATGTAATGACCTTCTTGTATATCAAATGTGCCTACTTGTATATAAATGCACATACTTGTATGTCAATGCGCCTATTTGTATATAAATGTGCCTACTTGTATGGCAATGTACCTAATTTTGGGTAATGACCTTCTTGTATATCAAATGTGCCTACTTGTATATAATTGTGCATACTTATATGCCATGCCCCTACTTGTATATAAATGTGCTACTTGTATGAAAAATGCACCTACTTGTATATAAATGGGCATACATGTATACCAATTGCTAGGGCTGTCAATGGGGAGGGTAATGTCTTACCCTTACCCTTACCCTTACCCACCAAGTCTGGCGGGTAAGGGTATGGGTAATTCCCCACTCCACCAATATCCTTACCCTCCCCTTACCCTTACCCTCTTACCCACAGGGTAAATGGGGAGGGTAAGGGTTAAGTGGGGAATTTATATGTCATCTTCAAATTTGTGATAATATTAACAATAATGGTCTAGCTAGTACATTCATTTATTTGAGTAAAATATCAAGATGTTCCATAATGGATTTTAAATATCCAAAATGTTTCTAAGTAATATTCTACAATTGTTGTATTGAATGCATGTACAAATGGTAGTACCCTAACATTAGTGTGTGTGAAAAAATAAATTATTCCTAGTAGATTAAGACTTCTACGTTAAAATGATATTATAGGACAATATGTCATAGAGAGTTATTCTTAGAAACATGCATATCTTATACCCTCTAAAATGTTGTAGCATCTAAAAAAATAAAGCACAAATAAAATAGATAACACTACCTCACATATGTATTAAATGATACATTAAAGATTAAATCTTGTTATTATATACATGTTTGCCTTACACCATAAATAATTTAATGGAACATAGACTACATATATACATGTGTCTTGTACCTCCAAAACTGTGTTGCATACACAACCAAGTTAACTATATAAGAAGTAGAAAAGAATATCATGTATTATTTAAAATGATGACCCAATAAAATTAAATATTACATAGATTCAAACAACATATGACCATATATTCAATATATTATACATAAATATTGGTGGGTAGCAGGTTAGAGGGTATGGGTAATGGCTTACCCTTACCCTTACCCACTAAGGTAGCGGGTAGGCGGGTAAAGGGTAAGAAAATCCTTTACCCTTACCCTTCCCCTACAGGGTATGGGTAAAGGGTAAATGGGTTTACCCTTACCCATTGACAGCCCTATCAATGACTAAGACGCATACTAGTATATATCTAATGCGCTTACTTGTATATAAATGTGCACACTTGTATATCAAATGTGTTTTTTAAATGTAATAGCCTTCTTGTATATCAAATGCACCTACTCATTTATAAACTCGCGTACTTGTATGGCAATGCGCCTATTTGTATCTAAATGTGCCGACTTGTATGATAATGCATCTACTTGTATATATAAATGCGTATACTTGTATGACAATGCGCCTACATGTATATAAAATACTCCTAATTATATGGCAAATGCCCCTACTTGTCTGGCAAGTACACCTACTTATATATAAATGTGCATACTTGTATACCAATGGCTAAGACGTCTACTAGTATATCAATGAGCCTAGTTGTATATAAATACGCCTATTTATATAAAGTGTGTCTACTTGTTTGCTAAATTTTCCTACTTGTATATAAATGGCCATACTTGTATACCAATGCGCCTAGTTGTGAATTTGTCTTTTTGAATGGAAAATGTGCCTACTTTTAAGAAAATCCCCATAGTTAATCAATGCCCCTATTGGTATTTCAAACGTGTCTACGTTACAAGTTATTATGATGAATCCATCTACTTATATGTCGAATGTGGATACATGTATATCATGTGCGCCTATTTTATCGAAATGCGTCTACTCATATAGCGAATGCACATACTTGTGTGAAAATACGCCATTGTGAACTAATTCACATTACAGCTTACAAGCAATATTTCCACTCTCCAATCATAGAAGTATATGGACCACCGGATGCATTTGTCAGAGACACAACTAATATTTTTTCTCTCCAATACGTTTTTCAGCCAACAAAAGGAGTTTTCCTCCATTTTCAACCTATTTCCCCCAAAAAGTCACTACACAGCAATAAATGATCTTTGCTATAGCACAGCGGACAGGTCACAGGAGGGGAAACTAGTCTTCGGTGGTCAGAATAGGTGGGAAAAACCACCAAACCGTTACAGCGCGTCACGCTACCGTTTTCGGAGCATAATCCATTGAGCATAATCCATTGCACTTTGGCCTTTGCGTTAGCTGAATCAGGTACATGCCCGTTTGCGCCAAACGGGTTACCAGACAGCAGGCGCAACAACGGCTCCCTTCTGGCTCAGAGAAGTGCTTCCCAACAGTACAGGAACGAAAGATGATGGAAGCTTGTCCGGTGCTTACCCATTCCCCTCCCGCCTTCCGACGCTTCCCGCTTTCCCCAAGCCTCACCCTCCAGCAACCAGCGGCCACCACTCCCGCTGCTCTCCCGTCGGCCCTCCCCGTCACTACCGACGCCGAATTCCCTCAACATCGCCGCCGCGCATCCAGCTCCCAGCACCCTCGCCATAGCTTCAGCCCCCCGCTGCCACTTCACTCCAAGAATCCCACCGCCATCTACCGTGACCTCAAGCGCCTAGCGCGGGAAGGGAACCTCCGGGAGGCTCTCTCCGTCCTAGACTACCTGAATCGCCGCGGGGTCCCCGTCAGCGCCACCGCATTCTCCTCCCTCCTCTCGGCCTGTGCCCGCGCTCGCGCCCTCTCGGAGACACGCCGCATCCACGCCCACGTCCGCGCCAATGGCCTCGAAAACAACGAGTTCATCCAAGCCAGGCTCGTCCAGACCTACGCCTCGTGTGGCTCCCCAGACGACGCCCGCGCGGTGTTCGCCGACCAACCCCCACAGAGTGTGTACCCGTGGAATGCCCTCCTCCGGGGGAACGTCGTCGGTGGCGGAAGGTGGAGCCACGGGGCGCTGGACGTGTTTGGGGAGATGCGGGAGGCGGGTGTGGAGATGAACGAGTACAGCTTCTCTTGCCTAATCAAGAGCCTGGCTGGCTCGCCATCGGCCATTCAGGGAATGAAGGCTCACGCGCTTCTTCTCAAGAAGGGATTCCTTGGAGGGTCATCGCTTATACTCACCACCAGCATGATCGATATGTACTTCAAGTGCAATAAAGTCCGCCAGGCAATGAAGCTGTTCGACGAAATTCCCGAGAAGGATATCGTTGGGTGGGGGGCGGTGATTGCAGGGTTCGCCCATAACGGGATGAAAAGAGAAGCCCTGGAGTACTTCAGATGGATGCGGAGTGAAGGGATCGAGCCCAATTCCGTGATACTGGTATCAGTACTTCCTGTAATTGGGGAACTCTCTGAACTCAGGTTGGGGAAGGAGATCCACGTCTTTGCTTTGAAACACTTCGGGAACTTCTCCAGTCATCAGTTTATCCAGTCAGGGCTTATAGACATGTACTCCAAATGTGGGGACCTCGGCTCTGCTAGGCGTATTTTTTACGGAACCAGCAAAAGGAATATAGTGCTTTGGACTTCGCTCATGTCAGGGTACGTCTCTAACGGCAGGCTTGATCAGGCTCTGAGATCAGTCATCTGGATGCAGCAAGAAGGGATCAAGCCGGATATAGTTACTGTAGCAACGGCGCTTCCCGTCTGTGCCAAGCTCAGGGCTCACAAAACTGGAAAGGAGCTCCACGCCTTTGCACTGAAACACTTGTTTTCCCCCAACATATCCATCACAACTTCCCTGATGATAGTGTATTCCTGTTCTGGGAATCTGGCATATTCTAGTAGGTTGTTTGACATGACTGAGAGGAAGAATATTGTAATGTGGACAGCCATGATGGATTCCTGCATAAAAAATGGGCAACCATTAGATGCATTGGCTGTTTTTAGATCAATGCAGTTGTCCAAACACAGGCCTGATTCTGTTGCAATGGCTAGGGGCTTAAGTGCTAGTAGAGATTTGCAAGCGCTGAAGCTAGGCAAGGAGATTCATGGACAAGTTCTTAGGAGGAAACTAGAATGGGTTCCTTTCGTTCTGGCCGAATTGATTGGCATGTATGGTAGGTGTGCAGAACTTCCATTAGCAAAGAGGGTGTTCGATGGGGTCAGTTCCAAAGGATCATTGACTTGGACGTCCATAATAGAGGCTTATGCGTTGAATGGATTGTACCATGATGCTATAGATCTGTTCAGGCAGATGCTGTCAGATAAATTTATTCCAAACCTCTTCCTGTTTGACATCATGCTATCCATATGCAGAAATGCTGAGTTAGCGGATGAGGCTCTTGAGGTCTTTAATACCTTGGTACGAAAGTATGACCTAAAACCCTCCAGAGAACACTATGATTGCATCATTGAACTTCTTGATCGTGCTGGTCGGCAGGAAGAAGTGCAGAGGTTTTCGCAGCTGAGGTTATCAGTGTTAAGCTGATGTATTTCTCTAATTCTGCTTAAGGTGCTTTTGTAAAATCTAAAAAATAATGTGTACAATTTTGTCAAATGCTCCCAAATTCTTTTTATTTGTAAATTGTCAGCTGTTTAGCAACAAAAGCATATTTGGTCTTGGGACCGTATTGTGTGTGTCCATTTTACACCATGACACACCTTCAACTTTCTTTTTTTACATTTGATTTTACAATGTATCTCTTACTTTAGGCTTAGAATAATTGGCAAACGAAGAATTTATGCTAGATAGTGTTGCTGCAATCCCGGACTAAGTTCAAAGGGATTCATTTCATGATCAATGGGAACATAAATTGTTGGTCTGTTAACAGGTATATTGCTTCATCCTATACAGAATTTAGTGACTGACAAATCATTTCTATATAGAGGATGTTATTGTAAGAGTAGCACATTGGAACTCCAAAAGAAATATGTTATGTATTATGATTTTGTTATCATCCCTGAATATCTCTCTTTTCACAAAGAATATAAATTGAAGGCCACTCCACCTTGAGGCACTATGCTTGCACAACCTTCAGCTTTTTGTTCCTTTCCAAGTTACTCACACATTATCTTGTCAAAAGTCGCACCAGAGGACTTGCTTTGTCAAACCTCTTTTAGTTGTCTATGATCATTCATGGGTGTGTCTTACTGTTCAACAAAGACATTGCTAATTAGGGCCTCTTTGGTTCAGCAGAGACTGAAAATACAACTTTGGTTTTCCACGCTTGTTTCATTAACATCGGTTTGGTTCCATGTAAATAAACCTCATACTGTTGAAACCAGCTGCCAGCTGTAATAGCAAATTGTGGAAACCTATATGTTCGACATAATTTGCAGCCTCATTTGATTATTTTACTTACAACCACATGGGCCCTTAAAAACATTCTGACGACTAAATTAGCAGCTTTTTCCCTTTGACCTCCGACTGTCACCTGTTCCAATCTGGAATTGCATTCCTATATACGTTTTCGTATTTAGATAAAAAGTATCAGTGATGCATTTTCTATGTAGGAGACTGTCCTTGCTGTTCCTGTCATACGTGATAATCAAAACTCTATTTTAGCTTTGTGTGATGTAGCCTGCATTTTGATGATGATGATGATGATATCTTATTGAAAGGATAGCATGATTGTGCATGCCTTCAGGTCAACTATGCATATCTAGAAAGACTAGAATGCTGTCAACACTGTAACCAAGGGGTATGCAGCATCCTGCAGCACAGAAAGAGCATGGTATAAAATATTTTCAATAATGAGAAGCAAATTTTTGTTTTTCAGCCCTTTCTCTGTAGGCAAACAAAGTGAGAGTTAGGGCTAGTTTGGTTGGATGTAGTAGGGTGCAGTTGTGTGAGTTCGCAATGTAAAAATGTACATTAAACACACACTTTGTCATCCGGCTACACCCTACCAAATAGGCCCTTATTAGAAGCAGAATCAATATTCTGGTAAATCCTGAGATACGAGAGGAAAAGTTGAATCAAACACCTATCTTATCAGACGTTCCATTGACCATAGACATAATATTGGCTTTTCTACATCAAGGGAATTGTCCATGGGAGATTCATGGACAATGTGGATTTTAGCTTTTTCAACGATACAGGGAACGCGTGTTCTGTCAAATTAGAGGATGATGGTTTGAAGCAAGGTCATCTCCAAGGATTCATTAATGGGACATCTATTATGACTGTATAAATTGTGGTGTATGAATAGTACTTAAGGTGGTGTATGAATTACTTAAGGTACATGACCTGAAAGCTTCCCGACGGTTCTATGAGTATATAGTTAAACGAAGAGGCCCATAGGTTTGCTGAGCTTTAGTCATCAAACCTAATCTATGTATTTATTCGGTTAAAAACTTGCGTAATGTAATAGCCACATCATGCTGGACCTCTCAAAACATTAAAATTTGTAGTTTCCTTATTCTTGGGCAACTACAACGGTAAGTGGTTTATTCCTTGGAAGAAATATTCTAACTAGACACTTTCTACTCTGCCTATAGATTCAGTTCTCCACTTAGAATTCCACCAAGTTGAGAACAACAGAAGCAATAATCAGGTTGATGATAGTGTACTCCTGTATTCTGTCTATAGATGTAGTTGATGATCGTGTACCCGTGTCCGCGGAATTTGAGATACCCTAGCAGTTTGTCATGTGGGACCGAGAGAAAGAATAACTGTAACGTGGAGTCGTGGACAGCCATGATCAGTTCCTGCATAAAAACTGGGTATCCATTATGTGCCTTGAGTGTTTCAGGTCAATGCAGCTGTCTAAACACATACCTGATTATGTAGCAATGGCAAGGGGCTTTAGTGCTAGTAGAGATTTATGTAGGCAAGGAGATTCATGGGCAGATCCTTAGGAGGAAACTATAAGGGGTTTGTTTTGTTTCTGCCAAACTGATTGGCATGTATCGGAGGTGTGGAGAACTTGCATTAGCAAAGAGGGTGATCAATGAGGTCAGCTCCAAAGGAACATTGACGTGGAGGTCTATAATTAGGCCTATGCTTTGAATTTGTTATGATGCTATAAATATGTTCAGGCAGATACTGTCTGGCTGTTTGTATGTCATGCTATCTATTTGCGGAAATGCTGAACTAACCGATGAGGCTCTCGAGGTTCATACCTTGCTGCAAAAGTATGACCCCGAACCTTCTACATAGCACTTTAATTGTAAATTTTAACTTCTTGATCGTGCTAGGAAGAGGACAGAAGCTTTCCCAGTTGATATTTCCAGTATTAAGCTAAATTATTTCTTTAGTAGTGCTTAAGGTGCTATTCCAAAAGAAAAGGAAATGTCAATTTTGTCAACAGCTCCTCAATTTTTTTAAACTTGTAAATTATTAGTTGTATATGCAATGAAAGCATATTAAACCCTGAGATCACATGGTGTATGTTGGTTTCACACCATGACTCTCCTTCAGCTTTTTGTACAATTTCATCTTAAAATGTGTCCCTTACTTTGGGCTTACTAAAATGTCTCTGTGATCCTGAACTAACCGCAAAGAGATTCATTTCAAAATTAGTGAAACTAGTGAATAATTTGGCTTTAGTGTGCATATTGCTTCATCCTGGAGAAATTTTAGTGAGTGGCAAAATGATTTCTTCATTAAGGATTTTATTGTATGAGAAGCTCCCTCCAAACTTTAATCTCATGCTTGTTTCATTTGCATCCGTTTGGTTCCATTTAACCTCACTTATTATATTACCTATAACCAAACGGGCCCTTGATAGCATTCCAACTTCAATGGTTCAATCAGCAGCTATTGTCCTTGACCTCCTCATTGTCATCTGCTCAGATACGAAATTAAATTTCTAATATCTTTTCTTTTAAATACGAAATGGTACCAGTGATACATTTTCCTGCATAAGAGTGCCCTTGTTGTTCCCTTTATAATAAAAAAAAGCTAAAACATTATTGTAATGTTGCATGATGTGTTTGCATTTTGGTGCAATAATGAGATTTTATTGAAGTATAATGACATGATTTGACATGCTGGTCTTAGACTTTGCATCTCTAGAATTGCGGCACTACTATAATCAAGCATTTTCAGCATCATGCAACAAAGAAAGATCATTACGTAATTATCAGAAACATATTTTTACTACCCAGCTTTTTTTTTGGATAGTGGGGAATTTCAACCCTTCCAAGGTACCAAGAGAGACAGTACAGCCAACAACATACGCCGTGGGCCTTTTGTCCCTTCCTGTAGTGCTCCAACGGGATTCGTGAGATTCGATCTCACATCCTGCGCTTCACAAGCAATAGGTTTGACCAACTGAGCTAGTTGACAAGTGCCCCAGGCCTTGCTTTGAAGGTAACAAAAGGGGGAGTTACCAAAATCTAGCAATATTTTGATGAATCCATGGTACATGAAAGGAAAACTTGAAACAAAGGCCTATATAATCAGACACTCCTTTTCGTTGAAGAAAAAAAAAGGTTTAACCAAAGCTCCTTTTATTTTATAACGTGCTTTTATATATGACTCCCACTAGTACATAACCGACCTTTAGTGTCGGTTATTTAAGACCTTTAGTGTCGGTTTCTAAGCGACACTTATGTGGCCGACACTAAAAGCCCAACCGTTATGCGTCGGTTCAAAAACCGACGTCAAAACCCTTCACGCGCCACCGAAAACGCGCCAGCAGGGCACTATAGGCGTCGGTTATTAGATACGAAACCGACGCCATATACCTTCGTGCCATAGAAAGGGCGCCATCTTGGGCACTATCATCGTCGGTTATTAGATAAGAAACCGACGTCATCTCACTCCCAACACGGCCGTGCTGGCCAGCACGGCCGTGGTGTTTGGTCTGCTGTCACGGCCGTGCTGGCCAGCACGGCCGTGGTGTTAAGGAAATAGACGTCAGTTACGAGTAGAAACCGCATTGTAACCGACGCCATATCACTCCCAGCACGGCCGTGGTGTCTGATCCGCTGCCACGGCCGTGCTGGCCAGCACGGCCGTAGTGTTAAGGAAATAGACGTCGGTTACGAGTAGAAACTGACACTACAACTATGTGGCGTCGGTTTTATACAAATAACCGACGCCTATTTTTTGTTTTTTTTCTGTCAGTCTGCAGACCTGCTGTATGGCTGGTCGCAGGATGAGAAACCTACAGTTCAGTTTTGAACTGCAGGTTTTACGACATCTATTGATATCAGCCAACAACAGACCACAAACCTGCAAAATTAACAACAAAAATATTCACACATTTAGCAACCTGCAGTTTCATTTGATTTTCACACATTTAGAAACATTCATGTAGCTAGCAATCTGTAGTTCTATTTCACATTCACACATGTAGAAACATTCATATAGCAACCAACAGTTTCATTCATTTTCACTCAGACACATGTAGAAACATCCAGACATGTAGAAACATTCACACATATATTATAATTCAGAAATTCATTTACAAAATATAATTTTATAGTCATTATTCGCTATCAACATCCCAATTATATTTTAAACCCCCCACTACTTGTATGGCTGTTGCCCATTCTTCTCTTACTTCATCTAATTCTCCCGTCGTATAGGGTGCATGTACATCTGGTAAGGTCTTTCCTGTAGTGTGGTCAGTTTTAAACACCTATAAAGAGAATGATGTATATATATAATTAATGAGCTATAAATAAGATTGATATATTTCATATTATCTAATGAGACTATATAATACCTCAGAAATAGTATCGATGTCCACTGCGGCATATTTGATAATCATGTGCATAAATCGCATCACATAGTATGCACATACCCATCCGTTGTCTTGTGTAGCACACTATAAATTCAAACATACAAAATATTAAAAAATACAACTAATTAAGCACTGTTCACATAAATAATATATACATATAATGCAGTTGGGAACTTACTTTCACGTTCTTCCAAATTATTGGCTGGTTCTTTTTCGTGGGGACCTTTCCTCCAGCCTTTTTGAACTCATCAAAACCCCTACATGTTAATGTAACACAATACAATGCATAATTAAATAGTAATGTAATAACATATGTTAACAGATATGAAAATGAAATATTTCTCACCGGAATAATGCCATTTTCATTATGTGTCCATATTTTGAATTCAATTTACTCCGCTTAGGATCTAGATAATAGACAGTGAACATCTCGGAGATAATAACTAGTAACTCCCAATGCATACCACTAGAGGTAAAAATGTTAAAAATTAATAACTCAAAATCCACAATAAAAATGTAATTTTCTTAAGTCCAAATTATAATAAGCAAAGTAAACTTACTCTACATTGAATGGAGCTATTATCACAGTCTTCTTATTTTGAGCAAAATTTGTAAAAGCCTCACAACAGTATTGTTGAACTGACGGAGGGTCTTTAGCTACTAGACTAATCAAAGATGGAATAAAAAATCCTACATGTACGAATGCAAAATCTGCACATATCTTGTCTAAGTAGCTGCAAAATATGTATTAATTACGCATGCATTAATAAATAATAAACCAGATCACCAGATCCTACACAAGGTATATGGATGTATAAAGAAGATCTCACCTTATCCATAGCTCTATCACAGATGTATTTAGCCAATCATATCGAAACAACTTCAAAATATCTTGTATAAATAGTTTGCTTTCGTATGATTGACCTGGATCATCTGAATCTATAGAAACAGTTATAGGACAATTTATATCATGTTCGCCTAACCATATTACCATACCCCTACAGTTAGGACCTAACAGGACAGGTAGGTCCTGTGGAACCCAATTGGGTAATGTAGGAGGTGGAAGTGGAGGCCTAGATGTTGTGGGTGTCTTCTTTTTAACCTGTATATATATAATTTCAGATCAGCTGACATCATATACACACACTAACAATTTAACGTAATGTAAATTTACCATACAGTTTCAGTAAAGAGGACATCCGCTTTTAGCCACAATATCACTCTGCCTTTTGCCTCACCAAACATTTAACAATCTGGGTGGGCATATGACAATGGAAGATCCATCCACTTGGGGAATATATGTATCGGGCTCAAACGAATCCAACCAGCTGGTAATGGAGACCCGTGAAATATTTTCCCTAGTAGGGATGGGTAAGCCGACGCCTTTGCAACGACATATTCTTTACTTTTTAGATGGCATGGCTTCAACCCCTACAAATTTTTGTGTGTGTAATATATATATATATATATATATCATCTTTTTTTGAAACGACTACAATTTCATATATACATATCATGTTGAATTAAAAAACTAGTTACTATGTCATAAAAATACTTACAGCGGATGTGCTAGGTGGTGGGTCTACATGATTACTCACAACCTCTGTAGTAGGAGTAGAGTGGGATGCCATAATAGGTATTGTCTGCTGAGTGACAGTCTGAGATGCCTGCCACTTTTTCAGTGCTTCTTCGAGTTTCCTATCAACTATCTTATCTACCTATACATGGATAAAAGAAACGTTAGCTTCTAATTATTGAATTCTCTTTTATAGTAACATTATAAAGAAAGAATATGTTATCTCTTCTTGTGAAAGTCCTGCTTTTGGGACATGTTTGCGCTGGGATGGCCCAAAAAAAGCTTTGATGCCCACACCAGCGCCTGCAGCCCTAACACGTCCAGGATGCTCTGGGTTACCCAGAGCAACTGTCAATTCATTCCTTGTGCCCTCAGGGATGAACTTGCCTTGTTTCCTCAGCTCGTGCAGCTCCCGCTAATCGCCAAAACAAAAATTTGTAATTAAGTAAACACCACAAATAATCAATATTTGAACGATTGCTGTAAGAGTTGTATTTTACCATTTTTGCAGCCGCCTCAGCAGTTGCAGGCTTCCTTATTTCTCCCTTCTTATTTTGCCTCCCAACTATCCAGACATCATGGCGAGACAGAGGGGTGCTACCTATAGTAGAGGAATCCTGAGTAGCAGTAGACTGAGCAGTAGCCTCAGACTGTAGTCTTTGGCGAATGCCTGCATACCCCTTTGGACCCATTGTGTGGTCATGCACATTCAGTGCATGCCTTGATTTTTGTGCCTCACTGAGGGCCTAGTTAGTATGCACATTAATGATTTGGTTAGTAACACTAAATGTTAATCTTGAATAGGTGAATACAACATATATTAATGAGATTGGGACTGACGCCTAATACCTTGAATTCATCAGTTTGTCTTGAAGCAACAAACGCGTCCCATTCTTCTTTGTCCAGGAAGTTCCACTATTCAGTGGTTGTCTTCTTCCTCTTGTCACCTTCTTTTATGTATTCTCGAGTGAGATTTGTCCTATAGTTCCTTAGGACTCTCCCACAGCGTTGCATCACACATTTACGATGCAGCTTTTCATCCAATTCAAATATACTCTGCAAAATAGAATTGCTATTAACTAGTATCCAAAAAATTAGTAATCTACAAAATAGAATTGCAAATTAATAATAACTCACGCATAAATCCTTCCATATTACGTTTTTCTTCTCCTTAGGAACTTTATGCCAAGAATCTATCTTACAACCGCAATGGCTACGAGTAACATACTCAAGATATGAAACAAACAAATTGCGATTCACACCAGATGCATTTCCTGCATTATCAAAATCCACAACAAGTTTGAGTCCATTGCCCTTTTGCGCTATTAACTTCTTCGTCATAGTGATGCCCCTTCTCTGGTTTGAAGGCGAGGCATTTGATAGTTTCATTAATATCATCTGGTGTTTGAGATAGTTGATGTAAGACTTTATCTTCAAGCCACTTAATAAATGTCTTGTTATGCTCTCTAGCAAGCCACATTGTATTGGCTCAAGGATATTGTTTCTTGATGAAATTGGTATGTTCCTCGATATAAACGTTCACTTCGTCCATGTTGTGTAAAATATACAAGTGACCTTGTTCCAACTACTCACAGCTGATTACTTTCACACGTGATCCCAAAATTCCTTTGCCAAATTGCTCGTCAATATTCTTGTCATTATCAGGAGTGTCATTACCACTGAGAAAGTCATTGCAAAAATCCATAACCTCTCTCGCCACATAACCCTCAATAATACTCCCTTCAGACCGATAACGGTTTCGAACATCACTTTTAAAAACGCTCATGTATCGTTCAAAGGGATACATCTAATGCAAGAAAACTGGTCCCAACATTTTCACTTCCCTAGTCAAGTAGACAACAAGATGTACCATGATATCAAAGAACGACGGAGGAAAATACATCTCAAGCTGACATAGGGCAACAACCACTTCTCTTTGCAATTTATCGAGAGTATCAGGGTCAATAACTTTGCTGCACAGACTGTTGAAAAAGAAACAAAGTCTGGTGATTGCAAACCTTACATGCTTCGACAATATAGATCTAATTGCCACTGGCAATATTTGTTGCATTAGAGTGTGACAATCATGAGATTTAAGACCTATCAACTTCAGATCTTTCATTGATACCAATCTACGGATGTTGGATGAGTAACCCTGTGGCACTTTAACATTTACCAAACATTCACAAAAAGCTTTCTTCTCCTTTTTAGACAATGTGTAACAAGCGGGAGGTAAGTATGTTCTCTGATTTTCCATTTCACGAAATTTTGTTAATTCTGACCTTATTCCCATTTCACGTAGGTCCAGTCTGGATTTTATCCCATCTTTAGTCTTACCTGGTATATTCAACAAAGTACCAATGACACTATCACATACATTTTTCTCAACGTGCATGACATCGATACAATGCCTGACTGTCAAATAACTCCAATAAGGAAGATCCCAAAATATTGACTTCTTCTTGAATAAAGATTTGTCACTCCGTGTGGCCATAGTACATTGTGATCTCTTACAAAATTCATTGACAAAGTCTTTTACTCTTTCATAAACAACCTCCCCTGGTATAGGTTTAGGTGCACTCCGTTCCTCATTCAATCCATTGAATGCTTTGCGCTTCCTACGATACAGATGAAATTTTGTAAGAAACCTTCGATGACCGAGATATATAGTCTTGCCGCCATGTTTTAGTCTTGTTGAATCAGTGTTCTCTTCACATATAAGACACGCTTTAGCTCCTTTGACACTATATCCAGACAAATTCCCATATGCTGGAAAGTCATTAATAGTGCAAAACAACATAGCATGCAAACGAAATGTCTCTCTTCGTGAAGCATCATAGGTCATCACACCTTCACCCCAGAGTTTCTTTAAGTCATCAATCAGAGGTTCAAGATAAACATCGATGTCATTTCTAGGTTATTTAGGGCCCGATATCAACAATGACAACATTACATACTTATTTTTCATACACAACCATGGAGGAAGATTGTATATAACAAGCATGACTGGCCAAGTGCTATGTTGGCTACTCAATATCCCGTACGGATTCATCCCATCTGTACAAAGCCCAAGTCTTAGATTCCTGACTTCTTCACCAAATTCAGGGTACAATAGATCAATCTTCTTCCACTGTGGGGAATCAGACGCATGTCGTAGGATCCCATCATTATTTTTCTTAACATCTGCATGCCACCTCAAATTCTTCGCATCTATCAGATTGGCAAACAAGCATTGAAACCGTGATATTATAGGTAGATACCACATCACCTTGGTAGGAGAACTAGTTTTGGACTCCCCCGAAGTCGTCAATTTATACCGTGACGCACCACATTTTGGACAATCTTTCAAATCCACATAGTCCTTTTGAAATAATACACAATCATCCGGGCATGCGTGTATCTTCTTGGCATCCATTCCCATTGGGCACAACAATTTCTTTACCTGGTATGTTGAGATTGGCAGCTCGTTTCCTTCAGGAAGCATTTCTTTCAACAAAGACAACAATGACGTGAAGCTTTTGTCGCTCCATCTATTGTTAGCTTTCAACTTATACAATCTCAACACAGCGCTAAGCTTCGTAAACTTAGTACAAACTGTGTATAACGATATCTCAACATCATGCACAATGTTTCTAAAAATGGGAGGTGGATCGGTGTGCTCTACCCCACAACTATCCATCATTGCATCAACGATGTCTACTGGAACTGGTTCATTCACATCTACGTCATCGTAGGCAATTTCTTCTTCCACACAAGCACTACTATCGACATCCACTGGTTTCGGGTTTGAAATCTCTCCATGCCAGTGCCATTCTGTATAGCCTTGTATAATCCCGTTGCACATGACATAACTTTTGATTTCGTCACCAGTGCTGACTTTCAAGTTGTTACCGCAATGCCTACATGGATAGTAGAACCTATCTCCAGGTTGTTTCCTATGTTCCTTGACAAATCTAATAAACTGGTCAAGACCATAAATAAACTCTGGGGTGAAACGATTGCGAATGGACATCCATGATCTATCCATTCTATGATCAAAGAGAAAACAAGTATATATTACAACAAGATTAGGGTCTAGGGTTAACAGATTAGAGTTTTTGCATGGTTAAAACTTTAGGCCAACAAATACATGTGTTTTCATTCTTATATATAATAAATGTGTACCACCTATCCCATTCTTGAACACCTAATCTCACTACTAAGTGTATAATGTGTATTGGGTTTTCGAGAAAATTTCGGCAACATTTCCCTGCTGTTCTCTAAGTACATATGTACTTAGAGAAAAAACGGGAAAATGCTACCAAAATTTTCTCGAAAACCCAATACACATTATACACTTACATCCTAAGTGAGATTAGGTGTTCAAGAATAGTCCCAAATCGGGGACTATCCAAGATTTACTCCTAATGAGTAAATCTTGGATGGGTTTCTAGGCAAACAAATACATGTGTTGTCATTCTTATATACAATAAATGTGTACCACCTATCCCATTCTTGAACACCTAATCTCACTAGTAAGTGTATAATGTGTATTGGGTTTTCAAAAAAATTTCGGCAGTATTTCCCCACTGTTCTCCAAGTACATATGTACTTAGAGAACAAACGGGGAAATGCTACTGAAATTTTCTTGAAAACCCAATACACATTATACACTTACATCCTAAGTGAGATTAGGTGTTCAAGAACAGTCCCAAACCGGGGACTATCCAAGATTTACTCCTAATGAGTAAATCTTGGATGGGTTTCTAGGCTATTGAGTACATATCCACTACATGTATTTGCTCACTTACATTGCATCACTCACAATTAGAGCATTATTAAATAATAAATCAAGAATTCAATAGTTTCAAACATGCAATAATTCACAATTAGAGCGATAAGATTCACTTTGTACAAACATACATGGCATAATTCAGGCACAATAGCAGGTGTGGTCATTGACCCGATTCAACAATATAAGAATAATTTTAGAAGAGTAATAACCAACAGCAACCACGGTCGTGTGGGCTGGCACGGCCGTGGCTGTATTGGCCAACCACACGGCCGTGTTGGGTAGCACAGCCGTGTGGTCGGCCAACACAGCCACGGCCGTGCCAGCCCACACGGCCGTGGTTGCTGTTGGTAAGGAGAGGGAGAAGAAGAAGAAGAGCAGGAGAACCAGTGATGAAGAAAGGAGGGCCTACTGTTGGTAGCAGTGTGGAAACGGAGGCGGCGGTGAGCACACCAGCGGCAGGAGACTGTGCGGAGGCAGGCGAGCAGAGAAGGAGAGGCGCCGACATCGAGCAGAGAAGGAGAGGGCACCGACGGCGAGCAGAGAAGGAGAGGTAGGCGGCGGTGGTGGCGAGCAGCTGCAGCAGCAGTAGGCGGCGACGCGGAGGCAGGCGGCAGGTGACGCAGCAGCAGGCGGCGACGACACAGCAGGGGTCGGGAATCGTCGGAGCAAAATCGATCTTAATGAAACAGAAGAGAAAGGGAGAAGAGTTCTCTGTGCGTGGGGGCTATTAAGTTACTAAATGACGTCAGTTATCCATAACAACCGACACCTTTATTATTAGGTGTCGGTTATAAAATGACAACCGACGTCAATTGGACATTCCTTTACCCTAATTTTTTTGGCAGGGACGGCGCGTACACCCTTATCAGTGTCAGTTATTCTAAGAAAACCGATGCCCATATTGTAACTTTTGGCGCAAATTTTATCTTCATTTAACATCGATTATTAGGTAAAACACCGACATTGTATCTGATACTTTGGCACAATTTTTTTTGCTCGAAAAAATTGGATTTCGCGGGCTACTTTAGGCGTCGGTTGTTTATTCTAGAACCAACGCTAAATAGAAAGCGATACCCGTGTCTGGCCACTCCTATACGATATATGTCGGTTAGTGTTGTAAACCGACGATGTAGGTTTTAGGCGTCGGTTCTTATTTAATAATCGATGCATGGAAAGTGACTTCATAAGCCATTTCTGCAGTAGTGTCCGAAGAGACTAAGAATGACCTGAAAGCATCCAAAAGGGTATATGAGTATGTATATTTAATGGAAGAAACCTACAAATTTGCTGAGATAAAGTCATCAAAACTAATCTATGTTCTTCTTCGATTAAAGACTTGCACGTTGTGATGGACACTACAACGCCCCTCCAAGTATATAAATGACAACGGAAGCAAACCCTATGTTGTCCATAGCATGTGTCACTTGGCTTGGAGGAACATTACAAAACATGATATACAATAGCAACAAAATAAATGAAACACCATGCATTAGCTCAAATCGTAGATTCATACATAGTGTTTAGCAAAAGGAACTACTTCAAGTTCATATAATCTACTCTGATAACAAGACTATACAATAATGTACATGATATCTAAGCTTTGGATCCTCTTAGTAAATGGCACCCCACTAGGTCTTTTCTTCTTGAAGATTTCTTGAGCTATTTCTTGCACTTCTTCCTCCTAAGCTTGCTCCTTACCTGCGGGCATCACGCTCCCATCCATGGATAAAACCAATGGTAAGTGAAATTGAACATATTATAATGTAAAGGAAACATGTAAATTGAAAATAAACTTTGAACATTAAACATTTGAAAAGGGAAACTAATTCTTTTTAAACTACTTCTTTTATCTTGACTTATATAAGAATCCTCGAGTTTTACACTGAAGTGCCTCTTCTCTTAAGCACCGAAGTGCCTCTTGGATTGTACCGAAGTGCCTCTTGGGTTGCAGCGGAGTGCCTCTTCTCTTCGGTGCCTCTTAGTTTTGCCCCGAGGAGCATCTTGATGAGGATCTTATATAAGTGTCTTTTAACATTATCTTTCTCTTAAAACTCTTAACTTTTTCTTAAATTTCTCTTAAATATTAATATTGACTTTACTCTTAATGTGCATGAAGATGATACCATAATATGGACAGTAAAAACACAACATTCAATTCATCACAAGGTCATCGACTTTAACCACTTGAAATAGATAACACATTCATAACATTCATTGCATACATACATTCATAAAAGCAAATATTACTTATGTTCAATTAGCATGGACCACTTACCTTGAACTTAGAGGAGATTTGATCTTGCTTCCTATGTTCAGTAAACCCTAATCATGTCTTTGGGGTTTGAAAACCCTAAACACCCTGTTCATAATATTCAACATATTAACCTATATTCCATTCATCACCTAAAACCCTAATTTTTTCTAGCATATGTATTATAAATCTTGAATTAGATCCGAGATGAACGTTTTATACAAAAAGGTAAATCCTTGATATTAAGATCCATTGAGCATATTAGGATCATCAAAACCTAGAAATTAGGATTTTAATACATTAATCTAACTTTAGGAACTTTTGAAATTTGAGACAGAATTAGGTCTTGAAACTAATTTTGTTGGATTCCTTATATTTTTTTGATCAAGAATCACTATTTATTTTCCATATTATGATAATCCTACTATTTACTATCATTTTAGCAAGATAAAACATTTTAATACTTTCTGACCAATCAACTCTCACCACATAGGCGACTGACTGGGTAAAGCCAATGGCCAGTGCATCGTAGGACCAAGGCTGAGCCAACCAGCTTGTACCATCTCAACGCCCGCGCTCGCGTGGCCAGGCAAGGAAAAAGAACAAAAAGGCTAAAATTCCCTTACCGATACAAAGAGCAGTCGGGGGCAGGCTGGTAAAATACCTTGACGTCATCTTCAACCTTCGCCGCTTCCTCCTCGGTGCACAAACAGTGAACCCGATAGTTGACTTTGAGATCTTGGCCTCCCGAGCTGACTTTGAGATCTTGGCCTCTCGAGCGACCAAATAGGGTGCCCAAGCCATTATCCTGCATCCACAAACTCATCTAGTGCTCCAATTGTCAAGGATATGGGCAGAGATGATGGATTGGTGAAGGAGATCACCTGGCAGTTTTACAGAGACGGAGGGAGGCAAAAGGTGAGGCTAGTAGAGAAATTGGAGGAATAGAAAGGTCTCTCAAGTCTATAAGGGGCATCCAACCCTTTATACAAGTCAGGGCTATGGACAGCTGGCTGACTGCTATTTTGTGTTTTGGGGGATTCCTCAATAGCCTTCCAAAGGCGACCAAACTAGGGGTTTCCCTGTGCAAAAAATCATCCTGATGGAAAAGAGATTCTTTCTAGGAGTGCTCGCGAACCAGAGAGAGAACTTCATGAGAACAAAAAGGAGAGGACTGTTCCCGGTTTCCTTGTCGAGCTGGAGGTGGGAGATAAACTCCCAACTGTCGGATTTGGATCCTAGGGTGACAAAACACGTGACAAAATAAAAGGGTCCATGTAAGTTTCCTAATCCGATTTTAACTGTGACATTTTATATCTTTTATCAATTAACCCTCTCACTTTAGGAAACACTAAATAACTCATATCTTTTTCTCCTTAACTCGGATTGGTCTCCAATTTTAAAGGAAAACTTTTAATATTTAAATTGATCTGTGGGCAAGATTTGGGATAAAAAAAATGAAAGTTAGATATCCTTTTCTTTCCCCTTATGTAATTGACTTATTTGATTTATTTAAAACATTAATCAACTTCTTTTCCCATCCAAACTTGGCAAGAAATCCTATTTCAATGTATATTTATATTGGGTGAAAGTTAGGGTCAAATTATGCCCATTGGTTATTTCCAACCTACCTTTTCTAGAAATTTTTACACAAATCCTTATTTATCAATTTACTTTAACTTTATTGCATTAATTGATTAGATATTGTGAAAAAGGTTTCCTTTGTGATCCATAAAGTCAAAATTCTAGATCAAACTTATTGTCCACTCAAAAGTTATTTCATCTTCCCTTTTGTTCCTTTTTGAATAACTTCTTTGGAGGAGAGAGAAAAGAAACCAACACTTATATCTTTGAGTTAATTGTAACACATAATGTACATATGAAAGAGAAAATACACTTTGAGTCCTATTTTACTCTTATTACTTCATTATCTCTTAAGAAATTTCATTTCATAGTCTTTCTACATTTAGCCCCTCAACTAATTCTATTAAGAAAACACATTGTAAGGTTTAGATTATTCTTGAAATTTTGGGATGTTACAGACACATCATGCTGGAGCTCCAAATACAACAGAAGTTTTATTTTTTTATTATTAGGCAACTACAACGTCCATAATGGTGAAATGAGTATATATATTAATTTAAAAGAAGCAACCCACAGATATGCTGAGGTAAAGTCATCATAACTAATTTATCTTCTTCTTCGGTTAAAGACTTGTGCATTCTAATGGAGACATCATGCCGGATCTCCAAAAACATTGGAAGTTTTAGTTTCTTCATTCTTAGGTACAACAGTAAGAAGAATATCTGTTGGCAGAAATTTTCTAACGATACAGTTTCCACTATGTATAGATTCAATTCTTGACATGATAAGAGGAATATATATGTTGCCAGAAATTTTCTAAAGATACAATTTCCACTACGTATAGATTCAATTCTTGACATGATAACATTCTATCCAGGAGAAATAATGAAACCTCACATTCTTCTTAATTTGGTCCTACAATTTGTATAAAAGATGGGTTCAAGGATAGCAGGACCATCAAACAACCAATCTGTTTTGGTATATCAACTTGGTCCTACAATTTGTATAGAAGACTGGGGGTTCAAAGATAGCAGGACCATCAAACAACCAATCTGTTTTGGTTTATATCAAAATATCATTAATCAAATAACAGTTCCATCCATGAACTTCTGATCCATGTCCCTTTTATTGTTCTATTTAAACTGCTCATGCTTCTTCTTCATGGTTATTCAGGAGAGGGGTGATTTTCTCTTTAATTGTCATCTACTAGTTCACCTCTGGATTCCTGTAGAACACACTTTAAGAGCCAAAATTTAAGAGTTCAAACAGAATAACTCAATCCAATTCCTGATGACTGACAGTGGAGGAGAATTCATACTTGTGATGAAGATCTCTCTGCACTGGTTAGTGTAGGATTCTAGGCACAGAAAAACTCATCCACATTGCAGGACACGGGATTATCGAAACTATCACATGCTTAGGCGTGAATACCTGCATGTAATACATTTTTACACGACCTTACCAGCTCTGGTCTCAAGATTTTTTGACTAGTTGACTACACTTTAGTTTCACTATTCAGCTGCTTACCAAAATTGCCAATGAAGACTAAGCAGAGCTTCCTTGTTTCAAAGGACAACATTCCACATTAACAACTAAAACCTTCAATAAGTCGAAATTCAGATTTATATAACTATTGAATTGCTAGCTGCAGTGAAGAATACTTATAAAACCATACAAGATAAAGATCAAAGTCTCAGTGAAGCAATTGAAGGAGCCAATTATATAGTCCGATCGAATAACATAATCACAGTTTAAATTCTGTATTGACCAATTTAGCGAAATGTAGTGATAACTGCAAATGGACAACAACATGAGATCTCAATAATATTATTGGACTGTTAATAGATTGGACCACCTAATTGCCATCTTGCTGTCTAAATTGTGTATGTAAGCTTGTGTTCTTAGGCAAGCTTCTGTTCTTGATGCAATCCATAGAGATGCACCATTTATAAGATACCGCAAAAATCAAATACGGTAGCGAAGATACTTCTGAAACATCACTAAGATCCCATCGTGAACATGTATCACCGTTAGTATGAATTTTGAGGAGATCATTATATCAAGTGTTATGATTTAACAAGTGAGCTAAGGAAGCCACTTTTAGAAGTAACAAATTGGTCACTCACGTCTGTACGGCTCCACACACACATGCGGGGGGGGATGTCCCATGACAAGAAATTAGGGGTGTCAAAACTCGACCCGGCCCGACTAAAGAGGGTTCGGGTCTCGATTTTTTCGACTTGACCCGAAATGACCCGAACCCAGAAAACTTGAAATTATTTGGGGGTCGGGTCTAGGTTTGCAATTCTCGACCCGCAAAACCCGATCGATTGGAAATTATGTCTTCACATATGTATATATATTTTTCATGTTTTAGCCATATAAAAGTTGAACACATACTAACATAAAAATATGATAGTTTATACAAGTCTTTGCTTTGTAAAATACTAATTAACCAACACATTCTGCAAAAATTTCAGGTCTAACAGGTTTTTATTTTTGGGTTTGTATTTTTGGGTTTTTCGGGTTTATATCTTCGGCTTTTTCAGGTTTGTATACAACATGGTATTTTTGGGTCCACCGAGTCGACCCGCAAATAGTAATTTTGAGTTCGGATCGAGCATGTATGATCTGAAATTATTTTCGGGTTGGGTTCGGGTCGAGTATATTTGATCTGACCTGAAATAGGACCCGCTTAACCCAGACCCGATTTCCAGCCCTATAAGAAATGCATCAGAAGAACTCAAAGGGAAAATAATTTGATTTTCTTACAATTTCAGTTCAGCCAAAAGGGTTCATTGGTATCGAACTTCTATTTTTGTTATTGTGGTAACTACAAAGACTGATGCTATAACAAAGATCAAGAGGAAAGATATATTCTGCATCTATTTATTATTTAATATATGATAGATTACCATCCTATTTGTTAAGCTTGGGAGAATTTGTAGCTTCCACACCGTTTATCCACTTTTTAAGCTTGACAACGGGATACATTCTATAACAATTGGTGCTATTTGGAGGCATATAGTCTCCAAAGTTGCTACGACATGAGTAAGCAAAGATATGACCAAGTATCGTAATGACTTTCTATTTGGCTGCACATTGTCAACATGGTGTTGAACAAGCGACATGACGATGGTTCTCTATCTAAGATTACAATGGGATTTTCAAACACATTCAATCTAGTGGATAGGTCAGCATCACCCTGTGAGGTGAGGGCAATGCACCTATCTATTTTTTTGTGGGTGGAGTTCTTATATGACTAGACAGTAAGGTTATATCTTAGGGAGAGACATTTTTAGTGGGTACAATGGGATGACCCTTTGAGCCTACTTCTTTTTCCGCTTGTATTTCATCAACTTGTCCATAAGATCAGTGACAACTTCAAGCTTATTCTTCATGCTTGGTATCTTGATGATAGGAGTCATAGGACTGCCATTGGGGACATAATGGAAGTGGCTAAGATTCTTGATACCATTCATCAGTCTGGACCAGGTTTAGCCTTATTTTTAATATTTGGTAAATTGAGTTTTTTTTAACCTATATGATGGTAGGAAGCTTCAAAAAGAGTTATTCCTTGTATACATTGGGAGGCCTTTGCTAGGAGTGAAGTTGCATGGAGGAGTTGTTAGTAGAGGTAAAATATTTATTGAAGGATTACTATGGAGAGGGCAACCAAGACTGTTAAGCTGATGCACCTTCTCCTAGTTGGATGATCCACAGAGTGAGCTCCTTTTGCTTTGATCTTCCATGGGTATCACCAAGACTTTGTTTGTCTTGAGGACATGCCAAATGTAAGGCCCCTAAACTTACTTAATGAGTTGAACAAGCTTAATTATCATAATTAAGTTCTTATAAACCTAATCTAACCTTGTAATATGCTTTGAAATTATAAGATAAGCTTAAGTTTCAAAATTGGTCCAATTTGGTCATTGTTTGAGCAAGTTATGCAGTTTTATGCACATTTTAGACTTTTCTGCAATTTACCCAATTGAGAGGTTTTCTTTGCAATTTATCACTTTCATTATGTTCCTTGGATATTCTCTCATCATTCTTGATCTTTTTGAACCATGGGGAACCTATTTAATCCTTAGTTTGAAGGTGTTTTCTCCAAGGGTATTTTAGGGTTTACCCTTCATGGATGAGCTACCTTTAGTAGCTATCAACTAATGAATTAATTGTTTTGCTTAGAAATTCAAGAAACGAGGGATAAGAATGTCTCTATGGATGGTGGAGGAGCTGCTTGTGTGTGCGTATATTCTTAATAGTTTAAGGCCATGGACACTTGGAAAGATATTAGAACTTCAACTTTTTCTTTTTGTTTATCTTAAAGTTTCATATACTTATCCCTAAGAACCAAAATGAGCCATTTTATCTCCACCACTTCCCTCCTTCTACAAACCTCGTCCTCCCTCTATTCTTCTACAAATTTCCTATCCAAGGAAGAAGAAAGATTGGACCTTCTTGGAAAAAGAATCTAGGGTTGCAATTGACTTCCTTTTAGGGTTTAAAAAGCTTCCTTCTAGTGATCTTGACCTAAAAGAGTAAGAATCCCCTTATTTCCTCCATTTATTTCTTTGTTATCCTTCCTCCTACCTTTCTCTAGGTCGGAACCTTGCTGCTCCATGGTAGAAATTGCTCTAAAGCTCTGAAATCCTACTTTTCTTGTTCCTTATGCTTAGGGTTTTCTCATTTGATGAAGAAAGGTGCTAGATGGACGAGTTCATAACTTATGCTTGGATTTTCTACCCTACCTTCTTGAGTTTTCTTCTATTTGAGATTTCATATTCTCATTAGAGGCAAGTTTTATAACTTGCTCCACGTTTATTACTTACCATAAGCTTTCTAGCTCATGTTCTTGCTTGAAAATGATGATTCATGCACTAAAAAGCTATGCTTGACTTGTATTTCAATTTTTATAATGTTCCCTATTCTGATTTCAGTTCTAGATGAAACTGTGATCATGTGTACATTATTCCTAAGTTATAATATGACTTGGATCAGGTTGGTTTGACAACCTATGGTGCTAAGCACCTATCAACCAATGGTCAATTTTAGGGTTTAAAGCTGATTTCTTCTATAAACCCATGACCCGATGATGATACCTTTGCAACAATCCTATGGTGTTGTCTTCATGACAACTGATGGTTAGGATCAAATGTATCAGATGATGGTGACAACCTATGGTCACCCCCTTAGGTCAGTTTTTGGATCTGTTAGAAGTTTAATGATCAACCATTAAGTACCCTACTGATGTTATCAATCAATGATGACATTAGCTTAATATGTGATGTTGATTAATGAATATAGTGCTTATCTAACAGCCTATGGTGACTTAATGCTCACTAATGATGGTGGATCAGGTCTCCAAAACCTATGGTTAGTTAATCATATAGTTGTAGCATCAATTAAGCCTTAGACCAATGGCTTCTTGGGTCATTTGATGCAATGGTTGGACCTATACTATAACTAATGGTTTTAACATATGAACTTGACCCAATGGTCAAGATATAATGTTTATTCCTCCAATAAAGTCTAATTATGGATAATGTAATATGTTGGTCCTAATAACGTGATTTAAATAGTTTCCTTTATATGATAAACTTAAGGAGCTTACTAGTTGACAATGGATGGCTTATTTTAAATGAACAATCAATTGTGGGTTTTACCCTACTCTCAATGGAACTTTTTTTGCTGTTAATAAAGGGATGTCTAGGGTTATATGGTGACTCTTTATAGAGAACAAATCAAGGACTTCATAGGTGGTTTATCCAATGTGTTTACTTATGTAAACAACCAGTGGTTTTACCTTTTAAACATCCAATGGTTCTGGGTGACATTGTGGTATATATGGTGATATGGGTTGAATGATGATGGATCAAATGGAGGGTTACCCTTAATAAGGTAGTCTTACCTTTTCACTCATATGAATAGAAGGGATGATAACCATATTGTGCTGATATATAACCCTAATGAGGTATAACTTGTTATACCTAGCTTTAATATAACTAAATGATGGTAATTGGGTATGAATAGTCCTTTAATGACTAATACAATCATGGAGTACTTTGTTACTATTGTTGAAACCCTAGTATGCTATAACCCGTTGGTTACACCTTGATTCATGTGTGGTTTCATACTTGGGAATAGTATGGAATGTAATGGTGATGTTTCACCTTATGCATCCATGATCCAATGGGGATGCCGTGAGTTAGGGTTTGGGTATAAGTGTTGATTAGTAACATTAATATAATTTATCATGTTGAACCTAACTCTTATGCAAATAGATAAAGATGAGTATTCATGTTTAACATTCTTATATGATGGAATGATGGTTGAATAACCTCCTTAATATGATCATAACCTTAATATGTTAATGGTGGTTATCATAGACACATGGTTGATACTTGCTTATGCTAAACATGTGCATTATGAATATGATGAGAGTTAATCATATCTAGATTCCTTACATGTTGATGTAATAAAATAATGTTCTTAATGTTAATATAACCCTACTATGATTGTTTATGAATATCTCCTAGCTCATTCATGTAATATTGTGATGATCCGGTGTATTATATGTAAATGATGTTGTTGAGCCTTGTTATAAGGCATGGAAATAATGATGATCTTATAGGGAATAGTATGATGGTATTAATGACCTTTAGGCATGGATGAGCCCTGAATGAGGTGTAATCCTCTTATGTTTATAAGGGTTGATACACTGTGATATTGTGAAAAGGATTTATATCCTATGAAAGTATGATGGTCTTAATGACCTTTGGGCATAGTTGAGCCCTAAATGAGGTGTAATCCTCTTGTGTTGATAAGGGTTGATACCTTATAATATTGTGAAAATGATTTATATCTTGTGACTAGTGTGTACCATGTGATGATGAGATGAGAAATTATATTTCACACGTTTTATATCTTTTAAAAGTTGTGATATTTATATGCTTGCTAGAAGTGAATTAGGGTTTGTATATCCACTTGTTTGATATAGCCTTATTTTGCCCAATTGGCATAACTAATCAAGTAAAACTCTAACAATGTAGTGCCCTATGCCATAGATCAACCTGAGTGTCAGAACTTGCCAGATGGTGAAACGAGTAATCCTAAGGGAAACTCAGAGCGCATACTATTGAGTATGTGGGGGTGGCAAGTTGAGGATATAATATTGTCATCCACAATGTAGGTTGTAGAGGATGGCTATGGTCACACCTCATACATCTGATGTGATTGAGAATGGATACGGTTGTGTCTCGGTGATTATATATGTGACAAGATTGGAGAACAACTGCAGTTGTACCTCGAATGGTAGGGTATGCGTACCGACCTCCTTTCACTAGTGTCGTGACATGTACCAAGGACAAACTAGGCTGTTAGAAGCATGACTTTATGTGTCACTGTGGCAGACCCATACTGACCGGGGGTGGAGAAGATCTTAGGATTCTGGCTCTTCCTAGATCTCGTATGGAACTGATTTTGACTTAGCAGTGGTCAGTTGGATTTTGAGTGGTATCCTCAATTTCCTCAGGGCATAATAAAAGATGTAAGACAACCGTGTATCATATCTGTTTAGGGTTATCCATAATGCTTCATATTGGATGAAAACCCTTGTTTTATTTCTTTTTACTGAGATCATGTATAGTACAATAAGAGATAATATATATATGTTTATGTTGTAGCATGTTGTAAACATACTTATGTTCTCAAATATACTGACACTGATGTTAAGATGTTGCTGCTAGCTATGTTTAATATTGCAAGCCATGCCTATGTAATTAAAAATGCTTAAACTACTAATCATGCCTATGTTGTTTGTTATGTTATGATGTTAGTTCTACTTATGATATAGATCTATTCCCTTTATTTGAGATGCCAATATTGATAGCCATATTGTCACAACCCCAAATTTTTGGGTTCTTTTGGTTGGAAATGCAATTTCCCCAATAAATGTATGATTGTGTAATTGTGTGATTTATGTTCCTTAAACAGATTCCTTTGATAAATAGCCTTATATGTTTGATTTTGTGGGCCTTTTTGGCTATTTGACCCAATTACAAGAAAAAGGAAATAAAAAGGGAAAGGAATCAGTTAGTAAAAGAATAACTAAGATAACGAGAAGAGAAAGATGTGGAAGCATCTAGAAGGCTAAGAATTATCCTTCAATAAGGGATTTTGTATCTTTAGGATTTCTTGGGTTCCAAGGAGTCCATGTTGCATAGATATTATGAGAAGAAAGAGATAAAAACAAATAAAGCATTATTAAGAAGGAAAGTTGAAATAATGGTGAAAATATAAGAAATAGGTGGAAATATGGATAATGGAATCATTATGAATGAGATTTCAACTCCACATGGTTTATAATAGCAAAAGGAATCCAAATAAAGAAAATAAAAGATTAAGAGAGAGAAAATATGCTTAAAATATTCCTTATTAAGAGATAACTTGCATATGAATAAAAATCCCTCATACTTTTGAGTTTGAGTCCCAAATTTGGTACACAAGTATATTAAGTCATTATGGGCTTTCCCTAAAAATTTGGAATCTATTCAATATACGGTTGATGAGTTATGGATTTTTGAAGAATCCCTAAAGTTAGAGGAGTCACTTTAAATGTCACAATTTGATTAAATTTTGGAAAATAGGGACCCAGTTCCCTTACCATTTTCGATTGGCCTAATGGTCGTTAGATCTGTGATCTAGGGTGGTTGGATCGTCACCCACCTTAGGATTAGATTGGGAAAATGAGGTACAAGAGTTTGAACCTTTCCGGACTTCTTTCTCTCTACTCCCTCGATGGTTTTCCATGAAATTAAGTGCTATAGATTTGGGAGAGAGAGATGATTACAATGAGCCTTTACAGAGCAAGTGTACCTCCCTATATAGGAAATTCCCAAATCCTAGATCGTTTGGGAAGTTAGGACAAAGTGGGATAGCCAGCTAGACCTTTGCCCATGCCTATAAAAGGACTTCTGTAGAATCCTTGTGTCGTACTCTGTGCATTAGAGACCTCAATTACCCAAGAACATCGTTGTATCCCCTCATCTTGTCACTCCCTATTTCGGTGGGTTGGACTTCTCATGGAGAAATGCAAGGAAAGTGGGGCCAATTGCCTGGGTCTGGAGGTTGGGGCAAGTTCGCGACATAGTTCCAGTCCTTTTTCGAGGAGTGAAGGGGACTCACCTACTTGGACCGTACCTCAGCGATGGTCTGTTCTATAGGCTGGCGGGCGTTGCCGGGTCGCCAACCCTGGACACCAAGGATGGTGGCGAGCAGTTAGGTGAGTTCGGGTGAAGAGGCAGAACTCATGGAGCAGTCATGCACTGATTCAGAAACTGAGAGGCGGCGATCGGCGACTAGAAAGGGGTAGAAAGACAGAGCCTGCCGATACTCTGTTTTACAAAGGAAGTAGGGGAGCGAGACTCCACCCGCGCGTGAGGAAGATGAAGGTAGACTGGATCCAGGTTCCGGGTTGATAGACCGCACAGAGGATCCACGAGCCAGATAGTTTAAAGAAAGAAAAGGAAAAAGGTGCGCCGCAAGGTTGACGTGGCAGCCTTCCATTGGCCAAAGGTAACTTATCTTGCGAAATCCATAACTAATTACTGGTAGCTCAGATTAAGATGAATGCTATATGAATCTTGCTAAAAAAACACGAGGAATCCAATAAAAACATAATCAGACTCTATTTCTTCTTCTAATTTGAAAAGTACATAAAGTTGATAACTTTAATGCTTTAAATAGATCAAAGCCCTAGATCTTGATTATGAATGTATTTAATAGACGTAGTTGATATTAGTAATCAAAGTCTGACTTAATTTCATAAATATGATGAAAGAGATATAATAGAGATAATTGTTCATAACTGGTGTAATTAGGGTTTACTAACTTAGAAGATGTAAAAAATGGTAATTAGGGTTCATTTGTGAATTTGACTATAATCATTGATAAAATCAGAGTTGTCAATTCAAAAGAGCCTGAACATGCTAATTGGACTTAATGATCTTGATATGACCTAAAAGGATAAGGTTGGTAGTTTAGTGTAAAAGAGATATATTTGACTTAATTGGAATTCAATCATGCATATGATGTTGAAATTAGGGTTTGTGGGCCAAAACTGCATTAAAAGTGATAATTGGATGGTGGAAGCTAAAACCCTAATAAAACCCTAAAAGGTGGCCTAGAAACCCTAATGTTGGACCCGAGACAATCTTGAGGATGTTTAATGACACATGGGTGTTATGCATTAATTTCAGGATCACTGATTGATTGCTTGATTGATTATTCTTGCTAAGACATCAAGTTACTCTAGATCAGGTATGTGGTTATTTTATGAATAATCACCTTTAGTTTCACGGTGTTTCCTGAATGTATCTCGATTGATTGCAACCTAAACTGTTGGATGTTCAGTTCTGCAATCCTATAAAGTCCCTATGTGTATCACAATTAAATATGAATGTGTTTCTCGAACCTACATGCCACCTTGATGTATGTTGCAAGACCAAGCCCCAGAGGGAAGGTCTGATTTGGTCAAGCCCCAGAGGGAAGACCATTGGGAACCTCGAGAGGTGACCCTAGGAACCAAAATCAGGATGGAGAAGGTGGCCTTATATCCCTTGCAAGGATAAAATGCTAAGAGAGGGTAATCCAGGGTTTAGGACAAAAGCAGTTGGGAAGTCACATTGAAAGCATAATTTGGATTGTTAATAAATATTTGCTATAAATTGGTTGTTAGAAACTATTTGTGATATTGTGATTGTCCCCCACATACCAGTATAGCAATATACTGACTGACGTTTTGTTTATCTGTGTTTTAGGTACAATTCTAAAAATGGACAAACATTAAATCAAAATTTTTGAAGATACAACTAAAATTTTCAAGGAGGATTATTTAGATAGACTTTTTCTGGATAGAAGTCTAGAATCTGAATTTTACAAGGCATGCAAAAAGATTTATTTGATTTCAGCTTTTCAGTTTAGAAATAATAGAATTTTATAATTATTTTTGATTAAATGTCAAACCATGGATCCTGAATTATTGGGATAGCATCTCTGACCTCTTGGTATCCCTTTATTGGGGGTTACCAGGAGGCGGGGTCATTACATTTGGTATCAGAGTCATGGTTTCTCATTTAATCCTTAGTAATTATCAAATTTTACAAACTCTATAGAACCGAGGCAGTTATTAGAGGATTTTCCAAAGACGGAGGTGTCTAGAGAAGGATCACGGTCTGGGGGCTGGCAATATTTTCCTCCAACTTGCTAGTCGGTCATGAGGAGTCCCAGATGCGGTGTGACTGCCTGGCCAATGTCTGAGGTTCTGACTCAAAATAAGATACCTTTCGGACTCTCTCATCTATTTTTTCCCTTCTCAACCCTAATTCATATAGGATTCTAAGGTTTAGGGGTTTTCTCTCTCTTCCCCACCCTCTCAAAGTCAGGGTAAGTACGATAAGGATTAAGGAATCCTCCACCAAATCAATGAAAAGCATGTAAACAAGATGTCATGGACATAAGCTTAATAGTTTAAGCGTAAACTAAAGATTAGTTACATGGTTAGGTTGCATGGCATGTGTTGCCGTACCCTTAGGAGAGCTCTGAGGTTAGACCTTGTTATAGGAGGATGAGGAGGGAGTTAGCCCTGGGGGCAGAGGCCTCCATGAAGAGGTAGAGATCTGATGCATCCTCAGAGGATGATGCTAACCCTAAACCTAAGTAGTTATTAGAGAGAGATGACATGAGGAGTTAGATATCATAGTCGACAACGTACGTGGGTTGACATGCATATTGGTATTGAATACCTGTGAGAGGCATGAGCTATGTGTGGTAGGTTGACTTAGTGCCTTTTGGTGACCCGACCTTGAGTGGTCATTCCTGTTGAGGATGAAGGGTAGCCCCTTCATTGAAGAGGTTAGTGGTGACGATATGGGAACCCTAACGGGCATATATGAGCATAGAAGAGGCCCACACCTATCTATAAGAGAATGACAGTAGTGTTGGTAGTAGGTTGAGACTTAGGTCAGAAGGGTTATGTGGCAAAGTGTTCATACAAAATGTTATTAACTAAGCGGAAGCGATCATTAACAGTGGATTACTAAAAATCACTAAAAATTAAAACCTTTTTCAAAGAGATCCAATTCTAGGAAACTCTTATAACAAGAACCAAAGTATTACATATACATTCTGGTTCACAAGTACATATAATGTACCATCTCTTCTTGAGGATTACATACAACAATTGTTTTTCCAAAACTATACATAAGCAACTTAAAACTTAGAGGCATTAAGCCAAAATCTCAGATTGATATATTAAAACACTAAGTAATGACTCCAAGGACCTGAGAGTATAAACACGACACATATGACTCTATATATAAGACATGACGGCCAATATCTCCACCTGAGAATTCACTGTTGTTCCTACTGGTGCTACTACTCTTTCCCTACTATAGGGTTTCTGCCTCTTCCACCATGTCTCCCTAAAAAGTTGGATCCCACGGGGGGTGAGACAATTGAAAATTGTCCCAGCGAGAGATATAACTCTCTGCCAGAAATATTATTATTGCAGTTATATAGTATTAAGCTGAGCAGAGGATAAGCAGTTTAAAACATTCTCATATTTGAAGGCATTACAATTATCTCTGATAGAGTAGTAAATCATCTATTCTCTTTATAAGGAATAGGAAAAACATGTATTTCATTTATCCATCACACTATATCAACATCTCAAGCTTATCCTGTAATATTTATTATCATAGTATGTCATCCATGATTCATTCTCACTTCTATCTATTAGCCTCAGCCAATCTTCTAACTAGATATTGAATTATACCAGTCATGTGAGTATACTTCATCATATTTTGTCTAGGCATTGGACTATGCCAATCCTATGCATACATTCCAGGCATTGGACTATACCAATCCTGTGCAAACATTCTAGGAATTGGATTATACCAATCCTGCGCAAACATTCCAGACATTGGACTATACGAATCCTGTGCATACATTCCAGGAATTGGACTATACCAATCCTGTGCAAACATTCCAGGCATTGGATTATACCAATTCTGTGAAAACATTCTAGGCATTGGATTATTACCAATCCTGTGCAATTATTCCAGGTATTGGGTTATGACCAATCCTGTGCAATTATTCCAGGTATTAGGTTATGACCAATCCTATGACATTATTCCAGGTATTGGGTTATGACCAATCCTGTGCAATAATTCTAGGTATTGGGTTATGACCAATCCTGTGTAATTATTCTAGGTATTGGGTTATGACCAATCCTGTGACATTATTCCAGGTATTTGGTTATGACTAATCCTGTGAAATTATTCTAGGTATTGGGTTATGACCAATCCTGTGACATTATTCCAGGTATTGGGTTATGACCAATCTTGTGCAATTATTCCAGGTATTGGGTTATGGCCAATCCTGTGACATTATTCCAGGTATCGGGTTATGACCAATCTTGTGCAATTATTCCAGGTATTGGGTTATGACCAATCCTGTGACATTATTCCAGGTATTGGGTTATGACCAATCCTGTGCATCACCACTGAATACCGCATCACCTTTTCTAGGTATTCAACCTTGGCCAAGCCATCATACTTATTCACATCCTTTATGTAATTCAAGTATTCCTCTTATCCCCTTTAAGCTTATTCAAAACACCATAGCCCTTATTTGGCTATAAGCATAAAACATACATGATTAAGATTTCATTATTATTATTGTGTCCATTTATTATTATTATGTTACTAAGTTTCCATTGTTTATTTTGAACATTACCATTTCTTTCATGAGACTTTATAAACATCTTGTTACCTCTCACTAGGCAACAACTACTCTCATGGCTCCCAAGTCCCTTTACACATCTTGTCACCTCTCACTAGGCAAAAATTACTCTTCATGGCTCACAAGGCCCATTACACATCTTATCACCTCTCACTAAGCAACAATTACTCTTCATGGCTTACAAGGCCCATTACACATCTTGTCACCTCTCACTAGGCAACAATGACTCTTCATGGCTCACAAGGCCCATTACACATCTTGTCACCTCTCACTAGGCAACAATTACTCTTCATGGCTCACAAGGCCCATTACACATCTTGTCACCTTTCATTAGGCAACAATTACTCTTCATGGCTCACAAGGCCCATTACACATCTTGTCACCTCTCACTAGGCAACAATTATCCAGACACACTTTATGTGTTACTCATTCAAGTATATTGGATTTAGAGTACATGAAGGTGTGTCAACCTTGAGGTGTTGGATGTGATATCTATCATGTCTTGATGTATCACTTCCCTCATCACTTGTAACTTATCTTGTATTAGGGCATTTCCCATCCTAATACTTTATGCACTAGTTTATCACATTTATCATTCAACCATTATCAATAATATGGTCTCATATTAGGTTAAGGCATTATTGATATAAGGTTCTCCATTATCAACCACTTTAGGTAATTCACCTACCAATATATTATTCACTATTCCATTATTAGGAATAGGGTTTCCCCTCTTTATCAATTAGGATTTTACATAACATCACTCTATATTAGGGTTTCACATAACATTACCCTATATCAGGGTTTCACATAGCCTTACATGAAATTAGGATTTCTCAACTCATAGCCCAAAGTTAGGGTTATGGTTTATCATCATATTGCCCAAGATTAGGGTTTCATGCACTATAACCCAAAATTAGGGTTTCACATACCTTTACCCTATATCAGGGTTAGGATTTCATATTAGGGTTTTATATAGCATCACCCTGGAATTGGAGTTCACATCACATCTCTGTATTAGGGTTTCACTTAACATCACCCTTGATTAGGGTTTCACATGACATCACCCTTAATTAGGGTTTCACATGACTTTACCCTTAATTAGGGTTTCATGTAGCTTTGCCCTAAATTAGGGTTAGGGTTCATCAACCTTCTCAATTAGGGTTTCATGATCTCTTTACAAAGGATCATACCCTGATTACATATTATGTTCATATTGAAAGTGTTGAGGTTTAACCATTACATGATTATTGTACATGTATGGATCCCTTTCTCTCTCTCATCCTTTCCAGGATATTATTTACTTCAACTTGATCAAATTAGATTAACTCAACTTAAAAAGAAGGGTTAACATAGTGTATTAAGTCATTGCTTTCATAAGCATCAAAGATTAACCACTCAAAAGGTACTGATTACTTAAGTACCTTGAAGGTACAACCATTGTAATTACCTTTGATAAACATCATCAACAATCATGGGGTTGATTGTACTTACAAGATTGGAATCAATTAAACCTTCAAATGGGTTTGAAGTATTAGACCTTCAAAAGGTCTTAAAGTATCTTGACCTTCAATCGGTCTTGCCCTAACTTCTTCAATTAGTTTTGAAATTGTTTGCTCAATTTATTATTGAAACCAAATGAACATCAAATGGTTTGAGACCATTTGCCTTTCAAACGGTCTGAGGAACGTTTGATCCCAAATCGTCTCAAGACCATTTGGGCTCAAATGATATCAAGACCGTTTGGTCCAAACCATCTTGAAACCGATTGGACCAAGTAGGGTTTCCTCCAATCAATCAATTGATTTAGGGTTTGTTTTATTGAATCGATCATCAATTGAAACATTTAGGGTGCATCCAATTACAACCCTTGGATTTCCAATCATCCATCACATCCCTTGAACTCCAAATGGTCTTGATACCATTTTACCTCCAAACGGTCTTGAGACCGTTTGGGTCATTCAACCTTGAAATTGATTCCCTCAACTAGGGTTTCAATCAATTCAATCGATTAGGGTTAGTAATCAATGGATCACTCATCCTTGAATCCATTAAATTTAAATCAATTTGAACCATTGAACCTCCATCATTTACATCATAAATTAACCTCAAATGGTTTTGAAGTTTAATTTACCCATTCGATCTTGAGATCCATTACCCATTCGGTTTTGAACTCAATTACCCATTCGATCTTGTAGTTGTTTACCCATTCAATCTTGTAGTCATTTACCCATTCGGTCTTGTAGTTATTTACCCATTCGGTCTTGGAGTAAATTACCCATTCGGTCTTGGGCACAACTAACCATTCGGTCTTAGACTTAATTCCCCATTCGGTTTTGAAACCGAATCAACTCATTCGGTTTTGAAACCAAATTAGCTCAATCGGTTTTTGCAAACCGTTTGCCCATTCCTTTGTTGAGGTGTATGCTTAAGATGACATTATCATATTCAAGCTTCAAACATTCGAAATCAGTTGTAATTCTTATGATGATTTCAACAACTAATCAAAAGAAAATTGAGAGAGAAGAAAGGTTCAACACAAAATGATTAAATTGCAAGCAATAATGACATTTAAGGGTTCAAGTTATATAACCCACCTTCAAAATTGAATCCAAGCTTCAAGCTTCACGCCTTCAATGGTGAATGAAGCTTTTTAAACCTCCCAAGGCTCGTCCTCAAGTCTTTGAGTGAAATGAATGGCTAAGGTTGAAGATTGAATGGAGAAAAGAAGAATTTAAGCATTGATTTTGATTTCCACCATGGAATCAAGGTTGAAGATGACTATGGAGCTTACCTACAGGTTGGGGCACGTCCTCCTGTTTCTCCTAAGCTCCCTTGAGCATGTCCAAAGCAAGGAAAGAAAGAAGGGTCGAAAAAGCCTTTCATTAGGGCTGGAAATGAGATGTTTATAAGGAAATTTCAATGAGAGAGAAAGTGATATAATAATCTTTTAACTCCCAAAATTGATGCCACATATTCCCCTCCATCCCTTGCATACGAATCCATCTCCCCCACCTTGTAATTCCTCTTCATTATCCATGAATTAAAAGAAAGCAATTTAAGCACCTTAACCATTATAATAATAATATCAACAAATTGAGTGGATATTACTTTTTAGTTAACTAATGTGAGTGGGACTCACTTTAGATAAAGTCATCAAAACTAATCTATGTTCTTCTTCGATTAAAGACTTGCACGTTTTGATGGACACTGCAACGCCCCTCCAAGTACATACATGACAATGGAAGCAATCCCTATGTTGTCCATAGCATGTGTCACTTGGCTTGGAGGAACATTACAAAACATGATATACAATAGCAACAAAATAAATGAAACACCATGCATTAGCTCAAATCGTAGATTCATACATAGTTTTTAGCAAAAGGAACTACATCAAGTTCATATAATCTACTTTGATAACAAGACTATACAATAATGTACATGATATCTAAGCTTTGGATCCTCTTAGTAAATGGCACCCCACTAGGTCTTTTCTTCTTGAAGATTTCTTGAGCTATTTCTTGCACTTCTTCCTCCTAAGCTTGCTCCTTACCTGTGGGCATCACGCTCCCAGCCATGGATAAACCAATGGTAAGTGAAATTGAACATATTATAATGTAAAGGAAACATGTAAATTGAAAATAAACTTTGAACATTAAACATTTGAAAAGGGAAACTAATTCTTTTTAAACTACTTCTTTTATCTTGACTTATATAAGAATCCTCGAGTTTTACACTGAAGTGCCTCTTCTCTTAAGCACCGAAGTGCCTCTTGGATTGTATCAAAGTGCCTCTTGGGTTGCACCGGAGTGCCTCGTCTCTTCGGTGCCTCTTAGTTTTGCCCCAAGGAGCATCTTGATGAGGATCTTATATAAGTGTCTTTTAACATTATCTTTCTCTTAAAACTCTTAACTTTTTCTTAAATTTCTCTTAAATATTAATATTGACTTTACTCTTAATGTGCATGAAGATGATACCATAATATGGACAGTAAAAACACAACATTCAATTCATCACAAGGTCATCGACTTTAACCACTTGAAATAGATAACACATTCATAACATTCATTGCATACATACATTCATAAAAGCAAATATTACTTATGTTCAATTAGCATGGACCACTTACCTTGAACTTAGAGGAGATTTGATCTTGCTTCCTATGTTCAGTAAACCCTAATCATGTCTTTGGGGTTTGAAAACCCTAAACACCCTGTTCATAATATTCAACATATTAACCTATATTCCATTCATCACCTAAAACCCTAATTTTTTCTAGCATATGAATTATAAATCTTGAATTAGATCCGAGATGAACGTTTTATACAAAAAGGTAAATCCTTGATATTAAGATCCATTGAGCATATTAGGATCATCAAAACCTAGAAATTAGGATTTTAATACATTAATCTAACTTTAGGCACTTTTGAAATTTGAGACAGAATTAGGTCTTGAAACTAATTTTGTTGGATTCCTTATATTTTTTTGATCAAGAATCACTATTTATTTTCCATATTATGATAATCCTACTATTTACTATCATTTTAGCAAGATAAAACATTTTAATACTTTCTGACCAATCAACTCTCACCACATAGGCGACTGACTGGGTAAAGCCAATGGCCAGTGCGTCGTAGGACCAAGGCTGAGCCAACCAGCTTGTGTCATCTCAACGCCCGCGCTCGCGTGGCCAGGCAAGGAAAAAGAACGAAAAGGCTAAAATTCCCTTACCGATACAAAGAGCAGTCGGGGGCAGGCTGGTAAAATACCTTGACGTCATCTTCAACCTTCGCCGCTTCCTCCTCGATGCACAAACAGTGAACCCGATAGTTGACTTTGAGATCTTGGCCTCCCGAGCTGACTTTGAGATCTTGGCCTCTCGAGCGACCAAATAGGGTACCCAAGCCATTATCCTGCATCCACGAACTCATCTAGTGCTCCAATTGTCAAGGATATGGGCAGAGATGATGGATTGGTGAAGGAGATCACCTGGCAGTTTTACAGAGACGGAGGGAGGCAAAAGGTGAGGCTAGTAGAGAAATTGGAGGAATAGAAAGGTCTCTCAAGTCTATAAGGGGCATCCAGCCCTTTATACAAGTCAGGGCTATGGACAGCTGGCTGACTGCTATTTTGTGTTTTGGGGGATTCCTCAATAGCCTTCCAAAGGCGACCAAACTAGGGGTTTCCCTGTGCGAAAAAGCATCCTGATGGAAAAGAGATTCTTTCTAGGAGTGCTCGCGAACCAGAGAGAGAACTTCACAAGAACAAAAAGGAGAGGACTTTTCCCGGTTTCCTTGTCGAGCTGGAGGTGGGAGATAAACTCCCAACCGTCGGATTTGGATCCTAGGGTGACAAAACACGTGACAAAATAAAAGGGTCCATGTAAGTTTCCTAATCCGATTTTAACTGTGACATTTTATATATTTTTATCAATTAACCCTCTCACTTTAGGAAACACTAAATAACTCATATCTTTTTCTCCTTAAATCGGATTGGATTCCAATTTTAAAGGAAAGCTTTTAATATTTAAATCGATCTGTGGGCAAGATTTGGGATAAAAAAATGAAAGTTAGATATCCTTTTCTTTCCCCTTATGTAATTGACTTATTTGATTTATTTAAAACATTAATCAACTTCTTTTCTCATCCAAACTTGGCAAGAAATCCTATTTCAATGTATATTTATATTGGGTGAAAGTTAGGGTCAAATTATGCCCATTGGTTATTTCCAACCTACCTTTTCTAGAAAATTTTACACAAATCCTTATTTATCAATTTACTTTAACTTTATTGCATTAATTGATTAGATATTGTGAAAAAGGTTTCCTTTGTGATCCATAAAGTCAAAATTCTAGATCAAACTTATTGTCCACTCAAAAGTTATTTCATCTTCCCTTTTGTGCCTTTTTGAATAACTTCTTTGGAGGAGAGAGAAAAGAAACCAACACTTATATCTTTGAGTTAATTGTAACACATAATGTACATATGAAAGAGAATATACGCTTTGAGTCCTATTTTACTCTTATTACTTCATTATCTCATAAGAAATTTCATTTCATAGTCTTTCTACATTTAGCCCCTCAACTAATTCTATTAAGAAAACACATTGTAAGGTTTAGATTATTCTTGAAATTTTGGGATGTTACAGACACATCATGCTGGAGCTCCAAATACAACAGAAGTTTTATTTTTTTATTCTTAGGCAACTACAACGTCCATAATGGTGAAATGAGTATATATATTAATTTAAAAGAAGCAGCCCACAGATATGATGAGGTAAAGTCATCATAACTAATTTATCTTCTTCTTCGGTTAAAGACTTGTACATTCTAATGGAGACATCATGCTGGATCTCCAAAAACATTGGAAGTTTTAGTTTCTTCATTCTTAGGTACAACAGTAAGAAGAATATCTGTTGGCAGAAAGTTTCTAACGATACAGTTTCCACTATGTATAGATTCAATTCTTGACATGATAAGAGGAATATATATGTTGCCAGAAATTTTCTAAAGATACAGTTTCCACTACGTATAGATTCAATTCTTGACATGATAACATTCTATCCAGGAGCAATAATGAAACCTCACATTCTTCTTAATTTGGTCCTACAATTTGTATAAAAGATGGGTTCAAGGATAGCAGGACCATCAAACAACCAATATGTTTTGGTATATCAACTTGGTCCTACAATTTGTATAGAAGACTGGGGGTTCAAAGATAGCAGGACCATCAAACAACCAATCTGTTTTGGTTTATATCAAAATATCATTAATCAAATAACAGTTCCATCCACGAACTTCTGATCCATGTCCCTTTTATTGTTCTATTTAAACTGCTCATGCATCTTCTTCATGGTTATTCAGGAGAGGGGTGATTTTCTCTTTAATTGTCATCTACTAGTTCACCTCTGGATTCCTATAGAACACACTTTAAGAGCCAAAATGTAAGAGTTCAAATAGAATAACTCAATCCAATTCCTGATGACTGACAGTGGAAGAGAATTCATACTTGTGATGAAGAACTCTCTGCACTGGTTAGTGTAGGATTCTAGGCACAAAAAAACTCATCCACATTGCAGGACATGGGATTATCGAAACTGTCACATGCTTAGGCGTGAATACCTGCATGTAATACATTTTTACACGACCTTACCAGCTCTGGTCTCAAAATTTTTTGACTAGTTGACTACACTTTAGTTTCACTATTCAGCTACTTACCAAAATTGCCAATGAAGACTAAGCAGAGCTTCCTTGTTTCAAAGGACAACATTCCACATTAACCACTAAAACCTTCAATAAGTTGAAATTCAGATTTATATAACTATTGAATTGCTAGCTGCAGTGAAGAATACTTATAAAACCATACAAGATAAAGATCAAAGTCTCAGTGAAGCAATTGAAGGAGCCAATTATATAGTCCGATCGAATAACATAATCACAGTTTAAATTCTGTATTGACCAATTTAGCGAAATGTAGTGATAACTGCAAATGGACAACGACATGAGATCTCAATAATATTATTGGACTGTTAATAGACTGGACCACCTAATTGCCATCTTGCTGTCTAAATTGTGTATGTAAGCTTGTGTTCTTAGGCAAGCTTCTGTTCTTGATGCAATCCATAGAGATGCATCATTTATAAGATACCACAAAAATCAAATACGGTAGCGAAGATACTTATGAAACATCACTAAGATCCCATCGTGAACATGTATCACCGTTAGTATGAATTTTGAGGAGATCATTATATCAAGTGTTATGATTTAACAAGTGAGCTAAGGAAGCCACTTTTAGAAGTAACAAATTGGTCACTCACGTCTGTACAGCTCCACGCACACATGCGGGGGGGGGGGATGTCCCATGACAAGAAATTAGGGGTGTCAAAACTCGACCCGACCCGACTAAAGCGGGTTCGGGTCTCGATTTTTTCGACTTGACCCGAAATGACCCGAACCCAGAAAACTTGAAATTATTTGGGGGTCGGGTCTAGGTTTGCAATTCTCGACCCGCAAAACCCGATCGATTGGAAATTATGTCTTCACATATGTATATATATTTTTCATGTTTTAGCCATATAAAAGTTGAACACATACTAACATAAAAATATGATAGTTTATACAAGTCTTTGCTTTGTAAAATACTAATTAACCAACACATTCTGCAAAAATTTCAGGTCTAACAGGTTTTTATTTTCGGGTTTGTATTTTTGGGTTTGTATTTTTGGATTTTTCGGGTTTATATCTTCGGCTTTTTTAGGTTTGTATACAACATGGTATTTTTGGGTCCACCGAGTCAACTCGCAAATAGTAATTTTGAGTTCGGATCGAGCATGTATGATCTGAAATTATTTTCGGGTTGGGTTCGGGTCGAGTATATTTGATCTGACCTGAAATAGGACCCGCTTAACCCAGACCCGATTTCCAGCCCTACAAGAAATGCATCAGAAGAACTCAAAGGGAAAATAATTTGATTTTCTTACAATTTCAGTTCAGCCAAAAGGGTTCATTGGTATCGAACTTCTATTTTTGTTCTTGTGGTAACTACAAAGACTGATGCTATAACAAAGATCAAGAGGAAAGATATAGTCTGCATCTATTTATTATTTGAGATATGATAGATTACCATCCTATTTGTTAAGCTTTGGAGAATTTGTAGCTTCCACACCGTTTATCCACTTTTTAAGCTTGACAACGGGATACATTCTATAACAATTGGTGCTATTTGGAGGCATATAGTCTCCAAAGTTGCTATGACATGAGTAAGCAAAGATATGACCAAGTATCGTAATGACTTTCAATTTGGATGCACATTGTCAACATGGTGTTGAACAAGTGACATGACGATGGTTCTCTATCTAAGATTACAATGGGATTTTCAAACACATTCAATCTAGTGGATAGGTCAGCATCACCCTGTGAGGTGAGGGCAATGCACCTATCTATTTTTTTGTGGGTGGAGTTCTTATATGACTAGACAGTAAGGTTATATCTTAGGGAGAGACATTTTTAGTGGGTACAATGGGATGACCCTTTGAACCTACTTCTTTTTCCGCTTGTATTTCATCAACTTGTCCATAAGATCAGTGACAACTTCAAGCTTATTCTTCATGCTTGGTATCTTGATGATAGGAGTCATAGGACTGCCATTGGGGACATAATGGAAGTGGCTAAGATTCTTGATACCGTTCATCAGTCTGGACCAGGTTTAGACTTATTTTTAATATTTGTCAAATTGAGTTTTTTTTAACCTATATGATGGTAGGAAGCTTCAAAAAGAGTTATTCCTTGTATACATTGGGAGGCCTTTGCTAGGAGTGAAGTTGCATGGAGGAGTTGTTAGTAGAGGTAAAATATTTATTGAGGGATTACTATGGAGACGGCAACCAAGACTGTTAAACTGATGCACCTTCTCCTAGTTGGTTGATCCACAGAGTGAGCTCCTTTTTCTTTGATCTTCCATGGGTATCACCAAGACTTTGTTCGTCTTGAGGACATGCCAAATGTAAGGCCCCTAAACTTACTTAATGAGTCGAACAAGCTTAATTATCATAATTAAATTCTTATAAACCTTATCTAACCTTGTGATATGCTTTGAAATTATAAGATAAGCTTAAGTTTCAAAATTGGTCCAATTTGGTCATTGTTTGAGCAAGTTATGCAGTTTTATGCACATTTTAGACTTTTCTGCAATTTACCCAATTGAGAGGTTTTCTTTGCAATTTATCACTTTCATTATGTTCCTTGGATATTCTCTCATCATTCTTGATCTTTTTGAACCATGGGGCACCTATTTAATCCTTAGTTTGAAGGTGTTTTCTCCAAGGGTATTTTAGGGTTTACCCTTCATGGATGAGCTACCTTTAGTAGCTATCAACTAATGAGTTAATTGTTTTGCTTAGAAATTCAAGAAATGAGGGATAAGAATGTCTCTATGGATGGTGGAGGAGCTGCTTGTGTGTGCGTATATTCTTAATAGTTTAAGGCCATGGACACTTGGAAAGATATTAGAACTTCAACTTTTTCTTTTTCTTTATCTTAAAGTTTCATATACTTATCCCTAAGAACCAAAATGAGCCATTTTATCTCCACCACTTCCCTCCTTCTACAAACCTCATCCTATCTCTGTTCTTCTGCAAATTTCCTATCCAACGAAGAAGAAAGATTAGACCTTCTTGGAAAAAGAATCTAGGGTTGCAATTGACTTCCTTTTAGGGTTTAAAAAGCTTCCTTCTAGTGATCTTGACCTAAAAGAGTAAGAATCCCCTTCTTTCCTCCATTTATTTCTTTTTTATCCTTCCTCCTACCTTTCTCTAGGTCGGAACCTTGCTGCTCCATGGTATAAATTGCTCTAAAGCTCTAAAATCCTACCTTTCTTGTTCCTTATGCTTAGGGTTTGCTCATTTGATGAAGAAAGGTGCTAGATGGACGAGTTCATAACTTATGCTTGGATTTTCTACCATACCTTCTTGAGTTTTCTTCTATTTGAGATTTCATATTCTCATTAGAGGCAAGTTTTATAACTTGCTCCACGTTTATTACTTACCATAAGCTTTCTAGCTCATGTTCTTGCTTGAAAATGATGATTCATGCACTAAAAAGCTATGCTTGACTTGTATTTCAATTTTTATAATGTTCCCTATTCTGATTTCAGTTCTAGATGAACCTGTGATCATGTGTACATTATTCCTAAGTTATAATATGACTTGGATCAGGTTGGTTTGACAACCTATGGTGCTAAGCACCTATCAACCAATGGTCAATTTTAGGGTTTAAAGCTGATTTCTTCTATAAACCCATGACCCGATGATGATACCTTTGCAACAATCCTATGGTGTTGTCTTCATGACAACTGATGGTTAGGATCAAATGTATCAGATGATGGTGACAACCTATGGTCACCCCCTTAGGTCAGTTTTTGGATCTGTTAGAATTTTAATGATCAACCATTAAGTACCCTACTGATGTTATCAATCAATGATGACATTAGCTTAATATTTGATGTTGATTAATGAATATAGTGCTTATCTAACAGCCTATTGTGACTTAATGCTCACTAATGATGGTGGATCAGGTCTCCAAAACCTATGGTTAGTTAATCATATAGTTGTAGCATCAATTAAGCCTTAGACCAATGGCTTCTTGGGTCATTTGATGCAATGGTTGAACCTATACTATAACTAATGGTTTTAACATATGAACTTGACCCAATGGTCAAGATCTAATGTTTATTCCTCCAATAAAGTCTAATTATGGATAATGTAATATGTTGGTCCTAATAACGTGATTTATATAGTTTCCTTTATATGATAAACTTAAGGAGCTTACTAGTTGACAATGGATGGCTTGTTTTAAATGAACAATCAATTGTGGGTTTTACCCTACTCTCAATGGAACTTTTTTTGCTGTTAATAAAGGGATGTCTAGGGTTATATGGTGACTCTTTATAGAGAACAAATCAAGGACTTCATAGGTGGTTTATCCAATGTGTTTACTTATGTAAACAACCAGTGGTTTTACCTTTTAAACATCCAATGGTTCTGGGTGACATTGTGGTATATATGGTGATATGGGTTGAATGATGATGGATCAAATGGAGGGTTACCCTTAATAAGGTAGTCTTACCTTTTCACTCATATGAATAGAAGGGATGATAACCATATTGTGCTGATATATAACCCTAATGAGGTATAACTTGTTATACCTAGCTTTAATATAACTAAATGATGGTAATTGGGTATGAATAGTCCTTTAACGACTAATACAATCATGGAGTACTTTGTTACTATTGTTGAAACCCTAGTATGCTATAACCCGTTGGTTACACCTTGATTCATGTGTGGTTTCATACTTGGGAATAGTATGGAATGTAATGGTGATGTTTCACCTTATGCATCGATGATCCAATGGGGATGCTGTGAGTTAGGGTTTGGGTATAAGTGTTGATTAGTAACATTAATATAATTTATCATGTTGAACCTAACTCTTATGCAAATAGATAAACATGAGTATTCATGTTTAACATTCTTATATGATGGAATGATGGTTGAATAACCTCCTTAATATGATCATAACCTTAATATGTTAATGGTGGTTATCATAGACACATGGTTGATACTTGCTTATGCTAAACATGTGCATTATGAATATGATGAGAGTTAATCATATCTAGATTCCTTTCATGTTGATGTAATAAAATAATGTTCTTAATGTTAATATCACCCTACTATGATTGTTTATTAATATCTCCTAGCTCATTCATGTAATATTGTGATGATCCGGTGTATTATATGTAAATGATGTTGTTGAGCCTTGTTATAAGGCATGGAAATAATGATGATCTTATAGGGAATAGTATGATGGTCTTAATGACCTTTAGGCATGGTTGAGCCCTGAATGAGGTGTAATCCTCTTGTGTTTATAAGGGTTGATACACTGTGATATTGTGAAAAGGATTTATATCCTATGATAGTATGATGGTCTTAATGACCTTTGGGCATAGTTGAGCCCTAAATGAGGTGTAATCCTCTTGTGTTGATAAGGGTTGATACCTTATGATATTGTGAAAATGATTTATATCTTGTGACTAGTGTGTACCATGTGATGATGAGATGAGAAATTATATTTCACACGTTTTATATCTTTTAAAAGTTGTGATATTTATATGCTTGCTAGAAGTGAATTAGGGTTTGTATATCCACTTGTTTGATATAGCCTTATTTTTCCCAATTGGCATAAATAATCAAGTAAAACTCTAACAATGTAGTGCCCTATGCCATAGATCAACCTGAGTGTCAGAACTTGCCAGATGGTGAAACGAGTATTCCTAAGGGAAACTCAGAGCGCATACTATTGAGTATGTGGGGGTGGCAAGTTGAGGATATAATATTGTCATCCACAATGCAGGTTGTGGAGGATGGCTATGGTCACACCTCATACATCTGATGTGATTGAGAATGGCTACGGTTGTGTCTCGGTGATTATATATGTGACAAGATTGGAGAACAACTGCAGTTGTACCTCGAATGGTAGGGTATGCGTACCGACCTCCTTTCACTAGTGTCATGACATGTACCAAGGACAAACTAGGCTGTTAGAAGCTTGACCTTATGTGTCACTGTGACAGACCCATACTGACCGGGGGTGGTGAAGATCTTAGGAGTCTGGCTCTTCCTAGATCTTGTATGGAACTGATTTTGACTTAGCAGTGGTCAGTTGGATTTTGAGTGGTATCCTCAATTTCCTCAGGGCATAATAAAAGATGTAAGACAACCGTGTATCATATCTGTTTAGGGTTATCCATAATGCTTCATATTGGATGAAAGCCCTTGTTTTCTTTCTTTTCACTGAGATCATGTATAGTACAATAAGAGATAATATATATGTTTATGTTGTAGCATGTTGTAAACATACTTATGTTCTCAAATATACTGACACTGATGGTTAAGATGTTGCTGCTAGCTATGTTTAATATTGTAAGCCATGCCTATGTAATTAAAAAAGCTTAAACTACTAATCATGCCTATGTAGTTCGTTATGTTATGATGTTAGTTCTACTTATGATATAGATCTATTCCCTTTATTTGAGATGCCAATATTGATAGCCATATTGTCACAACCCCAAATTTTTGGGTTCTTTTGGTTGGAAATGCAATTTCCCCAACAAATGTATGATTGTGTAATTGTGTGATTTATGTTCCTTAAACAGATTCCTTTGATAAATAGCCTTATATGTTTGATTTTGTGGGCCTTTTTGGCTATTTGACCCAATTACAAGAAAAAGGAAATAAAAAGGGAAAGGAATCAGTTAGTAAAAGAATAACTAAGATAACGAGAAGAGAAAGATGTGGAAGCATCTAGAAGGCTAAGAATTATCCTTCAAGGAGGGATTTTGTATCTTTAGGATTTCTTGGGTTCCAAGGAGTCCATGTTGCATAGATAATATGAGAAGAAAGAGATAAAAACAAATAAAGCATTATTAAGAAGGAAAGTTGAAATAATGGTGAAAATATAAGAAATAGGTGGAAATATGGATAATGGAATCATTATGAATGAGATTTCAACTCCACATGGTTTATAATAGCAAAAGGAATCCAAATAAAGAAAATAAAAGATTAAGAGAGAGAAAATATGCTTAAAATATGCCTTATTAAGAGATAACTTGCATATGAATAAAAGTCCCTCATACTTTTGAGTTTGAGTCCCAAATTTGGTACACAAGTATATTAAGTCATTATGGGCTTTCCCTAAAAATTTGGAATCTATTCAATATACGGTTGATGAGTTATGGATTTTTGAAGAATCCCTAAAGTGAGAGGAGTCACTTTAAATGTCACAATTTGATTAAATTTTGGAAAATAGGGACCCAGTTCCCTTACCCTTTTCGATTGGCCTAATGGTCGTTAGATCTGTGATCTAGGGTGGTTGGATCATCACCCACCTTAGGATTAGATTGGGAAAATGAGGTACAAGAGTTGGAACCTTTCAAGACTTCTTTCTCTCTACTCCCTCGATGGTTTTCCATGAAATTAAGTGCTATAGATTTGGGAGAGAGAGATGATTACAATGAGCCTTTACAGAACAAGTGTACCTCCCTGTATAGGAAGTTCCCAAATCCTAGATCGTTTGGGAAGTTAGGACAAAGTGGGATAGCCAGCTAGACCTTTGCCCATGCCTATAAAAGGACTTCTGTAGAATCCTTGTGTCGTACCCTGTGCATTAGAGACCTCAATTACCCGAGAACATCGTTGTATCCCCTCATCTTGTCACTCCCTATTTCGGTGGGCTGGACTTCTCATGGAGAAATGCAAGGAAAGTGGGGCCAATTGCCTGGGTCTAGAGGTTGGGGCAAGTTCGCGACATAGTTCCAGTCCTTTTTCGAGGAGCGAAGGGGACTCACCTACTTGGACCGTACCTCTGCGATGGTCTGTTCTATAGGCTGGCGGGCGTTTCCGGGTCGCCAACCCCGGACACCAAGGATGGTGGTGAGCAGTTAGGTGAGTTCGGGTGAAGAGGCAGAACTCATGGAGCAGTCATGCACTGATTCGGAAACTGAGAGGCGGCGATCGGCGACTAGAAAGGGGTAGAAAGACAGAGCCTGCCAATACTCTGTTTTACAAAGGAAGTAAGGGAGCGAGACTCCACCCGCGCGTGAGGTAGATGAAGGTAGACTGGATCCAGGTTCCAGGTTGATAGACCGCACAGAGGATCCACGAGCCAGATAGTTTAAAGAAAGAAAAGGAAAAAGGTGCGCCGCAAGGTTCACATGGCAGCCTTCCATTGGCCAAAGGTAACTTATCTTGCGAAATCCATAACTAATTACTGGTAGCTCAGATTAAGATGAATGCTATATGAATCTTGCTAAAAAAACACGAGGAATCCAATAAAAACATAATCAGACTCTATTTCTTCTTCTAATTTGAAAAGTACATAAAGTTGATAACTTTAATGCTTTAAATATATCAAAGCCCTAGATCTTGATTATGGATGTATTTAATAGATGTAGTTGATATTAGTAATCAAAGTCTGACTTAATTTCATAAATATGATGAAAGAGATATAATTAGAGATAATTGTTCATAACTGGTGTAATTAGGGTTTACTAACTTAGAATATGTAAAAAATGGTAATTAGGGTTCATTTGTGAATTTGACTATAATCATTAATAAAATCAGAGTTGTCAATTCAAAAGAGCCTGAACATGCTAATTGGACTTAATGATCTTGATATGACCTAAAAGGATAAGGTTGGTAGTTTAGTGTAAAAGAGATATATTTGACTTAATTGGAATTCAATCATGCATATGATGTTGAAATTAGGGTTTTTGGGCCAAAACTACATTAAAAGTGATAATTGGATGGTGGAAGCTAAAACCCTAATAAAACCCTAAAAGGTGGCCTAGAAACCCTAATGTGGGACCCGAGACAATCTTGAGGATGTTTAATGACACATGTGTGTTATGCATTAATTTTAGGATCACGGATTGATTGCTTGATTGATTATTCTTGCTTAGACATCAAGTTACTCTAGATCAGGTATGTGGTTATTTTATGAATAATCACCTTTAGTTTCACGATGTTTCCTGAATGTATCTTGATTGATTGCAACCTAAACTGTTGGATGTTCAGTTCTGCAATCCTATAAAGTCCCTATGTGTATCACAATTAAATATGAATGTGTTTCTCGAACGTACATGCCACCTTGATGTATGTTGCAAGACCAAGCCCCAGAGGGAAGGTCTGATTTGGTCAAGCCCCAGAGGGAAGACCATTGGGAACCTCGAGAGGTGACCCTAGGAACCAAAATCAGGATGGAGAAGGTGGCCTTATATCCCTTGCAAGGACAAAATGCTAAGAGAGGGTAATCCAGGGTTTAGGACAAAAGCAGTTGGGAAGTCACATTGAAAGCATAATTTGGATTGTTAATCAATATTTGCTATAAATAGGTTGTTAGAAACTATTTGTGATATTGTGATTGTCCCCCACATACCAGTATAGCAATATACTGACTGACGTTTTGTTTATCTGTGTTTTAGGTACAATTCTAAAAATGGACAAACATTAAATCAAAATTTTTGAAGATACAAATAAAATTTTCAAGGATGATTATTTAGATAGACTTTTTCTGTGGATAGAAGTCTAGAATCTGAATTTTACAAGGCATGCAAAAAGATTTATTTGATTTCAGCTTTTCAGTTTAGAAATAATAGAATTTTATAATTATTTTTGATTAAATGTCAAACCATGGATCTTGAATTATTAGGATAGCATCTCTGACCTCTTGGTATCCCTTGATTGGGAGTTACCAGGAGGCGGGGTCATTACATTTGGTATCAGAGGCATGGTTTCTCATTTAATCCTTAGTAATTATCAAATTTTACAAACTCTATAGAACCGAGGGAGTTATTAGAGGATTTTCCAAAGACGGAGGTGTCTAGAGAAGGATCACGGTCTGGGGGCTGGCAATATTTTCCTCCACCCCGCTAGTCGGTCATGAGGAGTCCCAGATGCGGTGTGACTGCCTGGCCAATGTCTGAGGTTCTGACTCAAAATAAGATACCTTTAGGACTCTCTCATCTATTTCGTCCCTTCTCAACCCTAATTCATATAGGATTCTAAGGTTTAGGGTTTTTCTCTCTCTTCCCCACCCTATCAAAGTCAGGGTAAGTACGATAAGGATTAAGGAATCCTCCACCAAATCAATGAAAAACATGTAAACAAGATGTCATGGACGTAAGCTTAATAGTTTAAGCGTAAACTAAAGATTAGTTACATGGTTAGGTTGCATGGCATGTGTTGCCGTACCCTTAGGAGAGCTCTGAGGTTAGACCTTGTTATAGGAGGATGAGGAGGGAGTTAGCCCTGGGGGCAGAGGCCTCCATGAAGAGGTAGAGATCTGATGCATCCTCAGAGGATGATGCTAACCCTAAACCTAAGCAGTTATTAGAGAGAGATGACATGATGAGTTAGATATCATAGTCGACAACGTACGTGGGTTGACATGCATATTGGTATTGAATACCTGTGAGAGGCATGAGCTATGTGCGGTTGGTTGACTTAGTGCCTTTTGGTGACCTGACCTTGAGTGGTCATTCCTGTTGAGGATGAAGGGTAGCCCCTTCATTGAAGAGGTTAGTGGTGACTATATGGGAACCCTAACGGGCATATATGAGCATAGAAGAGGCCCACACCTATCTATAAGAGAATGACAGTAGTGTTGGTAGTAGGTTGAGACTTAGGTCAAAAGGGTTATGTGGCAAAGTGTTCGTACAAAATGTTATTAACTAAGCGGAAGCGATCATTAACAGTGGATTACTAAAAATCACTAAAAATTAAAACCTTTTTCAAAGAGATCCAATTCTAGGAAACTCTTATAACAAGGACCAAAGTATAACATATACATTCTGGTTCACAAGTACATATAATGTACCATCTCTTCTTGAGGATTACATACAACAATTGCTTTTCCAAAACTATACATAAGCAACTTAAAACTTAGAGGCATTAAGCCAAAATCTCAGATTGATATATTAAAACACTAAGTAATGACTCCAAGGACCTGAGAGTATAAACACGACACATATGACTCTATATATAAGACATGACGGCCAGTATCTCCACCTGAGAATTCACTGTTGTTCCTACTGGTGCTACTACTCTTTCCCTACTATAGGGTTTCTGCCTCTTCCACCATGTCTCCCTAAAAAGTTGGATCCCACGGGGGTGAGACAATTGAAAATTGTCCCAGCGAGAGATATAACTCTCCGCCAGAAACATTATTATTGTAGTTATATAGTATTAAACTGAGCAGAGGATAAGCAGTTTAAAACATTCTCATATTTTAAGGCATTGCAATTATCTCTGATAGAGTAGTAAATCATCTATTCTCTTTATAAGGAATAGGAAAAACATGTATTTCATTTATCCATCACACTATATCAACATCTCAAGCTTATCCTGTAATATTTATTATCATAGTATGTCATCCATGATTCATTCTCATTTCTATCTATTAGCCTCAGCCAATCTTCTAACTAGATATTGAATTATACAAGTCATGTGAGTATACTTCATCATATTTTGTCTAGGCATTGGACTATGCCAATCCTATGCATACATTCCAGGCATTGGACTATACCAATCCTGTGCAAACATTCTAGGAATTGGATTATACCAATCCTGTGCAAACATTCCAGACATTGGACTATACGAATCCTGTGCATACATTCCAGGAATTGGACTATACCAATCCTGTGCAAACATTCCAGGCATTGGATTATACCAATTCTGTGAAAACATTCTAGGCATTGGATTATTACCAATCCTATGCAATTATTCCAGGTATTGGGTTATGACCAATCCTGTGCAATTATTCCAGGTATTAGGTTATGACCAATCCTATGACATTATTCCAGGTATTGGGTTATGACCAATCCTGTGCAATAATTCTAGGTATTGGGTTATGACCAATCCTGTGTTATTATTCTAGGTATTGGGTTATGACCAATCCTGTGACATTATTCCAGGTATTTGGTTATGACTAATCCTGTGAAATTATTCTAGGTATTGGGTTATGACCAATCCTGTGACATTATTCTAGGTATTGGGTTATGACCAATCTTGTGCAATTATTCCAGGTATTGGGTTATGGCCAATCCTTTGACATTATTCCAGGTATAGGGTTATGACCAATCTTGTGCAATTATTCCAGGTATTGGGTTATGACCAATCCTGTGACATTATTCCAGGTATTGGGTTATGACCAATCCTGTGCATCACCACTGAATACCACATCACCTTTTCTAGGTATTCAACCTTGGCCAAGCCATCATACTTATTCACATCCTTTATGTAATTCAAGTATTCCTCTTATCCCCTTTAAGCTTATTCAAAACACCATAGCCCTTATTTGGCTATAAGCATAAAGCATACATGATTAAGATTTCATTATTATTATTGTGTCCATTTATTATTATTATGTTACTAAGTTTCCATTGTTTATTTTGAACATTACCATTTCTTTCATGAGACTTTATAAACATCTTGTTACCTCTCACTAGGCAACAACTACTCTCATGGCTCCCAAGTCCCTTTACACATCTTGTCACCTCTCACTAGGCAACAATTACTATTCATGGCTCACAAGGCCCATTACACATCTTGTCACCTCTCACTAAGCAACAATTACTCTTCATGGCTCACAAGGCCCATTACACATCTTGTCACCTCTCACTAGGCAACAATGACTCTTCATGGCTCACAAGGCCCATTACACATCTTGTCACCTCTCACTAGGCAACAATTACTCTTCATGGCTCACAAGGCCCATTACACATCTTGTCACCTTTCATTAGGCAACAATTACTCTTCATGGCTCACAAGGCCCATTACACATCTTATCACCTCTCACTAGGCAACAATTATCCAGACACACTTTATGTGTTACTCATTCAAGTATATTGGATTTAGAGTACATGGAGGTGTGTCAACCTTGAGGTATTGGATGTGATATCTATCATGTCTTGATGTATCACTTCCCTCATCACTTGTAACTTATCTTGTATTAGGGCATTTCCCATCCTAATACTTTATGCACTAGTTTATCACATTTATCATTCAACCATTATCAATAAAATGGTCTCATATTAGGTTAAGGCATTATTGATATAAGGTTCTCCATTATCAACCACTTTAGGTATTTCACCTACCAATATATTATTCACTATTCCATTATTAGGAATAGGGTTTCCCCTCTTTATCAATTATGATTTTACATAACATCACTCTATATTAGGGTTTCACATAACATTACCCTATATCAGGGTTTCACATAGCCTTACATGAAATTAGGATTTCTCAACTCATAGCCCAAAGTTAGGGTTATGGTTTATCATCATATTGCCCAAGATTAGGGTTTCATGCACTATAACCCAAAATTAGGGTTTCACATACCTTTACCCTATATCAGGGTTAGGATTTCATATTAGGGTTTTATATAGCATCACCCTAGAATTGGAGTTCACATCACATCTCTGTATTAGGGTTTCACTTAACATCACCCTTGATTAGGGTTTCACATGACATCACCCTTAATTAGGGTTTCACATGACTTTACCCCTAATTAGGGTTTCATGTAGCTTTGCCCTAAATTAGGGTTAGGGTTCATCAACCTTCTCAATTAGGGTTTCATGATCTCTTTACAAAGGATCATACCCTGATTACATATTATGTTCATATTGAAAGTGTTGAGGTTTAACCATTACATGATTATTGTACATGTATGGATCCCTTTCTCTCTCTCATCCTTTCCAGGATATTATTTACTTCAACTTGATCAAATTAGATTAACTCAACTTAAAAGAAGGGTTAACATAGTGTATTAAGTCATTGCTTTCATAAGCATCAAAGATTAACCACTCAAAAGGTATTGATTACTTAAGTACCTTGAAGGTACAACCATTGTAATTACCTTTGATAAATATCATCAAAAATCATGGGGTTGATTGTACTTACAAGATTGGAATCAATTAAACCTTCAAATGGGTTTGAAGTAATAGACCTTCAAAAGGTCTTAAAGTATCTTGACCTTCAATCGGTCTTGCCCTAACTTCTTCAATTAGTTTTGAAACTGTTTGCTCAATTTATTATTGAAACCAAATGAACATCAAATGGTTTGAGACCATTTGCCTTTCAAACGGTCTGAGGATCGTTTGATCCCAAATCGTCTCAAGACCATTTGGACTCAAACAATATCAAGACCGTTTGGTCCAAACCATCTTGAAACCGATTGGACCAAGTAGGGTTTCCTCCAATCAATCAATTGATTTAGGGTTTGTTTTATTGAATCGATCATCAATTGAAACATTGAGGGTGCATCCAATTACAACCCTTGGATTTCCAATCATCCATCAAATCCCTTGAACTCCAAATGGTCTTGATACCGTTTGACCTCCAAACGGTCTTGAGACCGTTTGGGTCATTCAACCTTGAAATTGATTCCCTCAACTAGGGTTTCAATCAATTCAATCGATTAGGGTTAGTAATCAATGGATCACCCATCCTTGAATCCATTAAATTTAAATCAATTTGAACCATTGAACCTCCATCATTTACATCATAAATTAACCTCAAATGGTTTTGAAGTTTAATTTACCCATTCGATCTTGAGATCCATTACCCATTCGGTTTTGAACTCAATTACCCATTCGATCTTGTAGTTGTTTACCCATTCAATCTTGTAGTCATTTACCCATTCGGTCTTGTAGTTATTTACCCATTCGGTCTTGGAGTAAATTACCCATTCGGTCTTGGACTTAATTCCCCATTCGGTTTTGAAACCGAATCAACTCATTCGGTTTTGAAACCAAATTAGCTCAATCGGTTTTTGCAAACCGTTTGCCCATTCCTTTGTTGAGGTGTATGCTTAAGATGACATTATCATATTCAAGCTTCAAACATTCGAAATCAGTTGTAATTCTTATGATGATTTCAACAACTAATCAAAAGAAAATCGAGAGAGAAGAAAGGTTCAACACAAAATGATTAAATTGCAAGCAATAATGACATTTAAGGGTTCAAGTTATATAACCCACCTTCAAAATTGAATCCAAGCTTCAAGCTTCACGCCTTCAATGGTGAATGAAGCTTTTTAAACCTCCCAAGGCTCGTCCTCAAGTCTTTGAGTGAAATGAATGGCTAAGGTTGAAGATTGAATGGAGAAAAGAAGAATTTAAGCATTGAATTTTGATTTCCACCATGGAATCAAGGTTGAAGATGACTATGGAGCTTACCTACAGGTTGGGGCACGTACTCCTGTTTCTCCTAAGATCCCTTGAGCATGTCCAAAGCAAGGAAAGAAAGAAGGGTCGAAAAAGCCTTTCATTAGGGTTGGAAATGAGATGTTTATAAGGAAATTTCAATGAGAGAGAAAGTGATATAATAATCTTTTAACTCCCAAAATTGATGCCACATATTCCCCTCCATCCCTTGCATACGAATCCATCTCCCCCACCTTGTAATTCCTCTTCATTATCCATGAATTAAAAGAAAGCAATTTAAGCACCTTAACCATTATAATAATAATATCAAAAAATTGAGTGGATATTACTTTTTAGTTAACTAATGTGAGTGAGATCTCCACTCACTTTAGATATTTCGTGGCCTTTTCAAGGCACAAGGACGTTCACACTTATTAAAATTCAACCATCTCATTTTTTGTTGAAGGGCACTTCAATTAATATATATATGTTTGCATTAAATTGAATTAGGGTTTCAATTATGCTTAAATCTTGATTATTTTAATATCAAGATTCTCTCTCCTCCAAAGTGATTCAAATGAGATGCCCCTCTCATTTTCTTTTCTCTAAAATATGCCAAGAAACATGAGGAATTCTCTAGAGGTGGTATTTTGCATATTGAACCCTAGTTTTTGGGTAAATTGCACATTACACCAAAACTAGGTTTTAATGCACAAACATTGCTTAATAAGCTCTTTCTTAGTGCTCAGGCTACCACAAGCCATACCTCTGCATCATTCTAATTCTTATGATGCTTCAACACTTGAGGAACATTTATCATGTAACATTTGCAAGTTAACCCCTCAACTTGGGTAATTTGCACTTTAGTCCAAAACAAGTAAAATATTGTTTCAACATTATTCAAAAAGGACTAAAATTGAAACATAAGTTTCCTCTTGAGCCTTAATTACTTTTAAAAAGATAAAGACAAGAATATAAATGACTTACTTAAGTAAAACCTCTAGGGTTAAGTCTTAACCCAGGTCAGTGATGTTACAGGTTATGTCTGACAGGTTAGGAAATGAACATGCAGAGCTTTGGATAATCTTGATCGAACATAGGTTTGGATCATACATTTCACCCATGTAGGTGTAGGCATGTATCCTTAATAGCTTGACCCATCTTATATGAGAGAGCCACAAGTTGTAGGACCTATTGTGGGGTTTTCTCTAGAGAGAGAGGGCAAGGCCCGATGAAGAAGGTAGAGACCTTGACTCTGAGACATGAGGGATCTGGAGAAGTTGGGTATGATGTGGTGACCTAAGTGGATGTATGTGGCTGCCTTATGCAAGATCCTTGGAGGCTTGTCATACCTCAATTGCCTTTAGAGGAACCAAACCCTAGAAAGAGAAAGAGGCTTCTTGAACTGGTGTACAAATGTTGTAGGCACCTACCTTTTAGGGGTAGAAAGGAGAGTTCCTTAGACCCTTGGGAGGTACGGTAACAAGTTATGAGGTCTCACACCGAGTTGGTTGTCCTTGTGTTAGACTTTAAGGTGTTGTTCACATGGAAGAATAGTAGGAAGTGCATACTATACCTTTTACATGTTTGGTTTGGGGTTGAAAAGTTGATCATGCAGTTAGACAATTGATGCATAGGAAGTAAACCTGGGGTTCCTAGACTAAAGAGGGGAAGTAGTGGTACCTGGTGCACCTGATGCTCACAATGATGTTTGAGTTCTTAAGGATTCAAGTTTGTCACCCCCCTCATGTGTAGAGGAAATAGAAACCCCTTGGACTAAGGTATAGGTTTGATGAACCCCTCACGCATAGGTTGGTGACATATGCATCTATGTTGTTGGTCCAATGTTGAGGAATAAGGAACAAGCATGATATACCAAGGGACCCAGAGTGGCTAGTAGGTTGTCTTCTGGCTAGCTACGTGCCTGCATAGCATGATAGGTCTAAACATGCACATGATGGTGTAAACCTTGGACGTAAGGACGTTTGTGACCTTTGTTTCTATCAAGAGATAGTTTTCTCCCATCCTGGGGAGGGACCTTTATATAAGGTGAGTATTGGCTTGTGTTTGGGTTCGAGGTAACCCAAAGAGGTCTCTCTTATGAGGGTTTGATGAGCTAAGTGGAGAACTCATGGTATGAGCATGAATCTATAGACCCTTGTGCGACCATCTCTAAAGGCAAGAGGATATGTTGCCATGGTGGAACCTATATGACGCCAGACTGAGGTAGGTAGGTCACCATGATCCCTATGAAAGGATGTAAGATTAACCATGTATGCCCACTGCCCAGAGAGATGATGGAGTGATGGGTAAGGATTCAAGTTTGATATATACCATGATAGAATCCCAAGTCTTTACTAAGGTTAGGTGGTGATAAGACCGATGGTAATAGGAGTTGTCTATTTCCCTAGTTGCACGAGACCATAGGGTCAGGAGGTAACAACTATCTTTGTCCGAGGACCATGGGTTAGGAGATTGATCACCTTCATGAGCTCATAGGACCCATAGGGCAAACGAGGTGGACACTCACTGGATGCATAAGGGAAGAGGGATGACCCCAAAAGTAGCGGCACCCTACAGACCTTGAGGAGATGACTAAGGATCGTGTGATGACCCAAGAGTGTTTGGGAACAACCTTTCCATGGATGTAAACATAGATTGGAGATGTTCATGATGTGGTAACATGAGATGCATGTTTCAACTTAGTTTGGAAAGTGTACTGGCAATGTGTGATGCACCATCTCTACTCTTAGAATGGGAAGAACTATGTATTTGGACTGCAGCCAAATGCTTATTTCCTCTCATTATGGATGTGAGAGATAGGGAAAAATTCATACCATAAGCTAAGTATAAAGATGACATGAGTTGAAACATTGCTATGATGTTTGATGATAAAGAAAGTATCTTACCTTTTTGGAGAGTACATGGAATGTATGGTTTACAAACACGAAGAGAACTAAGGTAGTCATCATGAGGACGTTCTTATCAAGAGCGGTATGGAATTTATGAGTTATATAAGTTTAGTTTGATAACTGAGATGATGAGTTTGGAGTTTTCTTGACTCAATTGATGTAACCTCAAGAGGAGGAGGTTGAGTGAAATATATGAAGATTTATGTCTTCACTGTTACCTAGCACATAAGGATGTAAGGTGGTAATGGATGCTTTTGGTCGAGATGTGTCTGTCTTGTGTAGCTTGTAGAAGAGGTTAGGAGAGATTGTTAGGTGAACCATAAGTTTACTAGAAGATGAGATCTATACAACCAGACCAGTTGGTCAAGTTAGTGGTTTCTGGGTTAGTCATCCTAGAGCTTGATGAAATAGATGAATGGTTGTAAGAACCTCAGATACACCTCTCCGGAAAGGAAGGTGATGGAACCCATGACTAGAGTGTTTTAGGGTTTCTGAGGAGTCAACCTTTTGAAAATCATGACATATAGGAGATCATGATTATAAGTTCATCATATACTGTGGAACTACTATGATAGTTAAGTTTGTAGTAGTTCTTTAAATACATGAGATGAAGGGTATATAGAGTTGCATGTGGTTTCTCTCCATGCATGCGAGGAGGTGAAGGACTAACATCCATAACCCGGTGAGTGCTACAGATAATGAAGAGTCCCCAAGAGGGAATGGGAGTGGATCACCATGGACGTTGTGGTGAGTCTCCCCTGGACCAATAGAGATCAAGATGCAATATGGGTTATGGTAGATCTCCTTACCAAGTTGACCTAATACCTTGCCTAAGAAAGAGCATTGTCAGTGTGAAAAATCTGGTTGAACTATATATGAGAGAGAGATAGTTCATCTACACCATGATCTGAGTTTGATATCATGAGTATGACCTTAAGTTCACTTCCATGTTGTGGAAGTAGGTAGAAGAAGAACTCGATGCCAATTTGAAGTTTAGCACAACCTACACCCCTGTCTGATAGACAGTTAAGAGAGTATGATCTAGACTAGAGGGTCTGAGGAGAGCGTGTGTGTTAGTTCAGGGTGATACATGGGAGCAGTCTCTGCACTAATATAGTTTGCTTGTAATGATAGCCACCATAGCCAGTATCGAGATGTAAGAAGCTCTGTAAGGGAGGCCGTGTCGGTCACCGCTTCATTAGGATGATGCCGGTGAAAGGACCTTGTGAAGGTTAGAGAGACCACAGTGTGTGTAGATGAAGTTGCTTTGATCGTGTGATGGCTGAGAAGCCCAGGGGCGTCATGAGTTGTGAGATGATGCAAAGCAGACTGACATGCAGTTCACTGTGGGAGAATATGTGTTATGAAAACCCGACCCTTCTGAGTTGTAGATGAGAAAGATGAGTCCCCAATACATGGGTCCATTTGAGATGGATTGGTGGAGATGCTTATGTTTAGCCTTACCCCTCAGGATAACATGATGTATGACGTGTTCCATGAATCCAATCTAGAGTGATATGTGATGTACCCGAACCATGTGCTGAGCCATGAACCTATTGAGCTTCTTGGGAGGCTAAAATATCCTGAGTCACCTATGAGGGTATGAGATACCAAGGTGAGAGAGAACTCATATGTAAGAATATAAGATGATAAAGGTTCATTGGAAGCACCATGGCGCGGATGTAGCCACATGGGAACTGATGATGGACATGAGAAAGTCCTATCCTGTTTGTTTGTATGTTTGGTGAAATTTTGAGGGCAAAATTCCTATAAGAGGGGAAGGATGTTACAACCCCAAATTTTTGGGTTCTTTCAGTTGGAAATGCAATTTCCCCAATAAATGTATGATTGTGTAATTGTGTGATTTATGTGCCCTAAATGGATTCTTTTGATAAATATCTTTGTATGTTTGATTTCGTGGACCTTGGTGGTTATTGGACCCAATAACAAGAAAAAGGAAATAAAAAGTAAAATGAATCAATTAGTAAAAGAATAACTAAGATAATGAGAAGAGAAAGATGTGGAAGCATCTAGAAAACTAAGAATTATCCTTCAAGTAGGGATTTCGTATCTTTAGGATTTCTTGGGTTCCAAGGAGTCCAAGTTGCAAAGATAATAGCAGAAGAAAGAGATAAAAACAAATAAAGCATTATTAAGAAGAAAAGTTGAGATAATGGTGAAAATATAAGAAATAGGTGGAAATATGGATAATGGAATCATTGTGAATGAGATTTAGACTCCACATGGTTTCTAATAGTAAAAGGAATCCAAATAAAGAAAATAAAAGATTAAGAGAGAGAAAATATGCTTAAAATATGTCTTATTAAGAGATAACTTGCATATGAAGAAACGTCCCTCATACTTTCGATATTGAGTCCCAACTTTGGCACACAAGTGTATTAATTCATTATGGGCTTTCCCTTAAAATTTGGGATCAATTGGATATACGGTTTATGAGTTATGGATTTTTGAAGAAAGTCACTTTAAATATAACAATTTGATTAAATTTAGGAAATCAGGGACCTGATTTCCTTACCCTTTTTGCTTGGCCTAATGGCCATTAGATCCACGATCTAGGGTGGTTGGATTGTCAACACCTCAAGATCATATTGAGAAAATGAGGTACAAGAGTCTAAACCTTTCCAGACTTCTTTCTCTCTACTCCCTTGATGGTTTTCCATGAAATTAAGTGATATAGATTCGGGAGAGAGAGATGATTACAATGAGCCTTTACATAGTAGTTGTACCTCCCTGTATAGGAAGTTCCCAAATCCTAGACCATTTGGGAAGTTAGGGCAAAGTGGGACAACCCTCTAGACCTTTTCCCATGCCTACACAAGGACTTCTGTATAATCCTTGTATCGTACCCTATGCATTGGAGACCTCAATTGCTCGAGAAAATCATTGTATCCCTCATCTCACAACTCCCTATTATGGTGGGCCGGACTTCTCGTGGAGCAATGCAAGGCAAGTGGGGCCAATTTCCTAGATCTGGAGGTTGGGGCAAGTCCGCGACATAGTTCCAGTCCTTTTTCGAGGAGCGAAGGGGACTCACCTGCTTGGACCGTGCCTCTGCACTTGTCTATTCTATAGGCCGACAGGCATTTTCGAGTCACCAACCCCGACCACCAAGGATGGTGGTGAGAAGTCAGGTGAGTTTGGGTGAAGGGGGGGAACTCATGGAGCATTCATGCACTAATTCAAAAACTTAGAGGTGGAGATCGACAGCTACAAAGGGGTAGCAAGACGGAGCCTGTCGATACTCTATTTTATAGAGGAAGCAGGGGAGTAGGACTCCACCCGTGTGTGAGGAAGATGAATACGGACCGGATCTGGGTTCTGGGTTGATGGACCCCACAGAGGACCCACGAGCCAGAGAGTGTAAATAAAGAAAAGGAAAAAGGGGTGCTGCAAGGCTGACGTGGCAGCCTTCCATTGGCCAAAGGTAACTTATCTTGCGAAATCTGTTAATTACTGGTAGCTCAGATTAAGATGAATAATATATGAATATTCCTCAGAAAAACACGAGGACTCTAGTAAAAATATAATCAGACTCTATTTCTGCTTCTAGTTTGAAAAGTACATAAAGTTGATAACTTTAATGCTTTAAATAGATCAAAGACCTAGATCTTGATTATGGATGTATTTAATAGACTTAGTTGATGCTAGTAATCAAAGTCTGACTTATTTTCATAAATATGATGAAAGAGATCTAATTAGAGATAATTGTTCATAACTGGTGTAATTTGGGTTTACTAACCTAGAAGATGTGAAAAATGGTAATTTGGGTTCATTTGTGAATTTGACTATAATCATTGATGAAATCAGAGTTGTCAATTCAAAAGAGCCTGAACATGCTAATTGGCCTTAATGATCTTGATATGACCTAAAAGGATAAGGTTGGCAATTTAGTGTAAAAGAGATATATTTGAATTAATTGGAATTCAATCATGCATATGATGTTGAAATTAGTGTTTGTGGGCCAAAACTACATTAAAAGTGATAATTGGATGGTGGAAACTAAAACCCTAAGAAAACCCTAAAAGGTGGCCTAGAAACCCTAATGTGGGACCCGAGTCAATCTTGAAGATGTTTAATGGAACATGGGTGCTATGCATTAATTTTAGGATCACTAATTGATTGCTTGATTAATTATTCTTGCTTGGACATCAAGTTACTCTAGATCATGTATGTGGTTATTTTATGAATAATTGCCTTTAGTTTCCCGTCGTTTCCTGAATGTCTCTCGATTGATTGCAACCTAAACTATTGTATGTTCAATTCTGCAATCCTATAAAGTCTCTATGTGTATCACAATTAAATATGAATGTGTTTCTCGAACCTGCATGCCACCCTAATGTATGTTGCAAGACCAAGCCCCCGAGGGAAGGTCTGATTTGGTCAAGCCCCAGAGAGAAGACCATTAGGCACCTTGAGAGGTGACCCCATGCACCAAGATCAGAATGGAGAAGGTGGCTTTATGTCCCTTTCAAGGATAAAACCCTAAGAGAGGGTAATCCAGGGTTTAGGGCAAAAGTGGTTGGGAAGTCACATTGAAAGCATAATTTGGATTGTTAATCAATATTTTCTATAACTAGGTTGTTAGAAACTATTTGTGATATTGTGATTGTCCCCCACATACCGGTATAGCAATATACTGACTAAAATTTTGTTTTTTGGCATTTTAGGTACAATTCTAAAAATGGACAAACAGTAAATCAAAATTTGTGAAGATAAAACTAAACTTTTCAAGGAGAATTTGTTAGATAGAATTTTTCTGTGGATAGAAGTCTAGAATCCAAAATTTACAAGGTATGCAAAAATATTTATTTTATTCCAGATTTTCGGTTTAGAAATAGTATAATTTGATAATTATTTTTGATTAACTGTCAAACAATGGATCCTGAATTATTGGGATAGCATCTTTGACCTCTTGGTCTCCCCCTATTGGGGATTATCAGGAGGCGGGGTCGTTACACATATTATGTTACTAGACATATTCATGATGTTAGGGATGCTTATGCTACTAGATTGCTTGTACTGTTAGCAAGTAATATGATGATAGTCAGATTAATGATAATGATTGTTATTAATGCATTCTGATGATATTTGAGTAGATATCTATCCAAAGAAATGAATTTATTTGTTATCTATAAATGCATTGATGTTCATACTTGTTGCTAAGATGATTTGCTTAATCTATTTAGTATACTTGAATTATTCAATCTGTTCAATTGATTATTAAATACTCCAATTGCTTAGTTATCTACTATTTAAAATGTTGTAGTCAATAAGCATTGTTGGAAGTTATATCTCTTGCTAGGACATGGATCTCACCCTTGTGGTTCTCTACATCTTTTTAGGTAATTGGAAGTGACGAAAACAAACATGTGGCAGCAAAGAGGAGCTATAGTAATGAATCTTTGAGAAAGTTGATTAGATGTCTAGTGTGTCCTAGATTCATCCCTGTACTCTCAGTTTCGGGCAAGAAAAGTTTGTATATGGTGTTTCAAATGAATCCGAATTTTGTTAGAATGTTAATGTTTGTTGTGTAGCACATAAAAATATTATTCTCCTATGTATATATGTTGTAGCTAAGGTGATAGAACAATTTGTATCAAATTCTTGGCATAGTATGGATATAAGAAAGATGTTAGGCTCTTATGCAAATGTTTATGAGTGGGTGCTGACGTTGAAATCGATTTTAATTTACCCATATTTTTGGGTATGTGGTTAATTGGTGATTGATTGTGTTTTATGTTTTGAGTAATCTCATTTAGTGTAACGGGTTCTCACAAGTTGGTATTAGATCTTTAGGTTCATTGAGTCTATAGGGACACTAGGACTTAGGACTAGGATGATGTTAAAATTAGGAATATGACATAAAAATATGGTGCATACTGCCTAATCTCAGTATTTGGATGCCCTAGCCAGGTATTCAATTATTGAAGAAAGGTAAGTATGGAACTCTTAGATTGTTATCTTTATGATTAATCTGATCAAGTAGTCATTTTGAGACAATCTAAATAGATAGCATAATGAATAAGAAATCTTGGTATGAATATCTCAATCCTACCTTAAAGAAGATGATAATTGCATCATAATCTATCAAAACTTGAATGTTTGGTAACTATAAGAAAAAGATACAACACCATGAAATCTAAATCTGAATACAAATTAGAAAAAGTGGAGTTCTTGAAGATGTGATTCAAGAAGATAATAAAGTAAAAGATAGATAAGTCTATGCTTACAAAGTGAATTCATGTATGAAATCCACATAAGATGGAGAGAACTCGAATGACCAGTATAAAATGAGAAGATAAATGAGAAAATTGACAAAGGAATAAGGTGGAACCTGAGTTAATCTCAGACCAACCTATGTGTGTAAGAAAGTGTTAATGTAAAATAAGCATGGCGTTTAAAAGAAATTAAGGCAGATGATCCATGTTTAATGAAGCAAATGTGGAATATGATGATTTATCTATTGATAAGTGGTTGAAAAACATAATAAAATAAAAGAACATACCCAAGTGTGATAAATAGTCATCAAGTAAGGAGTAATGAGATATATTAATCATGATGATTCCTATGCTAATGGAAAGGAACCAAAAATGAAAAGGGTAAAATGATACATAAGAAGCTGTAACTTGCATAATGAAAGTAGAATTGGTTATCTTTTGCTAATGACCATTGAAAAATACTACTATGGTATGGGAAGTGTGTTTCACTTTGTGTCTTTCCTTTCTAGGGAACAACTTTCAAGTGGATCATTGCCACTTGGTCCCTGTGGATTCAATGCAAACATGAGGGTGGATAGCTTATTATAGCATAAGGTTTCTTGGAATATGGTTCTAAGATCATAAAGTTTGTGATGAGTTTGCTTTTGAGCCTTCCAATAATTAGGAAGACTCCTCTTATATGTCTTGATATTTATTATATTGGTAAAAGTGGATGATTTAATGATGTGAGTTCCTTATAGCACATGAGGTGGATACCAAGGTAATGAATCCTAGTATCCAAGATGCATCAACAATATGAGAAATACGTGAAGGTTGGAGATGTTTATTAAATGAACATTCCAAGTATTCCTCTCCCGTAGAGAGAGAGAGATAGAGAGAGAGAGTTGATGATGATCCTATAAATGTTGTTTGGAAGGAAAAACAAAAGTGACTCCATAATATTGTGTATGGTCTAGTGATAGATGGGCCAGACCACTATCAAGGATAGATGGTTTGTTGATATAATAGATAATTTCAGGTTGATATCTAGAATTTAAAGTTGAAAGTTACTATTAGATTTGTATAGGGGGCACAACAAGTTTCTATGTTCAATATTTGCAAATGTTTTCTTATGTGGGGTTTTTTGTACCGACCTAAGATGAGATATGTATGAATGATGTGACATCACCATGATATGTGTTACAACTCCAACTTTTGGGTTCCTTTGGTGAGAAATGTAATTTCTCGTATTAAAGATATGTGAACAAGTAATGATATAATTTGTCTTGAATAAATGAGTTTAGTTTACAATAGCCTTGATGATTGTTTTGCGGGCTTTATTGGCTATTGGGCCCAATAACAAGGAAAATACAAAAGAAACTCCATTATAAATAAGAAATGGAGAAAAGAAAAATGTAGAAACCTCTAGAAGTCAAAAGAATTTAATCCAAAGGTGTATTTCGTGCCTTTTGGGTTCCTTGAGTCCCAAGGAGTCCAAATTTGCAAAGATAATGCAAAAAAGAAAAGAAAAGATCAATTAAGTATTTCTTTATTAAGAAAGAAATTGAAAACAATGATTAAATGTGGAAAATAAGTGGAAAGAGGTATATTTGAGTTACCCTAGATGGATTTTTGTATCCAAAGGATTCCTAATGTTAAATGGAATGCCAATGAGGAAAATAAAAAGAAAGTTAAAGAGAAATCCTCAAAAAGAGATATTTTAATAAGAAATAAACAAGATAATGTGAAATAATGAATATAGATGCATCTAGAAGGATAATAAGTATCCTTATAAAGGACTTTCAAAATATTAGAGTTTCTTGGGGTCCAAGGAGCCCCAATGGAGAAGAAAGAAAGAGTAAATACCAATAAAGAAAAATAAGAGAGTAATGTAATACATTATTAATGAATTTGGTGGCATTGTTAAAGAGGTGGTATTTTCTACTTAAGGAAAATATATTTTCGTGGCCTATGAATTAAAAGGAAAGTATAAAGAGAATAAGGGGGAGGATTTCCAAATTCCTAAATATTCAAATAATAAAGAATATTAAAGAGATTATTAGGAGAGGGAAGCTTGCTTCCTAATGAAGGAACTTGGGTTCCTATTGTGAAAAGAACTCATTAATTCATGAGTAGCCACCTAGGGCTTTGTTACCCACCCTTATATAAAGGGTAGAACTCTGGTTCGAGTTCCAGAGAGATCCCACACAACTCTCTCTTTCTCTTCTTCATCTTCTTTGGCAAAACCCTAACCCTGAGGGTATAGCTCTAACCCTAGAGCCACGAGGGCCATGGCGTCATCATGATGGAGGCATGATGTTCCTTTGACAGCCTGTGGATGATCGAGCAAGGTCGTGTAGCTCCTGCATATGCACAACACCGCCGCAGGACTGCAACAGGGCTGCGTTTTGCAGGCCCAAGTGCCTGCACACCCGACCATCCTGGTCGTGGGTTGGGGCTTGGAGGGGGGCGAAGATGGACAGCGAAGGTCAAGGGACCTCTGAGGACGATTGCACGACCCTGGGCGGGGGATAAACCCCCACAAGTTGACCTGGTCGACGGACAGCGTAGGGCTTCAGAGGTTGAAGAAGAACAAATGGCTTTGGACGGTTCTGCCACTCATGCGCGTGAAGGAGCGGTCCGCGGCCTGGGGGTATAAGGTACATTTCATTATAACTTAAATCTGACTCGCAAGGTACGTGCGTGGAGTAAGTTGCCTACGTGGCACCTCGCTATTGGTCCATATGTGTTTATATTGTAAAAATCATATCTCCATATTGATAACTCTGATAGTGCAAATAATATATGTATTTTGCTCAAAAAAATGAGAGGAATCCAATAAAAATATGTTTAGAAGCTAATTCCTCTTTCTATTCGAAAAGTAGTGTAATTTATCAACTTTAATGAATTAAAGATTAAGAAACCCTATTTAGAGATGATTAATAGGGTTTAATGGATGATTAAAGTTGATATTGACCTATTGATTGTAAAAAGGTACCTTAAGCACAAAAAGGATGAACTTTGCACGTAATTGGTTAATTTAGAGTGTCATGTGCATAAATTTGTTTTAATGGGCCTTGAAACCCAAATATTAGTAAATGAGACTCTTAATGACTTTAATTGATCAATTTCATGATTAAAGTTGAGATATGATAGTTGTAAGCTATTTCAACTATAAAAGTTCCTAATTGTGGATAAATACCCTTAATGTAGTAATTAGGGCTTTCTAATGGATAAAGGTAGAATTAATGACAAGTAGAGTTCATATGTGAATTAGATCATAATGCACTATGAGTCAATGATAAATGGGCGTAATGAACTTGTCATGGATAAAAATGGTAGTTTTAATGTAAAAGAGGCCTAATAGACTTAATTGATGGATAATGATGCCTCTAATATGAAAATAAGGTTATATGTTGTTAAAAGGTAACCTTTATATCTTTTGAGAAGAATGGATGAGATAATTAGGGTTTGTGAGTAATTGTATAAAATTAGGGTTTAAAATAGTAAAAGATGAAGGGAAACCCTAATTGAAATGGAAACCCTAAAAGTGGATTAGAAACCCTAGGAGGCGAGCTAAGTTTAATAGATCTTGATGGTATGATTAATAATAGGAAACTGTATGCATATTTTAGGATCTCATAATGTGCTTGCTTGCCTATTTGGATTTCATGATTGGATCATTCTATCTCAAATCAGCCTGACATGTATGTGGTTATGCTTATGAGTAATTGCTTTAGTTTCACAGTGATTCCTAAACATTTTATCGGTTGCCTGAAAATAACTGTTTGGATGACTTTTATTTCATGTAACTATAAAGTGACTATGACTATCACCATAAGTATGCATACATGACTGGCTCAGATCCTGGTCCTCCTATGTGGCTTTGCTAATCCTAAAAAGGGTAACCTAGAGCAAGGTCTAGGCTATCAAGAGTTAGGGATTGGGCTACCTATGTGTAGTGCCATGCAACTCTTTAGCACACCACAAGTTAAGGAGTGGGCTACCTATGGGTAGTGCCATGTGACTCAACCCTAGAAACTGATTCACCTATTAGGTAGGATCATGAGGGGTTAAATGGGGATCTACCATAAGGAAGGTATCATCCATGTCCACTACAGGGACAACACAAAGGTTAGGGTATGTAGGGATTGAGCAGTTATGTTGAAAATGTAAATTTGTTTGTTAAATCATATTTGACGGCAATATATTATTACAGTTAATTACACGATTATTGTTTTCCCCACATACCAACTTTATGTTGACTGACGCTTTGTTTGTCAGCATTTTAGGTACAAGTGAAAAGAACAAACGGTAAAGTGGCATATATGGAATTAAATATGAATTAAAGTACAAAGGAGGATTAGTTAGAATAGACTCCAGATGTGGATAGAAGTAGATATCCAAGTTTTTGAAAAAGGTATGCAAAATTAAATTTTATTACAACTTTCAGTTTAGTTAGTAGAATTTGATAATTGTTATTGATTATTTGTCGAACCTTTGATCCGGAAAATTGGGATAACGGCTCTGACCTCTTGGTCTCCCTTAAATGGAGGGGGTTACTGGGAGGCGGGGTCGTTACATTTGGTATCAGAGCCTCAGTTCCTCATTTAATCTTTAATAATTATTAAATTTCACAAACTCTATAGATATCAAGGGAGTTATTAGAGGAATTTCTGAAAGACAGAGGTGTATAGAAAAGGATCACGTCTGGGGGCTGGCAAGATTTTCCTCTGCACCGTTAGTCAGAATATGAGGACTCCCGGATTAGTGTGAGTACCTGGCCAATGTCTCAGGATTTGACTCGAAATAAGATACCTTTAGGACTCTCTCATCTTGTTCATCCCTTCTCAACTCAAATGCTATTAAGGATTATAGGGATTAGGGTTTTCTCTCTTTTCCTCACCCTCTTGAGGTATGCATAAGGTTGATAAGGTTTAAGGAATCCTCCACCAAATTAATAAAAAGCATGTAAATAAGATGTCATGGACATAAGATTAAGCGTAAAATAATAGATACATGCTTAGGTTGTATGATATAAGTTGTCACACCCTCAGGAGAGACCTGAGGCTAGACCTTCTTGTTAGGAGGATAAGTAAAGAGAGTTAGTCTTGAAGGTAGAGACCTCCATTATAAGTAAAGACCTGGCACATCCTCTAAGGATGATGCTAACCCTAACCCTAAGTGGAGGTTAGAGAGAGAGAGATGACATGAAGAGTTAGATGTCATAGTAGACCATGTGTTTGGATGGACATGCCTTGGATGCCACATGAGCCATGAGAAGTTGGATGACCGAGTACCTTTGGCGACCCAACCCTGGGAAGGGTTGTGCATGTTAGAGTGAAGGATAGCACCTTATTTGATGAGGATAGAGAAGAACCTATGGAAACCCCATGAGCTTATATGAGCATGGCATAGTAGGCACCCATAGTACGTTAGTCGTGCTAAAACCCTAGCCAGGGGAGTATGTTGGAAAGCTGATGAGATAAGCATAAAGGGCTAGGGATGACCTTGAGCAAACATAAGTTTGAACATAGGCTTCACCATGTAAGGGTATACTTGTGAGCTTGATCCATCTTCATGGAGAGAGGAACCAAACCCTAGAGAGAGGATGAGTTTGATGGTACCTCTGTACCTATGGTATAGATGAGAAGAAGAGTTCCTTAGACCTGGTGAGGTTTAGTAATAGGTTGTGAGGCCTTGTACCTTGTTGATTGTCCTTGAGGAAGACTCAACTCTGAAGTGTTGCTCGACTAGAAGGATTACATGAAGTGCATGTCATGCCTTATACATGATTGATTCATGGTTAGAGGTTGAGCAGACAGTTGGGTATTAGAAGAGTGAACCTAGGGTTCCTAGGTATAAGAGGGGAAGTGGTGTACCTGATGCTCATGACAAGGATTGAGTTTCTATAGATTCGAGCATGGTACTCCTCATGTCTAGAGGAAAGGGAAACCCCTTAAGTTTAAGGTATGTTTGATGAACCCCTCACAACTAAGTTGATGACATAGGAAGGTATGATTTTGATCCAATGTTGAGGATGAGAACAAGTATGACCTAGCATGATTTAGTAGGTGGTCTGCTTGTGCCTTAGTAGCTGATGGGTTAAGCATGCTCATGTGAATATAAACCCTAAGGAGGTTTGTGACCTTGTTGTCAAGAGTTGTAGTTTCCTCCCATCCTGGGAGAGGGACCCTTTGGTAGGGTGTATACCCATTTTGTGGGTTTTGAGGGAACCTAAAGAGGTCTCATAGGATCTTGAGAAGCTACGTGAAAGGTACATGGTATGAGAATGAACCTGTAGACCCATAAATAACCATCTCTAAGTGTATATGGATGTGTTATCATGGAGGTAACCAGTATGGGGGCCTGACCAAGGTAGGCATGTCGCAATGACCTCTATGAAAGGATGAAAGTCAGCCCATGAATGTAGAGAGAGATGATGAAGGCTTGGGTAAGGTTCTAAGATGGACATGTATTATAATAGAATCCTAAGTCTATCCTAGGGTCAGTAGGAATAAGACTGATGGAAGTAAGAGTTGCCTAATTCCCTAGTTGCACATGACCATAGGGTCGGGAGGTAACAACTATCATTATCTGAGGGCCATGGGTTAGGAGATTGATCACCTTCATGAACTCATCGGACCCAAAGGGCAGATGAGTAGGGCACTCTTTGGATGCATGAGGGAAGAGGGATGACCCCAAAAGTGCTGGCACCCTATAGACCTAGAGGAGATGACCAAGGATTGTGTGTGGACCCAAGTAAGTTTGAGACCAGTTTTCCATGGAAGTAACTTTGATATAAAGAGGACTGTGAGGCATAAGTTGCACGTTTCAACTTAGATTTTAAAGGAGTACTGGAAAGGTGGGATGTACCATCTCTACTCTTGGAACAAGAAGAACTCTATATTTTTACTGCAGCCAAATGCTTATTTCCTCTTGTTATGGCAGTGAGAGATAGGACAATACATATGCCATACACCAAGGATAAAAGGTGATATGAGTTGGAACGTTGTCATGAGGTATGAGGACAAGGATGATAACATACCGTAATGGAGTGAATGATACATGGATGGAAACAAGGTAGTCATCTTATGAGGATGTTTTTATCATGAGATATGAGTCATACAAGGTTGAGTTTGAAAAACCAAGAGAATAAGCGCAGAGTTTTCTTGATGAAGATAGACTTAGAGTTGAGATGAGACAATAAGTGGAATACATGGAGGTGTATGTCTTCAAAGTTACCTAACACCTAAGGATGTCAAGTGGTTGATATACAACTTCCTAGTTTAGATGGAGGCTAGAAGAGGTTGATAGGATAACCCCCAGTTGAAAAAAGAGATAAGTTTGGCTAACACCTAGATGTAAAAATACTGGTTGATCAAGTTAATGGTTGTTTGGTTATCCAGCTTAGGTCTTGATGTAATGAAAGGATGGTTGTAAAACCTCAGATGCACTCCTCTGAAAAGGAAGGTGATGGAACCTCGATTAGAGTAGTTTAGGGTTTTTGATGAATCGATCTTGAGGAATCATGACATACGGGAGATCATGATTTAAGATCACTGTTTACTATTGTACTACCAAGACAATAAGTGACAGTAGTACTTTGGATGCCTAAGATGAAGTTGCATGTGGTATGTTGCCATGCAAGCCAGGAGGTGAAGGACAAACATCAGTAACCCAGTGTAGTGATATAGAGGATAAAGAGTCCCCGAGAGGGAATGGGAGTTCATCACTATGGATGTGGTGGTAAGTCTCCCCTAGACCAAGGAAGGTCAAGATGCAATATGGGTTATGGTAGATTGCCTTACCTAGATGGCATGAGAGAAAAAGAGTACTGTCAAGGGACAGATCCGAGTTGAATTACATATGAGAGAGATGGTTCAACTACACCAAGATGCGAGTTCAAAAGTTCTTGAGTATAACCTAAGGATTCACTTCCAGGAGGTGGAAGTAGATACATGAAGAACTCGATGTTAATATAGTTTATTACCTTAACTAATGGTTAGTATGATCCAGACTAGAGGGTCTGATGAGAGCATGTGTGCTCATTCAGGGTGATACATAGAGACAATTCTTGTCTTTTGTAAGATGTGGTGATAACCACCATAGCCAGTATTGGGATGTAAAGAAGCTTTACAAGGGAGTTTGTGTCGGTCACCACTTCATTAAGATGATGTTGGTGAAGGGACCTCACGAAGGTCAAGAAAGGACCACAATGTGTGCAGATGAAGTCGCTTTGATCGTGCAATGGATGAAAGGAGCCCAGAGACGACATGAGTTGTAAACTGATGTAAAGTAGACTGACATGCAATTCACTGTGGGGGAATATGTGACATAAAAACCCAACCCCTCTAAGTTATAGCTAAGAGAGATGAGTCCCTGATGCATAGGTTCTTTTGACATGGTTTGGTGGAGAAGGTTAAGTTTGCCCTTACCCCTCAGGATAATGTGATGTGTGATGAGTTCCATGTGTCCAAATTAGAGCACTATGTGAGGTACCCAGGCCATGTGCAGAGCAATGAACCTAGTGAGCCCCAAGGGAGGCTGAAATGACCTGAGTCACCTTGAGGTTTATAGATGCCAGGGTGAAAGAACTCAGAGAAAAGAATATGTGATGTTAAAGGTTCTTTGGAAGCACCATGGATAGAGAAAAGCCACATAGGGGCCAATGATGGACATGGAAAAGTCTTATCCTGAATTGTTTGTTTGCTTGATGGAATTTTGAGGACAAAATTCCTATAAGAGGGGAAGGATGTTACAACCCCAACTTTTGGGTTCCTTTAGTGAGAAATGTAATTTCTCAGATTAAAGATATGTGAACAAGTAATGATATAATTTGTCTTGAATACATGAGTTTCGTTCACAATAGCCTTAATGATTGTTTTGTGGGATTTATTGGCTATTGGGCCCAATAACAAGGAAAATACAAAAGAAACTCCATTATAAATAAGAAATGGAGAAAAGAAAAATGTAGAAACCTCTAGAAGGCAAATGAATTTAATCCAAAGTTGGATTCCGTGCCTTTTGGGTTCCTTGGGTCCCAAGGAGTCCAAAGTTGCAAAGATAATGTAAAAAAGAAAAGAAAAGATCAATTGAGTATTTCTTTATTAAGAAAGAAATTGAAAACAATGATAAAATGTGGAAAATAAGTGGAAAGAGGTATATTTGAGTTACCCTTGATGGATTTTCTTATCCAAAGGATTCCTAATGTTAAATGGAATGCCAATGAGGAAAATAAAAATAAAGAGAAAGAGAAATCCTCAAAAAGAGATATTTTAATAAGAATAAACAAGATAATGTGAAATAATGAATATAGATGCATCTAGAATGATAATAAGTATCCTTATAAAGGAATTTCGAAATCTTGGAGTTTCTTGGGGTCCAAGGAGCCCCAATGGAGAAGAAAGAAAGAGAAAATACCAAAAAGGCAAAATAAGAGAGTAATGTAATACATTATTAATGAATTTGGTGGCATTGTTAAAGAGGTGGTATTTTCTACTTAAGGAAAATATATTTTCATGGCCAATGAATTAAAAGGCAAGTATAAAGAGAATAAGGGGGAGGATTTCCAAATTCCTAAATATTCAAATCATAAAGAATATTAAAGAGATGATTAGGAGAGGGAAGCTTGCTTCCTAATGAAGGAACTTGGGTTCTTATTGGGAAAAGAACTCTTTAATTCATGAGTAGCCACCTAGGGCTTCGTTACCCACCCTTATATAAAGGGTAGAACTCTGGTTCGAGTTCCATAGAGATCCCACACATCTCTCTCTTTCTCTTCTTCATCTTCTTTGGTAAAACCCTAACCTTGAGGGTATAACTCTAACCCTAGATCCTCGAGGGCCATGACGTGATCATGATGGAGGCATGGTGTTCCTTTGATGTCTTGTGGATGATTGAGCAACATCACGTAGTTCCTGCATATGCGCAACACTGCCAGAGGACTGCAGCAGGGCTGCATTTTACAGGCCCAAGCGCCCACACACCCGGCCATCCTGGCCATGGGTTGGGGCTTGGAGGGGGCGTCGGTGGACGACGGAGGTTGAGGGACCTCTGAGGACGATCGCGCGACCCTGGGGGGGGATAAATCCCCACAAATCGACCTGGTCGACAGGCATCATAGGGCTTCAGAGGTTGAAGAAGAACAGATGGATTTGGACGGTTCTGCCCCTCATGGGCGTGAAGGAGCGGTCTGCGACCCAGGGGTGTAAGGGAAATTTCATTATAACTAAAATTCGACCCACAAGGTACGTGGAGTAAGTTGCCTATGTGGCACCTCGCTATTGGTTCATATGTGTTTATATTGCAAAAATCGTATCTCCATATTGGTAATTCTGATAGTAGCAAATAATATATGTATTTTGCTCAGAAAAATGAGAGGAATCCATTAAAAATATGTTTAGAAGCTAATTCCTCTTGATATTCGAAAAGTAGTGTAATTTATCAACTTTAATAAATTAAAGATTAAGAAACCCTATTTAGAGATGATTAATAGGGTTTAATGGATGATTAAAGTTGATATTAACCTGTTGATTGTAAAAAGGTACATTAAGCACAAAAAGGATGAATTTTGCACGTAATTGGTTAATTTAGAGTGTCTTGTGCATAAATATGTTTTAATTGGCCTTGAAACCCTAATATTAGTAAATGAGACTCTTAATGACTTTAATTGATCAATTTCATGATTAAAGTTGAGATATGATAGTTCTAAGCTATTTTGAGTATAAAAGTTCCTTATTTTGGATAAATACCCTTAATGTAGTAATTAGGGTTTTCTAATGGATAAAGGTAGAATTAATGACAAGTAGAGTTCATATGTGAATTAGACCATAATGAACTATGAATTAATGATAAATGGGCGTAATGAACTTGTCATGGATAAAAATGGTAGTTTTAATGTAAAAGAGGCTTAATGGACTTAATTATTGGATAATGATGCCTTTAATCCAAAAATACGTTTATATGTTGTTAAAAGGTAACCTTTATATATTTTGAGAAAAATGGATGAGATAATTAGGGTTTGTGAGTAATTGTATAAAATTAGTGTTTAAAATAGTAAGAGATGATGGGAAACCCTAATTGTAATGGAAACCCTAAAAGTGGATTAGAAACCCTAGGAGGCGAGGTACGTTTAATAGATCTTGATGGTATGATTAATAATAGGAAATTGTATGTATATTTCAAGATCTCAAAATGTGCTTGCTTGCCTATTTGGATTTCTTGATTGGATCATTCTATCTCAAATCAGCCTGACAGGTATGTGGTTACGCTTATGAGTAATCACTTTAGTTTCACGACAATTCTCGAACGTTTTATCGGTTGCTTGAAAATAACTGCTTGGATGACTTTTATTTCATGCAACTATAAAGTGACTATGACTATCACCATAAATATGCATACATGACTGGCTCAGATCCTGGTCCTCCTCTGTGGCTTTGCTAATGCTAAAAAGGGTAACCTAGAGCAAGGTCTAGGCTATCAAGAGTTAGGGATTGGGCTACTTACGTGTAGTGCCATGAAAATCTTTAGCACACCATGATTTAAGGAGTGGGCTACCTATGGGTAGTTCCATGTGGATCAACACTAGAAACTGATTCACCTGTTAGGTAGGATCATGAAGGGTTGAATGGGGATCTACCATAAGGAAGGTAGAATCCCAGTCCACTACAGGGACAGCACAAAGGTTACAATATGTAGGGATTGAGCAGTTATGTTGAAAATGTAAAGTTGTTTGTTAAATCATATTTGACTGAAATATATTGTTACAGTCAATTACATGATTATTGTTTTCCCCACATACCAGCTTTATGCTAACCGACATTTTGTTTGTTGGCATTTTAGGTACAAGTGAAAAGAACAAACAGTAAAGTGGCATATGTGGAATTAAATATGAATTAAAGTACAATGGAGGATTAGTTTGAATAGACTCTAGATGTGGATAGAAGTAGATATCCAAGTTTTTGAAAAAGGTATGCAAAATTAAATTTTATTACAACTTTTAGTTTAGTTAGTAGAATTTGATAATTGTTATTGATTATTTGTCGAACCTTTGATCCAGAAAATTGGGATAATGACTCTGACATCTTGGTCTCCCTTAAATGGAGGGGGTTATTGGGAGGTGGGGTCGTTACAATATGCAAGTAACAATGTTAAGGTAATAGAATGAGGTTCAAAGGAAGTACCCATCTTTTTTTACTTTGGATTTGGGGGGTAAAATTCCTGTTAGGGGATTATAGTTGTAAGGCTCCTAAACTTACTTAATTAGTTGAACAAGCTTGATTATCATAATTTAATTATTATAACCCTAATATAACCTTGTGATATGCTTTTAAATAATAAGACAAGCTTACGTTTCAAAATTTGTCCAATTTGGACATTGTTTGAGCAAGTTATGCAATTTTATGCACATTTTGGACTTTTCTACAATTTACCCAATTGAAAGGTTTTCTTTGCAGTTTATCACTTTCATTATGTTCTTTGGATATTCTATCATCATTATTGAGCTTGTTGAGCCATGGGGCACCTATTTAATCCTTGGTTTGAAGGTGTTTTCTCCAAGGGTATTTTAGAATTTACCCCTTCATGGATGAACTACCTTTAGTAGCTATCAACAAATGAATTATTTGTTTTGCTTGTAAATTCAAGAAACGAGGTACAAGCATGTCTCTATGGATGGTGGGGGAGCTTCTTGTGTGTGTTCTTGTATATTCTTAATAGTTTAAGGCCATGGACACTTGGAAAGATACTAGAACTTCAACCTTTTGTTTTTCTTTATCTTAAAGTTTCATATACTTATCCCTAAGAACCAAAATGAGCCATTTTCTCTCCACCACTTACCTACTTATACAAACCTTGTCCTTTATCTGTGTTGTTGTGAATTTATTTTCCAAGGAAGATGAAAGAGGGAACCTTCTTGGAAAAAGAATCTAGGGTTGCAATTGACTTCCTTTTAGGGTTTAAAAAGCTTCCTTCAGTGATATTGACCTAAAAGAGTAAGAATCCCCTTCTTTCCTCCGTTTATTTCTTTATCATCCTTTCTCCTACCTTTCTCTAGGTCAGAACCTTGCTATTCCATGGTAGAAATTGTTCTAAATCTCTAAAACCTTACCTTTCATGTTCCTTATGCTTAGGGTTTGCTCATTTGATGAAGAAAGGTGCTAGATATGGATGAGTTCATAGCTTATGCTTGGATTTTCTACCCTACCTTCTTGAGTTTTCTTCTGTTTGGGATTTCATCTTCTCATTAGAGGAAAGTTTTATAGCTTTCTCCATGTTTATTGTTTACCATAAGCTTTCTAGTTCATGTTCTTGCTTAGAAATGATGATTCATGCATTAAAAAGCTATGCTTGACTTGGATTTCGATTTTTATAGTGTTCCCTATTCTGATTTCAGTTCTAGATGAACCTGTGATCATGTGTAAATTATTCCTAAGGTATAATATGACTTGGATCAGGTTGGTTTGACAACCTATGGTGCTAAGCACCTATCAACCAATGGTCAATTTTAGGGTTTAAAGCTGATTTCTTCTATAAACCCATGACCCGATGATGGTACCATTGCAACAACCCTATGGTGTTGTCTTAATGACAACTGATGGTCAGGATCAAAGGTGTCCGATGATGGTGACAAGTTATGGTCACCCCCTTAAGTCAGGTTTTGGATCAATTAGAAGTTTAATGATCAACCATTAAGTACCCTAGTGATGTTATCAATCAATGAGGACACTAGCTTAATATTTGATGTTGATTAATGAATACAGTGATTATCTAACAACCTATGGTGAATTAACGGTCACTAATAATGGTAGATCAGGTCTCCAAAACCTATGGTGAGTTAATCATATAGTTGTAGCATCAATTAAGCCTTAGACCAATGGCTTCTTGGGTCATTTGATGCAATGGTCGGACCTATACTACAATTAATGGTTTTAACTTATGAACTTGACCCAATGGTCAAGATATAATGTTTATTCCTCACATAAAGTATAATGATAACTAATGTAATATGTTGATCCTAATAATGTTATTTATACGGTACCCTTTATATGATAAACTTAAGGATCTTACTTGTTGACAATGGATGGCTTGTTTTAAACGAACAGTCGAATGTGGGTTTTACCCTACTCTCAATGGAGCTTTTTGTGTTGTTAATCAAGGGATGTATAGGGTTAGATGGTAACTCTTTCTAGAGCACAAATCATGGGCTTCATAGGTGTTTTATCCAATGTGTTTACTTATGTAAACAACCAGTGGTCTTACCTTTTAAACATCCAATGGTTCTGGGTGACATTGTGGTATGGTGATATGGGTTGAATGATGATGGAACAAATGGAGGGTTACCCTTAATAAGGTAGTCTTACCTATTCACTCATATTAATAGGGGGATGATAACCATATTGTGTTGATATGTAATGCTAATGAGGTATACCTTGTTATACCTTGCTTTAATATAACTAAATGATGGTAATTGGGTATGGATAGTCCTTGAATGACTAGTACAATAATGGAGTACTTTGTTAATGTTGTTGAAACCCTAGTATGCTATAACCCAATGGTTACACCTTGATTCATGTGTGGGTTCATACTTGAAAATAGTATGGAATGTGATGGTGATGCTTTACCTTATACGTCCATGATCCAATGGGGATGTTGTGAGTTAGGGTTTGGGTATAAGTGTTGATTAGTAACATTAATATAATTTATCATGTTGAACCTAACTCTAATGCAAATAGATAAAGATGAGTATTCATGTTTAACATTCTTATATGATGGAATGATGGTTGAATAGCCTCCTTAATATGATCATAACCTTAATATGTTTATGGTGGTTATCATAGCCACATGGTTGATACTTGCTTTTACTAAACATGTGCATTATGAATATGATGAGGGTTAATGATATCTAGATTCCTTTCTTGTTGATGTAATAAAGGAATGCTCTTAATGTTAATATAACCCTGCTATGATTGTTTATGAATATCTCCTAGCTCATTAATGCAACATTGTGCTGATCGGGTGTATTATATGTAAGTGATGTTGTTGAGCCTTGTTATAAGGCATGGAAAGATAATGATGATCTTGTAGGGAATAGTATGATGGTCTTAATGACCTTTGGGAATGGTTGAGCCTTGAATGAGGTGTAATCCTCTTGTGTTGATAAGGGTTGATACACTATGATATTGTGAAAAGGATTTATATTCTGTGATAGTATGATGGTCTTAATGACCTTTGGGCATGGTTGAGCCCTGAATGAGGTGTAATCCTCTTGTGTTGATAAGGGTTGATACCTTGTGATATTGTGAAAAGGATTTAGATCTTGTGATAGTATGATGACTAGTGTGGTCTCATGAATGACAAGTGAATAGTGCCATGTGATGATGAGATGAGAAATTATGTTTCACACATTTTATATCTTTTATATATTTATATGCTTGCTAGAAGTGAATTAGGGTTTGTATGTCCACTTTTTTGATGCAACCTTCATTCACCAAATTGGCATAACTAATCAAGTAAAACTCTAATCATGTAGTGCCCTGTGTCATAGATCCATCTGAGTGTCAGAACTTACCATATGGTGAAACGAGTATTCCTAAGGGAAACTCAGAGCGCATACTGTTGAGTATGTGGGGACGGCAAGTTGAGGATATATCCTTGTCATTTACAATGTTGGTTGTAGAGGATGGCTATGGTCATGCCTCATACATCTGATGTGATTGAGAATGGCTGCGGTCGTGTCTCGATGATTATATATGTGACAAGATTGGAGGATAACTATAGTTGTACCTCACATGGTAGGGTATGCATACCCACCTCCTTTCACTAGTGCCGTGACCTATACCAAGGATGGACTAGGCTGTTAGCGGCTTGACCTTATGTGTCATTGTGGCAGACCCATACTGACTAGGGGCGGAGAAGATCTTAGGAGTCCGGCTCTTCCTAGATCTTGTATGGAACTGATTTCAACTTAGCAATGGTCAGTTGGATTTTGAGTGGTATCCTCAATTTCCTCAGGGCATAATAAAATATGTAAGATAGCCATGTAGCATATCTATTTAGGGTTATACACAACACTTCATATTGGATGAAAACCCTTGTTTGCTTTCTTTTCATTGAGATCACGTATATTACAATAAGAGATAATATATATGCTTATGCTGTAGTTATTCTCATGTTGTAAACATACTTATGTTGTCAAATATACTGACACTGATGGTTAATATGTTGCTGCTAGCTATGTTTAATATTTCTAGTCATGCCTATGTAATTAGAAATGCTTAAACTGCTAATCATGCCTATGTAGTTCATTGTGTTATGATGTTAGGTCTACTTATGGTATAGATCTGTTCCCTTTATTTGAGATGCCAATATTGATAGCCATATTATGTTACTAGACATTTTCTTGATGTCAGGGATGCTTATGCTACTAGATTTCTTGTAATATTAGCAAGGAATATGATGATAGTCAGATTAATGATAGTGATTGTTATTAGATGCAATTTGATGATATTTGAGTAGATATCTATCCAAAGAAATGGATTTATTTGTTATCTATATATGCATTGATGATGATACTTGTTTCTAAGATGATTTTCTTAATCTGTTTAGTATTCTTGAACTGTTCAATCTGTTTAATTGATTATTAAATACTCCAACTGCTTAGTTATCTACTATTTAAAATGTTGTAATCAATAAGTGTTGTTGGAAGTTATATCTCTTGCTGGGACATGGGTCTCATCCTTGTGGTTCGCCACATATTTTTAGGTACTCAGAAGTGATGAAAACAAAATGTGGCAACAAAGAGGAGCTATAGTAATGAACCTTTGAGAAAGTTGATTAGATGTATAGTGTGTCCTAGATTCATCCCTGTAATCTCTGGTCTGGGCAGGAAAAGTTAGTATATGGTGTTTCAAACGAATCATAATTTTGTTAGCATGTTAATATTTGTTGTGTAGCATATACAAATATTGTTCTCCTATAAATATATGTTGTAGCTAAGGGGATAGGACAATTTGTATCAAATTCTTGGCATAGTATGGATATAAGAAAGATGTTGGGCTCTTATGCAAATGTTTCTGAGCGGGTGCTAACGTTGAAATTGGTTTTAATTTACCCATATTTGTGGGTATGTGGTTAATTAGTGATTGATTGCGTTTTATGTTTTGAGTAATCTCATTTAGTGAAATGGGTTCTCACACCAAACTATACACATGGAGGAGGAAGTAAAATGGTTCCATGGAGGTTTACGAGGATCTATTGAAGATATCATAGTTTAAGGAAGCCATTTCATCTAGGATCTCCAATAGAGGTTGGATTTATTGCCTATTTGACTTGGTATTTAGAGGCTTTTTCATATGCCTTTGTGGCCTCTAGGTAGACCTGTCAAACGGGTAGGTGGGTTGGGTTTGGGTTCGGTCATTGCAGGTGTGGGTCAAGAAGATGCACTTCTAAATGGGTGGAAGAAAAGCACATCCAACCCCGACCCAATGGGTTGCGGGTTTCCCGCTGGTACCCATATAGAATGTGTCCAATCAACAATAAATTGCTAGTTTCTTTTCTTAACACTAAAAACAACATTTAAAATAACTTGTAACTATGTTTTTATGTCAAATATAGTGTAATTGGACCAACCAACTACTATGTTTGACATCAAGCCTTTCGATTTGTTGTCAACATATGTTTATACAAACTTTAAAAAGATCGTAGCTAATTGTTGTATGCCGATATAAAATAGGAAAATCAATGTAGTTTTCATAGATATCACACAAACCAACATATAATTTTGTCATGTAACATTTGACATTCCTTAGATTACAAGTACTTGTTTTTTCCTATTGTAAAGACAAAATAAAGAGAATACAAATGTTGTTGATAAAGGAAAAGAGTTAACTTGTGCAAAACAAGTACCATCTTTTAATAGGTGTATGTGTATATTATGTATATATATATATATATATATATATATATATATATATATATATATATATATATATTAACTGGATAATCCACGGGTGCCCGCGGGTCACCTGTGAAACTCACTATATAAAAGGGTGGGCATGGGTTTGGGTGATTTTCAGTGGGTGAAAAATTTCATCACACAAACTCAGCTTAAACGGGTCAACCCATGGGTGCCTGCGGATTTTGACCCAGTTTGACCGGCCTACCTCTAGGGTCAAATCTTGAGGGCTTTAGGATCACATTTTGCAGGTAGCAGGATTCATGGTTGTTGTTTTATTACACTAATGAGTTTCAATATTAAAAAAGATCTTTTACTCAACTAACCAACTCCTATAAGTATATGGAAGTAGTTATAGTCGAGATCAAACACAAGGAGCTTTAGCAATCAATTAAACACAACAGTGCTAAGGTTCAACAATCTAGACCGTTTTAAAGGTGATTTGGTTGATTAATCTAAAAGTTTCAGAATTAAGAAAATAGTAAATGGATTTACTAAAATAGATTAAAATTCAGATATGGAAGTATCTTGGACTTAGGATTTCACCCATATATCATAGCATAGAACAGGAGCACACAATTTAAACATACTAAGCACTTGTTTTAAAGGAGAGATGTATGTTGCACTTCACCTCTTGGTGCAAGTACAACGTTCCTAACTCAATTCAACATTCCCATGTATGAATTTTGTTTTGGATCACAAACCTACTCCTCAACTCCATTATTTCCATTCTCGTGGTAAAGAAGGAGTTGCCAAGAGAGTGCCTCCTTACTCTCCTACCTGTCTTCTCAGATCAAGCAAAAGAGCATAAAACATACACATAAGGTGGCTAGCCATACATGCAGAAAGGAAGAACCTGGTACTCACAAGGTGGAAAAACAAGCAACATAGCATTTAGTACGAAATTATCATGTTCCATACATGCTATGACATGGGAGCTTGTAACGACCACGCCTCCCGGTAACCCCCAATTAAGGGAGACCCAAAGATCAAGACCATTATTCAATTAATAGGATCAAAGGTTCCACAAATAATCAATAATAATTATGAAATTCTACTAACTAACTGGAATTTGGTACAAAATTAAAAATTCACTTACCTTTGAAAACTTTGGAAATCTATCTATCCAGAGCTTGAATCATTCTATCTAATCCTCCTTGCACTTTATTTCTTATTTCCACAATGTGTCACTTTACTATTTGTTCTTTCAATTGTTGTTCCTAAAACACTGACAAACAAAACGTCGGTCAGTATATCAAAATATACTAGTATGTGGGGACAACCAAAATCTTGCAAATATGGCTAACAATTTAATAATCACAATCAAATTATTTAACAAGCCACTTTACATTTTCAATGTGTCATTCTCCACCATTTTTGCCCTAACCCTGGCATACCCCTCTAGGGTTTCTCTCTTTCCCTTGACTTAAGGCCACCTTCTCAATCCCGAGCTTGGTTCCTGGGAGTCACCTCTCTTGGTGCTCCATAGTCATGCATCATAGACCACCTTCTCATTCCCGAACTTGGTGTCTGGGGTCACCTCTCATGGTGCCCATTGGTCTACCCTCCTGGGCCTGACCTTTATGACATCTTCAGGGTGGCATGTAGGTGTGAGAATTCACACACACACATACACACACACACATATATATATATATATATATATATATATATATATATAATCGTGATAGACATAGTGACTTCATAGTTGCAGTATGAACATCTAAACTGTTTAGATTGCATTCAATGCAGATTGCATTCAATGCGAGGAAACATCCGGAAAACCCTCGGGAAACTAATGCGATTAATCATAATTAACCACATACCTGATCCAAAGCAAATTGATTATCCAAGCAAGCAACAAGCAATCAACAATATCCTAAAATTAATGCACGTCATCCAAGTGTTATAGTTTATCCAGAACATTCTAAAGCTAGACTTGGATTCCATCTTAGGCTTTCTAGGCAACTTTAAGGTTTTAGCCTCCATATTACTTTTATCACGTTTAATGCTCTCTTAGTTTACAAACCCTAATTTCAACATCATAAGCCCAGTTAAAGGCGATTAGTTCTCTTTTATATCAAACTACCATCTTTATCCTTTTAAGTTATTTCAAGGTCATTAGACTCAATTATCACCTTTAGTTTCTTTCGGATTAACAACTCATAATTCATTATGGTTTAATTCACATACAAACTCTATTTATCACCAATTCTACCTTTACCCATTAGAAAACCCTAATTACTACATTAACAATATTTATCCATAATTAGGAACTTTTATACTCGAATTAGCTTATGATTATCATATCTCAACATTATTCGTGATTTAGAATAACTAAAACCATTATGAGTTGCATTCACTAACATTAGGGTTTCAAAGCCCATTAAGCATATTTATGCACATGAACTCTCAATTAAACTAATTACGTACAAAGTTCATCATTAACGTTGCAATAGTTTCTATTACTTAATTTCGTCATGAATTTAACTATTGACTTCAATTAGGGTTCTTAACATGATTTCAAAGCACTTTTCCTTACTTTAATATTTTTGTAGATAGGAGGAAAATCAGATTCTAAAAGTATTTTTATTGCATTCTACGCATTCTCCTGATCAATTTTCATATTTTGTATATTTCCATCCGATCAACCAATCTTTAGATATGAATTTAGCAAAGATTTACCTTTTTGGACCAATCAGAGCACGCCACGTCGCTCGACTCCATGCAACACGCTCAAAGAGATTATAATCGAATTACTGTTTTGCCCTTGGTAAGTTAAGTGCTCCTTCAGCCCGCAGGGGGGCAAAACGGTCCAGCGCCTCCCTTCCTTCTTCAACCTCGCAACAGTTTGTTGTTGTCGCCCTAGCAGCAAATTGCACTGCCTCTCCTTCCTTCTCTGCACCCCGCCGGCCTCCGGCAATGCCTCCCTCTCCTCCGGTGCCCTTCCCCACACTCGACCATGCTCCGGTTGACAATTTGGATGGCTGGGTGTAGGAGCACTGGCCTACGACCCGCGACCACACTGCAGATCTGCTGCAGACACCGCCTGAGATCGTGTGCCTGGGGACGATAGCTTAATCTTCCAGGGTTGTCGTGGGAGTATTGGGCTTCCGTTGCGCCTCCTTCTCATCCTCTTGTTGCTCCAAGATAGAGTCACATTCAAGGGTTAGGGTTTGTATGAAGAAGAAGAAGAATAGGAGAGAGGGGTGCATGTGGTCCTTCTTGAACTCGACCCTCGCTCTTCCCCTTTATATAGGGGTGGGAAAACATAGCCTTATGTTGTCTTATTCATGACTCAAAGAGTCCTTTTCCAAGTAGGAAATTAATTCCTTCAATGAGAAGTAATCCTTCTCTCTCTTCTTAATCCTTTTGATATTCTCTATTATCTGTATAAATTAGAAAATTCTTGCCATTAATCTCTTTATTCTTGCTTTTTAAACCATTGGCACGAATTTCTATTTTCCTTGAAACTATTTCCTTTTTTAGCAATACCACATAACCCATTAATAATATATTCACATTATATTCTTATTTTCTTTTATAGGTAGTTTCTCTTTCCTCTTTCTTCATTGGGACTCCTTGGATCCCAAGAAACTCTATTATTTCGAAATCCTTTTTATTGGATGCTCCTTATCCTTCTAGATGCATCTAAATGCATTATTTCACATTATCTTGTTTATTTCTCATTAAAATATCTCTTTTTGAGGATTTCTCTTAATTTCTCTTTTATTTTCCTCATGGGATTTCCTCTTAACATTAGGAATCCTTGGGATACGAAATCCCACCAAGGATAACTCAATTATACCTCTTTTCACTTATTTTCCACATTTTACCATTATTTTCAATTTCTTTCTTAATAAAGAAATAATTAATTGATCTTTTCTTTTCTTATTGCTTTATCTTTGCAACTTTGGACTCCTTGGAACCCAAGGAACCCATGTGGCACGAAATCCACCTTTTGGATTAAGTTCTTTTTCCTTCTAGAGGTTTCCACACCTTTCTTTTCTCAAAAACTCAATTATTCATTTACTAATTGAATTTCCTTATTATTGGGCCCAATAGCCAATAAAGCCCACAACACAATCATCAAGGCTATTTTAAACAAAATTCATGCATTCAATCAAAAGACATCATTATTTGTTCATTTATTTGTATTATGAGAAATCACATTTCTCACCAAAGGAACCCAAAAATTGGGGTTGTAACATCCTTCCCCTCTTATAAGAATTTTTTCCTCAAAATTCCGTCAAGCAAACAAACAGTTCAGGATAAGCCTTTCATACATCCATTAGGGCTCCCATGTGGCTTCCCCCTTTCCATGGTGCTTCCCAAGAACCTGCATCATCTCATATTCTTCCATCTGAGTTCTTTCTTACCTTAGTATATCGTACCCTCATAGGTGACTCAGGACATTTCAACCTCTCAAAAGCTGAATAGGTTCAAGGCTTAGTACATGACTTGGGTACCTCACATAGTGCTCTAGATCGGACTCACATTATAGATCATGTTATCCTGAGGGGCAAGGCTAAACACAACCATCTCCACCAATCCATCCCAAATGGACCCATATATCGGGGACTTAACTTTATCTGTTGTAGCTTGGAGGGGTCGGATTTTCACATCACATTCTCCGACAGTGAACTGCATGTTAGTCTGCATTGCATCAGCTCATGACTCATGTCACCCTTGGGCCCTCTCTCAGCCACTGCACGATGAAGCGAATTCATATGAACACACTGTGGTTCTTTTCTGACCTTTGTGAGGCCTCCTTCACCAACATCATCATAATGAAGTGGTGATCAACACAACCTCCTTATAGAACTTCTTGCATCCCGATAAAGGCTATGGTGGTTAACGTCACATCTTAAGAACTGTCTCTATGTATTACCCTGAATGAGCACACATGCTCTCATCAGACCCTCTAGTCTGGATCATACTGTCCATTCGTATGGGTGATAAACTGTACTGACATCGAGTTCTTCATGTATCTACTTCCACCTAATGGAAGTGAACCTTTAGGTCCTACTCAAGAACTCTTGAACTCGCATCATGGTGTAGTTGAACCATCTTTCTCTCTTAAGTAGTTCATCCAAATCTATCCCTTTACAACATTCTTTCTTTCTCATGTCATCTAGGTAAGGTGATCTACCATAACCCATATTGCATCATGACTTTCCTTGGTCAAGGGGAGACTTTCCACATCATCCGTAGTGATGAACTCCCATTCCCTCTCCGGGACTCTTTTATCCTCTATATCGATAAACTGGGTTACTGGTGTTCGTCTTTTACCTCTTGGCTTGCATGGCCACATGCTACATGCAACTTCACATCAAGCAACCAAAGTGCTACTATCTCTTACTATTTCTATAGTATCACGGTGTATGGTGACCTTAAAACCAATATATTTTGTATGTCATAATTCCTCAAGATCGATTCCTCAAAAACCCTAAACTACTCTCAATAGGGTTTTATTACCTTCTTATCCAAAGCGTGTATCTGAGGTTCTCCTACCATCCTTTCATTGCATCAAAGACTAGGCTGGCTAACCAAACAACCATTAACTTGTTCAACATATCTTATTATATCTGAGTGTTAGTCAAAACACATCTTCTTTCCAAACTTAGGGTTAGCCGAACAACCTCAATTTCTTCTAGCCTCTAGCTAAACTAGGAAGCTATATCTCAACCAGAGCATTCATTACCACTTCACCTCCTTAGGTGTTAGGTAATGCTGAAGACATACACCCCCATGTATTCCACTTATCATCTTGTCTCAAACTCTAAGTCAATCTTCATCAGAACACTCTGAGCTCATTCTCTTGGTTATCAAACTCAACCTTGTATCACTTGCAAATTCCAGATAGCTCATGGTATTACATCCTCACGAGATGATCTCCTTAATACTCTTAGTGTTTGTAAACCATCCATGTATCATTCACTCCACAAGGATATGTTATCACCTTGTAGCAACGTTCCAACTCACATCATCTTTATCCTTGGTGTATGGCATGCGTACTGTCCTAACTCTCACTCCCATAACAAGAGCAAATAAGCATTTGGATGCAGTCCAAATACATAGTTCTTCCTGTTCCAAGAATAGAGATGGTACATCCCACCTTGCCAGTACACCTTTACATCTAAATTGAAACGTGCCACATATGTTTCTATGAACATCACAATATCAAAAATTACTTCCATGGAAAACTGGTCTCTAACCTACTGAGGTTAGTCATCTCCTCTAGGTCTATAGGGTGCCAACACTTTTGGGGCCATCCCTCTTCCCTTATGCACCTAGAGAGTGCCCTACTCATCTGCCCTTTGGGTCCCATGAGTTCATGAAGATGATCAATCTCCTAACCCCTGGACCTCAGACCATGATAGCTGTTACCTATCGACCCTATGGTCATGTGCAACTAGGGAATTAGGCAACTAATTCTCCCATCAGTCTTATCCCTACCTGACCCTAGGATAGACTTAGGATTCCATTATAGTACATGTCCAACTTAGAACCTTACCCAATCCTTCATCATCTCTCTCTACATTCATGACTGACTTTCATCCCTTCATAGGAGTCATGGCAACGTGCCTACCTTGGTCAAGCCCCATTCTGGTTACCTCCATGGTAACACATCCACATGCACTTAGAGATGGCTATCTATGGGTTTACAGGTTCATTCTCATACCATGTACTTTTCACCTAGCTTCTCAAGATCCTCTAAAACCTCCTTAGGTTACCTCAAAATTGACAAAAGTAGTATACACCCTACAAAAGGGTCCCTCTCCCAGGATGGGAGGAAACTACACCCTGATAACCACAGTCACAAACGTCCTTATGTTTAGGGTATGCATCCACATGAGAATGCTTAGACCTAGCAAGCTACTAAGGCATAAGAAGACACTTACCAAACCATGCTAGGTCACACTTGTTCTCATCCTCAACATTAGACCAACATAGTTGTGAGGTGTTCATCAAACATACCCTTAACTTAAGGGGTTTCCTTTACCTGTGCACATGAAGAGTACCATGCTCGAAACTATAGAGACTCAAATCTCATAATGAGCATTGGATACATTGCTTCCCCTCTTAGGCCTAGGAACCTTAGGTTCACCTTTGGGTGTCCAACTGTATGTTCAAACTCTTGACCATGAATCAAGCATGTATAAGGCATGACATGCACTTCCATGATTCTTCTACTCGAGCAACACTTCAGATTTGAGTCCTCTTCTAGGACAACCAACTAGGTATAAAGCCTCACAACTGGTTACTTAAACCTCCCCAGGGTCTAAAGCACTCTTTATCTCATCCAGTAGGTAATCACTTATACCATAGGTACTAGAAGCATCATCCTCCCTCTAGGGTTTGGTTCCTCTAAAGGCAACCAAGATATCATTAGCCTTCAGGGATCGAGTATGAGGCAACATGTATCATCCACTTAGGTCGCATCATCCTCCACTCCCCATTGTTCCTCATGTCTTGGAATCTAAGCTTCCAACCTTTTTTCTTGGGTCCTGCTTTCTCTCTCCAAAGCTAATTCCACATCCAGCCGTCCTACTAGAGGTCCTTTCTCAATGAAGGCTCAAGCTCACAAGCATACCCTTATGTGGGTGAAGCCTATGCTCAACCTTATGTTTGATCATGATTATCCATAGCCCTTATGCTTATCTCATAAGACATCCATCCTGTCCTTCTGGCCTCGATTTTAACTTACTTCTCATGCCACTGAAGCACTCTGGGTGCAAGCTATACCCTACTTGACTAAGCCCATAGGGTATCTATAGGTTCTCCTCTGACCTCATCCATGGAGGAGCTAAGCCCATAGGGTATCTATAGGTTCTCCTCTGACCTCATCCATGGAGGAGCTATCCTCCGTTCTAACATGCACGACCCTCTCCAGGGCTGGGTCACCAAAGGTACTAGGTCATCTAACCTCTTATGGCATCCCAAAGGCATGTCCAACCAAACACTCGGTCAACCATGACATCTAACTCATCATGTCATCTTTCTCTCTACCCTTCACTCAAGGTTAGGGTTATCCTCATCCTCAAAGGATGTGTTAGGTCTCTACTCTTAATGGAGGTCTCTACCTCCAAGACCAACTCTCTCTACTCATTCTCCTGCCAAGGAGGTCTAGCCTCAGGTTTCTCCTGAGAGCAATGACAACTCGTGTCATACGACCTAAGCATGTATCTATTCCTTTACGCTTACTCTATTAAGCTTATGTCCATGACATCTTATTTACATGCTTTTCATTAATTTGGTGGAGGATTCCTTAATCCTTATTAACCTTACCCATACCTCAAGAGGGTGAGGAGAAGGGAGAAAAACCCTAATCCTTAAGGCCCTTAATAGAATTTGAGTTGAGAAGGGATGAACAAGATGAGAGAGTCCTAAAGGTATCTTATTTCGAGTCATATCCTAAGACATCAGCAAGACAATCACACAATCCGGGAGTCCTCGTATTCCGACTAGCGGTGCGGAGGAACATATTGCTAGCCCCCGGACGTGATCCTTTTCTAGACACCTCAATCTTTTGGACAATCCTCTAATAACTCCCTTGGTTCTATGGAATTTGTAAAATTTAATAATTATTAAAGATTAAGTGAGGAACCTATGCTCTGATACCAATTGTAACGACCCCGCCTCCTAGTAACCCCCAATTAAGGGAGACCCAAAGATCAAGACCGTTATTCAATTAACAGGATCAAAGGTTCAACAAATAATCAATAATAATTATGAAATTCTACTTACTAACTGGAATTTGGTACAAAATTAAAACTTCACTTACCTTTGAAAACTTTAGAAATCTATCTATCAAGAGCTTGAATCATTCTATCTAATCCTCCTTGCACTTTATTTCTTATTTCCACAATATGTCACTTTACTGTTTGTTCTTTCAATTGTTGTTCCTAAAATGCTGACAAACAAAACATCGGTCAGTATATCGAAATATACTGGTATGTGGGGACAACCAAAATCTTGCAAATATGGCTAACAATTTAATAATCACAATCAAATTATTTAACAAGCCACTTTACATTTTCAATGTGTCATTCTCCACCACTTTTGTCCTGGTGATCCATAGTCATGCATCATAGACCACCTTCTCATTCTCGAGCTTGGTGTCTGGGGTCACCTCTCATGGTGCCCATTGGTCTACCCTCCTAGGCCTGACCTTTATGTCATCTTCCATCAGGTTGGTATGTAGGTGCAAGAATTCACACACACACACATACACACACACACACACACACACACACACACACATATATATATATATATATATATATATATATATATATATATATATATATATATATATATAACCGTGATAGCCATAGTGACTTTATAGTTGCAGTATGAACATCCAAACTATTTATATTGCATTCAATGCGAGGAAGCATTCGGAAAACCCTCAAGAAACTAATGCGATTAATCATAATTAACCACATACCTGATCCAGAGCAACTTGATTGTCCAAGCAAGCAACAAGCAATCAACAATATCCTGAAATTAATTCATGTCATCCAAGTGTTATAGTTTATCCAGAACATTCTAAAGCTAGACTTGGATTCCACCTTAGGCTTTCTAGGAAACTTTAGGGTTTTAGCCTCCATAATACTTTTATCACGTTTAATGCTCTCTTAGTTTACAAACCCTAATTTCAACATCATAAGCCCAATTAAAGTCGATTATTTCTCTTTTATATCAAACTACCATCTTTATCCTTTTAAGTTATTTCAAGGTTATTGGACTCAATTATCACCTTTAGTTTCTTTCAGATTAATAACTCATAATTCATTATGGTTTAATTCACATACAAACTCTATTTATCACCAATTCTACCTTTACCCATTAGAAAACCCTAATTACTACATTAAGGGTATTTATCCACAATTAGGAACTTTTATACTCGAATTAGCTTATAATTATCATATCTCAACATTATTCACGATTCTGAATAACTAAAACCATTATGAGTCACATTCACTAACATTAGGGTTTCAAAGCCCATTAAGCATATTTATGCACATGAACTCTCAATTAAACTAATTACGTACAAAGTTCATCATTAATGTTGCAATAGTTTCTATTACTTAATTTCATCATGAATTTAACCATTGACTTCAATTAGGGTTCCTAACATGATTTCAAAGCACTTTTCCTTACTTTAGCATATTTTTGTAGATCGGAACAAAATCAGATTCTAAATGTATTTTTATTGCATTCTACACGTTCTTTTGATCAATTTTCATATTTTGTACATTTCCATCGGAGCAACCAATCTTTAGATATGAATTTAGAAAAGATTTACCTTTTTGGACCAATCGGAGCGTGCCACGTTGCTCGACTCCATGCAACACGCTCAAAGAGATTATAATCAAATTACTATTTTGCCCTTGGTAAGTTAAGTGCTCCTTCAACCCACAGAGGGGAAAAATGGTCCAGCGCCTCCCTTCCTTCTTCAACCTCGCAACAGTCTGTTGCTGTCGCCCTAGCAGCAAATTGCGCCACCTCTCCTTCCTTCTCTGCACCCTGTCCGCCTCTGGCGATGCTTCCCTCGCCTCCAGTGCCCTTCCTCACACCCGACCATGCTCTGGTTGACTATCTGGACGGCTGGGTGCAGGAGTACTGGCATGCGACCCACGACCACACTGCTGATCTTCTGCAGACACCACATGAGATCGTGTGCCTGGGGACGATAGCTTAATCATCCAGGGTTGTCATGGGAGTATTGGGCTTCCGCCGCGCCTCCTTCTCATCCTCTTGTTGCTCCAGGATAGAGTCACATTCAAGGTTAGGGTTTGTATGAAGAAGAAGAAGAAGAATAGGAGAGAGGGGTGCATGGGGTCCTTCTTGAACTCGACCCTGGCTCTACCCCTTTATATAGGGGTGAGAAAACGGAGCCTTATGTTGTCTTATTCATGACTCAAAGAGTCCTTTTCCAAGTAGGAAATTAATTCCTTCAATGAGAAGTAATCCTTCTCTCTCTTCTTAATCCTTTTTATATTCTCTATCATCTATATAAATTCGAAAATCCTTGCCATTAATCTCTTTATTATTGCTTTTTAAACCATTGGCACGAATTTCTATTTTCATTTAGTAGAAACTATTTCCTTTTTTAACAATGCCACATAACCCATTAATAATATATTCACATTATATTCTTATTTTCTTTTATAAGTATTTTCTCTTTCCTCTTTCTTCATTGGGACTCCTTGGATCCCATGAAACTCTATTATTTCAAAATCCTTTTTATTGGATCCTCATTATCCTTCTAGATGCATCTAAATGCATTATTTCACATTATATTATTTATTTCTCATTAAAATATCTCTTTTTGAGAATTTCTCTTAATTTCTCTTTTATTTCCTCATGGGAGTTCCTCTTAACATTAGGAATCCTTGGGATACATAATCCCACCAAGGATAACTCAATTATACCTCTTTTCACTTATTTTCCACATTTTACCATTGTTTTCAATTTCTTTCTTAATAAAGAAATAATTAATTGATCTTTTCTTTTCTTATTGCTTTATCTTTGCAACTTTGGACTCCTTGGAACCCAAGGAACCCATGTGGCATGAAATCCACCTTTTGGATTCAGTTCTTTTTCCTTCTAGAGGTTTCCACACCTTTCTTTTCTCAAAAAATCAATTATTCATTTACTAATTGAATTTCCTTATTATTGGGCCCAATAGTCAATAAAGCCCACAACACAATCATCAAGGCTATTGTAAAAAAAATTCATGCATTCAATCAAAATACATCATTATTTGTTCATTTATTTTTATTATGAGAAATCACATTTCTCACCAAAGGAACCCAAAAATTGGTGTTGTAACAGAGCTACTCTCTCATGTCCAAGAAAATGAAACTACTTGTCCATAATGGTGTACAACAGAAAATGCACATAAATTTCAGAGTTCAACATGATTTAGAGAAGGAAAAGCTAAGAGAACCAAAGGAGTAACCCAAAGGGAGTAGAATTCTAGCTTGGGGACAAAATTTCACTCCTAGAGCTACTCCAAACCAGACAAGAACCTCTCTCGAGAAGTTTTGTGGAGTGAAGAAGCTCTGCAGCACCTCCGAAGAAGAAAATGGAGAAGAAAAGAGGAAGAATGGGGGTTCTTTGGCAATAAACCACCTTCTTCCACCCCAAAATTAGCCTCCTTACTCTATCCTTGCTCTTGGATGAAAGAGTTTCGAATTATGACCAAAGATAATTGCTCCATAGAGTGGTTTCATCTTTAAAAATGAAAGGAGTCGTATTTGAAAATTGCTGAAACTGACAGGAACACGACATGTGTTTCTTTGGACACGGCGTATCCTATCTCCGATAGTTGTTCTCAGAGTAAAGCACATGATGCGTCTGAATTAATAGACACCATGTACATGATAACACCAAATTTTGTGATGTTTTAGACTGTTATTCTATTATAAAAACTGCCTTTTTAACTGTTTTCCTCTCTGTTTATATGTACTTTTGCAATAATTAGCCAAACAACACTCTTAATTCAATATTTCTGTATTTTGCAGTGTTTTCCTCCAATTTTGACCCATTTATCGTTTATAAGGCTGTCCTGGCCCACAAACAAGTTCCACCTGCATCGGCCTTCCAGATGGCCGATACGATCACTGCCTGACAGGGTAGCACCACACACCGATGCACGACAAAAGGATGCCGCACAAGAAGAAACTAGCGGGCGATACATATTCTACCCGATAGGGAGCCGAGCTCTCCACGACAACAAAGCTTGTCACGCAACACAGGCCACCCACCGGCAGGCGCTGCTCGTCACGTGACCGACAACTGACAATCCTTGTGACGGGCGATACCGATATCGACCGTCCACTGACTACGCAAAGACAAGGAGATCACGTGGCGCCCTGTGCACCATAACTTCCCCAACCGCTGCCTATAAATAGCAGCTACAGGAAGCCGAAAAGACAGGTCGAAACCTTGCGTGAATCTTCCAAAGGAACGCTGCAAGAGCAAGAGCATCGTGCCTCAGTGGTTGTGACGGGCGACACTAGGTGAGCATTTCCCCATCCCGAGAGGGAGGGAATGGTTCACTTAGTGTCGTCCTGAGCACCACTGCAGGCCGATATCGGCCAACATAACGTAGATACTGGATACAAGTGACAGATACTAGACGCACCTCACTTTAGCCCGGTACGATACTAACCCCGATACGTGTCGCCTGAGAGGGTGCCACCCGACATGACCGTATCGGGCCAGGGTTCTCGCACGATACAACCGGCCCGTCACCGCGTGCCGCCTGAGAGGGTGTACCGCCCGACATGGCTGTATCGGGCTAGGGTCCTGCCCAGTATCGGGCCGGAGGGTCAGCTGTAGCCTGTCGACCTTCTATATCAAGAGGGCGGCGTTTATCCTTTATTTCTGTCATTTATTTCTTTTACTTCGGAAATGTAATCAACCCTTTATATGTTAATAGAAATAGAAGAGTTTAATAATCTTTTGCTTTATGCTTGGCACCCTGGTTGGATGAATGCTATGTTTAATATCCAAAATCTAGCTTGTACGTTGGATCGCGTTTCAATTAGCTACCGAATTGTGTTTTCCCATTGCAACAGCCTTGAGAGAGGTGTTGTGGCTCTAGTGTTTGGTCCGATTCTGGAGTACGAGAGTGCCCGGAATCGGAGTTGCTGTAGTAACCTTTCCACTCTAACCTAAGTCCAGCAACCTCGAGAGTGGTGTTGATGCTTGGTTAGAGGTACCCACTCTGAGAGGAGGGGTACATGATGTTCCTGCTGCCGCTTGTTTTACCGAAGTTTTTCTCCTTGGTACCTTGCTTTAGCTTGATTATTATCTCTCCATTTCTGTTGCACAAAAAATCCCTAAAAATTGGTAAATGCTTAAAACCTAAGTTTTCCTTGTAACTCCAGTTGGAGATAGGGTTTTCCTTTGTTTTATCGATCACGTTCTTCTGTTCCCTTTTGGAGATTTTATCATCTCTTATCCTTACCGGAGTGTAGCATGTCGATTCTGAGTTCTCAACACTGCCACCCTTGTCCCTGTGTTCGACCCCGTATATCTACTTCGACCCTGTAAACAAAGTTGCGGGGGCCTAGAAGGATTCAGGTTATAAATGTAAAAGCTCGACTACCTCAAATCCGCCTCCAATTATGGGGACGCGCGATTTAGTCTGGTCAACTTTTGGTGCCGTTGCCGGGGACAAGGCAAAACAACACTATTGACGAATCCGAATCCACTAACTACACTCCCGTGGCTCAAGCTTAGAATTGAGCTTGACAACACTCTTTTCTTTCTTTTATTATTATCATTATTCTTTGCCCGAAATAAATAATTCGATTTTCTGACTCGATTCTTCGTACTATTTCCAGGTACTCTGAAGTACGATGATCTATTCCACCAAAATCCAACACCAATATGCCTCCTCGCGTCGAACCCCATCATGTCGGAGGCGAACGCCAAGGGAGAAGGCCTGACTCGCCTCCACCCGAAGGCGACGATCGATACGACAGTAACGCTCAACAAGAAGATCTAGAATCGGGAGAGTACGAGGAGGACCATCACCGAAACAAAATCCGTCACCTTCGGAGGCAAGGAAGAAATCACAACAACCAGGAACAATGCCGGGAAGAAAGCGATAGCGACGACTCAGAGGAGGAAGAAAAGACCTTAAGGGAGTTAGCTTCCACAAAAGCTAACAACTCCCGGTGCCCGGTCATCATTCCACATTTCAACACCACCAACTTTGAGATCAAGCCCTATATAATATCAATGATCCAAAATAAGAGTTTCAGAGGGAGCTCCATGAATGACAATCCGTACCATCACCTGGACGCGTTCAAAAACATATGCGACACAATTAAGATACGAGGCGTACCGCAGGAGGTCATTTACTGCAAGGGTTTCATCTTCTCCCTGGAAGACAAGGCCCTATCGTGGTAGTTGGGACTTTCCCACCAGTCTCTAAACGAATGGGGAGCACTAGCTGACGCTTTCGTAAATAAATTCTATCCGACTGAGAAGACACTAAGGAATAGACAAAAGATAACCACTTTTATGCAAAGGCCCAGCGAGAATCTCCACGATGCCTGGGAAAGATTCTAGGAATATCAGAGGGACTGCCCTCACCATAACTATAAGAAGGGTTTCCTGGTCACCACCTTTTATAAAGGTCTAACCCCCGACGAAAGGATTTCACTAAATGCTACAACAGGAAGTGACTTCCTGGGGAAAAAGCCAAGCAAATCTAAAAGGATCATCAAAAACATGGCCGAGCTACAAGCCGGCATGGAATATGATAGATATGACAGAGGACAGGACAGGAAGGTAAGTGAAGGACCCTCCCTGGAATCCAAGGCTCTAGAATCGATAACTTCTCAGATACAAAGGATAGCGACAGACGTCAAGCAGCTAAGGGAGTCTGGTGGAAAAGGGAAAAAACAAATTGAAAAAGTGATGAAATGCGTGACATGTGGAGAAGGGGGCCATGGGGTAGACAAATGCATCTACACCCGGCCAGAAGCATCGAGCGAATCTGAGTCCGAGACTGAAGAGACTAAAAATGTCTCTTTTGTAAATTTTAAGAGGCCGGACCACCCTGGGTTCAATTACGGCAACAAGGATGCAGCCGAGAATTCACACCAGCTGCATAGCTCGTCTAAGCCACCCCAAGCATTCGAGAAAAGGGGAGGACCCGACCAGTACGCTAAAAACACCCCCTTTCAGACAAATAAAGGTAATTTCCAAAGACAAGCCAAGTACCAAGTACCAAACAAGGAACATGACAAGGTTTCTGGCCAGTCGGATGTGGTTGGCCAGTTGTTTGACTTCGTGAAAAGGCAAGACACTATCAATAACCAACTAGCACAGAGCGCGCAATCAAACTCGGGAGTTTTGAACTCATTGTAGGTACAAATGGCGGACATACAAACGCATCAGCGCCAGATTGATCAGCAACTAGCTCAAATGGCTGAGTTAATCAAGAACACGTCAGGGAAGATTCCATCGAATACTGAACCGGCAAAGAAGGCAGGGCAGTGACGAAAGGGAACGAGGATCGAGTTGTAGGCTGAAACCGTCAAGCTGGAGATAAGGATTACAACGCTAAGCCTGAGCTTTATTTTCTTTCCTAGAATATGCTGCAATTTACTTTCCTGCAAAACAAACATTGCAAACATTATGGACTGTAATAAGGCCCGAGTCAGTACATGTGCCACATGCGCTGACTCTTCTGTTTTATGGGCCACTGCTTTTGTTTTATAGACTGGGATGGGTAATAACATCTGAGGCCGAGATTTTACCCCTAGGCCGATGATGTTTTACTCATCCACCACTTTTTACCCGCTCTGTTTTTAAGTTTTTCTTCTTGATTTTTCTCTGAAGGGGTGTGTCGGGAAGCAACCCAACCGATGCAGGGAACACGCTCATATTGGGAAGTGGTACTTCAGGCGTTGCAAAGGTCATGCCGGATGGACTGCCTATCTCGGGAATGGTTTATCCCAACGGCCGACGCGTGTCCCCGAATTACCGGTTTTACCCCGGGTCGCATCGCTATATATAGCGGCGAAGTTTTACTGTGTCGGGCTGCTGCTTTCACTATTTTACCTACCGGTATCGTGCTATAACTTCCTTCTTTTTATCTCCCATATCGTGCGGCACTTTCCCGCTCTTGTGTAGTGCAAAAGCTTAAGGAAACAAGAAAGGTATAGCTTGACAGTGATATCGCCCTATCTCGCCCGACACGACCGCCCTATCGTGCATTACATAACGGGCTTGCAAGCACAGAAGAGTTTTTTTTCTTTACTCATATCGCCCGACACATGTGCCGCGTGACACACTTTTAGCCATCTCTGCCCAATACGCATGTCGGGTGATAACCGTGCCGCCCACCACAACTGCCCCATTTGCTTTGATATCGCACGATACATCGTTTTTCTATCAGGCCCCGTATTGGGCATTTGTTTTTCGCAAGCCTTATCGCCCGACACACCCATGCTGGGTTATTCTATTATCAAAACTGCCTTTTTAACTGTTTTCCTCTATGTTTATATGTAATTTTTCAATAATTGGCCAAACGACGCTCTTAATTCAATATTTCCATTTTTGCAGTGTTTTCCTCCAATTTTGACCCATTTATTGTTTATAAGGCCGTCCCGGCCCACAAACAAGTTCCACCTGCATCGGCCTTCCAGATGGCCGATACAATCACTGCCCGACATGGTAGCACCACACACCGACGCACGACATAAGGATGCCGCACAAGAAGAAACTAGCGGGCGATACGTCTTCTACCCGACAGGGAGCTGAGCTCGTCACGACAACAACGCTTGTCGCGCGGCACATGCCACCCACCGGCAGGCGCTGCTCGTCATGTGACCGACAACCGACAATCCTTGTGACGGGTGATACCGATATCGGCCATCCACTGACTACACAAAGACAAGGAGGACACGTGGCACCCTGTGCACCATAACTTCCCCAACCGCTGCCTATAAATAGCAGCTACAGGAAGCCGAAAAGACAGGTCGGAACCTTGCGCGAATCTTCCGAAGGAACGCTGTAAGAGCAAGAGCATCCTGCCTCAGTGGTTGTGACGGGCGACACTAGGTGAGCATTTTCCCCATCCCGAGAGGGAGGGAATGGTTCACTTAGTGTCGTCCCGAGCACCACTGCAGGCCGATATCGGCCGACATAACGTAGATACTGGATACAAGTGACAGATACTAGACACACCTCACTTTAGCCCGACACGATACTAACCCCGATATGTGTTGCCCGAGAGGGTGCCGCCCGACATGACCGTATCGGGCCAGGGTTCTCACACGATACAACCGACCCGTCACCGCATGCCACCTGAGAGGGTGTACCGCTCGACACGGCTGTATCGGGATAGGGTCCTGCCTGGTATCGGGCCGGAGGGTCAGCTGTAGCCTCTCGACCTTCTATATCAAGAGGGCGACGTTTATCCTTTATTTCTGTCATTTATTTCTTTTACTTCGGCAATGTAATCAACCCTTTATATGTTAATAGAAATAGAAGAGTTTAATTATCTGCTGCTTTATGCTTGGCACCCTGGTTGGATGAATGCTATGTTTATTATCCGAACTCTAGCTTGTACGTTGGATCGCGTTTCGATTAGCTACCAAATCGTGTTTTCCTGTTGCAACAGCCTTGAGAGAGGTGTTGTGGCTCTAGTGTTTGGTCCGATTCTGGAGTACGAGAGTGCCTAGAATCGGAGTTGCTGTAGTAACCTTTCCACTCTAACCTAAGTCCAACAACCTCGAGAGTGGTATTGATGCTTGGTTAGAGGTACCCACTCTGAGAGGAGGGGTACAGGATGTTCCTGCTGCCGCTTGTTTTACTGAAGTTTTTCTCCTTGGTACCTTGCTTTAGCTTGAGTATTATCTCTCCATTTCTATTGCACAAAAAATCCCAAAAAATTGCTAAATGCTTAAAACCTAAGTTTTCCTTGTAACTCCAGTTGGAGATAGGGTTTTCCTTTGTTTTATCGATCATGTTCTACTGTTCCCTTTTGGGAATTTTATCATCTCTTATCCTTGCCAGAGTGTAGCGTGTCGATTCTGAGTTCTCAACACTGCCACCCTTGTCCCTGTGTTCGACCCCGTATATCTACTTCGACCCCGTAAACAATGTTGCGGGGGCCTAGAAGGATTCTGGTTATAAATGTAAAAGCTCGACTACCTCAAATCCGCCTCCAATTATGGGGACGCACGATTTAGGCCGGTCAGTACATTACTAGAAAGGCAAGTTTCGGTTCTGAATTCCCAGGTACATGTCGTGTCTTTGGTGGACAAGCCGTGCACTTTACTTTTGTTACAACCTCAATTTTGCATATGCTTTCATAATTGAATTGTAAAGATTTTGTGAATATGGACTTAATTGAAAAGGTTGTATGATTTGCTTCAAAGAAGGGATTTCTTTGAAAAACTCCCTTTTGATAGGAATTTTGTGGTTCATATTATTATATTAATCCAATAATGGATACAAAAGAAAAGAAAAGAAGAAAAGTCCAAATAATAGAAAAAGATACAAGATAATGTATATTAAGCAAAATAATTATGAGAAATACATAGAAATCTCTAGAAAGTGGAATTAATGGCTACAATTAAATAAATTTTGTTTCTATGTGAATTCTAATGAAGGAAATAGGAAAAGAGGAAAAAGGAAATAAAGGATTAAGAGAAATCCTTGAAAAGAAATCATTAAATTAAAGGAATATGTAAGAAAGAGAGAGAAAAAAATAAGAGAAAAGGCAAAGGAATATTTCCCCAAGATGGGATTTCGTGCCTTTAGGGTTCCTTGAGGTTCAAGGAATTCAAGACAATAATTTAATAGCAAAGGAAAGAAAAAAATAGGTGAGAAATATACATAATTGAGTAATATCTTACACCTAAAGAAAAGGAACGTTTTCTTTTAGAAAATAACCCCAAATTTGGTATGATGATAGGTTCAGTCATTAATAAGATTACCTCAAAATTCGGGATTAAACAGAGCCATGGTTTGAGAGTTATGCTTTTTCCAAAGTGAAAGGGATATCCTTTATTTCTAGAGGGAATTACCCTATTTCCCTATTTTCTATTTATGCGGGTAGCATGACAACCGTGGATCTGAGATCCAATGGTAGAGGTTCCATCCTCGACCTCCAAACCGACTGGGAAAGCTGTGAAACTGGGAGATATATCCTCTCCACTTTCCTCGCAATCCAATCCATCTTTGAATATGGAAGTGGGCCCTCTACCTTCGGGAGGCCACGAGGACTCAATCCTTACCAGGATTGAGTACCTGTTATAGTGGGAATCGAGTATCCCTAATATCAGATTACCTGTGACCCGACCCTATATAAGGGGGGAGTTGTGCAATACCAGCGATCGTGGAATTGATACTCGCGAGATCGGGAGGATTGGGCGAGTTCGTTGGCAACTTCAATTAGAGAAATCAACTTGTCCTTCGCCCCTGATGAGGAAGCTAGATCCGCCAGAGAAGGGCGGCGTCATCTCAGTGCTAGGAGGATGAGGGTAGAGCAATTGGCAGGCTCCTCAATTTTGAGAGTATGCGACGAAGGTACAAGTGATCTCAGTTCTCATGTGGGAGCGACAAAGAGAAAAGTCAACCCTCAGTTTGATCAACTGCTCGCGGGAGGAAAGACCTGAGGTTGAAGACGATAGAGGGGGGGGAAGTACTTCACTACCCTCGTGGCTCCTTTGAAAGGATTAGTCCTTTAAGGTGATTTTGCAACCTCTCCCTGTTAACAAGCGCGTTGCCCCACCAACTTGCTTTTAAATCAAATAAATCCACGTGGCCGCTTCTAATTGGTAGAAAAAGGGTTATCTTATATAAATCATTAAAAATAGATCCTTTGGCCGAAAAATACAAATAAGTAGTTCTTTTTTATCAGAAAAATGCAAGAAATGCAATAAAAATGTAATTGAAGCCTAATTATGCTTGAAATTCAAAAAGTATGTATATGTGCTATCTTTAAAGGTTTTATTAATGAAAAACCCTAATCTTTGATGATTAATATATTAAGAAGGGTTATATGGATGATTAAAGTTCATGCTAACCTATTAATTATAAAAAGGACACATTAGATCTAAAAATATGATCTTTATGTGTAGTTTAATTTATTTAGGGTTCCATGTGCATAAATAAGCTTTAATGGGCCTTGAAACCCTAATGTTAGTAATTGTAACTCTTAATGGCTTTAATTGTTCAAATCCATGTATAAAGCTGAGATATGATGGTTCTAAGCTATTTTGAGTATAAAAGTTCCTAATTGTGGATAAATGCCCTTAATTTGGTAATTAGGGTTATCTAATGGATAAATATGGAATTAGTGATAATTAGAGTTCAAATATGAATTAGATCATGGTGAAATATGAGTTGTCAACTCGAAAGAAATTAAAGGTGATAATTGGGTCTAATGATCTTGAAATAACTTAAAAGGATAAAGATGGCGATTTTAGTATAAAAGAGAATAATATACTTTAATTGGGCTTATAATGTTGAAATTAGGGTTTGTGAATTAAGAGAGCATTAGATGTGATAAAAGTATTAGGGAGGCTAAAACCCTAATAAAACCCTAGAGTGGCCTAGAAAGCCTATTATGGAATCCAAGTCTATCTTGAGAATGTTTTGGATAAACTATAACACTTGGATGTATTGCATTAATTTTAGGACATTGTTGATTGCTTGTTTGATTGTTCTTAATCATTATTGCTTGGACATCAAGTAGCTCTGGATCAGGTATGCTGTTACACTTATGGTTAATCACTTTAGTTTTATGATGATTCCTGGATGTTTTATCGGTTGCCTGAAAATAACTGCTTGGATGACTTTTATTTCATGCAACTTATCAGTTTGGATGTTCATACTTGCAAATCATAAAGTCACTATGATTATCACAATAATAATAGAAGTGTGTATTCTCGCACCTACATGCCACCCTGATGGATGATGCCAAAAGGTCAAGCCCAGGAGGGAAGACCAATGGGCACCATGAGTGGTGACCCCAGACACCAAGCTCGGGATTGAGAAGGTGGGCTTTATTGCATGACTCACGGGCACCATGAGAGGTGACCCCAGGAAGCAAGCTCGGGATTAAGAAGGTGGCCTTAAGTCATTGGAAAAAGAGAAACCCTAAGGAGGGTATGCCAGGGTTAGGGCAAAAGTGGTTGAGAATTCACACTAAAAGTGTAATTTGGCTTGTTAATTAACTTGATTGTGATATTTAGATTATTAGCCATATTTGCACAATTTTGGTTGTCCCCACATACCAGCATATTCATTTATGTTGACCGACATTTTGTTTGTCAGCGTTTTAGGTACAATCCTATAAAGAACAAACAGTAAAGTGACACATTGTGAAAATAAGAAATAAAGTATGAGGAGGATTAGATAGAATAGATTCAAGCTGTGGATAGAAATAGATATCCAAAGTTTTTCAAAGGTATGCGAAGTTTTATTTTATACCAGCTTTCAGTATAGTTTGGTAGAATTTTATAATTATTACTGATTATTTGTCTAACCTTTGATCCTGTTAATTGGGATAACGACTGTGACCTATTAGTCTCCCTTAATTGGGGGTTACCGAGAGGCGGGGTCATTACATTTGGGATCAGAGCACTGGTTCCTCATTTAATCTTTAGTAATTATTAAATTTTACAAACTCTGTAGAACCCAAGGGAGTTATGAGTGGATTATTTGAAAGGAAGAGGTGTCTAGAAAAGGATCACGTCTGGGGGCTGGAAATATTTTCCTCCGCACTGCTAGTCAGAATACGAGGACTCCCATATATGTGTGACTTCCTGATTGATGTCTTATAATCTAACTCGAAATAAGATACCTTTGGGACTTTCTCATCTATTTTCATCCCTTCTCAACCCTAATTCTATTATGATTATAATTTTTAGGGTTTTCTCTCTCTTCCTCACCCTCTCGAGGTATGGGTAAAGTTGATAAGGTTTAAGGAATCCTCCACCAAATTAATGAAAAGCATGTAAATAAGATGTGATGGACATAAGCTTAATAGTTTAAGCATAAACTAAAGAATAGTTGCATGCTTGAGTCGTATGACATATGTTGTCATGCCCTCAGGAGAGACCTGAGGCTAGACCTTCTTGTCAGGAGGATGAGTAGAGAGAGTTAGTCTTGGAGGTAGAGACCTCCATTATAAGTAGAGACCTGGCACATCCTATGAGGATGATGCAAACCCTAACCCTAAGTGAAGGTTAGAGAGAGAGATGACACGATGAGCTAGATGTCATGGTAGACCATGTGTGTGAGTGGACATGCTTTTAATTTGTATACCCATGATGATGTGAGCCATGTGAGGTTGGTTGACCTAGTACCTTTGGCGACCCAACCCTGGGAAGGGTCACACATGTTAGGATGGAGGATAACTCCTTCATTGATGAGGTTAGAGAAGAACCTATAGAAACCCTATGAGCTTATATGTAGGGATGAGCATCGGGTCGGGCCAGCCCGATCCGACCCGCGACCCAACCCGCATAAACCGATCCAGACCCGAACCCGATTTATAATATGGGTGGGCCGGGCCTAAAATTTAAACCCATATTTTATTTGGGCCGGGTATGGACGGAGGTAAACCCAGGCCCAAAAACCCGAATACCCAGATTAGATTTTATGTACATTATAAATGCATACATCTATCTTTGTCTTGAAAGAAAAACATACAGATTTCTTGATGCAATATGTAGTATGTATCCAACAAATGGCAACATAGAAAATTTGTAATCAATCAACATGATTAGTGAATTGATACTAGTAAGATAACTATCATTGACATAGATAGACATACTTGATTTCATTGTTTTGATCTCACTTTGTCCACATGTAGGGGACAAATGATCTTTTGCTCAATGCATAGTAGATTATGCTCATTTTTTTCTCATATGCCCACATGTAGGAGACAAATGATCTCTTACCCTTCCAAAACCCATTTCGTTGTATATACATATAGGATGAGAAGCCAAAAACCACAACATCATAGATTCCACTGATTTTTTAACATGTACGAGAAAATGATTTGTTGCTATTTCAATATCCATTCATTGTTGTAGGGGATCATACAACTAAGGTGTACATATTCCGGCTACATTTATCACAATATATATATATATATATATATATATATATTGTTTTGAAGGTTGATCACAAAATACATATCATACTAGTTTAGTTTCCATGTTAGCAAGTTGGATCTAGCAAAATTTGATATGCTCATTCGATGTTATATGGGCAAACCCGAATCCGGCCCGAAACCCAGCATTTTTATATGGGCCGGGTATGGGCTGACATTTTTCATTTTTATCCGGGCCCAAACCCGGCCCATGGCCCACTTTAAAATGTGGGTTTGGGTTTGGGACATGCAAAACCCGGTATAACCCGACCCGATGCTCATCCCTACTTATATGAGCATGGAAAAGTTTCACCCAAAGTACGTTAGTAGGGCTGACAGTAGACAAAAACCCTGACTAGGAGAGTATGATGGATAGCTTATGAGATAAGCATGAAGAGTTTTAGATAATCTTGAGTGAACATAGGTTGCTCTCATGTAGGTGTATGTTTGTGAGCTTGATCCACCTTAGAGAGAGAGGACCTCCAGTAGTAAGGTTGTCATAGAGTTAAGCTCTAGAGAGAGAGCAGGGCCCGAGCTAGAAGGTTGGAAGTTTAGACTCCGGGCTAGGAGAAACCCTGAGAAGTTGAGGATGATGCAACCTAAGAGGATGGTTGCAGTTGCCTCATGCACGATCCCTGGAGGATTATGGTATCTTGTTTGCCTTTGGAGGAACCAAACCCTAGGGAGAAGATGAGGCTGTTGGTACCTATGTGCCTATGGTATAGGTGTTTACCTTCTAGGGATTAGGAAGAAGAGTTCTTTAGACCCTGAAGAGGTTTAGTAACAAGTTGTGAAGCCTTATACCTAGTTGGTTGTCATTGAGGAGGACCCCACCCTGAGGTGTTATTCAAGTGGAATGATAATAGGAAGTGCATGCCGTACCTTGTACATGATTGGTACATGGTTGAGCATGTAGTTGGACATCAGAAAAGTGAACCTAGGGTTCCTAGACCTAAGAGGGGAAGTAGTAGTGCTGGGTGTACCTGATGCTCATGATGAGATTTGAGTTTCCATAGATTTGAGCATGGAACCCCTCATGTTTAGAGGAATGGGAACCCCTAAGATTAAGGTGTGTTTGATGAACCCCTCACATCTAAGTTGGTGACATGGGAAGGTATGTTTTTCATCCAATGTTGAGGAATGAGAACAAGTATGACCTAGCATGGTTTAGTAGGTGGTCTGCTTGTGCCTTAGTATCTTGTTGGGATAAGCATGCTCATGATAATGTAAACCCTAGATATAAGGATGTAGTGACCTTTGTTATCAAGATGTAGTTTCCTCCCATCCTGGGAGAGGACCCTTTTGTAGGATATGAATCCATTTTTTTTGGGTTTGAGGAAACCTTAAGAGGTTTCATAGGATCTTGAGAAGCTAAGTGAAAAGTACATAGTATGAGAATGAACCTATAGACCCATAGATAACCATCTTTGAGTGCTTGTGGATGTGTTACCATGGAGGTAACCAGTATGGGGCCTGACCAAGGTAGGCAGGTCACCATGACCCCTATGAAAGGATGAAAGTCAGCCTGTGAATGTAGACAGAGATGATGGAGACTTGGGTAAGGTTCTAAGTTGGACATGTACTATAGTGGAATCCTAAGTCTATCGTAGGGTCAGGTAGGGATAAGACCAATGGAAGTAGGAGTTACATAATTCCCTAGTTTCACATGACCATAGGGCTGGGAGGTAACAACTATCATCATCTAGGGCCATGGGTTAGGAGATTGATCACCTTCATGAACTCATGGGACCCGAAGGGCAGATGAAGAGGGCACTCTCTGATGCATAAGGGAAGAGGGACGACCCCTAAAGTGATGGCACCCTACAGACCTTGAGGAGATGACAAAGGATGGTGTGTGGACCCAAGTGGGTTCAAGACTAGTTTTTCTTGGAAGTAACCTAGATATCAAGATGATTGTGATGTAGAGACATATGTTTCACGTTTCAACTTAGATTTGAAGGTGTACTGGCAATGTGGGATGTACCATCTATACTCTTGGAATGGGAAGAACTCTGTATTTGGACTGTAGCCAGATGCTTATTTCCTCTTGTTATGGGAGTAAGAGATAGGACAATACACATGCCATACACCAAGGATAAAGATAATGTGAGTGGAAACATTGCTATGATGCATTAGGATGGAGATAATAACATACCCTTGTGGAGTGTATGATGTGTGGAGGTTGAAAAAACACCAAGAGAACTAAGGTAGTCATCTTGTGATGATGTTGTTATCATGAGATATGGGGAATAAATGATATTTACAAGGTTGAGTTCGAAAACTAAGAGGATGAGCTCAGAGTTTTCTTAATGAAGATATACTTAGAATACATGGAGGTGCATGTATTCAACATTATCGTATACATAAGGATGTGAGGTGGTGATGGATTCTCTTGTTAAGATGCAACTGCCTAGTTTAACTAGAGGCTAGCAGAGGTTGTTAGGTTAGCCCTAAGTTTGAAAAAGGAGATATGTTTGGCTAACACTCAGATGTAACGAGATCTGTTGATCAAGTTAGTGATTGTTTGGTTAGCCAGCCTAGGCATTGATGCAATAAAAGGATGGTTGTAGAACCTCAGATGCACTTCTCTAGAAAAGAAGGTGATGAAACCCCGAATAGAGAGGTTTAGGGTTTCTGAAGAATCAATCTTGAGGAATCATGACATACATGAGATCATGATTATAAGTTCACCACATACCGTGATACTACTAAGATAGTAAGTGGCAGTAGTACTCCAAATACCTAAGATGAAGTTGCATGTGGCTAGTTGCCATGCATGCTAGGAGGTGAAGGACGAACACTAGTAACCCAGTTAGTTTATATAGAGGATAAAGAGTCCCCTAGAGGGAATGGGAGTTCATCATTATGGATGTTGTGGTAAGTCTCCCATGGACCGAAGAAGGTCGAGATGCAATATGGGTTATGATAGATCGCCTTACCTAGATGACATGATCTAGTAGAAAGAGAGAATACTATCGAGAGACATATCCGAATGAACCACAAGTAAGAGAGATGGTTCAACTACACCATGATACAAGTTCAAAATTTCTTGAATATGACCTAAAGATTCACTTCGATAAGGTGGAAGTACATACATGAAGAACTCGATGTGAGTATACCTTATCACCCCTAACTAATGGTTAGTAAGATCTAGACAAGAGGATTCTGATGAGAGCATGTGTTATCATTTAGGATGATACATGGGGGGCAGTTCTTGCCCTATGAGGGATGTGATGATAACCACCATAGCCAGTATCGGGATGTAAAGAATCTCTATAAGGGAGGTTGTGTCAGTCACCACTTCATTAAGATAATGTTGGTGAAGGGACCTCACGAAGGTAAGAAAAGGACCACCGTGTGTGTAGATGAAGTCGCTTTGATCATGTGATGGATGAGGAAGCCCGGGGGTGACATGAGTTGTGAGTTGATGCAAAGTAGACTGGCATGCAGTTCACTATGGGAGAATATGCGATGTGAAAATCCGACCCCTCTAAGCTATAGCTGAGAAAGTTGAGTCCCCGATATAAGGGTCCATTTGAGATGGATTGGTGGAGATGGTTATGTTCAGTCTTACCCCTCAGGATAACGTGATGTGTTCCATGAGTCCGATCTAGAGCAGTGTGTGAGGTACCCAAGCCATATGCTGAGCCATGAATCCAGTTAGCTTTGAGAGAAGCTAAAATGTCCCGAGTCACCTATGAGTGTACAAGGTACCAAGGTGAGAAAGAACTCAGATGTAAGAATATGAGATGATGAAGGTTCTTGGGAGGCACCGTGAAGAGGGTAAAACCACATGGGAGCCATGATGGACATGGGGAATTCTTATCATGTTTGTTTGTGTGGTTGATGGAATTTTGATGGCAAAATTCCTATAAGAGGGGAAGGATGTTACAACCTCAATTTTGCATATGTTTTCATAATTGAATTGTAAAGATTTTATGAATATGGACTTAATTGAAAAGGTTGTATGATTTGATTCAAAGAAGGGATTTCTTTGCAATACTCCCTTTTGATAGGAATTTTGCAGTTCCTATTATTATACTAATCCAATAATGGATATAAAAGAGAAGAAAAGAAGAAAAGTCCAAATAATAGAAAAAGCTACAAGATAATGGATATTAAGCAAAGTAATTATGAGAATTACATAGAAATCTCTAGAAAGTGGAATTAATGGCCACAATTAAATAAATTTCGTTTCTACGTGACTTCTAATGAAGGAAATAGGAAAAGAGGAAAAAGGAAATAAAGGATAAAGAGAAATCCTTGAAAAGAAATCATTTAATAAAAGGAATAAGTAAGAAAGAGAGAAAAAATAAGAGAAAAGGCAAAGGAATATTTCCCCAAGATGGGATTTCATGCCTGTAGGGCTCCTTGAGGTCCAAGGAATTCAAGATAATAATTTAATAGCAAAGGAAAGAGAAAATAGGTGAGAAATATACATAATTGAGTAATATCTTGCACCTAAAGAAAAGGCACGTTTTCTTTTAGATAATGAGCAGAAAATTTAGTATGATGATAGGTTACGTCATTAATAAGATTACCTAAAAATTTGGGATTAAATGGAGCCATGGTTTGAGAGTTATGCTTTTTCTAAAGTGAAAGTGATATCCTTTATTTCTAGAGGGAATTACCCTATTTCCCTATTTTCTATTTATGCGGGTAGCACAACAACCGTGGATCTGAGATCCAACGGTAGAGGTGCCGTCTCCTACCTCCAAACCTATTGGGAAAGTTGTGAAATTGGGAGAGATTTACTCTTCACTTTCCTCGCAATCCAGTCCGTCTTTGAATCTGGAAGTGGGCCCTCTGCCTTTGGGAGGCTATGAGGACTCAATCCATACCAGGATTGAGTACCTTTTATAGTGGGAATCGAGTTTCCCAAATATTGGATTACCTGTGACTCAACCCTATATAAGGGGGGAGTTGTGCAATACCAGCGATCGTTGAATTGATACTCATGAGATCAGGAGGATTGGGCGAGTTCGTTGGCAACTTCAATTAGAGAAATCGACTTATCCTTTGCCCATGATGAGGAAGCTGGCTCCGTCGAAGAAGGGAGGCATCATATCAGTTCTAGGAGGATGAGAGTGGAGCAATTGGTAGGCTCCTCAAGTTTGGGAGTACGCGATGAAGGTACATGTGATCTCAGTTCTCACGTGGGAGCGACGAAGAGAAAAGTCAACCCTCAGATTGACCAACTGCTCGCGGGAGGAAAGACCTGAGGTTGAAGACGATAGAGGTGGGGAAAGTACTTCACTACCCTCATGCCTCTATTGAAATGATTAGTCCTTTAAGGTAATTTCACAACCTCTCCCTATTAACAAGCGCGTTGCCCCACCGACTTGCTTTTAAATCAAATAAATCCACGTGGCCGCTTCTGATTGGTGGAAAAAGGGTTATCTTGTATAAATTGTTAGAAATAGATCCTTTGGCCAAAAAATACAAATAAGTAGTGATTTTTTATTAGAAAAATGCAAGGAATGCAATAAAAATGTAATTGAAGACTAATTCTGCTTGAAATTCAAAAAGTATGTAAAGGTGCTATCTTTAAAGGTTTTATTAATGAAAAACCCTAATCTTTGATGATCAATGTGTTAAGAAGGGTTATATGGATGATTAAAGTTGATGTTAACCTGTTAATTATATAAAGGACACATTAGATCTAAAAAGATGATCTTTATGTGTAGTTTATTTTATTTAGGGTTCCATGTGCATAAATAAGCTTTAATGGGCCTTGAAACCTTAATGTTAGTAATTATAACTCTTAATGGCTTTAATTGTTCGAATCCATGTATAAACCTGAGATATGATGGTTCTAAGCTATTTTGAGTATAAACGTTCCTAATTGTGGATAATTGCCCTTAATTTGGTAATTAGGTTTTTCTAATGGATAAATGTGGAATTAGTGATAAATAGAGTTCAAATATGAATTAGATCATGATGAAATATGAGTTGTCAACTCAAAAGAAATTAAAGGTGATAATTGGGTCTAATGATCTTAAAATAACTTAAAAGGATAAAGATGGTGATTTTAGTATAAAAGATAAATAATAGACTTTAATTGGGCTTATGATGTTGAAATTAGGGTTTGTGAATTAAGAGAGCATTAGATGTGATAAAAGTATTAGGGAGGCTAAAACCCTAATAAAACCCTAGAGTGGCCTAGAAAGCCTAAGATGGAATCCAAGGCTATCTTGAGAATGTTTTGGATAAACTATAACACTTGAATGTATTACATTAATTTTAAGAAATTATTGATTGCTTGTTTGATTGTTCTTAATAATTATTTCTCAGACATCAAGTTGCTATGGATCAGGTATGTGGTTACACTTATGGTTAATCACTTTAGTTTCACGGTGATTCCCAGATGTTTTATCAGTTGCCTAAAAATAACTGCTTAGATGACTTTTATTTCATGCAACTTATTAGTTTGGATGTTCATATTTGCAAATCATAAAGTCACTATGATTATCACAATAATAATAGAAGTGTGTATTCTCACACCTACATGCCACCCTGAAGGATGATGCCACAAGGTCAAGCCCAGGAGGGTAGACCAATGGGCACCATGAGTGGTGACCCCAGACACCAAGCTCGGGATTGAGAAGGTGGTCTTTATTGCATGACTCACGGGCACCAAGCTCGGGATTGAGAAGGTGGCCTTAAGTCATTGGCAAAAGAGAAACCCTAAGAAGGGTATGCCAGGGTTAGGGCAAAAGCGGTGGAGAATGTCACACTGAAAGTGTAATTTGTCTTGTTAATTAACTTGATTGTGATATTTAGATTGTTAGCCATATTTGCGAAATTTTGGTTGTCCCCACATATCAGCATATTCATTTATGCTGACCGACATTTTGTTTGTCGGCATTTTAGGTACAACCCTAAAAAGAACAAACAATAAAGTCACACATTGTGAAAATAAGAAATAAAGTACGAGGAGGATTAAATAGAATAGATTCAAGCTGTGGATAGAAGTAGATATCCAATGTTTTAAAAGGTATGCAAAGTTTTATTTTATACCAACTTTCAGTATAGTTTGGTAGAATTTTATAATTATTACTGATTATTTGTCAAACCTTTGATCCTGTTAATTGGGATAATGGCTCTAACCTCTTCGTCTCCCTTAATTGGGGGTTACTGGGAGGCGGGGTCGTTACAACTTTAGTGTCTAAATTATTAGGCTGTCTGGAAATGCACACGTCGTGTCTTAAATAAGACATGTCATGTGCATTGATGTTTCAATAGAATTAAAGTTTTGAACATCTACAAGGCGTGGAGTAGTCCTGATAATGATGAATTTGAGTTGGGCTATCTCCAATTTGATCATTTTGAAGCATTCCTACAATACACATCATGTGATAAGCAAAATAAAAAAAGGTGGCAAGAATGATATAAATAGAGGCTAAATGAGAACAAAATGAACTAAATTGGTGTGTGAAATCATGTGAAAAGTTGATGTGGAAACCACACAACAAATCCCCCTAAGCTTGAACCATTTCTTGTCCTCAAGCAAAAAGAGCATAGCCACACAAATGAAGGAATATTCAAGCTCATGCATGGATTAAATGAAATGAAGATATGCAATAAACTCAACCAATCATGCACATTAGGTTTATATTCATAGCCATCATCTCAATTTAAACTTCCAAGATAGAGAAGTTTTAGTTCAGAAATGGTGGTCACAAATCGAGCAAAACAATCAACTAAACAACACTAAACATGATTTGGATAATCAAGCCAAACAACTAGTGTATGTACAACACAAAATTTTCAGCTATTATGGATGTAAATGATGAAATCTTACTTAACTCTAACAAACTCAGTTGGGTTCTCTTCTAAAAAAGATATGATGATTTGATTTTTGGGATTTCGGCACTCAACTACTAATTTAAGCTTACACACACTTGGAGTGCCGGTTGGGGTGTTATTTTTACTCTCTTTTGATATTCATACCACCTAACCATCATTGCCGGATTGGAATCACACTAGGCTAGCATGATATGAGGGTTGTTTGCCATCTTTTATTGGGTAAAGTGAGAAAATGATAAAAGAGGTTTTTGCACAACGCAAGAGAGTCAACTAGAAAGTTGAGTTAGCAAGATTTCATTCATTGTTTTGCAATTTTTTCACTAAAAAAATTGATTGTATATGCACGAAGGGTTTGGCAAGAGTATCCCGTATTCTAAATAGTGTTGTAGAGTTGGTTTATTCGCTAAATGTTTTGACCGTTACATGTATTTAGCAATTAGAGGTGTGAAAATTGAGAGTTTAAGCAACAATTGCAAACCAAGATCATGTACATGGGGAATTTCATTTTCCATTTGATTCATGCATGCTCTTTACTAATTCTTTCATATGGCCAAAAGAAATATAAGGTACAAGATAGTTCATGCATACAAGGTACAAAAGTTCATTCCATCATAATAGCCTCATTTCATATTAAACTTGCCATGAAGGGAAATATAGAACATGAAACAGGATGAAATATGAGACTGAGATAAAAGACTGTCATGACCAATAAAAGCAAATGATGAAAGAAAATGAAATAGAAATTACATTGCGGGCTGGTTTGCACCCCCAAGATTGAAATCTGCAGTGTCCTCACTGCATCAATCGAACTCATGGAGGTAACAAATGGATACCTATCATTGGTGAAAATCAATAAGAGGGGCCAGCGCCCCTGTGGTCTGTCGGGAAGAACTGGCTGATAAGATCATCTTCTAGAACATCCATCAGAGTGGGCTACGGGATGGATTCAGGCTACTGTGGAAGCATTTAGATATGGTGGGATGGGGTAGTAGACCTGTGAGATGTGCCACGAATCCATGCGGTGAACCATGTCATGCATCATAGTATACTACATGCCCATCTGATCTAGGCGGTCGTCGATGTGATCAAACCCTTTCTACACATATCCATATAGATGCGTGACATCAAGCATCACCCAGGAGTACTCCATCTTAGTGCTGGTGGAGGGAGGTGGTAGAGAAGAAGTAGCCGAAGGAGCAGAAGGAGGCGCCCTAATATCATCTGTAGCTCTATCTGCCTCTACTTCTTCATTAGTGTTCAACACGACTTTCTAGTTGTCCTTGTTCTCCAAAGTGATGTGCTCAAGATCTAGAATGTCGATGTATTGATCATCATCAAAGAATTGCCAAAACTTAGTGTTGTAGTTGGGAATTTTTGTGATCAACCCTCAGAGAGAAGATACTTAATATCTACCAGGTTTCTACCTGGTGCAACCAAAAGTCCTGTCAAATCAACATCAAGTTTTTGTGAAATCAAAGTAATCAAACCACCACACATGATGTCTCTAGTGTCCCTCTTCTTCACCTCCTTAATCTCCCAGAAGCATGTAAGAATATATAAAGCAACATTAATTGGATGCTCATACATCATCCCCCATAAGAAGAAAAGATCCTACTTCCCAACAACCCCCTGGGTTCCCTTCTAGGAAAAAACTCCAGTACTAAGAAGGTGATGAATATACCAGAAGATAGGGTTGTGGATAGAATACACTCTAGCTTGTTTGGCTTCATGACATTCCTCATCGGAAATCTCAAACCAGAACTCATCACTATGAAAAACCGGCGGGTAACTAATCTCTCTGTCATAGTGACACTCCAGCAACTCACAAAAACGTCTAAATGTGAGCTTAAAAACACGAACCAAAAGCCTAAAACAAATAATACCATAGGGCTCCAACTTCTTCTGTGGCTCTTTTTTAGTGGTGAGTGTCATCAAAAACTCATAGACCAGGTGGGGGTAAGTATTGGATACCGTAAGGCAGATGTAGCTCAACCCCAATTCCTGTAGGCGAATGAGGACTTCATCCTTGAAGCCCAGAGTTGTCATTGTCTACTGGAAAGAAAATTGAGATGGAAGAAATCTCCTTACAATCAAGAACTGGTATGTCAGGTCTTCTTCAGGGGTGACCCAAAATTGAGTAGTTGAGATGTACCCCGATGCTTGGGAGGAACATGCACTGTTCTTGTAGTTGCTGGTTTGAATGGTGCCATTTGTGCTTCTAACAAACTAACACATGTCATGTACTGGGACAGACACATCATGTGGCTAAGGAAAAAGTTCAGCTGAAGCTACGATGCAAACGACATGTGTAGAATTGAACACATCGTGTGTCTAAAGATCTGTAGCAGTCTGCAAATTGCGACGACGATGATTTGGGGAAAATGATGGAGTAAAGCTGTGGCGGTGCTTGGTGTCAGACCTTGTGTTGTTAAGAAGATCCATAGAACTTCTTCTTGGTGATGATGATGTCACTTAGAGATGAGCACGATGAACTCTTACTCACATTCTCATCAGAGAAGATGATGACGGTAGAAGAGCTAGCTTGAAGAAGAGGATAGCTTGATCTTGAAGGAGACAATGGCACGATCTGGTACTTGGATATGGGGATGACAACACAAGCTTGATGGTGGGAGGTCCTCCTTGTGCTAGGGCACACGACGGTGATGGAGGAGATCTTCTCGAGCTCGAAGATGACACGCCGTGAGAAAGAAAGCTGCTAGCTTGAGGAAGAAGGAGACACAGCCAACGAACACGGCACAACGACTGCTGCTGTGTGTTCTAGGTCACACGACGACTGGGAAATGAGGGGATAGGGTAAACGGAAGCTCTGAGGTCTCACATGGCTCAAATGAATGCGTAAGTGAGAGGGGAGGTTGTGTTCTAGGTTAAAAACCTACATTTTCATCAAAAGACACGACATGTGCAAATAAAGACACGTAGTGTGTCTTATCAGAACTCCTTTTCTGTAATAAAAGACACACTGTGTTGTAATAAGCACATGTCATGTACTAATTCAGAAATTCAAAATGCCCATTTTCACTGATAACTACACGACGTGTTCAAATAAAGGCACGTCATGTATTGGTCCAGAAAACTTGATCTTTCTTATTCTTCTTCAGAACATGGCATGTCTCAATAAAGACACGTCGTGTTTGTTATCCAAAATCCTTATGCCTCCATTTTCTGCTTGGGGACATGTTGTGTCTAAATTAGAACACACCGTGTACCTTTCCAGGTTAAGGAGAACTTTGCATCTGCTAATCAATGACATGACGTCTCAAATAAAGACACATCGTGTACCTGGAGATATAACTTGTATGCTATATTTCTAGAAGTAGAGACACGCCATGTCTTAAATAAGACACGCTGTGTCTTCTTTAGTTTATGTAGAAAATAGTTTTTTATCAGCACATAATTAATAATAGATATGGCAATAGAATTGTCTAAATTATTACATTCATCCATGACAAGCTTATTTACAAAACTAAAGAGTGTTCTTGACTCAAATGACTTGAAAAGAAATCTATCCTAATGTGGGTTCAACTCCCACAAGGTCCTCCATTTAGAGTCTGGAGTGAGACTCTTTGATTTGTCATTCATGCATCTTGAAGGGAGCAAGAGGCTCCCTTATGAAATTCATCTCCCAAGGTATACAACTTGCAACGTTACCCATTTAAATTGAATGCTCTATCGTTGCCTTGTAATTCAACTACTCCATAAGGAAAAATCTTCAATGCAAGAAACGGGCCGGACCACTTTGACTTTAGTTTTCCAGGGAATGGCTTAAGTCTTGAGTTGAACAACAACACCTTGTCTCCTTCTTGGAAGTCTTTCCTCCAGATTATTTTGTCATGCCATACCTTGGTTCTTTCGTTGTAGAGCTTCACATTTTCATATGCATCTAGCCAGAGCTCTTCCAATTCTTACATCTGCAATAGATGCTTTTCACCAACTTTCTTCATGTTGAAATCTAAGAACTTTATAGCCCATAGTGCACAGTTTTCTAGCTCTAGTGGAAGATGACAAGATTTACCATATATCAGCTTGAAAGGAGTTGTGGCTATGATGGTTTTATAAGCTATTTGGTATGCGCATAAGGCATTGTCTATCTTCAATGCCCAATCTTTCCTTGAGCTAGAAATTGTCTTTTCTAGAATGCTTTTCAGCTGCTGGTTGGAGACCTCTACTTGCCATGAAGTTTGAGGATGGTAGGGTGTAGAGACTTTATGAGTGACTCTATAATTAGATAGAAGGTTGTTGAATTGTTTATCAACAAAGTGTGTGCCTCCATAAAAAATTACAGCTCTAGAACTCCAAACTGAGGAAAAATAATTTTCTAAAATATCTTGACCACAAATTTCACATCCGGTGCTTGGGTTGGGATGGCCTCAACCCACTTAGAGACATACTCACAAGAAACTAGAATGTATTGACAGCCACAAGAAGATGGGAAAGGTCCCATGTAACCAACTCCTCATACATCAAATACCTCAATCAAGATAGAGTTAAGAGGCATGTCATCACGTCTAGAAATTCCTCTGGTCCTTTAGCATTTATCACAAGCTTTGACAAACAAATTAACATCTTTAAACAATGTTGGCCAATAGAAACTGGCTTGGAGAATCTTTGCTGTAGTCTTCTCTCCTCCAAAGTGACCTTCGTAAGGAGAGGCATGACATTCAGAAATAATAGTGGCAATATCTTCTTCAGCGACACACCTTTGAATAAGTCCATCACTCCCATGTTTGAACAACAAGGGGTCATCCCATTAGTAGAACTTACGTCATGGAAGAACTTCTTCTTTTGCTGGTATGTCAAGCCCGACGACAGCTGTCCTGTAGCAAGAAAATTTGTAATGTCCGCAAACCATGGCACTTATGTAGACGATAATGCATAAAGCCTCTCAATAGGCAAATGATCCTCAATAGGAAATAAGTCTCCAATATCTGTAGTCAATCTAGAAAGATGATCAGTGACATTATTCTATGTCCCCTTCTTATCCCGGATTTCAAGATCAAACTCTTATAGAAGCAATATTCAGCGGATGAGACAAGGTTTTGCATCCTTCTTGTTGAGTAAATACTTTATGGCAGCATGATATATATAAACGATTACCTTAGATCCTACCAAGTCCTGTCAGAACTTGTCAAAGGCGTACACTATAGCAAGCATCTCCTTATCAGTGGTTGTGTAATTGATTTGAGCTTCATCTAGGGTCTTGCTTGCATAGTATATGGCATGAAGCTTCTTATCTTTCCTTTGTCTTAGAACTGCCCCTACAACATAGTCGTTTGCATCACACATCAATTCAAATGGGACATTCCAGTCTAGTGGTTGAATTATTGGTGCAGAAATAAGAGCTTCCTTGAGCTTGGTGAAGGCGGTATGACAATCATCATTGAATATGAATTCAACATCATTTGCAAGCAAATAACATAATGGCTTTGCAATTTTGGAGATGTTTTTAATGAATCTTCTATAGAACCCTGCATGACCAAGAAAACTGTGGATATCCTTGACTGAAGAAGGAGTGGACATCTTCTCAATAGCTTCCACCTTGGCCCTATCAACCTCAATACCCTTGTTAGATACAACATGTCCTAATAATACACCGGTTTGTACCATGAAATGGCACTTATCCTAGTTTAGTACTAGGTTAACCTCTTTGCAGTGGGCTAAGACTAATGACAGGTTGCATAAATATTGATTAAATGAATCTCCATAGATGCTAAAATCATCAATAAAAAATTTCATTATGTTTTCAATAAAATTAGAAAAAATAGCCATCATGCATCGTTGGAATGTCGCAAGAGCATTACAAAGACCAAAGGGCATGCGACGATAAGAATAAGTTCCATATATACAAGTAAAGGTGGTTTTCTCTTAGTCGAGAGGGTAAATGGAAATCTAGAAAAACCCAGAATACCCATCCAAGTAACAAAAATAATAGTGTTTTGCAAGGCGTTCAAGCATCAAGTCAATAAACGACAACGGAAAATGGTCCTTTCGGGTCACTTTGCTCAAACGCCGGTAATAAATACACATACGCCAACCCATGACAATACATGTTTCAATCAACTCATCATTATCTCCCTTGATGACAGTTGCACCCCCCTTCTTAGGTACCACATGGATGGCACTAACCCAAGGCCTGTCACTTATAGGATAAATGATATCAGCATCAACTAACTTAAAGATTTCCTTTTTAACCACCTCAATCATATTTTGATTTAAATGTCTAGGCGGTTCAATGGTGGGTTTAGTATCATTCTCCATGTTTATTATATGCATACAAATGGAGGGATGAATGCCTTTCAAATCATCGATAGAGTAACCAATGACGTCTTTATACAAATGCAATTTGGCAAGCAATTTATTTTCTTGTTCATTGGTTAACTCATTATTGATTATTATAGGAGAAGTAGAGTCAGAATCAAGAAATGCATACCTCATCCCTGGTGGAAGGGATTTAAGTTCTACCTTTCTCCTGACTACATTTTCTTTGGCTTTGTCATCAACAAGTGGAGTGTCTTCTTCAGTAGCATCAGATTGGGCAATAGAAAATACCCCAAAATTTTAGATCCATTATTAATACCTTCATCATCATCACAGTAGTTCAATGTCAAATTGGCAATATCATGATCTTATTGTACAACAAAATCAATAGAGTCCATAAAATAGATTTCTTCTACACGTGACGATGCTTTCATGGCATCATATACAAAAAACTCCATGGATTCTTCGCCAAATCAGAGTGTGATTTTGCCTTCATGAAAATCAACTAGGCATCCAACAGTTCTCAGGAAAGGCCTCCCAAAAAGAATGGGATTGGAAGGAACTTCTACCATATCTAGTACTACAAAATCACAAGGAATATTAAGTTTACCAATCTGCACTAGCACATCTTCCACGATACCTTTGGGGTATTTGATGGAATGATCGGCAAGCTCAATGACCATCTTTTTAGGCTTCAGATCTCCTAGATCTAGCTCTTGCCACAGGGTAGACGGGATGCGACTAATACTAGCTCCAAGGTCTACATGACCATTGTCAAACGTGGTATTGCTGATCTTGCATGGTAGAGTAAAAGCTCCCAAGTCATCTAACTTTTCAGGAAGTCTATTTTGAATGATAGAACTGATTCTTTCAGAACGCATCACAGTCTCCACTCGATCCACCTTCCTCCTCTTGGTGAGGATGTCTTTAAGAAAGTTAGCATATGATGACATATCTGCAATAACTTCAGCTAGTGAAAGATTGACATGAAGTTTGTTTAGAATGTCCATAAACTTTCTAAACTTTGAGTCTTCCTTCGTGTTTACAAGCCTTTGCGGAAATGTTGCATTTTGTTTAATAGAAGATGGTACCTCATCTGTACCTTTACCTTTGTCACCCATAGGGGTGTGAAGCTTCTCTTCATCGACGATCTCTACACTCTTCTCCTTGGGTAGAGAAGGTCTATGGATTTCAGCTCCACTTCTCACGGTGATGGCATTTGCTTGTTGTCTTGGATTCACCTCCAGTTGGCTTAGAAGAGAACCGGATTGGGTGTTCTTTTTCTATGTCAAGGCTTGTTGGGAGATTTGCTTTTCCAACATCCTTGTGTGAGTGGAAATTACATCCACTTTTACAGAAAGTTGGGCAATCACATCCTTCAAGAGCTTGTCAGTACCCCTTAACTCTTCATTCTGCTGCATCTGCATGGAGATAAATTTCTCCATCATGGACTCCAAGGAATAACTTTGGGGTTGTTGTTGTTGTTGATAACCCCTATTGTTGTTGAAGCCCGGTGGATTCCCATTGTTTTGCTAGTTGAAGGGTTTTTGTTGCTGCGGTTGCTGCTGTCCATGTTGAAAGCTCTGAGCATTGCTTGTGTTAGATCTGGTAGGAGAAATTAGAATGATCTCTCCATCCCGGATTGTAGGTGTTGGAATAGGGATTGTATTCTTGTTCCCCTTCATCCCAACAACATTGACTTGTTCTAGGCTCCCTTCATTTGCATTAGGAGAAAACCATGAAGAAGAAGTATGTCCGGAATCCCCACAAGCTTCACATATCACTTCAACTGATTTGATTTGCAATGTAGTCATCTTCTCAAACTTCTACGTAAGAACATCAAGTTTAGTAGCAATTTAGTCAACAAAGTCAAAGTATGCTTCCCTCCTTACTTCCCGGTTGAAGAACTAGCTGTAGAGGATGATTGAGTTCTCCTATCTGATCCCCATTGGCAATGGTTGAGCGCTATGTATTCAATGATGTCATAAGACTCCCTGTAAGACTTATTCATCAATGCTCCATTTGCTGCAACAGCCAGTGCCATGTGGATATTGTAGAATAGTCTATTATAAAACGTTTGCAGTAGCAACCAGTTGGTCAAACAATGGTGAGGGAAAAGGCATTGTAGGTCCTTAAACCGCTCCCATGTGTCATATAGAGTTTCTCCATCAGATTGAGAGTAGTTGGTGAGCTAGTTCCTTAGCTGGGATGTTTTGCTCGGTGGAAAATACTTTGCAAGGAAAGCATTTAGAAGTTGATCCTAGCTTTTGATTGACTTCTTAGGAAGAGATAAAAGCCACACCTTGGCTCTATGTCTTAGGGTGAAAGGGAATAGCAGTATCCTCACTCCGTCGGTGGATACACTATTGATTTTGAAAGTGTTCATATACTCAAACAACTCAGCCAAATGAAGATTTGGATCTTCATTTACTGTACCTCCAAAGTGGTTCTGCTGGATCATCTGCATCATAGAAGGAGAAATAGATAAATTGTTCGCTTCCATTGTAGGTAGGTCGATGGCTCCACAAATGTTTGTGGCAACTGACATGGTGAAATCCTTCAAAGGATTGTCATCCTCCATGGGGATCTCCTGGTGTAGCTTCTTCAAAAGACAAAGAAGATGGTGATGGTGATGATGGTGGAACACCTCCTAGCTTTGGTTGTTCTACTCTTCTTGCTCTTCTCAAGCTTGAAAGAGTACGCTCAATCTCAAGGTCTAACAATGCTGATGTTTGAAGACCCCTTTGCAAACGACACATACAACTTAAAAAATAGCAAGAGAATTTGAGAACACAACTAAAAGGTATATGGAAATTTGAAAATGGAAATGATGATCTAGTCTCAAATACTAGTTAGCACTTGTTACTCTAATTAGATTAACCGTAGCTCCCCAACAACGACGCCAAAAACTTGTTGGTTTATTACACTAATGAGTTTCAATCTTAAGAAAGATCTTTTACTCAACTAACCAATTCCCGCAAGTATACAAAAGTAGTTGTAGTTGAGATCAAACATAAGGAGATTTAGGAATCAATTAAACACAATAGTGATAAGGTTCAACAATCTAGACCATTTTAAAGGTGATTTGGTTGATTAATCTAAAAGTTTCAGAATTATGCAAACATTAAATGGATTACTAAAAGAGATTAAAATTTAGATATGGAAGTATCTTGGACTTAGGATTTCACCCACATATCATAGAATAGAATAGGAGCACGAAATTTAAACATACTAAGCACTTGTTTTAAAAGAGAGTTGTATGTTGCACTTCACCTCTCGGTGCAAGTGTAACGATCCTAACTCAAGTCAACATTCCCATGTATGAATTTCATTTTGGATAAAAAACCTACTCCTCAACTCCATAATTTCCACTCTCATGGAAAACAAGGAGTTTCCAAGAGAGTACCTCCTTACTTTCCTACCCATCTTCTCAGATCAAGCAAAAGAGCATAAAACATACACATAAGGTGGCCAACCATACATGCAAAAAGGAAGAAACCAGTACTCACAATGTGGAAAAACAAGTAATATAGCATTTAGTATGAAATTATCATGTTCCATACATGCTATGACATGGGAGTTACTCTCCCATGTCCAAGAAAAGGAAACTACTCATCCATAAGGGTGTACATCAGAAAATGCACATAAATTTCATAGTTCGACATGATTTAGAGAAGGAAAAGCTAAGAGAACCAAAGGTGTAACCCAAAAGGAGTAGAATTCTGGCTTGGGGATGAAATTCCACTCCTAAAACTGCCCTAAACCATACCAGCATCTCTCGTGAGAACCTTTGTGGAGTGAAGAAGCTTAACAACACCTCTAGAGAAGAAAATGGAGAAGAAAAGACAAAGAATGGGTTTTTTTTTGTCAAGAAACCACCTTCTTCCACCCAAAAATCACCCTCCTTGCTCTAGCCTTGCTCTTGGATGAAAGAGTTTTGAATTATGACCAAAGATAACTGCTCCATAAAGTGGTTTCATCTTTTAAAATGAAAGGAGTCGTATTTGAAAATTGCTGAAACTGACAGGAACACGGCGTGTCTTTCTTTGGACATGGTGTGTCCTGTCTCCGGCAGTTGTTCTGAGTGTAAAGCACACAACGTGTCTGATTTAATACACGTCGTGTACGTTACTAGAAAGGCAAGACTTGGTTCTAAAATCCCAGGTACACATCGTGTCTTTGGTGGACATGTCGTGTACTTTACTTCAGTGTCTGAAGTATTAAGCAGTCTGGAAATGCACATGCAGTGTCTTAAATAAGACACGTTGTGTGCATTGCTATTTCTACAAAATTAAAGTTTTGAACATCTTCAAGGCATGGATAAGTCCTGATAATGATGAATTTGAGTTGGGCTATCTCCAATTTGATCATTTTGAAGCATTCCTACAATACACATCATGTGATAAGAAAAATAACAAAAACATGGCAAGAATGATATGAATAGAGGCTAAATGAGAACAAAATGAACTGAATTTGTGTGTGAAATCATGTGAAAAGTTGATATGGAAACCACACAACAATGGTATCGACTCTTACTTTTATTGTGCCCTAGGTGGTCTTCCTATCATGATTACATCTTTCAAACTAAATTATTTTTCTAACAAGGATGTCATACCCCCTATTGGTAAGGCATGCCCAGAGAGCCAATCATGTGAGGATTGACTTGGCATAAACCATAAAGGATTTGACTAATAATCATATAGGCAAGCTTCCAATTCATTATGTTTCACTCAGTTATGAGATAATGAGGAAACATTATGAATGTCTAAATAATGACAATACTCAATGACATATGTCTTTAAGTACGTGACTTGGAGGATGAGATCATACGAATGTTAACAGTGTGTACATTCTTATTATGTCCCTAGTCGGTTGTTACTATGGAAACTAGATAGACACCATTAATACACAAGAATAGAGTGTGGGTCATTTAATGATAGAATATCATTAGTCATGTGATGTGCTAAAACTATGCATATAAAAACAACTGTACGCGTCGAGTAATATAGGCCTATGTGAGGCCTGAGCCGAACTCAGGGAGACGTAGTCTCAATGACTACTACTAACTATGGTGCAATCAGCTAAGCCAATAAAAAAGTTGGATTTAAGTTAAACAAAATAAAAGAAAATTAATGGTGATTGATTCAAATGGTATGGATTCCTTAGGATAACCGATTTCACCATTGGGTCTCGTTATACCTAATTTCTACCAAACTAACATAGATTTAACCCTAACCCTAGACAGAAAGCCTATAGTCAGAATTGCCCACTTCCATAGTGCGATCCACTACCTAGATCTAAGTCAATTCCACTTCCGTAGAGAATTAAATCTTAGTGTAGATGCATTATCGAAGACTCTAGGTTTCTTTCCACTAACCGTACATTACCTTTTCCAAAGAATGCTTAGGAAAGTGTATAGATTGTGGTTTTCTAACCTTTAATCCTCCTTCTAGAGCAATTAACAGTCTATTACTCTATCGATGGTGATCAAGCATAGGTAGATTATTCAAAACACAACTATATATCTAGGAATAAAGAGATATCTATATTAATTCATGCAAAAAGTTGATACAACGATCCCCCCAGGGTACTCCTGGGTCCTAAGGAAAGGAGGGGATTAGCCCCACATGGTTTTCAGTTGTGAATACAAGGAAAGAAAGGAGAAAAAAGCATCCATTTTCCATGACTATTAGTCTATATAAGTTAAAATTGCAAGCATGATCCTAAAGGACTTGACAATAGCAACTAGTGAGAAAGTTTTACCATAGTCAACACTGTAAACATGTGAAACCTTTTAACTAGTCACCCTTTGAAGATCATGCAACTTCCATCTATGTCAGTCTTATTCTTGAAGACCCACTTGTACTCAACAAGCTTACCCCTTTCGGTAGTTGCATCAAGTTCCACATGTCGTTAGTGTAGGGAAATATGGTCACAGAGATGGAAATGAAAACAAAAAAAATTTCTTACCATATTCCCCATTGATAGTGAACCACATCAACAACTATGGATTAGGAAGGAAGGTTTGCAAGGCATATACCTGGTCCTGCAATAAGTCCAGTGATTATCCTTGCATCGATGTGCTTCTTTCACAAGTAACACCTTAGACAGTTGTTGACGGTGGCCTCCCAGTGTAGCACCACAGACGACGATTGGCAACATCCTCCTAGCGGGTGGCAATGACCTCTATGCCTCTACGTTAGTCCACATGGACCACAAAGAACTCATGTGGTTCTTTTGGAACTGACATGAAGGAGTTGTCCCTTCGATATCAATGTGCTAGCACTGACTTGTTCTCCCTAGCATGCATCTCCATTTTATGAGTAAGACTTGCTTTGGGCTCTCATATTACCACAACGATTAGAGGACAATGTTTGTCAACATTATTTGTGTCTTCTAAAATCCTTGACTACCCCTCTAGTCATAGGAGCATTAGGGTCAGGGTTTCCAGATCAACTGGGAGTCAAAAAGATATATTTTCACAAATTTCTAGCTGTTGTAGGTCATGACTCGGTTGAATCAACTTTTGAGTCAGTCGACTCACGCCCCATGTCAGTGAAATTGAATGCTTTCCTATTCAAAATCATAGTGGTGATTAATGCACAACATGACATAAACATCAATCCTTGATCCAATCTTATTGATCATTGAACCAGTCGGTTCACATTCTGAACCAGACAATTCATTTCCTAGTTCAACCAGTGTTCATCTAAAGTTGTATAAATTGACTTGACACTTGAATAGATCAACTCAACACTTGATTCGGTTGTCTCATAGTCATGATCAGTCAATTTTCAGCCAATGTTGTTTAAATTGTATACCTAAACACTTTAGTAATCAAGTTAATCATTTTTCATGAGTAAACCCCTATTCCATGTGTATCCTGTGTGTGTGACCCTATAGGTCCCAAGTTACATTGGAAGTGAATGTCCATAACTAATTTAGAACATCACAAGAAATGAGTGGTATCTAGCTACACATCATTGCCAACCAAGTTATTGGAAAGTTGGATAACATCTTCAGCCTACAATTTGTGATTAGTGTTATAATGACTGTAAGGTTCCTTTGTCTATGATATCCAGATTCAACTTGAGGCATGGAAACATTGTCCTCTCAATGATCAATCCATGTTCTATGAACTAGAGTGACTATTCGAGATGCATGTGAGCTCACATATCACATATTGATTCATGTTAGTATGGTCATACACATCTCAATCTCACTTATCAAGTGGCTAAGATATCAACTCCAATAGGAGGGACAAATCCTATCTACATCACTCATAGTCAACCCCCCCTGTGTCACAATGTATCTGAGAATTACCTTAATGGTTATCTTTATTCAAGGTTACATTAGATGATGTCAAAATACATCGAACAACATGTAATGAGTGTAATGACTTTAGGTCTACGAACCACAATCATCACCATCACTATGAGAGTTGATTCTGACTACCATTCAATGGTATCCATGTATCGTTCTCAAGGTGGGTCTGTCTGGTACACTATTCTTTAATAAGTACCTATGTGCTTGGTTTGATATCACATATCCTGAATAATGAGATTTTGTCATCAATCAACACACACTCTAGTCTTATGTGTTATTTTTGTCTATTGGCTTCCAAAATAACATATGACTAGGGACACAATGAGAATGCATGTACTCTTATCATTGGTATGATCTCACTATTCAGGTCCTCAACTTGAAGAATACATCATGAAGTAACATCATTATTTAGGCATCTATCATATTATACCATTATCTCATAATTGAACAAACATATAGACAAAAATTGCCTTTATTATTAATCAAATTATTTACAAGACATGCCATTAAAATCATCATATGATTAGCTCTCTAGCATAACTACCAACAAACTCCCACTTGAACATAGAACCAATCACCGATGAACTTAATCCCAAGTGAGCTAACATGACCGTCATGCTTCTATTGTAAAAGTGCTTTTGTCAAGGGGTCAGCAACATTGCTCTCAATTGGTACTCTGCAAAGCTTTACACCTCCTTACTATAGAATCTCTTGCATGAGATGGAGCCTCTATTGTATGTTCTTGGAATGCTAATGCAATATGAGTTCCTTATCTTGTTCAAAAACTCTATTGTTGTCACAATATAGCTATACTATATCGCTGGTGCTTGGAACCACCCCATGTTCAACAATGAACTTTTTGATCCAAACAACTTCCTTTGCTGCATTGGAGGCAACAATATACTTGGCCTCTATTGTAGAATCAACAACTATTTCTTTCTTGGAACTCTTCTAGCTTATAGCTCTGTTGCTAAGGCAAAACACAAAACCAGATTGTGATTTGTGTCATCTTTCTCAGTTTGGAAGCTTGTGTTGGTGCAATCTCTTACTACCAACTCTTTCTCACCAACATAAACAAGGAACTAATACTTAGTTCTTCTTATGTACTTAAGGATGTTCCTTATGATAGTCTAGTGACTTCCACCATGATCTGACTGATACTTGCTAGCCATACTAAAGGCATATGAGACATGGGGACGAGTACATAATGTTGCATACATTATAGATCCAATTGTAGATGCATATGGAATCTTACTTATGCACTCTGATTCATCACAAGAACTGGGACATTGAGCACTAGAGATACTAACACCATTAAACATGGGTAATTTTTCTTCTTTGAGTTCTCCATGCTAAACCTTTTCAGCACTTTGTCAGTGTAAGTTCTCTGTGTTAAGCCAATAATCCTTCTAGATTTATCTCTATAGATCTTGATTCCTAATATATAGGATGCTTTGCCTAAGTCCTTCATAGAGAATGTATTTTCTAGCTAGGTTTTTACCATTTGTAAGGTAGGGATGCCATTCCCCATCAATATTATGCCATCCATAAACACTATGAGGAATAAAATCATGATCCCACTAACCTTCTTGTAAACACACGGTTATTCTTCATTTTGACTCAAGCCAAACTCTTTGACTAGTTTGTCAAATCAAAGACTCGAGCTCCAATATGCTTGATTCAATCAATGGATTGACCTTTGTAGCTTATTGTAACATCCCTGACCTGGGTTATGAGGTAAACCTATTTTTTTTTGCTATTAAAGTTGCTAATAACTCTAATATAATCCTCTAAGGAGTTTTGTCATCATGGAACACACTTATGTTTCAAGTTTGGTCCTGATTGAATGTTGTTTAAGCAATGTTCCATTATTTTGGACCAAAGTGCAATTTATCCAAGTTGAGGGGTTATAATGAAAAATGTCACATGTTGAATGTACCACCTGTGTTTTACAATCATAAGAGAGATAATGATGCTAAGTGGTGGCTTGTGCAAAGCCTGAATTCCAAGTTGAGCTTGTTTGAACAATGTTGGAGCATTGTGCACCAATTTTGGTACGAATTGCAATTTACCCAAGATATGAGGTTAATATGAAAATTAACACATCTAGAGTGTTCCTACTCCCTCCTAGAATCATGTAGAAGAGAGAGAAAGGAGGATACACCATGCTTTATTCCATTATGAATGATGGTAATCTTGGTGAAGAAATGACCAAGAAAAGGGTTGAATTTGAAAGCTTAACTTGAGTTGTATCAAGTTGAAAAGCTTATATATGAGTGCCTATCGGCCAAGGAGCCCAAGGAGGTGTCCCATATAGTTTTGTGAACTCTTGTAAAATTCCATATCGTGCAAATCACCTCAAGGAGGTTGTTTGTATCGAGTTACAACTTCCTTAACAAAGTTGTATCAAGTTGTGCAAAAAGTGATTAATTAATTGATATATTTTATTCAAAAGGATAAGTAATGGAAGAATTTGCATCTCTAGATGATTCTCAACTGTTTTGCAATACAGGATAAATGATGATGCATGCTTGGACACGTGTCACCCATGCATGGACATGTGGCACCTACTAGTTCAAAATAATGACACCTCATTTTTACCTTCCATCATGTGCAACAAGTATATATACCCCGAGTTTCACCCCTTAGTGCAATGTTGCGACCCTTACCACCCTCCTACCCTAAGGTATCGTGCATAGAGCTCCCATATCGTGAAGGGATTCTGTGGTATCGTGCATGGGCCTTAGGATATCGCCCATGGCAGGATCATATCGCCCAAGTAGGTGATATCGACCTTATAGGGTGATATCGGCCATAGTGGAGTGGTTTGAGTGGCATATCATGCAAGTGAGTGACATATCGTGCGTGGGTGGTGGTATATCATGCAAGATAAGTATGGTATCGTGCAAGGGTTCTAAGGAGCAAATAGGAGCTCATACTTGACCTTAAGGTGAGGCCATGATCATCTTCAACCTTGGATTGAAGCATGATGTTAGGGTTTTGATCATCCTTTCTTTTCTTCTTCACCAATTTCTTATCCATGGTGATTCCTTGCATATGAAGGAGTTATGAACGAGCCTTGGAATTTTCATAAGTCATATTCAACCTTAGGAACATGGATCTTTGGAGATTGGCTCTTTGAAGTGGTTCTTCAGGCGGGTTATATAACTTGAACTCAACCATGTTATTATTCATCACCTAAATTCCTATATTTAATGATCTACTTTTAATTCCAAAATTTCCTGAAATAGTTGATGCAATTATGAGTTATAGTAGTTTCTTAGACCTGTTGACATGAACTATAATATTTAGAACAAAGGTCTAGAGCTTGAAGATGATGATATCACCTTATAAAAGTGATATCGGGTGCATGCACACAAGCAAGCACCCCTAACCCGATATGATGATGCACCTATTTCACTAAAATGATATGAATAGGTTTGTAAACCTTATTGAATGATATGGGGGTGTAGTATACACCTCTTTCACGATAGGGAGTCAAGTATAGACTCCATGCATGATACAAGGTCAATTGTATACTTGTAAGTTGATGTGAAACCCTAATTTGGGTAACCAAATATGAGTAAAGAATGGCAAGTGCTATTACATGATATGGTAGCCCGATACACAACCCTAGTTGATGTCTAGCCCGACATGGTGATGGCTTAATACCTCATTCATAGCATGGGTAACACATTAAAACACCTTTAGCCCGATATGAATGGTGTGTATATACTTCTAGCCCGATATGATGAGTGCTCATATACTTACAACCTGATATGGTGAACATATGCACACTTCTAACCCGAGATACCTTATAAAGGTGAGGGAAAGACACTCTTAGGAGTGATAAGAGTAACACTAAGTTATGGTGTGGCTAATACCTTTATAGGTGAAACACCTAAAGTGGTTGATAATGGACAACCTTATATCAACAATGCCTTAACTCGAGATGAGTCCATATCATTGATGATAGTCGGGTGATTCAAGTGTATGACTTAAGGACAATACTTTACAAGATTAATATGATGGAATAATGGATAAAGTATTAGGATGGGAAATACCCTAATACAAGATAAGTTGATGAACTTAAGTAAGTTAAAAGTGATGAGGGAAGTGATACACCAAGGTATGGTAAATATCACATCCAACACTTTAAGGTTGCTACACCTTGATGCATCTTAAATCCAATATGTATGGATGAGTAACACATGAAGTGTGTCATGCCAATTTTTACATTGAAATGTAATGAGTTTAATGCACTTTGATAAGTGTAGGCTAACATACCTTGAGAAAGGGTTAAGCCAAAACAATAAAGTGTGATGTAATCAATATCCTAGAGAGTATGGGAGAGAAACTCGTACCTTGTGTTGGTAATCATTTAATGATAAATTTTGAGAATAAATAAGTATGATTGGATACTTATTATAGCAATGTATTCTCGTAGATGTGTGGAGCAATGAATTAGGGTTTGGATCAATAAAATAAACATGTGAATAAGTTGTTGCCTAGTGAGAGGTGATAAGATGTGTTATGGCCTTGTGAGCCATGTGATAATTTGTTGCCTAGTGAGAGGTGACAAGATGTGTTATGGGCCTTGTGAGCCATGTGAATAAGTTGTTGCCTAGTGAGAGGTAAAAAGATGTGTTATGGGCCTTGTGAGCCATCTGAATAAGTTGTTGCCTAGTAAGAGGTGACAAGATGTGTTATGGCCTTGTGAGCCATGTGATTATTTGTTGCCTAGTGAGAGGTGACAAGATACTTAATGGGCATTTTGATCCATGATGATAGTTGTTGAATAGTGAGAGGTAACAAGGTGTTTATAAAAGTCTCATGTAAGAAATGATAATGTTCAAAACAAACTAAGAAATGGAAACTTAGTAATATAATGATAATAATAAATGGATACAATAATAATAATGAAATCTTGATCATAAATGTTTTATGCTTATAGCCAAATAAGGGATATAGTGTTTGAAATATATGAGAGGGATACTTGTTTACAAAAAGGATGTGAATAAGCATGATGTCTTGGCCAAGGTATAATGCCTAGTAAAATTGATGTGGTATTCAATGATGTTTGCACATGATTGGCATAGTCCAATGCCTGAAATAGTTGCACAGGACTGGCATAGTCCAATGCTTGAATATAATATCATGATGTATACTCACATGACTGGTACAATTAAATATCTGGTTAGTAAATTGGCTGAGGCCAACAAATATAAATGGGAATGATTCATGGATGATATACCATGATAATGAGTTTCACTGGATAAGCTTGAGATGTTGATATAGTATGATGAGTAAATGATATACATGTTATTACCATTCCTTATAAAGAGAATAAATGACTTACTGCTCTATCACAGATAGTTGAAATGCTTTAAAAGATGAGAATATTCTAAACTACTTATCTTCTGCTCAGTTTTATACCATTTAAACTGTGATAATAATATTGTTGGCAGAGAGTAATATCTCTCGCTGGGACAATTGTCTCACCCCGTGGGATCCACATTTTTTTTAGGTGGACGTGCACGAGGGGGATTGAGACCGTATTGCAGAGGAAGAACATCATCAACAGGGACAACAATGACAACTCAGGTTGAGTGTATTGCCTGTCGTGTCTTGTAGATAGTAGTCCTATGTGTCGTCTCTGTACTCTTAGGTCCTTGGAGTTGGTCTGTACTGATTTTATGATAATCTGAGGATTTTGGCTTGAATGCCTCGAGGTTTTATGTTGCTTCAGTATGTGTTTTGATAGAGAAATTGCTATATGCTATCCTCGAGAAAAGATGGTACAATGTATGTACAATGTGAACAATGATGTATATAAAGTTTTGGTTCTGCCTTAAAAGAGTTTTCCTAGAAATAGATCTCTTTGCAAAATGGGTTTAATTTTTAGTGATTTTTGTTAATCCGCTGTTTATGTTTATTCTGCTTAATTAATGATGATTTGTTTGTCGGTCGTCAAAAGTAGTGGTATCAGAGCTCTAGGTTCGCTGTGTATATAGAGACATAGGACAAAGGTGTTGAGTCTGTGTTAGTGTCCTCCAGTATACCCTATAGTGACTTCTGCTTATGAAGAGTAAAGGGTAAAGTTTATAAATGACTGGGGAACATGAGGAACACATTGCTAAGGGCAATGTTGTTGCACCAGGAGAGGGTGCATGTGATCAGTCAAGAGAAGAACAAGTGTCTCAGAATTCCCATCTTAACCTGATCAGGATAGAGAATCCTATGTTTATACACTACTACAGAAACGGCCTTTGGCGTCGGTCGTTTAACCCCATTTGGTGTCGGTTTCCGACCAACGCCTATGTGGGCGCCGCTAAAGGTCGAACACTTCGGCGTCGGTTTTTTAACCGACGCCTATTTAATTTATAGGCTTCGGTCGTTTAGTATATAACCGACGCCAAAAGTGTTCGCGCCACAGAAAATGGCGTCATCTAGGGCACTTTCTGCGTCGGTTCTTTACTAAACAACCGACGCCTATAGTCCATATAGCGTCGGTCTTTTAGTAGATAACCGACGCATAAAGTGCCCTAGATGACGCCATTTTCTGTGGCGCGAACACTTTTGGCGTCGGTTATATACTAAACGACCGACGCCTATAGATTAAATAGGCGTCGGTTTGATACGAATATCCGACGCCATTTCCAGGACTGCTTTGGCCACATCAGGCGTCGGTTTATTGAAAAAAACCGACGCTATAGGTCTTTGCTGACGGTTTTCTATAAATAACCGACGCCTATTTATATTTTTTTTTTCATATCAGTTTGCAGGCCTGCTGTGGCTGGTCAGCAGGATGAGAACCTGCAATTCAGTTTTCTGAACTGCAGGTTTACGACATCCATTGATATCAGCCTACAAACAGGCCGCAAACCTACAAAAGTCACAAGGAAAATTCTACACAAGTACATACATTCAGACATCAATTCAATTCTCACATTCACACATATAGAAACATTCAAATACATGTATTAACATTCAGAAATATTCATTTACAAAGTATCATTCATTATCGCTATCAACATCCCAATTATATCTTACAGTTGCCACTGCTTGTATGGCTTTTGCCCATTCTTCTCTTACTTCATTTAATGCTTCCATCGTATATGGAGCATGTATATTTTTTAAGCGTTTACCTATAGTGTGGTCAGTTTTAAACACCTGCAAAGAGAATGATGTATATATATAAGTAATAATATAAAAATAAGATAAGATTGATATATTTCATACTAACTAATGAGACTATATATAATACCTCATGTATGGTATCGATGTCCAATGCGGCATATTTGATAATCATCTGCATAAATCGCATCACATAGTATGCGCATGCCCAGCCATTGTCTTGTGTAGCACACTATAAATTGAAACATACAAAATAATACAACTAAGCACAATTCACATCAATAATATATATATTCGAGTCGGGAACTTACTTGTACGTTCTGCCAATTTATTGGCTGGTTCTTTTTCCTTGGGACCGTTCCTCCAGCCTTTTTGAATGCATCTAAACCCCTACATGTTAATATAACACAATAAATTGCATACGTAATTAGTAATGTAATAAAAGATGTTAACGGATATAAAAATGAAATATTTCTCACCAGAATAATGGCATTCTCATTACGTGTCCAATTTTAGTGTTCAATGTACTCCCCGCAGGATCTAGATAATAAACAGTGAATGTCCCAGGGACAATAACTAGTAACTCCCAATGTCTACCACTAGAAGTAAGAAGTTAACAATTAATAACTCAAAATGCAAAATAAAAATGGAATTTTCTTAAGTCCAAATTATAAATAAAGTAAACTTACTTGACATTGAATGGAGCCATTATTATCGTCTTCTTTTACTGACCAAAAATTGTAAAAGCATATATACAGTATTGTTGAACATTATCAGGGTCTTTAGCTACCAAACTAATCAATGATGGAATCAAAAATCCCACATGATCAAATGCAAATTGTTTGCAATGATCTTCGACTAAGTAGCTGCAAAACATATAGGCGTATGCATTAATATATAAGAAACCAGATCACCGGATCTTACACAAGGTATATGGATGTATAAACAAGATCTCACCTTATCCATGTCTCTATCATTGATGTATTCAGCCAATCATACATAAACAGCTCAATAATATCTTGTATAAATAAAGAGCTATCGTATGATCGACCTGCATAATCTGCATCTAAAGAAACTATTATAGGGCAATGTATATTATGTGCCCGTAGCCAACATGTCATTCCCCTACAAGCAGGACCTAACGGGTATGTTAGGTCAGTTGGAACCCAAGTTGGTAATGCGGGAAGTGGAGGTGGAGGCCTAGGTGCTCCTGGTGTCTTCTTTTTAACCTGTATATATAATTTCAGATCAGTTGACATCATATATACACATTAACAGTCTAAATCAATGTAAATTTATCTTACAATTTTAGTCGTTTAGACGACATCTGCTTTGGGCCACAATATGACCCCGCCTTCTGCCTCACCAAGTGTATCAATATCTGGGTGGGCATATGGTAATGCAACTTCCCTCCAATCGGGTAACACACGTAATGGGCCCACATGAACATAGCCCTGTGGCATTGGAGTCCCGTGAAACCTTTCCCCAGGAAGGGACGGGTAAGCTTGCACCTCTGCAACAACATAGTCTTGTATTCTTAAGCGGCATGGCTTCAATTCCTACAAATTTATGTAAAGAATGTTATACATATATACATATAATCTTGAAAACATATCATCTTGAAAAGACTAGCTACAATGTCATAAACAATACTTACAGCAGACGTGCTAGGCGATGGGTCTCCAGGATTACTTGCAGTCTGTGCATCAGGAGAAGAGTGGGTCGCCATACGCTGATTGGAAGCCTGAGATGCCTGCCACCGCAATAATTCTTCCTTGACCTTCTCAGCAACTACATCGTTGACCTTCTTATCAACTAAATCCTCAACTCTCTTATTCTCCTATACATGGATAAAAGAAACATTAGCTTCTTATTAATGAATTTCCTTTTGCAGTAACATTCTAAAAAAAGAATAGGTTACCTCTTCTTGAGAAAGTCCCACTCTGGGTTTGCGCTGGGATGGCCCAAAGAATGCTTTGATGCCAACACCAACGCCGGCACCTCTAACACGTCCAGGATGCTCTGGGTTACCCAGAGCAACTGTCAATTCATCCCTTGTGCCCTGAGGGATGAACGTGCCTTGTTTCCTCTACTCGTGCAGCTCCCGCTAATCAGCATAAATAGAAATTGGTAAGTTAACACCACAAATAATCAATATTCAAACAATTTCTCTAAGAGTTGTATTTTACCATTTTTGCAGCCGCCTCAGCAGTTACAAGCTTCTTTATTTCACCCTTCTTGTTTTGCCTGCCAGCTATCCAGATATCATGGCGAGGCATGGGTGTGGCAGACTCCGGAGTAGGAGCAGACTCCTGAGTAGCAGCAGACTACTGAGTAGCCGCAGACTCCGCCTGTAGTCTTTGGCAAACGCTTGCATAGCCTTTTGGACCCATAGTGTGGTCATGCACATTCAGTGCACGCCTTGCTTTTTGTGCGTCACTGAGGGCCTAGTTAGTATGCACATTAATGATTTGGTTAGTAGCACTAAATGTTAATTAAATTGGGAGTGACGCCTAATACCTTGAATTCTTCAGATTTTCTTGAAGCAACAAAATTGTCCCAATCTTCTTTGTCCAAGAAGTTCCATTGTTCAAGGGCTGATTTCTTCTTCTTATCACCCTCTTTTATGTATTCTCTGTTCAGATTTGTCCTATAATTCCTAAGCATCTTTCCAGCGCGTTGCATCACACTTTTACGATGCAACTTCTCATCCAATGCAAACAGATTCTGTAAAATAGAAATGTTATTAACTAGTATCCAAAATAGAATTGCAAATAATAGAATTTGTAATCTACAAAATAGAATTGCAAATAATAATAACTCACGCATAAATCCTTCCATATCAAGTCTTTTTTCCCTTGAGGAACTTTATGCCAATTATCATACTTAACACCACAATGGCTCCGAGTGGTACACCCAAGATAGTTTACAAAATTATTGCGGTTCACTCCAATTGCATTTCCTCCATTATCAAACTCCACCACCAATTTGGATCCACTACCACTTAGCGCTAATAACTTCTTCAACAGAGTGATGCCCCTTTTTTCTTGTTAAGTGTTTGGTGCTGCGCATCAAGTTGCTCCAGTGCTTCAGTGGGTACAGGTACACCATCAACCTAAAATTTGACAAAAATAAACACACAAAATTAGCCCAATATAGAAATATAGGATATATGACATAACTAGAAGATAATGAATTTTATAGAAATACAGGATATGTTTTTAGAACTTACATTGGTATCCTCGCCATGCTCGTCATGGATAACATGCTCATCATGGACTTCATGCTCATCATGGACATCATGCTCATCATGGTCAGCCATCTGAAAATGTCATTAAAAAGGCAAACATTTAGCATTTGTATTAACTAGAAAAAGGCAAACATTTAGCATTTGTATTAACTAGAAAAAGGCAAATATTTAGCATTTGTATAAACATACATGTCTCTAAAATTGTGATCTTTTATCAATTAACAATCCTTCATTGTGATCTCCGCGCACATATAAGTCATCATTAGCTTCAATATTTTGTGGAGTTGGCAACCCAACTGAGAATGGACTGGAGTCATCATACTTATCATAGTACTCTTCTTCATCTATAGGATCTTCAATGAATTGTCTTTTACCATGAAGAACAACCGACCATTTATCATTCGCAGGATCATCGATATAGAATATTTGTTTCGCCTGTGATGCCAATATGAATGGTTCACCCTTCTCGCCAATCTTTTCAAAGTTCACCAAAGTGAAACCCAATTCATCCACTATAACTCCTTTGGTGTTATCAACCCAATTACATTTAAAGAGCGGAATTTTGAAATCTATGTAGTCAAACTCCCAAATGTCCTCAATGACACTGTAATATGACATTTTAGCTTCACGTGGACTCTTATCCTTTGCACTTGCAAAGTACATAGTCGACGCTTGAAGAGTGACCCCACTATTTTGGACGACACTCTTATCATCTTGGCGCTTTGTGTAATATGTGAATCCATTAATGTCAAACCCTTCATAAGACATAACATTCGGTTTTGGTTTAAAGGCGAGTCATTTGATAGTTTCTGTAATATCATTTGGTGTTTGAGATAGTTGATGTAAGACTTTATCTTCAAACCACTTAGTAAAAGTCTTATTATGCTCTCTAGCAAGCCACATTGAACTTGCTCGAGGATGTTGTCTCTTTATGAAATTGGTATGTTCCTCGATATAAACACTCACTTCGTCCATATTATGTAAAATATACAAGTGAGCTTGTTCCAACTGCTCACGGCTGATTACTTTCACCCGTGATCCCAAAATTCCTTTGCCCTCCTCAATATTCTTGTCATTATCAAGAGTGTCATTACCACTGAGAAAGTCATTGCAAAAATCCATAACCTCTCTCGCCACATAACCTTCAATAATACTCCCTTCAGGCCGATAACGGTTTCGAACATCACCTTTAAAAACGCTCATGTATCGTTCAAAGGGATACATCCAATGCAAGAAAACTGGTCCCAACATTTTCACTTCCCTAGTCAAGTAGACAACAAGATGTACCATGATATCAAAGAACGAAGGAGGGAAATACATCTCAAGCTGACATAGGGTAACAACCACTTCTCTTTGCAAATTATCGAGAGTATCAGGGTCAATAACTTTACTGCATAGACTGTTGAAAAAGAAACAAAGTCTGGTAATTGCAAACCTTACATGCTTCGGCAATATAGATCGAATTGCCACGGGTAATATTTGTTGCATTAGAGTGTGACAATCATGAGATTTAAGACCTATCAACTTCAGATCTTTCATTGATACCAATCTACGGATGTTGGATGAGTAACCATGTGGCACCTTAACATTTACCAAGCATTCAAAAAAAGTTTTCTTCTCCTTTCTAGACAACGTGTAACAAGCGGGAGGTAAGTATGTTCTTTTACTACCCATTTCACGTAATTCTGTTAATTCTGACCTTATTCCCATTTCAGGTAGGTCCAGTCTGGATTTTATCCCATCTTTAGTCTTACCTGGTATATTTACTAGAGTACCAATGATGCTATCACAGACATTTTTCTCAATGTGCATTACATCGATACAATGCCTGACTGTCAAAGAACTCCAATAAGGAAGATCCCAAAATATTGACTTCTTCTTGAATGAAGAATTGTCACTCCGTGTGGCCATACTACATTGTGATTTCTTACCAAATTCATTGACAATGTCTTTTACTCTTTCATAAACAACATCCCCTGGTATAGGTTTAGGTGCACTCCGTTCATCATTCCATCCATTGAATGCTTTGCGCTTCCTACGATACGGATGGAATTTTGAAAGAAACCTTCAATGACCAAGATATACAGTCTTGCCGCCATGTTTTAGTCTTATTGAATCGGTGTTTTCTTCACATATAGGACACACTTTAGCTCCTTTGACACTATATCCAGACAAATTCCCATATGCTGGAAAGTCATTAATAGTGCAAAACAACATAGCGTGCAAACGAAATGTCTCTCTTGCTGAAGCATCATAGGTCATCACACCTTCAGCCCAAAGTTTCTTTAAGTCATCAATCAAAGGTTCAAGATAAACATCGATATCATTTCCGGGTTGTTTAGGGCCCGATATCAACAATGACAACATAACATACTTATTTTTCATACACATCCAGGGAGGACGATTGTATATAATAAGCATGACTGGCCAAGTGCTATGTTGGCTGCTCAATGTCCCGTACGGATTCATCCCATCTGTACAAAGCCCAAGTCTTAGATTCCTATCTTCTTCACCAAATTTGGGGTACAATAGATCAATCTTCTTCCACTGTGGGGAATCAGACGCATGTCGTAGGATCCCATCATTATTTTTCTTAACATCTGCATGCCACCTCAAATTCTTCGCATCTTTCGGATTTGCAAACAAGCGTTGAAACCGTGATATTATAGGTAGATACCACAACACCTTGGCAGGAGAACCAGTTTTGGACTCCCCCGAAGTCGTCAATTTATACCGTGACGCACCACATTTTGGACAATCTTTCAAATCTATCTCAACATACCAGGTAAAGAAAATGTTGTGCCCAATGGGAATGGAGGCCAAGAAGATACACGCATGCCCGAATGATTGTGTATGTTTTATAAGAAGGTACGTGGTTAATCTTAAGAATACCTAGATTATTGAATTTCAAAATGTGCTGAGGTTTCTCAGAGTTTGCATGAAATGAATTGTCAGATGTTTATTTAGTTATGCTCAACTATAATGCTACTATGAGTATGAAATAAGTAAACTATGTTATTTTGAACCCTAGGATATATTGATTAAGGGGTAATTCAAAGCCCGATGATGGACAATTATTACACCTAAGATAGTATACCAAGCATGCATTAGATTATCTTAATGAAAATACCAGTTCATATTTGCATCTATTTCATGGTTGAGAATATATATTATTATCTTAAGTGCACACTTTGGTATGCACCCCATGTACACATTATATAAATGTACTAATCCATTTTGTTTGTTGGAATTATATGTTAACCTGCACCTATTAGTTGAAGACATGAAGAATCAAGAAATCTTGAAGATATCAAAGATAAGTTCAATGAGGATTGTCTAGATAGTATTTTTTCTCAATCAATTTTAGTTATCATGAATAAGTCACTTATCAAAAATTCATGTAACTCCTTAGATTAGATTATACAAACTTGTAAAAATAATTGGTTAAAATTAATGAAAATTATTTACTATTATTTATTATTTGTTAAATATGATCCTAGAAATTAGAGTAATGGTCCTCCACTCTAAAGTCCTATTTTAGCCGTGGGACACTCAAAAGTACAGGTCATTATAGTAATCAATATATAACCATCTTTTATGTTCAATACTAGTTCTTGCTCATTTATTATTGATTTTGATAATTCTTGAATATCTTATACTTTGGGTTCGATACCAAACTATGGTATGATAAGATCCACACACTAGCCAGTGGGATTGTTGTAATTTGTTTAAGGTAAAACCTAGGGATTTCATCCCAAGGGATTTTGATAGTATGATAGTCATCGCATCAGTATCTCAAATCAAGTACTATTGTGAATTAGACAACAATAATGCACTAAGACTAGTATGTGCATGGATGACCATGTTTTATGGGTCATATGTATTTGATGTTGAATCAGACACATAGATTCTTGTTAGATAACAAGTGTACTATAAAGACCCACCTTGAGAGTATTTCATAGGTAGTTATATGATAGTAATAGTAAAATCTCAAATGTGAAAATGGTGTTTTCTCCTTCGAACATAAGTCACTATGATGGTGACATAATAATTATGATGCTTTGACACTCCCAATGTGATATTGAAGAAAGTTGACATTAAGGTAGTGATTGTATTTAATGAGAAATGTCTTACATACTCTGAGTGACGTAGAAGGAATTTTTCCCTCTCTTATAATGTGAGACATAACCTAGGACACCTGATAAGTGAGAGTCAAAAAAGGTATGGACATTACAACATGTGTCGTTATATGATATCCAATGTAATAAAAGGAAAAAGGCATGCTACAATTTGTGATGAAGCAATGCTTTGTGTGTAGGATCGAGGGACATGTCCCCACTGCCTAAGTTCATATATATTTTTCTAGTCTACTTTGAGATAAAGGAACTTGGATTGAATGTGATGGTGATGACTTATCCATGCCTCTAGTTAAATGTAGATATATGTGGTAAAAGGATTATACAGCATGTTAACATTGCTCATTAAAGGTTTAGTTATGTCTAACTAATCCTACTTCTTTGGTGGCAATGATGTGTTTCTACATCCACTCATTCTTATGGGTTGTAATATTTATTGTTGAATCCATTTCTAGTGTATTATGATTCCTAAGGGTTAACACACATTCTGACAACTTGAACAAAGGTTGATTTTGACTAGATTGTAACTGTTAAAACTCTATGGACCTAAAAGTAAGTTTTGAGGACATAGAATTAAATACTAGATCAGACTTCAAAAATTGGTTCTAGAAGTTAGGGAGCCACCCCTCAAGAAAAGAGGCAAGTCTACATCACACAAGGACTCACAGACTGATGTCTTCTATGAGACCCAGTTCATGGTGGAATCCCTCATTCTTTTTAGGAGTCCACAACATGGTCATATTAGGATGTTGGAAACCCTATCCTCTCCACTCTTCTATATATGTGATAGGAGTATTTGTAGGCACAATATCTTGTTTAAAATGGTTTCCTCCAAGGACTGAGAAACCCTAAGAGAAATGTGGTAGAGATGGTGGGAGGAGTCTAGTGACTCCATACCTTCATCTTCAAGCACTCATGTGAATACCATAGGAATGCATTCACATGATTTTTTTTCCAAATGAACAACTTCATATGCAATATGAAGTTTGAGGAGAATGTCTACACCACAAAAATGAGTGTTCAACGAATAGTGTCATTTGCACAACAACACATCTAGCCTTAAGTGTTCAGTCACAGGATGATGCATTCTACTAGAGGAACATCTGGGGCCGATGTAAACAAGGCCATCTCTATGACCTTGGGGATCCATGCCACTCTATAGAAAAAGGTGACATTCTGCTACAAACACTCATAGTCTTGAATTAAATAGAAGCAAGTAGTCTCCTTCAACAAAATATCTCCTCTTAATATTTTTTTCATACCATGGTTTTATTCGCTCCTTGTAGATTTTCACATTCTCGTAAGAGTCTAGTCTAAGCTCCTCAAGTTCTTGAAAATGTAGAAGACCCTTTTCACCTACTTTCTTCATGTCAAAATTATATGATATTGCATGACTAGAGGGCACCATGAGTGGTGACCCCAGTCATATTGGAAAGCGTAAATTGGCTTGTTAATTATCTTGATTGTGATAATTAGATTGTTATCCATAAATGCAAATTTTTGGTTGTCCCCACATACCAGTATATTTCGATATGCTGACCGACGTTTTGTTTGTCGGCATTTTAGGTACAACCCTAAAATGAACAAACAGTAAAGTGACACATTGTGAAAATAAGAAATAAATTGCAAGGAGGATTAAATAGAGTAGATTCAAGCTTGGATAAATATATTTCCAAAGTTGAAAAGGTATGCATAGTTTTAGTTTAATACCAGATTTCAGTTTAGTTAGTAGAATTTCATAATTATTATTGATTATTTGTCAAACCTTTGATCCGGTTTATTGGGATAATGGCTACGATCTCTTGGTCTCCCTTAAGTCGGGGTTACCGGGAGATGGGGTCGTTACAAGATCGCATATTACGGCAACTCCATCTCATACGTGTGACGTAAAATGAAGAGATGAGAGACATGTAGTTAATACTGAATTTGGAAAAGTGTTTCCATAACTCATTGTGTTAGCACTAGAGCACAGTAACATGTGGGACATGTTTGAAGATCACTATGAATATGATTCAAGGATGATTGGATCGCAATGCAAGTGGGAGTCTGTTGGTATGTATGCCCTGAGAGCCAATCATGGGATGATTGGTGGGATACATTAAGATTGATTTGATAAACATCAAATACAAGCTTCCAATTATTTCTGGTTCAGTCATATGAGATAATGATAGAACAGATTGAATGTCTAGAGAATGACAGTACTCAGTGATGTATTCCTTCAGGTTCAGGACCTGAACGATGAGATCATACGTATGCTAAGAGTTTGTACATTCTTATTATGTCCCTAGTCGGATGTCATTGTGGAAGGTAGATAGACAACAATGACACATAAGACTAGATTGTGGTGTTGGTTGATGGCAGAATCTCATTAGTCATGATATGGAGATATCAAACCAAACACATAGGTACTTGTTAGAGAACAATTTTACCGAAAAGACCCCGTGAGTTTGACACATGGAACCATGACATGGTAGTCACAGTCAATTCTCACAGTGATGGTGGTTAATGTGATTCTTGGACCTGAAATCACTACACTCAACACATGTTGTTGGGTACACTTTGGCATCATCAAACGCAGTCCTGAAACATGGGTTGTTATAAAGGTGATGATTGGGTGGCTTTGACACACGGGGATTTTGAGGGGTGAGTGATAGATATGGGATTTGTCCCTCCTAAGAGAGTTTGATATCCATGGCCACTTGATGAGTAGGATTGAGATAGGAGTGCACGAATGTGTGAATCAGTATGAGATATTGATGTCATACATATCTCCTCCAATATACTCTGAGATCAAGAAAGTGAATGAACATTGACAGGATGACTGTTCCATGCCTTGAGTTCATTCGGGATATAGTGAGAAAGGAATTATACATTCACTGAAACACCATTCACGATTGTAGGATTGAAAGTTGTTCTCCAACTTTCCTTTTCACTTGGGTAGCACTGATGTACGATTAGGCACTGCACTTTGCTTGTGAAGTCATAAGTGTTATGGACTTTCACTGCCAACATGAAATGGACCTGCAGGGTCACACACATAGGATTTAACCTAGAAGAGGGGTTTATCCACATAAAGATGTATAGATTGATTACTAAAGGAGTTTAGTAGTTCAATTAAACACTTAATCAATTGATGGCTCAGTATCATAATGTTCAAGGTGTTGGACTGATTGATTGGAGTATCAGATTGATTGAAACTATAATTGGTTGATTTGCACAAGTCAGCTGCCCCAACCGATCGGCTCATGAGATGAATCGATCGGCTCAGGTTGGTGAACCGATCGGCTCTACTGGTGAGATGTTTGGCTCATGTATCAATGAGATGATCATCTCAATTTTTAAATCAGTCGATTCATGTGACCAACCGAGATCGTTTGGAAAGTCAAAAAAATATTTTGCAAATACAATTTGTTTCACTTGTACAAAATCAATTTGGACAATGATTAATATTTGATTAATCGGAAACAAATATGAAAGTCAATTTGAGTTGGATCAAGACCACAAACCGATCGGCTCAATAGTGAACCGATTGGCTCAGGTGTCCCAACCAATCAGTTCAGGTGTGAACTGATCGGCTCAGGTCCCCAACCGATCAGTTCATGTTTGAAACGATCGGTTCAGGTGGCGCAGTTGGTTTTTTTGTGGAAAATCTCGAACCCTTCTACTCCTATTTAATCCCGCATTGCCCGGGGTAGAGAACCATGTCCCATGACCCTCATATATATAGGGGTATTGGGGGCTTCTCTGGTGAACAACTCAGAACACTAGTTGCTCTGCAAAGTTGTCATTCTCTCTGGTTTTGGTAATCGAGAGAGAGCCCGAGCAAGTGCTACCCGATAAGGGAGGCACAACAAGGGAAAGACAACTGTAGAAAAGCAACTGGTTCCAGGAGAGTGTGTTGGTGACTAGTACGCCAATAGGAGGGTGTGACTCCTTTTGATTCCTTGTGGGACAAGGAGATCGGAGTTCTAGTTGGTCCGTGTGGACTACTTTAGAGGTGGGAGACTTCTACTGCTCGGAGGACAGCTGTCAATCCCGACAGTCCCAGTGAGACCAGGAGCTACACAGACACCGTCCAAGACCAGAGATGAAGACCGTGCAAGATGTGAGGTTATGTCACTGAGCAAGCCTCAGGATAAGGTATGCCTCTACAAACCATCCTTTCTATTGTATAAACATTGACATGATTCCTTTATTTTGGGTTTGGGAAGAAAAATTTTTGTTTCCGCTGTCTTCTCTGCCTCCCCTAAAACCCAACATGAGGACCTTTGAGGTCCTATTTATAGGCTCGGGGCTGTTCCTCATGTTTTTGCTATGAGTTTGCTCCAAATGGTTTAGAGAAACCAGTTTGCTTGAACAGTTTGGAGAAAACAATCTTGGAAACTGTTTGACATCCAAACGGTCTTGGCTTCTATCTGTTTGCTACACCCAAATGGTCTAGAGTCTTATCTTCATACGGTCTTGTAGACCGATCAAATGACCAAACGATCTTGGGAAGGAACTGCCCATACGGTCCTGGAACTTTGCCTCCAAATGGTTTAGTGAAACTGATAGGTGCCAATCCATCTTCGGTGGTAGATGGCCAAACGGTCTTGAAGACTGATGGGATCCAAACGGTCTTCAACATCCAATCGGTCCTTGGTTCAAATGATCTTGAGTCCAAATAGTTTGGAGATGCAAATGGTCTTGAAGAATGTTGGGTTCCAATCGGTCTTGACTCCAACCAGTCTTGAGGACCGAAGAGGCTTGCACGGTCTTGCTGATCCAAACGGTCTTGGAGACCGATTGACATCCAGTTTTGGATCGTTTGCATTCATACAGTCTGCAGATGCACACTAAACAGTCTTCTCTTCATTGATCGGTCTTGGTGCCCGAACGGTCTCACAGGAGACTGGCCTATCAGTCTTGAGACCGTATGCCTCCAAATAGTTTTGAAACTATATGCCTCTAACCGGTCTTGAAACTGAATGGATGACTTGCTGAGTTTGTTTGGGATCGAGACCGTTTGATCAAAATCGTTTGGTCAAGACTAAGGATGAGAGGATCTTGAGTGAATTCCATATGATGGTTGATCCTCATCACTACCTGCAAAAAATAAATATAAATCTAGTTAATAATCTTGATAATTGAATCAATTAAGAAATCTTGCATTTTGTGAGATTTAGGAGATGAAACCAAAAGTATTGAATCAAATTGGTCCCGAAAAGGTGACTGAAAATCATGATGAATATTCATTCATCACCCAGCACCTGCTCGAATGGTCCATGTGAACCAACGGTTTACTAGTGTGAACCAATCATCTCACTGACCATGAGCCAATTGGTTCCCCTAGTGAACTGGTCGGTTGGTGGTCTAGGTTGTGCATAACTTAGTCAATGCAGTTCTCAATCAATCTGACACTCTAATTAATTGGTTCAAGACTTGTGCTTGATGATTCTTAGTCAAGTCTTGGACATTTAATTGAGTACCTAAACATTTTAGTAATCAATATAAACATCATTCATGGATAAACTCCTCTTTCGGGTTTATCCTATGTGTGTGACCCTATAGGTCCCATTTCATGTTGGAAGTGAAAGTCCATAACTCACTTATGACTTCACAAACAAAGAGCAGTTCCTAGTCACACATCAGTGCTACCCAAGTGAAAAGGAAAGTTGGAGAACAACTTTCAATCCTACAATATGTAACTGGTATTACATTGTATGTATAGTTCCTTTATCACTGATATTCGGATTGAACTTGAGGCATGTACTGGTCATCCTCTACAAACATTCAATCCATGTTTCTTGATCTAGAGTAGACAGTCTAAGATATTTGTAAGCTCAATGTCATACATTGACTCACATGCACATGTCCTTGCATTTCTCAGTCTCACTCATCAAGTGGCTAGGATATCGTACTCCCTCAGGAGGGACAAATCCCATATCCATCACTCACAATCAAAACCCCATGTGTCAAAGTCACCCAATCATCACCTTTATAACAATCCATATTTTAGGACTGTGTTTGATGATGTCAAAGTGTACCCAATGACATGTGATGAGTGCAGTGGTTTTAGGTCTAAGAACCACAATCACCACCAATACTATAAGAGCTTATCCTAACTAACCAAGCATGGTTTCCATGCATCACTCTTATGGTGGGTCTATCTGATACACTATTCTCTAACATGTATCTATGTTCTTGGTTTGATTTCACATAGCATGACAAATGAGATTCTGTCATCAACCAACACACACTCTAGTCTTTTGTGTTGTTGATGTCTATGGTTATTTCCACAATAACAACCGACTAGGAACATAACAAGAATGTATACTCTTAACATCCGTATGATCTCATTTTTTAAGTCCTCAACCTGAAGACATACGTCATTGAGTAATACAATTCTTTAAACATCCATCATGTTATACTATTATCTCAAAATAGTTAAAACATATTGACAGAAATTGCCTTTATTATTATTCAAATCATTTACAAAGTATTCCATTACAATCATCATATGACTTGCTCTATGGGCATACATACCAACAACATAGACCATCCAGAACTTCTGTCATTCTTTTGGAACTGACAGGAAGGAGTTAACCCTTTGATGGCAATGTGCTAGCACTGACTTGTTCTCCCTAGATGTGTCTCCTTTTATGGGTAAGACTTTCTTTGGTATCTCACGCTACCGCAATGATGAAAGGACAATGTTTTTCCAGCATTATTTGTGTCTTCTAGAAGTCTTGACTATCCCTCTATTTATAGGAGGGTAAGGACAGGTTTTCAGATCAACTAGGAGTCGAAAAGATGGATTTTTACAATTTTCTATCTTTTGTTGGTCATGAGTCAGTCGACTCACACCCCAAGTTAGTAAAATTGAATGCTTTACTATTCACAAACATATTGGCGATTAATGCAGAAAATGACATCAACATCAATCATTGATCCAATCTTATTGATCATTGAACCGAGCGATTCACATGCTAAACTTGTTGATTTAGACTCCAAGCTAGTCGAGTAACGTTGTAAATTGGTCAATTTATTTCCTAGATCAGCCAATGTTCATCCAATATTATATAAATTGACTCAACACTTGAGTCAGTCGACTCATAGTTCTGATCAGTCAATGTTTAGTCAATTTAGTTTAAATTGAATATCTAAAACTTTAGGAATCAAGTTAAACCTTATTCATGAGTGAACCCCTATTCCATGTGTATCCTATGCGTGTGACCCTATTGGTTCCAAGTTACATGGGAAGTGAATGACTATAACTAATTTATGATATCACAAGCAATGAGTGGTATCTAGCAACAGATCATTGATATCCAAGTAATTGGAAAGTTGGAGAACAACTTCAAGCTACAATCCGTAATTAGTGTTAGTGATCATATAGTTCCTTTGTATCTAATATCAAGATTGAATTCAAGGCATGGAAACATCATCCTCAGGATGTTCAATCCATGTTCCTTGAACTAGAGCATATAGTCTAAGATGCACATGAGCTCACATATCATATATTGATTCACATGAGTATGGCCATACATTTCTCAGTCTTGCTTATGAAGTAGATAAAATATCAACTCTAATAGGAGGGACAGATCCCATATACATCACTCATAGTCCTTCCCCTTGAGTCACAATGTATCTGAGCATCACATTTACAGTAACCCTTATTCAAGGTCACATTGGATGATATCAAAATACATCGAATGACATGTGATGAGTGCAGTGAATTTAGGTGTAAGAACCACAATCATTATCATCACTATGAGAGCTTACTCTGACTACCATTCAATGGTCCCTATGTATCACTCTCAAGGTGGGTCTGTCAATATGTTGTTCTCTAATTAGTACATATATGTTTGGTTTGATATCACATATCATGGATAATAAGATTCTATCATCAACCAACATACACTCTAGTCTTATGTGTGACATAAAAAGAATGTATGTACTCTTATCATTCACATGATACCACTATTTAGGTCCTCATCCTAAAGACATACGTCATCAAGTAACATCATCATTTAGACATCTATTATGTTATACCATTATCTCATAATTGAAAAAAAATATAGATAAAGATCACATTTATTATTAATAAAATCATTTACAATATATGCCACTACAATCATCATATGATTGTCTCTTTGGGCATTCATGCCAATCGTTAGTATATATGAGTCCAATTCAAATTTTCTATCCTCATGCCATTTACCAAATTTTGGTCCCTCCATAGATTATTTTTAGGTGTTTGTCTCATTTTGATCCATTGTTAACAAATCACCATGATGAGTCATGAGAAATCCAAATCTCTTTTCCTCAAGATGAGTCATACATGTCAATGGGGTTCCTATGTTTCTTGATGGGGCATCTTCCACAACAACTTGTAGTGCATCCTCATGTTCCTCCTCAGGTTCATTGTCTGCTTTTGTATCTCAAACTTATTTTAGTTTTATTTTTCCTCAAACATGTTTTTATAGAGATTGATTCTTCCTTAGGGAAGTATCTATTCCAACAGTAAACACTTTGTTCTAAGACAAACTATAGAGTTACTATCCATTGGTTTCTGTAGGATATCCCAAAATTTTCATTTTTCGGGTTTAGTCCCAATTTGACAGGCAATGGACACTCCACCAAAGCTTCACAACCTCGAATCATGCTTAAAAAACATATTGGGACATTTTAGTATTCATATCTAATATGGTGTTTTTGGAACAAATTTAGAACAAACATGGTTAAGTGTAAACATGAAAGGTTCTAGAGAATATCCTAAGAAGTAATTAAAGGTTGAATCATGCTTAACATGGATCACATCATGTCTAATCTATATGTGATTCTTTCTTTCTCTGAAACCATTGTAATGGAATTATAGATGGAGTCAGTTATCATGAATTATAACATTTCCTAAGACGATCCTCAAACTCTTGGAATATATATTTACCACCTCAATCTAATCCATGATTTTTCCCAATTTGGTTATACTTCATGCTTGAATTTCTAGAACGTTTCAAGGGCTTTTAATTTGCAACTTATAAATTTCCACATCTACAAAATCCATTTATAAATATTATACAATATTGAAACCATCCTATACATGTTGTACCAAAAGAATCAAACATATTAATATGCATGATCTCTAGAAATTTAGTTTCTCCTTCATTTCTTCTTTCCATAAAAGGAAACTTTTCCATCTTGCTCAATAGATAATATTCACATGTCCTGAGAGATTCACCATTTGACTCTAAGTATCCACCTACAAAGTTTACAAAGAGTATTTAACTAAAGCCCAAAATGGTTATGCCAAATCAATGTCATACTTGATTCATGTACTCCAAGATTATTAGTATTTTATTATGTACACGTGTATTAAGATTCAATATCATAAGACATTATAAAATACCATATAGGAAGTCTTACAAGTAATTTAACATCAATGTTTCTTCAAGTATAATTACTAACTCTTTCCTGTTAAAACAAGAACTCAATGACATAAGAGTAATATCAAATCTATAATTCTATTATAATCCCCAGAATATAGAGGTAAATATGTGTTTATGAAGTATCAATAGAAAATCTTGCCATACTTTCTTCTTGTATTAACACGTATTCCTTCTCTAATATATGTTTCTATTAATATATTACACATCTAAGAATATCAGTTTGTGGAGCCAACCATCAAGGAAGGCAAGAAGGTCTTCTCGTTCTCAAGCTGGAAGGACCCTAAACCTAGCTGGAAGGAGTTTGTCTCCCTCCAGTTTACAGGGAGAAAGCCCTTCAGGGGCCAAGTTCTCAGATGGATTAAGCGGCGTTGGAGGTCAAGTGCAGAATTCCAGATCATGGCTGAGGAAGTTGAGGGTTTCATCATCAAGCTCCCGACCGATACAGAGTGAGAGAGAATTCTCAATGAAGCTCCCTGGATGCTTGATGGTGCTCTCGTCATCGTGCATCTGTGTCTCCCGGTGAACCCCTTCAACCCCTCTCATTTGCTAAACTTCCAGTGTGATCCAAGATCACTAATCCAGGTGTCCCCTGGATGCTGGACCGATTAGAAGGTACAACTAGTCGTCTTGGCCATCCGGTTGATTTCGACAAGGCGACCTTATCAGCTAATTGCCTCAAAGAGGTTGTAGTGTGTGTGGATCTTGAATCCAGTGCTAGCTTCCCCAAGGAAGTCTTGATCGAGGTAGATGAGATCCCTAAGAAGCTTGGCGTTGAATTCATCTCCAGGCCCCTCCTTTGCTCCAAGTGCAAGCACTTTGGGCATAGATTCACGTCTTGTCCCCTAGAGTCCAGGCGGAAGACGTTGGGCAGTGACTTGCATATCCGGTCAGGGAAACCTGGAGGCCTCCCACCTGTTTGACAAATTGCTACCAAGAGTCATTCTAGTATAACCAATGATATCACTAGGATTCCAAGCAAGATCTAGATACCAGTTGAAGAACCGAATATGCACTGTGACCCATTCTGCTCCCTAGTAGTTGGTTTAGACTTAGAATGGGAACTCACCCTCTCTAATCTAAACATAACTCTACAAAGCAACAAGATTCTTCAGGCATCTGGGATTGCGTTTGGTTATCACAAAGGGTGTGAACCCATGTCAGACGATGAATCCACCAGTTCTTATGAACCTGACCCTGAGGTCCTGGAGTTTAAACTCAGTGAAAGTCTGAAGGTAAGAAAGAAAAAGAAGAAGATAAGGAGAGTTAGAAAAGACGAGATACCTTGGATTGATGACTCTATCTAACCCTCTTACTTTCTTCTTCTATATTTTCTTAATCTAACGCAGTTATGCCTTGAGTTATCCTGCCTTGCTTTGGCTGGTTGTAACTAACTTGATGACAGTACTGCTTTCAGCCTCGACTGAAACACTTGGTTGTTGCTATTTCCGCTATAATTTCAGAAGTGATTTTAGTGTTAGTTGGTTGGTGAGAGTGGATATCTAAATGTCGCCTAAGAAGATGAGAGTTTGACCCCTATTTTCCTATCTGCTTCAGTCTGCCAAAGCCAGGACTTACGTCTTCCCTATGAATGGGTCTTTCTACCCTGTATGGAAGGACCTAGATTTTATATAGTTCTCTGTTTGATCATGGGACATTGAAGACTTGTCGTCTTTCATCAGAACAATCCTCAAACAATGATCTAAGGGGCTCTACATCAGCTGCAAAGGAGGCTCACTTTCTGTGATGGGTTTTTTTGTCAGTGTCTTTTTCTTTCTACTGTAACTAGAACTTTGATGATGGTTGTGTTGTGTCTGTCTCTGGTAGATCGGTATAGCCCCTAAATTTTCCTTGCTCCTAGTCCTAGATAGTATGATGCAAGCCCTGTGTGGTTATGCAATCATAACATAGGTTTCTTCTCTTAGGGGTTTATCCATTGTAATTAAGCCCAATGTTTTTTTGGTTTATATAGAAACATGATTTTTAGCCGACCAAAAATAATAATAATATTAGTCTATATCCACTACACATTCTTAATAAGTAAATGAATTTATCTAAATTATGTAACTACCTAAGGTGGAGATCTCTATCTCCTTACACCTCTAAATTTTCTAAGTAAGATGGAAAACATCTAATGTCAATTATTAATGAAGTTTCCTTATATTCCCACAATTACCTATTTTAGTCTTATCCCTTCTAGTTATATTCTTTGTTCTCATTTTGACCTTCATAATAGAACACGGGCATAACCTTTAAGGGTTGGTATCAGTTGTTCATAAAAAATTGAGATAAAATAGAAATGACCTGACCATGACATCCATTATGACTGAATATCTGACATTCACAACATTTTCATGTTCAAGTCCATGTTCAAATTTTGGCCAAGGGAATCCCATATTTTCTAGGCCCTCCATGAAATCAACCCATTTGGGTATATCATGAACTAATCCAAGTGGTATCATGAGGAAAGCACTTTCCAATACATTAAGCATAAACTCTATCTTGATAACACTTCTCTAGGTCATGTACTAGTCCACTAAATTGTCTCATGAGGTGTATGTTCCCAAGGACTAGACACAATGAGAAGTGGTTCACGTTTTGATTCTACAAAAATACATTAATTTGGAACTTTGATTTAAAAAATTTCTTTGAAGTTAAGGACTTGAATTAGTCTTTACTCACACTATTTTATTTGAAAAAACAGGCCTTCATATTTCCCCCCAAAGTTACATTAAATAAATATCTAATGGTCCAAGGTACATTAATCAACTACGAGTCAACTTTGGCTGGCCACACACAGTTCAATTATTTAGGTAGGACACTTTTTCCAATTGTATCATATTTGACCCTATGATGGATGGGGAACAACCATTGTTAAGTTCCATTATATGTATCACCCCATTCACATATCTCTAGGCTCTTAGTATTAATAATATAATTATTTAATACAAAATCAAATGTCAAAACTAATATTGCAGGTTCCATGCTTTGGCAAACTCAATAATTCACATCACATCTCAACAAAATTGGCAATGCACCTTGCTTTGGGGGGCCACATAATTTAGCAAGGCCTTTATTTATCACATGTTGGAAGAATATTAAGCTTAATACACATTATAAATCACCACATTTATATATTATATAGAGTATATATAAACAAGCACCACATACAATAAAGATTAATGCTCTAATTATGGCCTCCTAGCGCAATCTTTCAAAGATAATGGAAAATTGAGGTAATTTAGTATTTCTTGCTTCACATGCACAAATAAAAAGATTACAAACCCTAATCCTTCGATTCTTAAATCATTAGTGGCCACCATGGTAGGTGCATCATTGTTGATTATTGTTCTACATTCAATCTTCTTTAGGTCTACCATGTTGGATATCATATATCCTAGTCTATTCTAAACTATTAAATTATATGTAAGACTAACCCCAAGTCAACTTGAGGGGAATAAGGTAGAAATCCATACATATGGAATGAATATAAAAGGCACAACATGCAATTCATATTATTAAGTACAAAAATTCAACCAAAAGAAATAAAAAGAAATCGCTTCGGATTTTGTCAATAAACGAGCATAAAAAAGAGAATAAAACTATTTTTAAGTGTCACTTTGAATTTGTATATATAAATATAACATAATCATATCATAATATGATTGCGATGATATTAGTTGGGTCAAGATCATTAACTAGATTTTCATATTAATCATTCATCAGGTGAAACACATGCACAATCATTTTTCACTAAAAAATTTGGTTCCAAATTAAAAAATCCAGCAAAGAGCATTAGACATATCTTTGATACTACAATTGGGTTCTCAAAAGAAAAAAGCATGGCAAAAACATTTTGTTTGGCCATAGTAGGAGGCTCATCTATACTATATCTATCTTGGTGCCTGGGGTCACCACTCATGGTGCCCATGGGTCTACCCATCCTGGGCCTGACCTTTGGCATCATCCATCAGGGTGGCATGTAGGTGCGAGAATACACACTTCTTTATAATTGTGATAATCATAGTGACTTTATAATTTTGCAAGTATGAACATCCAACTGTTTTGGTTGCATTCACTGTGAGGAAACATTTGGAAAACCCTCAGGAAACTAATATGATTATCCATAATTAACCACATACATGTCAGGCAGACTCAGGTGTAGGAATAATCCAAACAAGCAAGTAATCCAGAATCAAGCAAGCAAGCACACAATTCAGTCCTAAAATATACATCCAATATTTTCTATAATGGATCATGGTATTCAAGTCTAATAGGCCTAATCGTGCCCTAGGGTTACTAGCCCCTTTTTAGGGTTTTGACCATAATTAGGGTTTCACTTCACTTTTACTTTATTTTTATTACTTTAAACCCTAATTCTTTAAAATCACTTACAAACCCTAATTATTTCACAAAAGATTCTAAGTTCATCTTTTAGCAACAGGAAACCCTAATTTCATATTATAAGTACTTTTCTTTTCTTTTCCTCTTATTTAGGGTTTCTAAGTATATTAACAACATATTAGGTTTAAAACCCTAAACCTTGCAATTCCATCATCAAAACAGATTAAAATCCATCTTAACCATTAATCAAGTTAATAATGCTTGAATTAACTTATTTGCAAGATTAAATCTATCGTTTATCAACAATTAGGGTTTCTAACCACAAATTAATACTTTTTCCCATCCAAAATAGATACTTTTGCAAAACAATACTGATTTAGGTTCCCAAGATATTTTTAATGTATCCCTCATATTTTTCTAATCATTTTTCATGTATTAACTTTCCTCATCCGAGTTATCTAGCTCAAGATATTCTTTTTATAAGGAAAACCCTTTTATTTGATTTGTTAGCATTTTTTAGAAAAACGTGGATCGTTTGATCCGTGGTCCGCTGATCCACTTTAGGATCCAACGACCAGAATCACGCATGCTAAGTCAATTAGAAACAGGAAAAGGACCAAGCTGACCTTGATCCAGCATCAGGAGGCGATGGGCAAAACTGTAAAAGACCAAAGGTCTTCGTCTTCCACCTTGCGCCAAGCACAGTCGCTCTGATGATCAACTAAGGAGTTGACTCCGGGCTCTAGGTCACCTGCGAGCAAGGAGATAGGTTAGGGAGCTTTGCCTCCCTCCTTTAAAGTCTAATGCAGGTTCAATTGCTTGCCCGAGCCTTGCCAAGGTCGCCCCCTACTCACCGGACTCTGGCAAGGTTTGTTGTGGTGTCGAGGGTATAGGTCAGGGTGAACTAGGCGATCAAAAGTGCGAAGTCGACCCATGCACTCCGCCGTAGAGATTGGAATAGCAAAGAGAGACATTGTTCCCCTCCTTCACCCTCCCCTATATATAGGGTCGAGGTCAAGTTCATGAGTATTGGGCGTTTCCCAAAACAATGACCAAACCTAAACAAAATAGGGATGAATCCCCACAGTTTCCTCTCCTCAGTCCAATGGGACTATCAACAGGCTGTCATATCTTCTAGATCACGAGAAATCAAGATGGGAAATTCTCCATGTAACTTGCAGAGTCCTAGTCTGCTTGGGACTTAGACGATGAGCATCCCACGTTGGGTCAAGATCCAACAGACCTGATTGCTCGCGATCAAACACAAAAGAAAGTATTTTCCTAATTCAGAATAATTCCCAATTTTGAGATAACTTGAAAAATTCGTATCGCCCAAACCATTGCTCCTTTTTAACTCAAATTTTAAGGGAAAGTTTGTCTTGGAATTATCTAGCATTGTACGAAATTTGGGAAACAAATTACAATGGATGAGAAGGCTTCCTTCTCTCCCAAGATATCCATTAATTAATTCAAAATTAATTAGTAATCATTTTCCCATTGCCATTATCTTGTTATCTTGGGTCCCTTAGACCTCAATAAATCCTCAAGGAATGGATTTCCACATTGGGGAATATCTACTTGCTTTTATCCTTTTATTTATGTCTCTTTCACATATTCTCCTTATCTTTTTATTTCTTCATTAAAATATCTCTTTTTGAGGATTTATCTTTATTTCTCTTTTATTTTCCTCATTTGTATTAGGAATCCTTGGGATACGAATTCCACCAAGGATAACTCAGTTATACCTCTTTCCACTTATTTCCCACATTTATCATTGTTTTCTATTTCTTTCTTAATAAAGAAATACTTAATTGATCTTTTCTTTTCTTATTGCATTTTCTTTGCAACTTTGGACTCCTTGGAACCTAAGTAACCCAAGAGGCACAAAAGACAAATTTGAATTATATTATTTTTATGTATTCTAGAGGTTTCTAAATTTTTATTTTCTCCATTTCGTATTAATAATGGAGTTTCTTTTGTCTTTTCCTTGTTATTGGGCCCAATAGCCAATAAAGCCCACAAATAAATCAACAAGGCTATTTTAAACGAAATGCATTGATTCAAATCAAGTGACATCATTATTGGTTCCAATATCTTTAATATGATAAATTACATTTCTCTCCAAAAGAACCCAAAAATTGGAGTTGTAACATCCTTCCCCTCTTATAGGAATTTTGCCCTCAAAATTCCCTCAAGCAAACAAACAAATAGGATAAGCCTTTCTTATGTCCATTAGGGCTCCCATGTGGCTTCACCCTTTCCATGGTGCTTCCCAAGAACCTTCATCATCTCATATTCTTCCATCTGAGTTCTTTCTTACCTTGGTATATTTTACCCTCATAGGTGACTTAAGAAATTTTAGCCTCTCATAAAGCTGAATAGGTTCAGGGCTCAACACATGGCTTGGGTACCTCACATAGTTCTCTAGACCAGACATATGGAACTCATCACACATTACTTATCCTGAAGGGAAAGGTTGAACATAACCTTCTCCACCAATCCATCTCAAATGGACCCAGATATTGGGGACTCAACTTTCTCAGTTGTAGCTTAGAGGGGTTGGATTTTTACATCACATATTCTCCCACAGTGAACTGCATGTCAGTCTGCTTTGCATCAACCCACAACTCATGTCGCCCCTGGGCTCTCTTTCATCCATTGCATGATCAAGCGACTTCATCTGCACACATTGTAGTTCTTTTCTAACCTTCGTGAGGCCTCCTTCACCAACACCATCTTAATGAAGTGGTGATCGATACAACCTCCCTAAAGAACTTCTTGCATCTCGATAAAGTCTATGGTGGTTAACGTCACATCTTAAGAACTGTCTCTTTGTATCACCCTGAATGTGCACACATGCTCTCATCAGACCCTCTAGTCTGGATCATAGTAACCATTAGTATGGGGTACTAAACTATACTAACATCGAGTTCTTCAGGTATCGACTTCCACCTCATGGGAGTGAACGTTTAGGTCATACTCAAGAACTTCTGAACTAGAATCATGGTGTAGTTGAACCATCTTTCTCTCTTAAGTAGTTCAACCAAATTTGTCCCTTGACAACATTCCTCTTTCTCATGTTATCTAGGTAAGGCGATCTACCATAACCCATATTGCATCTTGACCTTCCTTCGTCTAGGGAAGGCTTACCACCACATCCATACTGGTGAATTCCCATTCCCTCTCGGGGACTCTTTATCCTCTATATCACTACATTGGGTTACTGGTGTTTGTGCTTCACCTCTTGACGTGCATGGAGATGAGACACGTGCATATTTGTACACTTTTCACCTTAGGCATAAAAAATACTACTGTAACTTACTATCTTAGTAGTACCACGGTGTATCATGATCCTTTGTATGTCGTGATTTCTCAAGATCAATTCCTCAGAAACCCTAAACCTCTTTAGTCGGGGTCTCATCACCTTCTTTTCCAAAGAAGTGTATCTGATGTTCTACAACCATCCTTTTATCGCATCAAGGCCTAGGCTGGCTAACCAAACAACCAGTAATCTTGTTCAACAAATCTCATTATATCTGAGTGTTAGAAAAACTTATCTCTTTTTCTCAACTTAAGGTTAACCTAACAACCTCAACTTCTTCTAGCTTCCAGCTAAACTAGGCAGCTATATCTCAACCAGAGCATTCATTACCACTTCTTGTCCTTAGGTGTTAGGTAATGTTGAAGTCATACACCTCCATGTATTATACTTATAATATCATCTCAAACTCTAAGTTGGTCTTCATCAAGAAGATCTGAGCTCATCCTAATGGTGATCAAACTCAACCTTGTATCACTTGCAAATTCCACATAGTTCATGATAAAACATCCTCAAAAGATGACTACACTATTCCTCTTAGTGTTTGTAAACCATCCATGCATCATTCACTCCACCAGGGTATGTTATCATCCCTGTCCTCATACCTTGTAGCAACATTCCAACTCACATCATCTTTATCCTTGGTGTATGACATGTGTACTGTCCTATCTCTCACTCCCATAATAAGAGGAAATAAGCATTTGGTTGTAGTCCAAATACAGAGTTCTTCCTGTTCCAATAGTAGAGATGGTACATCCCACCTTGCTAGTACACCTTTAAGTTGAAACGTGCATCTTATGTCTCAACATCACAACCATCTTGATATCAAAATCACTTCCATGGAAACTATCCTCAAACCTACTTGGTCCAAACAAAATCCTTGGTCATCTCCTCTAGGTCTATAGGGTGCTGGCACTTTTGGGGTCATCCCTCTTCCCTCATGCATCCAGAGAGTGCCCTACTCATCGGCCCTTTGGTTCCCATGAAGGTGATCAATCTCCTAACCCATGGACCTCAGACAATTATAGTTGTTACCTCCCAACCCTATGGTCATGTGCAACGAGGGAATTAGGCAACTCCAACTTCCATCGGTCTTATCCCCACCTGACCTTAGGATAGATTTAGGATTCTAACATAGTACATGCCCAACTTAGAACCTTACCCAAGCCTTCATCATCTCTCTCTCTATTTTCATGGGCTGATTTTCATCCCTTCATAGGGGTCATGGCGACCTGCCTACCTTGGTCAGGCCCCATACTGGTTACCTCCATGATAACACACCAACATGCGCTAGAGATGGTTATCTATGGGGCTACAGGTTCATTCTCTTACCATGTACTCTTCACTTAGCATCTCAAGATCCTATTAGACCTCTTTAGGTTACCTCAAAACCAACAAAACTGGTATACACCCTACAAAAGAGTCTTCTCCCAGGATGGGAGGAAACTACAACTCTTGACAACAAGGTCACAACCGTCCTTAGGGTTTACATCCACATGAGCATGCTTAACCCCAGGAAACTACTAAGGCACAAGCAGACCACCTACTAGACCAAGCTAGGTCACACTTGTTTTCATTCCTCAACACTAGATCCAAATCATACCTTTCCATGTCATCAACTTAGCTATGAGGGGTTCATCAAACATACCTTAAACTTAAGGGGTTTATCTGTCCTCTAACCTTGAGGAGTACCATGCTCGAATCTATAGAGACTCAAATCTCATCAAGAGCATCACGTGCACTACTTCCTCTCTTAGGCCTAGGAACCCTAAGTTCACCTTTGGGTGTCCAACTGCATGCTCAACCTCTTAACCATGAACACAACATGTCCACGGTATGTCATGTACTCCCATGAACCTTTTATTCGAGCAACACCTTAGTGTTAAGTCCTCCTCAAGGGCAACCAACAAGGTACAAAGCCTCACAACTTGCTACTTAAACCTCCTCAGGGTCTAAGGCACTCTTTGACTCATGTAATTACGTAAACTCATATACCATAGGTACATAGGTACCAGAAGCATCATCCTCTCTCTACGGTTTGGTTCCTCTAAAGGCAACCAAGATATCATCAGCCTCCAGGGTCAACATGAGGCAACCATTATCATCCACATAGGTCGCATCATCCTCAACCCTCCGCAGTTCCTCATGTCTCGGAATCTAAGCTTCCAACCTTCTTGCTTGAGTCCTACTTTCTCTCTCTAGAGATAACTCCACATCCAACCTTACTACCAGAGGTCCTCTCTCCATGAAGAATCAAGCTCATAGGCATACCTCTACATGGGTGAAACCTGCGCTCAAACTTATGTTTTCTCAAGATCATCCATAACCCTTTATGCTTATTTCATAAGTCGTCCATCATACTCTCCTGGCAAGGGTTTCAACCTACTGTCAGTACTACTGACATACTCTGGGTGTAAGTTATACCCTACTTGCATAAGCCCATAGGGTTCTATAGGTTCTTCTCTAACCCCATCAATGAAGGAGCTATCCATTTTCTCTAACATGCACGACCCTCTCCAGGGTTGGGTCTCTAAAGGTACTAGGTCATATAACCTCTTATGGCATCCCAAAGGCAAGTCCAACCAAACACCCGGTCAACCATGACATCTAACTCATCATGTCATCTCTCTCTCTAACCTTGACTTAGAGTTAGGGATAACATCATCCCTAGAGGATGTGCCAGGCCTCTACTTATGATGCAGGTCTCTACCTCCAAGACTAACTCTTTGAATTTCACTCCATTTCATCAATCTTACTTCATATGTTTTCATTTGAGGTACCCCCAAGACTAGTGTATGCACCATTTGAACAGTCTCGAACTCACCGCCAGCTTTGATCCCAAGATAGATAGAATATTTCATCATCAAAATAGAGAAAACCAAGAAAGAATGGCTCAGGAAGAGGAAATAGCCCAAAGGGTGGCTCAAGCCATCAATGCATAGAGAGAAAGACTCATGCAAGAAGCCAGAGCCGCAGTTCAAGAAGAAATCTTAGCAGCTCAAGCAGCAGCACAAGCAGTAGAACTGTAAAAGGACCTTAAAGAATTCTCTATCCCTAGAGTTGTTGATGTTCATCACCCAGTCCAACCTCCTCCCATCCATGCTCCAAATTTTGAGATACGGGAACATTGGATTACCTTGCTTCAAAACAACCCATTCTATGGTAAACAAGCAGAAGATAGTTAGGAACATCTTCTAAGGTTGTCGATCTATGTGCTATGACAAAGAAAAATGGAGTATCTGACGATGCCATTCGTCTCCATCTCTTCAAGTATTCACTTGATGACAGAGCCATAATTTGGTACAACTCCCTGCAATGTGAACCCATCACTACTTGGGAGTAGCTTCAAAATGCTTTTCTGGAAAAGTTCTATCCTCCTTCTCTCACTTATGAAATTAGGGGTCGTATAACAATGTTCACTCAGGCCCCTGGAGAAACCCTTGCTGAAGCATGGGAAAGATATAAAGAGCTTCTATGAAAGTGTCCACACCATGGCATTCCCAAGAATTAACTCATCGAGATATTCTATAGAGGTGTGGCGATGATATCAAGAGATTCTTAGACTCCTCATCTGAAGGAAACTTCATGTGCCAAAGTTATGACAGTGCATGGAGGGTCATCACCCTGGTAGCTGAGAATCAAGCTAATTGGGGAAGATCTGTAGGAAAAGGAGTGTTGAAGGTAGCTATGGCTGAAGTTATTCCTGAATACAAGTCTATTGCTGAGACCCTCAAACTCTAAGTTGCAAAGCAAGACCATATTGAATCATCTCTTGCCACTTTTGAAAGAAGACATTCACTCCCAAAACCACAAGAACAGAGCAAGTCAGCTTCATTATTCTGTGAAGCATGTAAAGGTACCGATTATTCTACTTTAGCATGCAATGTTCTCTACAATGTTGTTCTAAGCAACACATGTGGACAAGGAGATAATGGTCAAATGGAAAATCTTAGTTGTCAACACCATCCCTGGTCAAGGATATTACAATCTGAGTCAGAACAGGAACCACCCTGGTTTTCAATATGGAAATCCTTTAAGAGCAGAAAACTCATGACAAATTGGATCAAACAATCAACAATGAGGACCACCTGGATTCTAGTATAATCAACAACAAAATTTCGGGAATCAAGGAAATTTTAGGGGCAACTTTCAAAACAGGAACTACAATAATTATCATAACAAATCTTAGTTCCAGAATCCCCACCAAGTCCCCTACCAACAACAATAAGGGAAACAAGACATCCTCATCTCTCCTGATGAGAAGTTGTCGGCAATTGAGAAGATGTTGCAATCACATCAGATAATGATAGCTAACCAACAAGCCCATTAGAAGGCTATTGAATTTCAACTAGCTCAACTTGCAGCTGGCATGAAGCCACCTGTTGGAACATTTGTTGGCCAACCCGAGAACAATCCTAAGCATCCTAAGCAACTTAAGGCTATCACCACCAGGTCTAGAAAAGACTATTCAGATCCCCTTGTCAAGACACCAATGGTTATTACAGACGAGGATGAACCGATGATTGTTCAAGACTCAACAACACCTGAGTCTCAAGAACCAGTGATTGCTAATAAGACAGTCGAGCCAAGTTCTGAAAAACCTACTAATGCAGAACCAGAAACACCAGAGCTAGAAGTACCATTATACAAGCCTCGTATACCTTTCCCAGCTCATTTAAGGCAGACAAAGCCTTGACACTCGATTCAACAAGTTCAAAGAAGCTATGAAGAAACTTCATGTTGATATACCCTTTCTTGATTCCCTGGCTGAAATACCAACATGGATGAAGTATTTGAAGTCACTTCTCACCAAGAAATATATAACTGAGGAATATAAGATAGTCAAGTTAGCAACAACTACTTCAGACATCATCCAGAGTAAGATGCCCAAGAATTAGAAAGATCCAGGATCTTTTGGGATATCTTTCCATATCAGTGATTCTTCATGTAAGAAAGGATTAGCATATCTTGGTGCTAGCATTTCCATCATGCCACTTAGCCTTTGCAAGAGGCTAGGGTTTTCTGAACTGCTCCCAACCGGCATGACAATACAACTTGCAAATAACACTATGACTCTACCTTTAGGAATCATTGAGGATGTACCTGTCAAGGTAGGCAAAGATTCTTATGTCCCGTGTGACTTTGTCATCATGGACATAAATGAAGACGCTATATACCCTCTCATCTTTAGATGATCTTTCCTCACCACTGCAAGAGCTCTGATCGACGTTGAAGCAGGAACTTTGCTGCTCATATTAGGTAAAGAAACTCTCGAATTCAAGGTTTTTGAAAGCATGTGAAGGCCAACCATGCAAGAGCAAGTATACTTGATTGAGTGCGTAGAGTATATGTCACTCCTAACACAGGAGGATTATGAACAAGAAGACCCTTTAGGGATGACCCTCACCAATCTGAATGCAGAAAGTTCAGATGACCAACAAGTGAAAAGTTGTGTTTTCCACCTCGATACTGTTGAAGAAGATCCTGAAGCCAAGATTGAGGAACGAAAAGCAGTGGATGTTACTGAAGAAGCATGTGAAAAGCCACAAGCTCCTGAAATGAAGCCCCGACTGAAAGGATTGAAATACGTGTTTCTAGATGAACTCAAGATTTGCCCAGTCATCATAAATTCAGATCTAACGACGGAACAAGAAGACAAACTTTTGAAGGAATTGAAGGAAAGAAGAAAAGCAATCGGCTACAAGATGAGCGACCTCACTGGGGTTAGTCAAGCGCTGTGCATGCACAAAATCCCCATGATGGAAGATCACAAGCCAACTATTGAACATCAACACAAATTGAATACAAATATGAAGTAGTCCATCTTGAAGTCATTAAACTGCTCATTGCTGGGATAATCTATCCGATATTGGATTCACCATGGGTGAGTCCCGTGCATGTGGTCCCGAAGAAAGGTGGAACTACTGTGATACGAAATGAAAACAATGAACTCATACCCACTCAAACCATTACAGGGTGGAGGATGTGCATTTATTATAGAAAGTTAAACAAGGCAACTCGAAAGGATCATTTCCCAATGCCATTTCTTGATCAAGTATTAGAACGGTTGGCTCATCAAGAATATTTCTGTTATCTCAATGGTTACTCTAGATTCTATCAAATACCCATACATCCAGTTGACCAAGAGAAAACTACTTTCACTTGCCCATTCAGAACATACGCATTTAGAAGAATGTCGTTCGACCTCTGTAATGCACCTACAACCTTCCAGCGTTCCATGGTTTCCATATTCGCTGGTCTCACTGAAACAATTATGGAAGTTTTTATGGATGATTTTTATGTATATGGAGATTCATTTGACTCATGCCTAAAACACCTCTCCATTGTCATCAAATAGTGTGACGAAGCACATCTTCTGTTAAACTGGGAGAAGTGTCACTTTATGGTAAAGGAAGGCATTATCCTCGACCATAGGGTCAGTAATCGAGGAATTGAAGTAGAAAAGGCCAAGATCGAAGTGATTTCCAAGCTCTCTGTCCCAATCAATGTAAGGGAGGTTCACGTATTCCTAGGTCATGTAGGCTTCTACAGACGGTTTATAAAGGACTTCTCAAAGATAACCAAGTCGATGAAAATTTTGTTACTAAAGGATGCTGAATTCAATTTTGACAAAGAATGTGTTAAAAGTTTCAACAAACTAAAGCATGCCCTTACAACCACACCCATCATCAGAGCTCCGGATTGGGACCATCCTTTTGAAATTATGTGTGATGCAAGCGATTATGCAGTGGGTGATGTCTTGGGTCAATATATAGAAAAGAAACACTATGTGATCTACTATGCATCGAAGACACTTTCTGAAGCTTAGAGGAATTATGCCACTACTGAAAAAGAACTTCTAGCAGTCATGTATGCCTTTGACTAGTTCATATCCTACCTAATTGGTTCGAAGGTCATCGTCTACACGGATCATGCTTCTATCCATTACCTTCTGGCAAAGAAAGATGCAAAACCTAGACTAATTAGATGGATTCTCCTCTTACAAGAATTTGATCTTAAAATAAGAGATAAAAAGGGTACAAAGAATGTGGTACAAGACCACCTCAGTCGCATCCACACTCAGAATATTGAGAATATTCCGATTAATGACTCCCTTCCAGATGACCAACTAATGAAGGTCTTAGAAGCTACACCATGGTACTCAAATTATGTGAACTACCTTGTTGCTGGGGTTATCCATCCTGAATGCACCGAAAATGCACTAAAGAAATTTATGCATGATGTGAAACAATACTACTGGGATGAGTCGTACCTTTTTAAACTATGTGTTGATGGTCTATACAGACAGTGTATGGCTGAGGAAGAAGCTCAACTTATCTTGGAGCAATGTCACTTCAGACCAGTTGGAGGACATATGAGCTCTAAAAAGACTGCCTTGAAGGTTTCGCAATGTGGATTCTTTTGGCCAACCATATCCAAAGATTCCCATGACTTTGTCTTATCATGTGACAAATGTCAAAGATCAGGCAACATAACAAAGAGAGATGAGATGTCGCTGAACCTGTGGCAAGAAGTAGAGATATTTGATGTTTGGGGAGTGGACTACATGGGTCCATTCCCATCTTCTCATGGATTTCCATACATCCTCGTGGCGGTGTACTACATCTCAAAATGGGTTGAAGCCATACCAACCGTCACTAGTGATTCTAAACCTATCATCAAGATGTTCAAAGATATCATTTTCCCCTGATTCAGAGTTCCACGCATTATGATTTCCGATGGAGTTTCTCATTTCCTAGAAAGACGTTTTGAAGCATTGCTGAGGAAATATGGTGTAACTCGCAAAGTAGCCTCACCCTACCATCCAAAAACTAGTGGACAGGTAGAGGTTTCTAACCATCAACTCAAGGCTATTTTGGAAAAGACAGTAAGCCGCAATCGGAAAGATTGGTCAGTAAAAATCAATAACGCCTTGTGGGCCTACCAAACTTCCCTCATTATTCAAAGCAGATCCTCATCAAAGGACCACTTTTTGAAAACTAGTCTTTTGTCATCTTGTGAAGCTTATGAATCCTAACATCATGATCTTTATGTAAAAATGGCAAGTGTCTATCGAACTGATAGGGATCAAATACATTGTGCTTCCTAACTGACTAGTAGAACAACAACAAGTTGTAAATCAAGTTGAGCAGAGTACCACTGGATCCCCATCAAGTCATTATTTGGGCAGAGTACGATAAAGAGAATGACCTGGTGCACCGAATTGTAAATCAAGTTGCACTCTGATCTGAACTCTCTTCTACACTTCTTCTATCATTTTCGTACCCCTCCATTCATCAAAAAGAAACAAAATAGCCAAAATAGTGCCAAACCATAAGTTCGGGGTGGCACACCACTTCCCTCTATATCCTCTTCTTCCATACCCCTCGCAATTTAATAAGGGTGTACCACTAAGAAAAGATGCCAATGTGCACACAAAAAGAAAATGCAATCTTGAGTCGAATAGAGGAGAGATTCGCACAAAAAATGCAATGAATGTAATTGCAATCATAAAATAAGAATATAAAGTCGAATAGATGAGATATTTAATTCTTCCTTCCATACCACCCTTCACTCTGTTTTCTACCTAAAGGCACAATGAATGCCTCTGCTATCATAAAAAACACCAGTGTTAGATCAGATGCACACTTGTTGTTCTGTGGGTATCTCTGGACTCTTACAAAACTCTTTGACATGCTTGTTGTTGAAAAAGTGAAGAGGAAGTGAAGTTGGAAAGAAAACTTAGGAACGAAGATATGGTAAAATGTGTTCAGTGGTTTTAGGAAGTTGAGATGCTTAGTCATACTGAGTACAAAAGAAAACAATCGTGATGTGAAAAGGAGGCAATCACATGATCAGAAAATATTCATTTGGCGATTGTTTCAGATTTTGTGTTACTTGAGGACGAGCAACATTTAAGTTTGGGGTGTTTTGATGAATGCATATTCATCTTGATTTTTAGTCACCTATTCAGGACCAATTTGATTCAATACTTTTGGTTTCATCTCCTAAATCTCACAAAATGCAAGATTTCTTAATTGATTCAATTATCAAGATTATTAACTAGATTTATATTAATTTTGTGCAGGTAGTGATGAGGATCAACCATCATATGAATTTCACTCAAGATCCTCTCATCCTTGGTCTTGACCAAATGGTTTTGACCAAACGGTCTCGATCCTAAACGATCTCAACCAGTCATCCATTTGGTTTCAAGACCAGTTAGAGGCATATGATTTCAAAACCATTTGGAGCCATACGGTCTCAAGACCAATAGGCCAGTCTCTCGTGAGACCGTTCGGGTGCCAAGACTGATCAATGAAGCAAAGACCGTTTGGTGCACATCTGCAGACAATATGAACGCAAATAATCCAAAACCACTTGGATGTCAATCGGTCTCCAAGACCATTTGGATCAGCAAGACCGTGCAAGCCTCATCGGTCCTCAAGACCGGTTGGAGTCAAGACCGATTGGAACCCAACGGTCTTCAAGACCATTTGCATCTCCAAACCATATGGACTCAAGACCGTTTGGACCAAGGACCAATTGGATGTTGAAGACTGTTTGGATCCCATCAGTCTAAAAGACTATTTTCATCTCAAGACCGTTTGGCCAGCTACCGCCGAAGATCGATGGGCACCTATCGGTTTCACTAAACTGTTTGGAGGCAAAGTTCTAGGACCGTATGGGCAGTTCCTTCCCAAGACCGTTTGGTCATTTGATCGGTCTGCAAGACCGTATGAAGATAGGACTCCAGACTATTTGGGCATAGCAAACTGATAGAAGACAAGACCGTTTGGATGTCAAATGATCTCCAAGACTGCTTTCTCCAAACCGTTCAAGCAAACAGGTTGCTCTAAACTGTTAGGAGCAAACTCATCAAAACATGAGGACCAACCTTGATCCTACAAATAGGACCTCAAGGGTCCTCATTTAGGCATCGATTCTAGGATGTCGAAAGGCTGCTTGAGCAAGGATCAGTCTCCCTTCCACACTGCCACCACTTCCGCATCTTCAGCCATTGCCACGCCGCCCACACCTCCTCCTAGTGCAAGGAAGGAGGCTGAGAAGAGAAAGAAGGTGGAGAAGAAGGTCTGCCCAACCCGCCTTGGTGGTTCTTCCTCCTCATCCAGATCTACCCCGACATGACGTAGAAGACCGCATCATCTTTATCGAGCTGTGACTACCTACTACATCATGCTCATGGCGGAATCTTCCTTCTCTCTTATTCTTCTTGTTTCTCACACAATGAGCGAGTAGTCACTTTTCACTGGGGTGCGGGGACTAGCCCCGCTGCCCATGCTTTCATGTCTTTTCATTTAACATTCTAAGGCAATGTATATAACATTCCATTTCGTTTCTAATTGTTCATGCTTGTAGTTTGACTACCTACTTGCTTTCATCTTGTTCTTCCCTATGTTGTGAGTGCTTCCATATGTAGGATAGAATGTCAATTAATGAGGTAGACTCCTTGACGAGAAATCCGATAGGGTTCCTTGAGGTCGTAAGTGTGTGACCCGTGAGGGGATGAGCCATCTAACCTATGGTGACGCTTCTGTGGTCTAAACATCCCTGAGGGAGGACCACAGCCTTAGTTGGATGTTATATCTTCTTGTTAATCGTCGATGTTTGCTTGCAAACTTATCTCCTACATGCTTGTCAATTAGCGCAGTTGACTCCCGGACTAGAAATAGAATGGGGTTCCTTGAGGTCGTAAGTGTATGATCTGTGACGGGACGAGCCATCTAGCCCATGGTGACGCTTCTGTCATCTAAACATACCTCAGGGAGGACCACAGCCTTAGTTGGATGTTGTATCTTCAGAACCGTAAGTGCATGATCCGGACGGCGATGAGAAATTGGATGCCTAAGAGGATGCTTACGCGGGCCTAAACATCCCTTTGGGAGGGTTCACAGTAGTTCCATTTGGATAGTTAGATGCTTGCCTAGATGTTATGTGTTTGGATGTGTTTTCATGTGCACTGGTGGTGAAACTCGATACCATCCCAATGATTCCATATCATTTAATCTAAACAAACTTTCATTTTGCTCGTTTACTTTCCTGCAATTAGTTTAATTAACCTCAACCAAATCAATCATTCTAAATATTAGTCTCACTTGAGATAGATTTGACTGACAAAGATTCTTAAAAATGTTGTCCTTTGGGATTCGATCCTTAACTATACTGTGATAAGACCTGTCTGCTTGAGGGTGGTATTATTGCTCGAGGTTTTGGTAAAAGCTCGGGGATTTCAACCCCGAGTGAATTTGTTAGTGCAATATTTGCCACGTCATTGGGTTTCCCTGTTTGTGAGAATAGATTTTCATCTCACTAGTTCAATTTGATTGGGACAAGAATGAATCTTTGCATTAATTAGAAACAAATAAGGAAAGTCAATTGTGGGCAAGTCTGGGAAGTGAAATGACCAGTTCACTAAGTGAATTGACCGGTTCACACTCCCAACTGACTGGTTCAAAAGTGAACCAATCGACTCACTTTCCCAAATGACCAGTTGGGTTGTGAAATGATCAGTTCGTCTGTCATAGTACAATCAGTTCATGGAAATTCCTGACCCTTCTACTCCCGCACAGAATGGGAACCCTAACTCTGCCCTCTATTATAAATAGAAGGGTACACGTGGCTTCTCAAAATAGAAAACTCAGAACATCAGTTTCTCTACAAAGTTGTTGTCCTCTCTGGTTGTGGTAACCGAAAGAGCCCAAGAAAGTTCTACCCATCCATGGAGGAACAACAAGGGAAAGACAACTATAGAAAAGCAACTGATTGTGGGAGAGTGTGTCGGTAACTAGTACACTGACAGAGGGGTACGACTCCTTCTTATGTCCTTTAGGATAGGATGACTAGAGTTCTCGGTAGTCTGTGTGGACTATCAATAGAGGCGAGATACTTCTGTCGCTCAGGAGGACGATTGTCAACTACAGTCTGGGTCTACACTAAGAGATGCACAAACACCGTCAAAGACTAGGTGGTTGAAGACCGCACTAGCTGCAAGGTATTGTCACTGAGCAAGCCTCAGGACCAGGTATATCTTGCTAAACCATCTTTCCTATTACATAGTTGTTGATTTGATTTGCTGGTTATGGGTTTGTGGTAAGATAAAAAAAAAAATTTCGCTGCATGTTTTGTCCCACAAAACCCAACAGTGGTATCAGAGCCAACATGTTATGTTTTAGGATTAATCAATATGATCAGATTTTGGTTTTTTGACATTTATTTGTTGCATGCGATGTGAATACTTTAATTGGCTAATGTGCATATCTAATTAAACACCACAAATCCCTATATGCATATATGATATGGTATATATATGCAATCGATACGCGTCGCCCCAAAATGATTTTGATTGTGGCGTGGTTATGGCCTATAAACCCTATGTGTGTGCATGGTTGGTTGTGGTTGTTTGCATCTCGATCTGCATACCGAGTCCTTTCTCCTTTTCTCGATGTAACTTGAGATAACTCGAGTCTTCTCTTCTACCTTTTCTCCCCCTAAATGTAACTCGGGGTTTCCCAAAGAGATATGTAAAGTAGGATAGTTTATTTCCTGTTATGTCAAATAATGGTGAGCACCCAGATGAGTGTTTGGAGGACCGCGATGATTGTCTCATGGAGTGAGATGATGGACTGGTGGATCAAGTAAAATTGTCTCATGGAGAGAGATGAGTGGATGGTGGCCTAACGAGGTGCATGACGACCTGATAGACCGATCGCCTGGATGATCCAGATGATTGGTTAGTGACATCCAACCGACTGACTAGGAGATGAGATGATTAGTCATGGGATGAGTTGATCAACCCGGAACGTCTAAATCACATGACTTCATCTTTTACAGGTTGTTGCATATGATTTAGACCTAGATGACCATAATTCCTTATGGCTCAAGGAATTACAATAGGATGGCCATAATTATCTCTTTATCACTTTGCATGTTTTATTGTGGGATATAACATGTATATGATACATACTATATATGTAGCAATTGGATATGTATATGTATATAAATACCAAACCCCTCATGGTAATATTAAGTCTTAGATGCCTTCTATTAGTGACAAACATGAAAAGCTTGATCGACAAGTGTAGGCATACCAAGGGTGGTGTGCTTTCGATCTCATGGAAGTGTGATTGTAGTTGTGTGGGCCCGCCAAGTGGGGTGCACTTCTCTCATGTTGGCTTTTGGTACAAACTTGACTAAGTGGTCTTAATGGGATTAAGAACTTAGAGGCATGGATATGACTATGGCAAGGAGTTGCACATATCATCTATCCAAGAGTTTCATATGATTCAACTGGTAAATGTTACCTACCTTAATAATTGATTATGGACCATGGCATTGGCCGGGTAATAATTCAATTGTTTTGGATCTTGTCTCACTAGAAGGTTGTACACTACATTTTTCTGAATTGATGGTGAGGGCTACCAATTAGATCAAAATAGTGGGATCAATAATTAGTTAAAGGACTAATTAATTTTGTCAAGTTTACTCAAATCAAATCAAAAGGAGTTTTGACAAAATGCAAAAGTTTTCACTTGTAGAATCGAATGGCAAAGAAATCATCTTTTAAATTGGGCAAATTAATTGAGATAAATTTCCATAACTGGTTAAGGACTATGAGAAGTGTTATGCATAATCCTAAGATACCAGGGGCCTTTGAATCTGCTCTATGTATGCTTAAGGCGTTGTTTGAGGAAAAAAAGAACAAGGATAGTTCCATGATAGTACTCAGTGGAATGGAATCCAAGGACACATGCAAGTGAGAGAAGTGTTCTCTCTCCAAGCTAAAGTCCAAATCTTTTGTGCTCAAAACATGGAGAGGATTAAGGGAATCATGGAAGATGAAGCAAGAGATAGAGATCTCTACTTCAGGTGTATACATGATTGGGATTAACTTTACTACTTCATCATCATGGGTACTTGATACTGGATGTGGATCACACATTTGTTCAAATGTGAAGGATCTGAAAAGAAGTAGGCCTTTAGGGAAAGGTAAGGTCAAGCTATGTGTTGCTAATGGAGCAAGAGTTTCTGCCAGTTCTGTAGGAACCTATGAGTTATCTCTACCAAGTGAGCTGATAATAGAGTTACAAAACTACTATTATGTACATGCCGTAAATAGGAATACCATTTTTGTATCTTGTTTGGATAAGGATGGATTTGAATTTCTTATTAAGAATGAAAAATGTTTCATTTCTAAAGATGGGATCTTTTATGGCAGTGCCCCAATGTCTTATGGTCTATACTTGATAGATCTACAGACAAGTGTATACAATGTAAATACCAAAAGACAAAAAACTCAATGACTCAAATAAAACATACCTTTGGCATTGTCGTCTAGCGCCCATAAATGAGAATTGCATATCCAGACTCCATAAGGATGGTTATATAGACTCTTTTGATTATGAATCAATAGAGACATGTGAATCTTATTTGTTGGGCAAGATGACCAAGACTCCCTTTTCATGTAAAGGTGAGAGAACTAGAGATCTATTAGGACTCATACATATTGATGTATGTGGGCCTTTTAGAACAAGTGCTAGAGGTGGGTATCAGTACTTCAATACCTTCATTGATGACTTCAGTAGGTATGTCTATGTTTACCTGATGAAACATAAGTCAGAAACTCTTGAAAGGTTCAAGGCTTTCATGAATGAAGTACAGAACTAGCTTGGAAAAAGTATGAATGCACTTCAATCCAATCGAGGTGGAGAATACTTAAGCCAAGAGTTTGAGAACCTTCTGAGAGTCTGTGGTATTATATCACAATGGTCTCCACCTAGAACACCACAACATAATGGTGTATCAAAGAGAAGGAATCACACATTACTAGATATGGTGCAGTCTATGATGAGTTTTGTCAATCTTCCAACTTCTTTTTGGGGTCATGCTCTTACAACAGTCACATTTACACTTAACCATGTACCATCTAAATCGGTCCAAAAGACACCATATGAGATATGGCATGGGAAGCTCCTATTGTGTCTTCTATGAAGATTTGGGGTTGTGAAGCTTATGTCAGGAAAATGTTTTCTAAAAAGCTTGGACCCAAATCAGATAAATGTTATTTTGTTGGATACCCTTTGGAGACCAAAGGATATTACTTTTATTCCCAATCTAGCAATAAAGTGTTTGTTGCCAGAGATGTTGTATTCCTTGAAAAGGAATTTATTTCCAAAGGAAACAGTGGGAGGAAAGTAGAGCTTGAAGAGGTTTAAGACCAACAAGAAAACATTTAACGTATAGATGTATAAGAGGAACATAGAGATTCACAAGTGGTTGGGGAATCTCAGTCTCCTCAAGTAACACAGGGACCTCATAGATCTAGTAGGACACACCTTGAGCCTGAATGATTTGAATATCTTTTGACTCAAGAAGGAGATGAGTTGGTCATATATGATGAGCCAACTACCTATCTAGAAGCTACAGAGGGACCAAATTCTGATAAATGGCTTGAGGCAATGAATTCTGAGATGGAATCCATTTATACCAATAAGGTATGGACCTTGGTGGATCCACCTGAAGGGGTAAAACCCTTAGGGTGCAAATGGGTCTTCAAGAAGAATACTTACATGGATGGCAATGTGCAAACTTATACAGGAAAATTGGTTGCAAAGGGTTTCAGACAAGTTCAATGTGTTGACTATGACGAAACCTTTTCTCCAGTTTCCATGATTAAGTCCATCAGGATCATGCTTGTTATTGTGGCCTACTATGACTATGAGATTTGGTAGATGGATGTCAAAACCACAGTCCTTAATGGGAATATTGTGGAGGATGTGTACATGACATAGCCTGAAGGTTTTATAAATCCAAAGACTACAAATAAAGTTTGTAAGATGTAAAGGTCAATCTTTGGATTGAAGCAAGCATATAGAAGCTAGAATCTTCATTTTGGTGAAGCAGTCAAAGAGTTTGGCTTTATTCAGAATGAAGATGAACCTTATGTGTATAAGAAGGTTAGTGGGAGAATGACTACACTCCTCATATTATATGTAGATGACATACTACTGATGGGGAATGACATCCCAACTTTATAGAAGGTAAAGACATGGCTTGGAAATACATTCTCAATGAAGGACTTGGGAGAAGCATCCTATATCTTAGGAATTATGACCTATAGAGATAGATCTAGAAGGATTCTTAGACTAAGTCAGAGCACATACATTGACAAAGTGTTGAAGAGGTTCAGCATGGAGAACTCAAAGAGAGGAAACATACCCATGGTGCATGGAGTTACCGTCTCTAGAGCTCAATGTCCCAGATCTTGTGAAGAGATGGAATGCATGAATGGGATTTCATATGCATCAAGCATTGGATCCATCATGTATGTAATGTTGTGCACCCATACTAATGTCACGTATGCACTCAACATGACGAGAAGGTACCAGTCAAATCCCAGAGATGCTCACTGGATAGCCGTAAAGAACATCCTAAAGTACTTGAGAAGGACTGAGGATCAGTTCATCATTTACGGCGGTGAGGAAGAGTTGGTGGTAAAGGGTTATACTAATGCAAGCTTGTAAACTGATAAAGATGATTACAGATCACAGTCAGGATTTGTATTTTTCCTTAACAATGGAGTTGTGAGCCAGAAGAATTCCAAGCAAGAGACAATTGTGGATTCTACTACAAAGGTCGAGTATATTGCTACATCCCATGCAGCAAAGGAGGTTGTGTGGATCAATAAGTTCATCTCTGAACTTGGGGTGGTTTCTAGCAACTGTGATGCAATTGAGTTTTATTGTGACAACAATGGAGCTATTTCTCAAGTTAAAGAACCCAGATCACATCAGTGGTCCAAGCACATACTGAGGTGATTCCATCTCATACAAGAGATCATACAGTAAGGAGATGTGAAGATTTGCAGAGTACCAACTGAAGATAATATTGTTGATCCCCTAATGAAGGAACTTTCACAACAGAAGCATGACGATCATGCTAGGTCACAAGGATTGAGGTTCCTGGGTGATTGGATCTAAGTTCAAGTGGGAGTATGTTGGTATGTATGCCCATAGATAAAGTCTTATGATGATTGTAATGGCATACTTTGTAAATGATTTGAATAATAATAAAGGCAATTTCCGTCTATATGTTTTAACTATTTTCAGATAGTAGTATAACATGATAGATGTCTAAAGAATTGTATTACTCAATGATGTATGTCTTTGGGTTGAGGACCTGAACAATGATATCATACGGATGTTAAGAGTATGCATTCTTGTTATGTCCCTAATCAGTTGTTATTGTATAAATAACCATACACATCAATAACACAAAAGACTAGATTGTGTGTTGGTCGATGATAAAATCTCATTTGTCATGATATGTGATATCAAACCAAGCACATAGATACATGTTAGGGAATAGTGTATCAGACAGACCCACCATAAGAGTGATGCATGGAAACCACGCTTGGTTAGTCAGGATCTGCTCTTATAGTATTGGTGGTGATTGTGGTTCTTAGGCCTGAAATCACTGCACTCATCACATGTCATTGGGTACACTTTGACATCATCAAATGTAGTCCTAAAATATGGATTGTTATAAAGGTGATGATTGGGTGACTTTGACACATGGGGTTTTGACTATGAGTCATGGATATGGGATTTTTCCCTCATGAGGGAGTATGATATCTTAGCCACTTGATGAGTGAGATTGAGAAATGCATGTCCATGCGCATGTGAGTCAATGTATGACATTGAGCTTACAAATATCTTAGATAGTCTACTCTAGATCAAGAAACATGGATTGAATGTTTGTAGAGGATGACAAGTCCATGCCTCAAGTTCAATCTGGATATCAATGAAAAAGGAACTATACATACACTATAACACCAATTACAGATTGTAGGATTGAAAGTTGTTCTCCAACTTTCCATTTCACTTGGGTAGCACTGATGTGTGACTAGGCACCGCTCGTTGTTTGTGAAGTCATAAGTGAGTTATGGACTTTCACTGGCAACGTGAAATGGGACCTATAGGGTCACACACATAGGATTAACCTAGAAGAGGAGTTTATCCATGAATGATGTTTAGATTGATTACTAAAGTATTTAGGTACTAAATTAAATGTTCAATCAATAGACTTGACTCAGAATCATCAACTTCAAGTGTTGAACCAATTGATTACAGTGTCAGATTGATTGAGAACTGCATTGATAGACTTTTGCACAACCTGGACCACCAATCGACCGGTTCACTGGGGGGAACCAATCGGCTCATGGTCAGTGAGATGACCGGTTCACACTAGTAAAATGATCGGTTCACATGTACCAACAGAGTAGGTGTTGGGTTTCCCAGTTTGTGAGAAAAGATTTTGTTTCACTTGTTCAATTTGATTGGGACAAGAATTAATCATTGCATTTATTAGAAATGAATAAGGAAAGTCAATTATGGGCAAGTATGGGAAGTGAAACAAACAATTCACACTCCCAATTCACTAGTTCAAAAGTGAACTGATTGTCTCACTTTCCCAAAAAACAGGTTGAGTTGTGAAACGACTGGTTTGTTTGTCGTAGTACAATCAGTTCATGGAAATTCTGGACCCTTGTACTCCCACACAGACTGGGAATACTGAACCTACCCTCTACAATAAATAGAGGGGTACATGGGGCTTCTCATAATAGACAATTCAGAACATCAGCTACTTTGCAAAGTTGTTGTCCTCTCTGGTTGTGGTAACTGAGAGAGCCCAAGCAAGCTCTACCCGTCTAGGGAGGAACAACAAGGGAAAGACAACTACAGAAAAGCAACTGTTTGTGGGAGAGTGTGTCAGTGACTAGTACATTGATAGAGGGAGACGAATCCTTCTATTGTCCTTCAGGAATGGATGACTAGAGTTCCCGGTAGTCCGTTTGGACAATATATAGAGGAAGGAGATTTCTGTTACTCAGGATGACAAATGTCAACCATAGTCTGTGTCTACTCCAAGAGCTGCACAGACACCATCAAAGACTAGGTGGTTGAAGACCACACTAGCTGTGAGGTATTATCACTGAGCAAGCCTCAGGACTAGGTATATCTCACTAAACTATCTTTCCTATTATATAGTTGTTGATGCGATCTACTGGTTATGGGTTTGTGGCAAGATAATTTGTTTCCACTATCTATTCCCTCCCACGAAACCCAACATATATGGACTAAGTAGAGGCATGGAGGTCATTGCCAAGTTCTAGGAGAATGTCATCAACCACCATCCATTGTGCTACACTAGGAGGTTGTCACTGACAACCATCTAGGTGTTGCTTGCAAAAAAGCACTCCATTGCAAGGATAGTCACTAGACTTGCTCTAGGACCAGGTATATGCCTTACAAACCTTCCTTCCTAATCCATAGTTTCTTATGTGATCCGATGTTCATGAAGAATATGGAAAGAAATTTTTTTGTTTTTGCTGTCATCTCTGTCACCATATGTCCCTACAGTGGTATCAGATCACGGTCAATTTATTATGTTTTGGGATTTAATTGATATGATCGATGTTTGTGTTATCATTTATTTATTACATGAAATTTGAATATGTGAATGATTACTATACATATATGATTAAATAACACATATGATCCCAATTTATATATATGATATAATATATATATGCAATTTATACGCATCGCCCTAAAATTGTTTTGATGGTGGGTTTAAGTGTGGTTTTGTCCAATACCCCCAGGATATGTGTGCATGGTTGTATGGTTTTTCTTCGTGCCTTTTAAATTTGTTTTGCATATGGAGCCGCTCTCTCTCTCTTCATATGTAAGTTAATGCTTTCCTTCCTATATTCCCCTCGAATGTAACTCAAGGTATCAATTTTACAATGTAATAAGTTAAATAGGAATAGGATTCATGTTTTGGAAAAAGAAGGAATTATGCACCAGACGAGTCGACCAACTTAAAGTCAAACAATCGACTTGAGTAACAAGGCGGTCATATGATAGGAGGAGTCAATCGATCGACTGGTGGCCCAATCGATCGACTGGAGGAGTCTAGACACCACTTGAGCCATAACCTAGTCAACCAATCCAAGAGACTAGTCAACTGACCTGAAGGCCAACCGATCATCTCAAGGGTTGTATCGATCGACCAAGATGGTTCCAGCATAGATTTTCTGCATATACAGATTGCTACATATGATGTGGACCTTAGGAGGTAGCAATTATTTATGGATCGAATCAATGCATTAGTGTGGCCATAACCATCTCTCATATTTTGCAATTGCATGTTTTTTTTGTAGATATAGTATGTATATGATGCATATTATTACTATGTGGTGATTTGATATGTATATGTATTTATGTAAATATAAATCCCTCAATTCAATATTAAGTCTTAGATGCTTTCCATAAGCAACACATATTAAAATCTTGATCGATTAAGTGTGGGCACACCAAGCGTGGTGTGTCATCTATCTCATGGAAGTGTGATGGTAGTTAGTGGGTCTGCCAAGCAGGGTGCATTACTATTGTGTTGGCTTTTGGGTTAGAATTAACTAGGTGAACTTAAAGAGATTAGGTGCCTAGAAGAATACATATGAAACATGCCAAGGAGTTGTGCATACCATCTATCCAAGAATTGCATGAGATGCATTGGAAAATGTTGCCTACCTTAATAATTGGTTATGGACGTTGTCTTTACCAGGTAACAACTTAATTGTTCGGATCTTGGCTCACTAAAAGGTTGTGCTCTATAATCTTCCGAATTGATAAGTGAGGGTTATCACTTTGAAAAAATAGTGAGTACAATAATTAATTAAAGGCCTAATTAATGTTGTCAATTTTTCTTTTAACCAAACCAAATCAAAATGGTTTTGACAAATTGCAAATTTCTCTTGTAGAAACAAATGGCTAACAACAGTACATTTTCTTTGTGACCGGTCCTTGAGAAGGACTCTATTTACCTATTTCCAAAAAAAAGGTCCTTGAGAAGGACAAACTAAATGGGAATAATTTCTAGAACCATTGTTCAGGATGTTGAGAATTATTCTCAATGATGAGGACAAGATCTATGTCCTGAGTACACTAGTGCCAGAGGAACCTACTCCAAACGTGCCCAGGGATGAGGTGGATTCTTATTTGAAGCATGCCAATGATGCCTTAGACATGAAACATCTTATGCTATGAAGACATGGACATTTTAAAGATGGTAACACATCTTAAGAATGTGAACTAAAATCACACAAAGTAAGAAAGTACAATGTATCCCAGGATCTCTTTGAGTGAAAAATAATAGAAGGAGATCTAATAGAGCCCCATGTGCTCAATATGATTGGGAATGTGGAACATCTAGAGAGACTGAAATTTCTTTTGAGCCAAGAGTTGGTCATGAATATGATTCTACAATTATTTCCTGAATCATATAACCAGCTTATTGAAAGTTACTACTTGAGTAACTTGGATAAGCCTCCATTTGAATTGCTTGGCATGTTGATAAATTCTAAAGCACAAATGAAAAAGGACAAACTGATGATGGTGATCAGTGTAGTGTATTTCAAAGAGAAAGGCAAGGCCAAGAGGATTTTTTAGGCTAAGCTGAAGTCCAACTTTTCTACACTCAAGATAAAGAGAAGGGTATGTGAAAAAGGAATATGTCCTATGCACTTAAAGGGATTAAGGAAGGAGGGGATAGAGATCTCCACTTCAGGTATATACATTATTGAGATAAATATGCATACTTCTTCGTCATGGGTGTTGGATATCAGATGTGTATCTCAAATAAGTTCAAATATGCAGAATCTGAAAATAAGTAAGCCTTTAAGAAAGGGTGAGATCGAACTATTTGTTGCATATAGAGAAAGAGTTATTTCCATTGCAGTTGGAACCTATCATTTATCTCTGGTCATGGGTCTTATAATAGAGTTAGAGAATTGTTATTTTGTACCTACCATTACTAAAAACATTATTTCTATTTCTTTTACGGACAAAAATGGATTCAAATTTCATATAAAGAATGCTCCATGTTCTATTTCTAAATATGAGATCTTTTATGGCAGTTCCCCAATATACTATGGTCTTTACTTATTAGATCTAGAGACAAATGTTCATAATGTAAATATCAAAAGATTAAAACTTGATAACTCAAATCAAACATACCTTTGGCATTGTCGTCTAGGGAAAATCAATGAGACATGCATTTGTAGACTCCATAAGTCAGATACTCTTGAAAAGTTCAAAGATTTCATGAATGAAGTACAAAAGCAACTTGGTAAAAGTATTAAAGCACTTAGTTCTTATTGAGGTGGAGAGTACTTGAGCGGAGAGTTTGAAGATCTTTTGTGAGATTGTGGTATTCATATCACAATGGACTCCACCTGGAATACCACATCATAATGGTGTATCAGAAAGAATGAAACATACATTACTATATGTGGTGCAATCCATGATGATTTTTCTAGTCTTTCAACTACCTTATGCTCTAGAGACCTCAAAGTTTACACTAAACCATGTACCATATAAATACATTCAAAATACACCATATGAGACATGGTATGGGAAGCATCCCAATGTGTCTTTCCTAAAGAGTTGGGGATGTGAATCTTATGTGAGAAAGTAGTTTCCCAAAATTCTTGGCCCCAAATCAGATAAATGTTATTTTGTTGGATATCCAAGGGAAAACAATGGATATTACTTTTATACTCCATCTGAAAACCAAGTGTTTGTTTCCAGGAATGGTGTCTTCATAGAAAAGGAATTTATTTACAAAGGAATCAATGGGAGAAAAGTATAACTCAAGAGGTTCAATACCAACAAGAAAACATTGAACCTGTAGAGGTATAAGAGGAACATGATGAATCACAAAATGTTGTGGAATCTCAAATTTCTCATATAACAATGTAACCTCACAGATCTAGTAGGACATGCCTTCAGCCTAAAAATTTTGATTATCTTGTGACTCAAGATGGTGATGAGTTGGTCATTGATGATGAGCCAACAACCTACCTAGAAGATATAAAGGGACCAGAGTCTGAAAAGTGGCTTGAGGCCATGAGATCTGAGATGGAGTCCATGTACACCAAAAAGGTATGGACCTTGGTGGATCCACTTGAAGGGGTAAACCCCATAGTGTGCAAGTGGGTCTTCAAGAAGAAGACTGATATGGATGGGTACAAACCTATAAAGGTCAATTGGTTGCAAAGGGTTTTAGACAAGTTCAAGGTGATGACTATGACGAAACCTTTTCTCCATTTGCCATGGTTAAGTCCATCAGGATCATGCTTGTCATTGCATCTTATTCTGACTATGAGATTTAGCATATGGATGTTAAAACCACATTCCTTAATAGGAATCTACTTTAGGATGTGTACATGATACAACCCAAAGGATTTATAAGATACACATAAGTTTATAAGTGTGACGACTGACAAACAAATCGTCATTAATTAAGCGGAATAAACATAAATAGTGGATTAACAAAAATCACTAAAAATTAAAACCATTTTGCAAAGAGATCCATTTCTAGGAAAACTCTTTTAAGGCAGAACCAAAACTTTATATACATCATTGTTCACATTGTACATACACTGTACCATCTTTTCTCAAGGATAACATATAGCAGTTACTCTATCAAAACACATACTGAAGCAAAATAAAACCTTGAGGCATTCAGGACAAAATCCTCAGATTATCATAAAATCAGTACATACCAACTCCAAGGACCTGAGAGTACAGAGACGACACATAGGACTACTATCTACAAGACATGACATGCAGTACACTCAACCTGAGCTGTCACTGCTATCCCTATTGCTGATGTTCTTCCTCAGCAATACGGTCTCAATCCCCCTCGTGCACGTCCACCTAAAAAAATGTGGATCCCACGGGGTGAGACAATTGTCCCAGCAAGAGATATACTCTCTACCAACAATATTATTATCACAGTTTAAATGGTATAAAACTGAGCAGAAGATAAGCAGTTTAGAATATTCTCATCTTTTAAAGCATTGCAACTATCTGTGATAGAGCAGTAAGTCATTTATTCTCTTTATAAGGAATGGGAAGAACATTTATATCATTTACTCATCATACTATATGAACATCTCAAGCTTATCCAATGAAACTCATTATCATGGTATGTCATCCATGAAACATTCTCATTTCTATTTGTTGGCCTCAGCCAATTTGCTAACCAGATATTTAATTGTACCAGTCATGTGAGTATACATCATCATATTATATTCAGGCATTGGACTATGCCAATCCTGTGCAACTATTTCAGGCATTGGACTATGCCAATCATGTGCAAACATCACTGAATACCACATCAATTTTACTAGGCATTATACCTTGGCCAATCCATCATGCTTATTCACATCCTTTTTATAAACAAGTATCCCTCTCATATATTTCAAACACTATAGCCCTTATTTGTCTATAAACATAAAGCATGTATGATCAAGATTTCATTATATTATTGTATCCATTTATTATTATCATTATATTACTAAGTTTCCATTTCTTAGTTTATTTTGAACATTATCATTTCTTACATGAGACTTTTATAAACACCTTGTTACCTCTCACTAGGCAACAACTATCCTCATGGCTCACAAAGCCCATTAAGTATCTTGTCACCTCTCACTAGGCAACAAATTATCACATGTCTCACAAGGCCATAACACATCTTGTCACCTCTCACTAGGCAACAACTTATTCAGATGGCTCACAAGTCCCATAACACATCTTGTCACCTCTCACTAGGCAACAACTTATTCACATGGCTCATAAGGCTCATAACACATCTTGTCACCTCTCACTAGGCAACAAATTATCGCATGGCTCATAAGGCCATAACACATCGTCACCTCTCACTAGGCAACAACTTATTCTCATGGATCTCAAAGCCATAACACATCTTGTTACCTCTCACTAGGCAACAACTTATTCACATGGCTCACAAGGCCCATAACATATCTTGTCACCTCTCACTAGGCAACAAATTATCACATGGCTCACAACGCCATAACACATCTTGTCACCTCTCACTAGGCAACAACTTATTCACATGTTTATTTTATTGATCCAAACCCTAATTCATTGCTCCACACATCTAGGAGCATACATTGCTATCATAAGTATCCAATCATACATATTTATTCTCAACATTTATCATTAAATGATTACCAACACAAGGTATGAGTTGATCGGCCTGAATCGCACGTCCAAAATATGGAGGTGGATTCAGAAGGAATCGAACTCTTAAATTTATAACCTGAAATCTTCTAGGCCCCCGCAACTTTTATTACAGGGTCAAAATAGATATACAGGGTCGAACACAGGGACATGGTGACGTTTAGGATGCCACAGGTTTTGTTCTTGGGTCAAATAAGCCAAAAGTGATAGTCGATAAAGGTAAGTGCTAGAACTAGTCTAGCGGGTTTTCACGATTTAAAATAAAAAAAAATTAAAATAAAAGAAAACTAAATAGAGCTCGAGGTTCTACTAATCTGAGAAAGAGAGTTCCTAGCTATGCAACCACAAACGGGACAGTCTATGCACTCATTCTCGGGCGTAGACAACCCTCGAACATCCAAGCAAGCATCTAGTACGCACAGTGGCATCTGTCATGTGGGTCCTCCCACTCGCTCTCGCAACGTGTGACTAAAACCATCAACGATATGTCATTGACCCTCTCTCGAGGAATGACATATCAACACCTCAGAATATGCTAAGTTCCCTCTCGGGTCTTAGGATATTCCAGGGTGTTAGGAACAGAATACCTTGGATCATCCTCCTCTCGGGTTCGCATCCAAACTATCGTCTCTTAGATATTTCTACAACATATCTCTCAATACAAGCAGAAATAACAGTTCAAGCGAGTAAGAGATCAACTAAACTAGCAATCATAACTTAGAAAGAGAAAATAGAACATGCAACATACTAGATCTGATATAAATCTACTTTCTTAAGGAAAAAGTACATATACATGCCCAGATCGGGCTACATAGCCAAGAAGGAGCTAACTAGCCACAAACAAGCATGGTTAGCACCGAACAAAGACGAATGAACATCATTTGTACAAGAAACAAAGGAATGTAGTAGAATGAAAGAGAAGAAGAAAGAGATATAGCCCATAGAGGAGAGGTGGCCCTCGCTCCTTGATCTCCGTGGAGGCTGGATCTCATTCCTTGGTCCTCCTCTTCGTCCTTCTGAACTCCTTGGTTCTCTCTCTCTAGATCTACTCCAATAGTAGCCTGATGGATGTGAGAGGATGTTGGTGTAGATTGATCTTCTCTCTCCTCAACTTCTTCCTTTGGAAATCGTAGACCAGTAGTGGGGGAGGGCGGTGATGCAGATCTTCTCTCTCCTTGGTAGTGAAGATGAACGTAGCATAGATCTCCTCTCTCCTCGACTTCTTTCCTTAGAGAGAGTAGGTCTAAGATGGAGATGGAGGAGAGACAGAGTGAAGGCTGGTGTCTGTTGGAGCACGTAGACTAGCTGCCTCGGTCCTCTCAGACCTCAAGATCCTTCCTCAAAGCTTTGGATCCAACCTGGAAGCCTTCCGGCACCTGGACTGGATCCAACAGTCATTTGGCCTCAAGGCTGGATCCCCATCTGTCTGCCTCGATTGGGGCTATTTATAGGTTGGCTGGGTGTTGGCCCGGTCTATTTTCACATGAACTGGTTGTCGTTATGCTTTCCTCCCCTTTAGTCGTGATTCCCTTATGGTCGCGATTTCCCTTAGCCAAGTCGCGATCTCGGAATCGGGGTCGCGATTCTGTGGCTATGCGGATGGTGGAAGGTGATGGTCGTGAGCTCTCTGCTGTGGGTGATGTTGTGATGTCGCGATGGATGGAAACAGAGGGGACCACAGGCGATTGTGGTCGAAGAGGTACTGGCGTTGTTGTGGTGGTTGACGTTGTTGTGAGTGGGAAGAAGGTTGGGGAGTCGTTCTCAAACCGGAGCAGGTGGATTGCGCAGACAGGGTCTGTTACGACCCATATCAGAGTTAGTCAATAAATACCTCGAATTACGTGAAACACCTCAATTAGTGTTAAGTTTTTGTTAAACATCATGAATAATCAAGATAAGACAACATGTGAATCAATAGTCAAGATTTAATCATCTGAGGTAATTAATGATAATAGTAATGATGATTGTTGAGTTAATTGAGTTGAGTTGAGTGTTGACTAATGCAATTAGTGTTGAATATCAAATTAAATATCATGGATAATCAAAATAAGTTAATATATGAATCAATAGTTGAGTTTGAATCACCTGAGGCGACTAATGATATTAATGTTGATTAATTAGTTAATTAGGTTGAGTTGAATACCCAATGTTGCAATTAAGTGTTTTGACCTGATGTGACAAGCTAGTTAACATGCTTTTATGCCCTGGGATGATAGAGGATTCCGTGCTTAAACCGTTGCAAGAAAAATCACCCGAAACCGACTTCCGAGTTAAAAGATACGGGCATTTGAGTGTTCAGGGACCTAGCTGTAATTTTGGATTTTTGCTGGGTAATTTGCTTTCCAGCCCCTCCGCGAACCGACCTTTCTCTTCTTCTTCTTCGCCCGATAGAACAGAGAAACGGCAGCCGACAGAGCAACAATGAGAGGGGGAAGCAGGGGCGATTGAGGAGCGAATTTCTCAGCTCTTCAGCTCCGACCAGCAGCGCCCCTTCCTCCCACCTTCTCCTTCCTCCATCCTTCCCCTTTTCCTTGCCCCAATTGTGGCCGACCAGCAGCTAGGGCGGCGCCCTGTAGCTGCGGCCACCAGCAGCGGTTGCAGCTGCAACGGCCGGCCAAGGGAGCCGTCGCGGACGCGCCCAGCAGCTGAGGAGCTCCCTCGAGCTCCGTCCTCCTTCCACCCCTTTCTTTCCCTCTCCATCTCGCTCAACTGCAGCGCCCAGCAACCTAGCTAGGGGCGGCGCCCAACAAGCAGCAACAGGTTCGACCCAGAGCATCAAGGGCGCGGACTAGTACTCCAAGGTGACGCCGTTGAGCTCGTCTGGAGGTCCAGATCAGGGATTCGTGGCCTAGTTGCATCTAGCACCAAGAACGGCCGTCGTCTCCTACCTGTACGTATGTGCAGGGTACTGTTCTTTTGTAACGGATTTGAATAGGCCCAAACTGGAGCTCAATTGGCACACAATAGAGCAAGGTAAGACCAGCACACAGTTCGGTTTTGAGGATAGGATTAGATTCCGTAGATTAAGTCCAAGACATAACTTTAGAATCGAGTTCGTCTTCTATAAGTTTTCCCGTTTCTGCGCAGGTGCACGGAGTGCAAAGTTACAGATAAGCGGGACGAGTTTCTGCCCAGGTGCACGGCGTGCAGCCCAGGTGCACGGCGTGCACTCTGCTGTAAAGGGAAGAATTAGGCGTGATTGTAGATGTTTTTCGGTGTATACGAACACACCGAAGTGGGTGAGTAGTAGTTCATTTAGAAATCAATATTTAACTCAAATTAATTGTTTAATTGCTTCTGTATCAATCGATATAACTTCTAAACAGTATAGTTCATACAATAGTGTATGTTAGATTCATTAGAATTGAACTACGTGATATGCTTAATGAAAATGATGAAATTTCCTGTATTATTGTTGCAATGTATTTACTGATTTCAAATATAGATGTTTAGCATTGAAACTGGATAAATGATTCTGAATTATGTTTGATTATGATAAATATATATATGAGCTTTTTGTGATGTTTAGATTGTGCAAAATGCATGAAATGTGATATTCCTGTTCAAATGTTTATTTGTTAATCAAGTATAGACCTAGATGCCCTAACACCGTAGAACCCCTTAGACGGGTCTGCAACTTTGGGGTGAAACTCGTGTTGCAACATCATCCGTGCTTGTGTCACGGACAAACGAGGAAAGAGAAAAGGGCAGTGTCTAACAACAATTGTGCTTGTGTCACAATGGCACTGCGATATCAACAGAAAACACGGTTATCTAACACCATTCGTGCTTGTGTCGCGAAGGTAACCCTGTGACTCTCCGCCGGTGTACTCAGGTTTTAGGAGGAGTCGAGAGCACACGTGGTTGTGCAGCACACATGGTTGTGCGAGGAGGCCGAGGAGCCTGTGTCCTGTGCAGACCAGGACGAGTAGTCAGACTTAGCATCCCCCGGGTGTGTCGCTAAGTCTTGTACGGTGGGACCGTAGCATGAACTTGCTGCGGATCTTTATATGCAGAGTACACTGCATATATTTAGGGCATAATAAAATGAATAAATAATCATGTAGGTTCACAGTAAATTTATATAACTGTTTATCTACCTGAATTACCTGTTGATGATTTAGAAATGTGATTAATATCTGTATATCTGCTATGTATTTAGAACTGCCTTACTTAGTTCTGCATTTATGTTTAATTTCAATTTATAAACCTGATGAGTTGTTTAGTGATAGCTAAGTGAAATACTATTCACTGAGCGAGTAGGCTCATACCTCTACTCAAAACATTTTCAGGTTATCATCAGCAGCAGGAAATCAGAAGGATCGATTTATCCTTACGCCTAGTCGATAGAAGGTTCGTAGTTAGTAGTTGGAGGTCTCTTAGTCCTTTCCCCTCAATCTTTGGGACAAGGTGTGAGTGAGAGAGTGAATGTGTATAAAGATGTAATTAATTGTTATGCTTTATTTTATGTCGAACAATGTAATATGATGTAGACTCTGTTTATCCTGCTAGTCAGTTTAATATAGATGCTCCCGCAGTTTGTTTAGTTTCATTTTTCAACATAAATCAGATTTTTCTATTAATGTCTTTAAAATGCTTTAAAAAGTGAAGAGTGGTTGGCTTATGTGCAAATCCCATCCTGTCGCGTCCTAATCTCGTGGTTTGTGGTTAATGTGAGATCAGGGCGTGACAATTTTTGGTATCAGAGCTTTGGTTTGAGTACATAGTTACTCAAGGTCAGGGGACGATAAGAGACCAATAGGATTAAGGTTTAGGTGTCTTTCTTCTATCTGTAATTTTCTAACAGGAAGTGTTCTGTTATATTATTGCAGATAGCAGGAAGAGGATCTGGTCACGAGAATCAAGTAATGAGCTAAGATGAGTCGTTAAGAATCATTAAGGTCAAAGAATAAAGTTATAAGTAAGGTGAATAATGAATGATGTGTTTTAGCTCTGGAAGGTCTGAGTGTTTAGATACCCTGTCCAGGTGTCTGAATACTTAGATTGACCAGTATCAAGCTACTCTGTCTGTTCTTCTCTGGATGCCCTGGCCAGGTATGCAGAGGAAGGATAGGCTAGAGAGGAAACCCTAGAAGTCTTAGGGTTAAGAAATAAGAAATTAATGTAGAAATAAGAGATTACATATAAGATGCGATTCAACTCTTGTCTATTATTGTTTATCTGATTTAAAGATCACTAGAAATGCTTTTATATGCATGAAATGAAATTTCCAGTTTATAAAGTAAACATGATTCTTTTATATTGTTGTGTCATGAAGTGAATTGTTTAATGTTTGTTTCCTTTGTATTAATGTAGACCCGAAACTGTGTTTAAATGAGGTTGCCCTGAGTGGATATTCTTTCCACATGTTTTAGATTAATAGGGGTTGATTAATCCGAGTAGCTCTTGGCTTCAGGACTACAGGTTCGGCCTGGTCCGGCTGGCAGGATGCGTTACTGGGATCTAATGACTCCTATTAATAGTAATATAAGAATAGACTCTGGATGATTTAGACCCGTAATATAGTGAGAATGTATATACACTAGAATGTTTTAACTAAGATAAGAAGTCTAAATGTTCTTTAATCTTGAGAATTAGGGCTTGAGAAGCATAGACCCTAATTGGCCCAAAACAGGGTTTTGATGATACATAAATACAAATTTGACAAGTAAGGTGTTTTAGTAAATAATTTTTAGTATCTTATGTGTAACTCTAATTTGGCTAAAATTGGGATATGATTTGGATATATAAAATGTGAACAACATTGGAAGATATCATAATTTTTGAAGAATGTTCTGACCTGTTCATCGGCTGAGTTTCAAACTCGACCGATCACATTTTCAGATTTATATAGCAGTGTTGTAATTGAATTTTATATTTTTATTGGTACATCCAATTGATCCCAAATTTTAACTATGTTTGAAAATCACAAATTTTAGACACTCTATTAATTTGGCGTAATTTTTGGATGACTTTTGATCTCTACAGTAAGGTGTCGGTCGAGTTGCAACTCGACCGAATCTGCTGCAGACTGCTATATAGCAGCGCACTGTTTGATTTTTAATTAATTATTTGTAACTTGAAATGACTTGAAATTTTTAATGGAGGTCTAAAACTTTATTAGGCACAACATATAAAATTTTCAGAATTTTTGGAGTTTCTGTTTACAGTTTAATAAACGAATTACAGAAACTATTATAAAACTGAATTTTCAGCCTTTTAATTAAAGTTGAGTGTTGGGTTAATATGTTATTGACCCAAGCAACTCAATTTGATTTATATAATCGAACACACACACACAATAATGCTATGCTATTAATAAAGGATCAAACACTAGAATGATTAAAGTTGTAGTAGTTTAAGGGATATCATTAGTGATGTAACCTTGAATACTAGTAACTTTGTAAAATAAGATCTTGAGATATGTTCTATGAAAAGTAAACTGGTTTTGATAACGATCTAGGATTTTGAAGCAGATAACCTGATCGGTACATGAACAACATGAGATGATTTAGAGGAATGAGTAAGACATAAACCTAAAATGTAACAATAAGTAAGTAACATAGAAAGCAGAGTATTACCTGAAATATGATATAAAGATAGTTGATGTAGTTCATGTTTTAAAGATATGGTGTCACTATCTTTATGATGTGACAATAGATTATCACCCTGGTAAAGAGAATGTGGTGGATGATGTTTCTAGCAGAAAGTCAAGTTCAACAGCCAATGCATTTTCTACGGCAGGTTTCAATTGAGACCTGCTAGTAGAAATGTGGGAGTTGAACCTAGACTTAGGGGTGACAGCACAGAGTGATTTAATTGTACAAATGTAAGTTAAGCTTACTTCTTATGATCAGATCAAGGAACTACTATGGGGTGATAGTGAGTTAAACCAGACCATGCATGACATGTTGTGTGTATCTCGAGATTGAGTGAAATTCTTTTAAGGGGAAAAGCCTGGAAGAAAAGATTTTTATGGAAGTGTATGTTTTGATGTATGCTATGTTTTAAGGAAAATACTAAGATATATATGAATCTCAAGGAGTATAACGGATGGTCAACTATGCAGAAGGATGTAGCTAAGTATGTGGTTAAAAGTAGTGTGTATCAGTAGATTAAGGTTGAACCCTAGAAATCTATAGCTACCTTGTAATCTTTTTCTATGCCTGATTAGGAATGGGAATTTATCACAATGGATTTTGTGGTAAGATTACCCAGGACACCTAGAGGTTGTGATTTGATATGAATGATTGTGGATAGATTAATTTAGTCTGCTCGCTTTCTTCATATTAAGTCGACCTGTGATGTCTCGAGACTTGATTAAGACATACATGGATAACATTATTAGGTTGCTTGGTAATCCAGTTTCAATCATGTCATTCTGATATTCTAAGTTCACATCTAGGATTGTAGAAAACAGTTGCTTTGTGCTTCGGACACGACGTTAAGATTCGATACAACCTTTTCATCCGCAGACGGATGGTTAGTTTGAGAGAACCATTCAGACTCTTGAGGACATGCTGAGAGCATGTGTTTTGCTTTTCAGTGGAAATGGGAAGAACATTTAAGTCTTATAGAGTTTGCTTAATGTGAATGTTGAGTTTAGAAATGCACAACTGATAATGGTACGGTTAGAGAATGAACCCAGGAAACACAGTTTTGGTAAACCATCAGGTGCATGATTTCAAGATAGTAAGATAGCATTAAAATATGTAAATAAACCTAAATACCTGCTTCCTGTTATGTTAATGTGTGTGATCTGACATTTTACAAGATTTGGCACTTTTCATTGAGATATCATTAGAAATTCTCAAGTACTATTAAATACTTGTGTGATGATACGTAAATAACTCTTAATTGAGTTATGTGATGCATAAACCAGGAATTTGGTTAACATGCACGTACTTCGAGAAATTTCAGATAATGGATAAATATTACAGATGATTTCTTATAAGTGGAGTAAATTACTCTTATTGGTATAATAAGAGGTTTAATTGCATGAATTCAGTATGTATGTGCCAAAATTGATTGAGTTTGAAATATTTATGAAACTTTAATCTGTCTGCATGCATGATATAAACATTACTCGGTAATTACAATGATTTGAAATATACTGTTCTGCCAGTTGTAGAATGATACCGTATTGTGATTTGATTTGAAATCTAACAGATGAGATAATGGAAGCCCTAAGAGTAGGGTGTTTCCATGTGATTAGTGAATGAGATAACCCTAAGAGTAGGGTGTTGGCATGTGATGAATGAATAAGGCAAATGAAGCCCTAAGGATAGGGTGTACGATGAATCAAGTATTTTCATATCAATTTTCATTATGAGATGTGATGATGTTTAACAGTTAAATTGCATGATTTAATTTTAGTACCAAATTGACATGCATTTTGTTTATTTAAGAATTTAAAAGTTTGTCTGCATGTATAGTATGATAATTTCTCAGTAGTTATCATAAAGTGAGATTCTGCTATAACAATTTTGGAAAGACAATGTTTTGTGGGTGATCTGGAATCAGATCAGATGTATCATAGGCTAAGGGACCTATACGGATGATTGATCAGTGGATCAAGAAACTCAAGAGTTGAGAAATCTTAACCTAGAGGAAGGCACGTGGAAACACGAGTTAGGAATGAATGACAAGTTTCCTTTTCTCTTTTAGGAATTTCGGGACGAAATTCTTATAAGGGAGGGAGATTGTTACGACCCATATCAGAGTTAGTCAATAAATACCTCGAATTACGTGAAACACCTCAATTAGTGTTAAGTTTTTGTTAAACATCATGAATAATCAAGATAAGACAACATGTGAATCAATAGTCAAGATTTAATCATCTGAGGTAATTAATGATAATAGTAATGATGATTGTTGAGTTAATTGAGTTGAGTTGAGTGCTGACTAATGCAATTAGTGTTGAATATCAAATTAAATATCATGGATAATCAAAATAAGTTAATATATGAATCAATAGTTGAGTTTGAATCACCTGAGGCGACTAATGATATTAATGTTGATTAATTAGTTAATTAGGTTGAGTTGAATACCCAATGTTGCAATTAAGTGTTTTGACCTGATGTGACAAGCTAGTTAACATGATTTTATGCCCTGGGATGATAGAGGATTCCGTGCTTAAACCGTTGCAAGAAAAATCACTCGAAACCGACTTCCGAGTTAAAAGATACGGGCATTTGAGTGTTCAGGGACCTAGCTGTAATTTTGGATTTTTGCTGGGTAATTTGCTTTCCAGCCCCTCCGCGAACCGACCTTTCTCTTCTTCTTCTTCGCCCGATAGAACAGAGAAACGGCAGCCGACAGAGCAACAATGAGAGGGGGAAGCAGGGGCGATTGAGGAGCGAATTTCTCAGCTCTTCAGCTCCGACCAGCAGCGCCCCTTCCTCCCACCTTCTCCTTCCTCCATCCTTCCCCTTTTCCTTGCCCCAACTGTGGCCGACCAGCAGCTAGGGCGGCGCCCTGTAGCTGCGGCCACCAGCAGCGGTTGCAGCTGCAACGGCCGGCCAAGGGAGCCGTCGCGGATGTGCCCAGCAGCTGAGGAGCTCCCTCGAGCTCCGTCCTCCTTCCACCCCTTTCTTTCCCTCTCCATCTCGCTCAACTGCAGCGCCCAGCCACCTAGCTAGGGGCGGCGCCCAACAAGCAGCAACAGGTTCGACCCAGAGCATCAAGGGTGCGGACTAGTACTCCAAGGTGACGCCGTTGAGCTCGTCTGGAGGTCCAGATCAGGGATCCGTGGCCTAGTTGCATCTAGCACCAAGAACGGCCGTCATCTCCTACCTGTACGTATGTGCAGGGTACTGTTCTTTTGTAACGGATTTGAATAGGCCCAAACCGGAGCTCAATTGGCACACAATAGAGCAAGGTAAGACCAGCACACAGTTCGGTTTTGAGGATAGGATTAGATTCCGTAGATTAAGTCCAAGACATAACTTTAGAATCGAGTTCGTCTTCTATAAGTTTTCCCGTTTCTGCGCAGGTGCACGGCGTGCAAATCAATTTGCACGGCGTGCAAAGTTACAGATAAGCGGGACGAGTTTCTGCCCAGGTGCACGGCGTGCAGCCCAGGTGCACGGCGTGCACTCTGCTGTAAAGGGAAGAATTAGGCGTGATTGTAGACGTTTTTCGGTGTATACGAACACACCGAAGTGGGTGAGTAGTAGTTCATTTAGAAATCAATATTTAACTCAAATTAATTGTTTAATTGCTTCTGTATCAATCGATATAACTTCTAAACAGTATAGTTCATACAATAGTGTATGTTAGATTCATTAGAATTGAACTACGTGATATGCTTAATGAAAATGATGAAATTTCCTGTATTATTGTTGCAATGTATTTACTGATTTCAAATATAGATGTTTAGCATTGAAACTGGATAAATGATTCTGAATTATGTTTGATTATGATAAATATATATATGAGCTTTTTGTGATGTTTAGATTGTGCAAAATGCATGAAATGTGATATTCCTGTTCAAATGTTTATTTGTTAATCAAGTATAGACCTAGATGCCCTAACACCGTAGAACCCCTTAGACGGGTCTGCAACTTTGGGGTGAAACTCGTGTTGCAACATCATCCGTGCTTGTGTCACGGACAAACGAGGAAAGAGAAAAGGGCAGTGTCTAACAACAATTGTGCTTGTGTCACAATGGCACTGCGATATCAACAGAAAACACGGTTATCTAACACCATTCGTGCTTGTGTCGCGAAGGTAACCCTGTGACTCTCCGCCGGTGTACTCAGGTTTTAGGAGGAGTCGAGAGCACACGTGGTTGTGCAGCACACGTGGTTGTGCGAGGAGGCCGAGGAGCCTGTGTCCTGTGCAGACCAGGACGAGTAGTCAGACTTAGCATCCCCCGGGTGTGTCGCTAAGTCTTGTACGGTGGGACCGTAGCATGAACTTGCTGCGGATCTTTATATGCAGAGTACACTGCATATATTTAGGGCATAATAAAATGAATAAATAATCATGTAGGTTCACAGTAAATTTATATAACTGTTTATCTACCTGAATTACTTGTTGATGATTTAGAAATGTGATTAATATCTGTATATCTGCTATGTATTTAGAACTGCCTTACTTAGTTCTGCATTTATGTTTAATTTCAATTTATAAACCTGATGAGTTGTTTAGTGATAGCTAAGTGAAATACTATTCACTGAGCGAGTAGGCTCATACCTCTACTCAAAACATTTTCAGGTTATCATCAGCAGCAGGAAATCAGAAGGATCGATTTATCCTTACGCCTAGTCGATAGAAGGTTCGTAGTTAGTAGTTGGAGGTCTCTTAGTCCTTTCCCCTCGATCTTTGGGACAAGGTGTGAGTGAGAGAGTGAATGTGTATAAAGATGTAATTAATTGTTATGCTTTATTTTATGTCGAACAATGTAATATACTGTAGACTCTGTTTATCTTGCTAGTCAGTTTAATATAGATGCTCCCGCAGTTTGTTTAGTTTCATTTTTCAACATAAATCAGATTTTTCTATTAATGTCTTTAAAATGCTTTAAAAAGTGAAGAGTGGTTGGCTTATGTGCAAATCCCATCCTGTCGCGTCCTAATCTCGTGGTTTGTGGTTAATGTGAGATCAGGGCGTGACAGGGTCGATGTTGGGTGTTGCACCTCGACCAGGTCTGCAGGTGACGAGGCAGTTGAGAAGAGACACCTACGGTGTTGGTGGCGGCAGGTCGTGGCCCAGGGAAGAGCGGAGAGGAAGGTGGACATGTGAACTACGGTGGGTGGATGAAGGCAGAGGGTGTTCGCGGTCTGTAGAAGTGTGATCGCAGTGTCCAGGGATGGTTGCGGTGGGTGTTGGATCATGGAAGATTGAGATTGAGTCGCGACCAGGAAAGATCGCGGGCGCAGGGAAGAATCGTGGGCATGTGGTGATGACGTCTCGGTCATGATAAAGATCATGGGCACAATGTAGGTGGAATTCGCGATTGTGAGGAGGGTTGTGGTAGTTACCACAGACTGATGCAGAGAAGATCCATGGACGAGGTCATTGGGTGGCAGTGGAGATGAAGACCGTTATGTGAGGTGAAGCATTGGCATGGAGGTGGAGGACGATGTCGATGCTTGGTTTGGTGCAGCAGGAGGTGATGCGAAGAAACTGGAAGGAGGCGGGTGCACTTGTTCAGGGTTGTTCAAGCAGATTGTGGTTGTATGTGGCTGGCGTGATCGTGGGTGGAAGCAGCGGAGTCGACAAGGTCGAGGAAGGTGGAGTCGCGGTCCATGGAGCAGCTACTGCGGGCAAGGTGTGGGAGTCAGCGTTGAGCGTGTTGTTGATGGAGACGGTGCCGAGGTGTTGTGAAGAGAGTAGCAGTGAGAAGGAGGAAGAAGAAGGCACCACCACGGTGTAGATTGAGCAGATGGAGGAAAGGATGTTGCAAAGCAGGTGCAGGTCGTTGGAGGAGGTGGGTCGCGAACTGCTGTGTGGAGTTCCTCTGGTCATGGTGTCCACTGGAGCGTAGACCGCGGGGTCTGTTGATGAGGGTCGTGATCTGATGCGTAGAACCGCGGTCGCGGTAAATAGAAATCGAGGTCGTGATTTGTTGAGGGGAGGAGAGAGAGGGTCGTGGCAAGGAGAAAGAGGGTGCATGGTCACAATAAAGATTGCGGGCCCGATTTGTTGGAGTGGGAAAGATCACGACCAGATGTCCTATAAATCACAGTCTGGATAAGGAATTGTGGGCGTCCGTGACTAGGGTTGAGGGAGGAAGATGAGAAACACGGGCACTATAGCCGCGCATGGATATAAAAAGGGTCGTTGACCATCATTGACCATGCTTAAACCAAGGCTAAACAAAGGCCTAAAAGGTTTGAATTGAATTGAGATCAGGCCCACGAGCTCCAAACAGCCTGCATTAAAATAGGATAAAACTCGATTAAAGATAGAGATTAATATCAAAAGGGTTGAGCATAGATGTACAAAGGTTTGGACAATGAAATCAAGTAATTAAAGCATAATTGGGCCCATGATTAAGGATAAGACAGTAATGATAGTTAAATGAAATATCAGGCAGTATAATTCACTGGGCCACAATTTAGCAGAGAGAGAGTATATACAGAGGTTGTCAATCTATGTTCGGTGCACGCAAGACCAATATTGGCTATATAGCTACGTTATTGGCTAATTAGTTACTTTATATAAGTAAATAAGAAAAGGACTAAAACATGAACAAAGAGGGGCATATTAAAGCCAAGGTGATATGGAACTATAGATAGAATGCATAGACAATATGTGTATATTTCGGTGTTATCATGAGTTTCTCTCTCATCCTCTCTAGGATATTGATTACATCACACTTTATTGTTTTGGCTTAACCCTTTCTCAAGGTATGTTAGCCTACACTTATCAAAGTGCATTAAACTCATTACATTTCAATGTAACAATTGGCATGACACACTTCATGTGTTACTCATCCATACATATTGGATTTAAGATGCATCAAGGTGTAGCAACCTTAACGTGCTGGATGTGATATTTACCATACCTTGGTGTATCACTTCCCTCATCACTTTTAACTTACTTAAGTTCATCAACTTATCTTGTATTAGGGTATTTCCCATCCTAATACTTTATCCACTATCCCATGATACTAATCTTGTAAAGTATTGGCCATAACTCATACACTTGAATCACCTGACTATCATCAATGATATGGACTCATTTCGGGTTAAGGCATTGTTGATATAAGGTTGTCCATTATCAACCACTTTAGGTGTTTCACCTATAAAGGTATTAGCCACACCATAACTTGGTGTTACTCTTATCACTCCTAAGAGTGTCTTTCCCTCACCTTTACAAGGTATCTCGGGTTAGAAGTGTGCATATGTTCACCATATCAGGTTGTAAATATATAAGCACTCACCATATCGGGCTAGAAGTATATACACACCATTCATATAGGGCTAAAGGTGTTTGTATGTGTTACCCATGTCGTGCATGAGGTATTAATCCATCACCATGTCGGGCTAGACAGCAACTAGGGTTGTGTATCGGGCTACCTTATCATGTAATAGCACTTGCTATTCTTTACTCATATTTGGTTACCCAAATTAGGGTTTCCCATCAACATACACGTATACAATTGACCTTGTATCGTGCATGGAGTCTATACTTGACTCCCTATCGTGCAAGAGGTGTATACTACACCCCCATATCGTTCAATAAGGTTTACAAACCTATTCATATCATTTTAGTGAAATAGGTGCATCATCATACCGGGTTAGGGGTGCTTGCTTGTGTGCATGCACCCGATATCACTTTAATAAGGTGATATCATCATCTTCAAGCTCTAGACCTTTTTTCTAACTATTATAGTTCATGTCAAAAGGTCTAATAAACTACTAGAACTCATAATTTCATCAACTATTTCAGGAAATTTTGGAATTAAAAGTAGATCATTAAATACGGCAATTTAGGTGATGAATAATAACATGGTTGAGTTCAAGTTATATAACACGCCTTAAGAACCACTTCAAAGCTCCAATCTACAAAGCTCCATGTTCCGAAGGTTGAAGATGACTTATGAAAAGTCCAAGGATCGTTCATAACTCCTTCATATACAAGGAATCACCATGGATAAGCAATTGGTGAAGAAGAAAAGAAAGGAAGATCAAAACCCTAACATCATGCTTCAATCCAAGGTTGAAGATGATCATGGCCTCACCTTAGGGTCAAGTATGAGCTCCTATTTGCTCCTTAGCACCCTTTCACGATACCATACTGATCTTTCACGCTATACCACCACCCATGCACCATATGACACTCACTTCCACAATATTCCACTCAAACCACTCCACTATGGTCGATATCACCCTATATGGCCGATATCACCTACTTGGGCGATATGATCCTGCCATGGGAGATATCCTAAGGCCCATGCACGATAATAGAGCATCCCTTCACGATATGGGAGCTCTATGCACAATACCTTAGGGTAGGAGGGTGGTAAGGGTCGCAAAATTGCACTAAGGGGTGAAACTAGGGGTATATATACGTGTTGCACGTGATGGAAGGTAAAAATGAGGTGTCATTATTTTGAACTAGTAGGTGCCACGTGTCCATGCATGGGTGACACGTGTCCAAGAATGCATCATCATTTATCTTGCCTTTCCAAACAATTGAGAATCATCTAGAGATGCAAATTCGACCATTACTTATCCTTTTGAATAAAATATATCAATTAATTCATCACTTTTTGCACAACCCGATACAACTTTGTTATGGAAGTTGTAACTCAATACAAACCACCTCCTTGAGGTGATTTGCACGATATGGACTTTTCCAAGAGTTAACAAAACGATATGGGACACCTCCTTGGGCTCCTTGTCCGATAGGCACTCATATATAAGCTGTTCAACTTGATACAACTCAAGTTAAGTTTTCAAATTCAACCCTTTTCTTGGTCATTTCTTCACCAAGATTACCATCATTCATAATGGAATCAAGCATGGTGTATCCTCCTTTCTCTATATTCTACATGATTCTAGGAGGGAGTAGGAACACTCTATATGTGGTAACTTGCATATTAACCCCACACTTTGGGTAAATTGCAATTTGTACCAAAATTGGTGCACAATGCTTTAACATTGTTCAAACAAGTTCAAACTTGGAATTTAGGCTTTGCACAAGCCACCACTTAGCATAATTATCTCTCTTATGATTGTAAAACAAATTTGGTACATTCAACATGTGACATTTTGAATTATAACCCCTCAACTTGAATAAATTGCACTTTGGTCCAAAATGCAGGAACATTGCTCAAACAGCATTCAATCATGACCAAACTTGAAACATAAGGGTGTTACATGATGAAAAAACTCCTTATAGGATTATGTTAGAGTTCTAAGCAACTTTATTAGCCAAAAAAAATAGGGTTACCTCATAACCCAGGTCAGGGATGTTACAATTATAAACCCCTAACAAGGATTTCATCCCCGAAATCCGAGGAAAAGGAGAGACAAATTTTACTCATTTATTATACCATCAAGTCTCCACATAACATATTAATGTCATGGAGATACCATAGATCTGTAATCCACACAAAGTTTCTTCCACACAGGGTTATTTTAAGGAAATACTTTTAGCTTGATAAACTTTTCCACCAATTACAATTATTCCTTCCATTAGTTCAACCTTATCAATGTTTATGTTTACGAAGAGCATAAACCCCTAACATATGATATCCATATTATTTGATGTAACTAGATTGATTTCACAGTTGGCCAATATAGATAACCAACATAAATCATCTATTATTTCTCAAATACCAGAATCCTTACTTTGGTATTCATCATATGTGTTGAGAACACATCTCATCCTTATCATATTCATTTCTCTGTTGTTACCACCAAGGGTACACATGCACAAGGTATTTCTTTTATTTTAGGACATTGCTTGTTCCATATATCATTATCTTGGAACCAAAGTCCAAAGCAAACTGATACTTTTCTAAGTATCCATTGATGGATTATTTCTAATCCATGTACATCAAATGTCATAATACTTATTTGATTGTCATGTTAATGAAAGGAAGAAACATAAAGGAACATGCCCCTATCATCACCCAAGGTTGTTTATCAAAGGGGAAACATATATATTTAACAGAGGTAACCCACTCAGCAATCCTTTATTTGTTTGGGAAAGTTCACCTAGCACTTCCTTATTAGTTGGGAAAGTTCACTTAGCACTTCCTCATTAGTTGGGAAAGTTCACTTAGCACTTCCTAATTAGTTGGGAAAGTTCACTTAGCACTTACTCATTAGTTGGGAAAGTTCACTTAGCACTTCCTCATCAGTTGGGAAAATTCACTTAACAAATCCCTATTTGGTTTCATTATACTCACTAGATTGTTTCAGAATGACTACTTGATCAGAGTAATCAGAAAGATAACAACCTAAGAGTTCCATACTCGCCCTATCTCCAATAATCATATACCTAGCCAGGGTATACAAATATTGAGATTAGGTAGTATGCACTTTATTTACTATCATGTTCCTCACTTTTCATATCATTATACACACATGATTTTTCATTCCTGGATTTTTTTTCAGGCATCACTTCTATATCTCATCTTTTATCACACAGATAAGAGAGATTATAAAGCATTTTAAGAAATACGGAGTAAAATGTAAATTCTCATCTTTCTTGTGTCCTTATAGGACTAGTCAGGGGAAGTTCAAAAATAACTACTTTCTTTTAACACATAGAATCATGAAATGAAATATCAGAATGAATCTATTTCATCTGACTATTACCCCTCGTTGTCATCTACCGCTTTAGGTTGACTTAACACATAGAGTCTAGTTGTTTCATGTTGTTGCTTTTACCTTTTCATGTTATTGGGTTGTAACTTTCATAAGCCTTGCCAAGTCTACCTCGGTTGTTGAGTCATTTCCTCCCTTCTTTTCAAAGAAAAGAGTTTAGTATGCTCAACATGTCCATATCCATAACATGTCTTATCCTCATACCATGGTCTGATCGGTCTCGTTACTGATGTATAAGCTATGCCATGAGTTCTTACTAGTGGAAAGTGAGGACATTTTCCTTTACTTAGTGGCTACTGCCCTGGTGCACTAGGCATTTATTGCACTGGTGACACCAAAAACTTTTTCTTTTCAGAACAACTAGGAAAATGTCTCTAAAATTATAGAGACCTTACCTTAAATCTCATCTTATTGCCCCTCCTTGGGCACTACCATCACAGATGTACTATCTGTCTAAACTTATGGCAGAGTCTACTTTCTCGCCATATGTTAATCTTTCCCACATTTCCATTGTTCCGACATGACCATGTCATTCAGGAACCCTTTCAAAGCCCAAAGTTTCCAAATTAAGGACTGGTAACCTAGGTTGTAATACTAGTATCCAGTATTTTATATGCATCACTGTTGTCCTAACCTGCCCTTCAAGAGTATCACTACTACAGAAATAGCATTCAGTGTCACTTTTCTGGGCGTCGGTTATTAAGAAAAACCGACGCCTAACATATAAGGCGTCGGTTGTTTAAGCAAACCGACGTCTATATTCGAAGACCAGCCAGACGCGGGTACCGCTTTGTATTAAGTGTCGGTTGTTTATAAAAAACCGACGCTTAAAGTCTCCCGCGAAATCCATATTTCGATAAAAAAATAGTGTCATTGTCAGCGTCGGTTATATACCTAGAAAACCGACGCCTATGTGCGATGAAAATTTGCGCGGAAAATGTCACTTTCAGCGTCGGTTATCCTTGTATAACCGACGCTGAAGGTGGTTCCCGCCAAACATTTTCATGAAAATATCGTCCAATTGGACGTCGGGTGTTGCAAACAACCGACGCTAAAGATGTTTAGGCGTCGGTTGTTGTAAACAACCGACGCTATATGGGAACTTCATAACCCTCGATCGCCCGACTCTTCCCCCTTCTTCTGTTTCATTGCGAGTGATTTCTTCTCTGCTGTCGCCCGACTCTCTGCTCCTTCTTCTCCACGACAGTGCCGCCGTGCCGTCACTGCTACTCCGGTGCCCCCTTCTCCTTCTCCTCCGCCGCCGCACCCCCTTCTCCTTCTCCTCCACTTGGCCGCTGCCTGCCTGCCGCCGCCTAGCCGCTGCCTGCCTGCCGCTGCCTGGCCGCCTGCCCTGCTCGTCGGAGTCGCTGCCACTGGTTCTGGAGCTCGCCGACCACCGCCCACGTACTCAACCAGCTCGACCTCGCCCTACTCTGCTTGCCCAGGTACCTGCCGACCTACCCAGGCGCGAAATTGGTTCTTTATGTGCCGACCTAATCTGCTTGCCTAATCTGCTTGTGTGAAATTGGCTCCCTACTCTGCTTGCTTAATGTGCCTAATCTACTTTAAGTGGTCCTAATATCATAACATGATAGTTTTATAATCATGGCTAAACATAATATGAACTAGATCTTTTTATGTCATTAAATCAATGAACTTAGGAATTGGGGGTTCAAGAATAACCCTAATGATAACAGGATAATAAGGAAAAATAAACTCTAGATTAGGACTTGAGTAGCGTTTAATGTTATTATATGATTTGTGGCACTTTAGGATGTATATTGATTTCTTGATTTATTATTTAATAATGCTCTGTTGATTAGGATTAACCATGTTGCCTGTACTTTATAGACATTTATTATATATAAGAATGACAACACATGTATTTGTTGGCCTAGAAACCCGTCCAAGATTGACTCATTAGGAGTAAATCTTGGATAGTCCCCGGTTTGGGACTGTTCTTGAACACCTAATCTCACTTAGGATGTAAGTGTATAATGTTTATTGGGTTTTCGAGAAAATTTCAGTAGCATTTCCCCGTTTATTCTCTAAGTACATATGTACTTAGAGAACAACGGGGAAATGCTGCCGAAATTTTCTTGAAAACCCAATACACATTATACACTTACTAGTGAGATTAGGTGTTCAAGGATGGGATAGGTGGTACACATTTATTATATATAAGAATGACATCAAATGTGTTTGTTGGCCTAGAAACCCATCCAAGATTGACTCATTAGGAGTAAATCTTGGATAGTCCCCGGTTTGGGACTGTTCTTGAACACCTAATCTCACTTAGGATGTAAGTGTATAATGTGTATTGGGTTTTCGAGAAAATTTCGGTAGCATTTCCCCGTTTGTTCTCTAAGTACATATGTACTTAGAGAACAGCGGGGAAATGTTGCCGAAATTTTCTCGAAAACCCAATACACATTATACACTTACTAGTGAGATTAGGTGTTCAAGAATGGGACAGGTGGTACACATTTATTATATATAAGAATGACATCACATTATACACTTAGGATGTAAGTGTATACCCTAATCTTTTCCTAATATATACTTGTTTCCTAATATATACTTGTTTTCTCTAATCATAGAATGGATAGATCATGGATGTCCATTCGTAATCGTTGCACCCCATAGTTTATATCTGGTCTTGATCAGTTTATTAGATTTGCCAAGGAACATAGGAAAAAACCTACAGATAGGTTCTACTGTCCATGTAGGCATTGTGGTAACAACTTGAAAGTCAACACTGGTGAGGAAATCAAAAGTCATGTCATGTGCAACGGGATTGTACAAGGCTATACAGAATGGCACTGGCATGGAGAGATTTCAAAATCGAAACCAGTAGATGTCGATAGCTGTGCTTGGGTGGAAGAAGAAATTGCCTCCGATGACGTAAATGTGAACGAACCAGTTCCAGCAGACATCGTTGATGTGATGCTGGATAGTTGTAGGGTAGAGCACACCGATCCACCTCCTATCTTTAGAAACATTGTGCATGATGCTGAGATACCGTTATACACAGGATGTGCTAAGTTTACGAAGCTTAGCGCTGTGTTGAGATTGTATAAGTTGAAAGCTAACAATAGATGGAGCGACAAAAGCTTCACTTCATTGTTGACTTTGTTGAAAGAAATGCTTCCTGAAGGAAACGAGCTGAAGTAAAATATTAAAAAACCTTATGCAATCAAAGTATCAAAGTAAGAAAATGTACATCCAATCAATCAACACTCTGCATGTATTTAAACCAAAAAATGTCACCATACATTCTTAACATACCAATCAGGCCTAACCTAGGTCTTAGACTAGGGTGTAGGATTATATTGGGTTTAAGCTAGGAATCAGGTTCAAGAACCCTAATTCCACCATATCATGAGGCATAAGGGTTACAAACCCTATCTTGGCATTAGGGGTAATCCTAAGTCATCATATGAAACTTGTTACCCCATTAAAAGCAATCCAATTAGATCATGTATATTATTACCACAATAAAGCAAATTAGGTTTAAAACCCTAACTTCCTTTTTTATGTCTTAGCACACTAAAAAATCATCATTATTTAACTAAGTCTGATTGATATCTCAGAATATCAATGTATTAGATCATGATCAGGAAATAACCTTATTCAATATATTTAACATATTATTTATTAAAAGTAGGGTTTATTTACATTAATCACTGCATAACCATTTAGTAGCCATACGTTTAGAACATGAAGAACAATTGGACTCTAATTCAATTATATTCAGATTCTACTAGTTTTTCTGATAAAAATGATATATAATGTAACTATCATCAAATTTTCAATTAATTAATTAGAATTCATACAAGATAATAAGTTATTGACCAAAACCCCGCCATGTCAGTAATTAGTTACATTTCCATTTTCCACGCAGGCTGCTTCTGGCCAATGGCACATCACCATGTCAGCTCAGAGATGCCACATGGATTGGGATCTGAAAAGGAAAGTAGGGTCCTTGCCCTTGAAAGTTCCTCTAGGGGCTCTTTGTTAAAAGTCCACCCATGATCATTTTCCTTGCAAGTCTGATCCTGCTGTAGAAAGGAGGGTTAGTTGGAGGTTGACTCCTACTCACTAGGTGTTGGGAGGCCATACATAGGCTCTGGATCCTCCATGAAGTGCTACCAGACCCAATGGGGCTCTTGGAATGGCTGGAGGTGGCTCGAGTAAGGAGGATGAAGCTCTACTTTATGTTGTCTACACATGAGTAGGAGAAGGAAAACTAGACTTGAAATATTACTTGTAATCATGGAGATGATTGGAGAAGTGTTGGAACCTCCTATCAAGCATGTGCATCCTCTACTGAATTAAGTGCTCATGATGAGTTCTGGGATTCATCCTCATTTCTTGAAATGACCACGGTGAGGTATGGGTAGGCAATGGTATTCTGCCATGGTCTGGTCGAAGGAGTGGGAGAGGTTCTGCCTATGTGAATCACATTACTTGATACCTTATATAGGCACAAGTTTTAGGGTTTGAAGTATGCAAATCATCTTCAATTTGTTGAAGCTTTGGATAATGTGATTATCATCTACTATATTCAAGATAATACCAACCACCATTTGGGATCAAGTCCATTGAGATGAGGGAGAGATTTTGTGAGATTTGGTGAAGCCATGCGATGGATAGAGATACATATAAGGCCTAAAGGATGATCATCACCTGGTTCTACAAAAAAGATAGAGCTTAGGTGGAGAAAGTGACTTCTCCATCTACAGATCCGCATGGTTTTATTGCCCAACCAAGGCTAACCTTGTCCTTAAAAGAAAATACTTCTATTTGATAAAACCCCCATTTCTTATATAAATTCTAGAGACCACATGACTATTTTATTTAATAAATATTTTTGGTATTACTTTCCTTTAGCTATTATATAATTTTAGGTCATATATTATATCCAAACTAATCTATGAAATCATAACTTTACATTTAAGTACTTGCCAGATAATTACTTATATAATTATGTAGGCCATAGGATTACCCATATGATCTTGAAAATACATTGATAATCTCATTATATATTTGTATTTCAACTAAAATTATATTGAATACATATCATGGGAACAAAATACTAAAGTATTCATTTTGCATTTCAAGGACTCATAAAAAAACCTTAATTTCTCTAATTGGGCTAGAATTGATTTTGAGGGCCCATGGCTCATTCCAAGGCATCAACAAGTTTATTAATATTCTTAGTCATTTAATTGAGGCTTGTACCAATATTATATCACAAATTAAGCCTCATTTACACATATGATTAATATTTCTTTGTTTACATTTAATTGAAGACTTACTCCAAATCTAGAACTTGAAATCATCATGCCAAATTGATCAAAGTAATACTGTTGATCCTACTATTCTAATATTTCTTTGATTGTTTAGAATTTAATTTCAAAATATTATTGGTGAATTAATATTCATAGAATGCAAAATTACAAATATTGAGGATCTTACATTCACCCCTCCTCGATTGTCTCAAAAATTCAAACCTAATTAGGTTAAGGTGAAAGATAACTCACAATAGCATCAAGCATCAGTTCTAGGGACCTTTCTTGGATAGGTTTTGCTAGATCATCATTAATACTTCCATTTATATGAAAATTTCACATATCATGAGTTTGGAACCCATATTTAATCCAAGGGTATTTACACATTCTCATTCAATTCATGATATAATCACTTGCTATTTCATTTTCACATGGGTAATTACACTTTCACTTAGGTCTCAAACCTATTATTCATCTATTTTCATGTAAGGGTGAGATAACATTTCAAAACCCTAAATTATATCATAAATTTCAACTTAGAGCATTCATCCTCATATATCACCTTTATGTATTACATTTTACTACCTAATCTCTCACACTTTGAATACGATGAAATAAGCATTTGGATGCAATACAAATACAAAGTTCATCATATTCCATGTGAAGAGATGGTGTGTCCACATTTTATATCATAATTTCGAATTTTAGGTTGAGTTACTCTCAACCATGACTATCCACTAGGAATACATTCAAATTCCACAAATTTCCCTTCAGAACTTGGACTCAGGGATAATGCCTTTATCACCCTTGAGTTTATGCCCACCTCGATTTCAATTCTATTTCAACCATTGGTACATATGTTCTTGTATTTCTTATGTTCACATCTTATTAGCCTTAGTCATTCCCTTAAGGTGTCTAGGGGTGTAGGTACCTATGGAGCGATCTTGCTCTGACCCTAAGGGCCTTTTGTGCTCATGGAGTGCCTTTCACATTAACCCCTTTTCCTCATGAACTCATGAAGGTGGACAAGCTCCTGACTCCATGGACATTGGGTAACCATGGGTGGCTATCTCCTGACCCCATGGGCCATATGCACCTAGGGCACAATCACCTATTGACCCCTTGGGTCTTATGTACCTTTAAGATTCCCTACCTGACCCTAGGGTTGATTTAGGGATCTACCCTGCCTAAGATTCATTGAAATGCCATTTTATGCATTGTTTTTATTGGTTATTCCCACATGACCCCTTGGGCCTTGCACACATAGAAAGTGGCTTTTCATGAGCTCTTCCCTAAATAGGGCTAATGTGAGGCTTGACTCTTCCCTCCATAGGGCTAACACATGGCTCAACTATTCCCTACAAAGGAATAACATAAGGCTCTTCCATAACTAGGACTAATTTGAGCCTAACTTGAGCTTCTTCCCTACATAGGGATATTTCGTGCCTCACATGAGAATCTTCCCTGCAAAGGGCTATGTTGGAACACTTCCTTTTATAGGGATAATTAAAACTTTATACTATCATGGTTTTTATCCTCACATTGTTTTAGGTTAAGGGATTCCAAATATCATCATGTTTATATGTACCATGATTCATCCACCCCTAGAAAGTCTACCCAGTATTTATCTAACCAAGGTTTTTATATTTACATACATTGGAATTATATTTCCCATCTAAAAACTTATCTTGATTAGGTATGGGTAAAAGCTTCCATGCCTTGTGCCATACCATCCCATCACATCTCATCCCTTTAGGGGTAGATCCTTAGAGGACGTACATAACTATCCTTAATCATTAACATGGAATTAGTCGACTCACCTCTTAGGAAAGGTCCTAATCTAGGGTGTCTTCTTGATCTCTAGGATGAGTTTATGATTTCTAGCCACAACCTAATCCCATAGGTTTAGGGTTATGACACAACCATATACCTTTTCCTAATCTTAGATTGACTCACTCTCAGGTCGGGACACCAATCCTAAAAGTGAATTCAGGGTCCTATATTCACATTATGTCATCACTGATTTCATATGTTTCATTTATATTTAGAAGCCTTTATGTGCATCATGCATGTACTACTACACCTACTTGCATGCATGGGAAACTAGGGTATCTAAATTGAATTTCCCAAACCCAATTGGATTTTCCTCCTTCCTTCAACCCTACTTAGGGTTTGGTTGGGTAGGGCTTTTATTTCACCCGTACTGCTCCCATTATGTAGGATTAGGGTTTTGGGTTATGGTTAGGGACTACACCTTGCATCGTAGGGCTTTAGATATTCCTTGACCCACTAATGTTCTCCTACCATATTGGGTTATACCAACCCCAGTTCTTCATGGATGAATGGGTTTACCTAACTTACATTTTACTAGGGTTTACCCTCACTAGAGGGACCTACACTATATGTCACATCTTTTACATCTATTTCTCGAATTAAAATTTCTTTTTAGTTGGAAGAGGATGCCTTAATCCTACTTCTTTTTAGAACCCTAACTTCAGATGAGGAGGGAAGTGTATGTTAGTGTTTATTGAGCATGGATATGAGAAGAGGACGAAATTAGAGATGAGAAACCGAGAAGGAACATCATATCAGACAAAACCCGAGGTTCTAGCAATGTAGGTATCACACCAGATAATGAAGTGCATGTATAATGACTTCATGGTGTAGAGGAAAATATTTCCAACTCCTAAAACTGTGATCCCATCTAAACACCATTACCTTTATGTTATGGCCTAATAATCTTCCTTATATATCTGAGGATTATTTGAAATTATAAAACTATCAAATATTAATTTCTAAATTTGGGCTCTGATACCATATGTAACGACCCCCAATTTTGAGTGTCACTCAATTAAGAGAGGACCTTAAAGTTGTGGACCATTATTCTGATTTCCAAGATAGATTTAACAAATAATAAATAATAGTAAATAATTTCCATTAATTTGAACCAATAATGTTTACATGATTGTATAATAAGCTCCGAAGGAGTTACACAAATTTCTCAAAATTGAGTTATACATGAGAACTAACATATATTGAGAAGAAATGAAATCTATCTAATCCTCCTTGAACTTATCTTTAATATCTTCAAGATTTCTTGATTCTTCATGTATTCAACCAATAGATGCAGGTTAATCTATTACACTGACAAACAAAATAGTTCAAAATATTACTATACTGTGTAAGTGGTGTGCATACAAAAGTGTGTATCTAAGATAACAATCTATATACTCAATTATCACATATATGCACATATGAACTGGTATTTTCATTAAGATAATCAAACACATGCTTGGTCTACTATCTCAGATGTAATCATTGTCCATCATTGGACTAAGCATTACCCCTTGATCAGTATATCCTAGGGTTTACAATCACATAGTTTATTTATGTGATACTCATATTGGCATCATAGTTGAGATGAATTAAATAAACATCCAATAATTCATTTCATGCAAACTTTGAGAAACCTCAGTAAATTTTAGGATTTCATAATATGAGTTTTCTTAGGTGTAACCATGTACCTTTTTGAAGATCCATGTAGTATAATCTTTGAATACTTTACACAAACCAATCATCAAAGAAAGCAAAGGTACATCCAATCAATCAACACTCTTAATGTATGTAAACCCTGAAGTGTCACCATATATTTTTAACATACTAATCAGGCCTAACCTAGGAGTTAGACTATGGTTTAGGGTTATATCAGGTTTAGGGTAGGAATAAGGATAAAAAATCCTAATTCCACCATATAATGGCTCATAAAGTTTACAAACCCTTTCTTGGCATTAGGGGTAACCCTAATTCATCATATTAAACATGTTACCTCATTATTAGCAATACAATTAAATAATGTAGATTATTACAACAATAAAGCACATTAGGTTGAAAATCATAATTTTCGTTTTTATGGCATAACACCCAAAAAGTTCGTCATTATTTAACTATGTCTGATTGAGATCTTAGAACATCAATTATATTTAAAAAATGATAGATCATGATTAGGAAATAACCTTATTCTATGTATTTAACATATTATTCATCAAAAGTCAGGTTTATTTACATTAATCATCATATAACCATGTAGTAGCTTAATTTTAGAACATGAACAATTGGAATCTAATTCTATATTATTCATATGATACTTGTTTTTATAATAAAATGATATATAGTTTAACTACCATCAGATCTACTAATAATTAACTAGAATTTAAACAAGATAACACATTATTGACCAATGAAAACCTACAATGTCAGCAAATGATTACATTTGCATTTGTCATGCATGCCACTACTAGAAATGGCGGAACACCATGTCATCTCAAAGACACCACATGGGATGGGCTCTTATCTAGGGAAAAAGGACAATAGGGTCCTTTCCCTTGGATGCATCTACAGGGGATATTTGGTAAAGCCCACCCTAGATTGTCTTCCTCGCAAGTCTAATCCCGATGTGGAATGGAGGGTCAGTCGAAGGCTGACTCTTATTCATTGGGTGTCAAGAGTCTAGACAGAGGCGCTGACACCTATGCCAATCCTACCAGACCCAATGGGGCTCTCGATATGGCTGGAGGGGGCCAGAACATGGAGGAATAAGCTGTGTTTCGTGTTGTCTACACATGTGTATGAGAAGGAAAACTAGGCTTGAACTATTAACTAGCAACATGGAGATGATCAAAGAAGTGTTGGAATCCTCCTGGAAAGCCTATGAATCTTTCGGTGACTCGAGTGCTCCTACCGAGGTATGGGATCCATCCTTGTTTCTTGGCTTGACCATAGTGAGGTATGGATGGCGAGGGTATTCTGTCATGTTCTTGTCATGAGAGCGGGAGAAGTTCTCCCTCCGTGAATCCTTTTATTCAATGCCTTATATCCACATCTTTTAGGGTTTGAGGAATGTACAATATATTCATTTTGTTGAAGCTACCTTCTATAATATTCCTGATAATACTAGCCACCCTTTAGGATCGAGTCTGTTGAGATGATGGGAGATGTTTTGTGAGGTTTGGTGAATCCATGAGGTGGAGAGAGATACATATCAGGGCTTAAGGATGATCACCACCTAGTTTAGTAGAGAAGACAGAGCCCAGGTGGAGAAGGTGACTTCTCCATCTACAGATCCGCATGGTCTGATATCCCAACCAATGCTAACCTTGTCCTAAAAAAATACTTTTATTTGGTAAAACCCCATTATCTTATATAAATTTCAAATTCCATGCCACTACTCTGTTTAATACCTATTTTTGATATTAGTTTTCTTTAGCTATTATCTTCTTATAGTCCATATATTATATCCAAAATAATCTATTAATCCCTCAAAACTTTACATTTAAGTAATTTCAAGATAATTACTTGAATAATTATCTAGGCCATAAGATAACCCATATTATCCTAAAAATTTGTTGATAATCTCAATATATATTTATCTTTTAACTAAAATTATCTTGAATACATCTCGTGAGCACGAAATACTCAATTATTTATTTTGCATTTCAAGGACCTATAAACAAACCTTTTTTTTGCAACCATTAGAGAATATTTATTGAGCCCACTCTCTAGTGCAGGATAAAAGAGTTTTTAGGTCTACATTAAGGCTCAAGTTGAGCCAGGAAGGAGCAGTAATTGAAAAGTTAAAATTTTGAGAAAGAAGGTGGACATGTTTAGCCAGGTTGTCATTTGTACTATTTATATTCCTAGGAACATAATTAATCTTCACAACATCACACTTGCTCATGAGGTGTTTTATTCTCACACAGTATGGTTGAAGCTTCCCTGTGTTGTCAGCAGTGGAGTTTGCAAGGCTGACCACTTGCATAGAGTCTGAACAAAGGAGGAGCTTTTTCTAGTTGTGTGAGTTGCATACTTCAAGTCCATGGATGATTGCTTGGACTTCTGACTCAAGGGCACAAGTGCTTTGATGGCAAATGCCATCTCCATAATAGCTAGATTCGTGGTTGTCCACAACATGGACACCAATTCCATTGTTCACTATAGGGTTAGCAAAGGATGCATCCACGAATGTAGAATAATTGAAGGATGGTAAGTGATCCAAATTGAAAGGGATTATAACAGGAGTGGTGGTGGATTTGTAGTGAACTCTACAGTTGGTTTGTATCAACTGCATCCGATTAGAGATAAACTCCAGCTTAACATTATGAGGGTTTTGAGTGCCATTGTGGACGTATTCATTTCTACATTGCCACAGAAACCAGCAGACAACCTGGGAGGTAGGCGGTATCATATTGAAATCAGGCGACACCTTACAAATATGATTGATCCAGTCTTCTTCATCAAGTGCAAAGAAATTGTTACCCTTTTTCAAAAGGGTCCAGACTGGTTTACTGAAGCTACAATCCCAGAGGTTGTGAATGATGGTCTCATGTGCATTGTTGCAATGGGGGCAGATGATACTAATATCCATGTGCCGACGGTGCTTTTCTGCATTAGTGAGTAGTGCCTTATGTTGAAGCAGCCATAGAAAAACCTTTATCTTTGTGGGGAGATGTGACGACCAGATATCTTTCCATATGCCAGGAGTAGAGTAGTCTTTGTGTGCACGAAGCCACCTGTAGGCCGATCGGGTTGTAAGAATGCCAAAGTTCTCCATCGGCCACCCCCATGTGTCAGGACCATTGTCCGGAGAAGGGACTGGAGTAGAGATAATGTAGCTCCATGTAGTTTGAGGCAGGTAATGGTGGATGAAATCCCAATCCCACTCATTTGGTTGTATGGCCATAGAATTAACAAATAGATATTCCAGTGCTATAGGCATCTGGAAACTTGGTTGAAGATGTTGAATAGAGTGACCCATGATACAGTGATCTGACCACATGTTTGTGGTAGTGCCATTGATGATGATCTTGTAGCCGTTGCTCTGAATAAGAGGAATGTTCCTCTTTATGAAGTTCCGTGCCGACGATTCATACTTCTTGGTAAAGACCCCATTGCACATGTACTTTTCAGACATAATTTTGACCCAGAGCTTGTCCGGCTAATTAAGAAAAGACCAGATGTTTTTGAGCATGAGGGCTTGGTTCTGATCTCATGCATATTTGATGCCAAGACCACCTAAATCTTTATTAGATGTGACCTTTTTCCAAGAGATAAGGGACATTTTATGTTGGTCCCAAGTGCCCGACCATATGAACTTTCGTACATGGCTGTTCAACTCATCACATAGCAATGGCGATAGCTGCACAAACTACATCATATGCTTTGGGATGGTTGAAGAGTGGACTTTGCAAGACTTATTCGGCCAGCCAGTGATAGGTTCTTCATTGACCAGCTATTCATCCTATTGCACAGAGAAGAGAGAAGTTCAACATGAGTGGCTTTGTTGATACGATGATGTAGAGTTGGCACACCTAGGTATTTACCCAAATCCAAGGTCCAAGGAATTCCAAGCTTCCTACTAACAGCCCAGATTGTAGGTCTAGGAGTGTTAGTGCTAAAGAAACACTTGGATTTTTCTACTGAGATCACCTGCCTAGAGATGAGAGTGAACTTGGAGAGAACTTTGTTGATAATGACTACTTGAGGTGTGGAAGCTTCCCCCATGATGAGGATGTCATCGTCGAAGAGGATGTGAGAAATTTTGGTGCCTCCTCTAGCGAGGATCATTGGTTTCCATGTACTATTTCCCACTGCATTGTTGATTTCCTGACTTAGCCACTCCATACATAAAATGAAAATGTAGGGGCTTATGGGGTCACCTTGCCTGACTCTGTGCATAGCCTTGAAGGGTGGAAGTGGTTGTCCTTCCCATAACACAGAGGTTGAGCCCTCACTGATAATCTGCATGATGATATTACATATGCTAGAGGGAATGCTGGTTCTTCGTAATGTATCATGAATGAAGTCCCAATTCATACGGTTGAAAGCCTTAGACAATTCTAGCTTAATACACATCCAATTTTTCTTTGTTGTGTGTGACTTCATTGAATGAATGATTTCTTGTAGAAGGATGATGTTGTCACTCAAGAGACATCCAGGGATGAAGGCAGATTGAGCTGGTGATACCCAATCCTTGAGGAAGGGTTTAATTTGTTCAATTAGGATTTTGGAAAGAAGCTTGAAGCACCCATTGTTCAAGGAAATGGGTCTGAGGTCACTGCATTGTTGAGGGGCCTTGACCTTAGGGATAAGGATCATGTAGGAATTTAACAACTCCATATCAATGGTGTGTGAAGAGAAGATGCTTCTGAGAGAATGCACAATTGAGCTCCCAATGGTGTTCCAGTTGGTTTGTAAGAATTCATTGTAAACGCCATCAGGGCTAGGTGCCTTATAAGGGGCTATAAGGAACAAGGTGCATTGAATTTCTTCAGCAGTAGGAATGGCAGTGCTGGCATCGCTGCAGTCCTAGGAAAGGAGAGGGAAAGACCCTGCATAGCTGGCAAGCTTCTGAGGATCAGGCCTGAAGTTAGAAGTGAGCATATCTGTGAAATATTGGATTACAATAGCCCGAATATCCTACTGAGAGGTTACCCAATCACCCTCTTTATTCTTAAGCTTGGTTATTTTGTTAAAATGACGTCTAGCTTTAACATAGGAATGAAAAAAACTTAGTGTTATTATCTCCCAACGTGAGCCAGAAGATGTGGGATCTTTGTTCCCACTTAGCTTCCTCCCTTAGGAATAATTGATTGTAACATTCCTGCAAGTAGACAGATTTGTCAAAAGAAATAGCAGCAGGGTTTTGTTGCAAGGTTACCTGGCAAGCATTGATGTGTTTCAGCAGCCTGTCTTTTTCCTTGTGATGGCTTTGTGTTCTCTTACGATCCCATCTTTGCGCAACCACCTTGAAGGAGTTGAGTGCTTCATGGAAGGGGCATTACTGTCCCAAGTGGTGAGAACATCGGTTTGGAAGGACAAAATGAAACACCATCTACCTTTAGTCTACAAGGTTGGTTGCTGCCGGGAGGTTGAGGATTTGTAGGAGAGAAGGAGTGGGTTGTGATCTGACTTAACACAAGGGAGCACAATGATGGTGGCTTCAACATGAACTCTCAACCACTCATCATTGATAATAGCGTGATGCAGACATTCTTTCACACATCCCCTATGGAAAGTGAAGAAATGACCTTGGCTCTTTGCATCAAAGAGGCCTGTGTTGAGGATGCATTCATTGAAATTATTGGAAGCTGACCTATTGAAATGGGAGCCACCAAGTTTCTCAAAAGTGTCCAACATTGTGTTGAAGTCCCCCAGGATGATCCAAGGTGAACCGATCAGTGCTGAGAGTTCTTCCAAGCGATTCCAAAGGAAACTCTGCTTGATGGGGTTCGGGCAGTTCATTCACTGCAGAGACAATAACCCATGGCTCCTCACCTATAAACAAACCTTAATTGATCTAATTGGGATAGAATTGGTTTCGAGGACCTATGGCTCATTGTAAGGGGTCCACGAGTTCAATAATATTCTCAGTTATTAAATTGAGGCTTGTATCACTATGATATTACAAATTAAGTCTCATTAATACATTTGATTAATACTAGTTTGTTTACTTTGAATTGAAGAGTTACTCAAAGGCTAGAACTTGAACCCATCGTGATAAATTGATAAATGTAATACTATTGATGTTATTATCCCAATACTCCTCTAATTGTTTAAAATTTAATTTCAAAATTTTATTGGTGAATTCATATTCATAGAATGCATTTACAAAATTTGAGGATCTTCAATTATAGTAAGATTATTGATAATAAAAGGGGTTGGATGTTAGTTTTAGATATATCAATGGATTGAGACACTAGGGTGAATGGGTTTCACCACCACTAACTATCATTCACTCTCTTTCTACATCATAATAAGTACAAACATTCATCTATTAAGGCTAGATAAATCCCTCTTTTGGTGTTAGCATAAAAATAAGAAATATATGACTCTAAACTTGTCATTATGTTACCTAGAGTTCATTTCCTATCACCTCATAAAAAACCCATATGGAGTTCTTATCAAGTCTTTAACATGAAGAAAATGATATCCTCAATCTTAGATTTGAAGTGTTTTTACATCCAAGATATGAAAAACGTGCTAAATAGTTTACCAAAAAAAAGTTCAAGCAATAAAACATTTGATCCATAACAAGTGATGCTCATACATCACAACGACAATAGAGAAGAGCAAAAATGGGTAGCGGGCCTTTTTCCTACACCTAGTGAGATGACTACTCATTAATGGAAGAAAATAAAAACATAGCAGGGGAAAATAAAGATATATTCATCTCACTTTAGAAGATGGAATCACAAACATGGTCTATAGAAGCATGTCCTCAAATATGAAGATATAGGCATCCAACGAGCAACAAGAACACCCTTCAATGTTTGTCATAGGTGGACTGGATATAAGTCATAGATCTCCTTCTTTTCAACCTTTACTTTTCACTATGAGGGTGAAGCCAATGGCTGGTGATGGAGGATGGAAGGTGTTGTTGGTCTATGTCTCTTTCAAGATCAAGACCTACAATCCTTGGTGGAGGCAAAAACTTTATTAGTTGATGGGTAGTTGACCAATAGAGACCACCAATGGAAGTTGGTGATGGATGCCCATAATTGATTTTGGCATCTTGGAAGAGTCAAGAGTCGATTTTTTTCCATGGAGGCTAGGTATTCTATTTATAGATGACTACTTGAATTTGAACCCAACCATCTTGCAATTAGCTAATCCACCACCACATATGCAAAGAAGTAGTTTTACGAGAAAGACGAGAGGTCTCATGGTTCTTATAGCTCCCATAGGAACCAAACACATAGAGGTTTCATTGGTATACAAGTCTATGATGTCATTGATTATCATGGATAATGTAACACCCCTCCAAGTTATATGTACGACTACAGAAGCAAACCATATGTTGTCCATAACATGGTTCACTTGGCTTGGAGGAACATTAAAAAACATGATATACATTGCAATAAGATAAATAAAACATCATGCATTGCTTGGAAATATAAATTCATACATTGTTCCTTGAAAGATAAAACTAATAACTCCAACTATCCCATTCTTGAACTAAAATCTAATACATGAAAGGTAAGAGAAAACTAGGAAATAAATCTTCTTTGGAAACTTGATATTGTATCTTCTAAGGTGTAGATGGAACCCCACCAAGCTAAGTCCTGGTATCTTCTACTTTAAAGCACTCACTTCATATATCTTTTCTTCTCGATCTAGGGACATCTCATCCCACGACCATGTGAAAACAAAGACACACATCAATAAGTAGCACTACACATTTTATAAGAACTGAAAAATAATCATATATACTTGACATGAGAGAAAATATTGACATGAATTAAACTTAAGCATTCTTGATTACATGAATCATATATCATTAAGAATTGAGCACTAATATATGCATCTCGAATCATGGACCTCAAGGGGTCATTATGGGCATTCGTACCAATTATGGGCTTTTATAGCCAAATCATGGGCATTCGTGCCATTATGGGTTTTCCTAGAAATATGAACTTTCCTAGAAATCATGTGCTCTTAAGTGGGCATCATAGAGAGATGCATATATTACTGCTCAATTTGTCATGTTATAAGATTCATGTAATCAAGAATGCTTAAGTTTAATTCATGTCAAGATTTTCTCTCAAGTCAAGTATATATGCTTGTTTTTCAGTTCTTATAAAATGTATAGTGCCACTTACTGATGTGTGTATTTGTTATGACATGGTTGTGGGACGCGATGTCCCTAGATCAAGGAGAAAAGGTATTTGAAATTAGTGCTTTAAAGTAGAAGATCCCATGACTTAGCTTGGTGGGGTTCCATCTACACCTTAGAAGATACAATATCAAGTTTCCAAAGAAGCTTTATGCCCTTGTTTTTTCTTACCTTTCATGTATTAGATTTTAGTTCAAGAATGAGATAGTTGGTGTTATTAGTTTTATGTTTCAAGGAACAATGTATGCATCTATATTTTCAAGCAATGCATGGTGTTTCATTTATCTTATTCCAATGTATATCATGTTTTGTAATGTTCCTCCAAGCCAAGTGAACCATGTTATGGACATCATAAGGTTTGCTTCTATTGAATTTTATCTAACTTGGAGGGGTGTTACAGATAAACTTCATTGGTAGGAAAATTCAATATTTTCATCAGTTGATGGAGTCTAGCTTTACATCAATGGATAGATTCTTCTTTCGATCAGTGGATAGAGTGAATCACTCCCATATAAATATAAATTCTAGTGTTCTACTGATAGACGTGAGTGATAATCCCAACTAGTTGGTCGTTGTACATTATTCATCGATAGATAAGTGCATGGGTTTTCATTGGTAGATGATACTCATGGATTTACATAGGTAAATGAATGCAGACATGATTTCGATTAGCGACTGCCATTGGAAACTCTTCCTATGTGAAATGCTGATAGTTCAGACTAGAGAAAATCCATCAGGGGTATTGGCATGTGGAGAAGGGCATGGCCCGATGATGTTGAAATTGATAAAACCATTAAACAATGAAGGGAAAATCAATAGAAGTCTAATTTGACTATCAAAAGTTTCTTAAGCCTGCTAGCCAGTTCGTGGGACCACTATCTCCTAAAGATATGAATCATAAACCTTCCATGAAAAATCTAGTAATTGGATAATTTTTTTTCAAACTAACATAAAATTATGAAAAACTAAATGAAAGCTAGTTCTAAAGTAAAACGAGACAAATCACAACAAACCAAAGCTGAAAATGAAACTGAAACTTGGATGAGTATGTATTTATCAAATAATGTGAAAATAAATGTTTATCATACTTTAAAGAATAATAAATAGTCACCAAATGAATACTTTAAACCTCATGTGATTGCCTCATCTTCACATCATGTTTGTTTCTAATAGAAAATAGAAAAGTCTGCATACTTTCCCCGATTCCATTGCTACCATGGAAGAAAATCCTTTTTCTTTCCCAGATGTCCAGTACAAGTGACTCCAGCCAGTTCTTCATACTAGTAATGGAACTCTAGTGCTGGACCCTTGTCATTAGACCACGACACTCTGTCTGAACCTACCACTTAATTTGGCCAAGCTTCCCAAATTCCTGGAATCACAAAAAAATCTATCATGTCTTTATTTCTATTTTTTCTTCCTCAACATTATACCAATTTCCAAGGACATATAAGAGTTTCATGAGAGTTTATAGAATCATGTATAACAACAAATATGCATATGTTCCAACATAGGGGTGTTTAGAGAAAACTATAGAATAACAAGTATGCATATGATCCAACAAAGGGGTGCATGAAAAGGGTAATGAAATGAGCAAATCATGGTGTCCCTAGGTGGATAATGTAGACAAGGGGTGTGTGTAAGGAAGATGGAAACCTGTCCTCTATTCGACATGAGATTTATTCTTTTTTCCTTGAATTTTTGACAAGCTTTGCTTTTTGTGCACATTGGCATCTTTATTTTTTTTTATTGTGGTACACCCCTATTACATAGAAAGAGTTATGGAAGAAATGCTATAGTAGGGATGAAGTGTGCCAACCCCAAAATTGGGGTTTGGCACTTTTTTTGGCTTTTTAGTGGATGGATGGTAATAAGATTGAAGAAGAAGTGTAGAAGATGGGACCTTTCAAACGCAACTCAATTTATAATTCAGTGTAGTAAATTTTTATCCTAGTTCCATTATGCTCAAAAAGTGACATGATAAGGGAAAATAGTTAATTACATGAATTTGTTTCACTACTACGTTAGAAAATGATGCATTGATCCCTCTCAGTTCCTCAAATACTTGGTATCTTTTCTAGGGAAACATGATTTTTGGGCTCCTCAGCTACATAGTTTGGTTTCTACCCATTAGTTAGTTTCACATATTGGTCACTATGATGTGATTACTTGAGTAAAGGGACTAAAGTGAATAAACACGCATGAATGCAAAAAGGAATTTGAATCTATTCCGGATAGACAATGACTTCAAAAAAGGGAATTTTTTTTTGCTAAATGCAGTGATGAGATCATTAGATACAAATAAATAGGTGCAAGTAGAAATTAGAATACATACCACCCACCCTCCACTTTGAACTTATATATTTTCTCATCCTCATGAAAAATCATATCCAAGATGGATTGGAAGAACCTTGATGGTCAAACCAGTAGCCACAATTGCACTGCATACAATAAAAGTTATTCACCAATAATCAAATTGGCTAGAACTTATGATCTTGTCATGAGATGTACTAATGAAAAGATAAAGCAATATGGAAAAGAAGCAAAAATTGAAAGTCACACTCGAGTAGCCTATATAGAAGCACCTCTATTTAACAATGATGGATAGACACCTAAATTACAATCGTTAGATGGATGTGAACGAAGCATTTGTGGTTGGTCAACCACCATATCAACCATTGAAAGTAGGATTTGAGACATTGGCAATTTACTTTGAATTCACTAGTATTCTTTCTAATGAAATGGAACCAACCAACATGTCCTGAGATTTCGTAGAAAAATATAGAGACGAGAGTGTGCAATCCTAGTTGATCTTAGAGCTACAAATGTTTTCACTTTAGGATGCCATTGAACCAAATCTCAGTGTGTTCATTGTAAATGTGTGCGTTCTCATATGTTTTTAGTTGTATATCTTAAAGTTGTTGTTGAAGCAACATATTTCATTTTTTCCACATAGAGATCAAAGTTGAGTTGTTTGATCGGCCACTGAGCCTTATGTTTAAACCACCAAAAAGTTACAAGACTTCCTGTAACACCCCTGACCTGGGTTATGAACTAACCCTAGGTGTTTTGCTTAAAATTATGATAGAGGCTTGTGGCTAACCCTTGATATGTCATTAAAGCTTTAGAAGAATCTATATTTTCATTTCTGCCCTTTTTGAACAATGTTGTAAGATTGTTTTGTTTAATATGGACCTATGTGCAAATTACCCAATTAGAGGGGTTAACTTGCAAATTGCACATGTTAAGATGTTACTCTGATGATGAGACATCATAAGAATGAATATGATGTGGTGATATGGATTCCCCAAGATTGGGCACCAAAATATAGCTTGTAGAGCAATCCTTGTACTTTAAAACCTAATTTTGATGTAAAGTGCAATTTACCCAAAACATAGGGTGCAACATGTAAAATATACCCTCTAGAGTACCTCTCATGCTTTTTAGCATCAAGTGGAGTAAAGAAAATTAGGGGGGCACCTCATTTGAGTAACCATATAAGAAGGATAATCATTGTAATTGAATAATCAAGATGTATGCAAAATGACCCTTATATATGTATGACTTAATAAAGTGTTTGGCTTCTTTTCCTCTAAACCAAGGTTGAGAGATAAGTTTTAATGTTATAATAAGGGAGGAACATGGCAAAGAAGTAGGATAGGGGAGTGGAGGATATAGATGTAAAAGAGAAGAAGTATTTATCATTGCCTTGGAAATATGCCCAAAAATATATAAGCAAGCTCTTTCCACAATCAAGGGATCGTTCCCTTCATTTCCTCTTCTCATCCTTTTTCTTTGGACCGACTAAGGAGGAGTTTAGGAGCATAGGAGGACGACCAAGTTGATCTAGTTAAGTTTGGTCATCTTCTAGCTCAGATTCATGGAGGAAATTCCATTACAAGGTTGGTTTGCTAGTATTCCTTACACAACTCTTGCTTCTAGCCATCTTCTCCATCCAATTCTTGAAGAAAGGACCTTGGAAGACCCCTGGATCTCAAGACACCATTAAAGCTACGGATCTTGCAGATTTAGATCAGATTCTAAGGCGGGTTTTATAACTCTAAACGCTTAAACTTTGTTATGCATCTTTCTTTCTTGCAAAAGTAGTTTGTTCTTCTTTCCCCCATCCTTCCTTGCTTTCTTGCAACTAAAACCATGAAGAACAGACCTGGATCTGGAGGTAGAAGAAGGGGGCGTGAATACCAATGTTACTTTAGCAAACGGTCTTGCACCCTTGGCCAAACGGTTTGCAAAACCGTTTGGGGGTTTGCAAAACCGTTTGAGGGGCAAACGGTTTCACAAGGTCGGTTGCAGAAAACGGTCTCCAAGACCATTTGTTTGAGTTGATGAAGGGTTGACCGTTTGGGATTCCTGTTGATAATTATGTTGGTTGATAACCCTCCAAATTTGATGGATTAACTTTATAGGAATCGTGAGTTGAAGGCAAATCAATTAGGTAAATCTAATTGGATTAAGTGCTGCTTTTCAACCTGATTAACTTGACATTTTTGGGAAAACGGTTTCAAAACCGTTTGAGTGCGTTGACCAAGCGTTGACCGTTTGAGATTATTGTTCCTAATGATGTTGGTTAATGACTCACAAAAGTTTATGGGTTAAATCCCAAGGAATATAGAGTTGAAGGCTAATCAATTAGATAAACCTAATTGGATTAAGTGCTGATTTTCAACCTGATTAACTTGACCTTTTTGGGGAAACGGTTTCAAAACCATTTGAGTGCATTGACCAAGAATTGACCGTTTGAGATTATTGTTCCTAATAATGTTGGTTAATGAATCACCAAATTTTATGGGTTAACTCCCAAGAATAGAGAGTTGAAGGCTAATCAATTAGATAAACCTAATTGGATTAAGTGCTGATTTTCAACCTGATTAACTTGACCTTTTTGGGAAAACGGTTTCAAAACCGTTTGAGTGCATTGACCAAGTGTTGGCCGTTTGCGATTACTGTTCCTAATTATGTTGGTTAATAACTCACCAAATTTGAGGGGTTAATGCTCAAGGAATAATGAGTTGAAGGCTAATCAATTGGGCAAACCCTAATTGAAATTAGTGCTGAAATTCCAATGAGTTAATTTGAGATTTTGGGTTGATTAGACCAAACGGTCTCAAGACCGTTTGGGGGTCATCCAAGACCGTTTGGAGGTCTAGGGTGAAGTATGGATATGTGTTTGAAGATCCAAAGATGTGGTATGAACCCTAATCGGCTAAATACTGATTTTGCAAGTGAATGAGATGATGTTTTGGGTTGATTGGCCCAAACGGTTTCAAAACCGTTTAGGGATCACCCAAACGGTCTCAAGACCGTTTGGGGATCACCCAAGACCGTTTGAAGGTCTGGGGTTAAGTATAGTTGACCAATTGAAGGTCCAAAGGTACCAAATCATATTACAATTAAGTGCTGATTTGTTGATCAATTCGATAGACCAATCCTTGATAGAATTTCACTAGAATCCAAGGGTTGGATGAGCCAAACGGTCTCAAGACCGGTTGGATCTCATCCAAATGGTCTCAAGACCGTTTGGAGGTCACCCAAGACCGTTTGGAGGTCTAGGGGTGAGTATGGTTAAGCAATTGATGATCCAATGTTATTAAGTTAAAGTGTAATCAATTGCTGTTTTGGTGATCAATCCAATGATCCAAACCTTAATTGGTTGACTTGGATTTTGGTGATATGATGGGCAAACGGTCTCAAGACCATTTGGAGGTCATCCAAACGACCTCAAAACCATTTGGAGTCAGGTCATACCCAATTTGGATGATGGTTCTATGGTTTCTAAGTAACTAGTCTTACATTGATTAGTATTGAAGGATGATCAATTCCAACCCTAATCCAATCCATCCAAACCCTAATTGGTGATCAATTGAGGGTCACATCAGTTGAGTATTAACTTAATTGGCTCAATTGATAAATGGTTAACCATGGCATGAACGATTGAGGGGTTCAACATTGAAAACCCTAACTCAATTGGAAGTGTTAATACATTTTTTTGGTCCATGCGGTTTTGAGGGTGTTTGGACCAAATGGTCTCAAGACCGTTTGGTGGTCATGCGGTTTCAAACCATTTGGAGGTTGAAAGTGCAAAACCGTTTGGGGTCTTTTAAGGTCAAGATTTCTTAATGCTTTAAAGGCTTAGATGGTTTAATGGTTGATTAATATAAATCCTAATGATATCTAAAGACATTAAGGGAACAAGTAATTAGTTGATTGAAGCATGTTATGATCAATGGTGAACATTACTAAAGTACCCTTGATGGGTTTAAGTAGTCAAAACCTCTTGATCAAGCAAACCCTAATGAACATTGTAGTAATAATGTGACTTATGTTATCAAGGTTGAATTGACCTAACCTAATCATAAGAGATGTAAACATCATATAATAATAAGAGGGGAGAGAAGACTCCTAATATGAATGAGAATCAAGTAATATACTTCCAACATGTATGAATACACATAATTAGAGTATGATCCTTTACAATGGGATCGTGGAAACCCTAATTATGATGATCAATGAATCTTAACCTAAGTGAAGACATGAATGGAAGTAATCTTCATACATAATGATGGTATGATCTCAATTCACTACTATTTGAATAGTAAACCCTAATCTAGGGTAATGCAATGCTATGTGAATAGTAAACCCTAATCTAGGGTAATGTGATGCTATGTGAATAGTAAACCCTAATCTAGGGTAATGTGATGCTATGTGAATAGTAAACCCTAATCTAGGGTAATGTGATGCTATGTGAATAGTAAACCCTAATCTAGGGTAATGTGATGCTATGTTAATAGTAAACCCTAATCTAGGGTAATGTGATGCTATGTGAATAGTAAACCCTAATCTAGGAAGATGTGATGATATGAACAAGTAACCCTAATTCTGAGTTATGCTTTTAAGCATGAAACTCCATGATTGAGAAATGGGATAGGAATCACTCTTCCTAATCTAGTTAAGAGGTGGAATAACTCTTTTTGGATTAAATGAGAATCCTAACCCTAGAAACCAGCAGTGGTATTATGACACGGTCGTGGTGAGTCCTTTGTTGCACGATTGTGCAAGGTAGCACGGCTGTGGTATCACATATATAATTTGAGAAGAACCTGTATGGTGCTGTTATGATACAATATGCATGTTATTAGTAAATATTGAGCATGCAGGTTTTCATAAAGAGGTGATCATATCCAGGTAAGGATTATGATATCTTATGTATTGAAATTACTTTACATGCTTCAAGTATAATGATATGCTATGATACCTAGTGAATGGTAAATTATGAGTTCAAGTACCTAGATTATATAATCATGATGATAAATTTAGAAAGGTACTTGATAAGTTGAGGAATTGAGATCCTAACACTTTGTGAGAAAAAGTATGGCTACATGCCATGACTCCCCAATAATAATGTCAGACATTAGATATATGATCTAAGTCTAAAGAGAGTTAGTGTTGAAATAATGGTTTTATAGTAAATAAATGCCATACATGTTCTTCTATTTCTTAGAAGATAAATGACATATGGGTTTATCAAAGTATAGTTGTATTGCTTTAATAGGAAGAATAGTTTAATCTGTTAAACATTGTTTTAACTACTCCCAGACAAATATAACTTCTTTGTGTACATTTATTCTCTTAAGCTGCAATAATTATGTTTCTGACAAAGAGTTATAACTCTCGCTGGGACAATTTTATAATTGTCTCACCCCGTGGGAAACATATTTTTTTTAGGTGGACGTGGGCGAGGAGGCAGAAATCCTTCAATAGGTGAAGGGCAGCATCAACAGTACCAGGGACATAAGTGAAGTTTCAGGTGGAGACACTGGCTGTCATGCCACGTATAGATGTAGTTAGAGTCCTATGTGTCGTCTCTGTACTCTCAGGTCCTCGGAGTAATAGTTAGTGCTTTCGAGTTTTTGGTCCAATACCTCGAGATTTCTGTATCTTGCCTTATATAGTTAACATGGTAGTTGATGATTGTAATCTCGAGATATGACCTTACAGAGATGTACTGATGGATCAGTTTGTAAACAACTTATCATGTTTCTTTATGAAAAAGCTTTACCATTTAAAGATCTCTTCACATAAAGTTTTCAATTTTTAGTGATTTTTGGTAATCCATTGCTTAGTGAACGTTTCCACATTAGTTAATCTTGTTTTTTCAAGATATACGTTACACTTCCCATGAATTAATAGAAAAGTTGTAGTTCCTAGGTGAGTTTTATAAGAAGTTCTATAGGCCCATAGTGTGTCTTTTTTTGTTGAACCTAACTCATCTATTGATTTTTTGTATGGCCCATAGTGTATCATTCATCTTGTTAGTGCAATATGGCCTTGTCTTACCAACTGTATTCTTGAGAAAAGATTTGATTTGATGGTTGGGAATCTCCACTTGACCACTCATTTGAGGATTATATGGGGTGGCTATACTATGAGAGACACCAAACTTGTGAAGGGGTGTTTCAAAGATACAACCAAGGAAGAGATATCCTCCATCAAAAATGATAGTTGGAGACTCCAAAGTGTGGGAATATGATGTCTTTGAAAAGCTTGATGATAGGTTTGGAGTTGGTGGAAACTGTGGGTATTTCTTTAGCCCACTTAGAAACTTAATAAAAATAATAAGAATGCATGAGAAGTTGTAAAAGGATGGAAGTGGCTTCATATAGTCCACAAAATGTCAAAAATTTCCATGTCATACCAATGTTGAGCGGCTTCTCATCCCTCTTGGAATATTATTGGATCTCTAAAATTGGTGTCAAGACTTGAAAAACAGATGTGAGCATCCTTGAAGGCAAATGGACAGAAGAACCCACATTGTAGGAACTTGATAGAAGTCTTTTGGGAGCTCATGTGGCCTCCGATAGGGGTAAAATAATATTGTTCAAGAATGAGAGGACCTTCTTATTTGAAGATGCACCATCGACAAAAGAAGAGAACAAAGTTTGAATAAATAAGGTTCATCCTAATAGTAATGGTGGATGTTAGACATAGCGTTATTCTTTTAGTTCCCTATGCAATATGGATGTAGGACTCCTGCAGTTAGGTAACTCACAAAGTTAGCATACAACATGGGTGAATGTAGTCACCTTCAACAATTGTTCATTAGGCAAAGAGTCATGAATAGGAATTGAATTTTTTTATATTTGATGTGCAATCTATTGAGATGTTCAATGATAATGCTTTAGTTTCCCTTTGTCCTTTATTTCTAGATCAAACTCTTATAGGAATAAGATCAATCTAATTAGACTAGACATCACATCCTTCTTTGAAATTTAGTACTTAATAGAAGCATGATCAGTGTAGATAATCACATGTGAGCATATTATATAAATGTAAAATGTATTAAAGGCCAAGGAAGAGAATCTCCTTTTGAGTGGTTGCACAATTTTCTATGCATATTCCAACATCTTGTGGTGTAGTAATTGAGGTGATGCTTCTTATCAGTCCACTACCCCATAACTATACCTAAGGTGCAATCACTAACATCACACATGATTTCAAAAGGAAGAGAGTTTAATCTAAGGTATCCAATATGGGGTTAGAGATGAGAGCTTCGTTCATATTTGTGAATCTCTTACTATAATACGATTCAAAGGTAAATTCTACATCTTTCTATAGAAGATTTGTATGTAGCTTAGTGATCTTATTAAAGTAAAGAATGAACCTCCTATAAAAGTCAACTTGTCCCAAAAATTCCCAAACTTCTTTGACGGTAGTTGGAGGAGACAATTTAACAATCACTTCTAAATTCTCCTTGTCATCCTAGATTCCTATTGAGCTAACATGATGTCCTGGAATAATGCCCTCCTTCAGCATGAAGTGACTTTTTTCCTAATTAAGAACCAAGGGTGCTTCATCAAAACATTTTAGGAACTAGGGAAGGGTGATGCAAGCATGGATCAAAAGAATCTCCATATATATGAAATCATCCATGAGGATATCCATTATCATCTAGTTAAGTCTAATGAAGATAGAAGATATGCAACACTAGAAAGTGACATGTGAAGGGCATCTTGTGAAAGGCATATGTGCCAAAGGGGCTCATGAAAGTGGTCTTCTTTTCGTCATTTGGGTGGATGGGAATCTGGTAAAAGCTAGAGAATCTATCCAAGTAACAAAAAAAACTCTTGATGTGCAAGTCTCTCTAAGACCCGATCAATAAATGGGAGTGGGAAGTGGTCCTTCCTATTGAGCTTACAATAGTTGATGCACATGTTACACTTGATTACATTGTAGGTTGGGATAATCTCATTCTTCACATTCAAAACAACTAGAATTACTCAATTCTTTATAACTATTTGCACATGGCTCACCCATGATGAATTAGATATGTGATTGATGATCTCGGAAAGAAGTAGTATTATCACCTCCTCGCATGCGACCTCCTTTAGAATTTATTTTAGCATATATTAAGGCTCAATGGAGGTCTTATAGTTGTCGACCATATTAATTATTTGCATAAGAAGGGCTTGTATACCTCTATTCAGGTTCGTCGTTTTGTAACCTAGTACCTTCTACCTCTTCATAAATTCAATCAACAACTTATCTTCTTGTTCAGTAGTGAGATCTACATTGATAATTAATGGGTAGAACTTTTTCTTGTATAGGAAAACATATTTGAGTCCCTTTGGTGGATTCTTCATTACAGGTGCAGGGGGTGCCTTATCTTCTTCTTCAATTACAAAGATATAATTGACCATTCCTTTTCTTGTTCTTCAATTATAGAGATAGAATTGAGCTCTTCACACTCAGCTTCAGGGTCTTCCTCAACATTTACTGTAGTAATGGAAAATGATTTTCTCCACTTGTTCATCGTTTAGTTCATGAACATTAGGGTCAATGAGTGTTGACTCAAGAGGGTATTTGGAGGTAGATGTATCCTGTCTTAGATGTGCCATCTTGTTAATATGATAAATGAGGAATCATTTCTATTGGAAAGAGGGATTATTAAGACTCTTGAAGACTCGGTTCTTAGTGTTAAGATTCCAAATCCAACCTTGCTTAAGGCTCTGGTAGTTGAAAGGAATGGGTACCCATATATGAGGGGATATCAAAGAGACTCCTTGATGTCCATGATGACAAATCACTCGAGACATATGATTTGGGCCCCACTATCATAGGGATATCTTCTACAATCCCCATAGGGGTGGTCATAGAAGAGTCATCAAGTTGGATCAGCTTATCGATCTAGAGGATTTTAGTGGTGAAGTTGAGTCTTTTGCATAAGTTGTAGGGTATGATATAAATACCTTCTCATTAGTCAGATAAAACTTTTTTTCACTTTGAATCCCCAATGATATAGGAAATTCTAAAGCATCGTGGATCCTTGGGTTTCTAGGACATCTTTCTCTAGATGATGTCAAACATCATATTAGATATCTTCACAGTCTCATACTCCTCTATTTTGTACTTGGGAGTGAGGAGAGATTTGAAAATTTTGTTCTAGGAGGGGATTTTTACACGACCATCAAGGAAGGGAATGTCAAGGAGTAGCTTTTTCACCTCTTCTCTAAACTTCTTAAATCTTAGGTCTAGCTACATCTGAGCTAGTCAACTCTAGTAGGGTGGTCACAACTTGTGGATAGGAATCCCATGAGTTGAAACACATGGTGTAGTTTCTAAAGTCCCCTTAGGAATATATGTGTTGCTATGATGTGGAGTTTCAACCACCATCTCAACTGGTATAGTCACTACTATAGCCACTGGATTGACTTTGTTACAACCCCAATTTTTGGGTTCTTTTGGTGAGAAATGTAATTTATCCTATTAAAGATATTTTAACAAATAATGATAAATTTGTTTTGAATAAATGGATTTCTTTTACAATAGCCTTGTTGGTTGTTTTGTGGGCTTGATTGGCTATTGGGCCCAATAACAAAGAAATTCGATTAGTAAATAAATAATTGAGAATTAGAGCAAAGAAAGATGTAGAAACCTCTAGAAGGCAAAAGAATATAATCTAAAGTTGGATTTCGTGCCTCTTGGGTTCCAAGGAGTCCAAAGTTGCAAAGATAATGCAACAAAAAAAGAAAGATCAATTAAATATTTCTTTGTTAAGAAAGAAATTGAAATGAAGATAAAATGTGGAAAATAAGTGGAAAGAGGGATAATTGAGTTATCCTTGGTGAATTTTCGTATCCATGAGGTTTCTAATGTTAAAAGGAATTCCAATAAGGAAAATAATAAGAGAAATAAAGAGAAATACCCGGAAAGAGATATTATGATAAGAAATGAATAAGAAGAAGAGAAAATAGATAAAAGATAAGTCAAAGGCTAAGGAATATTCCCAAGATGGGATTATGAACCATTATGGTTCCTTGAGGTTCTAGGAATTCAAAATAATAATATAATGGCAAAGAAATAGGGAATACCAAATTAAATTGGCTTAATTTAAAAGATAACTTGCATATAAATAAAATCATCTCATACTTTCGATTTTGAGTCCCAAATTTGGTATACATGTCAATTAAGTCATTGTGGACTTTCCCTCAAAATTTGATATTAAAATGATAAAAGGTTTGGGAGATATGAATTTTGTAAGTTTCCTAAAGTGTAAAGCATAACTTTAAATGTCACCATTTGTGTTCTAATACGAGGCTTGCTAGCCGTTGGATCAAGGATCCTACAGTGGCTGCTCTTCATCAGATTAGGAAATGGGAATAGTAAACCATGGGATCGAATCTGTGTATCTCTTTCCCTGAACCACCAGGACTCTTGGGCAGTTGATCTTTGGCTTTGGGAGTTCAAACCGAACCAGGATGACCCCTGATTCCGCAGTTTTAGCGCTGGGGTCAGAGTTTCCCCAAAAGGGCCACCAACTATGGAGTTCAACCTTGTTGAGAATTGTGAAAAGGATCACGCCTATATAAGGACCCTCCTTTTCACAAAATCAGAACCAACAGATAAGTTGTCAAAGTCCCTCTCCACGAAGCCCTCTTCTTCCTCGGTAGCCAGTTCCCCTTTCTGTCCCCTGTCTTGCTGTACACTTGCGGACGACGCCAAGAGGAAGTCCATGGTTCGGGGCTTGCAACCACATGGTTCTAAGTGTAGGCGATCCATGAGCAGGAGGAGGTGAGGGCATCTCCTGACCTACCCCAGGTGGGCGCCGCGAGGGAAGCCAGGGGGCTGCCACCGGCCAAGTCTGAGTTCCCCTACTGAGAAGAGGAAACAGAGGAGCAGGGCTCCATCACTCCTGTGAAGATGAAGAAGGGTGGACCGGGCTAGGTAACCAATGAAATGGACCCAAGCAGGGATCCACGAGCCAAATAAGGATTGTGAGAAAAGAAAAGGATGACGTGGCAACATCCTATTGGCCGAAAGGTAACCTATTTGCTAAATTCATAGAAAATAATTGGTAGGTCAAATAAAGACATGCAAAATATGAAAATTGATTACGAGAACACGTAGAATCCAATAAAAATACGTTTAAAGCCTGATTTTGTTCATATTTGCAAAAGTGTGCTAAGTTAATGAAAAGTGCTTTGAAATTATGTTAGAAACCCTAAGTGAAATTAATGGCTAGGGTCATGATGCTTAATTGGAGAAATTAAGTAATAGTAACCTGTTGAAACGTTAATGATAAACTTGAACCTGATCTAGATGATTTATTGCATGATTTAGGGTTTTACACCAATTATGAATGATTAAGCACTTAGAAACCCTAATTTAGGGTAAAAGAGGATAAGATCATATTTAATTCGAAAAATATGATAATATGTTGTTAAATGATGGTTCTAAGATATTTTGAATATAAAAAGTTCCTAATCATGGATAGATACCCATAATATGATAATTAGGGTTTTCTAATGGATAAAGTTGGAATTAATGATAAATGGAATTCATAGGTGAATTAGATCATAATGAACTATGAGTTGTTAATCCGGAAGGAACCTAAGATGATAAAAGGCTCTAATGTGAATATGTGAGTAATTAGGGTTTTGTACTTAGAACTGTTATTCTAGGGTATAAATGAGGAAAGTTGTAAAAAGATAAAAAAGAACCCTAATAAAACCCCAATTCGGATTAGAAACCCTAGAAAGTGAATCCAAGTCAATTAAATAGATATATTATTGGTAAAGTGTAGTAAATAGGTTATGTATGGTTTTCATGAATTTTGTGATTGTTGAACCGCTTCTTGGATTACTTTCTTGCTTGGAATTGTTATTAGCTTGTTGAATCTACAATTTAGGTATGTGGTTAATTATGGTTAATCACATTAGTTTACTGAGGGTTTTCCGAATGTTTCCTCGCACTGAATGCAACCTAAATAGTTGGATGTTCATACTTGCAAAATTATAAAGTCACTATGGTTATCACAATTATAAAGAAGTGTGTATTCTCACACCTACATGCCACCCTGATGGATGATGCCAAAGGTCAAGCCTAGATGGGTAGACCAATGGGCACCATGAGTGGTGAGCCCAGACACCAAGCTCGGGATTGAGAAGATGGTCTTTATAGAATGACTAATGGGCACTATGAAGGGTGACCCCAGGTACCAAGCTCAGGATTGAGAAGGTGGCCTTAAGTCATTGGCAAAAGAGAAACCCTAAGGTGGGTATGCCAGGGTTAGGGCAAAAGAGGTGGAGAATGTCATACTAAAAAGCATAAATTGGCTTGTTAATTAACTTGATTGAGATAATTAGATTGTTATGCATATTTGTGAGTTTTTGGTTGTCCCCACATACCAGTATATTTTGATATGACCGATGTTTTGTTTTTCGGCATTTTAGGTACAAGTTTTAAAGGAACAAATAGTAAAGTGACATATGTGGAATTAAATGAGAATTAAAGTACAAGGGAGGATTAGTTAGAATAGACTCTTGATGCGTATAGAAGTAGATATCCCAGTTTTTGGAAAAGGTATGTAAAGTTTTATTTTTAATACAACCTTTCAGTTTTGTTTAGTAGAATTTGATAATTATTAATTGATTATTTTTCGAACCTTTGATTCGGTTTATTGAGCTAACGACTCTGATCTCTTGGTCTCCCTTAAGTGGGGGTTATCAGGAGCCACTACCCAAGGCTCTAGTAGTGTTTTAGGAATGACGACTGGCCCCACAAACCACCACTAGCCTTAACTGCACACTTTTTACTCACTCACACACAAGCCGGGGTCAACTTCCCGATTGGTCACCCATCCTAGTACTACTCCAAGATGAGCATGCTTAACTATGGAGTTCTTAGTTATGGGCTTCAGGAAAAGGAGGTGCACCTTGGTGATATGGGTAGTCCAATCATTCCTTTTAAGATCATGTTATCAGAGGCCTCAAATCCTGGGACGTTACAATCTCCCCCACTTAGACTCTTGATGTCTTCATCAAGGTTCAGCTATATGACCTCATAATCTGACCCCATTTCAGTGCAGACCCACAATGGCCCATGGACACCCAGCTCCCGATCATGGAATACCATCGTAAGGGCGGCTACGTCAACCATGGACAACCCTTTCTTACATGCTTGGACCGCACGACTCAAGACTGGCATGTCACATGCCCATGTGGGCCCCACCTACTGGAGGGGTTATGGCTCTGATACCATTTGTAATGCCTGGGCCCACTGCCCAAGGCTCTAGTAGAGTTTCAGGAATGACGACTGGCCCCACAAACCACCACTAGCCTTAACTGCGCTCTTTGTCCTCACTCACGCGTAAGCCGAGGTCAACTTTTTGACTGGTCACCCATCCTAGTACTACTCCAAGATGAGCACACTTAACTATGGAGTTCTTAGTGATGGGCTTCTGGAAAAGGTGGTGCACCTTGGTGATATGGGTAGTCCAATCATTCCTTTTAAGATCATGTTATCTGAGGCCTCAAATCTTGGGACATTACAGACTTCTTCATCTGTGTCCTCTTAAAAAGTAAGTTTGTTGGTCACTAATGTTATTGGTTATGGTAGTACACTCAAGAACGTGTATTCACAACATATAATTGCTCCTCCTGATGCATGGAGATATTTTTGGGGTGAATGGCAAATGAACTTACTATAGGAAAATGGCGGCAACAATCTACACTAGTTGAGTCTCGATGTATTTATTGTATGCTATTGGTTCACAAGTATATTTTTGATTGTATTCAGGTGACCTTCATCATTGGAGGCATGTATGTTCTTCTAGTTTCCCTTCCCTCAGAGAAGTTTTCCTTGGTTATTGTAGGGTTGATGTCTTGGATTATAGTGTTTCCTTGGTTGAAATTGTTGTAGTATTGTCCATGGTTAAAGTTGTTTTGGTGGTATTTTATGTTTTGTTGGAAACTAGGAGGACCCAAAACTTGTTTTGGCTTGTGCTTGCCAGAGATGATGTGTGTTTGCTACTCTATATGGGTTCCCATATTAGAAGAATGGATGATTCCTCACTCGATTGGGGTTGTAGTAGCCATGTATTAGTATAGAGTTGACACCATTGACTTCTTAAATGACTGAGCTATTGCTAAACTGAGGTTGGTGCGTGATAGACATGGATTTGTAGACATGATTGCACTCTAGACTTGTGTGACCCTCTACATTACAAACCTTTATATCTCCTGAGCTACCTTGGCTTGGAAAGATGATGAACATCTCTACTCAGACCTTTGAAAAGTTCACTTCAGGTTGTCTTGCTTAGCAAGAGCCTTTAGAGAATCAATAAGAGTTCTAGCTTTGACTTGTCATCTTGCATAGCAACTTTGAATATTCTCTCTTGTGTAATGAAACCCAATTGCATTGGTTCTCTGCTCCCCTTCTCACAACCTTGCATGTGTCATCAAAGCTCTTCCACATGAAGTCTTCATTGGAAGAAGCTTTAAGAAATTATTTTATATAATCATCCATATCCATGTGGAATTTCTCGATAATCTATGCATAGAGAATGCCATGATGAGGGCATTTGCACTTTAGCTCCTTGAATCATTCCCAAGATTCAAATAGAGTCTTGTTTGAAAATTGTTCAAATTGGGTGATTTGCCCTTAGTTTGGTAGGTTAGTGAAGGAAGGAAGAATTTCTCTAGTAAATTTTTCTAAAGTTCCTCTCAAGTGGTGATTCTATGATCATATAGGGCATTATACCATAACCAAGATTTGTCAGTGAGGGAATAGTAGTATAGATATAGCTTGAAGGATTCCTTAGACATGCCAATTTACTTGATTAGTCTGTAGAGATCGATGAACGTATTTATATTGTTGTCCACATCCTCACTGACTCTTCTAGCAAAAATGTTGTCTTGCATCGTCAACAACCAATGCATATAGATTTCAAAATTTTGTGCCTCCATGGTAGGTTTAATGGATAGATAGATAACATATACATATTTAGGAATAGAGAAATCTTGTAGCTTTATCTATTATTCTTCTTCTTCAACTTCTCATAATTCTACATGCACAATGACTCTAGCTTGCACAATAGAATGTCTCTATACTGTGAGGCTTGCACTCTGTGATTGATCTCCTCTTCCACCATCTTGGGTTTTCATTCATGAAGAAGCCTACAGTGGGTTAATATGATATTAGGGCTAATGTATGCAATGAATTTAATGCTAGAAGAATGTCACATGCAAAACACATGTCACCTGAGAGATGCACACACCCGAAATCATATGGTTGAAAATGAGTTGGATTCAAGATGACTTTCAATATGTCAACTATAAAAGAAAATCCTAATCCAAGTTGGTTATGTTGATCAGAAGATTCCATTGTCCCCGTCAAAGATGCCAAAATTTGATGCAATGATTATCACACTAGCAAATTCCCTAGTTATTATATCCCTAGGTTTTACGTTGACCAGTTGCAAGTAGGCAAACGTTATCATAATATACTTCAATATAAAACCCAAAGGACAACATGTTTAAGAATTATCTGATAAATCATAATCCAACAAGTAATAATATTTAGCATTAAAGATAGTTGTTTGTCAATTACATTAAGATTGAAAATAATGAAAGGATATGGATTTAAGTTCTAGATTTATTAATGGATCGAGACACTAGGGTGAATGAAATTTACCACCAATAACTATCACCGACTTTTTCTCTAGATTATAATAAGTATGAACATTCTTATGTTAAGGCTAGACAAATACCCCATTCAATGTTATGATAAAAATTTAACAAATAATACTTTAAGTTGGTTGCTATGTTATTAAGAGACCATTTACCTAATGTCATGCCTATATAAAGTTTTCATAAAGGATTTAAAGTGCATCAAATGGTATCCTAGATCTTAGGTTTGAAGTTTTCTACATCTAAGATCTGAAAAACATGAAAAAAATTGGCCAAACAATATTTTAAAGCAATAAAAAACTTTGATCCATACAGTTGCTATTCATACAGACATAAAAATAGTTGAAAAGATAAAAAATAGTGAGAGGTCTACTTGCTCACTGAGGAAAACAAATATAATAAGAGAAAAGTGAGAAAAGTCCATTGTCATAGTAGAAGATGGAATCATATGTGTCCTCAAACTTGAAGATGAAGGTGTCAAGAAAGAATAAACAAAACCCTTTGACGTTCATTGGAGGTGGACTAGAATTTGTAGATGTCATTTTTTACTTCATTTACTTGTCATTATGGGAGTGGAGAAAGCATATGGTGATGGCGAATGGAAGTTGTTATTGACTTGTGTCTCTTTTGAGATCATGATCTTAGATTCTTAGCAAAAGTATAAGCGTTATTGGTTGGTGGGTCGTCAATCAATGGAAACCGTCTATGGAAACTGGGGATGGATGCTCAAAACTTATTTTGGTAGCCTAATGGTGTCAAGATTAGATCCCTTTCCATGGAGGTAATGGCTTCTGTCTATTGATTCCTACTAGGGTTTGGAACCCAACTATCTTACACATCATCTACCATAGATGTAAAGAGGTAGCTTCACGAGGAATACGAGAGGTCTCACAACTCTTATATTTCCCATCAGAAGTTGAACAAACAAAGGTTTCATAGGTATACAACTCTATAGTCCCATTAGTTGTCATGGAAGAAACTTCATCGATAGGAAAAGTCAAGATTTCCATCAGTGGATGGTGTCTGTGTTGATTGTATGCCCTGAGATCCATCATGTGATTGTTTTAAGAAGGATACTTGTATATGATTTACATCATTGGATGGTGTCTATGTTGTTTTTATGCCCTGAGATCCATCATGTGATTATTTTAATAAGCATACTTTGTATATCATTTGATTATTAATAAAATTCAATTCCAAATATTATCTTTGTTTCAGTATTGAGATAATAAATAAACTAAATGATGTCCTAAGAAAGTTTTGACTCGATGACATATGGTTTGGGTTGAGGATGTGAACATGAAATCATATCTATACATAGAGTACTCATTCTTATTTACCCCTAGTTTGTTATTATTGTAGATATTATAGGTAAAATTAATACACAAGACTAGCATGTATTGTGAGTGATGACTGCCTCTTTAGTTATGATGTTGGATGTCAACTCAAATACATGGTTACTTGTTATAGAACAAGTTATATTAGAAGTGCACACCTCGATATTGACACACAAAAGGCATGTAATGACATGTCAGAGTCATATCTCTAATGTGACAGTGGTGACTATGATCCATAGACCTGAAGTCACTACAATAATCACATGTTGTTATGTATACTTTGGCACTAGCCAATGTGGCTTTGAAATAAGGGCTACCAGGAAGGTGGTGATTGGGTGAGTTGTCATACATGAGGATTAGTGTGAGTGATGCATATGAAATTTGTCCCACCTTTGGAGTGATATCCGGACCACTTGATAAGAGAGACTATGAAATGTATGGCCATGTTCATGTGAGCCAATATATGATATCGAGCTCACAATATCTCAAGTATCCTGCTCTAGTTCAGGGAACATAGATAGAATGACAACATGATGACATTGTATGCCTGAACTTAATCTAGATGTCTATGATAAAGGAATTATGAAGTCATGGTAACATTTGTAACTTTACATGTTGTAGCTATTACCCAACTCATTCTTGTTATGTGGGTGACAATGATGTGTAGCTAGACACCTATCTTTTCTTGTGAGGTTCTGAACATTACTACCAACTAATTAGGAACCTACTGAGTCACATGCATATGGATGAATAAGGGAATTGATGTTCATAATCTAATACATGATTAGAATGGTTCTAAATCATAAATAGGATGATTTCCTACCTAATCAAGTGACTACACTGAATCGTTTGTGTCAATGGATCAATTGATTGTCAATTGGTTGACATTATTTTATTCTAGACTAATCTAGATAGCTGATTGGAAATCAGAAAGGAAGGTTTCAATTTGGAACCCAAATTTGATTTGGATCTGCACTGACCTAGTAGGATGATTGGGAAACCCAATCAGTTGATTGGAACTCAACATCTAGATTTGGATTGACCCAATCAACCGATTGGAATTCTAGCATGAGTTTTCAACATTGAGGCTGTTTTGAGATTGCATTTAAAAAGGAAATGGAATGAGTATTTCAAGATCATGACTCTCCTCTATAAAGGGGGCACATCTAGAAGGGTAGGAGACACAAGTGAACACTTAAGACAACTTGTGAGATAAGTATATCCTATTTCTCTCTTAGAGAGAAAGTTTCTTGAAGGGCAATTGACCAATATAGGAGTAGAAAGGGAGTTCTGAGATGACTAGCACATTTGAAACTCGTATTCCATTCAACTTATTGACCAAGGTGGTGGAATACATTCTCCCTCATATGTGTTGATGAATTCAATGACACGACACATGTGCAAAGGGTTGAGAAGTTGTTCCACAAGATGAAAACAAGGTACTATGATGAAGACTACTATATAACACCTTGGTGGTCAATCTAGTTTCTTTGGTAGAAGATCTAGATTTCTTGATGGCCATTTTGGAACTATATCTAAAAGTTTGAGTTATTCATTAAAAATGATGCGTCTAGTTGTTGGACAACTAGTATGCGCAAAGGTATAATCTTTATTCTTCTTATGTCTTTTGTTCACTGAAATATTATAGCGACGACATATCCAACAACTAGGATGAAATGGGTAGGGTTTTTTGTTATTTAACTGTGCCAACTTCCTGAAAACCCTACCATGGTATCATAACAAAACCATATGCTTCTAATACTTTTTTATAATTTTTAACTAGAAATGTTTTGTTGGAAGAATTATGTGCACAATTATATCCACTTTAATCACTTGACATCATATATGATATGATATATATGTACTACATAAACCAATGCAACACTTTAAAATTCATTTGTTTGGTCAGTGTGGATATGGAATTAGGTCATTGTGTTCATATTTGAAACATGTAACATAACCATTTCAATTTTAAACAAAAGTTATGTAACATGTCTATGGCTTGCATTCCATGCCTATCTATATTCATTCTCTTTGTAAATCTTAATTATGCAATTAGAATATGATGATTTAATGACATCACTAGTGGACCATGGTGTAGAGGAGGAGTGGATTAGAAACTCAAAATAGACCATGGTGGATGGGAGGATTGGATTAGAAGCCCAAAATAAAGAGGATGGTCCTTGGATGGATTGTTATCGAGATGATACAACATATAAATCAACAACATAAGAACTTCCCAAAATATAGACTATTGATAAGTCTATTGGCTTGCCCAGATGGGAAATTGGAAACCTTGTAAACATTCTATCCCAAAATTGGGAATTCTAGTTGGTTGATTACCTTGTCCAATTGAGATACCATAAACCCTAAAAGGGTAGATGTAGGGTTACATTAGATATGAATCACTTTGTTCTTTTTCTACAACACTTGTTCGATAATGTTGTAACATACTGAATTTTAGATGTAATCTCCATGTAATCCTTTTTCCCAATTTTCCCTTTCATTTCTATCCATTATGTCCTTGATGTTTAATTAGTGGAATCTATAGTGGTTTGGTGAACATTTATTCACAATTTGTACCAATAAAAGGGTATATGCACAAATACCTCAATGAAAGTCTATTAAATGACCTTAGTTAGGTGTTCTAAACCTTAATATAACTTCTTTATTTGTTTTTAGATCATAAAATAAGCCTAAGTTTCGAATTTGGTTCAACTTGGATGTTGTTTGTGCATGTTATGCAATTTTAGGTACATTCTGGACTTCTATGGAATTTACCCAATTGGGAGGTTTTCTTTGCAACATATAGCATGCATTATAATAAATAGAGATTACCTTACTATTCTGAATCTTTTGAACCATGGGGCACCTAGTTGTACCTTGATTTGAAGGTATTTCTCTCCAAGGGTATTTTAGGGATTACCCTCTTTATAAGTGAGCTTATCTTTAAAAGTTATCAACCATTGGGGTTAATTTTTTGTTTGGAGGACGGTGGGGATGGCCTAGAAGTCTCTATGGGATTTTAGGACCGAAATTTGATATATAAGAAGTTTCTATGATCTGTCCTCTTGCATGGCCATGAAGCCCTAGGCTTAGGACACATGGAAAGTCCCATAAACACCTCATGCTTGCCCCCTTCTTCATAAAGCCATGTCTACCCCTTCCCACCTCCCAATTCAAAATATCTTAATCTCCTTCTCTTTACCCTAGCTTAAATCATCATACCTACTCTATTTTTTCATGAAGGTGTTGTCCCAAGGTAAAAGAGAGTTCTTACCTTGGTAAAGAAGGCTCCTAGGGTTCCAAATTTGCTCTATTTAGGGTTTCCAAAGCTCCTTTTTGTTCGACCAAAAATAGTAAGTTTCCTCCTTTCCTTACCTATATTCATGTTGTTCGTCTTCCTCCCACCTTCTTCCAGATCAAGACTATGGCCTTCCACAGTGAAACCCCACCTAGAGCCCTCAAACACCTTATCTCCCTATTCTTTTGCTAGGGGTTTTCTCCTCTAAAGCGGAGAAAGTGCTTCTAGCTCGAGATAGGAGCTTTGTTGGAGAAGCCAACCTCTCTGGCTTGGGAACCTTGTTTCTTGAACCATTCCACCTTCCTAGAGGTGAGTGTTATATCCCCACTCTTATATATTACTTACTACATGCTTAAAACTCGTGCTTCTATGTTTAAAATCGATGATCTCCATCTCTATTTACCATGTTCTTCTAGGGTTTTGGTTTCTTGCTATTTTACCTTCTCTTGAATATCTAGTTTGGTTACCTATGAAATTTCAACCCTGATCTTGGGTCAAATGGAGTTTTCTCCCTCTCTCTCGCTCTTCCTCTCTCTCAAAGATTTCTGACTTGTCATTTCCTGATTGGTTCAAATTGAAAAATACATATCTTTTAATCCGCTTATCCAAATTTGGCAAATAAATATGTTTTGGAATTTAAAAATTAATATCTATATAATAAAAATATTTTAAAGGTCTGATTTTGTTATTTGATGAAGGGTGATTTTTGTAAAATGAGTTTAATGCATAAAATCCATAAAAAGTACATCTTAATCATCATAACTCCTAAGTTAACATAAAAATGTGTTTTCTTGATCAGGAGAACCTAATAAGTTCATTGGTGATATTTTTAGAATCTAAATTCGAGTTTTGCTAAAACGTTCTAAAATTAGGGTTTCCATACATTAATGTGCATTATGTACTCTAATACAAGTTAATACATTGAAAATAGGAAAAGTGGAACTTAGACTCAATTAAAGTGGTGAAAGTTAGTAATTGATATCAGTAAGAGAGGTATGTGCATTCCTTACACCCTATGTTGGGATAATTGAAACCAAACCCTATATTTCCCTAATGAGACTTTAATGAACTCTATTTCCTCTATTCATGATTCTTTTGTTAAATTGCCTCAAAATAATAATGGTATTCTTTTTCTTGGGTCTTGTACCTGTTAATGTGTCGCTTAGCACTTACAATCACTAAGATGTTTATCCTAGAGTTTAATCCTTTTTCTACTTCTGATTAAGGCTAGTATAGAAAGGGTCGATCCCACATGACAACTTATTAAGATTGTTATCTCTAATCCCAATTATTTGAAGAACTTATTTTATTTGTTTTTGGTATTTTTTTTAAGATTTGGAATAGAAAGTAAAAGTCAAGTTTTGGGGGTTGGTTATTAACACTAAGGAAAGAAATAAAAGAATAAAAATGCACTGAACAAGAATATAAATTTGCCCTGTCACAAGGAAAATTAAGATTGTTGTTAGCACAAGAAATACTATTATGAATGAAAAGACAAGGGATTGAAAGAAAGAAAAAGCAAGCGGTAATTAAATCAAGAGATGGGAATTGAGGATTTAGGGGTTTTCACCACCTTAGCCTAGGCAAAAACAAACTAATCCTTTAAAAATGACGGATTCGATGAAGGCAAGTGAATTAATAAAAATCCACTAAAGATGGACTCCACATGAGCCCATTGGTCCTGGTGCTCATGCTTCTTAGTACATCATCCTAAAAGAAGAATATCCACGGTCATTTCAAAACTTCTATGCAATTGGGTTTGTTGTTCTAAATTTGAACTTCCACGGTCATATCCATCCCGATTAACTTTTGATCAAATCAATTAATTACTTTGATAGATCAATTAGATATCAAAACCAAAAGGCATCTAGAATCATTTTTTAAGGAAAAGTCAATAAAGCCATGGGTAAGGGGTTATTCCCCTTGCCTCGATAAAGAACTACTCACTCATGGAAAAGGAGCAAAGAGAGACAGAGGGAGGAAGTGATCTAGCCATCTTCGAGTCTTACGAGTACTGATCCTCGATTAGAGACAATGAAGATGGCTGCCTCTTCCTACCTTGCTCGATTGCTCAGGAGAGGGGAGGAGGAGAAAAGAAAATACTAGATCTAAAACACAACGGAATAATAGAATAACATGGAACAAAGATGCAAAGCCACTTTATTCCAGATCTAGAAGAAGAATACAAGGAAAATTGCTTCAGAGCACTAATACAAGAAAACCCGAGATGCCCAAGGATGAGGAAGTGCACCTCCTTTTATAGGAGAAGGAGGGGGTTATACATTAGGTTTAGGGTAAAATAAATGGCCGCCGGTGGCTGCTAACTTTCTAGATCTAGTCAATAGAGGAAACAATTGATTGCTTTGCATTCCTTTTGCATTAATTTCCCACAACAGCAATTTCGAGTGTATTTTTGGGCTAGACAAAAATTCGGAAGCGGACCGAAAATATATGTTTCTGGAGATAATTGAATTAGCTTTCCAACACATACTTGCACAATAAAATCCGCCTTGGGATGTGGGAGTTATACCAATTTTGGTGAAAGGTATATACTGAAATCAGACTCTATGGGAAAACGTAAGGCTACTTTCACGGGTTAATTGTGCAGCCAAATAAACACCAAAATTGCCAAAAAATATGTCTTTTTTGTAGCCAATGAAATTCTCTTTTCATTGCATACTTTATCTTGGAATTCCGCCTTTAGACGAAAACGATATGGCTATTTTGGTGATGAGTATCTCAGGCACTACAGGAATATTTGAAAAGCCTCATATCTTCATCTTTTATTTTCTCGATTTAATTACTTAGATAATTCCTAAAAATTAAGAAAAAGATCATAAGAATTCAGGAAAGTATATCAAGAAGATGAAAGTGCTATTTATTTTTGAATTAGCTAAAATTAATAAAAAATCCTAATTAATTATTCTAAATGAAGCAAAAATAAGAGATGAATATGCAATCATCAAAATACCCCAAACTTAAACTTTGCTCGTCCCGAGAAATATTAAAATCAAGAAATACTTTCAAGACATATTCTCAACCTATCATCCTCACTCTCCTAACAACCACTTGATTCCTTCCACCAAAATATGGACAAACGACCCTGACTTCCTGAATTCAGAAAAAGGGACTTTTATATTTCCTACTTCACAAACTTACATTTATTCAAGACCTGCAATAAAACAGATTTTCATTTTACCTTTACATTTGGTACTCCAATTTTTTTTAAGTTTTACACAAGAACTGGGATGATTTGGATGGTTGGCGTTTTTGTAGTTTTCCCCTGGGTAGAAAATTGGAGTGAAGGAGGTATGGAAGAAGGACAATATCTCCTCTATTTGACTCGAGACCTTTTTATTTAGTGGACATGCAGTAACATTGATCACATTTTTTTCTTTGATTTTTGGTGATACACCCAATTGCGTGGGTATGGAAGAAGCGGAAGTGGGGGAAGGGGTGCCACCCCAAACTTAGCATTTTGGGCATTATTGGCTTTTTTCTTTTTGACAAATGGAAAGATTTGGAAGTGGTGGAAGAAGAGTAGAAGAGGTTGTTCTTGTGCAACTTTTTTGTCATCTTTTTTTTAGAGTACCATGCATTGGTTCAACTATTACCGAATCATGCAAAAAAAAATTATACAAGTTGTACATGATAAAAAAGCATCACTCTTGAATCCTTTCAGTCCTCTATGGCTTGCCATCTTTTCCAAGGAGTGATTATTATTTGAGGTCCTAAGTGACACGAGTATTTCTATTCATGAAAGTTTCAAAATTTTAGTTGTAAGGTGGTTCCATCATTAAGGGGAGTATTTTGAAAAATGATCATATCAAGGCCGACTAGATATGGGCCAATTGTACTATGAAAAGAAAGAAAGAAAAAAAACTACATGCAATATGTAAAATAAATAAAAGATACTAAAAGGGAAACAAAAAGGGGTGGAAACGTACCACCCATCCCCACCCCGAACTTAAGACTTTTCTCGTCCCGAGCAAAATCAAAATCTGAGATGGGGGAAAAGAATCGCTGTGGTGGAGGATGAAGGACGATGAAAACAACTCCCCAAAAGAGAAGAACACAAAAAAAAAATAACAAGGGTGATGATATTAGAAAAGAAGGAAAAAATGCAAAAAGTATTTGGGTTGTCTCTCAAATAGCACCAAGTTTGGGCCTGATAAGAGCTGGATCAGTCTATTGGGATTCTGGGGAAGTTGTGGGGTCAGATAGGTTCAGGTCTTTCAAAGATGAACAATTGTTTGAATCTGATGTGACAAGGTCTTCAGTGGTGATGTATCTTTTAAGTCGGTGCACATTAACCTTAAACTCAACCAAAACTTTATCCCAGAGAAGAAAAGCGCCATGTGGATAAGCACACTTGACAATGTAGGGACCATACCATCTCGACTTGAGTTTTCCAGGGAAAAGTTGTAATCTTGAATTAAAAACTAAAACTTGATCCCCTTCTCTAATGTCTTTGCTCTTGATGTGACCATCATGCCACATTTTGGTTCGGTCCTTGTAGATTCTTGCGTTTTCATAGGCACTCATCCTAAGTTCATGAAGCCCATTCATTTGGAGAAAATGTTTCTCTCCAGCCATGGAAATGTCAAAATTCAAACTTTAATGGCCCAACTGGCTTTGTGTTCTAGTTCTATTGGTAAGTGACATGACTTACCGTAGATCAATCTAAAGTGGGTGGTACAAATGGGTGTTTTATAGGCGGTACGATATGCCCACAAAGCATCATTGATTTTTAACGCCCAATCTTTCCTAGTTCGTCCAACAGTTTTTTCTAAAATGGATTTGATTTTTCTGTTGGATACTTCTACCTGCCCACTGGTCGAAGGATGGTAAGGAGTGGAGACTTTGTGATACACCCCATATTTTTTCAAAAGAGCCTCAAAATTTTTCTCCAAAAAATGGGATCCCCGGTCAGAAATGATGGTGCAAGGGACTCCAAATCTAGGAAAAATGATATCTTTAAAGAGTTTCTTAACATGTTTAGAGTCACATGTTTTAGTAGGTATGGATTCAACCCACTTTGACATGTAATCGACTACGAATAAAATGTAAGCAAACCCATAAGAAGGAAATGGGCCCATATAGTCGATTTCCCAGACATCAGAAATCTCTAATTCCTGCCAAGAGGTGAGAGGACTTTGGTCACGCTTGGAGATATTACCTGTCCTTTGACATTGGTCACATGAGAGCACATAATAATATGAGTCTTTGAAGATGGTGGGCCAAAAGAATCCGCATTATAGGACTTTTCTAGTTGTTTTTTGGGAACTCATGTGACCACCATAGGGGCCAGAGTGGCATTGTTCCAAAATGGCGATTCTTTCTTCGTGGGATACACAATGACGATATAAACCATCAGCACAAAGTCAAAACAAATAAGGTTTGTCCCAATAATAATTTTTGAAGTCATGTAAAAAATTATCTTTAGAGTGTCTCGTATACTCGGGGTGCAATACACCTGCAGCTAAATAGTTTACAAAATTAGCAAACCAAGGAAATTGGGAGTCTACCTTGAGCAATTGGTCATCAGGTAAGGATTCATTTATGGGATTTTCATCAATGGGGCTATAGCGAAGTCTACTGAGGTGGTCAACCACGACATTTTCAGATCCCTTTTTGTCTAGGATATCTAGATCAAATTCCTGCAATAACAAAATCTATCTTATGAGTCTAGGCTTGGCATCTTTTTTGGTCATGAGGTAGCGAATAGCTGCATGATCAGTGTAAACAACAACCTTTGAATCAACAAGATATGAGAGAAATTTATCGAATGCATAGACAATGGCTAACATTTCTTTTTAGGTGACTGTGTAATTTCAATGAGCTTCATCTAAGGTCTTGGATGCATAATAAATGACATGGTGTTTTTTGTCAATTCTCTGTCCTAAAATGGAACCTACAACAAAACCACTAGCATCACACATGATTTCAAAGGGTAAGGCCCAGTCAGGAGCACGGATGATAGGAGTGGTGGTGAGAGCCTTTTTCAAACATAGAAATCTCTCCATGCATGCCGTATCAAAATGGAAAGACACCTCCTTTTGAAGAAGATTGGTGAGAGGTTTTGTGATTTTGGAAAAATCATGGACGAATCGCCGATAGAAACCGGTATGTCCTATGAAGGCTCGAATGTCTTTGACTGAGGTTGGGGGAGGAAGCTTGGTGATGACCTCAATCTTAACTTGGTCTACTTCAGTGCCCTGGTTGCTCACCTTATGGCCTAGAACAATACCCTCCTTGACCATGAAGTGACACTTCTCCCAATTAAGGACTAAGTGTGATTCAATACATCTATCAAGTACAAGGGAGAGGTTTTGAAGGCATGAATCAAAACTATCTCCATAGACGGAGAAATCATCCATGAACACTTCCATGACATTTTCAGTTAACCCTAAAAAAATAGCTGACATACATCTTTGAAAGGTGGCCGGTGCATTGCACAGACCAAAGGGCATTCGTCTAAAGGCATATGTACCAAAGGGGCATATGAAAGTGGTTTTCTCTTGATCTTTAGGATGAATGGGAATCTGATAAAAACCCGAGTAGCCATCTAGATAACAAAAGTATTGTTGATGGGCTAAACGTTTAAGAACTTGATCTAGGAAGGGAAGGGGGAAGTGGTATTTTCTAGTTTCTTTGTTGAGCTTCCTGTAGTCAATGGACATTATCCTTCCTGTGACTGTGCGAGTGGGAATGAGTTCATTCTTCTCATTACGAATGATAGTAGTCCCTCCCTTTTTGGGAACAACTTGAACTGGGCTAACCAATGGGGAGTCAGAGATGGGATAGATGATTCCTGCAGTCAAAAGTTTGATCACCTCTAGACGGACTACTTCCTTCATATTTGGGTTGAGTTTTCATTGTGGATCACGAGAAGGTTTGTGGTCTTCTATCATAGGGATTTTATGGATGCAGATGGATTGATCTATTCCAACTAAGTCTGTCATTTTGTACCCCAAGGAAACTCTTTTTTTCCTGAGTTCACCCATAAGTTTGGTTTCTTGTTCGAGGGGAAGGGAAGAGTTTATGATGATAGGGCATAGTTCAAGCTCATCAAGAAAAACATATTTCAAACCTATGGGGAGAGTCTTTATTTCTGGGGCCTTTGGTAGTTCATGTTTTTCTATGGTGGAGATCATTTTAAGGTCCTCAATCTCAGCACATGGGATTTCCTCACAGTTATCCAAATGAATCTTGAGTTGATTTGATGGTTCATTGTCAAAATCACATTCGGTGGGGATAGTGAGGGCGGTGCATAGGGCGTCATCAAATAATTCCCATTCTTGCCTTAGTTGGGATAATTCATCAATACAATCTAGGAGGTAAACTTCTTCCTCAAGACTAGGTCCCCTCATGCTTTCAAACACCCTAAACTCTAGGGTTTGCTTCCCTATCCTTAAGAAAATGGTACCAGCCTCACCATCAATTAAGGCACGAGTAGTGGCTAAGAAGGGACGTCCGAAAATGAGAGGGTAGCGTAAATCTTCCTTGATATCCATGATCACAAAATCACAAGGGACGTATGCATCATTTCCAACTTTAACCAGAATGTCTTCTATGATGCCCATGGGTTTAGTTGTGGATGAGTCTGCCAGTTGGATGGTCATGGTTGTGGGAAACATGTCATTGAATCCTAGTCTTTTGCAAAGACTATATGGCATGATGGATATACCGGCTCCTAAATCTGCTAGGCCTTTTCTACAAGCATTGTCACCCAAGTAGTATCCTATTCCAAAAGAACCTGGATCCTTCTATTTTTTAGGCATCTTACTTAGGATAATGTCTGATGTGGTCCTAGCAAGTTTAACAGTCTCATATTATTTAGTAACATACTTCCTAGTCAAGAGAGATTTCATGTACTTGGACCAGGTGGGCATGTCTTCTAAAGCATCAAGGAAGGGAATGGCGACATGTATTTTTTCCATAGCATCCCTAAATTTCATGAAGCAGACATCAAGTCTTATTTGTTTGAGGCGGGCTTGATAGGGAGGTCGAGGTTTTTAGATTGGTTCTTCATATTCTACTTGAGGGGTTTCGGGGATGGATGGTTTGGGTGTAGCTTCAGGTTTGACAACTACCATGTCCTCATCCTCAAATTCTAGAGTTGGGTCTGAAGATTTTTCTGGAGGGGGAAGGGCGTGCACTTTTCCCGAATGAGTAGAGACAACCTTGAGTTTTTCAGGATGTTTGGGGTTGTTTTCAGGCTTCCCTGCAAAAGTCCTGGCAGGAGGTTTTTGTTGGGCAAACAGATGAGCTAGTTGGGCGTCTGTCGCCTTTTGATGAGCTTGTTGAGCAACGATGATTTTCTCCAAGGCAGCTATCCTTTCTTCATATGTAGGGGTGGTGGTAGGGACATTTGGTTGAGGAGGTGGTTGATTGAGGTTTTGAGGGGGAAGGTTTAAATTTTGAAATTGTTGTCCTTGATATGGTGGTCGGGTTAGATGATTTCCTCGGTAATTTCCTTGGTTTCCAAAGTTCCTTTGATTGTTGTATGGAAATACAGGTGGTGGTCGATTGATACCTTGAGGGTAGGGAGGCGTTTGTTGGGTTTGGATTTGGCTAGAGTTCTCGGAACCTGAAGGGTTCCCATATTGAAAACTGGGGTGGTTTCTAGTTTGGTTGGAATTGTAGTAACCTTGTCCTGGTATGGTATGGATTGAATTGAGGTCTTCTGGTTGTTTTCCTATTTCAGGTTGCATGGGCATGTTGTAGAGATATTGACAGTGGAGGGTGGTATGGTTGTATCCTTGGCAAATACCACAAAGAGAATCCATGGATTTTAGTTGTTGGGGTGACTCTCTAAGGGTGACCAAGGATGACTCTAACTGATCTTGTTTTAAGGCAATTAATTTGAGGCTTTATGCTATGCTTTGGATATCATTATTAACTTCTGCCTTGGGTACCTTAAGAATTCCACCAATTCCTCTTCTAGCCCTTGTTTCAGAAGCTCGTTTGACTACTTCCCATGCGCTAGTCAAACTTTGATGCATGAAATTTCCTCCATATGAGGAATCGAGAAAGAATTTGGTATCATCATCAACACCACGGTAGAAGATCTCTATGAGTTGGGCTTGAGAGATATCATGGTGGGGGAACTTCCTAAGTAAGTCTTTGAACCTCTTCTAGGTTTCTCCTTAAGACTCTCCTGGGGACATAGAAAAGTGAGTAATTTGGCCCCTATATTCGTAGGTGAGAGAAGGGGGGTAAAATTTCTCAAGAAACTTGCTTTGTACAACTTCCCAAGTTATGACATGTATTTCTCTCTCCATAGTGTTGTACCAGCTACTAGCTTGGCCAGAGAGGGAATACTTGAACAACCTAAGACGGATGGCATCTTCAAAGACACCCAGAAGTTTGTTTAAAGAGCAAAGGTCAATGAACATTTGAAGATGATCTTAGCAACTTTCCCCATTGTTGCCTGAGAAGGGGTTGGCTTGCATCATGGTGATCCATTGTGTTCGGATCTCAAATTGTTGAGCAATAATGTCAGGGGGTATGACTGGATGTTGCACATAGGCAGTTTTGGGAACAGAAAAGTCCTTTAATTGTTTTTGCCTTTCGGCTTCCCTCCTATCGGCTTCTATGGTTTCTTGTTCAGCACTAAAGGCTGCTCGCAAAGTAGCTTCTCTTTCTACTTGTTTGGCTTGGATAAGCTCTCTTTGAGCTGTGAGAGCTTGGTCGATCCTATGGGCAACTTCCTCTTCATTCATTCTTGCTAGATTTTGACGGTTTGAATGATGGAAATGTTGGTATGTATGCCCATAGAGCAAGTCATATGATGATTGTAATGGGATACTTTGTAAATGATTTGAATAATAATAAAGGCAATTTCCGATCTATATGTTTAAACTGTTTCTGAGATGATGGTGTAACATGATAGATGTCTAAAGAATTGTTTTACTCAATGACATATGCTTTTTGGGTTGAGGACCTGAATGATGAGATCATACGAATGTTAAGAGTATTCATTCTTGTTTAGTCCCTAGTCAGTTGTTATTGTGGAAATAACCATAGACAACAATAATAATGAAGACTAGTTTGTGTGTTGGTTGATGATAAAATCTCATTAATCATGATATAGTGATATCAAACCAAGCACATAGGTACTTGTTAGAGAAGAAGGTACTAGACAGACCCACCGTGAGAGTGACACATGGAACCATGAATTGGTAGTCACAGTCAGCTCTCACAGTGATGTTGGTGAGTGTGATTCTTAGACCTAAAATCACTACACTCAACACATGTCATTGGGTACACTTTGACATCATCAAACGCAGTCCTGAAACATGGGTTGTTATAAAGGTAATGATTGGGTGGCTTTGACACATGGGGTTTTTTAGGGGTGAGTGATAGATATGGGATTTGTCCCTCCTGAGGGAGTTTGATGTCTTTGGCCACTTGATGAGTAGGATTGAGAAAGGCATGCACATGCATGTGTGAATCAATATGTGATATTGATGTCACACACATCTCACCCAGTCTGCTCTGAGATCAAGGAAATGAATGAATGTTGACAGGATGACTATTCCATGCCTCGAGTTCATTCAGGATATCAGTGATAAAGGAATTATACATTCATTGTAACACCATTCATGGATTGTAGGTTTGAAAGTTGTTATCCAACTTTGTATTTGACTTGGGTAGCACTGATGTGTGACTAGGCACTACTCTTTGCTTGTGAAGTCATAAGTGTTATAAACTTTCACTGCCAACATGAAATGGACCTGCAGGGCCACACACATAGGATATAACCTGGAATAGGAGTTTATCCACAAACATGTTTAGATTGATTACTAAAGGAGTTTAGTAGTTCAATTAAACACTCAATTAATTGATAGCTCAATATCATAGTGTTCAAGGTGTTGGACTGATTGATTAGAGTATTAGATTGATTGAAACTGCAATTGACTGATTCTGCTCAATCTGCACTCCCAACTGATCGGCTCATGTGATGAATCGATTAGCTCAGCTTGGTGAACCGATCGGCTCAGGTAGTGAGTCGATCGGCCCATGGACAGGGTGAACGATTGCTTCAAGTGTTGAAATGATCGGTTCAACTGTTGCAACCGGGCAAGTTGGGAAAGTAAGATTGGTGAGAAATTTCCTTTCATTTCACTTGCCCAATTTGATTGGAACAAGGATTGGTATTTGATACCAATTAGAAACAAAAGAAAGAAAGTCAATCGAGAACTGATCAGGACCACGAACCGACCAGTTCAGAAGTGAATCGACCGGTTCATGCGTCCCAACCGATCAGTTGAGGTGTCAACTGAACGGCTCAGATCCCAACCGACCATTTTAGATATGAAACGATCGGTTCAGGTTGCGAGTTGGTTGTTTTTGTGGAAAATCTCGAACCCTTCTACTCCTGCTTTAGTCCCGCATTGCCCGGGATAGAGAACCATGTCCCATGACCCTCCTATATATATAGGGGTATTGGGGGCTTCTCAAAGGACAACCCAGTGCAATCAGTTGCTCTGTGAAGTTATCGTTCTCTCTGGTTTTGGTAACCGAGAGAGAGCCCGAGCAAGTGCTACCTGATAAGGGAGGCACAACAAGGGAAAGACAACTGCAGAAAGTGACTGGTGGCAGGAGAGTGTGTTGGCGACTAGTAAGCCAATAGGAGGGTGTGACTCCTTCCGATTCCTTGTGCGACAAGGAGATCGAAGTTCCAGGCAGTCCATGTGGACGACTGTAGAGGCGGGAGACCTCTGTCGCTCAGAGGACAATTGTCAATCCTGACAGTCCCGGGGAGACCTGGAGTCTTCAGTCTCGGTGTGACAAGGAGATGCACAGACACCGTCTAAGACCAGAGGTGAAGACTGCACAAGGCGTGAGGTACTGTCGTCGAGCAAGCCTCGGGACAATGTATGCATCCACAAACCATCTTTCCTATTATATAGACGTTGACGTGATTCCTTTTATTCTGGGTTTTGGGAGAAATTTTTTATTTTCGCTACTTCTATGCCTCCCCTAAAACCCAACAGTGGTATCAGAGCCACGTCAACTACTATATATTTTAGGATTATCGATATGATCAATTTTGGTTTGTCACCTTTATTTATTGCATACGATGCGAATAAAATTGGCTTTATGCATGTCCAATCCACAAATCCCAAATATACATATATGATATGTAATATTAATGCACTCGATATGCGTCTCCCTTAAACGAGTTTTGTGGTGGATGTGTAGCATGGTTATGGCCTATAAACCCTATATTTGTGTGTGGTTGTATGTGGTTGCTTGCATCTCGGTCTACACACCGATTCCTTTTTTCCTATTTCTGATGTAACTCGAAATAATTCGAGACTTCTTTCCTACCTTTGCTCCCCCCGAATGTAACTCGGGGTTTGACAATTCAATTGTAAATAGGATAGATTTTATTTCCTATTATGTCAAAGAACGACGGACGACCTGAGACGATCGGTTCAAGGAATGAACCGATCGGTTGATGTTCCAGACGACCGGTTCGAGGAGCGAGACGAGCGGGTGGCTACCTGAGGAGATGCACGATGACCGGTGAACTGATCAGCTGGAGGCACCAGTCGATCGACTGGTGGCACCTGAACAACCAACTTGATGGCGAGCCGATCAGTCATGGAGATGAGCTGATCAAACCCAGAAAGGCAGGCACAAATTTCATCTTGTACAGGTTGCATGAGATGTAGACTTAGATGACCGTGATTCCTCTTGGCTCGAGGAATCACAATAGGATGGCCATAATCATTTCTTTTATTGTTTTGCATGTTTTTCTGTGGGATATAGCATGTATATGATACATACTATATATTGTGGTGATTGGATATGTATATGTATATAAAAACCAAATCCCTCATTAAATATTAAGTTTTAGATGCCTTCCAAATGTGACACATGTGAAAAGCTTGATCGACCAAGTGTGGGCATGCCCAAGCGTGGTGCACCATCTATCTCGTGGAAGCGTGAATGATGAATGTGTGGGTCTGCCCAAGAAGGGTGCATGTTCATCGTGTTGGCTTTGGGTCGGACTTAACAAGGTGGCCTAGATAGGATCTAGCACCTTGAGGCATGGAGATGATCATGGCAAGGAGTTGCATATGACATCTTTCAAGAGTTGCATATGATGCAATTGGCAAGAGTTGCCTACCTGGAAGATCTGAGTTGTGGGTGACATCCCAAGCTGGTCCATGGCTCAGAGGATTTCAGGATCTTGACCCACTAGAAGATTGTACGCTGCAATCTTCTGAATTGATGGTGAGGGCTGTCAATTTGAGTCAAAATAGTGGGAGCGGTAATTAATTAAAGGCCTAATTAACTATCGTCAAATTTTATTCAAATCAAATCAAAAGGAGTTTTGACAAATGAAATTTTCTCTTATAGAATGGCAAAAGAATCATCTTTTAAAATGGGAAAATTAATTGAGAACAAATTCCATAACTGGTTGAGGACTGTGAGAAGTGTTCTGCAGAATCCAGATTTACCAAGAGCCTTTGAATCCACTCTATGTACGCTTAATGCGTTGTTGAAGAGGAAAGAAAGTTCGTTGATAGAGATCAATGGATCGAAAGGTAAGGGAGAGAAGGGTTCTCTCGCCAAACTAATTTCTTCTACATGGAGAGGATGGAAGGAATGATAGAAGAAGAAGTTAGAGATAGAGATCTCTACTTCTGGTGTATACATGATAGAGATTAACTTTACTACTTCTTCGTCATGGGTACTTGATACCGGATGCAGATCTCACATTTGTTCAAATGTGAAAGATCTTAAGAGAAGTAGGCCTTTAGGGAAAGGCGAGGTTGAACTATGTGTTGCTAATGGGGTAAGAGTTACCGTGAGTGTCGTAGGAACCTATGAGTTAACTATACCTAGTGGGCTAATAATAGAGTTGAAGAACTGCTATTATGTACCTGCCATAAATAGGAATATCATTTCCATCTCTTGTTTCGACAAGGATGGATTTGAATTTCTTATTAAGAATGGAAATTGTTCCATTTCTAAAGATGGGATCTTTTATGGCAGTGCCCCAATGTCTTATGGTCTATACTTGATAGATTTGGAGACAAATGTATACAAAGTAAACACCAAAAAGCAAAAACTCAATGACTCAAACAAAACATATCTTTGACATTGTCGTCTAGGGCACGTAAATGAGAAGCACATTTCTAGACTCCATAAAGATGGTTATCTAGACTCTTTTGATTATGAATCAATAAAGACATGTGAATCTTGTTTATTGGGCAAGATGACCAAGACTCCCTTTTCAGGTAAAGGTGAGAGAGTTAGTGATCTATTAGGACTCATACATAATGATGTATGTGGGCCTTTTAGAACTAATGCCAGAGGTGGGTATCAGTACTTCATTATCTTTACTGATGACTTCAGTAGGTATGGCTATGTGTACCTGATGAAACATAAGTCAAAAACCCTTGAAAGGATCAAGGATTTCATGAATGAAGTACATAACCAACTTGGTAAAAGTATTAAGGCACTTCGATCCGATCGAGGTGGAGAATACTTAAGCCAGGAGTTTGAGGACCTTCTGCGAGCCCGTGGTATTGTATCACAATGGACTCCGCCTGGAACACCACAACATAATGGTGTGTCTGAAAGAAGGAATCACACATTGTTGGATATGGTGCGATCAATGATGAGTTTTGTTGATGTACCAATTTCTTTCTGGGGTGATGCTCTTGAAACCGCCGCGTTTACACTTAATCGAGTACCATCTAAATCGGTTCAAACGACACCATATGAGATATGGACCGGGGAGCGTCCCAATTTGTCTTTTCTAAAGATTTGGGGTTGTGAGGCTTATGTTAGGAAAATGTTTCCTGATAAGCTTGGACCCAAATCTGATAAATGTTATTTTGTTGGATATCCCAAGGAAACAAGGGGATATTATCTATACCACCCTACTGACAACAAAGTGTTTGTTTCCAGGACAGCTGTGTTCCTAGAGAAGGAATTTATTTCCAAAGGAAATAGTGGGAGGAAAGTAGAGCTTGAAGAGGTTCAAGCCCAACAAGAAAACATAGAACCGGTGGATGTACAAGAGGAAAATGGAGATTCACAAGGCGTTGTGGAATCTCAGTCTCCTCAGGTAACACAAGGACCTCGTAGATCTAGTAGGGCCCGCCTTGAACCTAAGAGGTTTGGATACCTTGTCACTCAGGAAGGTGGTGAGTTGATCATAGATGATGATCCAACTACCTACATAGAGGCTATGGAGGGACTAGATTATGAGAAATGGCTTGAAGCCATGAGATCCGAGATGGAATCCATGTACTCCAACAAAATATGAACTTTGGTGGAACCACCCGAAGGGGTAAAACCCATAGGGTGCAAGTGGGTCTTTAAGAAGAAGACCGACATGGATAGCAATGTGCAAACTTATAAAGGCAGATTGGTTGCTAAGGGATTTCGACAAGTTCAAGGTGTTGACTATGATGAAACCTTTTCTCCAGTTGTCATGATTAAGTCCATCAGGATCATGCTTGCTATTGTAGCTTATTACGACTATGAGATTTGGCAGATGGATGTTAAAACCGCATTCCTTAACGGGAATATACATGAGGATGTGTACATGACACAACCTGAAGGTTTTGTAGATCCAAAGAATGCCAATAAAGTCTGTAAGCTGCAAAGGTCAATCTATGGATTGAAGCAAGCATCTCGGATTTGGAATCTTTGATTTGATGAGAAAGTCAAAGTATTTGGCTTTATTCAAAATGAAGATAAACCTTGTGTGTACAAGAAGGTTAGTGGGAGCTCGACCACATTCCTCATATTGTATGTTGATGACATACTTTTGATGGGGAATGATGTCTTAGCCTTAGAGAAGGTAAAGAATTGGTTTAGGAATACTTTCTCAATGAAGGACTTAGGAGAAGCATCCTATATACTAGGAATTAAGATCTATAAAGATAGATCTAGAAGGCTTCTCGGACTAAGTCAGAGAACGTACATAGACAAAGTGCTGAAGTAGTTCAGCATGGAGAACTCAAAGAGAGGCAACATCCCCATGCTACATGGAGTCACCGTCTCTAGAGCTCAATGTCCCCAATCTTGTGAAGAGAGGGAGCATATGAATGGGATCACATATGCATCAGCCATCAGATCCATCATGTACGCTATGTTGTGCACATGCCTAGATGTCTCGTATGCTCTCAGCATGATGAGCATGTACCAGTCAGATCCCATGGATGCTCACTGGACATCCATAAAGAACATCCTCAAGTACTTATGAAGGACTAAGGATCAGTTTCTTGTTTATGATGGCGAGGAAGAGCTGGTTGTAAAGGGTTACACCGATGCAAGGTTCCAAACCGATAAAGATGATTACAGATCGCAGTCAGAATTTGTATTTTGCCTTAATAATGGAGTTGTGAGCTGGAAGAGTTCCACGCAAGAAATAGTTGTCGATTCTACTACAGAGGCCGAGTATATTTCTGCTTCACATGCAGCAAAGGAGGCTGTGTGGATCAGGAAGTTCATTTCTGAACTTGGTGTAGTTCCCAGTAGCTGTGATGCAATTGAGCTTTATTGTGACAATAATGGAGCTATTGCATAAGATAAGGAACCCAGATCACATCAGCGGTACAAGCACATACTGCGACGCTTCCATCTCATACGAGAGATCATACATCGAGGAGATGTGAAGATTTGCAAAGTACCAACTGAAGACAACATAGCTGATCCACTAACTAAGGCCCTTTCTCATCAGAAGCATGATGGTCATGCTAGGTCACAAGGACTGAAGTTCCTTGGTGACTGGCTCTACGTGCAAGTGGGAGTCTGTTGGTATGTATGCCAATAGAGCAAGTCATATGATGATTGTAATGGGATACTTTGTAAATGATTTGAATAATAATAAAGGGAATTTCCGATCTATATGTTTAAACTATTTCTGAGATGATGGTGTAACATGATAGATGTCTAAAGAATTGTTTTACTCAATGACGTATGCTTTTTGGGTTGAGGACCTGAACGATGAGATCATATGGATGTTAAGAGTATTCATTCTTGTTTAGTCCCTAGTCGGTTGTTATTGTAGAAATAACCATAGACATCAATAACAATGAAGACTAGCTTGTGTGTTGGTTGATGACAAAATCTCATTAGTCATGATATAGTGATATCAAACCAAGCACATAGGTACTTGTTAGAGAACAAGGTACTAGACAGACCCACCGTGAGAGTGACACATGGAACCATGACTTGGTAGTCACAGTCAGCTCTCACAGTGATGGTGGTGAGTGTGATTCTTAGACCTGAAATCACTACACTCAACACATGTCATTGGGTACACTTTGACATCATCACACGCAATCCTAAAACATGGGTTGTTATAAAGGTGATGATTGGGTGGCTTTGACACATGGGGCTTTTGAGGGGTGAGTGATATATATGGGATTTGTCCCTCCTAAGGGAGTTTGATGTCCTTGGCCACTTGATGAGTAGGATAGAGAAAGGCATGCGCATGTACATGTGAATCAATATGTGATATCGATGTCACACACATCTCACCCAGTCTGCTCTGAGATCAAGGAAATGAATGAATGTTGACAGGATGACTGTTCCATGCCTCGAGTTCATTTAGGATATCAGTGACAAAGGAATTATACATTCACTGGAACACCATTCACGGATTGTAGGATTGAAAGTTGTTCTCCAACTTTCTATTTCACTTGGGTAGCACTGATGTGTGACTAGGCACCTCTCTTTGCTTGTGAAGTCATAATTGTTATAGACTTTCACTGCCAACATGAAATGGACCTGCAGGGTCACACACATAGGATTTAACCTGGAATAGGAGTTTGTCAACAAACATGTTTATATTGATTACTAAAGGAGTTTAGTAGTTCAATTAAACACTCAATTAATTGATAGCTCAATATCATAGTGTTCAAGGTGTTGGACTGATTGATTAGAGTATCGTATTGATTGAAACCGCAATTGACTGATTCTGCACAATCTGCACTCCCAACCGATCAGCTCATGTACTGAACCGATCGGTTCATCTTGGTGAACCGATCGGCTCATGGACAGGGTGAACGATTGCTTCAAGTGTTGAAATGATCGGTTCAACTGTTGCAACTGGGCAAGTTGGGAAAGTAAGATTGGTGAGAAATTTCCTTTCATTTCACTTGTCCAATTTGATTGGAACAAGGATTGGTATTTGATACCAATTAGAAACAAAAGAAAGAAAGTCAATCGGCAACTGATCAGGACCACGGACCGACCGGTTCAGAAGTGAATCGTCTGGATCATGGGTCCCAACGGATCGGTTGAGGTGTCAACTGACCGGTTCAGATCTCCAACTGACCGTTTCAGATATGAAACGATCGGTTCAGGTTACGAGTTGGTTGTTTTTGTGGAAAATCTCGAACCCTTCTACTCCTGCTTTAGTCCCGCATTACCCGGGATAGAGAACCCTGTCCCATGACCCTCCTATATATATAGGGGTATTGGGGGCTTCTCAAAGGACAACCTAGTGCAACCAGTTTCTCTGTGAAGTTGTCGTTCTCTCTGGTTTTGGTAACCGAGAGAGAGCCCGAGCAAGTGCTACCCGATAAGGGAGGCACAACAAGGGAAAGACAACTGCAGAAAGTGACTAGTGGTAGGAGAGTGTGTTGGCGACTAGTACGCCGACAGGAGGGTGCGACTCCTTCTGATCCCTTGTGCGACAAGGAGATCGGAGTTCCAGGCAGTCTGTGTGGACGACTGTAGAGGCGGGTGACCTCTATCGCTTGGAGGACAACTGTCAATCCTGAAAGTTCTGGTGAGACCAGGAGTCTTCAGTCCCGGTGTGACCAGGAGCTGCACAGACACCGTCCAAGACCAGAGGTGAATACCGTGCATGGCACGAGGTATAGTCGCCGAGCAAGCCTTGGGACAAGGTATGCATCCACAAACCATCTTTCCTATTATATAGACGTTGACGCGATTCCTTTTGTTCTGGGTTTTGGGAGAAAATTTTTGTTTCCGCTGCTTCTCTGCCTCCCCTAAAACCCAATAGGAATGTCCTTTCTATTTCCGGGTCAAATGGTTGAAAATCGACGTTCGGGCGTCACATGTACAAATGAAGCAGTTAATCATGTGCAGAAAAAACAGACTGCCCAAATGGAAACTCGGCAGAAAGAGGAGTAGCACTTCCGGAATGTTACTCAAAAGGCATAAAAAAATAAAAAAAAAATTTCAAAAGATTTTTGGGGGTTCGAGCAACAATCTGTTGTCCCTAGCAACGATGCCAAATTGTTAATGCGTCTCTTAGCACTTACAATCACTAATATGTTTATCCTAGAGTTTAATCCTTTTTCTACTTCTGATTAAGGCTATTATAGAAAGGGTCGATCCCACATGACAACTTATTAAGATTGTTATCTCTGATCCCAATTAATTGAAGAACTTATTTTATTTGTTTTTGGTATTTTTTTAGATTTGGAACATAAAGTAAAAGTCAAGTTTTGGGGGTTGGTGATTAACAATAAGGAAATAAATACAAGAATAAAAATGCACTTAACAAGAATATAAATTTGCCCTGTCACAAGGAAAAATAAGATTGTTGTTAGCACAAGAAATACTATTATGAATGAAAAGACAAGGAATTTAAAGAAAGAAAAAGCAAGCGGTGATTAAATCAAGAGATGGGGATCAAGGCTTTAGGGGTTTTCACCACCTTAGCCTAGGCAAAAACAAACAAATCCTTTAAAAATGACGGATTCGATGAAGGCAAGTGAATTAATAAAAATCCACTAAAGATGGACTCCACATGAGCCCATTGGTCCTGGTGCCCATGCTTCTAAGTACATCATCCTAAAAGAAGAAGATCTACGGTTATTTCAAAACTTCTATGCGATTGGGTTTGTTGTTCTAAATCTGAACTTCCACGATCATATCCATCCAGATTAACTTTTGATCAAATCAATTAATTACTTTGATATATCAATTAGTTATCAAACCCAAAATCCATCTAGAATCATTTTTTAAGGAAAAGTCAATAAAGCCATGGGTAAGGGGTTATTCCCCTTGCCTCTATAAAGAACTACTCACTCATGGAAAAGGAGCAAAGAGAGACGGAGGGAGGAAGTGATCTAGCCATCTTCGAGTCTTACGACTACTGATCCTCGATTAGAGACAATGAAGATGGCTGCCTCTTCCTACCTTGCTCGATCGCTCAGGAGAGGGGAGGAGGAGAAAAGAAAATAATAGATCTAAAACACAACGGAATAACAAAATAACATGTAACAAAGATGCAAAGCCACTTTATTCCATATCTAGAAGAAGAATATAAGGAAAATTGCTTCAGAGCACTAATACAAGAAAACCCGAGATGCCCAAGGAGGAAGAAGTGCCCCTCCTTTTATAGGAGAAGGAGGGGGTATACATTAGGTTTAGGGCAAAATAAATGGCCGCCAGTGGCTGCTAACTTTCTAGATCTAGTCAATAGAGGAAACAATTGATTGCTTTGCATTCCTTTTGCATTAATTTCCTACAACAGCGGTTTCAACCATATTTTTGGGCTAGTCAAAAATTCAGAAGTGGCCCAAAAATATATTTTTCCTACAATAATTGAATTATCTTTCCAACGCATACTTGCACAATAAATTATGCCTTGGGATGTGGGAGTTATACCAATTTTGGTGAAAGGTATATACTGAAATCAGACTCTGCGGGAAAACGTAAGGCTACTTTCACTGGTTAATTGCGCAGCCAAATAAACACCAAAATTGCCGCAAATTATGTATTTTTCGTAGCCAATAAAATTCTCTTTTCATTCCATACTTTATCTTGAAATTCTGCCTTTAGACGCAAAAGATATGGCTATTTTGGTGACGAGTATCTCAGGCACTGCGGGAATATTTGAAAAGCCTCATATCTTCATCTTTTATTTTCGCAATTTAATTACTTAGATAATTCCTTAAAATTAAGAAAAATATCATAAGAATTCAGGAAAATTATATCAAGAAAATGAAAGTGTTATTTATTTTTGAATTAGCTAAAATTAACAAAAAAGTCCTAATTAATTATTCTAAATGAAGCAAAAATAAGAGATGAATATGCATTCATCAGTACCCCACTATCATGTTCTAATTGATATGATGCTTTTACTTGCCATGAATTATTTTCTAGTATGTTGATTTTATGGACAATTTAGCTATAGTATTTGTACTTATGTACAACCACCCATTGGTAGGGCATGTATTAATTCACCATGGGGAATGTCTAATTCTCCCCCATAAAAATATGTCTAGGTGATTGGGAATGTATTAATTCCCTCCTCACCTATAGGTTGAGGTCTGGTAGGTGCCTCAACCCTACTTAGTTAAGGTAGTCATAATTATCAGGCATGCAACCCTTTTATTATATTTGGTTTATGGCAAAGATCTATTTAAAAATAGCCTCATACTCTTGTTCTCTTCATCTTATGATGAAATCTTAGCCTTAAATTCAATGCTATTTCTTTTTCTTTTGTTTTTGATTCATATTGACACATACATTATTATTGTCTCTCTTGCTGGATGTTTTCCCAACCACCCAGGTTTAGATCGAGGTGTTGAACATGACCAAGGAGAACATAGCTTCCAACATGGACCTAGAAATTGGAGATGTTACTTGGAGATAAATTTGAAGTAGTTTAGACTTCCTTCTACTTAGATCCTTATGTTGTATCATACATGTAATCCCTTATGGGATATTATTTTGTACTTTTGTAATCTTTTGTGAAAATTGAATATGGTCATTTGTTTGATTCTACTACTACACTTTGGTTATTTTGAATACCATTCATTAAAGTTTGAAAATTTTTGAAAATCCCCACATGCTTGTTGTTATCCTAAAGAACATATATTGGTCATATAACGAATAGTTCACATGTTTGAACCCTAATGAATATCTAATGCACATAATATGAGTAACTCCCATATAATACTAATAGTGGGTACACATGAGGGTAAACATTTCTTGGACCAATAAGTCCTAATGAAATAATGAGCAAGATAATTGTAACCTAATCTTGTATTTAATGCATACTAGGAATATAAAGATGAAGAATAATGATCATATTGACCTAAACCCTAAGTTTTAATCAGCTAACCTTAACCTATACATCCTTAATGACATTATTGATACATTAATGACATTAGGTGTCATAATCAGATAACATACTTTAATACACATAAATGATATGTAATCACCTAATAAAAAATTAATAAGGTCAACAATATGAAATGCGTATCACCTTTTTCTCAAATACACACCTAATTAATCACCTAATCATTACTTAGTATGTGTATCAAATCATTAATATGTAATATGTTCCACCTTGATCACTAGAATACATATAATGAATTCAATATGGATAAGAAGTAATTGGATTCACGTAAATGTCCATACTCAATTATAAGAAGTGAATAAATATGAGAAAATGATTAATGATGACATTCGTGTGAGTAAGAAAGTTAATGTGACAATGTAACAATGCTTAATATCAATATAAGCGATAAATGTGACATTATTTGGATTAATTGTAACAAAGTGGATAAATGTCTTATTTCGTGCAAAACAATCTATTATAATTCAATATATTGATAACAGAGGCTAAAACCAAATTATTAAGGATAATAATCAAGTATACATTAGTAAAACCTAATTGCGCTAAAACTCTTCATAAGTAATAAATATATAGAACTTTGTGTATAATAATAAAATATAACTCTTTTGGAAAAAAAGTAAATATAACATTACACAATTAAAAGAATAATAAGGATGATATAATATCACAATGAATATAATATTAATAGGCCTAAAATGTTAACTGTGTTATATCGAATAAAAAGAAATCTTAATAGTGGAACTCTTAGTGACCCATGAGAACCTGATCTATGTGGAGTTGCTTGAGAAGATTCTAAATTCCCAAGATTAGAAGTTGAAAAACAAGGAGTTTGAGTTAGTGAAAGTTTGGGTGGAAGTTTTATGGAAACAACCTAGGAGTTTAGTGTTGGGATGCTGCATACTCACCCTACTCTTTTTGTTTGTTTCAAGGACGAAATCCATTTTAAGGAGTGGAGTGTTGTAACATACTAAATCTTAGATGTAATATCCACGTAACCCTTTTTCCCAAGTTTCCCTTTCATTTCTGTCCATGATGTTTAATTAGTGGAAGCTATAGTGGTTTTGTTACAACCCCAAATTTTGGGTTCTTTTGATGACAAATGCAATTTCTATTAATAAAGATAAATGAGAAAATAATGGTGTGATTTGATTTGGATTGATAAATGTTGTTAATGGTTGCTTAATGGGCTTTATTGGCTATTGAGCCCAATTGGAAAGAAAAGAGAAATAAAAAAAGGAAAATGATTTCATAAATAAAAGGGAAATATGAGAAATACACATTTACAAGAGGATAAAGGCAAATAGATATTTCCCAATATGGGAATTCGTGCCTTTAGGATTTCTGGAGGTCCAAGGGACCCAAAATAAAAAGATAATGGCAAAGGGAAAAGAAAAAATAATTAATTTGGATTAATTAAAGACATGACTTGGGAGAGAAGGAAAGCTTCTCATCCATTGGATTTTGTTCCCCAAATTTCGTAAATAACTAGATAATGTCATGACTAACTTTCCCTTAAAATTTGAGACTAGAAGGAGTTATGGTTTGGGAGATATCAATTTCTCAATTTATCTCCAAAATAAGGCATTAATGGCAATAGGAAAATATGTTTCCTTTTGGTTGATCGCGTGCAACGAGGGCCATTGGATCTTGATCCAATGCCTAGCACTCATCGGCTAAGTCCCACTGGGACTGGACTCTGCAGGTTACAGAGAGATCTTTCCCTCTCAGATTTCTCACAATCTAGAGGATGTGCCATTTGGTTGTTGTTTCCTTTGGACTCAAGAGAGGAAACCACAACGTTTAATCCCGACTTTGTCGAGGTTTGGCTGTCAATTGGGGAAGTTCCCAATACTTGTGTGTCTGTCTCTAACCCTATATAGGGGAGGGTTTGTGAGTGCTCCAGCGCACAAAGCAACCAAACCATGACCTGTGGATAGTTGCAAGGAACGATTACGTGCCTCCAATTGCCTAGTTTACCTTGACTTGTACCCCTGTTCCCTTGACTAGCCTCGCCGGAGTCTGGCGTGTAGGAGGGTGTTGCGGCGTGTTCTTGGCGAGCAATTGAGCCCACCGTTGAGTTTGATGGAGGGAGTCAGAGCTCCCTGACCGATTGTCATGCTCGCAGGTGGCCGAGAGCCCAGAGTCAACTCCCAAGTTGACCACCGGACCTGCTGTGCTCGGCGCAAGGTTGAAGTCGAAGACCCTAGTCTTTTTACTCTTTTGCCCATCTATGCCCTATTTGTAGGTAAGGGAATTTCCTTCCTTTGGCATGTGTTTAATCGATTAGGTGCATGTGTTCCTGGTCACTGGATCCTGAGTGGACCAGCGGACCATCGATCTAACGGTCCCTAGATTTCTGGAAATTACTAATAAATCGATAAAAATAATTTTCTTTGCAAAAAAAATCATATCTTGTACTAGAAAACTCGGATGAGAAAAGTTTATACATATAAATTGATAAGAAAAATATGAGCAGTAAGTTAAAAATGGTTTGGAAGCCTAAATCAGTACCTTTTTGTAAAATGTATAATTTTGATGGAAAAAGTATTAATTTGTGGTTAGAAACCGTAATTGTTAATATTGGATTGATTCAATCTTGCAAATAGGTTGATTCGATCACTAATAACTTTTTTACTGATAAAAATTAATCTTGATCTATTTTGAAAATGAAATTGCAAGAATTACGGTTTTAAACCTAATATTGTGATTAATACCCTTAGAAACTTTGAGGGAAAAGGGGAAGAAAAGATATAGTTAATCCGAAAATTAGGGTTTTGTGATCCAAACCCGATCTTGAGATCTTAATAAAAAATAAGATAAGATAATTAGGGTTTGATGGATATTTTGATAAAAGTAAAGTAAAAGTGGTAGAAAGGAAGTGAAACCCCAATTATGGTCAAACCCCTAAAAAGGGGGATAGTAACCCTAGCACACGATTAGGCCTATTAGACTTGGATACCATGATCCATGATAGAGAATATTAGATGTATATTTTAGGGCCAAATTGTGTGCTTGCTTGCTTGATTCTGGATTACTTGCTTGTTTTGATTAATTCTGCATTCAAGACAGTTTGACAGGTATGTGGTTAATTATGGTTAATCGCATTAGTTTCCCAAAGAGTTTCTCGGATGATTCATCATATTGAATGCAACTTATCAGTTGAATGTTCATACTTGCAAAATATAAAGTCATTGTGATTATCAGAATTGTAAAATAAGTGTGTATTCTCACATCTACATGCCACCCTGATGGATGATGCCAAAGGTCAGGCCCAGGAGGGTAGACCAATGGGTACCATGAATGGTGACCCCCGACACCAAGCTCAAGATTGAGAAGGTGGTCTTTAAAGAATGACTAATGGGAACCATGAAGGGTGACCCCAGGAACCAAGCTCGGGATTGATAAGGTGACCTTAAGTCATTGGAAAAAGAAACCCTAAGGTGGGTATGCCAGGGTTAGGGCAAAAACGGTGGAGAATGTCATACTAAAAATGTAAATTGTCTTGTTAATTAACTTGATTGTGATAATTAGAGTGTTATCCATATTTGTGAAATTTTGGTTGTCCCCACATACCAGCATATTCCCGTATGCTGATCACGTTTTTGTTTGTCAGTGTTTTAGGTGTAACCCTCAAAAGCACAAACAGTAAAGCAAAACATTGTGAAAATAAGAAATAAAGTGCAAGGAGGATTTGATAGATTAATTCAAGATGTGGATAGATAGATTTACAAAGTTTTTAAAAGGTATGAAAAGTTTTATTTTAATACCAGATTTTAGTTTAGAAAGTAGAATTTCATAATTATCATTGATTATTTGTCGAACCTTTGATCCTGTTAATTGGCATAATAGCTCTGACCTCTTGGTCTCCCTTAATTGGGGGTTTACCGGGGGGCAGGGTTGTTACAATTGGTATCATAGCATAGGTTCCTCACTTAATATTTTATAATTATTAAATTTTACAAATTCCATAGAAATGAGGGAGTTATTAGAGGATTGTCTGAAAGATTGAGGTGTCTAGAAAAGGATCACGTCCGGGGGCTGGCAAGATTTTCCTCTGCACCGCTAGTCGGAATCTGAGGACTCTCGGATTAGTGTGACTGCCTGGTTAAAGTCTCATGATTTGACTCAAAATAAGATACCTTTAGGGCTCTCTCATCTTGTTCATCCCTTCTCAACTCAAATGTTGTTAAGGACCTTAAGGCTTAGGGTTTTCTCTCTTTCCCTCACCCTCTTGAGGTACGAGTAAGGTTGATAAGGTTTAAGGAATCCTCCACCAAACTAATAAAAAGAATGTAAATAAGATGTCATGGACATAAGCTTAATAGAGTAAGCGTAAAAGAATAGATACATGCTTAGGTCATATGACATAAATTGTCATGCCCTTGGGAGAGACCTTAGGCTAGGCCTTCTTGTGAGGAGGATAAGTGAAGAGAGTTAGTCTTGGAGGTAGATATCTCCATTACAAGTAGAGACCTAGCACATCCTCTGAGGATGATGTCAACCCTAACCCTAAGTGAAGGTTAGAGAATGAGACGACATGATGAGTTAGATGTCATGGTAGACTAGGTGATTGGATGGATATGCTTTTGGATGCCCATATGAGCCATGAGAGGTTGGATGACCTAGTACCTTTGGTGACCCAACCGTGGAAAGGGTCATGCATGTTAGAGTGAAGGATGGGTCCTTGAATGATGAGGTTAGTGAAGGACCTATAGAAACCCTATGGGCTTATTCAAGTAGGGCATAGTATGCACCCATAGTACATCAGTAGTGTGGACATTAGGCTAAAACCCTGGCCAAGAGAATGTGATGGATAGCTTATGAGATGAGCATAGAGGGTTATGGATAACCTTGAGCAAACATAAGCTTGAATGTAAGCTTAACCCTATAAGGGTATGCTTGTAAGCTTGACCCACCTTCATGGAGAGAGGAGCTCAGGTAGTAAGGTTGTTTGTAGGGTTATCTCTAGAGAGAGAGAGCAGGACCCATGCAAGAAGATGGAATCTTAGATTCTGAGACATGAGAAATAGTTGGGAGTTGAGGATGATGTGATCTAAGTGAATGATAGTGGTTGCCTAATGCTTGATCCCTGGAGGCTGATGATATATTGGTGGCCTTTTACAGGAACCAAACCCTAAAGAGAGAATGATGCTTCTGGAACCTATGTGCCTATTATAACATCCCTGACCTGGGTTATCCCTTAACCCAAGAGGTTTTTCTTAAGTAAGTCATTTATATTCTTGTCTTTATCTTTTGAAAAGTAATTAAGGCTCAAGAGGAACTTATGTTTCAATTTTAGTCCTTTTTGAATAATGTTGAAACAATGTTTTACTTATTTTGGACTAAAGTAAAAATTACCCAAGTTGAGGGGTTAACTTGCAAATATTACATGATAAAATGTTCCTCAAGTTTTGAAGCATCATAAGAATGAAAATTATGCATAGGTATGGCTTGTGGTAGCCTGAGCACCAAGAAAGAGCTTATTAAGCATTGTTTGTGCATTAAAACCTAGTTTTGGTGTAACGTGCAATTTACCCAAAACCTAGGGTTCAATATGCAAAATACCACTTCTAGACAGTCCCTAATGTTTCTTGGTATCCATTAGAGACAAGAAAATCAGAGGGGCGCCTCTTTTGAATCTCTTTGGAGGAGAGAGAATCTTGATATTAAAATAATCAAGATTTAAGCATAATTGAAACTCTAATTCAATTTAATGCAAAAATAAATATATTAATGGAAGTGCCCTCCAACCAAAAGTGTGATGGTTTAATTTGAATAAGTATGGACTTCCTTTTGCCTTGCAATGACACCGAAATATCTAAAGTGAGTGGAGAGCCCTCTCACATTAGTTAAAGAAAAAGTAATATCCACTCATTTTGGGATATTATTAGTATATTGATTAAGGTGCTTGATTTGTCTTATTTTAATTCATGGATAATGAAGAGGAATTACAAGGTGGGGGATATGGCTTCGTATGCAAGGGATGGAGGGGAGTATGTGGCACCAATTTTGGGAGTTTAAGGAATTATTTATCACTTTCTCTCTCATTGGACTTCCCTTCTATACATCCCATTTTCAACCCACATGAACGGCTTTTTCGATTCCTTTTTCTTTCCTTGCTTTGGTTGAATACAAGGGAGCTTAGGAGCAACAGGAGGACGTGCCCCAACCTGTAGGTAAGCTCCATAGTCATCTTCAAACTTAATTTCATGGTGGAAATCGAAATTCCACTACTACAGAAAATGCTTTTTACAACAGTTCCTTTTCTCAATTTACAATAGGTGTTAACCGTTGTATTAGATCGCGTGGTCTTATGGGGGGTGCTTTACACAACATGTGATTGCATGTTGTAATAGATGTATTTTATACAACAGTTGAAATGTGTTGTCTTTTAAGGAATGGCATGTTGTAATATGGGTATTTTACACAACATGTGATGCACCTGTTGTAATATATATTATACAATAGTTGAACGATGTTGTCTTTCGCTAAACACACCCATTAATATAGGGGTATTTATTACAACATGTTGTTCACCCGTTGTAATATATATTATACAATAGTCGAAGCATGTTGTCTTTCACTAAACACACCTGTTGTAATAGGTAGGTCTATTACAACATGCAGTGCACCTGTTGTAATATACATGTTTATACAACAGTTGGAGTATGTTGTCTTTCCATACATTTAACCGTTGTAATAAGATTGTTTAGACAGCATGGTGTGTGTCTGTTGTAATATACACAATTTATACAACAGGTTATGCATGTTGTAGTTCACTAGAAACACCTGTTGTAATAGGTGTATTTTTTCCTGACAACCCTATTGTAATAGGTGTGGATAACACAACATGTGTTGTTTTTTGTAGAATCATACATTTTACAACATATTATTAACTATTGTCTTTGATTAGAGTTTGACAGGTCATATATCGAACCAATTGTATTGATCAAATTAACCATATTATTAATAAATTATAATAAATATGCAATTATACTTTTTCATTTCACAAACAAACATATATTTGAACAAAATTGTCATCAAACCTTCAAAGAAACTCATACTAAATTTAGTTAATATTAAATCATCCATACAATGATTCAATAATACAAAGCACTGAGTATCCACTCTAGAATCGAACTGAAAACTAACTTAAAAAGTTTCACACATTGATCTATGGTAAAGAACAAATGTCTCCCACACATGTCACATAATCTTATGTGTGCTCAAGAACACATGTCGCCCACTTATTTCGGACCTCATCGATTTCCTCTTGGTTGAAGCAACGACCAATATACTTCGAATAATACTGCAATCATATGACAAATATATCAACATATTGTGATTTTTTCAATTTATCTAGAAATTTGAAAAAACTAAAAGAATGTAATGTTAAGTAGCTTACACATTCAGGAATATTTCTATTTCTCACATCAAAGATGTCTTTCATATACTTCAGCACATAATACCCGCAATCTGTATTGTTTGGCTACTTTGGACACTATACAAAATAAATATTAATTTGTCATCCAAATAATTGTGAGAACTTGTTAGGTAAACAGAATCAAACATATTCAAATATTTGTGCAAACAGAATAAAAAATGCTATTCCTGGAACATTTGCAAAGATTCAAACCCATGAAGAAGTCAAGCTTACAACAATTCCAACAACGATTGAAACATGGAAGCAACTGAGTTGCCAATATTTTTGATACAAGATTTATCATACAGAAAATATTCAAATCTGAAGAAAATGATCAGTTTACCAAAAAAAATATGACATAGGAGGATGAGGTATTTTCCTCCTGTTGGCGGCATGTGTATGCTATTACTAGTGGATCTTGATTAATAAAACCACATTGGTTAGATATATTTAAGATTCTAGAGGTTTGACTTACTCAATTAGATAGTGGTTATATGATTAATGTAATAGATTGATTGTATTCTTTGAAATCTCATGTTAGTGTAACGACCCCGCCTCCCGGTAACTCCCAATTAAGGGAGACCCGAAGGTCAGAGCCGTATTTCAACTAACATGATCAAAGGTTTGACAAATAATCAATAACAATTAATAAACTTTACCAACTAAACTGAAAACTGGTATAAAATAAAACTTTTCTTACCTTGGAAAAGCTGAGATTTCTAAACTTATATCCATGAAGATGCTAAACTAACTAATCCTCATGTGCATGTTATTTCTCATTTAATTCCACATCTGCCACTTTATTGTTTATTCTTTTCATTTGTACCTAAAATGCTGACAAACAAAATGTCGGTCAGCAAGAAGCTGGTATGTGAGGGAAACAATAATCGTGCAACTATAGTAACAAAGTAATCAGCCAATTATCATTTAACAACCAAGATTACATTTTAAACCATACTACTCAATCATTTCATATCCCCTATCTCTGTGCTATCCCTGCAGCGGACTGAGATACTACCTCTCTCTAGGTAGATCCTTATTAAATCCCGCATGATCCTACCTAATAGGTAGATCAATATCTAGGGTTGAGTTGCATGGTACTACCCATAGGTAGTCCAATCTCTAACTCAATGTGACTTGATGGACCTACCCCATTGGTAGCCATTTACTAAGTCATCCAATGACCTGATGGACCTACCCCATTGGTAGCCATTTACTAGGTAAACCCATTAAGCTACAGAGGGGACTAGGATCTGAGCTAGTAGGCATATTTCTTATCTGATAGTCATATTCACATTACACTTTGCATGAATTAAATACATCCAACAGTTTAATTCAAGCCACGATGGAAACATCGATAAAATCCCTGAAAACTAATTCGGGTAGTCATAATCATAACCACATACCTGTACATGAAGATTCAGGCACATGAATAATCCAAACAACAATAGGCAAGCAAGTATTCAATAAGATCCTGAAACAATTATAAAATTTTCCTTTTATTACTCGTGTCATCAAGATCCATTAAACCTAGCTCGCTTCCTAGGGTTTCTAGTCCACTTTTTAGGGTTTCTATAGCAATTAGGGTTTCCTTTCATCTTTTACTATTTTAAACCCTAATTTAACGCAATTGATCACAAATCCTAATTATCTCTACATCTAATCCTCAATTTCGGATTAAAGGCATAATTATCCATTAATTAAGCCCCTTAAACCTCTTTTACATTAGAGCTACTATTTCTATCATTTTAATCCATGACAAGATCATTATGCCCATTTACCATTTAACTCAAAGTTCATTATGGTCCAAATCACATATGAACTCGATTTACCATTAATTCCACCTTTTATTCATGAGAAAACCCTAATTACTACATTTAGGGTATTTATCCACAAATTAGGAACTTTAATGATCGAAATAGCTTAGATTCAACATATTCCAACTTTAATCATGAAATTGATCAATTAAAGCCATTAATAGTTGAATTAGTCAGCATTAGGGTTTCAAGTCCCATTAAAGTATATTCACGCATATGAAACTCTAAATTAACTAATTATATGTAAATTTCATCCTTTTTCTTCCTAATGTTCCTTTTTATCATTCACATGCTAATATCCACTTTAATCATCTATTAAACCCTACTAATAACCTTTAATCATATCAAAATAGGGTTCTTTAAACATTATTACATCTAGAGCTAATAACTTCCATTACTTTTCAAATTGCAAAAGGAATCAGACTTCAATTTTATTTTTATTAGATTCCCCTCTTTTTTTTTGAGCAATTTTCATATTTTGTATGTTCTTATCGGAGCTACAAATATTTATCTATGAATTTTGCATTAAAACACTTACTTGGCCAATAGGGAAGCGCCACGTCATCAACCCATGCAATCGTTGGCGCGGCTTCAGTTTATAACCAAGTTACGTTTTTTCCCCTGTCTGAATTGATCATCTCTTCAGTCGCGAAGGGGAAAACCGGTCCGATGAGTGGGGGTTCATCTTCCTCCCTGGATCCCTACACGGCCGTCATCCTGCATCCCGGTGCGAGGCCAACTGCCTCACCTCCACGGCATGAAGTTCACCAAAATCACACCCCCTGCCTCCGACGTCCCTTTCCGCTCCCAACAGAGCCTCAAACCACGGCCAAGTCGACCCATGTCAGGAGTGCCAAGCCCCCAATCTGCATCTAGGTTTTATACCTCTTGTGGGTATTTGCACCAGGGTTAGAGCAAGAAAATGATAGAAGAGTCTCCTTAGGTCAAAGTGGAAGCATCATGCCCCCATTGCGTCCCCCTTCACGGCTCCCTGTTGCTCCCGAGATAGAGCTTCTCTGAGTTTAGGGTTTGGATGGAAAATGTGGAAGAAGAAGGAGGAGAAGAGTGGGAGACAAGAAAAATCTCGAGTCTGTGGATCCAATCCTTTTATAGGGATGGGTAGCAGCATCCTAGCATGCCTACCCACGAGGAGAGCAAGTCCCATAGTCAATAGGAAAACTCCTTTCCTTGTTTACAAAGAAATCTTCTCTTTTCTAATTATTCATATCCCTTAGTTATTAGGAAAATTCGAATTTTATCTTATTGATATTTCTTTATGCTCTAGATCTCAAGATTTTGAAGATAACTTCTTTTATCCTCTTAGTACTTGCCCCTTATTCTAAAGGCAAGAAATTCTATTTTCATTTAGTAGAAAATACTTCCTTCTTTACAATACATAATCCATTAATTATGTATGCACATTATCTCCTTAATTAACAATTTTAGTATTTTATCTTTCCTTCTTCTTCATTGGGATTCCTTTGATCCCAAGAAACTCAAAGAATTCGAAATTCCTTTTTAAGGAATACTCATTATCCTTAAATGCATCAATATGCATTATTTCACATTATCTTGTTTTATTCTTATTAAAATATCTCTCTTTGAGGATTTCTATTTATTTCTCTTTCATTTTCCTCATTGGTTTTCCTTTTTACATTAGGAATGCTTGGGATATGAAATCTCACTAAGGATAACTCAATTGTACCTCTTTTTACTTATATTCCCACATACTACTATTATTTTCAATTTATTTCTTGATAGGGAAATATTTAATTGATCTTTTCTTTTATTATTGCATTCTCTATGCAACTTTGGACTCCTTGGAACCCAAGGAATCCAAGAGGTACGAAATCCCTCTTTGGATTTGCCTTCTAGAGGTTTCCACATTTTTCTTTTCTCAAATATTCAATTATCCATTAATTAATTGAATTTCCTTGTTATTGGGCCCAATAGCCAATAAAGCCCAAAAATAACTCAACAAGGCTATTTTAAACAAAAATCATGCTTTTATTCATTATTTGCTCATTTATATTTAATATGAGAAATTACATTTCTCAGCCAATGAACCCAAAATTGGGGTTGTAACATCCTTCCCCTCTTATAAGAATTTTGTCCTCAAAATTCAACCAAACAAACAAATAATTCAGGATAAGACTTTTCCATGTCCATCAGGGCATCCATGTGGCTTCTCCCTTTCCATGGTGCTTCTCAAGAACCTTCATCATTTCATATTCTTCCATCTGAGTTCTTTCTTACCTTGGTATATCATACCTTCATAGGTGACTCAGGACATTTCATCTTCTCAAAAGATGAATAGGTTCAGGGCTCAACACATGGCTTGGGTACCTCACATAGTGCTCTAGATCGGACTCATGCAACACATCATTTTATCCAGAGGGTAAGGTTAAACACAACCATCTCCACCAATCCATCTCAAATGGACCCATATATCGGGGACTCAACTTTCTCAGCTGTAGCTTAGAGGGGTCAGATTCTCACATTATATTCTCTCACAATAAACTGCATGTCAGTCTGCTTTGCATCAACTCACGGCTCATGTCACCACTGGTCTCTCTCTCTCAGCCATTGCACAATCAAAGCGACTTCATTTGCACACATTGTGGTTCTTTTCTGACCTTCACGAGGCCTCCTTCACCAACATCATCTTAATGAAGTGGTGACCGACACAACCTCCTTCTAGAATTTCTTTCATGCCAATAAAGGCTATGGTGGTTAACGTCACATCTTAAGAAATGTCTCTTTGTATCCCCCTGAATGAGCACTCATTCTCTCATCAGACCCTTTAGTCTGGATGATACTAATCATTAGTAAGGGGTGATAAACATTACTAACATTGAGTTCTTCATGTACCCACTCCCACCTTTTGGAAGGAAACCTTTAGATCAAACTCACAGACCTTCGAACTCGCATCATGGTGTAGTTGAACTATCTCTCTCTTATAAGTAGTTCAACCTGATCTGTCACTTGACAGTACTCTTTCTTTATCATGTTATCTAGGTAAGGCAATCTACCATAACCCATATTATATCTTGAGCTTCCTTGGTCCAGGGGAGACTTACCACAACTTCCATAATGGTGAACTCCCACTCCTTTTAGGGAACTCTATATCCTATATGTCAAAGCGTTGGGTCACTGGTGTTCGTCCTTCACCTACTACCATGCATGGCCACAAGCCACATGCATCTTTAATATAAGCATCCAAAGTGCTAATACCTCTTACTACCTTAGTAATACCATGGTATATGGAGATTTTAAAATCATGATCTCCGGTGTGTCATGATTCCTCAAGCTTGATTCCTCTAAAACCCTATACCACTCTAATCAGGGTTTCATCACCTCCCTTTTCAGAGGCGTGTATCAGAGGTTCTACAACCATCCTTTCATTATATCATGGACTAGCTGGCTAACCAAACAACGTTTAACTTGATCAACCGATATTGTTACATCTGTGTGTTAGCCAAACTTATCTCGTTTCCAACTAAGGTTTAACCTAATAACCTCAACTTCTTCTAGCCGCTAGCTAAATTAGGCAGCTATATCTCAACCAGAGCATTCATTACCACTTCACCTCCATAGGTGTTAGGTAATGCTAAAGACATACCCCTCCATGTATTCCACTTATCATCTCATCTCAAACTCTAATTCTAAATCTATCTTCATTGAGAATACTTTGAACTCATCTCCTTGGTCATCAAACTCAACCTTGTATCACTGGCAAATTCTAGATAGCTCATGGTATCACATCCCCACAAGATGATCTCCTTAATAATCTTAGTGTTTGTAAACCATCCATGTATCATTTGCTCCACAAGGGTATGTTATCATCTCTATCCTCATACCTTGTAGCAACGTTCCAACTCACATCATCTTTATCCTTGGTGTATGGCATGCGTTTTGTCCTATCTCTCACTCCCATAACAAGAAGAAATAAGCATTTGGTGGCTGTCCAAATACAAAGTTCTTCCCATTCCAGTAGTAGAGATGATACATCCCACCTTACCAGTACACCTTCAAATCTAAGTTGAAAGGTGCAACTCATGTCTCAAACATCATGATATCAAAAATTACTTCCATGGAAAACTGGTCTCGAACCTACTAGGGTTTACACACAATCCTTGGTCATCTCCTTTGGGTCTATAGGGTGCCGACACTTTTGGGGTCATCCCTCTTCCCTCATGCATCCAGAGAGTGCCATACTCATATTCCCTTTGGGTCCCATGAGTTCATGAAGGTGATCAAACTCCTAACCCATGGCCCTCAGACAATGATAGATATTACCTCTCGACCCTATGGTCATGTGCAATTAGGGAATTAGGAAACTCATTCTTCCATCAGTCTTATCCCTACCTAACCCTAGGATAGACTTAGGATTCCATTATAGTACATATTCCACTTAGAACCTTACCCAAGCCTTCATCATCTCTCTCTATATTCACGACTGACTTTCATCCCTTCATAGGGGTCATGGCAACCTACCTACCTTGGTTAGGCCCCATACCGATTACCTCCATGGTAACACATCCACAATGCACTTTAGAGATGGCTATATATGGGTCTACAGGTTCATTCTCATACCATGTACTTTCCACTTAGCTTCTCAAGATCCTATGGGACCACTTAAGGTTACCTCAAAACCAAAAAAACTGGTATACACCCTACCGAAGGGCCCCTCTCCCAGGATGGGAGGAAACTACACCTTAACCACAAAGGTCACAAACGCCCTAATGTCCATGGTTAACATTCACATAAGCATGCCTAACCCAACAACTACTAAGTCACAATTAGACCACCTATTAAACCATGCTAGGTCATACTTGTTCTCATCCTCAACATTAGATCAACTTAGCTGTGAGGGGTTCATCAAAAATACCCTTAACTTAAGGGGGTTTCCTTTACCTATACACATTAAGAGTACCATGCTCGAAACTATAGAGACTCAAATCTCACCATGAGCATTGGATACATTGCTTCCCCTCTCAGGCATAGGAACCCTATGTTCACCTTTGGGTATCCAACTGCATGCTCAAAATCTTAACCACAAATCAATCATGTCCAACGTATGTCATGCACTTCCTTGTCATTCTTCTATTTGAGTACATCTCCTAGTTGAGTCCTCCTCAAGGACAAACAACAAGGTACAAGGCGTCCTAAACTATCACTAAACCCTCTTCTGGGTCTAAGCCACTCTTTGTTTCATTACAGCAGGTAAACTCCTATACCATAGGCACACAAGTACCAGAAGCATCATCCTCTCTCTAGGGTTGGTTCCTCTAAAGGAAACCAAGATATCATCAGCCTACAGGGGTCAAGCATAAGGCAACCACTATCATCCACTTAGGTCACATCATCCTCGACTCCCCACTGTGCCTCACATCTTGGGGTTTTAGGCTTCCAACCTCCATGTTGGGATCCTGCTTTCTCTCTCCAGAGCTAACTCCACATCTAGCCTTGCTACTAGAGGTCCTTTCTCCATGAAGGATCAAGCTCACAAGCATACCCCCTACGTGGGTGAAGCTTATGCTCAACTCATGTTTGGCTCAAGATTATACTTAGCCCTTTAAGCTCATCCCATAAGCCATCCTTCATGTATATTGGCCAGGGTTTCAACCTACTATCGTCTACTGATGTACTCTGGGTGCAAGCTATACCCTACCTACATACACCCATAGGGTTTCTATAGGTTCTCCTCTAACCTCATCCATGAAAGAGCTACCCTTCGCTCTAGCATGCACGACCCTCTCCAGGGCTGGGTCGCCTAAGGTACTAGGTCATCTAACCTCTTATGGCATCCCAAAGGCATGATCAACTAAACACTCGGTCAACCATGACATCTAACTTGTAATGTCATCTCTCTCTCTAACCTTCACTTAGGGTTATGGTTAACATCATCCTCACAGGATGTGCTAGGTCTCTACTTTTAATGGAGGTTTCTACCTCCAAGACTAACTCTCTCTACTCATCCTCCTGTCAAGGAGGTCTATCCTCAGGTCTCCCCTGAGGGCAATGACAACTCATGTCATACGACCTAAGCATGTATCTATTCCTTTACACTTACTCTATTAAGCTTATGTCCATGACATCTTATTTACATGCTTTTTATTAATTTGGTGGAGGATTCCTTAATTCTTATCAAACTTACCCATACCTCAAGAGGGTGAGGAGAAGAGAGAAAACCCTAATCCTTAAGGTCCTTAATAGAATTTGAGTTGAGAAGGGATGAATAAGATGAGAGAGTCCTAAAGGTATCTTATTTCGAATCATACCCTAAGACTTTGGCCAGGCAGTCACACAGATCCGAGAGTCCTCGTATTCTGACTAGCAGTGCGGAGGAAAATATTGCCAGCCCCCGGTCGTGATCCTTTTCTAGTCACCTCTATCTTTCGGATAATCCTCAAATAACTCCCTCGGGTTCTATAGAATTTTTAAAATTTAATAATTATTAAGGATTAAGTGAGGAACCTTAGCTCTGATACCAATTGTAATGACCCCACCTCCCGGTAACCCCCAATTAAGGGAGACCCAAAGGTCAGAGCCGTATTTCAACTAATAGGATCAAAGGTTTGACAAATAATCAATAACAATTAATAAACTTTACCAACTAAACCAAAAACTGGTATAAAATAAAACTTTTCTTACCTTGGAAAAACTGGGATTTCTAAACTTCTATCCATGAAGATGCTAAACTAACTAATCCTCCTGTGCACGTTATTTCTCATTTAATTCCACATCTGCCACTTTACTGTTTATTCTTTTCATTTGTACCTAAATTGCAGACAAACAAAATGTCGGTCAGCAAGAAGCTGGTATGTGGGGGAACAATAATCATGCAACTATAGTAACAAAGTAATCAGCCAATTATCATTTAACAACCAAGATTACATTTTAAACCATACTACTCAATCCTTTCATATCCCCTATCTCTGTGTTGTCCCTACAGCGGACTGAGATACTACCTCTCTCTAGGTAGATCCTTATTAAACCTCGCATGATCCTACCTAATAGGTAGATCAATATCTAGGGTAGAGTCACATGGCACTACCCTTAGCTAGTCCAATCTCTAACTCAATGTGACTTGATGGACCTACCCTATTGGTAGCCATTTACTAAGTCATCCAATGACCTGATGGGCCTACCCCATTGGTAGCCATTTACTAGGTCAACCCATTAAGCTACATAGGGGACTAGGATCTGAGCTAGTAGGCATATTTCTTATGTGATAGTCATATTCACATTATACTTTGCATGAATTAAATACATCCAACAGTTTAATTCAAGCCATGATGGAAACATCGATAAAATCCCAGAAAACTAATTTGGGTAGTCATAAGTGTAACCACATACCTATACATGCAGATTCAGGTGCAGGAATAATCCAAACAACAATAGGAAAGCAAGCATTCAATAAGATCCTGAAACAACTATAAAATTTCCTTTTATTACTCGTGTCATCAAGATCCATTAAACCTAGCTCGCTTCTTAGGGTTTCTAGTCCACTTTTTAGGGTTTCCATAGAAATTAAGGTTTCCTTTCATCTTTTACTATTTTAAACCCTAATTTAACGCAAATGATCACAAACCCTAATTATCTCAACATCTAATCCTCAACTTCAGATTAAAGGCATAATTATCCATTAATTAAGCCCCTTAAACCTCTTTTACATTAGAGCTACTATTTTTATCATTTTAATCCATGACAAGATCATTATGCTCATTTACCATTTAACTCAAAGTTCATTATGGTCCAAATCACATATGAACTCGATTTACCATTAATTCCACCTTTTATTCATGAGAAAACCCTAATTACTACATTTAGGGTATTTATCCACAAATTAGGAACTTTAATGCTCGAAATAGCTTAGATTCAGCATATTCCAACTTTAATCATGAAATTAATCAATTAAAGGCATTAATAGTCGAATTAGTCAACATTAGGGTTTCAAGGCCCATTAAAGTATATTCATGCATATGAAACTCTAAATTAACTAATTATATGTAAAGTTCATCCTTTTTCTTCCTAATGTTCCTTTTTATCATTAACAGGCTAATATCCACTTTAATCATCTATTAAACCCTACTAATCACTTTAATCATATCAAAATAGGGTTCTTTAAACATTATTACATCTAGAGCTAATAACTTCCATTACTTTTAGAATTTTAAAAGGAATCAGACTTCAATTTTATTTTTATTAGATTCCCCTCGTTTTTCTGAGCAATTTTCATATTTTGTATGTTCTTATGAGAGCTACCAATATTTATCTATGAACTTTGCATTAAAACACTTACTTGGCCAATAGGGAAGCGCTACGTCATCAACCCATGCAATCATTTGCATGGCTTCAGTTTATAACAAAGTTACGTTTTTGCCGCCGTTTGAGTTGATCATCTCTTCAGCTACGAAGGGGCAAACCAGTCCGATGAGTGGGGGGTCATCCTCCTCCCTGGTTCCCTACGTGGCCGTCATCCTACAGCCCGGTGCGAGGCCAACTGCCTCACCTCCACGACATGAAGTTTGCCGAAATCACACCCCCTGCCTCCGACGTCCCTTTCCGCTCCCAACAGAGCCTCGAACCACGGCCAAGTCGGCCCGTGTCAAGAGTGCCAAGCCCCCGATCTACATCTAGGTCTTAGACCTCTTGCGGGTATTTGCGCCAGGGTTAGAGCAAGAAGATGGTAGAAGAGTCTCCTTAGGTAAATGTAAAAGCATCATACCCCATTACGCCCCCTTCACGGCTCCCTGTTGCTCCCGGGATAGATCTTCTCTGAGTTTAGGGTTTGGACGAAAAATGAGGAAGAAGGAGGAGAAGAGTGGGAGACAAGGAAAATCTTGAGTCTGTGGATCCAATCCTTTTATAGGGATGGGTAGAAGCATCCTAGCATGCCTACCCACAAGGAGAGCAAGTCCCATAGTCAATAGGAAAACTCCATTCCTTGTTTACAAATAAATCTTCTCTTTTCTAATTATTCATATCCCTTAGTTATTAGGAAAATCCGAATTTTATCTTATTGATATTTCTTTATGCTCTAGATCTCAAGATTTTGAAAATAACTTCTTTTATCCTCTTAGTACTTGCCCCTTATTCTAAAGGCAAGAAATTCTATTTTCATTTAGTAGAAAATACTTCCTTCTTTACAATACATAATCCATTACTTATGTATGCACATTATCTTCTTAATTAACAATTTTGGTATTTTATATTTCCTTCTTCTTCATTGGGATTCCTTGGATCCCAAGAAACTCAACGAATTTGAAATTCCTTTTTAAGGAATACTCATTATCCTTAAATGCATCAATATGCATTATTTCACATTATCTTGTTTTATTCTTATTAAAATATCTCTCTTTGAGGATTTCTCTTTATTTCTCTTTCATTTTCCTCATTGGTTTTCCTTTTTACATTAGGAATGCTTGGGATATGAAATCCCACTAAGGATAACTCAATTGTACCTCTTTTTACTTATATTCCCACATACTACTATTATTTTCAATTTATTTCTTGATAGGGAAATATTTAATTGATCTTTTCTTTTATTATTGCATTCTATATGAAACTTTGGACTCCTTGGAACCCAAGGAATCCAAGAGGCACAAAATCCCTCTTTGGATTTTCCTTCTAGAGGTTTCCACATTTTTCGTTTCTCAAATATTCAATTATCCATTAATTAATTGAATTTCCTTGTTATTAGGCCCAATAGCCAATAAATCCCACAAATAACTCAACAAGGCTATTTTAAACAAAAATCATGCTTTCATTCATTATTTGCTCATTAACATTTAATATGAGAAATTACATTTCTCAGCCAATGAACCCAAAATTGGGGTTGTAACAGTTAGTGTCTATTTCTAGATATCAACATTTAAAGAATAAAAAATTCCTAAAGTAAAAAATGTTGTCTAAACTGTATGGTCTCACATTTTTTGATATGACAGGTATGCTATTACCTTGTCATATTTTTGAATGTGCATTTTTCATATAGATTTGTTGATTTTGATTGTAGATTTTTTTGTCGGCAAAAACTCATGCTGCTTTTTTTGTATTTTTCCTGTAGTGTCTGTACAAAACTTCCACCTTCAAACAAAGGCAGAGAAAACTAAACAAACTATACAAAAAATAGGTGTTGAAAAGGATGGCCATAAGAATCTAAAGGAAATAAGGAACTCCCACAGAAATATATGTACAGAAAACTCAAAAGCCTTCCACAAACAAAAGGATAGCCATAAGCTCAACCTCAAGAATGTAGGTCCAGCAATCCCACTGACTAAAGAAACTAGCAAGTAGTATAAATCCTCAAAAGAACTCCAGGAAACCACTATCCAGGGAAAAAAAAGATCCATCCAAGCTTAAGGAGGAGCCCAAAGGGTTGAATACATCAAAGCAATAGGAAACATCCACTCAAGCATCAGGCAAACAGAAGAATATCCACAAAAAACTCTTCTCTATCCCAATAGCCAAAGGACCAAAGTAGCCAAAGAAGGGTCCAAAAGTGAGAAAGCCACCATATCTGCATATAAGCACTGCCTGCAGAAACAGGAAAGGGGAGAGGGGAGCCTCAACTCTCAAAAGGAAAAGATACTCAACCTTCGCCACCAGACCGAGTAAAGCCCAAAGCTGCCAAGGTTAAGACTTTACAAGAAGACTCTAAGGTACTCCAAGAAAAAATAAAACCAGGAAGCTAATTCAGCAGTCAAGATCAAGATAACTTGAATATGAACTCAGACAGTAGCAGATAGAAGCTGATTGCAGATTTTTGATTACTTATGTTTACTAATTTATTAATGTTGATGTGTTTTGCAATGTTAATTATCGCCACCATCTCCTACTACCGGAAGCCTTGCACAACTAAATTATGATTTCCTTTCAGATCTGTCCACAACTACTTGTATGAGGTACAAAATGAAACGTTAAATCATTACTCTATGTAAAGTTGCACTTGGATCCTCACATGACTATGCCTACAGAGTTTCAACTCAGAGGTCATTACATAAAAATGTCACCTGATTCCATTATCAACTAGAATTAAGAACTGTATTCAGATCTTGAGAAAACTGAAATTGGAATCTTGGAAAGCTCGGTTGCTCTCTATGGTAGGGAGGATGGAGCTCATCTTTACAACTCTCACAACTTATCACCTATTCTGTACTGGTATCTTTCCTCTACCGAAATCAGATGTAGATGAAATTGAACACCTTTACCTCAAGTTCCAGTGGGAGGATAAAGAAAATAATCACCATTTTCACACCATCTCTTGGGATTTCATTTGCCTTCCTAAGGAGGAAGGAGGTCTGGGCATTCAGAAAGTGGAGGAATGGATCAAGGCAGGTATGATCCGTAACATTTGGGGCATAGCAAATTGCGAAGAACTACCATGGGTCCGATGGGTACACAACAAATACCTATGAGGGAGAAGTATATGGTCCTGCTCTAGTCGCTAGGACCAAAGTTGGTTCTGGAGGAACCTATTGAGATTCAGGGATACCCTTTTACCTATGGTCTATTTTCAAATCGAAAATGGTTCTAGAATATCCTTGTGGCATGATCTATGGGTGAACGAACAGTTTCTTGGTTCTCTAATTGGGAACAACCTCATGTTAACTGGATTTGGTACAAAATAGACGCTGAAAGCTTTTATTTGTGACTCAACAATAGCGTCTCCCTTCTTGTCGGGGTGCTCAGGCCATGGAAAAGGTTTCGGGGATATTGTCCTGCATAAAGAGGACTGTTGTTACTTACTGAACATGAAAAAGAATACTCTACAGGCTGCGTGGGAAATCTATAGGTATAAGTCACCTAAACTAGACTGGGCCTGCTGGCTATGCAGGTCTAGATCCCCTCACAGGTTCACCATTACTGTATGGATGGTATTCCATGGAAAACTCACCATCGAGGACTTTATCAAATAGAGAGGCATCATCCTCGCATTCAGATGTTGTCTCTGCCAAACTGCTAAAGAAACTAATGAGCATATAGTCTGGAGATGCCCATTCACAAGACATATTTGGCACCAAGTTGTTGCTGTCCTGAAGAAGACTGCACCCTGCAAAGCAAAAGACCTGCTCAATATGAAAAATAGCAGGGGCACCATCCTAGCTATTACCATTCTTTATCATGTTTGGCTACTAGAAATAAGTTTATCTTTGAGGACAAAAGGTTCCTATCCCCACTTGTAAATCCTCTACTAGATATAATGAGAGGAGTCCCACACTTGCTGATAAAAAAAGGATGACAGACTATGCCTGCAGAGTTTCAACTCAGAGGTCACTACATAAAAATGTAAACTAATTCCATTATCAACTAGCATTAAGAACTATATTCAGATCTTGAGAACTGAATGTTAGATAATCTTCACACTCTGCTTTAATACCAATAATTCAATGACATATTTTGGCATGAACTCCATGTATTGTTGAGTACTTGGAATAAAGACATGCATTACCTAATTTTAGACAACACGGAATTAGGTAGGTTAATTAAACTTTCACTACATGCTTATGGTTGTTCATATCTGTCATCTTGTCCAAGTAGAGTGGTTAAGCCATGCTCGTCTCTTCTAGGTTTCTATATTCATGTTTATGTATGCAATTTTGACTCAGGAATATAAAGTGTATTTCAAGTCTGAATGTTACATACACATGACTATATTTTGTTAGTTAGATCAAAATATAATTTTTTTGTTCTATATTAAGAGCACATCTAGTTCAGGTAGGTCAAATTTTGTTAGTCAAATATCTTAATTTACAATGATTTGTTTACATATCTTGATAAGAGAATAGGATGCTAGATTGATCTTGTTGGACATTGTGTTGTGGCAAATTTGTAGAGATTATTTTAATCTCTAAACCAAGTATGTGATGTTCATTCAATATACATAATTTGATGTATCAATGGCTACTTATAATGTCATCTTAATTGAAAATGATTTATATACATGTCTTGATCATCTCGAAGTTCCAAGACCAACAATTAAAATAGTTGGAAGGATGTTATGCACTGATGGTTTGTGTTGTTATTGTTTTATACCTATACTTCTAGATTAAAGGTATGCATTCTGCATCAACACAACATCTATATAGTCAAACACTATCGAAATTAGTAGTTTAGGAGGCCATGTCTTAAGTTCTACTAGATGTGACTATCTATAACAACTACAACAACTAAGTGTGATGCACAAAATTTATGTTAATGACCAACACTAATATGTAAATAAAGTATATTTTTACATAGATCTCATTCATAAGTTAATCCCCTAATAATATTTCCTCCTATTTTAATTTCATGTGCAGTTTTACAGAGATCACTAATGGCATTACTGGTGCCATTTTTGTTGTGTCTCAGCTATAGCAGATTTCCTTCTGCCATCTAATGGGCATCACAACAACCTTCCCTAACTTCCTACAATCAGGTATAATTGATGGCCATAAATGATACCATATAATTTGTGAGATACTAGAAAGTTATTCTACAACTTGGTCTAGAATTAATCAAATCCCATGTACTAGAAGGAGAAACAAAAGCCTTTAATGTTGGACTTGTGGTGGTAGCATCTGCAATAACAATAAGGAATGGAATCAGTGGCGACTGATGAGCTGGCAGAACCACTAAAGGAGAATCATGTGTAAGGGAAAAAGAGAGCATGTCAGCTATCCTTGCTGACTCATATCCTAAGCTATGTCTATTCTCCTTTAGAGGAGAGAACTCCCTATTGAAGCTATACCCCATCATATTGTTGATCTTCCTAAAGGATAGAGAAGTAGGCTTTTCTCAGTCACACTAGTTAGTCACCAACAAACTAAGATCTTCTCAAATACGTGGTTACTAACTTGTGAGTCCACCTCTGTGAAGGTAGGAGATTTCTCTTCTTGGAGATTGCTCAACTTGAAGACACTCATTTTCAACCATTCACTAGTCTTGTTATTTAATTTCAGAATCAAATTACTTTGTTTCCTGTTATAGATAAAGGCATGATATTATTTAGTGTTGATGTTTTTCGAGCTGCATCCAATGCAGATGAACATGTGTAATGTGAAAGATACCCTGGTCCTTGCTTCTGCATTTTAAATTTATTTTAGCACTTTTGCATCTAAAATAATAAAGTACTAAATATTTATATGATGTCCCTTTTACAATCTGTTAATTGGTCAATCACATTTATGCTTCAATAGAAATTCATTTGTATAGCATCATGTTTGAATCTGACAACACCTGCTTGAGTCCTGAGTTGTTCACAACTCTTCCAAAATTTTAGTTTTAAGACCTTGATGTAACTTCAGGGACTTGTTTGTAAGTTCCAAGATTTATCATATCATATGGTTACCAATTAAGTTATTGGTCACAATTTTGCAACAATTAGGGGTATTATTGAATTTTGGCTTTTAAGGTAATAATTCCCCATTGCCCATCTTCCCCAAACTAAGATAGTACAAGAACAAAAACTAATACTCACATAAAAGATGGTGATGCACATTCTTGTTGCATTTCAAAATTCAAACCGAAATTCCACACTATAATATGACTACACAGTAATGTATTAGCACATTCTTGTATATGATATAATTTCAGTTTTAAGACCTGGATGTAACTATATGATATAATAGTGAAATAGAACTAATTAAGATCATTCGGATGCACTACCAGGATTTTGGACCCAAGTGCAGGAATAATCATGCATCAATAGGGCTTTGGACAGTAATGTATTAACACACGTTACCGCATTTTAGCTGAATTTGTTGTTATTAATTTGTGATTGCCATAACTGCTGCTTGGCATCTGGAAATTTCTTGTCTTTGAAGATATTATGACCTATACATTATTGAAATCAACTGCGATCACTTGATTATCTATTATATATATCACCGACTTGTATATCCTATATTATAGAAATCCAACTGAACTTACAAACTGTGTAGTCATATTATAGTATGGAATTTTGGTTTGAATTTTGAAATGCAACAAGAATGTGCATCACCATCTTTTATGTGAGTATTAGTTTTGGTTCCTATACTATCTTATTTTGGGGAAGATGGGCAATGGGGAATTATTACCTTAAAAGCCAAAATTCAATAATACCCCTAATTGTTGCAAAATTGTGACCAAACACTTTATTGGTAACCATATGATATAATAAATCTTAGAACTTACAAACAAGTCCCTGAAGTTACATCCATGTCTTAAAACTAAAATTATATCATATAAAATATGGTTTTTGAAATTTTGATTTCTCTATTGTGCACTTACACACCATTTCAGATTCTCCAGGTTGAAGGGTGTCTACACATGGGAGTGATTCGCAGGAGAAAGAGTACTTGGGTGACATGCCTTAGTTCGAGATGACAAGGTATAGAAATTAACAATTTCCCTTGGATGCCCTTGATGATATTGACCCAAAGTAGATCTAATTGATATATGTAAAAATAAGAGCATTTGTAAAAATAACACCATATCAAATCAAGTAGCAGAATTTGAAGAAACTAGAACTACACTTCTATTGGTGAATTAGAAAGTAGTATTTTTCTGGATCAAAATGGTAAATTACCTTGATAATTTCCCATTTCAAATTCTTCCTATATTGCACAACTCTCTTTTGATAAACTTTATGAGTCCTATTCAAATTCATATAAAGAATTATATTCATTAGTAACTATATATGGAACTTTCAATACATGTATTATGTAATTGAAATTTTTCTATGAAGTACTTACAACTCCATGAGTTTTTCCACGTTCCCACATAATTTTCCTCATAACGGATCGAGATAGTGGAACTTACCCCACATAGGGTCAAAGACGCAAAGTATCCAATGTCCCCTACGCATACATGAGTATTACATTTTAAGATTACTGTATTTTTAAGCAATATTTAAAGTAATCAAATAACAGACAATCGACAAAATGTATGCGTACCCCACATTATAAGGTATAAATAACAATTCTAATCTTTCTTTCTTCCCTCTAATGAATTGATCTTCTATGTACTGTGCCCGAGTCTCCACTTTATCATTGTATAACGGATCTATAAAATGTGGATAAATAAATCCAAATATACTAAATATATTTCCTGAGGTCACTTTGTTGAATAAATGCCTACAAAAAACACATATTTAGTCTTTGTACTTGTATAGAAACACATAATTAGTCTTTGTACTTGTATAGAAACTTGTATAGAAACACATATTACTCGTATAGAAACTTACTTTATGTACACTGATATGTGTGAGGCTTCTAGTTGGTCTTTATCATGGCATATTTTAACCAATTCCAGTGTGATAATTAGCTCATGTGTGTAACCTACTACATCTTCAGACATCTGAAGAGAGATGTTACGATTCTCATCATCTTCCACATACACCTCAATAGTTTCAGCTTCGTTGGAGGCTTTTTGCATGTTGGCATGACGGGACTTGAGACTTCATCACAATTTTTTCTAGTTTTTGAATTTCCTGTTTGTGTGCTTATTGATTCCCTCACTTTTCTTTGAGACAATGAGTCTTGGGATTCCTTGCATATGATTATAAAAATAAAAAATATAGTTTATTAATATACATGATTCATTTCAATAAATTAATAAAAACACTGTCAAGTTATCGCATATACCTTCATATTTATTTTGATCAATTCTGCAGGCCAAGGAAGGTAGGTGCCTATGCCTTGACAAACTTGATAAACTTCAGCCATATCTAAAGGTATTGTCACACTTTCTTCAGGCATCAACGGGGTATCAATTATCACTTTTTTGTGTTTTGGATCCAATGCCACATTGTGAAGGATAATTGGCTCATTTGTATGATATATATACACCCTTCCATAAGGTACTGAACGTAATGGATTATCCAACATCAAAATACACTTGTGATAGCCCTACAAAAATCAAATATAGATATTGTCAACATGAGAAATCATTATCTCTAACATTTACTACATAATAGACTTGTTGATTACCTCTGGTAGATGTGAGAATTGTGCAAGTGGACAATTAGATTTTGAAGTAGGGTATTGGTCTGTATCCCCAACATTGTCGAGATCCTTGCTCGTATTCTTCCCTTCAAGATACTTGATCTTCATGGCCAAAGCTTTAATGGTTTGTTGCATTTGTAACAACATATGGGATGGTTGATCATCTGTTTGAGCCACACTTTGACAATATTTTGTAATTGTTATTCCTGGTCCGGTTTCTCTCGCATGTCCTGGGTAATCCTTTTTTCCCAATGCCATTGTTAACACATCATTACATCCCTTCTCACTAACGAGTCCCTCAAAAACTTCCTGAGATAGAGCATACTTGAAAAATATAAAACATACATATGTAAAAATAATAAAAACTATATATTGTGATGAAAAATCAACGAGATAAAAAATTAAACTTACAATCTTGTACACCACTTCCTTGACCTTGTCACTAGTAACAACACCAGTTTTGTCCATTCTAGCTCTTTTCCATAATTCTGCTCTAGAAATCTTTGAAATAACTGGATCTAAACTATTCTCACTGATCTGTTTATAATACTTTTATACCTCTATATGAAATTTCACAAATTGCTTTAAAACGAATCAAATCTTACAAAATCTTGCTCTTGGCCAACATATCCCTTATGAGAAATTCTAGGCTGATACTCATTCTTTGACGATAATTCTCTTCCAACCTTACTTCTTCTCTGGTTATTTTTACGAATAATAAATATGAACATATATTTAAATGTCTTACAAGAAAACAACAAAAGTACACTAGTTTATATTATCACCTTAAATTCTTCGGACAATCAACTCATGACAAAATCCTCCCATTGATCTGTAGATATAAAATCATATTCTTTGGGTGGGTGTTTGCATATGTTTCCATCTTCGTCCCTCATGAATTTTCTTGAAAATTGAGATTTGAATTCCCTCCATCTATCATTGGCTCTTTGTAATACCCACTTCTTTCTGATAGATCCAATAAAAAAAACATCCTACAAGTAACAAAATCACATACACATAAAATATAATATAATATTTTTATACAAAAAATATCAACGTCTACATACTCACCTCAATCTCTTCCCAAATAAGGTCCTTGAGACCTTCTCCCTCATCACTCCAAGTATCGATGTTGATTGAAACTCCCTCTCGGGATGTGACTCCAATATAGCTGCTGAAAATGTTTCGGGTTTTCCCAATTGGTCGCCCTTCTGAATTCCATTCCAATTGATTTTTTTGTCATTTACGTCTCTTTCTTGAAACTTTAGGCATTGTGGTATGGCCCCTACTAATCATTGTGGTCATTGAGTCATCTTCATTGGAAGACATCTACAACAAAATTTGGTACAACAAAATATTAGCAAACTGCATATAAAACAACATAATAAAATCTTACAAAATTTAAGACATATTTACATTCATTATAGAAAGATATTAGTGCACATCAAGAAAATGCTAATACTTACTCTCACTTATGCGTACGCTGTTTTTTATTTTTATGCACACTGACATCATCAACAAATGTCTCGTCATTATGATCTTCTCGAGCACATATCTCTTCTCCTTCAACAACAAGATCATCATTTACAGACATAGATGGAATGATTGAAGACAAAGAAGTTTCTTCTTCTAAAATGATGTCATCGTCATCATCATCTCCTTCATGGGGCCTTCTTCAGTGAGATAAGACTACAAACCAGCCCTTGTTAGCTGTGTCTATCACATAGAAAACTTGTTTTTCCTGTAATGCCATTATAAATGGATCATGTTTACATCCCTCCCTATCTAGGTTCACTAAGATCAATCCATCTTCAATCCAAAACGTGATGTAGTCCAACTCATATATATCTTGGATCACACCATAATAGGACATGTCACACTAGACTGGATTTTTGTCTTTAGCACTAGTAATGTGCAAAGCTTCGGATACCAAAGACACCCCACTGTTTTGCATCGTGCTTTTGTCATCTTGACATTTTGTATAGAAAGTGTATCCATTTATAAAATAACTAGCAAATGACAACACGGTTGATTTAGGCCCCACCGATAACCATTTCAAGGTCTTTGAAATAGAATTTGGTGAATGATCCATCTGTTCACTAATACGATTCTTTAACCATTCGGTGAAACAACAGATGTGTAAGTTCATTATATCCTTCTCATTTTTAGATCGGTAACGAGTTTGTAAATAATCAATGTGTTCTTTAACATATGGTTCAACCTCGGTTGTATTACGAAGGACATACACATGCGCTGTGTATAATTCATCAGTTGAAAGTCGTACAAACTTGCATCCTATAATTCCTTGTCCATCAATTTTTCTGACATGCTGTGATTTAGGAAGACCAATGGCTTCAACATTGGATAAATATTGGACACAAAATTCAATAGCCTCTTCTACTATGTAACTTTCCACCATACAACCCTCGGGTCGATATCTATTCTTCACATACCCCTTTAATAACTTCATATATCGCTCGAACGGATACATCCAACGTAAAAATACTGGACCACATAGTTTGACCTCTCTAACCAAGTGCACAGTCAAATGAACCATTACATCAAAGAATGAAGGAGGGAAGTACATCTCAAGCTGACACAAAGTGATGATGATATGATTTTGCAATAAGTCCAACGTCTCAGGGTCAATGACTTTTGAGCATAAAGCATTGAATAACATACAAAGTTTAGTGATTGCATTTCTAACCCACTTAGGAAAAATGGAATGGATAGCCAATGGAAAAAACTGTTGCATTAAGATGTGGAAATCATGTGATTTCAAGCCCAACAATTTCAAATCTTTCATATCCACAAATCTACTCATGTTTGAAGAATATCCCTTTGGAACCATAACTCCTTTTAGGAACCCGCAAAATGCAACTTTCTCAGACTTTGAAAGTGTGTGACATGTTGGGGGCAAGTAGGTCCGACTTCCCCTCATTTGTGGAGCCAATCTATCTCGAATACCCATGTCAACCATGTCCAATCTTGCCTTGAGGCCATCTTTTATCTTCCATGGGATATTAAGTAATGTTCCAATCAGACTATCACATATGTTCTTCTCTATGTGCATCACATCTAAACAATGCCTCACATATAAAGACTTCCAATAAGGAAGATCAAAGAATATAGACCTCTTTTTGTAGAGACCTTTGAGAATTGGAGATTTATTCTTTTTTCTGAATTTTACTTTCAACTGTTTCACCTTAGTGAAGATTTCTTGACCGGTTAATGGTTGTGGAGCTCTTCGTAGTTCTACTTTTCCATTAAAAGCTTTCTTCACTCTACGATAATGATGATCCTTAGGCAAGAACCTGTGTTGGCCGAGATAAACAATTTTCTTCCCATGTTTCAGTTGGCAGAAAGAGGTCTCATCTTCACAGATAGGGAAACCAAGATGTCCTTTGATATTGTACCCAGATAGATTTCCATATGCTGGGTAATCATTTATCATACAAAATAGCATCGCCCTCATATTAAAATTCTCTTTGCGGTATGCATCATACAACTCAACACCCTTGTCCCATAGAATCTTTAAATCTTCAACAAGTTGAGAGAAGTAAACGTCAATATCGTTTCCAGGCTGCTTTGGTCCTGAAATCAGCAAAGTCAAAAGCATATACTTGCATTTCATCCATACATCTGGATCAAGATTATATATAACCAAAATTACAGGCCATGTACTATGACTTCTAGAATTATGGGGATTCATTCCATCTACAGAAAGTGTCAGTCTTAAGTTTCTAGGATTACCACCAAATTCTGGAAATATATTATCGATTGTCATCCATTGCGGAGAATCTACAGGGTGTCTAAGAAAACCATCTCTTTTTCTATCCTCAACATGCCAAACTAACTTCTTCGTATCATCAGCATTATTGAACAAGCGCCTAAATCTCGGTATTATTGGTAAATACCACAACACCTTACTAGGGCTTCCATCCTTCTTGTATCGTGGTTCTCCACATACTGGACAACTGTCCTTCAAAGCATGATCGTTTCGATATAAAATGCAATCATTGGAGCATGCATGTATCTTTTCATAATCAAGGCCCATGGATGAAAGCACTTTCTTTGCCTCGTAAGTGCGACGAGGAAGCACATTATCCTCGGGAAGCATATCTTTCAAGAGATGTAGCAAGGTCGTAAAACTTTTATCAGACCAACCATTGCTCGCCTTCAGGTGATATGACTTTAAAATAACATATAACTTGGTGAACTTGACACAGCCATTGTATAATGGTGTTTCAGAGTAAGTCATTAACCTTTCAAACATTTTAGGACAGTCTCATATCTTTTCTTCTACATTGTAAGCCATGTCCTGCAATGTGTCTCCTTCACCTCCCTCAAATTGTTCAATCTGATCTACAATATGAAATTATTCCCTCTCTCCATGATGTATCCATCGTGTATAAGTCGTATCAATGCCATCTCGAAATAAGTGATGAGGCAATGCGTCTTTGTTAATCCGCTTACCAAAATCACACTTTGTGCTAGGACAAAGAAGTCTAGTATCATTTCCTGCATGTTCAATTGCACACCTTACAAATTAATCCACTCCTTTTTCATACTCTTCAGATAAGCGATTTGAAGACATCCACTTTCGATCCATTGCTGCACAATGATAAAAGGGGTGAGTACAAATATGTGGATAGTTCTTGTACAGAAGGCATAGTTGCAAGCAAGACGCATGGACTAATATTCAAATCTGTGTTATGGCGCATGGGGCAAAATTTTAGGAAGGCATTGTTGATATTCTGGTTCTTAACCTTGTGCTATTTCAAGTTTCTAATCATCCCCTTAAGTTTTTAGTCTTCCCTTCAAATTACTACTTTCCTACCAAATTTTCAACTTCTATATGAGTTTCCAAGTTTCCCACCAACTTTTTTGTGTTTTGGATCCAATGCCACATTGTGAAGGATAATTGGCTCAAAACCAATTTGAATCAACCAATGATATGTTGTCCCCTAGCAATTGGATGCCACCAAGATTGCATGGTGTCCATGATTTACTACAAAAAGAATAGCTAACAAGACACAATGGGAAAAGCTGAATTAAATGGGAATGTCTCAACAAAGGACAGTTAATGCAAACATGGATAGAAAAGCATGATCTTTTTGTATGTACATAATTAATGGGAATACCTCAATAATAAGATCCACTTATAGTACGACATTCACATGGAATTCTTCATGCCAGGACAACCATAGTGAATAGGTACCATGAATTAGTAAAAAATAAAATAAGAAGGTTTTTGCGTACCTGAATAAATTCATAACATATTTAGTTAGATTCATACTAATGACAAATGACCTTAAGTAGAACCCAACTAGAATGTATGTTGGAAAAAAGGATGACACAAATTGATAGGTATACACCAATAATGAGTTAATGTTAAGGAAAGTCATACCACTATAGGGCTTAGATTTTAATTACTTTTTTAGAATTTGTTAGACTAGGTCTAATAACCATTGACCTAATAAGAAGTGTATTGATCTGTAACATGCTAGTGCAACTGGATGTCAGGCCCTAGTAGGGTTAATTGACTAACTTTCCATCAACATCCACTTTTTTATCAAATAGATTAATCCTAGGTCCACAATAATCAATGAACGCATATCAATATAGGCATTTCATGGTCAAGGAATTAGTACCATATGACACTACATTGTCAAGGAATTCATACCATATGGAAAATTAGACCCATATAAAAATTAGAAACATGTCTAGAAAATGCATGGAAAATGAAAGTCACAACCCCCATTATGGATCAAAGTCCAATTCACCATAGGAATGGTTGGATGTTGGGGTATTAGTGAATTAGGTATATAAAGAAATGATCAACCATTATGCGGTCAGGCCAAAAATATAATGGCTACTATAGTTGAATCTACTAGCAAAAATATAATGGCTACAATCTAGTAGATATATACACCCTTCCATCAGCTACTGCACGTAATGGATTATCAACTGCATAAGGTGTTACACACACACAAACATTGTGGAACCATCGATTCTCCATTTTTTAAGGTATCCAGGGGAAACCATCGGTTGGTCTTTCTCCTCTAACCATCGATGGTCTAACTCCTAAGTAATTCCATCATGTGTTTGATCTTACTCGACAAACCATTAGTTTGTGATCATATACTTAACTCTAAAATATGAAATTAATTGTTGGCCTAACCCTACAAGAGATACACAAGTATCCACATAGCAAATAATTATTAAAATGGAAGGTAATACAGGAAAAAAACAAGGCACCAAAAAGGGTCTATCCAGTCAAGAAAGTGAGTCCAACAAAATTATAGCCAACATGACTTAGGAAGAAATAGATAGAATTGAAAGATTAAAAGATGAAGAAGTTGCTTATATCAAGATCCACATGGAGCCTAACCAGAAAGTATTAGATCCAAGTCGTAGTAGATAGACTCAAAATGATATATGAGCCAATTCCTAAAGAATCCTCCAACTAGGTTGAGTCTAGGAGCACTGAGAATTATGAATATATGCCATCTAATGAAGTCTAGAATCCCAAGAAAAGGAGGGAACCAAGCCCCCTCCCCAAGACAGACTGTAATATCCTCAAATTTTGGTAAAACCTGAACTATAAAATATGATGCATGAATTAATTTGATATTTCCTCAATGATTTTATTGGTGGAATAGTAATATTAATTGCCTTTGTCGCACAAGTGCTTTTGGCACAAGACAAATAGATAAATGGAATTCATGCATTAATAAATAGTAATGACTTTTGATATTGATAAATGTTTTCCAAAGGAGAATAAAGTTTATAATGTGTTGGATAGTTAAAAGAATACTTATCTCTCCATTATTGGAAACACAATGGTTGGGACACCAAATAGTGTTACCTTGGGTTGCCTTTTTGGTATGTTGAAAGATATTTACAATATAAAATAATAGGAGGATTTCAAGGATAATCCAAGATAATGTGTGGCTTAGATAATTAATTAAAAGATTATCCACCTTTTCTTAGAAGCCAAATAATGGAACAATATGTAAGTTTCCTAAGAGAAATAGGAAATATGGTTTAAAGGAAAAAGGAAGTTTGGTACATAAAGATAATGAGAAAAGGAAACGGAATCCTAGAGGGAATTTATTGAGAGGAATATGTGGTCAAGTTTTATGAGAATAGAAACCTTTCCATTGAAAAGAAACCGTGACCCATAGCTATATCTCACATGGGTGTCCGAAGAAGGGAACTATTACCCTTGGATCTCTCTTTCTATTAATTTCTATGTACAGGGAGGCCACTAGGGTTTCCGTTTGTATATAAATATAGGGACCCCCCCACGCAGCACCTCGCCATCAGAGAGTTTCATCATGGTCGCGGTGGTCCAGATTGAACCCTGTGAGGGATCCCGGTGTCCTTTGGCATGGAGTTACTTTGAGCAGACTGACGTTAGTATAGGGAAGAGGTAGCCACGATGGACTCTATTGGTGTTGGCGGAGATGCAAGTCGGTGCCTTGGCAACGAGGAGGCGGGGGAGGCGAGAGATGACTCTCGGTCAGCGTCCAGGTTGTCGGTGATGAAGGGATAGAGGATGACCTGGTGCTGGTGGCGACATATTCTAGTCTGGAGAAAGGGGCTAAGAGGGGTGATGTGGTGCATGGCGGCACACTCTCAGTCAGGCGGCAAGGGAGTTCGGCCGCCTCTGACGGCAGTGTTGTGCCTTGCGAGGAAACACTGACCTGCTAGGAGGTGACGCAGACGGAAGCCCCGGTTGACTGCGGTTTAAGGTCTCCGACGAGGGTAGACGGAGAGGAGGTGCAGCTCCAGAAAGGCATGGCTCTTCAACTCAGGCAATAGGTAGGGCCGACGTCGACAGCGGTGTCCGAGGTCACGTGAAGGATAGGGTACGAAGACGACGAGAACGGAAAGAGAGAGAGTAGGATGGAGGAGGACCTGGACGGCGGCAATGGGACCGGAGATGATGATCAACGCCCTCCGACTCACTACATCAGGCATCCAGATCGCACAGGCGTGCATGATCGCAGTTGTGCTGGAGCAGGGCTCAGCGGCGCTGTGCACTCGCACGGGATGCCATCGCGAGGAGAGGGACATATATTTATCAAATTACCCGAATAACCCTGGAGGACATGTATCAAGGTAAAAGTAAATACGTCTTTTAATTATGTTTTATGGAAGCCGCTTGCATTGCAAATTAGCTGGTAGAAACGCTGACGTGTCAGCGTGTAATTGGTCCAGGTTCAGTAATCTTAGAATAAATATAGTTAATTGATAGTAACTCAGAATGTAGCGATATTATATATCAAAGTGATCAGGAGAATGAGAGGAACCCGTATAAAATAGTTTTATAATCTAATTAAGCTTCCTGTTCTGAAAGTATGTGCAATACATATTTAGATGTGTTTAATGTAAAGGAAAACATAGATCTGCCTTAATCTGATGATTAATTGAATAGATTCGTTCATATTAGGCTAATACATGATCTTGCCATGTATAATCAGTAAAACCTTGATAATGATGAATAATGGATGATTCTAGATTAGTAATCTTATTCATGTTATTTAGGGTGTTTAAAACCAATGTGGACATCTTGCTATGATCTAATGCTGATAATGTAATCTAGATGTCATGAATAGTTTAATATGCTTAGGTTGATGATTAGGGTTTCACCTAATATGAATAATTGAATTGGAAATCTTAGAAACCATAATATGATTGGAGTAAGGTTTGTAACCCTAACTTATAGTGCAAACACAAGATAACCTAAATCCTAGTTTAGGAGCGCATCTAGATCTGATTAATGAAATGTGAATACATGGTGACACATATGTAGTATGTATATTTCAGATTGAATGCTTGTTGCTTGGATGTTTGGATATACTCTTAAAGTACATGTGATATATTCTGCATGGTTTCTACATGGCAAAGGTACGTGGTTACGCTTATGAATACATGTATCGAATTCCGAGATTGCCGATGTTTCTCGATGAGATTGAACGACAAATAAACTGCTTGCTTGTTTATTTAGTTCTTGCAAACTATAAAGTGCATATGAGTATCATGTAAAGTAATAATAGTATTCTGAACCCTGGGTTAGACTGATCTTAAGGGTAATGCACACGAGCCCCGGAGGGACAATGATTACACCTGAGGTTGTTGACCAGATATGGGTTAGAATATGAAGACAAGTTTATTTTCTTATATGCAAGATAAAGATGTTTGCTTATATCTGTACTTGTGATTATTGTTTGAATCCACGTACCAGTATAGAAATATACTGATCGCGTATTTGTTTGTCGGCATTTTAGGTATCAGATATACTTGATTCATGGACATGAGGGTACAATTAAAGATGATGAAGACACTACAGTTTAATCATGAAGGTTTAGTATTAATGGTATATCTTCACATATGTAAAAGTTAATTCTGTTTAAAAGTTATGTAACTCCTTAGAGGAGCTTTTTATCTAAACATGTAAATATTTGATCATTAATGGAAATTGTTTACTATTTTGTATTATTTCATGAATCTGATCCTGGAAGTTAAGATTAACTATCTGCGACTTTAAGGTCTTTTAGACACTCAAAAGTGCGGGTCGTTACATTTGGTATCAGAGCACAGATTCATCAACTAATACTTAATAGTTTATAATTTCAAATTATCCCTAGAAATTTTAAGAGAAAAATTAAGTTCCTCATCTCACAGTTTCATCTACTTCTCATCTCTTTCATAAAAATATTTGAAAAGAAAATATTAATAAGAGAAGTAAAATGTGAAACTTGAAATCGGTAATCAACATGGTGTGGTGGTATGGGACACTACCCATGTGAAACTTAAAATCGGTAATCAACATGGTGTGGTGGTATGGGACACTACCCATGTGAAACTTAAAATCGGTAATCAACATGGTGTGGTGGTATGGGACACTACCCATGTGAAACTTAAAAATCGGTAATGAACATGGTGTGGTGGTATGGGACACTGCCCATGTGAAACTTGAAATCATGAATAAGAAAGATAAGGGATGGTTTAGGTAACCCAATCTCCCATGCATGTGTGCATGTGGAGCATAAAACTTATGTATTAAGTCTTAAGAGATATAAAAACCCAACAGTTGAATATATCATAAAATGAAAAGTTGGAATATAACTTACTCAAATTCCTCATGTTGTCTCTAGAAGTTTAGTGATGGTGGCCAAGCCCCTGGAGGGGAAGGCGGAGTTAGCACCAAGCCCTGGAGGGAAGGTGACCCAAGTTCATTGAATGAAAAGAGACCATGAGGGGTATTCCTGAGGTTGAGCGAACATGGGTTGATGATAAAGTTATGCCTAACGATAAAAGAAAAGAAGATATCCATGAAACCTTTAGGGTTAGTGTGCCAACCTGGGGTGGGTCAACCCGAGAGTGGGAAGATGACCTATGAGGGAGGCAAAACCTAGATCTTGGGATCAGGTTGTGGCTAGAGAGCTTAACCCCGTCCTATGAGCCAAGAAGGCACCCTAGGCTAGGACTTTCCCTTAAAAGGTAAGTGAATAAATGTAATTATGTATTGAGATAACCTTAATCCTCACCTAGAGGAGTGAAGAGTTAAAGATATAAAAAGAAGAAAATGAAAGTACATAAATTCTTTGAATCCAAGGATGTCGACTCTGAGTGACACAGTTGGTCAAGCCCGGGAGGGAAGACCAGTAAGGCACCAAGCCCATGAGGGAAGGTGGCCTAAGTGGACGACCAAGCCCAAGAGGGAAGGTCATGAAATGGTCAAGCCCAGGAGGGAAGACCAGGCAGGCACCAAGCCCAGGAGGGAAGGTGGCCTAAGTCCACAATGCAGTTGTTTAGGATCAAGCCCCTGGAGGGGAAGATCACAGAGGTCAAGCCCAGGAGGGAAGACCGACATGGCACCAAGCCCTGGAGGGAAGGTGGCCCGAGCCCAATGATGGGACGACACTGCATTATGTGTACTCAAAAGAGAGATATGAAGGAAATCCGGGTTAAAGAATTAAATAAGAGAATAATGTGCTTAAAAGATGTGACATCTCAAAACAAACCCTTAGGGAGGGTAGAGTCCTAATGCAATCCTAGGGTCAAGTAGGGTGTATTAGAGGTACATAGGACCGATGGGTTGGGAGTTGATAAATCTTGAATGCACACGACCAAGTGGTCGGGAGGTAACAGTTGGTTTGCCCTAGGTCCATGTCTCAGGAGGTTGGCCACCTACTTGATGTTCATGTGGCCCAGTAGGGTGAATGTAAAGACACTCCCTTGATGCATGAGGATGAGTTCACTCCAAAAGTACCTATACCCCTATAGACCTCAAGGATTTGGCTAAGGCTCATAATGATACATGAGATGTAGATATAAAAGAATTCATGAAAAACTTAGAGAATTTGTGTCCTAACTTAAGAGTAAGAAAAGGGACACTTGACTCCATGAGATAGAAGAATGCTATAAAATCAAGAACAAGTAAGTTTAGAGTCATATAAAGTATGATTCAACTTAATGTGTGAAATTGAAAGGTAATGTGTGGATGTACTATCTCCGCTCTTGGAATGGAATGAACTTTGTATTTGGGCTGCAGCCAAATGCTTATTTCATTTCATTATAAGGGAGGGAGATTGGATAGACACACGTTATGCTTAAAATTGAGAATAAATGTCTTAAGATAAATGTGTAATGTGTAACCTAGGGTTAGAGGTGTTACCTCACCCTTATGTGAAAATAATGAATAATAGGTTGGAAACCTAGGTGAAAAGAGAAATCACCAAGTAGTAATGAAATCACAAAATAAGAATGAAATCATCAAGTGATGATAAGATGTGTATACTAAAGATGTAGATATACATTGAATTGAATTCAAAGTACCAATCTTAGTCTTAATGTGTGGAATTTGCATAATAACATATGTAAAGATGTCTAAGTAGGGTGCTAACCCTAAGAATTGAAACTAAGATGAGTTATAATTCACCTTTTTCTTTTGGGTGTGAATTTTGAGGACAAAATTCCTTTTAAGGAGGGGTGAATGTAATATCCTCAAATTTTGGTAAAAACTGAACTATAAAATATGATGCATGAATTAATTTGATAATTCCTCAATGATTTTATTGGTGGAATAGTAATATTAATTGCCTTTGTCGCACAAGTGCTTTTGGCACAAGACAAATAGATAAACGGAATTCATGCATTAATAAATAGTAATGACTTTTGATATTGATAACTGTTTTCCAAAGGAGAATAAAGTTTATAATGTGTTGGATAGTTAAAAGAATACTTATCTCTCCATTATTGGAAACACAATGGTTGTGACACCAAATAGTGTTACCTTGGGTTTCCTTTTTGGTATGTTGAAAGATATTTACAATATAAAATAATAGGAGGATTTCAAGGATAATCCAAGATAATGTGTGGCTTAAATAATTAATTAAAAGATTATCCACCTTTTCTTAGAAGCCAAATAATGGAACAATATGTAAGTTTCCTAAGAGAAATAGGAAATATGGTTTAAAGGAAAAAGGAAGTTTGGTACATAAAGATAATGAGAAAAGGAAACGGAATCCTAGAGGGAATTTATCGAGAGGAATATGTGGTCAAGTTTTATGAGAATAGAAACCTTTCCATATCAAGAAACCGTGACCCATAACTATATCTCACATGGGTGTCCGAAGAAGGGAACTATTACCCTTGGATCTCTCTTTCTCTTAATTTCTCTGTACAGGGAGGCCACTAGGGTTTCCGTTTGTATATAAATATAGGGACCCCCCCGCGCAACACCTCGCCATCAGAGAGTTTCATCATGGTCGCGGTGGTCCAGAGTGAACCCTGTGAGGGATCCCGGTGTCCTTTGGCATGGAGTTACTTTGAGCAGACTGACGTTAGTATAGGGAAGAGGTAGCCACGATGGACTCTATTGGTGTTGGCAGAGATGCAAGCCGGTGCCTTGGCAACGAGGAGGCGGGGGAGGCGAGAGATGACTCTCGGTCAGCGTCCAGGTTGTCAGTGATGAAGGGATAGAGGATGACCTGGTGCGGGTGGCGACATCTTCTAGTCTGGAGAAAGGGGCTGAGAGGGGTGATGTGGTGCATGGCGGCACACTCTCAGTCAGGCGGCAAGGGAGTTCGGCCGCCTCTGACGGCAGTGTTGTGCCTTGCGAGGAAACACGGACCTACTAGGAGGTGACGCAGACGGAAGCCCCGGTTGACTGCGGTTTAAGGTCTCCGACGAGGGTAGACGGAGAGGAGGTGCAGCTCCAGAAAGGCATGGATCTTCAACTCAGGAAATAGGTAGGGCCGGCATCAACAGCGGTGTCTGAGGTCACGTGAAGGATAGGGTACGAAGACGACGAGAACGGAAAGAGAGAGAGTAGGATGGAGGAGGACCTGGACAGAGGAAATGGGACCGGAGATGATGATCAACGCCCTCCGACTCACTACATCAGGCATCCAGATCGCACAGGCGTGCGTGATCGCAGTTGTGCTGGAGCAGGGCTCAGCGGCGCTGTGCACTCGCACGGGATGCCATCGCGAGGAGAGGGACAGATCTTTGTCAAATTACCCGAATAACCCTGGAGGACATGTATCAAGGTAAGGGTAAATACGTCTTTTAATTATGTTTTAAAGAAGCCGCTTGCATTGCAAATTAGCTGGTAGAAACGCTGACGTGTCAGCGTGTAATTGGTCCAGGTTCAGTAATCTTAGAATAAATATAGTTAATTGATAGTAACTCAGAATGTAGCGATATTATATATCAAAGTGATCAGGAGAATGAGAGGAACCCGGATAAAATAGTTTTATAATCTAATTTAGCTTAATGTTATGAAATTATGTGCAATATATATTTAGATGTGTTTAATGTAAAGGAAAACATAGATCTGCCTTAATCTGATGATTAATTGAATAGATTCGTTCATATTAGGCTAATACATGATCTTGCCATGTATAATCAGTAAAACCTTGATAATGATGAATAATGGATGATTCTAGATTAGTAATCTTATTCATGTTATTTAGGGTGTTTAAAACCAATGTGGACATCTTGCTATGATCTAATGCTGATAATGTAATCTAGATGTCATGAATAGTTTAATATGCTTAGGTTGATGATTAGGGTTTCACCTAATATGAATAATTGAATTGGAAATCTTAGAAACCATAATATGATTGGAGTAAGGTTTGTAACCCTGACTTATAGTCCAAACACAAGATAACCTAAATCCTAGTTTAGGAGCGCATCTAGATCTGATTAATGAAATGTGAATACATGGTGACACATATGTAGTATGTATATTTCAGATTGAATGCTTGTTGCTTGGATGTTTGGATATACTCTTAAAGTACATGTGATATATTCTGCATGGTTTCTACATGGCAAAGGTACGTGGTTACGCTTATGAATACATGTATCGAATTCCGAGATTGCCGATGTTTCTCGATGAGATTGAACGACAAATAAACTGCTTGCTTGTTTATTTAGTTCTTGCAAACTATAAAGTGCATATGAGTATCATGTAAAGTAATAATAGTATTCTGAACCCTGGGTTAGACTGATCTTAAGGGTAATGCACACGAGCCCCGGAGGGACAGTGATTACACCTGAGGTTGTTGACCAGATATGGGTTAGAATATGAAGACAAGATTATTTTCTTATATGCAAGATAAAGATATTTGCTTATATCTGTACTTGTGATTATTGTTTGAATCCACGTACCAGTATAGAAATATACTGATCGCGTATTTGTTTGTCGGCGTTTTAGGTATCAGATATACTTGATTCGTGGACATGAGGGTACAATTAAAGATGATGAAGACACTACAGTTTAATCATGAAGGTTTAGTCTTAATGGTATATCTTCACATATGTAAAAGTTAATTCTGTTTAAAAGTTATGTAACTCCTTAGAGGAGCTTTTTATCTAAACATGTAAATATTTGATCATTAATGAAAATTGTTTACTATTTTGTATTATTTCATGAATCTGATCCTGGAACTTAAGATTAACGATCTACGACTTTAAGGTCTTTTAGACACTCAAAAGTGCGGGTCGTTACATTTGGTATCAGAGCACAGATTCGTCAACTAATACTTAATAGTTTATAATTTCAAATTATCCCTAGAAATTTTAAGAGAAAAATTAAGTTCCTCATCTCACATTTTCATATACTTCTCATCTCTTTCATAAAAATATTTGAAAAGAAAATATTAATAAGAGAAGTAAAATGTGAAACTTGAAATCGGTAATCAACATGGTGTGGTGGTATGGGACACTACCCATGTGAAACTGAAAATCGGTAATCAACATGGTGTGGTGGTATGGGACACTACCCATGTGAAACTTAAAATCGGTAATCAACATGGTGTGGTGGTATGGGACACTACCCATGTGAAACTTAAAAATCGGTAATGAACATGGTGTGGTGGTATGGGACACTGCCCATGTGAAACTTGAAATCATGAATAAGAAAGATAAGGGATGGTTTAGGTAACCCAATCTCCCATGCATGTGTGCATGAGGAGCATAAAACTTATGTGATAAGTCTTAAGAGATATAAAAACCCAATAGTTGAATATATCATAAAATGAAAAGTTGGAATATAACTTACTCAAATTCCTCATGTTGTCTCTAGAAGTTTAGTGATGGTGGCCAAGCCCCTGGAGGGGAAGGCCGAGGTAGCACCAAGCCCTGGAGGGAAGGTGACCCAAGTTCATTGAATGAACAGAGACCATGAGGGGTATTCCTGAGGTTGAGCGAACATGGGTTGATGATAAAGTTATGCCTAACGATAAAAGAAAAGAAGATATCCATGAAACCTTTAGGGTTAGTGTGCCAACCTGGGGTGGGTCAACCCGAGAGTGGGAAGATGACCTATGAGGGAGGCAAAACCTAGATCTTGGGATCAGGTTGTGGCTAGAGAGCTGAACCCCCTCCTATGAGCCAAGAAGGCACCCTAGGCTAGGACTTTCCCTTAAAAGGTAAGTGAATAAATGTAATTATGTATTGAGATAACCTTAATCCTCACCTAGAGGAGTGAAGAGTTAAAGATATAAAAAGAAGAAAATGATAGTACATAAATTCTTTGAATCCAAGGATGTCGACTCTGAGTGACACAGTTGGTCAAGCCCAGGAGGGAAGACCAGTAAGGAACCAAGCCCAGGAGGGAAGGTGGCCTAAGTGGACGGCCAAGCCCAAGAGGGAAGGTCATGAAATGGTCAAGCCCAGGAGGGAAGACCAGGCAGGCACCAAGCCCAGGAGGGAAGGTGGCCTAAGTCCACAATGCAGTTGTTTAGGATCAAGCCCCTGGAGGGGAAGATCACAGAGGTCAAGCCCAGGAGGGAAGACCGACATGGCACCAAGCCCTGGAGGGAAGGTGGCCCGAGCCCAATGATGGGACGACACTGCATTATGTGTACTCAAAAGAGAGATATGAAGGCAATCCGGGTTAAAGAATTAAATAAGAGAATAATGTGCTTAAAAGATGTGACATCTCAAAAGAAACCCTTAGGGAGGGTAGAGTCCTAATGCAATCCTAGGGTCAAGTAGGGTGTATTAGAGGTACATAGGACCGATGGGTTGGGAGTTGATAAATCTTGAATGCACACGACCAAGTGGTTGGGAGGTAACAGTTGGTTTGCCCTAGGCCCATGTCTCAGGAGGTTGGCCACCTACTTGATGTTCATGTGGCCCAGTAGGGTGAATGTAAAGACACTCCCTTGATGCATGAGGATGAGATCACTCCAAAAGTACCTATACCCCTAGAGACCTCAAGGATTTGGCTAAGGCTCATAATGATACATGAGATGTAGATATAAAAGAATTCATGAAAAACTTAGAGAAGTTGTGTCCTAACTTAAGAGTAAGAAAAGGGACACTTGACTCCATGAGATAGAAGAATGCTATAAAATCAAGAACAAGTAAGTTTAGAGTCATATAGAGTATGATTCAACTTAATGTGTGAAATTGAAAGGTAATGTGTGGATGTACTATCTCCGCTCTTGGAATGGAATGAACTTTGTATTTGGGCTGCAGCCAAATGCTTATTTCATTTCATTATAAGGGAGGGAGATTGGATAGACACACGTTATGCTTAAAATTGAGAATAAATGTCTTAAGATAAATGTGTAATGTGTAACCTAGGGTTAGAGGTGTTACCTCACCCTTATGTGAAAATAATGAATAATAGGTTGGAAACCTAGGTGAAAAGAGAAATCACCAAGTAGTAATGAAATCACAAAATAAGAATGAAATCATCAAGTGATGATAAGATGTGTATACTAAAGATGTAGATATACATTGAATTGAATTCAAAGTACCAATCTTAGTCTTAATGTGTGGAATTTGCATAATAACATATGTAAAGATGTCTAAGTAGGGTGCTAACCCTAAGAATTGAAACTAAGATGAGTTATAATTCACCTTTTTCTTTTGGGTGTGAATTTTGAGGACAAAATTCCTTTTAAGGAGGGGTGAATGTAATATCCTCAAATTTTGGTAAAAACTGAACTATAAAATATGATGCATGAATTAATTTGATAATTCCTCAATGATTTTATTGGTGGAATAGTAATATTAATTGCCTTTGTCGCACAAGTGCTTTTGGCACAAGACAAATAGATAAACGGAATTCATGCATTAATAAATAGTAATGACTTTTGATATTGATAACTGTTTTCCAAAGGAGAATAAAGTTTATAATGTGTTGGATAGTTAAAAGAATACTTATCTCTCCATTATTGGAAACACAATGGTTGTGACACCAAATAGTGTTACCTTGGGTTTCCTTTTTGGTATGTTGAAAGATATTTACAATATAAAATAATAGGAGGATTTCAAGGATAATCCAAGATAATGTGTGGCTTAAATAATTAATTAAAAGATTATCCACCTTTTCTTAGAAGCCAAATAATGGAACAATATGTAAGTTTCCTTAGAGAAATAGGAAATATGGTTTAAAGGAAAAAGGAAGTTTGGTACATAAAGATAATGAGAAAAGGAAACGGAATCCTAGAGGGAATTTATCGAGAGGAATATGTGGTCAAGTTTTATGAGAATAGAAACCTTTCCATATCAAGAAACCGTGACCCATAACTATATCTCACATGGGTGTCCGAAGAAGGGAACTATTACCCTTGGATCTCTCTTTCTCTTAATTTCTCTGTACAGGGAGGCCACTAGGGTTTCCGTTTGTATATAAATATAGGGACCCCCCCGCGCAACACCTCGCCATCAGAGAGTTTCATCATGGTCGCGGTGGTCCAGAGTGAACCCTGTGAGGGATCCCGGTGTCCTTTGGCATGGAGTTACTTTGAGTAGACTGACGTTAGTATAGGGAAGAGGTAGCCACGATGGACTCTATTGGTGTTGGCAGAGATGCAAGCCGGTGCCTTGGCAACGAGGAGGCGGGGGAGGCGAGAGATGACTCTCGGTCAGCGTCCAGGTTGTCAGTGATGAAGGGATAGAGGATGACCTGGTGCGGGTGGCGACATCTTCTAGTCTGGAGAAAGGGGCTGAGAGGGGTGATGTGGTGCATGGCGGCACACTCTCAGTCAGGCGGCAAGGGAGTTCGGCCGCCTCTGACGGCAGTGTTGTGCCTTGCGAGGAAACACGGACCTGCTAGGAGGTGACGCAGACGGAAGCCCCGGTTGACTGCGGTTTAAGGTCTCCGACGAGGGTAGACGGAGAGGAGGTGCAGCTCCAGAAAGGCATGGATCTTCAACTCAGGAAATAGGTAGGGCCGGCATCAACAGCGGTGTCTGAGGTCACGTGAAGGATAGGGTACGAAGACGACGAGAACGGAAAGAGAGAGAGTAGGATGGAGGAGGACCTGGACAGAGGAAATGGGACCGGAGATGATGATCAACGCCCTCCGACTCACTACATCAGGCATCCAGATCGCACAGGCGTGCGTGATCGCAGTTGTGCTGGAGCAGGGCTCAGCGGCGCTGTGCACTCGCACGGGATGCCATCGCGAGGAGAGGGACAGATCTTTGTCAAATTACCCGAATAACCCTGGAGGACATGTATCAAGGTAAGGGTAAATACGTCTTTTAATTATGTTTTAAAGAAGCCGCTTGCATTGCAAATTAGCTGGTAGAAACGCTGACGTGTCAGCGTGTAATTGGTCCAGGTTCAGTAATCTTAGAATAAATATAGTTAATTGATAGTAACTCAGAATGTAGCGATATTATATATCAAAGTGATCAGGAGAATGAGAGGAACCCGGATAAAATAGTTTTATAATCTAATTTAGCTTAATGTTATGAAAGTATGTGCAATATATATTTAGATGTGTTTAATGTAAAGGAAAACATAGATCTGCCTTAATCTGATGATTAATTGAATAGATTCGTTCATATTAGGCTAATACATGATCTTGCCATGTATAATCAGTAAAACCTTGATAATGATGAATAATGGATGATTCTAGATTAGTAATCTTATTCATGTTATTTAGGGTGTTTAAAACCAATGTGGACATCTTGCTATGATCTAATGCTGATAATGTAATCTAGATGTCATGAATAGTTTAATATGCTTAGGTTGATGATTAGGGTTTCACCTAATATGAATAATTGAATTGGAAATCTTAGAAACCATAATATGATTGGAGTAAGGTTTGTAACCCTGACTTATAGTCCAAACACAAGATAACCTAAATCCTAGTTTAGGAGCGCATCTAGATCTGATTAATGAAATGTGAATACATGGTGACACATATGTAGTATGTATATTTCAGATTGAATGCTTGTTGCTTGGATGTTTGGATATACTCTTAAAGTACATGTGATATATTCTGCATGGTTTCTACATGGCAAAGGTACGTGGTTACGCTTATGAATACATGTATTGAATTCCGAGATTGCCGATGTTTCTCGATGAGATTGAACGACAAATAAACTGCTTGCTTGTTTATTTAGTTCTTGCAAACTATAAAGTGCATATGAGTATCATGTAAAGTAATAATAGTATTCTGAACCCTGGGTTAGACTGATCTTAAGGGTAATGCACACGAGCCCCGGAGGGACAGTGATTACACCTGAGGTTGTTGACCAGATATGGGTTAGAATATGAAGACAAGATTATTTTCTTATATGCAAGATAAAGATGTTTGCTTATATCTGTACTTGTGATTATTGTTTGAATCCACGTACCAGTATAGAAATATACTGATCGCGTATTTGTTTGTCGGCATTTTAGGTATCAGATATACTTGATTCGTGGACATGAGGGTACAATTAAAGATGATGAAGACACTACAGTTTAATCATGAAGGTTTAGTCTTAATGGTATATCTTCACATATGTAAAAGTTAATTCTGTTTAAAAGTTATGTAACTCCTTAGAGGAGCTTTTTATCTAAACATGTAAATATTTGATCATTAATGAAAATTGTTTACTATTTTGTATTATTTCATGAATCTGATCCTGGAACTTAAGATTAACGATCTACGACTTTAAGGTCTTTTAGACACTCAAAAGTGCGGGTCGTTACATTTGGTATCAGAGCACAGATTCGTCAACTAATACTTAATAGTTTATAATTTCAAATTATCCCTAGAAATTTTAAGAGAAAAATTAAGTTCCTCATCTCACATTTTCATATACTTCTCATCTCTTTCATAAAAATATTTGAAAAGAAAATATTAATAAGAGAAGTAAAATGTGAAACTTGAAATCGGTAATCAACATGGTGTGGTGGTATGGGACACTACCCATGTGAAACTTTAAATCGGTAATCAACATGGTGTGGTGGTATGGGACACTACCCATGTGAAACTTAAAATCGGTAATCAACATGGTGTGGTGGTATGGGACACTACCCATGTGAAACTTAAAAATCGGTAATGAACATGGTGTGGTGGTATGGGACACTGCCCATGTGAAACTTGAAATCATGAATAAGAAAGATAAGGGATGGTTTATGTAACCCAATCTCCCATGCATGTGTGCATGAGGAGCATAAAACTTATGTGATAAGTCTTAAGAGATATAAAAACCCAATAGTTGAATATATCATAAAATGAAAAGTTGGAATATAACTTACTCAAATTCCTCATGTTGTCTCTAGAAGTTTAGTGATGGTGGCCAAGCCCCTGGAGGGGAAGGCCGAGGTAGCACCAAGCCCTGGAGGGAAGGTGACCCAAGTTCATTGAATGAACAGAGACCATGAGGGGTATTCCTGAGGTTGAGCGAACATGGGTTGATGATAAAGTTATGCCTAACGATAAAAGAAAAGAAGATATCCATGAAACCTTTAGGGTTAGTGTGCCAACCTGGGGTGGGTCAACCCGAGAGTGGGAAGATGACCTATGAGGGAGGCAAAACCTAGATCTTGGGATCAGGTTGTGGCTAGAGAGCTTAACCCCCTCCTATGAGCCAAGAAGGCACCCTAGGCTAGGACTTTCCCTTAAAAGGTAAGTGAATAAATGTAATTATGTATTGAGATAACCTTAATCCTCACCTAGAGGAGTGAAGAGTTAAAGATATAAAAAGAAGAAAATGATAGTACATAAATTCTTTGAATCCAAGGATGCCGACTCTGAGTGACACAGTTGGTCAAGCCCAGGAGGGAAGACCAGTAAGGAACCAAGCCCAGGAGGGAAGGTGGCCTAAGTGGACGGCCAAGCCCAAGAGGGAAGGTCATGAAATGGTCAAGCCCAGGAGGGAAGACCAGGCAGGCACCAAGCCCAGGAGGGAAGGTGGCCTAAGTCCACAATGCACTTGTTTAGGATCAAGCCCCTGGAGGGGAAGATCACAGAGGTCAAGCCCAGGAGGGAAGACCGACATGGCACCAAGCCCTGGAGGGAAGGTGGCCCGAGCCCAATGATGGGATGACACTACATTATGTGTACTCAAAAGAGAGATATGAAGGCAATCCGGGTTAAAGAATTAAATAAGAGAATAATGTGCTTAAAAGATGTGACATCTCAAAAGAAACCCTTAGGGAGGGTAGAGTCCTAATGCAATCCTAGGGTCAAGTAGGGTGTATTAGAGGTACATAGGACCGATGGGTTGGGAGTTGATAAATCTTGAATGCACACGACCAAGTGGTCGGGAGGTAACAGTTGGTTTGCCCTAGGCCCATGTCTCAGGAGGTTGGCCACCTACTTGATGTTCATGTGGCCCAGTAGGGTGAATGTAAAGACACTCCCTTGATGCATGAGGATGAGATCACTCCAAAAGTACCTATACCCCTAGAGACCTCAAGGATTTGGCTAAGGCTCATAATGATACATGAGATGTAGATATAAAAGAATTCATGAAAAACTTAGAGAAGTTGTGTCCTAACTTAAGAGTAAGAAAAGGGACACTTGACTCCATGAGATAGAAGAATGCTATAAAATCAAGAACAAGTAAGTTTAGAGTCATATAGAGTATGATTCAACTTAATGTGTGAAATTGAAAGGTAATGTGTGGATGTACTATCTCCGCTCTTGGAATGGAATGAACTTTGTATTTGGGCTGTAGCCAAATGCTTATTTCATTTCATTATAAGGGAGGGAGATTGTATAGACACACGTTATGCTTAAAATTGAGAATAAATGTCTTAAGATAAATGTGTAATGTGTAACCTAGGGTTAGAGGTGTTACCTCACCCTTATGTGAAAATAATGAATAATAGGTTGTAAACTTAGGTGAAAAGAGAAATCACCAAGTAGTAATGAAATCACAAAATAAGAATGAAATCATTAAGTGATGATAAGATGTGTATACTAAAGATGTAGATATACATTGAATTGAATTCAAAGTACCAATCTTAGTCTTAATGTGTGGAATTTGCATAATAACATATGTAAAGATGTCTAAGTAGGGTGCTAACCCTAAGACTTGAAACTAAGATGAGTTATAATTCACCTTTTTCTTTTGGGTGTGAATTTTGAGGACAAAATTCCTTTTAAGGAGGGGTGAATGTAATATCCTCAAATTTTGGTAAAAACTGAACTATAAAATATGATGCATGAATTAATTTGATAATTCCTCAATGATTTTATTGGTGGAATAGTAATATTAATTGCCTTTGTCGCACAAGTGCTTTTCGCACAAGACAAATAGATAAACGGAATTCATGCATTAATAAATAGTAATGACTTTTGATATTGATAAATGTTTTCCAAAGGAGAATAAAGTTTATAATGTGTTGGATAGTTAAAAGAATACTTATCTCTCCATTATTGGAAACACAATGGTTGGGACACCAAATAGTGTTACCTTGGGTTGCCTTTTTGGTATGTTGAAAGATATTTACAATATAAAATAATAGGAGGATTTCAAGGATAATCCAAGATAATGTGTGGCTTACATAATTAATTAAAAGATTATCCACCTTTTCTTAGAAGCCAAATAATGGAACAATATGTAAGTTTCCTAAGAGAAATAGGAAATATGGTTTAAAGGAAAAAGTAAGTTTGGTACATAAAGATAATGAGAAAAGGAAACGGAATCCTAGAGGGAATTTATCGAGAGGAATATGTGGTCAAGTTTTATGAGAATAGAAACCTTTCCATATCAATAAACTGTGACCCGTAGCTATATCTCACATGGGTGTCTGAAGAAGGGAACTATTACCCTTGGATCTCTCTTTCTCTTAATTTCTCTGTACAGGGAGGCCACTAGGGTTTCCGTTTGTATATAAATATAGGGACCCCCCCACGCAGCACCTCGCCATCAGAGAGTTTCATCATGGTCGCGGTGGTCCAGAGTGAACCCTGTGAGGGATCCCGGTGTCCTTTGGCATGGAGTTACTTTGAGCAGACTGACGTTAGTATAGGGAAGAGGTAGCCACGATGGACTCTATTGGTGTTGGCAGAGATGCAAGCCGGTGCCTTGGCAACGAGGAGGAGGGGGAGGCGAGAGATGACTCTCGGTCAGCGTCCAGGTTGTCGGTGATGAAGGGATAGAGGATGACCTGGTGCTGGTGGTGACATCTTCTAGTCTGGAGAAAGGGGCTGAGAGGGGTGATGAGGTGCATGGCGGCACACTCTCAGTCAGGCGGCAAAGGAGTTCGGCCGCCTCTGACGGCAGTGTTGTGCCTTGCGAGGAAACACGGACCTGCTAGGAGGTGACGCAGACGGAAGCCCCGGTTGACTGCAGTTTAAGGTCTCCGACGAGGGTAGACGGAGAGGAGGTGCAGCTCCAGAAAGGCATGGCTCTTCAACTCAGGCAATAGGTAAGGCCGGCGTCGACAGCGGTGTCCGAGGTCACGTGAAGGATAGGGTACGAAGACGACGAGAACGAAAAGAGAGAGAGTAGGATGGAGGAGGACCTGGATGGCGGAAATCGGACCGGAGATGATGATCAACGCCCTCCGACTCACTACATCAGGCATCCAGATCGCACAGGCGTGCATGATCGCAGTTGTGCTGGAGCAGGGCTCAGCGGCGCTGTGCACTCGCATGGGATGCCATCGCGAGGAGAGGGACAGATCTTTGTCAAATTACCCGAATAACCCTGGAGGACATGTATCAAGGTAAGGGTAAATACGTCTTTTAATTATGTTTTAAAGAAGCCGCTTGCATTGCAAATTAGCTGGTAGAAACGCTGACGTGTCAGCGTGTAATTGGTCCAGGTTCAGTAATCTTAGAATAAATATAGTTAATTGATAGTAACTCAGAATGTAGCAATATTATATATCAAAGTGATCAGGAGAATGAGAGGAACCCGGATAAAATAGTTTTATAATATAATTAAGCTTCCTGTTCTGAAAGTATGTGCAATACATATTTAGATGTGTTTAATGTAAAGGAAAACATAGATCTGCCTTAATCTGATGATTAATTGAATAGATTCGTTCATATTAGGCTAATACATGATCTTGCCATGTATAATCAGTAAAACCTTGATAATGATGAATAATGGATGATTCTAGATTAGTAATCTTATTCATGTTATTTAGGGTGTTTAAAACCAATGTGGACATCTTGCTATGATCTAATGCTGATAATGTAATCTAGATGTCATGAATAGTTTAATATGCTTAGGTTGATGATTAGGGTTTCACCTAATATGAATAATTGAATTGGAAATCTTAGAAACCATAATATGATTGGAGTAAGGTTTGTAACCCTAACTTATAGTCCAAACACAAGATAACCTAAATCCTAGTTTAGGAGTGCATCTAGATCTGATTAATGAAATGTGAATACATGGTGACACATATGTAGTATGTATATTTCAGATTGAATGCTTGTTGCTTGGATGTTTGGATATACTCTTAAAGTACATGTGATATATTCTGCATGGTTTCTACATGGCAAAGGTACATGGTTACGCTTATGAATACATGTATCAAATTCCTAGATTGCCGATGTTTCTCGATGAGATTGAACGACAAATAAACTGCTTGCTTGTTTATTTAGTTCTTGCAAACTATAAAGTGCATATGAGTATCATGTAAAGTAATAATAGTATTCTGAACCCTGGGTTAGACTGATCTTAAGGGTAATGCACACGAGCCCCGGAGGGACAGTGATTACACCTGAGGTAGTTGACCAGATATGGGTTAGAATATGAAGACAAGTTTATTTTCTTTTATGCAAGATAAAGATGTTTGCTTATATCTATACTTGTGATTATTGTTTGAATCCACGTACCAATATAGAAATATACTGATCGCATATTTGTTTGTCGGAGTTTTAGGTATCAGATATACTTGATTCATGGACATGATGGTACAATTAAAGATGATGAAGACACTACAGTTTAATCATGAAGGTTTAGTCTTAATGGTATATCTTCACATATGTAAAAGTTAATTCTGTTTAAAAGTTATGTAACTCCTTAGAGGAGCTTTTTATCTAAACATGTAAATATTTGATCATTAATGGAAATTGTTTACTATTTTGTATTATTTCATGAATCTGATCCTGGAAGTTAAGATTAACGATCTGCGACTTTAAGGTCTTTTAGACACTCAAAAGTGCGGGTCGTTACACAGACCGAGGAAAGTCACCAGGACGTCAACAATGGATAATACCAAAGAAGAAGTAGTAACACATCAAGTAGTCATCACTACTATATAAGTTCTCACCAAGGGTTGTTCCATAAACAATAAATGTGGTTTATAAGGAACAACCTGATAATTATTTCCTGCCTAGAGATGATGAACAAATGGATGTTATAGACACCCTATAAAGATTGGGGATTCATCAAAGAGTGAAGGAGAGTCTTGAAAAGAAAGGAATCTACAAAATTTGCTTCAACATGAACCTATCATACAATGAACTCACCCTAGAATTCATGTCATCTCTAAAGAAGTTGCCTATAACAAAAGAAGAGGCAAAAGAGTGTGGGGGACATTTCAAATTAGTGTGTGAGTTGTCAAAGAAGAATATATGCTCACCGAGAAATGTCTCAATTCCATTTTAATGGACTCTAACAAACAAATAGAAAGAGCCAATAGAGCAAAAGAAAATAAATAAGTTTGAGGCTTTTTCACCGACCAAACATGGGAGAAATTATGTGAAGAAAGTCAGTATTGTTTGGGGCAGTGAAAAGCTTCTATGATGGATTTTGGGTTCATGCGAGTATTACACAAAATATTCTCCAACACCCTGTTCTTCAGTACAAACACATGGAACATGACAAGTATGGGCTTCCACGTCCTATGGAGAATCATAGAAGGTAAGCTGATCAATATCAGATGAACACTAATTGATAGGCTAGTAGAAGCAATTGGGCCGCAAGGCTCTCATGACCTCTTCTGCATGGGAGGCTTGTCACTTACATCGCTCACCTTCTAGGATACCACACTGGATTTAAGTTGTTACTTAGATCTGATGGGTAAACACTAGTAAAACCAAGTATCTTACCGCCACCAATGTCTTGAAGAGGCAGAAGCTAAAATATTTCTACTGATTCTACAAATCCAATGATTTTTGCCCCTCCCCAAAATGTGCAATTCTATTATGAAAAACTCATATTAGAGGAGGATGAAATCCTAAAAATGAAGGATACAACTAAACCCATCCAAACTATCAGTAAGAAAACACTGACAAGACCACAAATGAAGTAGGTAGAAGATACTTCTATAGAAAACTTGTCAAAGAAAAAAGTGATATTGCACCTCCCAAAGAAAATGGTGACAAAACCAAAGGAAAAGAAATCCCCCACACCTGAGGCAATAAATCTCACAGGGAATGAAGCAGAACATTCAGTGATCACACCCACCACTACTATCCCTGGAACATTCAAAGAAGTAGTGGTTGAACCTCAAACAACTACCCATGACATTAGTGCCCCAGGAGAAGCTCTGGCTGGTACAAGATCTATAACGGATACAAATAGAAACGTTGTAGTACAAACACAAACAAAGCTTGAATAGGAGAAAATGATAGAACCCTTCATGAACGCAAGCATGGCATCTCGCCACACAAGTTTTAGGAATGCCAACATCAATGTTGTGGCTGATAATCCAGACAACCTAGGCATCAACAAAAAAATTGTAGAAAAAAGTAGAATTGAACCCATGCCCATCTATGAAGCTACACCCCGTCAAAATATGAGGCGGAGCACAACCTGCACATGAGCGGGGGACATGAAATGTCTGTCTAAGTAAAAGAACTAGAATAGAAGGAAAGATGAATAAGGAACATAGAGAAACCATGACGAGCCTATATTGGGAGAAGATTTGTGGAAATTGGACAAGAAATATATGACCTCCATGAGATCAACCTGGATATCACCACATCTCCACCAAAAGACGATGCGTTGGAGACGTAGCCACTTCCCTGAAGCAGTCACCCCGTGACCCAAAATGCCAGATCTACAGTCCAGAGGACCCGATCCGGTGGCCAGAAAGGGGCGAATTTTGATTCGGAACTGCAGTTCCTTTCATTTTCCTCCCACTTATGGAGAACCAATCAAAGCCTAAGGGAAAAATCCGAACATCCGTTAAACTGACATGCCAGGACGTTACCTTGGATTGAAGGGAGCTCAAAGTAGAGGTGGGTGTGAAATGCTTTCCGGAAAAGAAATTGCAGAGGACAGCGACGCTTTCTAGTGAATGAGGAGGCATTGTCGGTGGTCTCTCCAGGGCAGCGGAGTCGAGTCGTCGTCGGTCTCTCCAAGGTAGCGCTTTCTGGAGAAGTAGTGGGATGGCGGCAATGTGAAGGCAGTTTGTTGTGAAAACTACTGATCACACGAGTAAGGATGCTCTACGGAGCTCTGGGATGGTGGGCAGTTTGCGGTGGAAACTACTGATAGTAGGAAAGAGTGAATTTTGAGGTAAACAGGCGCAGAGGAAAAGTGGAAGCGCGGGTGTTGAACACCTATTTATTAATTAGATCTATACATGTACTATACATGTACATGTACATATATGCAATGTATATGATTCATGTAGGTTAATAATTATTATGCAATAATATCACATAAGGGTGTTAAATAATTGCTAGTTATGGGTAAAAAAATGAACCGGCCCAGGTTGTTTAACTGTCAATCTCAGACCCAATCTAAAATTAAATTTTTTTCGAGCAAAATAATTCAAAGGCTATTTTGTATGTAAAATAGTTACATATATATAACATGTAAATATAGAGGTTGATTAGTTACTCTGCTATAATATCACATAGGGTGTTAAAAATCGGTTTCGAGTCAGTCAGTTTCGGGACAAAACATGGCCCAGTTAGAGAGTTCAATTGTCAGTGTCGGACCCAAATGCAAAACTAGATTTTAATTGTTCGAATGGTGTCTCAATTGAGAACGACCCAGATTGAAAACATTAGATTTGAAAGAAAACTCGGAGACTGATTTGACAATGAATATAAAAAAATATCTGATTAGATGTTCATGATTATATTTCGTGTGATATAATATTGGGTGGTCGGTTCTGGGTAAAAACATCTACCCAGAGTGAAAAAATTGCCATTCCCATGGCCACACAAAATTAAATTTTGTTCAATCGACCTCTCAAACTTAAACCATGATAAAATTCTCTAATAAGAAATTGGGTTTAGCTTGGTTCTGGGCATATAAAACAAGTCAGAGTCTATAGTATAATCTTGGCATATAACAATGGATTATAGCGTATTGTGTGACTATGGTCTATTACAACATGTAGCTATTACAATGGGAGACCAGACAGAAGAATACTTGCAGCGGCACAAGGAGAGGGAGTGCTTGTTCTGGTTTTGGAGGCGGGACTTTGGCGTCGTTCTATTTCCGAAGTGGGAGCGAGAGCGAGAGCGAGGGTTTGGCACCGTTGTTTTATTTTCAGAGCGGTAGATATAGAACGGAAGGGAGGCAGGTATTGGAAAGTAATCCACCGTCTAAATGAATTAGGATTCAACAAGGTACAAAAAAGGAAACTGCATTTGTTGTTTAAAATCAACAGCTGATCCATTTAAACAAATATGATTATCTAAAAAGAAAAGGATAAATGTCCACAATCAAATGGATCCTCTTCACGGAAGTAAAAGAGATAATGGTTGGTTTAATATAGTTAATATTGGTTAGGAAAAAAGTTAATGAGGGTCAGGATCAATCCTTGGGTAAATTAAATAATAGTCTGGGATATATTTCCATAAGGCCAGGGATAAGCCTTTGGGAAAATTTAATATACTCATCAAGGATAGCATCACAAGGGTTAGGGATAAGCCTTCGGAAAAATTAATACACTTGTCAGGGATTATGTCCTTGAGGAAAAATCCTTCGGCCTTGTTGAGTTTTGTAGTAGTGATTGAGGGGATATAGTCTTTAGAAAATATTGAAACATGAAACAATGCTAAGTGAGTATTTTTTTAAACAATTCGGAAATAAATTGTTTTGTTTGGGATAATACGTGAAAATGCATAAATGACGAATAAAACACGAATAATTCGTAAAATTTGGGGAAAATACGAGTTTAATACGAAATTCAGGTCTACCATACGTCTAATAAGTTTTTTGCATATTATACGCAAATAATTGAAAATTTCAGAGAATTATGTGAATATGGCGTGTTGTTTAACTATGGTCTTTTACAATATGTAGCTAGTACAATAGGTGATATCATGTTGTGTAATAATAGTATATTACAATGTTTTTGTTTACGTTGTGTAATGGAGGTCTATTACAATCATGTTTTATGTGTGGATATTACAATAGGTTACATCATGTTGTGTAATTATAATATATAACAACAGGTTGGAGTCTGTTGTCTCATGTTGGGATATAACAATGAGTTTTATTATGTTGTATTATGGTGGTCTATTACAACATGTACCAAGTACAACATGTAAAGGCCTGTTGTATAATTAATACATACTATAATGGGTAAGTCTGCATTGTGTAATGATGGTCTATTATAACATGTGACTATTACAACGGGTCAAAATATGTTGTGTAAATAACATCTTTTACAACAGTTTTGAATATGTTGTGATACTACAACCTATTACAACACTTTAGCAGTTGTTGTAGTATCTCCCTATACTACAACAGGTTTGGCATGTTGTAAATGACTTGTGTTGTAGAAAATATACAATATACAACACAAAAATGGGCTTGTTGTGATATGTATGCTAACTACAACACAATCATCAGAACTGTTGTCTATCTCCCATTGTAAAAAGCATTTCCTGTAGTAGTGTTCAATGCTTAATTTCTTCTTTTCTTCAGTCAATCTTCAACTATAGCCATTCATTTCACTCAAAGACTAGAGAACGGACCTTGGACAGTTGAGAGAGCTTCATTAACCATTGAGGACGTGAAGCTTGAAGCTTGGATTCAACTTTCAAGGTGGGTTATATAACTTGAACCCTTAAATGTCATTATTTCTTGCAATTTATTCATCATGTGTTGAACCTTTCTTCTTCCTCGATTTCCTTTTGATTAGTTGTTGAAATCACCATAAGAATCACAATTGATTACAAAGGTTTGAAGCTTGAAGATGATGATGTCATATTAAGAACACACCTCAACAAAGGAATGGGCAAATGGTTTTCAAAACTGATTGAGCTAATTCGGTTTCAAAACCGATTGAGTTGATTCGGTTTCAAAACCGAATGGGTAACTTACCTCAAAACCGAATGGGTAATTGAGTTCAAGACCAAATGGGTAATTTACTTCAAAACAGAATGGGTAATTGAGTTCAAGACTGAATGGGTAATTGACTTCAAGATCGAATAGGTAATTGAATTCAAAACCGAATGGGTAATGGATCTCAAGATCGAAAGGGTAAATTGAACTTCAAAACCATTTGGGGTCTATTAGTGATGTGAATAATGAAGATCCAATGGCTTAAATTGATTTAATGAATTCAAGAATGGGTGATCCATTGATTACAAACCCTAATTGGATTGATTTGGTTGAAACCCTAAATAGATTGAGTCAATTTCAATGTTGAATGGCTCAAACGGTCTCAAGAACGTTTGAGGGAAAACAGTCTCAAAACCATTTGAGGGCAATCGGCTCAATACCGTTTGAGGTCAAATGGTCTCAAGACCATTTGAGGTCAAATGGAGTCATGGATGGATGGAGATCCATGGGTTGTAGTTTGATGTACTTTCAATGGTCTCAATATTGGATGATTCAATGAGTGCAAACCCTAAAATCAATTGATTATTTGAAGGAAACCCTAGATGACCCTTTTGGTTTCAAGGTGGTTTAGACCAAATGATCTTGAGATCATTTGATTCAAAATGGTCATGACACCATTTGGGATCAAATGTTATTCAGACTATTTGGAGGGAAAACAGTCTCAAACAATTTGATGTTCAATCAGTTTTAGTGATGAGTTTCTCATTCAGTTTCAAACTATTTGGGGTTAATTATATTTAATTCAAACAGTCTCAAACCATTTAGGGATTGTGAGATCAAGACCATTTGATGGTCTAATGGTCTTAAGACCGATTGAAGATGTGGATCAAGGCCGTTTGGAGGTCAAGAACCTCAAGACCATTTGAAGGTCAACATCTTAAAACCATTTGAAGGTTCAAAAGTATCAAAATCGTTTGGAGACCTAATAGCCTCAAATCTATGAAAGATCAATTAACCCTATGATTGTTAATGATGTACCTTAAAGATAATTATAATGGTTGTACCTTTAAGGTACTAGGGTGATTAGTATCCTTAGAAGGGTTAACCTTTGATGCTTACGAAAGTAATATCTCAATACATTATGCTAACCCTAAATGTATGTACTTGAATGAAGGGTTGACCTAATCTAATCAAGCTTGAAGCAATCAACATCCTAGTGAGGATGAGAGAGAGAGGAATTCATACATGTATGATAATCATGTAGTGGATAAGCCTCAACACTTTCAACATGAATAAAATATGTAGTTAGGGTATGATCCTTAATAAAGAGATCATGAAACCTTAATTGAGAAGGCTGATGAGCCCTAACCCTAATTTAGGTCAATGTTAGGTGAAACCCTAATCTAGGGTAATGGTATAACCCTAATCTAGGGTGATGATATGAGTAATCCCAATTCAAGGTAAAATAATGAAAAACCCTAATTTAAGAGGATGCTTCATGAAAACCCTAATTGGGGTAAAGCCACATGAAACCCTAATTTGGGGAAAAGTTATAAGGAACCTTAATTAAAGATAATGAAACCCTAATCCAGGGTGATGCCATGTGAAACTCTAATCCACGGTGATGTCATGTGAAACCCTAATCCAGGGTGATGCCATGTGCAACCCTACTCCAAGGTGATGCCATGTGAAACCCTAATCCAGGGTGATGCCATGTGAAACCCTAATCTAGGGTGATGCCATGTGAAACCCTAATATAGTAATGTGATGAGAGACTCTAATCCAGGGTGATTCTATGAAATTCTATATGAAACCCTACCCTAATATAGGGTGAAGATATGTAAAACCCTAATTTTGGGTTATAGTGCATGAAACCCTAATCTTGGGCAATATTATGATAAACAATAACCCTAATTTCAGCTGATGAGTTGAGAAACCCTAATTTCAGGTGATGCTATGTGAAACCCTGATATAGGATGATGATATGTGAAATTCTAATACAAGATGATGTTATGTGAAATCCTAATATAGGGTGATTGTGACAACCTATATTTTCTCTCTCCTAACTTGTACCCTTTCTCTCTCATCATTTGACCTCTTACTCAATTCAATTTCAATTTCATGGTTTGATGGTTGGGAGACTCCATATTTGTCACATCAATATTCAATTTTGCTAAATGTGACATCAATTTGTACTTTTGAACTAAATACCATTATTTTTCATACCATCATCTTTTCTAGATATTTTGAAGCTCATTGCCATAATCTTTTGCCTTTGTAACATGTACCATGCTGTAGTGGTCTTGATTTCGGATCCAACAAAGGAAAAATCACTTGGATCCAAGCTATGAATCCAAAGTTACGGTCTTTGAAAGATGACATGGTCTAATTGCCTTTCTATGCCTTAAGTTGGGTCGGCCCTACATGGGCTCAGCTAGATCGTGGCCTAACCGCTTGGCTTGAACCCCACCTTCGTCCCCTTCCCATTTGGGGAAGAAATGCAAATCGTAGAGACTCTACCTCGCCAAATTGGGAAAGGAGATACATTACAGTGGAGTTAATGACCCCAAACCCTAACTCCCTGCTCCTTTTATAGCCCCAGCCACTAGCTATCTTTTTCTACCACCTTTTTCATCTTGCACCGGCGTCCCTCCAGCCTTCTTGTTGCTTCTGCCCAAAACCACCATGGGGAGACGCTAGTAGTCAGCCGCGAGCCCTCAGCACCAAAGTCCTGTCCAAAAGTCACGGAGCCCCCATCGACCTCCGACCCACTTCTCCACAGTCTGCCATGGGCACAGCGGCCCCTGGGAAGGCTGGGTGCTGCCCTACAGGTCTCCCCTATTCCCGTTCGGGAAACAGAGGATCACACGACTAAGAAACTGGGGGAAGGGACGAGAGGAAGTGGCGGGTGAGCGGCCCAGCAAGCGCATCGACCCAAAACTGGAGGCCCAAATTAGTAGGAGACTGGTCGCTGGATGAAGGGAGGACCACCAAGGTCACACGATCCAACGATGGCTGGTTGTCAATAGATGACATGGGTATGTCCTCCTTTATAAGTATAGTTCCTAATCAAAAGTTCTAAAATCCATAACATCCATCTCCCTTGGCTAAAAGTTATAATCCAATATACCAAATCAATCAGCTCGACGAGACCTACAACTTGGGCATCGTTTTAGCCCTTGAAACCCCTTAGTTTGCCCATGATTTGTTAAATATGTAACTTTTGACAGCTTTTACCATGTTGAATGCATGATCTTTATAATGATTTAACCTTTGATTCCCTTGTTCACTCACAATCTTTATGTGAGCATCTTTTGTGCATCTTTGAAATGCTCGAGGGTCTGAATCACCCCAAGGTCTCATAAGTGGCCCTATATGCACATACATGACCATGTTGTGAATTTTAATGATGTTAGTTGCCCTACTAAAGTGAATCTTCTTCCCTAATGACACAAATGATTAATCAATTATGAAATCAGGGACTAGTGTGCTCCATGATATAAGAACCATCCCCAATATCCCTTTTTGTCTATGTTTGCTCTACATGGCCCTAAATACATCAATGTATCCCTATTATGTAAATGAATGGCCTTACATGATTCAAATGCTATGTGTTGACCTAGGGGACATCTACCTATTTTTTAATACACCTCTTGTGTCGCTAATTTCCTGATCTATACTCTCTCTTGCTTGTATCCCTTGCCTTGAAGGTAGTGAACCTTGTTGCCCTATTGAGAGCCCTTTTGGCCTAAATTGTACATGAGTAACCTAAACCTTGATAAGGTCATATATAATGCATGGAACGTCGGAATGTCATGAAACTTGAACCACACCATCATGATGACCTCTAGATCAGCACAATATCATATAATGAACCAATAAGAAACTTGGAACCCATCTTGGCCAAAACCCTCAAATGCATCTAATTAGGGTTAATGTTGAGAATCTAATGCATATATGTAATCTTGTTCTTAATCAGGTTGGCTTATGTTCTAGATGGTAATGGACGTGTTAAGATAAGAATCTCTGAATCACATATGGGCCTTATCTAGTTATATGACTATCACTTTCTTGCTTGAAAATACATATATTGTATGCTTCTTTGTTTACTTGCTCAAATATTGCCATGTAGTATTGTTATGTCTTACTCGATGTTTGCCTCGTCAGTTTTATAACTTGAACACACATATATATATAACTCCATTATAATATTGTTGATAAAGGGTTAACTCTTGGTTACGTCCATGAGGTCCCTCTCGTATAAAAGGGTTAGCTAAGCTTGAGCACCCTTACAGACCCTTCTGACGGGAAGATGGTCAAAGGCCTTATACATGCTTGATATTGTTGGTATAATGGAGTGAAATGACATAAAAAATGGTTTCACATTTGTTAAACAATTAACATGTTTATTCTTGTTCGTTTAGTCTTGAAATCTTTTCAAAATTATGCAAAGTTTATACATATATGTATCTTTTTGCCCCATACACAACACCTTGTGTGTTGACCCATTTCTTGTATTTTGTTTTTAGGTTTAGGGATGGCTAGAAGGTTGATACACTCAGTGAGCTATGCTAGGTGTACTTATTGTAAGATCTAGAGGTAGTGCACATGAAAGACTTGTACCTTGACTATGGAAATATGTAATTGAATTCATGAATATAATGCATTTTGTATAATTTATACTTGTTGAATGTTGAGACTATGTTGGTGTCTTTATCTTATTATATGTTCATGTGTGCTAAGCTTTACGCTTCTGCATGTCGCCTTTGGTATATGTTTGGTTCATGGGACTGGGATTCCGGTTCCGTGACAGATGGTATCAGAGCATGAACAATAACTACACCAAACATTACTCACAAGAAACACAAACTAAACTCACCTTACATCTCAACCCTAGAAACTTAATGAAATATCTTTGTGGATTAGGTTGACTTAGCCTCTAGTCTAGAACCTAGATGTTCTAGAACTAGGTGTAGACTTGTGTAAATTACCTCCCTAGACATTATTTGCGACATGTGCATAGGATGTCTACACAAGTGTGCACCATGTTCTTGCTAGTTCTCTAGGTGTCATGATACTAGACTACCTAATGAGTGTGGTAACTCGTTTTGGTTTTGGTTTTATTCGGATGGAGTATGGTGGCTTTCATCGCCTATTTAAACCTTGGAGAAAACATATTTCAAGTATTATTATATGTGCATATGAAAAATGTTACCACACGCAGAAAGGTTGTAACATCCCAGGATTTGAGGTCTGGATAAAATAATCTTAAAAGGAATGATTGGACTACCCATATCACCAAGGTGCACCTCCTTTTCTGGGAGCCCATCTCAAAAGAACTCCATAGTTAAGCGTGCTCAGCTTGGAGTAGTACTAGGATGGGTGACCAGTTGGGAAGTTGATCATGGCTTGCGCGTTAGTGTGGACAAAGTGCGCAGTTAAGGCTAGTGGTGGTCTGTGGGGCCAGTCGTCATTCCTGAAACTCTAGTAGAGCCTTGGGCAGTGGGCCCGGGCATTACAAATGGTATCAGAGCCATAACCCATCCAGTAGGTGGGGCCCACAGGGGCATGGCATGCCAGTCTTGAGCCGTGCGGTCCAGGAATGTAGGAAAGGGTTGTCCATGGTTGACGTAGCCACTCTTGTGCTGGTATTCCGTGATCGGGAGCTGGGTGTCCATGGGCCATTGTGGGTCTGCACTGAAATGGGGAAGAGATTATGAGGCCTTATAGTTGAGCCTTGATGAGGACGTCAAGAGTATAAGTGGGGGAGATTGTAACATCCCAGGATTTGAGGTCTCGGATAAAATAATCTTAAAAGGAATGATTGGATTACCCATATCACCAAGGTGCACCTCCTTTTCCGGGAGCCCATCTCTAAAGAACTCCATAGTTAAGTGTGCTCAGCTTGGAGTAGTACTAGGATGGGTGACCAGTTGGGAAGTTGATCTTTGCTTGTGCGTCAGTGTGGACAAAGTGCATAGTTAAGGCTAGTGGTGGTCTGTGGGGCCAGTCGTCATTCCTGAAACTCTACTAGAGCCTTGGGCAGTGGGCCCAGGCGTTACAAAGGTAGTGAGTTTCCATGCAACCTAGGAGAAAGAGATGTAACATCAAGTCTAGATGAGAGAGTTTAGATGATAGTGATAGTCTCTAAAGTTGTCTAGAGCCATGATATAGGTTAGGCAAGTGAATAAACTAGAAACCTAAGATGATGATTATGATATTGATGATGATGTCGATGTTGATAAGACCCAAGTTGTTTGAGGAAGGTCGAGTATGTTTAACGATATGGAATGAGTTGGAACATGCAACCCTAGATAAACCTAGAACCTTGTATGATACATATGGCTTGGTTGATGTGGTAAACATAGTTAGTGGGTTGGCATGCTTGCTTGTACCTAGTTTTGTACATGCTGAGATATGATATGTGACATACAATTTGAGACCAACACGGGCCTCAATCTCTTTACAAAGGAGGACCTCTAGCATGGGACATATGAATAGGGTGACCTTGTGATATGAGTCGACCCACCTCGGGAGAAGGTTAGAGACCTAAACTCCAAAATATTTGAAATGTTGAAAAATAGGAATGATGAAACACTTGATGATGAGTCCCTAGCTATAATACTTCTAAGTATATGAGTTGAGTGACCTAGTGGACGGTTTCCCTAAAAATGTTGAACCCTAGATTTCGTATGAAAATATCTAACCCTAGAGAAAGAGGGAATTGAATATTTGATGCTTGATATATATAAGTGAGGGAGATGTCCCAAGACCCTTAGATGATGTATACAATGTGTGATATCCACGATGAGCCTCATACTCGGGTTAGTATTTGTATATAAAGGAGCCTAGTAGTTACCCTTATTTCTCGAAAGATGGGTAGAAATTTTTATTAAAGGTTGAAAGTTGTGGATAGCATGCCTTGTTGGACATATACTTGTCTTAGCTTGAAGCATCTTTAGCTTATGGAGCCCTTTTTGATACAAGTGAGAAAGTTTCAAAACCTTGACGTTGATGATAATGTTATTCCTCGAATAATGCTCGATACATGAAAGAATCTCACTTAAGTTAAAATTTTGATAAATGTGAAATGTTCACTCTTGTAAGCTAGACCTAATACAAAATCATACTATTCATGAAATATGTAGCTTTGAAATCATAAACTTGATATGATGATGTTTAGAAATCTTAGCTTGAATAATTAGGGGTAACATGACTAATATCATACCCAAATGAAAACAAATTAACTTGATATGATGTTGCCCTTGGGATGATAACTCGAATAAACAAGATGAATAAATTACTTAAATTCAGATCCAAAATGAGAAATAATGAACATGATTGGGTAAAGTTGGTAGAATTTTGGGGGAAAAGTGAAAACATGCATAAAAGCTAGAGTAAAGATGAGATACACACTCAATGATAGTCTCGTTTGAAGCCATGACCATGAACAGAATCATTTGAGAATTGATAACATAGATTTTGATGATACCCTTTGGTCTCATATAAAGATATGAACAAAAACCCTAATGTGTGGACACTAAGGGATGGGTAAACCCTAATGTTGTGATGATGTCATAATATAAAATTAGAGTACAAAGTAATATGTACACAAATGAGATGAGTACACCTTTAATGATGATAACCTAAGTGTACACCCTATTGTAGGGAATGACTTGACAACTATGTTTGGATACCTGGACTCCATATATTTTGAATTTGACTCTTAACTATGATCTTAGATGAATTTCGAGGATGAAATTTATTTGAAGGTAGGAAGGATGTGCCAACCTGTATTTTCTCTCTCCTAACTTCTACCCTTTCTCTCTCATCATTTGACCTCTTACTCAATTCAATTTAAATTTCATGGTTTGATGGTTGGGAGACTCCATATTAGTCACATCAATATTCAATTTTTCTAAATGTGACATCAATTTGTACTTTTGAAATAAATACCATTATTTTTCATACCATCATATTTTCTAGATATTTTGAAGCTCATCACCATAATCTTTTGGCTTTTTAACATGTACCATGTTGTAGTGGGATTGATTTTGGATCCAACAATGGAAAAATCACAAGGATCCGAGCTATGAATCCAAAGTTACGGTGTTTGAAAGATGACATGGTCTAATTGCCTTTCTATGCCTCAAGTTGGGCTGGCCCTACATGGGCTCAGCTAGATCGTCGCCCAACCGCTTGGCTTGAACCCCACCTTCGTCCCCTTCCCGTTTGGGGAAGAAACGCAAATCACAGAGACTCTACCTCGCCAAATCGGGAAAGGAGATACGTTACAATGGAGTTAATGACCCCAAACCCTAACTCCCTACTCCTTTTATAGCCCCAACCACTAGCTATCTTTTTATGTCATCTTTTTCATCTTGGACCGGCGTCCCTCCTGCCTTCTTGCTGCTTCTACCCGAAACCACCATGGGGAGACGCCAGTAGTCAGTCGTGAGCCCTCAGTGCCAAAGACCCGTCCAACAGTCACGGAGCCCCCACCAACCTCCGACCCACTTCTCCGCGGTCTACCATGGGCGCAGTGGCCCCTGGGAAGGCTGGGCACCACCCTGCAGGTCTCCCCTATTCCCGTTCGGGAAACAGAGGATCACACGACCAAGAAATTGGGGGAAGGGATGAGAGGAAGTGGCGGGTGAGAGGCCCAGCAAGCACATCAACCCAAAATTGGAGGCCCAGATCAGTAGGAGACTGATCACTGGATGAAGGGAGGACCACCAAGGTCCCATGATCCAACGACAGTTGGTTGTCAATAGATGACATGGGTATGTCCTCCTTTATAAGTATAGTTCCTAATCAAAAGTTCTAAAATCCATAACTTCCATCTCCCTTGGCCAAAAGTTATAATCCAATATACCAAATCAATCATCTCGACGAGACCTACAACTTGGGCATAGTTTTAGACCTTGAAACCCCTTAGTTTTCCCATGATTTTTTAAATATGTAACTTTTGATGGCTTTGACCATGTAGAATGCATGATCTTTATAATGATTGAACCTTTGATTCCCTTATTCGCTCACAATATTTATGTGAGCATCTTTTGTGCATCTTTGAAATGCTCGAGGGTCCAAATCACCCCAAGGTCTCATAAGTGGCCCTATATGCACGTACATGACCATGTTGTGAATTTTAATGATGTTAGTTTCCCCACTAAAGTGAATCTTCTTCATTAATGACACAAATGATTAATCAATTCTGAAATCAGGGACTAGTGTGCTCCGTGATATAAGAACCATCCCCAATATCCCTTTTTGTCTATGTTTTCTCTACATGGCCCTAAATACATCAATGTATCCCTATTATGTAAATGAATGGCCTTACATGATTCAAATGTTATGCGTTGACCTAGGGGACATCTACCTATTTTTGCATAGACCTCTTGTGTCACTAATTTCCTGATCTATACTCTCTCTTGCTTGGATCCCTTGCCTTGAAGGTGGCGAACCTTGTTGCCCTATTGAGAGCCCTTTTGGCCTAAATTGTACATGAGTAACCTAAACCTTGATAAGGTCATATATAATGCATGGAACGTCAAAATGTCATGAAACTTGAACCACACCATCATCATGACCTCTATATCAACACAATATCATATAATGAACTAATAAAAAACTTGGAACCCATCTTGGCCAAAACCCTCAAATGCATCTAATTAGGGTTAATGTTGAGAATCTAATGCATATATGTAATCTTGTTGTTAATCAGGTTGGCTGATGATCTAGATGGTAATGTACGTGTTAAGTTAAGAATCTATGAATTAGGTATGGGCCTTATCTAGTGATATGACTATCACTTTCTTGCTAGAAAAGACATATATTGTATGATTGCTTGTTTACTTGCTCAAATATTGCCATGTAGTATTGTTATGTCTTACTCGATGTTTGCCTCGTCAGTTTTATAACTTGAACACACATATATATATAGAACCCCATTATAATATTGTTGATAAAGGGTTAACTCTTGGTTACGTCCATGAGGTCCCTCTCGTATAAAAGGTCCATGAGGTCAAAGGACTTAAACATGCTTGATATTGTTGGTATAATGGAGTGAAATGACATAAAATATGGTTTCACATTTGTTAAACAATTAACATGTTTATTCTTCTTCGTTTAGTCTTGAAATCTTTTCAAAGTTATGCAAAGTTTATATATATATATATATATATATATATATATATATATATATATATATATATATATGTATCGTTCTGGCCCATACTCAACACCTCGTGTGTTGACCCATTTCTCGTATTTTGTTCTTAGGTCCAGGGATGGCTAGAAGGTTGATACAGTCGGTGATCTATGCTAGGTGTACTTATTGTAAGATCCAGAGGTAGTGCACATGAATGACTTGTACCTTGACTATGGAAATATGTAATTGAATTCATGAATATAATGCATTTTGTATAATTTATACTTGTTGAATGTTGAGACCATGTTGGTGCCTTTATCTTGTTATCTGTTCATGTGTGCTAAGATTTATGCTTCTGCATGTCGCCTTTGGTATACGTTTGGTCCATGGGACTGGGATTCCGGTTCTGTGACAGTGATATTATGTAAACCCTAATTGATAAAGATGGGAAACCCTATCCCTAATAATGGAATAGTGACTAATATATTGATAAGTGAAACATCAAGGTGGTTATTAATGGATGACCTTATATCAATAATGCCTTAACTCGAGATGAGTCCATATCATTGACAATGGTTGCATATTTCAAATAAGTGACTTATGACCAATAAATTACATGATAAATGTGATGAACTGGTGCATGAAGTATTAGGATGGGAGATACCCTAATACAAGATAAGTTGATGAACTTAAGATAAAGGTGATGAGGGAAGTGATACATCAAGACATGATAAATATTACATCCAACACCTCAAGATTGATACACCTTGAAGTATCCTTAATCAAATATACTTGGATGAGTAACACATGAAGTGTGCCATGTCAATTGATACATTGAGATGAAATGCATTTTGATAAGTGTAGGACAACATACCTTAAGAAAAGGTTAAGCCAAGCTAATAAAGTATGATGTAATCATATTCTGGTAAAGTTGGGAGAGGAACTCATATTTTGTATTGATAATTCATTTAATGATAAATGATGAGAATAAATAAGCATGATTGAATACTTATGTTATCAATGTTGGCTCCCAGCTGTGTAGAACAATGAATTAAGGCTTGATCATTAATAATATGATCATCAGAACCTAAATGGTTAATAATGGAAAACCCTGAACCTAATGAAGGGTGATGATATGTAAGAGAAACCCTAATCGATAAGGAAGGGAAATCCCTAACCCTAATGATGGAGGGTTGTAATTCTTTTGTGGTATAAGCCTTGTTAAGCATGTTAAATATTTGAATAAAAGCATAATGATCAATGGCCTTGTGAGTCATGTGAATAAGTTGTTGCCTAGTGAGAGGTGACAAGATACTTAATGGGCTTTGAGAGGCATGTGAGATGCTTGTGTAGCAAGTATCATGTTTACCTTAGTCAGATGACTTGAAGGTATTAGTTACCTGTTAAGTGGTAATAAGTGTTCTTTGATGAACTAAGGGTTTGAATACCCATATTCCATAATCGTGATGATGATATGTTAAGGGATGAGAATGCCCATGTTGTGACAAGGGATTAAGATCCCAATGTTTATAAAGTTTTAAAAAGTACTTGATAGATGAATTATACTTTTCTTTGTAGCATTTGTCATAATAATGTTTGAGAACTTGACTGATGCTAAAAGAATACAATAATGCACTTAATTAATCAAGTGGAATTATATCATGTAGTGCCTTGGCCATATAACCATCAACGTCAAAATTTGCTGGATGGTGAAACGGGTTGCTCCGCGGCATAACCCGAAATGCATATTTTTGAATATGTGGGGGTGATGGGAGCAAATATCCTTATGCCCTAATGGAGGAATTGATGTGAGACAAACATTAAATCTCTCAATCCTTCATTATATATTTTGGGGTGGATGTATCACTAATCCCCCGAAGCTGGGATGGATGTATCACAAATCTTCTGATAATATAAATACCAGATCGATGTGAGATAAACATTAAATCTCTCGATGCTGAAGGAGTGCAGTTGACGTTGTAACTCTATAGAGAAGTTTCCAGTACACCCTAGAAAGCTATTTAGTAGAGACACAAGATATTCTGCACGGAATCTCGTACTGACCAAGATAAGGGAGGATATGGCAACCGACTCTTCCATTGACCTTGTATGGCACTGATTTCGACTTCATAATGGTTGGTTGGAGTATGAGCAGTATACCTCATCTCCTCAGGGCATAAGTGTGATTGTAAAATGTAATCAGTGGTATAGAATGTCTGATTAAGGATTGAATACAAAAATCATTGGCTGATGTTACATTTCTTTATGCATCTTTAGTTGATAGATGATATATTTATGATTCCTTACATTCCTTGAAAAGTAGACAGATGATGTACAATTCTACCATGGGTAGATGCAATGTTCTCCTTAAGAAAGGAGATTATCCTATTTTATTCATACAATGATTTATATTGTTATTAATATAAAAGAACTCCTCCTCAGTTTATTACTATTTATCTGTAATAATAATGTTTCTGGCAGAGAGTTATATCTCTCCCTGGGATAATTTTTTACTGTCTCACCCCCGTGGGATCCAACTTTTTAGGTAGACGCAGAAGAAGTGGCAGAAACCCTATAGCAGGGGGAGAGCAGTAGCAGCAATAGGGACATCTGTAAATCTCCAGGTGGAGACTCTAGATGTCATTCTTTTTGTACAGAGAGTCCTATGTGTCGCCTATGTACTCTCAGGTCCTCGGAGTTAGTAGTTAGCACTTTGAATGAATCAATCTGAGATTTTGGTTTGATGCCTCGAGGTTCTTATGCTGCTTGTGTATAGTTTTAATATAGAAGTTGATGCTTGTAATCCTCAAGAAGGAATGGTACAAGATATGTACTTATGAACCAGGATGTAAATGAAATACAGTGGTTCTTGATAAAAGAGTTTTCCTGTGTTTGGATCTCTTTATAAATGGTTTTAATTTTTAGTGATTTTTCGGTAATCCGATGTTAATGATCGCTTCCGCTTAGTTAATAATATTTTGTTCGAACAGTGTGTCACAATTTAGTGGTATCAGAGCTCTAGGTTTGCTGAGTCTACAGAGACATATGATTAAGGTTGTTGAGTCTATTGTAGTGTCTTCCAGTTTATCTGATAGTGTCTTCTACTCATATAGGAGAAGAAGAACTTAAAGATGTCTGGATCACATGAAGAACATGCTGTTGAGAGCAGCAATGTTGCACCAATAGAAGGTGTAAGGGACCAGGCGAGAGAAGAATGATTGCCTGAGAAACCCCAAGATGATCAAATTATGATAAGGAATTCTTCTTTTAATATCACTGTTGGGTAGGTTAGGACTAAGATAATGCATATAGTGGATCATGTATTAGCAATACAACCTAGATTACCAACCCCCAATGATGAAGTTTTGGATTCCAATAAGATTCTTGCTCAACATCAGCATGTTGGAGCAATGAATAATGATGAAAACAATAGGCTACAACTTCAAATCAAGATTTTCCATAGGTGTAGGCATCCTATGGGACTCCTTGGTATTTTCTCTATCTTTCTTCTTTATTGGGACTCCTTGGATCCTAAGACACTCCATTATTTCGAAATTACTTTTTAAGGATACTTATTATCCTTCTAGATGCATCTAAATGCATTATTCTTCATTATCATGTATATTTCTTATTAAAATATTTCTTTTTGAGGATTTCTCTTTATTTCTCTTTTATTTTCCTCATTGGTATTCCTTTTTATCATTAGAAATCCTTGGGATACGAAATTCCACAAAGGATAACTCAATTATACCTCTTTTCACTTGTTTCCAACATTTTAACATTGTTTTCAATTTCTTTCTTAATAAAGAAATATTTAATTGATCTTTTCTTTTCATATTGCACTCTTTATGTAACTTTGGACTCCTTGGAACCTAAGGAACCAAATAGGCACAAAATCCATCCTTGTATTACATTCTTTTGCCTTCCAAAGGTTTCCATAATTTTCTTTTCTCAAATATTCAATTATTCATTTACTGATTGAATTTCCTTGTTATTGGGCCCAATAGCCAATAAAGCTCACAAAAAAATCGTCAAGGCTATTGTAAATGAAATCCATTTATTCAAAACAAATTATATCATTATTTGTTCAAAAATCTTTAATATGAGAAATTGCATTTCTCACCAAATGAACCCAAAAGTTGGGGTTGTAACATCCTTCCCCTCTTATAGTAATTTTGTTCTCAAAATTCGATCAAGCAAACAAACAATTCAGGACAAGACTTTCCCATGTCCATCATTGGCCCCTATGTGGCTTTACCGTACTCATGGCACTTCCAAAGAACATTTATCATCACATATTCATTTCTCTGAGTTCTCTCATCTTGGCGTCTATAAACTGCACAGGTGGACTCAGGCCATTTCAGCCTCCCTTGGGCTCACTAGATTCATTGCTTAGCACATGGTCAGGGTACCTCACATAGTTCTCTAAATTGGACACATGGAACTCACCACACATTACTTTATCTTGAGGGGTAAGATCAAACTTAACCTTCTCCACCAAACCATGTCAAAAGAACCCATGCATCAGGGACTCATCTCTCTTAGCTATAACTTAGAGGGGTCGGATTTTTATGTCACATATTCTCCCACAGTGAACTGCATGTCAGTCTACTTTGCATCTGCTCACGACTTTTGTCATCTCTAGGCTCCTTTCAACCATTGCGTGATCAAAGCGACTTCATCTACACACATTGTGGTCCTTTTCTAACCATCACATGGTCCTTTCACCAACATCACCTTACTGAAGTGGTGACTGACACAACCTCCCTTACATAGCTTCTATAAATCCCAATACTAGCTATGGTGGTCATCATCACATCTTTCATAGGACAAGAACTGTCTCTAGCTATCACCCTGAATGAGCACATATGCTCTCATCATACCCTTTAGTCTGGTTCATACTAACCATTAGTTAGGGGTGATAAATTGTACTAACATCGAGTTCTTCATGTACCTACTTTCACCTTTTGGAAGGGAACCTTTAGGTCAAACTTAAGAACCTTTGAACTTGCAACATGGTGTAGTTGAATCATCTCTCTCACGGGTAGTTCAACCAAATCTATCCCTGGAAAGAACTCTTTCTTTCTCATGTCATCTGGGTAAGATGATTTACCATACCCCATATTGCATCTCGACCTTCCTAGGTCCAGGGGAGACTTACAACATCCATAGTGATGAACTCCATTTCCCTTTTGGGGACTCTTTATCCTTTATCTCAATGGACTGGGTAACTGGTGCTTGTCCTTCTCCCTCGGCTTGTATGGCCATATACCACATGCAACTTTATCTTAGGCATATAAAGTACTACTCTCACTTATTATCTTGGTAGTACCACATTGTATGGTGATCTTCAATCATGATTTCTTGTATGTCATTATTCCTCAAGATCTATTCCTCAGAAACCCTAAACCACTCTAGTCGAGGTTTCATCACCTTCCTTTCCAAAGAAGTGCATTTGGGGTTCTACCACCATTCTTTTGTTGCATCAAGGATTAAACTGGCTAACCAGACAACCATTAACTGATCTTGTTACATTAGTGTTAGCCAAACATATCTTCTTTTCCAAACTTAGGGTTAGTCTAACAACCTCTTCTAGCCAAACTAGGCAGATATATCTCAACCAGAGCATCCATTACCACTTCACCTTTGTATGTATCGGGTAACATTGAAATCATACACTTCCATGTATTTCACTTATCATCTCAAACTCGAATTCTAAGTCTATCTTCATCAAGAAAACTCTGAGTTCATTCGTTTGGTTTTCGAACTCGACCTTGTATAACTCATAGCTCATGCTAAACATCCTTATAAGGTGACTACTTCATTCCTCTTAGTGTTTGCAAACCATCCATGGATCATTCACTTTACTAGGGTATGTTATCTTCTCTATCCCCATATCTCGTGGCAACGTTCCAACCCACATCATCTTTATCCTTGGTGTAAGGCATGTGTATTGTCATATCTCTCACTCCCATAACAAGAGGAAATAAGCATTTGGCGGTCATCCAAACACAAAGTTCTTCATGTTCTAAGAGTATAGATGGTACATCCCACCTTGCCAATACACCTTTAAATCTAAGTAGCAACGTGCCACATATGTCTCCACATCACAAACATCATGACATCAAAAATTACTTCCATGGAAAACTAGTTTCGAACCTACTTGGGTCCACACAATCCTTGGTCATTTCCTCTAGGTCTATAGGGTGCCAGCACTTTTAGGGTTATCCCTCTTCCCTTATGCATCCAGAGAGTGCCCTACTCATCTGCCCTTTGGGTCCCATGAGTTCATGAAGGTGATCAATCTCCTAACCCATGGCCCTCGGACAATGATAGTTGTTACCTCCCGACCCTATGGTCATGTGCAACTAGGGAATTAGGCGGCTCCTACTTTCATTGGTCTTATCCCTACCCTACCCTAGGATAGACTTAGGATTCTCTTGTAGTACATGTTCAACTTAGAACCATACCCAAGCCTTGATCATCTCTCTCTCTACATTCAAGGGCTGACTTTCATCCTTTCATAGGGGTCATGGAGACCTACCTACCTTGGCCAAGCCCCCATACTGATTACCGTCATGGTAACACATCCACATGCACTTAGAGATGGTCATCTATGGGTCTATAGTTTCATTCTCATACCATGTACCTTTCACTTAGCTTCTCAAGATCCTATGAGACCTCTTTAGGCTACCTTAAGCCAACAAGACTAGTATACACCCTACAAAAGGGTCCCTCTCCCAGGATGGGAGGAAACTACACCTTGATAACCAAGGTCACAACCATCCTTAGGGTTTACATACACACGGGCATGCTTAACCCAACAACTACTAAGGCATAAGCAGAGCACCTACTAAACCATGCTAGGTCATACTTGTTCTCTTTCCTCAACATTAGACCAACTTAGTTGTGAGGGGTTCATCAAACATACCCTTAACTGAAGGGGTTTCCTTTACCTCTACACATGAGGAGTACCATGCTCGAAACTATAGCAACTTAATTATCATCAAGAGCATTAGTTATATCACTTCCCCTCTTAGGCCTAGGAACTAGAGGTTCATGTTCTTGATGTCCAGCTGTCTGCTCAACCTCTTAACCACAAACCAAACATGTAACGGGTATGACATACACTTCATGTCATCCTTTTTCCTTGATCAACACTTTAAAGTTGAGTCCTCCTCAAGGACAATCAACAAGGTACAAGGTCTCATAACCTATTACCAAACCTCTCCAGGGTATACAAAACTTCTTCTTCCTCTATCAGAAGGTGAACACTTATACCATAGGCACATAGGTGCCAGAAGCCTCATCCTCTCTCTAGGGTTTGGTTCCTCCCATGGAGACCAAGACATCATCAACCTCTAGTGATCAAGCATGTGTAAACCACTATCATCTACTTAGGTCGCATCATCCTCAACTCCTAACTTCTCCTCATATCTCAGAGTCTAGGATTCCAACCTTCTTGTTGGGTTTCCTTCTCTCTCTCTAGGGATAACCCTACAACCAACCTCACCATTAGAGGTCCTCCCCTAACGAAGGATCAACCTCAACAGCATGCCCCTACCTAGATGAAGCATATGTTCAACTTATATTCACTCAATGTTATCCATAGCTCTCACAAGCTATCTGTCAAACTCTCCCGACCTGGGTTTCAACCTATTGCTCGCACTACTGATACAGTTTGGGTGCCTATTATGCCCATACAGGCTCCTGGGGTTTCCATAGGTTATTCTCTAACCTAATCAATGAAGGAGCTATCCTTCACTCAAACATGCACGACCCTTCCCAGGGTTGGGTTGCCAGAGGTACTAGGTCATCCAACCTCTCATGGCTCATAAGTCATCCAAGGTATGTCCATCCAAACACCTGGTCTAACTCATCATGCCATGTCTCTCTCTAACCTTCACTTAGGGTTAGGGTTAACATCATCCTCAGAGGATGTGCTAGGTCTTTACTTGTAATGGAGATCTCTATCTCCAAGACTAACCCTCTTTATTTATCCCCTGACAAGAAGGTCTAGCCTCAGGTCTCTTCTAAGGGAACTACAACTTATGTCATACGACCTAAGCATGTATCTATCCTTTAATTTGTGCTTAATCTATTAATCTTATGTCCATACCATCTTATTTACATGATTTTTCATTAATTTGGTGGAGGATTCCTTAGACCTTATTAACCTTATCCATACCTCAAGAGGGTGAGGAAAAGAGAGAAAGTCCTAATCCTTAAGGTCCTTAATAGAATTTGTGATGAGAAGGGATGAATAAGATGAGAAAGTCCTAAAGGTATCTTATTTTGATTCATACCCTAAGACTTTGGACAGGAAGTCACACGGATCCGGGAGTCCTCATATTCCGACTAGCAGTGCGGAGGAAAATATTGCCAGCCCCCGGTCATGATCCTTTTATAGACACCTCCGTCTTTTGAATAATCCTCTAATAACTCCCTTGGATTCTATGGAGTTTGTAAAATTTAATAATTATTAATGGTTGAGTGAGGAACCTACGCTCTGATACCAAATGTTACAACCCCACCTCCCTATAACCCCCAATTAAGGGAGACTGAGAGGTCGAAGCCGCACCCATAACTTTCAGATCAAAGGTTCGACACTTAACCGAGAACAATCATTAAATTTCCACAATCTATACTGAAAAGCTGTAATAAAATTTTTCATACCTTTTGAAAATTTTGGATTTCTAAACTTCTATCCATGTATGCATTCTACTCTAACTAATCCTCCTTGAATTTTACTTCATGTATTTCGCAATATAACGATTTACTATTTGTCCTTTTGGCTTGAACCTAAAACACCGACAAACAAAACGCCGGTCAGCCGAAACTGGTATATGGGGGGAAACAATAAACATGGAACTATGATAACAACATAATCATTCAATTAATCATTTAACAACCAAGATTACATATTAAATATAACTCTGTGATCCATGAATACAATATCCTCTGTGCTATCCCTGCAGTGGACCTGGATACTACCTTCCTTATGGTAGATCCCCATTAAACCCCTCATGGTCCCACCTATAGGTGAACCAGTTTCTAGGGTTGAGTCACATGGCACTACTCGTAAGTAGCCCACTCCTTAACTCATGGCAGGCTAATAAGTCTCATGGCACTACACTAGGTAGCCCAATTTCTAACCCACGATAACCTAGACCTTACTCTAGGTTACCCCTTTTTAGCCTTTACAAGCCATAGAGGTGGACCCAGATCTAGCCAGTTATACATGTATATTCATAGTGATAGTCATAGTCACTCTATAGTTGCATGAAATAAAAGCATCTAACAATTATTTCAAGCCATGAGGGAAACATCGATAAAATCCTCAAAAAACTAGTCGGGATAATCATAAGCGTAACCACAGAACTTTGATTGCAGATTTGAGATAGAATTATCCAGAATAGAGAAATCCCAATCAAGCAATCAATTATGCACATAATCCTGAAATAAATATACCAATTTCCTTTTATTAATATTTATCCAATATCATCTTATTCCTTAGGATTTCTATTCCAATTTTTAGGGTTTCCTTGGAAATTAGGGTTTCACTTCATCTTTTATTATCTCAAACCCAAATTTTATATCATTACTTATAAACCCTAATTATCTCATCTATTCTTAAACATTAAGGTTATCATAACAACATATAACCTATTTCCATATTAAAGGCACATTAATCATCTATTAATTTCATTAAGCTTCTTTTACATTAAAGCTATTATTTTAATCCTTTTAATCCATGACAAGATCATTATAAACACCTATCATAAATTTAAAGTTCATTAGGGTCTAATTAACATATGAACTCGTTTTACCATCATTTCCACCTTTTATTCACGAGAAAACCCTAATTACTACATATAGGGTATTTATCCTAAATTAAAGACTTTTGTACTCAAAATAATTTAGAACCATCATTTAACAATGTATGATCTTATCCTCTTTTACCCTAAATTAGGGTTTCTAAGAACTTAATCATCTTAATTATCTTCATTAAGGATTCTCTAATCCAAACTATGTTCAAGAATCATTATATTATAGTTGTATTCTTGCAATATCGTGTTATGACCACTAAACCTCATATTTACTCGAATCAGGGTTTTTAGTCCATTAAATCATGTTCATGATCATAAATCCATAAAACCAACATACTAATCATCCTTTTATGATTTTACCATTCGTTTTATTCTTAACAGGTTAAGATTGATCAAAAACATATTAAAGATTCATCATGTTTGTTTTTATATCATTCTAGGGTTTTTCTATGAATTAATGCATCAAAAGATGTAAAACCCTATACTTTTTTATTTTCAAGCAGGATGAGGCTTCAAACATAATTTCGTTGTGTTCCTCTCATTATGAGGATCAATTTTCATATATTAATTGTCCTAATCAGAGTTACCCCTATTTAATTATGAATTTTGCAAGTAAAAATACCTTTTCGCCAATCAGGGGGCGCCGTGTGTCCCCTTTCCATGCAGCGTGCCTTGTAAGTTGAGAACATAACCATATAACGAAACTACCCCCCACGCAAGTGAGCAGCGCTTCAGCCCACAGAGGGGTAGAAGAGTCCAACCCCTCCTGTGCTCCTTCCTCGCGAAAACCCTACGCTTCCGCCTGTAGTAGCTCAGGGAGGGCTTCCTTCCTCTGTCCCTTGGTCCCTAGGGCAACGAAGACCACTCCATCTCCTCCGCCGCCCTCCTCAACACCTGGTGGTGCTCGTTCCTCGTAGCCAGGGTGGCTCGCCTATGCTCGTCGGGCCTACAAACTGTGGTCGGTCTGGTGGCCGCACTGCAGGTGCTGCGTAATAATGGTGGGCAGGGAAAGGTGGCCAACCACCCTAGAACTTCAGAGATGCTTCGTGCCTCCACCACGATCCCTCTACAGCTGCTAGCCGCCAATATGACCCTATGCATTCTTGGTTAGGGTTTTAAACAAGACGAAGATGAGGAAGAGAGAGAACGGACTTGGGATCTTCTTAAGCTCGAGCCATAGGCTCTGCCCCTTATATAGGGGAGGATATCCTCATCCTAAGATGCCCATCTAAGAGGAAACAAGTCCTCTCCTATTAGCAATCCTATTCCTATAATGAGAAACAAGTCTCTTTCTCTCTCTTAAATATCCTCTTGATATTTTTTATCCTTGAGATATTTGAATTTCGAAAATCTCTTCTTTTATCTTCTTAGTACTTAACCTTTATTCTAATGGCACGAAATTCTATTTTCACTTAATAGAAAATACTTCCTTTTTAGTAATACCACATAATTCATTAATAATACATCACATTATCCTCTTATTTCACAATTTTGGTATTTTCTCTATCTTTCTTCTTTATTGGGACTCCTTGGATCCCAAGACACTCCATTATTTCGAAATTACTTTTTAAGGATACTAATTATCCTTCTAGATGCATCTAAATGCATTATTATTCATTATCATGTATATTTCTTATTAAAATATTTCTTTTTGAGGATTTCTCTTTATTTCTCTTTTATTTTCCTCATTGGTATTGCTTTTATCATTAGAAATCCTTGGGATACGAAATTCCACAAAGGATAACTCAATTATACCTCTTTTCACTTGTTTCCAACATTTTAACATTGTTTTCAATTTCTTTCTTAATAAAGAAATATTTAATTGATCTTTTCTTTTCTTATTGCACTCTTTATGTAACTTTGGACTCCTTGGAACCCAAGGAACCCAATAGGCACGAAATCCATCCTTGGATTACATTCTTTTTCCTTCAAGAAGTTTCCACAATTTTCTTTTCTCATATATTCATTTATCCATTTACTAATTGAATTTCCTTGTTATTGGGCCCAATAGCCAATAAAGCCCACAAAACAATCATCAAGGCTATTGTAAATGAAATCCATTTATTCAAAACAAATTATATCATTATTTGTTCAAATATCTTTAGTATGAGAAATTGCATTTCTCACCAAATGAACCCAAAAGTTGGGGTTGTAACATTTCATGCTATAATGAAAGGAGATGATAATCCTTTCTCGTTGATAAACAAACCTGGATGATGATGGGGTGATAAGAGGAATATGTTTATTTTTGTGCTCTTCTTTTTGGGATATGGCAATCAAGTGAGTACTATGACACTTGATGTGCATGGATTAGAAATAATCCAATGATGGATAGTTAGAAAAGTATCAGTTCATCTTGGACTTTGGTTCTAAGATAAAGATATATGTAACAAATAATGTTCCAAAGATGAAAGAAAGATTTTCTTATATGTGTAACTTTGGTAAAAACAATAGAGAAATGGAAGTGATGAGGATGTGATGTGTTTTTGACACATGTGATGGATATCAAAGTAAGGAATTTTGGTATCTAAGAAATATCAGGTGGTATGGGAAAGTAAAAGTATAAATTCTAATTAGACGACATATGTTGGTTACCTGGAATGACCAACTATGAAATCAATCTAATTACGTATAATAGTATGGACATCACATGTTAGGGGTTTATGCTCCACATAAACATAACATCGATAAGGATGTATTAATTGAAGGAATAATTGTGGGAGAAGCTTATAAAACTAAAAATAATTCTTTAAGATACTTCTAAGATAAGTTCTTAATTGATAGGTAACCTCCCCTTATGACAAAAGTATGTACAACTAATAAGATAGTTGGTACAAGCAGTATGAGAGTTTAGTGTTGTGTCAACAGATTGGATGGCACAACAGATGTATGATAATACTTGTAGTCACAAGTGGGTGATAAAATGTAACTCTGGTCTTTCCTTGGAAGTGAAATGCTAAACTAAATAAGGAGTATGGGAGACTCCCCAAAACCAAGAATCATGTCACATAAAGTTATAAATTGAGAAAGGTGATAAATCAGTGAGGTTTGACACTTGAATAGAATGAGGGACATATAATGTATCCCTGACAAAGAAAAATGCTATCTGACATAGAGTTGACTCTATAGTCAATAATGAAAAGGACAATGGAGTATGTGTCCTGTGTGACAAGTTCTATAATAACCATGTATGGAAGAACCTTGTGTTGAACAAAGTTCTATGACATATCCATGACATTAAGATGTTATGTGGAGACTTGATGATATGATGAATAAATAATATTTGTCTCCCTTTACCTGGGATTTTAGGGACGAAATCCTTGTTAGGGGTTTATAATTGTAACATCCCTGACCTGGGTTATGCCTTAACCCTAGAGGTTTTGCTTAAGTAAGTCATTTATATTCTTGTATTTATCTTTTGAAAAGTAATTAAGGCTCAAGAGGAACTTATGTTTCAATTTTAGTCCTTTTTGAATAATGTTGAAACAATGTTTTACTTGTTTTGGACTAAAGTGCAAATTAGCCAAGCTGAGGGGTTAACTTGCAAATATTACATGATAAATTTTTCCTCAAGTGTTGAAGCATCATAATAATGAAAATGATGTAGAGGTATGGCTTGTGGTAGCCTGAGCACCAAGAAAGAGTTTATTAAGCAATGTTTGTGCATTAAAACCTAGTTTTGGTGTAATGTGCAATTTACCCAAAACCTAGGGTTCAATATGCAAAATACCACTTTTAGAGAGTCCATAATGTTTCTTGGTATCAATTAAATACATGAAAATCAGAGGGGCGCCTCATTTGAATCTCTTTGGAGGAGAGAGAATCTTGATATTAAAATAATCAAGATTTAAGCATAATTGAAACCCTAATTCAATTTAATGCAAAAATAAATATATTAATGGAAGTGCCCTACAAAAAAAAGTGTGACGGTTGAATTTGAATAAGTATGGACGTCCTTGTGCCTTGCAATGGCACCGAAATGTCTAAAGTGAGTGGAGAGCCCACTCACATTAGTTAAAGAAAAAGTAATATCCACTCATTTTTGGATATTATTATTATATTGATTAAGGTGCTTGATTTGTTTTCTTTTAATTCATGGATAATGAAGAGGATTTACAAGGTGGGGGAGATGGCTTCGTATGAAAGGGATGGAGGGGAGTATGTGGCACCAATTTTGGGAGTTGAAGGAATTATTTATCACTTTCTCTCTCATTGAAATTCCCTTATATACATCCCATTTTCAACCCACATGAAAGGCTTTTTCGATTCCTTTTTGTTTCCTTGCTTTGGTTGAACACAAAGGAGCTTAGGAGAAGAAGGAGGATGTGCCCCAATATATAGGTAAGCTCCATAGTCATCTTCAACCTTAATTTGATGGTGGAACTCGAAATTCAATGCTTAATTTCTTCTTTTCTTCATTCAATCTTCAACCTTAGCCATTCATTTCACTCAAAAACTTGAGAACAGACCTTGAACAGTTGAGAGAGCTTTGTTAACCATTGAGGACGTGAAGCTTGAAGCTTGGATTCAACTTTGAAAGCGGGTTATATAACTTGAACCATTAAATGTCATTATTGCTTGCAATTTATTCATCATGTGTTCAACCTTTCTTCTTCCTTGATTTTCTTTTGATTAGTTGTTGAAATCACCATAAGAATCCCAATTGATTTCAAAGGTTTGAAGCTTGAAGATGATGATTTCATATTAAGCACACACTTCAACAAAGGAATGGGCAAACAGTTTTCAAAACCGATTGAGCTAATTCAGTTTAAAAACTGATTGAGTTGATTTGGTTTCAAAACTGAATGGGTAATTTACCTCAAAACCGAATGGGTAATTGAGTTCAAGACTGAATGGCTAATTTAATTCAAAACTGAATGGGTAATTTAGCTCAATACCGAATGGGTAGTTGACTTCAAGATCGAATGGGTAATTGATTTCAAAACCGAATGGGTAATGGAACTCAAGATTGAATGGGTAAATTGAACTTCAAAACCATTTGGGGTCTATTGCTAATGTGAATAATGAAGATCCAATGGCTTAAATTGATTTAATGAATTCAAGAATGGGTGATCCATTGATTACAAACCCTAATTGGATTGATTTGGCTGAAACCCTAAATCGATTGAGTCAATTTCAATGTTGAATGGCTCAAACAGTCTCAAGACCGTTTGAGGGCAAACGGTCTCAAGACCGTTTGAGGGAAAATGGCCTCTAGACCGTTTGAGGTCAAACGGTCTCAAGACCATTTGAGGTCAAACGGTCTCAAGACCGTTTGAGGTCAAACCGTCTCAAGACCATTTGAGGTCAAATGGAGTCATGGATGCATGGAGATCCAAGGGTTGTAGTTTGATGTACTTTCAATGGTGTCAATATAGGATGATTCAATGAGTGCAAACCCTAAAATCAATTGATTGATTGAAGGAAACCCTAGATGACCCTTTCAGTTTCAAGGTGGTTTGGACCAAACTGTCTTGAGATGGTTTGAGTCCAAATGGTCTTGAGAACATTTGGGATCAAACAACCTTCATACCGTTTGTAGGGCAAACGGTCTCAAACCATTTGATGTTCAATCGGTTTTAGTGATGGGTTGCTCATTCGGTTTCAAACCATTTAGGGTTAATTATATTTAATTTAAACAGTCTGAAACCATTTAGGGATTGTGAGATCAAGACTGTTTGATGGTCTAACGGTATTAAAACCGATTGAAGATGTGGATCAAGAATGTTTGGAGGTTAAGCACCTCAAGACCGTTTGAAGGTCAACATCTTAAAACTATTTGAAGGTTCAAAAGTATCAAAACGGTTTGGAGACCTAATAGCCTCAAAGCTATGAAAGATCCATTAACCCTATGATTGTTAAATATGTACCTCAAAGATAATTACAATGGTTGTACCTTTATGGTACTAGGGTGATTAGTATCCTTAGAAGGGTAAACCTTTGATGCTTATGAAATTAATATCTCAATACATTATGCTAACCCTAAATGTATGTACTTGAATGAAGGGTTGACCTAATCTAATCAAGCTTGAAGCAATCAACATCCTAGAGAGGATGAGAGAGAGGAATTCATATATGTATGATAATCATGTAGTGGATAAGCCTCAACACTTTCAACATGAATAAAATATATAGTTAGGGTATAATCCTTAATAAAGAGATCATGGAACCTTAATTGAGAAGGCTGACGAGCCCTAACCCTAATTTAGGGCAATTTAGGTGAAACCCTAATCTAGGGTAATGGTATAACCCTAATCTAGGGTGATGATATGAGTAATCCCAATTCAGGGTAAAATAATGAAAAACCCTAATTTAAGAGGATGCTTCATGAAAACCCTAATTGTGGGTAAAGCCACATGAAACCCTAATTTGGGGAAAAATTATAAGGAACCTTAATTCAAGATAATGAAACCCTAATGCAGGGTGATGCCATGTGAAACCCTAATCCAGGGTGATTGCATGTGAAACCCTAATCTAGGGTGATGCCATGTGAAACCCTAATATAGTAATGTGACGAGAGACTCTAATCTAGGGTGATGCTATGAAATGATATATGAAACCCTACCCTAATATAGGGTGTAGATATGTAAAACCCTAATTTTGGGTTATAGTGCATGAAACCCTAATCTTGGGCAATATTATGATAAACCATAACCCTAATTTTGGCTTATGAGTTGAGAAACCATAATTTCAGGTAATGCTATGTGAAACCCTGATATAAGATGATGATATGTGAAATTCTAATACATGGTGATGTTATGTGAAACCCTAATATAGGGTGATATTATGTAAACCCTAATTGATTAGTGGTAACAAGTGTTCTTTGATGAACTGAGGGCTTGAATACCCATATTCCATAAACATGATGATGAGATGTTAAGGGATGAGAATGCCCATGTTGTGATAAGGGATTAAGATCCCAATGTTTTATAAAGTTTTGAAAAGTACTTGATAGATGAATTATACTTTTCTTTGTAGCGTTTGTCATAATAATGTTTGAGAACTTGACTGATGCTAAAAGAATACAGTAATGCACTTAATTAATCAAGCGGAATTATATCATGTAGTACCCTGGCAATATAACCATCAGCGTCAGAATTTGCTGGATGGTGAAACGGGTTGCTCCGTGACATAACCCGGAATGCATATTTTTGTATATGTGGGGGTGATGGGCACAAATATCCTTATGCCCTAATGGAGGAATTGATGTGAGATAAACATTAAATCTGTCAATCCTTCATTATATATGTCGGGGTGGATGTATCACTAATCCTCCGAAGCTGGCATGGATGTATCACGAATCTCCCAATAATATAAATATTGGATTGATGTGAGATAAACATTAAATCTATCAATGTCGAAGGAGTGCAGTTGATGTTGTAACTCTATAGCGAAGTTTCCAGTATACCCTAGAAAGCTATTTAGAAGAGACATAAGATGTCCTGCATGGAATCTCGTACTGACCGAGATAAGGGAGGTCATGGCAGCCGACTCTTCCATTGACCTTGTATGACACCGATTTCGACTTCGTAATGGTCGGTTGGAGTATGATCGGTATGCCTCATCTCCTCAGGGCATAAGTGTGATTTTAAAATGTAATCAGCCATATAGCATGTTTTCTTAAGGATTGAATACGAAAATCATTGGTTGATGTTACATTTCTTTATGCATCTTTAGTTGATAGATGATATATTTATGATTCCTTACATTCCTTGCAAAGTAGATAGATGATGTACATTTATACCATGGGTAGAAGCAATGTTCTCCTTAATAAAGGAGATTATCCTATTATGTTCATACAATGATTAATATTGTTGTTAATATAAAAGAACTCCTACTCAGTTTATTACTGTTTATCTACAATAATAATGTTTCTGGTGGAGAGTTATATCTTTCGCTGGGACAATTTTCAATTGTCTCACCCTCGTGGGATCCAACTTTTTAGGTATACGTAGAAGAAGAGGTAGAAACCCTATAGCAGGGGGAGAGCAACAACAGCAATAGGGACAGTTGTAAAACTCCAGGTGGAGACTCTGGATGTCATTTTTTTTTATATAGAGAGTCCAATGTGTCATCTCTGTACTCTCAGGTCCTCGAAGTTAGTAGTTGGCACTTTGAATGAATCAATCCGAGATTTTGGTTTGATGCCTCGAGGTTCTTATGATGCTTGTGTATAGCTTTAATAGAGCAGTTGATGCTTGTAATCCTCGAGAAGGAATGGTACAAGATATGTACTTATGAACTAGGATGTAAATGAAATACAGTGGTTCTTAATAAAAGAGTTTTCTTGTGTTTGGATCTCTTTGTAAATGGTTTTAAGTTTTAGTGATTTTTCAGTAATCCACTGTTAATGATTGCTTCCGCTTAGTTAATAAAGTTTTGTTCAAATAGTGCATCACAATGCCTATGGTATAGGAGTTTACCTGATGAGATGAGACAAAGAGTGCCTTAGACCTTGGCGAGGTTTAAGTAGCAAGTTGCAAGGCCTTGCACCTTGTTGGTTGCCCTTAAGGAAGACTCAACTCTAAGGTGTTGCTCGAATAAAAGGATCATGGGAGTACATGACATGCCTTGGACATGATGGAGAGATTGAGCATTCAGTTGGATACCCAAAGGTGAACCTAGGGTTTCTAGGCCTAAGAGGGGAAGTAGTGTACCTGATGCTCATGATGAGATTTGAGTCTCTATAGTTTCGAGCATGGTACTCCTCATGTGTAGAGGAAAAGGAAACCCCTTAAGTTAAAGGTATGTTTGATGAACCCCTCAAAACTAAGTTGGTCTAATGTTGAGGATGAGAACAAGTGTGACCTAGCATGGTTTTATGGGTGTCTGCTTGTGCCTTAGTAGTTTGCTAGGGCTAAGCATGCTCATGTGGATGCATACCCTAAACATAGGGACGTTTGTGACCTTTGTTATCAAGGTGTAGTTTCCTCCCATCCTGGGAGAGGGACCCTTTTGTAGGGTGCATACCAATTTTTTTGGTTTTGAGGTAGCCTAAAGAGGTTTCAGAGGATCTTGAGAAGATAAGTAAAGAGGACATGGTAAAAAAATGAACCTGTACACTAGTAGATAACCATCTCTAAGTGCATGTGGGTGTGTTACTATGGAGGTAACCGGTATGGGGCTTGACCAAGGTAGGCAGGTCGCCATGACCTCTATGAAAGGATGAAAGACAACCCAACAATGTAGAGAGAGATGATGAAGGCTTGGGTAAGGTTCTATGTTGGACATGTATTATAACACAATCCTAAGTCTATCCTAGGGTCAGGTGGGGATAAGACCGATGGAAGTGGGAGTTGTTGTTACAACCCCAATTTTTGGGTTCCTTTGATGAGAAATGTAATTTCTCACATTAAAGATATTGGAACAAATAATGATATAATTTGTTTTGAATAAATGGATTTCATTTACAATAGCCTTGATGATTGTGTTGTGGGCTTTATTGGCTATTGGGCCCAATAACAAGGAAATTCAATTAGTAAATGAATAATTGATTTTTCAGAAAAAAAAGATGTGGAAACCTTTATAAGGCAAAAGAATTTAATCCAAAGATGGATTTCGTGCCTATTGGGTTCCTTGGGTTCCAAGGAGTCGAAAGTTGCATAGAGAGTGCAATAAGAAAAGAAAAGAACAATTAAGTATTTCTTTATTAAGAAAGAAATTGAAAACCATGATGAAATGTGGAAAATAAGTGAAAAGAGGTATAATGGAGTTATCTTTGGTGTAATTTAGTATCCTAAGGATTCCTAATGTTAAAAGGAATACCATTGAGGAAAATAAAAGATAAATAAAGAGATATCCTCGAAAAGATATATTTTACTAAAGAATTGAATAAGAAGAGAGAGAAAATAGATTAAGGATAAGTAAAAGGCTAAGGAATATTACCAAGATGGGATTTAGAGCCATTAAGGTTCCTTGAGGTTCAAGGAATTCAAAAATAATAATTTAATAGCAAAGAAAAGAGAAAATAGGTGACACATATTCATAATTGAGTAATATCTTGCACCTAAATAAAGGGCACATTTTCTTTAAATAATGAACCCAAATTTGGCACAGAGGTACATAAAGTCATTACTAAGTTTCCTTAAATATTTGGCATTAAAACAATAAACAGTTTGAGAGATACAAATTTTGTAAGTTTCCTAAAGTGTAAAGGATAAAACTAAATGTCACGATTTATCTTGGACTCTTGTTCTTATACAAGGCCTGATAGCTGTTGGATCCTTGATCCAACGGTGGCTGCTTTTTGAGTTAGATTGTGAAAAGGAAACGGTTAGCATATGATAAAATCCATGTATTCTCTTCCCTGATCCAATAGGACTCTTGGAGAGTGAATAATCTTTTTTTGGAAGAACAACTTGGATTGGATAACCCCTATTCTGTCCCTAGTTCGTGCGATTTTGAGAGTTCCTCGATGGAGTCAGACTCCATGGGAACTGGCCTATTGATGGTCTATAAAAGAGGGATGATTCCCCTTTTAGCGAGGAGGTAGAATCCGCTACATCTAAACTTTTTGTCCCTTCCAGAAGGTTGGCCCTAGGCTTCGTTATTTGGTTGTTCCCTCCTGCCCAACCGATGCCCTATTCGGGCAAGATGGCCACGCACAAGTGGTGTTCTCGACCATCGGAGATGTAGATGGGGCGCTTGGCGACTTCAAAGTTGCTTGGCGGAGAGGGACGCAAATCCTGGTTGCCTACACGGAGGGCTTGGGAGGAGAAGGAGGACGGGTGGATGAAGTAGAGCGACCTCCACAGCCTGCTCAGTTTTTCTGCGACAACAGGGGAGGTTACCCCCCCTCTCATCCGCTCGATAGGGACCACCACTGACCGTTTGAGCACACCGACAAGTCCGGTGGATAGTGGCAGTGGCATTCCTTCCTTTTCCCAGAAGAATGTGGCCATGATAGCCATAGTCAACTGACGAGTTGACTGTCCTGGAGCTTGCGCTGGTGCACATGCATCGTGAGGTTGAAGACAGGAAGATGGAGAGGGTTTCGGGGACCAAGTAGCTGATGTGGTGGCCTGTGATTGGCTGAAAGGTAACTAACTTGCTGAATTCATAGAAAATATTTGGTAGGTCAAATAAAGACATGTTATATATAAAATTTGATCAAGAAAATGAGAGGGACTCAATAAAAATATTATTAGAACCTAATTTTTCTTATAATTTCAAAAGTGTCTAAAGTGATCATATAATGAATTAAACTTTGATGAAAAACGCTAAGTGTAATTGGAGATCAAATCAAAGATGCTTAATGGGTTCATTCGAGTACTAATAACCTGTTGAGAAATAAAGTGAGGTTTGAATATAATCTAGATAATGTTGGGTTTGTTTTAGGGTTTTAATCCATGAATCCATGATAATGCATGTAGAAACCCTAATCTAGGGTAAAGAAATTAATTATCTTGAATAATTTGGAAATAAGTTGATATTAATCTCTTAATCATAAAGAGATACAGTAAGATTGAAAAAGATGAATCTTGCATGTAATTTGTTTAATTTAGGATCTCATGCATATAATGGGCCTTGAAACCCTAATATTAGTGAATGAGATTATTGATGCCTTTAATTATTCAAAATCATGAGTTAAATTGAGAGATGATAATTCCAAGATATTTCAAGTATAAAAGTTCCTAATCATGGATAGATATCCTTAATATGATAAGTAGGGTTTTCTAATGGATAAAGTTGGAATTATTGATAAATGGAATTCATAGGTGAATTAGATCATAATGAACTATGAATTGTTAATCTGGAAGAAACCTAAGATGATTAAAAGGCTCTAATGTGAATATGTGAGTAATTAGGGTTTTGCACTTAGAACTGCTGTTCTAGGGTATAAATGAGGAAAGTTGTAAAAAGATAAAAAATAACCCTAACAAAACCCCAATTCGGATTAGAAACCCTAGAAAGTGAATCCAAGTCAAGTAAATAGATATATTCTTGGTAAAGTGTAGTAAATAGGTTATGTATGCTTTTCAGGAATTATGTGAATGTTGAACTGCTTCTTGGATTACTTGCTTTCTTGGAATTATTAATAGATTGTTGAATATGCAAATCAGGTATGTGGTTAATTATGAATAACCGCCTTAGTTTGTCGAGGATTTTTCAGATGGTTAATCACATTGAATTCAAATTATCAGTTTGGATGTTCATACTTGAAAACTATAAAGTCACTATGATTATCACATTAATAATAGAAGTATGGATTCTTGCACCTACATTCCACCCTGATGGATGATGCCAAAGGTCAGGCCCAGATGGGTAGACCAATGGACACCTTCAGTGGTGACCCTAGGCACCAAGATTGGGAATGAGAAGGTGGCCTATGATATTGCATGACTAGTGGGCACCATGAGTGGTGACCCCCGAGAACCAAGCTCGGGATTGAGAAGGTGGCCTTAAGTCATTGGAAAAGGAAACCCTAAGGTGGGTATCCCAGGGTTAGGGCAAAAGTGATGGAGAATGTCATATTGAAAAGTGTAAATTAGCTTGTTAATTAACTTGATTGTGATAATTAGATTGTTATCCTTATTTGCAAGTTTTTGGTTGTTCCCACATACCAGTATATTTTGATATATTGATCGACGTTTTGTTTGTCGGCGTTTTAGGAACAACAATTCAAAGAACAAACCATAAAGTGACACATTGTGGAAATAAGAAATAAAGTGCAAGGAGGATTAGATAGAATAATTCAAGCTCGGGATAGGTAGATTTCCAAAGTTTTCAAAGGTAAGCAAAGTTTTAATTTTATACCAAATTCCAGTTAGTTAGTAGAATTTCATAATTGTTATTGATGATTTGTCGAACCTTTGATCCTGTTAATTGAATAACAGCTCTGACCTTCGGGTCTCCCTTAATTGGGGGTTACCGGGAGGCGGGGTCATTACAATTGGTATCAGAGTGAAGGTTCCTCACGTAATCTTTAATAATTATTAAATTTTACAAATTCTGTAGAACCCAAGGGAGTTATTAGATGATTATCCTAAAGACAGAGGTGTCTAGAAAAGGATCATGATCGGGGGCTGGAAATATTTTCCTCTGCACCTCTAGTCGGAATACGAGGACTCCCAGATCCGTGTGACTGTCTGGTTAAAGGCTTAGGGTATGAATCGAAATAAGATACCTTTAGGACTCTCTCATCTTGTTCATCCCTTCTCAACTCAAATTCTAGTAAGGACCTTAAGGATTAGGGTTTCCTCTCTTCTCCTCACCCTCTTGAGGTATGGGTAAGGTTGATAAGGATTAAGGAATCCTCCACCAAATTAATAAAAATCATGTAAATAAGATGTCATGGACATAAGCCTAATAGAGTAAGCATAAAGGATTAGATACATGCTCAGGTCGTATGACACGAGTTGTCATTACCCTCAAGAGAGACCTGAGAATAAACCTCCTTGGCAGGAGGATGAGTAGAGAGAGTTAGTCTTGGAGGTAGAGACCTCCATTAAGGTAGATACCTAGTACATCCTTTGAGGATGATGGTAACCCTAACCCTAAGTGAAGGTTAGAGGGATATATGACATGATGAGTTAGATGTCATGGTTGACTAGGTGTTTGGATGGACATGCCTTTGGATTGCCATACAAACCATGAGAAGTTGATGACTGAGTACCTTTGGCAGCCCAACCCTGGGAAGGTCCGTGCATGTTTGAGCGAAGGATAGCTCCTTCATGGATGAGGTTAGAGAAGAACCTAAAGAAACCTTATGAGCTGTTGCAAGTAGGATATATCTTGCACCCAGAGTACATCAGTAGTACGAGTTGTAAGTTAAGACTGAGGCCAGAAGGATAGGATGGATGGCTTATGAGATAAGCATAAGAGGCTATGGATGATCTTGAACAAACATAGGTTCGAACCTAGACTTCACCCATGTAGAGGTATTCTTGTGAGCTTGATCCTTCATGGAGAGAGGACCTCTAGTAGTAAGGCTGGATGTGAAGTTAGCTATAGAGAGAGAAAGAAGCACCCCAACAAGAAGGTTGAAAGCCTAAAACCCTGAGATTTGAGGAACAAAGTTGAGGATTATGATAGTGGTTTCATCGTGCTTGATCCCTAGAGATCAATGATATCTTGGTGGCCTTTAGAGGAACTGAACCCTAAAGAGAGGATGATGTTTCTGGTACTTGTGTGCCTATGGTATAGGAGTTTACCTACTGTAATGAAACAAAGAGTGCCTTAGACCCGGAAGAGGGTTTAGTAATAGGTTGTGAGGCCTTGTACCTTATTATTTGTCCTTAAGGAGGACTCGACTAAAAGATGTACTCAAATAGAAGAATGACAAGGAAGTGCATGACATACCATGGACATGATTGATTCGTGGTTAAGAGATTGAGCATGCAGTTGGATACCCAAAGGTGAACATATGGTTCCTAGGCCTAAGAGGGGAAGCAGTGTATCCAATGCTCATGGTGAGATTTGAGTCTCTATAGTTTTGAGCATGGTACTCTTAATGTGTAGAGGTAAAGTAAACCCCTTAAGTTAAGGGTATGTTTGATGAACCCCTAACAACTAAGTTGATCTAATGTTGAGGATGAGAATAAGTATGACCTAGAATGGTTTAATAGGTTGTCTACTTATGCCTTAGTAGCTATTGGGTTAGTCATGCTCATGTGAATGTAAACCCTAAGGACAGTTGTGACCTTATTGTCAAGAGTTGTAGTTTCCTCCCATCCTGGGAGAGGGACCCTTTGGTAGGGTGTATACCAGTTTTGTTGATTTTGAGGTAACCTAAAAGTAGTTCATAGGATCTTGAGAAGCTAAGTGAAAAGTACATAGTATGAGAATGAACCTGTAAGACCCATAGATAACCATCTCTATGTGCATGTGGATGTGTTACCATGGAGGTAACCGGTATGGGGCTTGACCAAGGTAGGCAGGTTGCCATGACCCCTATGAAGGGATGAAAGTCAGTCGTGAATGCAGAGAGAGATGATGAAGGCTTGGGTAAGGTTTTAAGTTGGATATGTACTATAATGGAATCCTAAGTCTATCCTAGGGTCAGGTAGGGATAAGACCGATGGAAGAAGGAGTTGCCTAATTCCCTAGTTGCACATGACCATAGGGTCGGGAGGTAACAACTATCATTGTCTGAGGGCCATGGGTTAGGAGTTTGATCACCTTCATGAACTCATGGGACCCAAAGGGTAGATGAATAGGGCACTCTCTGGATGCATGAGGGAAGAGGGATGACCCCAAAAGTGGCGGCACCCTATAGAACCAGAGGAGATGACCAAGGATTGTGTGTAAACCCCAGTAGGTTTGAGACCAGTTTTCCATGGAAGTAATTTTTGATATCATGATGTTTGTGATGTGGAGACATGAGTTGCACGTTTCAACTTAGATTTGAAGGTGTACTGGCAAGGTGGGATGTACCATCTCTACTCTTGGAATAGGAAGAACTCTGTATTTGGATGGTCGCCAAATACTTATTTCTTCTTGTTATGGGAGTGAGAGATAGGACAGTACGCATGCCTTACACCAAGGATAAAAGATGATGCGAGTTGGAACGTTGCTAAGAGGTATGATGAAAGAGATTATAACATACCCTTGTGAAGTGAATGGTACATGGATGGTTTACTAACACTAAGAGTATTAAGGAGATCATCTTGTGAGCTATCTGGAATTTGCAAGATATGCAAGGTTGAGTTTGATCACCATGAGGATGAGCTCAGAGTTTCTTAATGAAGACAAACTTAGAGTTTGAGATGAGGTGATAAGTGGAATACATGGAGGTGTATGTCTTCAACATTACCTAATACCTAAGGAGGTGAAGTGGTAATGGATTCTCTAGTTGAGATATAGCTGCCTAGTTTAGCTAGAGGCTAGAAGAAGTGGACGTTGTTCAGATAACCCTAAGTTTGGAAAGATATAAGTTTGGCTAAAAGCCAGATGTATCAATAGCATTTAATCAAGTAAATGATTGTTTGGTTATCCAACCTAGTCCTTGATGTAGTGAAAGGATGGTGATAGAACCTCAGATGCATTTCTTTGATAGGAAGGTAATAAAACCCTGATGAGAGTGGTTTAGGGTTTCTTGAGGAATCATGACATGCAGGAGATCATGATACACCTTGGTACTACAAAGATAGTAACTGGCAATAGTACTTTGGATGCTTAAGATGAAGTTGCATGGGGTATGTTGCCATGCAATCCAGGAGGTGCAGGACGAACACCAATAACCCACTGTGTTGGCATAGAGGATAAAGTGTCCCTGAGAGGGAAAGGGAGTTCATCACTAGGGATGATGAAGTCTTCCCTAGACCAAGGAAGGTCAAGATGCAATATGGGTTATGGCAGATCGCCTTACCTAGATGACATGAGAAAGATAGAGTATTGTCAAGGGACAAATCTGATTGAACTACTTATAAGGGAGAGACAGTTCAACTACACCATGATGTGAGTTCGAAGGTCTTTGAGTTTGATCTAAAGGTTCCCTTCCAAAAGGTGGGAGTGGGTACATGAAGAACTCGATGTTAGAATAGTTTATCACCCCTTACTAATGGTTAGTATAATCCAGACTAAAGGGTCTGATGAGAGCATGTGTGCTCATTTAGGGTGATACGAAGAGATAGTTCTTAAGATGTGACGTTAACCACCATAGCCTTTATCGGGATGAAAGAAATTCCAGAAGGAGGTTGTGTCGGTCACCACTTCTTTAAGATGATGTTGGTGAAGGAGGCCTTGTGAAGGTTAGAAAAGAACCACAGTGTGTGCAGATGAAGTCGCTTTGATCATGCAATGGCTGAGAGAGAGCCAAGTGGTGACATGAGTCACGAGCTAATGCAAAGCAGACTGACATGCAGTTCATTGTGGGAGAATATAATGTGAGAATCTGACTAAGCTACAGCTGAGAAAGCTGAGTCCCCGATATATGGGTCCATTTGAGATGGATTGGTGGAGATGGTTGTGTTTAACCTTACCCTCAGGATAAAATAATGAGATGCATGAGTCCGGTCTAGAGCACTATGTGAGGTACCCAAGCCATGTGTTGAGCCCTGAACCTATTCAACTTTTGAGGGGCTGAAATGTCTTGAGTCACCCATGAGGGTACGATATACCAAGGTAAGAAAGAACACAGATGGAAGAATATGAGATAATGAAGGTTCTTGGGAAGCACCATGGAAAGGGTGAAGCCACATGGGAGCCATGATGGGCATATGATAGGCATATCCTGTTTGATTGTTTGCTTGATGGAATTTTGAGGACAAAATTCTTATAAGAGGGGAAGGATGTTACAACCCCAATTTTTGGGTTCCTTTGATGAGAAATGTAATTTCTCACGTTAAAGATATTGGAACAAATAATGATATAATTTGTTTTGAATAAATGGATTTTGTTTACAATAGCCTTGATGATTGTGTTGTGGGATTTATTGGCTATTGGGCCCAGTAACAAGGAAATTCAATTAGTAAATGAATAATTGAGTTTTTGAGAAAAAAAAGATGTGGAAACCTTTGGAAGGCAAAAGAATTTAATCCAAAGATGGATTTCGTGCCTATTGGGTTTTTTGGATTCCAAGGAGTCGAAAGTTGCATAAAGAGTGCAATAAGAAAAGAAAAGAACAATTAAGTATTTCTTTATTAAGAAAGAAAATGAAAACCATGATGAAATGTGGAAAATAAGTGAAAAGAGCTATAATGGAGTTATCTTTGGTGTAATTTAGTATCCTAAGGATTCCTAATGTTAAAAGGAATACCAATGAGGAAAATAAAAGAGAAATAAAGAGAAATCCTCGAAAAGAGATATTTTACTAAAGAATTGAATAAGAAGAGAGAGAAAATAGATTAAGGATAAGTAAAAGGCTAAGGAATATTCCCAAGATGGGATTTCGAGCCATTAAGGTTCCTTGAGGTTCAAGGAATTCAAAAATAATAATTTAATAGCAAAGAAAAGAAAAAATAGGTGAGAAATATTCATAATTGAGTAATATATTGCACCTAAATAAAGGGCACGTTTTCTTTTATATAAGGAACCCAAATTTAGCACAGAGGTACATAAATTCATTACTAAGTTTCCTTCAAAATTTGGAATTAAAATGATAAACGGTTTGAGAGATACGAATTTTGTAAGTTTCCTAAAGTGTAAAGGATAAAACTAAATGTCACGATTTATCTTGGACTCTTGTTCTTATACAAGGCGTGATAGCCGTTGTATCCTCGATCCAACGGTGGCTGCTCTTTGAGTCATATTTTGAAAAGGAAACGGTTAGCATATGATCAAATCCATGTATTCCCTTCCCTGATCCACTAGGACTCTTGGAGAGTGAATAATCTTTTTTTGGAAGAATAAATTGGATTGCATAACCCCTATTCTGTCCCTAGTTCGTGCGATTTTGAGAGTTCCTCGATGGAGTCATACTCCATGGGAACTGGCCTACTACTGGTCTATAAAAGAGGGATGATTCCCCTTTTAGCGTGGAGGTAGACTCCACTACATCTAAACTTTTTGTCCCTGCCAAAAGGTTGGCCCTAGGCTTTGTTATTTGGTCGTTCCCTCCTTCCCAACCGATGCCCTGTTCGGGCAAGATGGCCACGCATAGGTGGTGTTCCCGACCACTAGAGATGCAGAAGGGGTGCTCGGCGACTTAAAAGTTGCATGGCGGAGAGGGACGCAAATCCTGGGTTCCTGCGCGGAGAGCTTGGGAGGAGAAGGAGGACGGGCGAATGAAGTAGAGCGGCCTCTACAGCCTGCTCTATTTTTCCGTGAGAACAGGGGAGGTTACCGCCCCTCTCATCCACTCGATAGGGACCAGCACCAACTGTTTGAGCACACCGACAAGTCTGGTGGATAGTGGCAGTCGCATCCGTGCCTTTTCCCAGAAGAATGTGGCCCTGGCAGCCATAGTCAACTAACGAGTTGACTGGCCTGGAGCTTGCGCTGGTGCCCAGGCATCGTGAGGTTGAAGACAGGAAGATGGAGAGGGTTTGGGGGACCAAGCAGCTGACATGGCGGCCTGTGATTGACCAAAAGGTAACTAACTTGCTAAATTCGTAGAAAATAATTGGTAGGTCAAATAAAGACATGTTATACATATAATTTGATCAGGAAAATGAGAGCTACTCAATAAAAATATTATTAGAACCTAATTTTGCTTATAATTTCAAAAGTGTCTATACATATAAAGAATGAATTAAACTTTGATTAAAAACCCTAAGTGTAATTGGAGATCAAATCAAAGATGCTTAATGGTTTAATTCAAGTATTAATAACCTGTTAAGAAATAAAGTGAGGTTTGAATATAATCTAGATAATGTTGGGCTTGTTTTAGAGTTTTAATCCATGGTAATGCATGTAGAAACCCTAATCTAGGGTAAAGAAGGTAATTATCTTGAATACTTTGGAAATAAGTTGATATTAATCCGTTAATCATAAAGAGATACAGTAAGATTGAAAAAGATGAATCTTGCACGTAATTTGTTTAATTTAGGATTTCATGTGTATAATGGGCCTTGAAACCCTAATATTAGTGAATGAGATTATTGATGGATTTAATTATTCAAAATCATGATTTAAATTGAGAGATGATAATTCCAAGATATTTCAAGTATAAAAGTTCCTGCCGACAAGGAGTGGTTCAAGTGGTCAAGCACGGTGTCTCCTCATGAACGGACCTGGGTTTGAATCCCAACTGCCGCCTTGGTTTATCACCCTCCCGGACGTTCGGCCTCCATCACGGGCGTGGGAGAGGGGGAGAGAATGCCTCTCTTTATCCCAAGTATAAAAGTTCCTAACCATGGATAGATATCCTTAATATGATAAGTAGAGTTTTCTAATGGATAAAGTTGGAATTATTGATAAATGGAATTCATAGGTGAATTAGATCATAATGAACTATGAATTGTTAATCTGGAAGGAACCTAAGATGATAAAAAGGCTCTAATGTGAATATGTGAGTAATTAGGGTTTTGCACTTAGAACTGTTGTTCTAGGGTATAAATGAGGAAAGTTGTAAAAAGATCAAAAATAACCCTAATAAAACCCCAATTCGGATTAGAAACCCTAGAAAGTGAATCCAAGTCAAGTAAATAGATATATTCTTGGTAAAGTGTAGTAAATAGGTTATGTATGCTTTTCAGGAATTTTGTGAATGTTGAACTGCTTCTTGGATTACTTGCTTTCATGGAATTATTAATAGCTTGTTGAATCTGCAAATTAGGTATGTGGTTAATTATGAATAACCGCCTTAGTTTCTCGAGGATTTTTCATATGGTTAATTGCATTGAATGCAAATTATCAGTTTGGATGTTCATACTTGCAAACTATAAAGTGACTATGATTATCACATTAATAATAGAAGTATGGATTCTTGCACCTACATGCCACCCTGATGGATGATACCAAAGGTCAGGCCCAGATGGGTAGACCAATGGACACCTTGAGTGGTGACCCTAGGCACCAAGCTATGGAATGAGAAGGTGGCCTATGATATTGCATGACTAGTGGGCACCATGAATGGTGACCCCCAGGCACCAAGCTCAGGATTGAGAACGTGGCCTTAAGTCATTGGCAAAGGAAACCCTAAGGTGGGTATGCCAGGGTTAGGGAAAAAGCGGTTAAGAATGTCATATTGAAAAGTGTAAATTAGCTTGTTAATTAACTTGATTGTGATAATTAGATTGTTATCCTTATTTGTAAGTTTTTGGTTGTTCCCACATACCAGTATATTTCGATATATTGCCTGACGTTTTGTTTGTCGACGTTTTAGGAACAACAGTTGAAAGAACAAACCGTAAAGTGACACATTGTGGAAATAAGAAATAAAGTGCAAGGAGGATTAGATAGAATAATTCAAGCTCTAGATAGATAGATTTCCAAAGTTTTCAAAGGTAAGCAAAGTTTTAATTTTATACCAAATTCCAGTTAGTTAGTAGAATTTCATAATTGTTATTGATTATTTGTCGAACCTTTAATCCTGTTAATTGAATAACGGCTCTGACCTTCGGGTCTCCCTTAATTGGGGGTTACCGGGAGGCGGAGTCATTACAGTTACCTAATTCCCTAGTTGCACATGACCATAGAGTCGGGAGGTAACAACTATCATTATCTGAGGGCCATGAGTTAGGAGATTGATCACCTTCATGAACTCATGAGACCCAAAGGGTAGGTGAGTAGGGCACTCTCTGGATGCATAAGGGAAGAGGGATGACCCCAAAAGTGTTGGCACCCTACAGATCTAGAGGAGATGACCAAGGGATGCGTGTAAACCTCAGTAGGTTTGAAAGCAATTTTCCATGGATGTAACTTTGATATCAAGATGATTGTGATGTAGATACATATGTGGCACGTTTCAACTTAGATTTAAAGGTGTATTGACAAGGTGGGATGTACCATCTCTACTCTTGGAACAGGAAGAACCCTATATTTGGACTGCAGCCAAATGCTTATTTCCTCCTATTATGGGAGTGAGAGATAGGACAATATGCATGTCATACACGAAGGATAAAGATGATGTTAGTTGAAACGTTGCTATGAGGTATGAATACAGAGATGATAACATACCCTGGTGGAGTGAATGATATGTGGATAGTTTACAAGAAGTAGGAGAGATAAGGTAGTCACCTTATAAGGATGTTTTATCATGAACTATGAGTTATACAAGGTTGATGTTCTAAAACTAAGAGGACGAGCTCAGAGTTTCTTGAGGAAGATAGACTTAGAGATGGGATAAGATAATAAGTGACAGTGTATGTCTTCAACTTTACCTAACACCTAAGGATGTGAAGTGGTAATGGATTCCCTGGATGAGATGCAGCTGCCTAGTTAGCTAGCGGCTAGAAGAGGTTGTTAGGCTAACCCTAAGTTTGAAAAGGGAGATATGTTTGGTTAACACTAACAAAGTTTGCTGAACAAGTTAGTAGTTGTTTGGTTAGCCAACCTAGTCCTTGATGAATAGAAGGATGGTTGTAGAACCTCAGATGCACTTCTTTGGAAAAGAAGGGGATGAAACCCCGACTAGAGTGGTTTAGGGTTTCTGAGAAATTTAATCTTGAGGAATCATGACATACAGGAGATCATGATTTTAAGATCACCATACACTGTGGTACTATGGAGATAGTAAGTGATAGTTGTACATTGGATGCTTAAGATGAAGTTGCACGTGGCTTGTTGCCATGCATGATAGGAAGTGAAGGATGTACACCAGTAACCCAGTGTATTGTTATAGTGAATAAAGAGTCCCCAAGAGGGAATGGGAATTCATCACTATGGATGTTGTGGTAAGTCTCCCCTGACCAAGGAAGGTCAAGATCCAAAATGGGTTATGGTACATCGCTTTACCAAGATGACATGAGAAAGAAAGAATACTGTCAAGGGACAAATCCAGTTGAACTACTTGTGAGAGAGAGATGGTTCAACTACACCATGATGCGAGTTCTTGAGTTTAATCTAAAGATTCACTTCCATGCGGTGGAAGTAGGTACATGAAGAACTTGATGATAGTACAGTTTATCCCCCAACTAATAGTTAGCGTAATCCAGACTAGAGGGTATGGTGAGAGCATGTGTTCTCTTTCAGGGTGATACCTAGAGACAGTTCTTGTCCTCTGGAAGATGTGATGATAACCACCATAGCCAGTATCAGGATGTAAAGAAGCTCTATAAGGGAGGTTGTGTCGGTCACCACTTCATTGAGATGATGTTGGTGAAGGGGCCTCGCGAAGGTCAGAACAGAACTACAGTATGTGCAGATGAAGTCGGTCTGATCATGCAATGGATGAAAGAGAGCCCAGGGGCGACATTGAGTCATGAGCCGATGTAAAGAAGAATGACATGCAGTTCACTGTGGGAGAGTATGTGATGAGAAAATCCGACCCCTCTAAGCTACAACTGAGAAAGTTGAGTCCCCGATATATGGGTCCATTTGAGATGGATTGGTGGAGATGGTTGTATTTAGCCTTACCCCTCAGGATAATATGATGTATAATGAATTCCATGAGTCCGATCTAGAGCACCATGTGAGGTACCCAAGCCATGTGCTGAACTCTGAACCTATTCAGCTCGATGAGAGGCTGAAATGTCCTGAGTCACCTATGAGGGTATGATATACCAAGGTAAGAAAGAACTCAGATGGAATAATATGAGATGATGAAGGTTCTTGGGAAGCATCATGGAAAGGGTGAGGCCACATGGGAGTCATGATGGACATAGGAAAGGCTTATCCTGATTTGTTTGTTTGCTTGGTGGAATTTTAGGGGCAACATTCCTATAAGAGGGGAAGGATGTGACAACCCCAAATTTTGGGTTCTTTTGATGAGAAATGCAATTTCTCTTAATAAATATAGAGGAGAAAATAATGGTGTGATTTGATTTGGATTGATAAATTTCGTTAATGGTTGCTTAATGGGCTTTATTGGCTATTGATCCCAATTGAAAAGAAAAGAGAAATAAAAAAAGGAAAAGGATTTGATAAATAAAAGGGAAATATGAAAAATAGACATTTACAAGAGGATAAAGGAAAATAGATATTTCCTAATATGGGAATTCATGCCTTTACGATTTCTTGAGGTCCAAGGGATCCAAAATAATAAGATAATGGCAAAGGGAAAAGAAATAATAATTAATTTGGATTAATTAAAGATATGACTTGGGAGAGAAGGAAAAATTCTCATCCATTGGATTTTGTTCCCCAAATTTCGTAAATAACTAGATAATGTCATGACAAACTTTCCCTTAAAATTTGAGAAAAGGAGTTGTGGTTTGGGAGATATCAATTTCTCAATTTATCTCCAAAATAAGGCATGAATTTGGCAATAGGAAAATATGTTTCCTTTTGGTTGATCGCGTGGAACAAGGGCCATTGGATCTTGATCCAACGCCTAGCGCTCATCCGCTAAGTCCCATTGTGAATGGACTCTGTGGGTTATAGAGAGATCTTTCCCTCTTAGATTTCTCGCAATCCAGAGGATGTTCCATCTGGTTGTTGTTTCCTATGGACTCAGGAGAGGAAACCACAACGTTTAATCCCTACTTTATCGAGGTTTGTCTGTCAATTGGGGAAGTTCCCAATACTCATTTGTCTGTCTCCGACCCAATATATAGGGGAGGGTTTGTGAGGGCTCCAACGCGCAAAGAAACCAAACCATGACCTGCGGATAGTTGCAAGGAGCGATTACGTGCCTCCAATTGCCTAGTTTACCTTGACCTGCACCCCCATTCCCTTGTCTAGCCTCGCCGGAGTCTGACGAGTAGGAGGGCGTTGCGGCATGTTCTTGGTGAGCAATTGAGCCCGCAATTGAGTTTGACAGAGGGATGCGGAGCTCCCTGACCGATTGGCGTGCTCGAAGGCAGCCGAGAGCCCAGAGTCAACTCCCAAGTTGACCACCTGACCTGCTGTGCTCGACGCAAGGTTGAAGATGAAGACCCTGGTCTTTTTACTCTTTTGCCCATCCACACCCTCTTTGCAAGTAAGGGCATTTTCGTCCTTTGGTTTATGTTTAATCGATTAGGCGTGTGTGTTCCTGGTCACTGGATCCTGAGTGGACCAATAGACCATTGATCTAACGGTCCCTAGATTTCTATAAATTACTAATAAATCGATAAAAAGGATTTTCTTTGCAAAAAAATACAAGGAGTAAGTTAAAAATGGTTTGGAAGCCTAAATCAGTACCTTTTTGTAAAAGTGTATAATTTTTATGGAAAAAGTATTAATTTGTGGTTAGAAACCCTAGTTGTTGATAAAGGATGGATTTAATCTTGCAAAAGGTTGATTCGATCATTAATAACTTGTTTAATGATAAAAATGAATCTTGATCTGTTTTGAAGATGAAATTGCAAGAATTAGGGTTTTAAACCTAATATTGTGATTAATACCCTTAGAAACTCTAAGTGAGGGAAAAAGGGGAAGAAAAGATATAGTTAATCCAAAATTAGGGTTTTGTGGTCCAAACCTGATTTTAAGATCTTAATGAAAAATAAGATAAGATAATTAAGGTTTGATGGATATTTTGATAAAAGTACAGTAAAAGTGGTAAAAAGTAAGTGAAACCCTAATTATAGTCAAAACCCTAAAAGGGGGCTAGTAACCCTAGGGTACGATTAGGCCTATTAGACTTGGATACCATGATCCATGATAGAGAATATTGGATGTATATTTCACGACCAAATTGTGTGCTTTCTTTCTTGATTCTAGATTACTTGCTTGTTTGGATTAATTCTGCATTCAAGACAGCTTGACATGTATGTGGTTAATTATGGTTAATCACATTAGTTTCCCGAAGAGTTTCTTGGATGATTCATCGTATTGAATGAAACTTATCAGTTGAATGTTCATACTTGCAAACTATAAAGTCACTATGATTATCACAATTGTAAAATAAGTGTGTATTCTCGCACCTACATGCCACCCTGATGGATAATGCCAAAGGTTAGACCCAAGAGGGTAGACCAATGGGCACCATGAGTGGTGACCCCAGACACCAAGCTCGGGATTGAGAAGGTGGTCTTTAAAGAATGACTAATGGGCACCATGAAGGGTGACCCCTGGCACTAAGCTCGGGATTGAGAAGGTGGCCTTAAGTCATTGGCAAAAGAAATCGTAAGGTGGGTATGCCAGTGTCACAGATCTGTTCTTACCCTAATCCTAATCCCACTGTCCAAAAGGGCAGTGTTAAAGGGATTAGAGCACCCGTCCCTGAGTGGCCCGAAAATCACACACAAATAATATGCAAAAATGAAATAACATCCTTCTTTATTAAAATGAACCAAAATGTTTAGTACATAAGGCCTGTAGGCAACAGGAAAGAGAAAAAGATAAGAACTAGCCTACAACTACATCCCTTTACAATTAGCTCCCATGTAGAGTCCATATGTGATGTAGCAGTCTTTATTGCAGTGGATAAATGAGTAGATGAATCTAGTTCCTTGCATTACCTAAAATCGAGAAAATCAAGACACAATGTCAATGCAATTGCACGGTACGCTATAAAAAAACAAGTAAAGCAATTTATAAGAAAACTAGTATGCTTGGCAGGACTTATGTTTCAAAACATTATCGTACGATCTTCCAAAAACCAAAATATTATTCAACATGAATTTTATTACAAATTTCCCATTATGCTGTAATTCAAGAAGCATGCTTATATTAGTTTATGTGCCTCTACTACCCCCAACGTGATGGGGAGGTCACCAAGCTCCTTCTCACCATAGGAGATAGGAGATCAAAGTGGAAAATCCCACCTTCCAATAAGGGAATTTTGCTTATGATCAATATCAACATTATCAACTTTTCCAACATCATTATCAACATCAGTATACGGGCAGTCATAATGGGTATTGTGATTTAGGGTTTCATGTTTCTCAAAATATAATATAGAAGTAAAACGGAAGACTATTCATAGGGAATAATAGTTCATCCAAATAACTAGCCACGCATATTTCAAGAGATACCTAAAAGTTTCATCATTACAACCAAGGAGGAGTAGTATAATAGCGTACCTTTTTGAGTGCTAATCGAGTAAAGGTCCAAGAGTGAAAGGTCAAGGTCTCAAGTAGATCCTAGATTAAACAAGATATATATTTGAGGGTCAAGATCATATTATGCAAGAACCATGTATCCATGATTAGGGTTTTGCATTTCTATTACAAACCTAGGGTAGATCATCCATTATATCAATATTTCAACATTTAATCAAGCATCAAGCATATATCAAGAATGAATGATCCACTTGGGTGCTTTTTACGAATCATATTAGTTAACCCTAACTATATCATCAACATCCGAGTCATTAATCAAGTTTCTAGATCATAATGATAGGTTTGAGACTAAACATCAGAGTACGATTGCATGTTTGATCATGAACTAGATTAGGATCATAGATTCAAGAAAGTTGTACATTTTATGCTCAAGAGGGTTATTCAAAGGTATTTGCATCAAAATAGAGAACAGAGATATGAAATAGGTTCTGAAACCATTTTTATTAAATCGGGCTATTTTTTTGATAAAAATGGACTATACATTCGATATATTTGGAGCAAGGGATCTCAAGATAGCATTTTTGCAAGATTGAGCCATTTTCTGGAATTTTGGGAAGAGAAGGCAGAATTACCAAAAAACGGGGCCGTTAATCATTGGTCAACCGTTGACCAGCGAGGAAGATCAGTGGCAGGGATGGTTCATGCTCCTAGGCACGTGTTTGCAGAGAAGAAACATGAGAGGGGGTCGTGCGGAGAACTGTGACCGTCGATCTCACCCTGGACCAGCGTGGGATCCAATCCGATGGTTGTTGCTGGTCGTCCCAAGCAGAATAACCCGCCTACGAGTAGGGTTGCTCCGCGGTGGTGTGGCGTCTGGAGAAAAAGGGAGTGAGAGAGGGAGGGCTTGGCGTAGAGTGAGAGAGTGCCGCTCGAGTTCTTGGGGGCGGGCCGAACTCAGCTAGGGGTTTATATAGTGTAATGGTGCTAGGGTTAGGGCTACCAAGGGGGGTGGCACACCCTATGGAGGTGTCTTGATCTCTAGGCCTCCAAACACGATCTCACACTACCAAGTCATGCAGAAGATTTGAGAGAGGGTGAGGGATTCCCTGGTCGAGTCATTGGGTGCAACTGATCATGTTTTCTTGATCGGGTTAGGAACCAGGGTGGCTAGTCCATCGTGTACCTACCATACTAGGCGCAAGGTAGGGGATGACCCCAGCACCGTTGGATTGAGATCCAAGGCTGTTGGGTCGATCCACCTTGCCCAGCGGTGCCCAAAGCACGGGATGGGCCGGGCCCAGCAAGGAAAAAGGAAGAAAAAGGAAAAGAAAAACCAGGAAAAGGCTATTATCTTAGAAATATCGTATAAAATCATGGGAAGGTCCAAATGATCTCAAATTTGGACCATATCTTCAAAATGAAGTGTAGAATAATGTGTACACGTTTGGAGACCAAAAGATAAAGTTAACTAGTCAAACTCAAGTATTTGAACAAAGAGGTGTATTAAGCTAACTAAGGTGCCCAAGAGTGCATGAAATTCATAGAAAACAATAGAATTTGATTTTGGGTATCAATATTGATCAAGGAGTCAAATGAGATTATGAATGATCATTATAAAGGTTAAAATAAATTAAATAATAGAAAAGAGGAAAAACTCGCATTATCACATCCTCCCCTCCTTATAAGGTATTTTGCCCCCAAAATTCAAACTTCCTTGAAGAGGTCAGGAAAACGTTCCTCCGTGTCTGACTTCAACTCCCAAGTAGCATCATCACTCCCATGGTGCTTCCACAACACCTTAACCATATCGATTTTCTTATTTCTGAGTTCCTTGGTGCGAGTATTGAGTATCTTGACCGGAGTACCGGAGTTTCTTGGTACACAAGGTTGTCCTTTAATTCAATTGGTTCATGATTGAGGACATGGCTAGGGTCTTTGACATACCGCTTTAGGTTCGACACATGAAATACATTGTGCATCATGACATATTGTGGAGGTAGAGCCAACCTATAAGCACATTCCCTAATACGATCCAAAATTTCAAAAGGACCCACATATCTAGGGCTAAGTTTGCCCTTGTTCTTTGTAATGGCTCGAATTGGTCGAATCTTTAGGAAAACATGATCACCTACTAGGAACTGAGTGTCAGCCCTATGTGCATCAGCATAAGACTTGTGATGACCTTGTGCCCTTTTTAACCTTTGCTTGATTAGGTTGACGTTGTCAGAATAGAGTTGAAGTTCCTCATATTTTAGAATTCATCTTTCGCCTACTTCATCCTAGTAAAGTGGAGATCTACACGATCTTCCATACAGAGCTTCATAGGGAGGCATGCCTATACTGGATTGGTAGCTATTGTTGTAGTCAAACTCAACGAGAGGAAGGTAGTGGTCCCAAGAACCACCCCAATCGAGGACACATGATCTCAGCAAGTCTTCTAGAACTTGGATTGTCCTCTCAGATTGTCTGTCAGTTTTTGGGTGATAAGCGTTGCTGAAATTTAGTTGAGTTCCTAGTTCTTCCTGTACTTGTCGCCACAAGTGAGAAGTGAACTTTGCATCATGATCTGATACTATAGATATAGGAATTCCATGCAACCTAACTATCTCTCGAATGTAAAGTTCTGCTAACTCAGGAACCTTGATTGTTGTCTTGATTGGAATAAAATGGGTTGATTTAGTCAGACGATCAACTACAACCCAAATGGCATCACTCCCTTTCCTGGTCCTGGGTAGTCCCACCACGAAATCCATGGTGATGTTTTCCCATTTCCACTCAGGGATAGGTAGGGGTTGTAGAAGACCTCCTGGACGTTGGTGTTCAACCTTGATCTGTTGGCAGGTCAGACACTTGGAGATGAAAGTAGCAATGTCAGTCTTCATTTTCCTCTACTAGAAGTGCCTTTGCAGATCCTTGTACATCTTCTTCGATCTAGGATGCACAATATATTTTGACCCGTGAGCTTCTCGTAACACCATTTCTATCATGACTGAATCTTCTGGGACCCATATGCGCTGTTTGTATCGGATTCCACCATCCATGTCGACTGTCAGATGAGTTTGGGGCTTCTCTAATAGCTTAGTCATATCATCAAGGCTCTTGCTATTCTTTTGGGCTGACAAGATTTCGGACTGGAGGCCCAATTTTACATGGACACTGGCCAATCTAAGAACGTTGCCCATATGCCTTGGGGCCCAAGGTGACATGACTTCCATGTTCTTCCATTCAGAAGTAAAGACAACAACACATTTGTCCTGCTTCCTGCTGAGTGCATCGACCACCACATTTGCCTTACCAGGGTGGTAGGCAATGGTGAAATCATATTCTTTAAGGTACTCAAGCCAATGCCTCTATCTGAGATTGAGATCCTTCTGTGTCAAGATGTATTTCAGACTCTTATGGTCAGTGAGGATGTTGAAGGTGGCACCATACAAGTAGTGTCACCATATTTTCAAAGCATATATGATGGAGGCAAGCTCAAGGTCATGGGTTGGGTAGTTGACCTCATTTGGCTTCAATTGTCGAGAGGCATAAGCTACTACCTTTCTCTCTTGCATGAGAACACAACCCAGACTGAACCTTAATGTGTCAGTGAAGATGACAAACCCATCATTTCCCGAGGGAAGAGTCAAGACAGGTGCATCTGTCGGCTTTGTCTTTAGCTCTTGAAAACTGGACTCACACTCCTTTGACCAGATAAATTGTTCTCCTTTCCTAGTGAGCTTTGTGAGAGGCAAGGCAGTCCTGCTAAAGTTCTGAATAAAACGTCGATAATAGCCAACAAGACCCAGAAAATTGCAAATCCCTGACACATTCTTTGGGGCTTGCCACTCAAGAACAGCCGAGACTTTGGCAAGGTCAATAGAAATTTTCCCACCAAAAATTATGTGGCCCAAGAACATGACTTCAGAAATCCAAAATTCACATTTCGACAGTTTTGCATAGAATTTCTGCAATTACAGGATGTCAAGAACTTTGCGAAGGTGAGTACGGTGTGATTCAGCATCAGTCAAATATATCAATATGTCATCAATGAAGACCACTACAAACTCATCGAGGAAAGGTTGGAAGACACTATTCATCAAGTTCATAAACACACCAGGGGCATTAGTCAACCCAAAAGGCATGACAAGGAATTCATAATGCCTGTATTGGGTTCAAAAGGTTGTTTTAGGGATGTCTCATCCTTAACTTTGAGTTGCTGGTAACCAGAACAGAGATCAATTTTTGAAAAGACATGGGTAGAACGGAGTTGATCGAAAAGGTCATCAATTCTGGGCAGCGAATACTTGTTTTTCACAGTAGCTTGATTGATTAGACGATAGTCAATACACATGTGAAGGGAACCATCCTTTTTCTAGACAAATAAAATGGGGGCTCCCCAAGGAGAGGTACTAGGGCAGATGAAACCCTTGTCAAGCAATTCCTGCAACTACTTTCTCAGTCAATTCAGCAGGAGCCATCCGATAGGGTGCCTGAGAAATAGGTGTGGTACCAGGTGCTAAATCAATAGAAAAATCGACATCACGATCTGGTGGTAGCCCAGGGAGCTCCTCATGAAAGACACTCTGGTACTCTCGCACTATATCAATGTTTTCTAGGGCACTCGTATCAGGGTTGACCATGGTTACAATTTCTAGGTATGCTTTGCACCCTTTAGTTATCAAGTTTTGGGCTTTAATCAGAGAGATGACAACGTTTTGATTTCGATCTTTCCTTCCAGGGATTACAAGAACAGGGAGGTTGGGTTTGGAAATAATGACTTTCTTGGCACGACAGTCGATTAGGGCATGATTTTTATGGAGCCAATCCATCCCTAAAATAAGGTCAAAGTCTTCCATGTCTAAGGTTATGAAATATGACTCAAAATCGTCCAACATAAGATAGAGGGACTTTCTCGACAATATAGTAGGAGACTTTCATCTTCCCACTTGGGGTAGTTACATCAAGTACGTACCCTAAGTCCCTTGTTTCAAGATTCAACATAGAGGCAAGATTCTTAGATATGAAAGTGTTTGTTGACCCAGAGTCAAAAAGAGTAACAACAAAATGGTCGGAGATTTGCATCATTCCTATGTATACATATATTTTGTGTAAGGACTATGTACAAGATAATCACGATATAAAGTTCTGGAAATAATCTTGAATTTAAAAGGTACCTTCCATGAGTTTGTTTTCATTGGCCTTCGCCTCATCTACATTCACAGCAAAGACATGAGCCTGTCTATGTTCACCTTGCCTGGCCCATGTTGGAGGAGGGTGGGGGCAGCTGTCTCTGAAGTGACCCTCCTATTTGCAATAATGGCAAACTAGGGACGGATACTTGCACTGGCCAGGGTGGAAGTTACCACAGTTACGAAAACGAGGAATATTGGCGTTCCGGCCTGGATCCCTATTTTGGTCGTGATTCTGGTTTTGTGCAGGACCACAGTTGTAATTCTAGTTCTGGCCTTGGGCAGGAGGATTCCTCTGGTTCTTCTGTCGGTTCTTGTTCTTATTGCCACCAATATGGGGTTTTCCCTTATGTTCAGGTTTTGTAGGTACAACTTCAGTCAGGCCTAGATAGGAAAGGGTAGGTAATGGTTTCCTGTGTCCCATCCCCAGGGTTCTCTCCATGGACAAGGCATGGTCATAGGCATCTTTAAAAGTGGTGGGTTTGGATGAGGATACAAAAGCTTTTAGGGTAAGGAAAAGCCCATCAATGTAGCAATCCAGTTTTTGTTCTTCGGTAAGGTTGGTGACATGCCTCTCCAGTAGGTGGAACTGTCGACTGTATTTAGCCACTGTGTTAGTTCCTTGGGTAATGGTGAGGAATTGTTTTTGTTTCTCCTTTCTCTCAGATGTGGGTTGGAAACGGTTGGTGAAAATGGGTTTGAAGGCTTCCCAGTTGATAGGGATGACCTGCTGTGACCGGATATAATTCTCCCACCACAGTTTGGCCGCTCCCTTCAACTAGTAGGTGGAAAAACCAACCTTGTCTTGTGCAGGGCACCTCAAAACCCTAAAAGTGTTTTCCATGGACACTAACCAGGCATCAGCCTTGTCTAGGACATCATCTTTGTCTTCCCCATAGAAGGCTTCAGGGCTGAGTTTTAGAAAATCCTGGATAGTGATGGGTTTTGGGTTATGGGTTGGCACAAGGGATGCAGTACAGACAACTAGGTCATGGAGGGCATCCATAATGGCCTTTTATTTTAGTTCCCAATCCCCCATATTGTTGGTCTTATTGGCAGAACCGAAATCTTCATCATCATCCATGCGTGGCTTCTTCCCCTTGTCTTTAGTACCAGAGGTCCCTTCACCATCCCTGTTGTTCTTGGTTTTTGGGGCCATCTGCAAGAGTTCAACTAATATAAGTTTTTTTGTTTATGACTTTCAAAGCAAAGATATGACAGATCATGGAAATATTGTAACATGTTTTCTCAATTTATTTTCGGATTTAGTTGTTCCCATCCTTAATTTACCCAAAATAGAGAGAGTATATAGATCAAGTCATTACACCTTAAGGAGAATGAGAAGATGAGGAGTCATCCTATTTCCTTCTAATAGGTGGCTTGGGAAATCCTTAAAGAAGAGACATGATGCTAGAAGACTCTCTAGGGTTATAGGAAGTCCTTCCATACATTTCTGGATCAACTAAGGCCAGGTGGAGCAGGAGAAACCTCAACCACCGTGAAGATGGATAGGAGGAATTATGCCAAAACCCCCTTTGTGCTCTTTCTAGACACCTCAGTTTTCACCATAGTGAATTTTACGGCTTCCTTGGTTCAGCGATTAAGAACATCATTTCACTAATGCATATGAAGTGTGGTATGGCTCTGATACCAACTGTCACGGATCCGTTCTTACCCTAATCCCAATCCCACTATCTAAAAGGGAAGTGTTAAAGGGATTAGAGCACTCGTCCCTGAGTGGCTCGAAAATCACACACAGATAATATGCAAAAATGAAATAACATCCTTCTTTATTAAAATGAACCAAAATGTTTAGTACATAAGGCCCGTAGGCAACAGGAAAGAGAAAAAGATAAGAACTAGCCTACAACTACATCCCTTTACAATTAGCTCCCATGTAGAGTCCATCAGTGATGTAGCAGTCTTTATTGGAGTGGATAAATTAGTAGATGAATCTGGTTCCTTGTATTACCTAAAATCGAGAAAATCAAGACACAATGTCAATGCAATTGCATGGTACGCTATAAAAAAACAAGTAAAGCAATTTATAAGAAAACTAGTATGCTTGGCAGGACTTATGTTTCAAAACATTATCGTACGATCTTCCAAAAACCAAAATATTATTCAACACGAATTTTATTATGAACTTCCCATTATGTTGTAATTCCAGAAGCATGCTTATATTAGTTTATGTGATTCTACTACCCCCAACGCGATGGGGAGGTCACCAAGCTCCTTCTCACCATAGGAGATAGGAGATCAAAGTGCAAAATCCCACCTTCCAAAAAGGGAATTTTACTTATGATCAATATGAACATTATCAACTTTTCCAACATCATTATTAACATCAGTATACGAGCAGTCATAATGGGTATTGTGATTTAGGGTTTCATGTTTCTCAAAATATAATATAGAAGAAAAACAGAAGACTATTCATAGGGAACAACAGTTCATCCAAATAACTAGCCAAGCATATTTCAAGAGATACCTAAAAGTATCATCATTACAACCAAGGAGGAGTAGTATACTAGCATACCTTTTTGAGTGATAATCGAATAAAGGTCCAAGAGTGAAAGGTCAAGGTCTCAAGTAGATCCTAGATTAAACAAGATATAGATTTGAGGGTCAAGATCATATTATGCAAGAACCATGTATGCAAGATTAGGGTTTTTCATTCCTATTACAACCCTAGGGTAGTTCATCCATTATATCAATATTTCAACATTTAGTCAAGCATCAAGCATATATCAAGAATGAATGATCCACTTGTGTGCTTTTTAGGAATCATATTAGTTAACCCTAACTATATCATCAACATCCGAGTCATTAATCAAGTTTCTAGATCATAATGATAGGTCTGAGACTAAACATCAGAGTATGATTGCATGTTTGACCATGAACTAGATTAGGATCATAGATTCAAGAAAGTTGTTCATTTTATGCTCAAGAGGGTTATTCAAAGATATTTGCATAAAAATAGAGAATAGAGATACAAAACAGGTTCTGAAACCATTTTTATTAAATCAGGCTAATTGTTCTGATAAAAATGGACTATACATTCGATATATTTGGAGCTAGGGATCTCAAGATAGCATTTTTGCAAGATTGAGCCATTTTCTGGAATTTTGGGCAGAGAGGGCAGAATTACCAAAAAACGGTGTCGTTGATCGTTGGTCAACCATTGACCCGCGAGGAAGATCAGCAGCAGGGAGGATCCATGCTCCCAGAAACGTGTTCGTAGAGAAGAAACAGGAGAGGGGGCTCGTGCGGGGATCTGTGACCGTCGATCTCACCCTAGAAAAACGTGGGATCCAATCTGATGGTTGGTGCTGGTCGTCCCAAGTAGAAGAACTCGCCCGCGAGCAGGGTTGCTCTGTGGCGGTGCGGCGGCTAAAGAAAAAGGGAGTGAGAGAGGGAGGGCTCGGCATAGAGTGAGAGAGTGTTGCTCGAGTTCGTGGGGGTGGGTCGAACTCAGCTAGGGGTTTATATAGTGTAATGGTGCTAGGGTTAGGGCTACCAAGGGGGGCGATGCACCCTATGGAGGTGGCTTGATCTCTAGGCCTCCAAACATGATCTCACACTACCAAGTCATGCGGAAGGTTTGAGAGAGGGTGAGGGATTCTCTAGTCGAGTCATTGGATGCAACCGATCAGGTTTGCTTGATCGGGTTAGGAACCAGGGTGGCTAGTCCACCGTGTACCTGCCATATTAGGCGCAAGGTAGGGGATGACCCCAGCACTGTTGGATTGAGATCCAAGGCTGATGGGTCAATCCGCCTTGCCCAGCGGTGCCCAAAGCACAGAATGGGTCGGGCCCAGCAAGGAAAAAGGAAGAAAAAGGCAAAGAAAAACTAGGAAAAGGCCAAAATCTTAGAAAAATCGTATAAAATCATGGGAAGGTCCAAATGATATCTTCAACATGAAGTGTAGAATAATGTGTATAAGTTTGGAGACCAAAAGATAAAGTTAACTAGTCAAACTCAAGTATTTGAACAAAGAGGTGTATTAAGCTAATTAAGGTGCCCAAGAGTGCATGAAATTCATAGAAAACAATAGAATTTGATTTTGGGTATCAATATTGATCAAGGAGTCAAATGAGATTATGAATGATCATTATAAAGGTGAAAATAAATTCAATAATAAAAAAGAGGAAAAACTCACATTGTCACAGTCAGGGTTAGGGCAAAAGCGGTGGAGAATGTCATACTGAAAAAATGTAAATTGGCTTGTTAATTAACTTGATTGTGATAATTAGATTGTTAGCCATATTTGTGAAATTTTGGTAGTCCCTACATACCTGCATATTCTTGTATGATGATCACATTTTTGTTTGTTGGTGTTTTAGGTATAACCCTCAAAAGAACAAATAGTAAAGTGACACATTGTGAAAATAAGAAATAAAGTGCAAGGAGGATTAGATAGAATAATTCAAGATGTGGATAGTTAGATTTCTAAAGTTTTTAAAAGGTATGCAAAGTTTTATTTTAATACCAGATTTCAGTTTAGATAGTAGAATTTCATAATTATCATTGATTATTTGTCAAACCTTTGATCTTGTTAATTGTCATAATGGGTCTGACCTCTTGGTCTCCCTTAATTGGGGGTTACAGAGAGGGGGGATGTTACAAGTTTGGTGAACATTTATTCATTATTTGTACTAATAAAAGGGTTTATGCACAAATACCTCAGTGAAAGTCTATAAAAGGACCTTATTGAGGTGTTTAAACCTTAATATAACTTCCTTATGCATTTTGAAATCATAAAATGAGCCTAAGTTTAGAATTTGGTTCAATTTGGATGTTGTATGTGCAAGTTATGCAATTTTAGGTACATTATGGACTTATATGCAATTTACCCAATTGGGAGGTTTTCTTTGCAACTTATCACATGCATTATAATCCTTAGATATTCCATTACCATTCTCAAGATTTTGAACCATGGGGAACCTAGTTGCACCTTGGTTTGAAGGTGTTTCTCTCCAAGGACATTTTAGGGATTACCCTCTTTATAAATGAGCTTATCTTTAAAAGTTATCAACCAATGGGGTTATTTCTTTGTTTGGAGGATGATGGGGATGGCCTATAAATCTACATGGGCTTTTAGGATTGACATTTGATATATAAGAAGTCTCTATGAGATGTCCTCTTGCATGGCCATGAAGCCCTAGGCTAAGGACACATGGAAAGTCTCAAAGACACCTCATGCTTGCCCCCTTCTTTATAAAGACATGTCTACCCCTTCCCACCTCCCAATTCAAAAAACTTGCTTTCCTTTTCTTTACCCTAGCTTAGATCATTGTTTCTACTCTATTTGGCCATGAAGGTGTTGTCTCAAGATAAAAGAGAGTGCTTACCTTGGTGAAGAAGGCTCCTAGGGTTCCAAAATTGCAATATGTAGGATTTCTAAAGTTCCTTCTTTATGATTTTGACCAAAATTAGTAAGTTTCTATAACGACCCCGCCTCCCAGTAACCCCCAATTAAGGGATACCAAGAGGTCACAGTCGTTATCCCAATTAACATGATCAAAGGTTCGACAAATAATCAGTAATAATTATGAAATTCTACCAAATATACGGAAAGTTGGTATAAAATAAAACGTTTCATACCTTTTAAAAACTTTGGATATGTACTTCTATCCACATCTTGAATCTATTTTATCTAATCCTCCTCACACTTTATTTCTTATTTTCATAATGTGTCACTTTATTATTTTTTTCTTTTCAGGGTTGTACCTAAAACGCCGACAAACAAAATGTCAGTCAGCATAAATGAATATGTCAGTATGTGGGGAAACCAAAATTTCACAAATATGGATACAAATATAAATATCACAATCAAGTTAATTAACAAGACAATTTATGCTTTCATTGTGACATTCTCCATCACATTTGCCCTAACCCAGGAATACCCTCTTTAGGGTTTCTCTTTTGCCATTTACTTAAGGCCACCTTCTCAATCCCGAGCTTGGTGCCTGGGGTCACCTCTCATGGTGCCCATTAGTCATGCAACAAAGACCACCTTCTCAATCTCGAGCTTGGTGTCTGGGGTCACCAGTCATGGTACCCATGGGTCTTCCCTCCTGGGCTTGACCTTTTTGCATCATCCATCAGGGTGGCATGTAGGTGCGAGAATACATACTTATATTATAATTGTGATAATCATAGTGTCTTTATGATTTGCAAGCATGAACATCCAAACTGATAGGTTGCATTCAATGCAATTAAGCATCCGGAAAACCTTCGGGAAACTAATGTGATTAACCATAATTAACAACATACCTAATCCAGAGCAACTTGATGTCTAAGCAATAATGATAAAGAACAATCAAACAAGCAATCAAAAATATCCTGAAATCAATGCAAGACATCCAAGTGTTATAGTCTATCCAAAACATTCTCAAGATAGACTTGGATTCAACCTTAGGCTTTCTAGGCCACTTTAGGGTTTTATTAAGGTTTTAGCCTCCATAATGCATTTATTACTTTTAACACTCTCTTATTTCTCAAACCCTAACTTCAACATCATAAGCATACTTAAAAGTCAATTAAGTCTATTATTCCCCTTTTACACTAAAACTACCATCTTTATCCTTTTAAGTCATGTCAAGATCAGTAGACCCAAATATCATCTTTGGGTTCTTTCGAATTGACAACTCGCATTTCATTATGGTGTAATTCACATATGAACTCCATTTATCACTAATATTACATTATTCCACTAGAAAACCCTAATTACCAAATTAAGGGTATTTATACACAATTAGAAACTTTTATACTCAAAATAGCTTAGAACCATCATATCACATCTTTATACATGAATTTGACCAATTAAAGTCATTAAGAAACATAATTACTAACATTAGGGTTTCAAGGCCCATTATAGCTTATTTATGTACATGGAACCCTAAATTAATCAAATTATGCATAAAGTTCATCCTTTTAGATATAATGCATATTTTTATAATCAACATGTTAATATCAACTTTAATCATCCATATAACCCTTCTCAACACATTAATCATCTTAAATTAGGGTTTCTTAATCATTAATGCACTAAAGTTGATAACTTCCACTACTTTTCGAATTTCAAGAGGAAGTATCCTCTTAGTCTAATTTTAGTGGATTCCTCACATTTTTATGAGCAAAATACATATATTATATGTACCATTCCGATCTACTAATAATTAGATATGAATTTTACAAAATTTACTTGGACCAATATGAGGCCACCACGTCAGCAAGCCACTCTAAAAGAATAGAGCGTCAGGTCAGGGTGAATATCACTTCTGCCCCTCTCCTTCTGGCCTAAAGCCACACACACCGTGAGGGTTTGGTCATTTATGTGCTTTCTTCTTCAAACTCATGACAGAACCCCCCCCCCAGCCTAGCGCAAGCCCACGGTTAACTCCGTCGTTGACCCTACGATCTGCTACTCCTAGGAGCATGGCGAGGGCATCCCCACCTATGTCTCTTCTCCCTGAACTCGAAGCCTGCCTCTGTTTATCTATTACTTGCCTAAATTTCTCGGATGGTAGAGATCTTCTCCAGTGAGAAGGGTGGCCTGGTCAGGGTACAAGTTAGGAGATTTTCCACAATTTGTTGCTCCCTTCAACTCGCCTCATCAGCGCGGACTCACTGAGGTGCTCTAGGGCTATGCACATGGTGTGTAGCCCCCCCTATATATCGGTCCTCTTATGGCCACTAGAAGCCCTAAATTGTGCAAAATGCCTAGAGGCAACGAAACACAGGGGAACTAGGGGTAGATCAACATGGATTGATCACCCAAATTCTTTGGAAAGGTTTCTGAGTTTGTCTATGCATTGAATCATGAGAAAATCCCCTTGGAAAACTTTGCTAACTTGCTTAGATGGCCTGAGGTGGGTGACGATGCAGACGTCATCGGATCTTAGATCAACGGCTGTCATGCCACGTGCATTAGCAAATAACAATCCCACTAGAAATCAAAATTGTGACTTTTCATGCTTTCCTCTACACTTTATGGATTTTTTTTAAATCCATATCTCCCAAACCACTCATACAATTAATCCCAAATTTTGAGGGAAACTTAATAATGACTTAATCTACCTCTTTTGCCAAATTTGGGCTCATTATCTAAAAGAAAGCGTGCCTTTTCTTTAGGAGCAAGATATTACTCAATTAGGCTTATTTCTCAAATATTTTCTCTTTCTTTACTTATTATCTTGCAACTTGGACTCCTTGGAACCCAATAAATCCTAATATTTCGAAATCCTTTTTGAAGGATTCTTATTATCCTTCTAGATGCATCCACATCCTTTATTTCTCATTATCTTACTTATTTCTTTATTAAGATATTTCTTTTCAAGGATTTCTCTTTATCTTTCATTTCCTTTTTCCTCTTTTCATATTTCTTTTATTAGAAATCACATAGAAATGCAATTTATATAATTGTGGCCATTAATTCCACTTTCTATATATTTCTATGTATTTCTCATAATTACTTTGCTTAATATCCATTATCTTGTATATTTACCTTTTATTTGGACTTTTCTTCTTTTCTTCTCTTTTATATCCATTATTGGATTAATCTAATAATAGAAATTACGAAATTCCTATCAAAAGGGAGATTTGCAAAGAAATCCATCTTTTGAATCAAAGAATACCACCTTTTTCAATTAAGTCCATATTCACAAAATCTTTACAATTCAATTATGAAAACATATGCAAAATTGAGGTTGTAACATCCTTCCCCTCTTATAGGAATTTTGCCCTCAAAATTCCCTCAAACAAACAGGATAAGACTTCCTCATGTCCATCATGGCTCCCATGTGGTTTTACCCTCTCCATGGTGCCTCTCAAGAACCTTCATCATCTCATATTCTTGCATCTGAGTTCTTTCTCACCTTGGTACCTTGTACCCTCATAGGTGACTTAGGAGATTTCAACTTCTCACAATGCTAACTGGGTTCATGGCTCAACACATGGCTTGGGTACCTCACACAGTGCTCTAGATCGGACTCATGGAACACATCACGTTATCCTTAGGGGTAAGACTAAACATAACCATCTCCACCAATCCATCTCAAAAGGACTCATATATCGGGGACTCAGCTTTCTAAGCTATAGCTTAGAGGGGTCAGATTTTCACATCGCATATTCTCCGACAGTGAATTGCATGTCAGTTTGCTTTGCATCAGCTCATGACTCATGTCGCCCCTGGGCTTCCTCAGCCATCTCGTGATCAAAGAGACTTCATATGCACACATTGTGGCCCTTTTCTAGCCTTCACGAGGTCCCTTCACCAACATTATCTTAATGAAGTGGTGACTGACACAACCTCCCTCATAGAGCTTCTTTACATCCCGATACTGGCTATGGTGGTTATCATCACATCTCTCATTGGGCAAAAACCGCACTCCATGTATCACCTTGAATGAGCACACATGCTCTCATCAGACCCTCTTGTCTAGATCATACTAACCATTAGTTAGGGGTGATAATTTGTACTCACATTGAGTTCTTCATGTATCTACTTCCACCTTATGGAAGTGAATCTTTAGGTCATATTCAAGAACTTTTGAACTTGCATCCTAGTGTAGTTGAACCATCTCTCTTACTTGTAGTTCAACTAGATCTGTCTCTTGATAGTACTCTCTCTTTCTCTTAGATTATGCCATCTAGGTAAGGTGATCTACCATAACCCATATTGCATCCTGATCTTCCTCGGTCCATGGGAGACTTACCACAACATCCATAGTGATGAACTACCATTCCGGCCCCCTCAGGGACTCTTTATCCTCTATATCAACTCATTGGGTTACTAGTGTTTGTCCTTCACCTCCTGGTATGCATGGAGACAAGCCACATGCAACTTCATCTAAGGCATCCAAAGTACTACTGAAACTTACCATCTTAGTAATACCATGGTGTAAGGTGACTTAAATTCATGATCTCCTGTATGTCATGATTCCTCAAGATTGATTCCTTGGAAACCCTAAATCACTCTAGTCGGGGTTTCATCACCTTGTTTTCTCGAGAAGTGCATCTGAGTTTCTATAACCATCCTTTTATCGCATCAAGGCCTAGGCTGGCTAACCAAACAACCACCAACTTGATCAACATATCTCATTACACCTGAGTGTTAGCCAAACATATCTCCTCTTTCAAACTGAGGGCTAACCTAACAACCTCTTCTGGCCTCTAGCTAAACTAGGCAGTTGCATCTCAATCAGAGCATCCATTACCACCTCACATCCTTATGTATTAGGTAATGTTGAAGACATACACCTCCATGGACTCCACTTATCATCTCATCTCAAACTCTAAGTCTATGTTCATCAAGAAAACTCATAGCTCATCCTCTTAGTTTTTAATCTCAACCTTGTATAGCTTGGAAATTCCACATAGCTCATGATAAAAACATCCTCATAAGATGACTACCTTAGTTCTCTTAGTGTTTTTACAACATCGACACATCTTACAATCCATAAGGGTATGTTATTATCTCCATCCTCATGCATCATAGAAACGTTTCCACTCTCATTATCTTTATCCATGGTGTATGGTATGCATAATGTCCTATCTCTCACTCCCATAACAAGAGGAAATAAGCATTTGGCGGCCTTCCAAACACACCGTTCTTCCTGTTCCAAGTGTAGAGATGGTACATCCCACATTGCCAGTACACCTTCAAATCTAAGTTGAAATGTGCAACATATGTCTCTACATCACAATCAACTTGATATCAAAGTTACTTCCATGGAAAACTGGTCTCGAACCCACTTGGGTCCACACACAATCCTTGGTCATCTCCTCTAGGTCTGTAGGGTGCCAACACTTTTGGGGTCATCCCTCTTCCCTTATGCATCCAGAGAGTGCCCTCCTCATCTGCCTTTTGGGTCCCATGAGTTCATGAAGGTAATCAATCTCCTAACCCGTGACCCTTAGACAATGATAGTTGTTACCTCCTGACCCTATGGTCATGTGCAACTAGGGAATTAGGAAACTCCTACCTCCATTAGTCTTATCCCTACCTGACCCTAGGATAGACTTAGGATTCTAACATAGTACATATCCAACTTGAAACCTTACCCAGGTCTCCATCATCTCTCTCGGCATTTGTGGTCTGACTTACGTCCTTTCATAGGGGTCATGGCGACCTATCTACCTCATTCAGGCCCCATACCATTTACCTCCATGGTAACACATCCACATGCACTCAGAGATGATCATCTATGGGTCTACAGGTTCACTCTTATACTATGTAGTCTCCCCTTAGCTTCTCAAGATTCTATGAGACCTCTTTAGGTTACCTCAAAACCAACAAAAACAGGTATACACCCTACAAAAGGGTCCCTCTCCCAGGATGGTAGGAAACTACATCTTGATAGGAACAAAGGTCACAAATGTCACTACGTCTCAGGTTTATATCCACATGAGCATGCTTAACCCTGTCAAGATACTAGGGCACGTAGCTAGTAAGCAGACCACCTACTAAACCATGCCAAGTCTTCATGTTAATACCTACTTATTTCTATTCCTTCACATTGGACCATCATCATACCTTCCCATGTGACCAACTTATAGGTGAGGGGTTCATCAAACATACACCTTAACCAAGGGGTTTGCTTTTCCTCCAAACATGAGGGGTGCCATGCTCAAATATATGGAAACTCAAATCTTGTCATGAGCATCAGGTACACCAAGCACTACTACTTCCCCTCTTAGGTCTAGGAACCCTAGGTTTACCTTTCTAACGTCCAACTACATGCTCAACCTAGTAACCAAGTACCAAGCATGTACAAGGTATGACATGCACTTCCTATTATCATTCCACTTGAACAACACCTCATAGTCAAGTCCTCCTTAAGGATAACCAACTAGGTATAAGGCCTCACAACTTATTACTATACCTTTCCAGGCTCTAAGGAACTCTTCTTCCTAACCCTAAAAGGTAAACACCTATACCATAGGCACATAGGTACCAACAACCTTATCCTCTCTCTAGGGTTTGGTTCTTGTTACAACCCCAACTTTGCATGTGTTTTCATAATTGAAATATAATGATTTAGTGAATTTGGACTTAATTGAAAAGGTTGTACGCTTTGCTTAAAATAAGGGATTTCTTTGCAAATCTCCCTTACATTAGGAATTTCGTGGTTCCTATTATTATATTATTTCAATGATGGATATAAAAGAGAAGAAAAGAAGAAAAGTCCAAATAATGGAAAAAGATACATGATAATGGTTATTAAGCAAACGTATTTATGAGAAATACTTGGAAATATCTAGAAAGTAGCATTAATGGCCACAATTGAGTAAAATTCGTTTACATATGATTTCTAAATAAAAGAAATATGAAAAGAGGAAAAAGGAGATGAAAGATAATGAGAAACCCTTGTAAAAGAATATCTTAATAAAGAAATAAGTAAGATAATGACAAATGAAGGATATAGATGCATCAAGAAGGATAATGAGTATCCACTAAAAAGGATTTCCAAATATTAGAGTTTCTTGGGGTCCAAGGAGCCCCAATGGAGAAAAACAAAGAGAAAATACCAATAATACAAAGTAAGAGGATAATGTGATACATAATTAATGAATTTCGTGGTATTGTTAAAAATAGGAGGTAGTTTCTACTAAAAGGAAATACAAATTTGTGCCAATGGATTAAAAAGTCAATCATAAAGAGAATAAGAGAGAGGATTTTCGAATTCCTAAATATCCAAAGAATATAATTTATCAAGGAGATAAATAGGAGAGAGAACATTGCTTCTCAATGAACAAATAGGATTCCTATTGGGAAAAGGCTTTGTTTCTTTGTGGGAAAGCATGTTGGGGACTGACTAACCTCCTCTTTAAAAGGTTAGAGCCCATGGATAAGCCCAAGGAGAGTTCAACACATCTCTCTTCTTCTTCTTCATTCAACCCTAACCAAGAGAAGTGGAGTTGTCCCTGGAGCAATGGGAGTGGTGGAGTCATCATGATGGAGGTCTGAGATTCCCTCGACGACCTGGGGAGGAATGGAAATCATCCCCGCACCTCTCATCCTTGTGCAACAGCTGTAGAATGGCTACAAAGGTTGGCTGCTTGAGCAGACTGGCGAGCTTGACTCTGGCCACCCCGGCCACAGTTGGGGGCCTCCGTAGGTGCGGCGGAGGGCGTAAGAGGCAATGGGGCCTTCGCAGGTGCCGAGGAGCCATGGATGGAGGGAGGAAACTCTCCCTCACGCCACGACAATAGGAAGTGCTAGGGTTGCACGAGGAGGAAGAAGCTCAGGTGGCGTTGGACCGATTTGCCCCTCCGCTGTCTGAAGAAACAATTAACTTAAACAAGGGTAAAATAATCAATATGTTATGTTTCCAAATCAGCATGTTTCATGGGTATGTGATGGAGCTTCCACTCACGTGGAATTGCATGTACCACTAAAAATCCTAAAGATGATAATTCTTTAAGTTTAGCCTTGCTTATACTAGATCAAGAACTCCACCCACGTATGCTAACATATGTCGAAGTCTTATCGTACTATAGTTAAGGGTCGAATCCTCGAGACAACGGTCTTGTTGGGAGCAACAAGATGAAAAATGTTAAAACTTCACTTAATCTCTTAACAGCTAGTGCTTAGATCAAAAGGTTGGTTTGGTTGTTTTAAACTAAGAGCAAGTAAAGTAAAGCAAGTAAATTAAAGGATGTTAAACAATGATAAGAAGTCACTAGGGTGTGATTGGTTTTCACCTCCACTACACATGGATCAAGACATGCAAAATAAAACATAACCTGTAACAAGAGTATAGTCAGTTAGTATCTTTGTAGACTTAGTTTCCTTTCGGAGAACTAACTATGAGAAGTGCGGGAATGTTGCAAAGTCAGCCATCCCCGAACGAATGGTCAACTACTTTGCATAATTCCCTTCGCAAAGGATGTTCCTCGACTCATCAAGGTTGTACTTTCATACATCAACTGATTCCATTTCATAGTATTAAAGTACAACGACGGAAGTGAGTTTACTCCACTTCTTGAGATACACTCCTAGATACCGAAACAGATGCATGGTGGATACATGCACCAAGAACCAACATTCAAATGAGTTTCGAATCTAGTAGTACAAACATAGACAATTCATACTAAAAGATAATAGATAACAAAAGTTGGTGATCAAGCAACGAGCATTCATTAAACGTTTGATGTTGAACTGAAAAGATAGCATCTCTATATTGCAAACTATGGATTACATTACATGAAATGAAAACACGGGTAGCGGGGCTACTCCCCGCACCCTAGTGAAAAGGGACTACTCGCTCATGACAAGGACAAAGAAGGAGGTGAGAAGAGAGAGAGAGAGAATGTCATCCCCATGAGGGAGAGAGGAAAGTCAACCCCTTTGGTGAGAGAGAGAAGGACGATCTTCACACTTCACAGGTTGCTCAATGATGAGGACTCCTCTTCCCACATTCTTTGGTGATGAGAGAGAGAGTAGCTTTGGAACAGAGTGTGGATCTCAGACCAGCAGTCTTTAGGCAGAGGATGGAAGTTAGATTAGCTTTGGAGTGATAGAGGCAGCCTCTGGTCGTCTGAAACTTCCCTCCCTTTTGGGAGGACCCCTTGGGTCTTATTTGTAGGCCTTAAGTGAAGTCCAAATGGTTTGGTAATTTTGGGTCCAAACAGTCTTGGAAATCGTTTGGACTCTGAAACCGTTTGGACCCCGAGACCGTTTGGACTCCGAGACCGTTTGGACCCCGAGACTGTTTGGACTCCGAGACCATTTGGACTCCATGCGGTCTTGAGATCGTATGACTCCATGCGGTCTTGAGATCATATGACTCCATGCAGTCTTGAGATAGTATGACTCCATGCGGTCTTGAGACCGGTTGGCTTCATGCGGTCTTGAGACCGGTTGGCTTCATGAGGTCTTGAGACCGGATGGCTTCATGCGGTCTTGAGACCAGTTGGCTTCATGTGGTCTTGAGACTGTTTAAGTCTTTTGTGATTTTTTTTGTGTCTTTTTCTGTAAGTAAAAGGAGAAAAGTTATTCTAACAGTATGTTTGCAATAAAAAAGAAAATAGTTATAGATTTTGTCTACTTTATCTGAGAAAGAATGTGGGAAACCGAAGAATATTACTAAGATAACATCACAAAATTGGATGTTATCACCCCCTAACTTAGAGTCTAGCTTGTCCTCAAGTTAGATAGAGCTGAGGCATGTAATGGCGAGGCGATTTTATTCAGTTAAGATTTCCATACTCTTGCTTCAATTCTAAACCTGAGATCTCCTAAGGTTGTGTCAGAGCTTTTTACCTTAACTCTTTCAGGTATTGAGAGTTTCTTGGATCTCAGATTTCTTCCATATCTTAGCCCGCATTGGGAGCACTTTTTATTCGGTGCATGTCATTGACTCTAATCAGTTTTATACTCCTCTGAGAATCCTACCGGAAACTAGAGTGGGTACACGGGTTGGCTAAAGGCTTAGTGTGCAAATCCCCCTTCAAGTGGGGGAGGGGTTGTCTATGATTTTAGGATCTCACTACCAGGCATGATACATCTTCCTTTTTGAAGGCAACTGAATGTACTAGTCGGGCGAGTCCTTTATCAGCCTTTCATATATTTAGATACCTTAGGGTTTCACTACCGGGCATGACACATCTGCCTTCTTGAGGGCAGCTGAATGTACCGGCCGGGCGAGACCTTTGTTGGTTATTCATATAGATCCTTATTTATGGCACAACTCTCATGGTTTTATTCAACACTCTAGCTTTTATTCGTAAACTCACAGGCTTGGGATTTGGATATTTAAGGATATTGATTTTTGGACGGCCAAGCCTCTTTTATTTGGAGAGAAGAAAATTGTTCTTAGAGTTGTTCGACATGCACTTATTTGGTTCCTCTAGTGGTCCACTTGCAAGGCTTCATGATTTGGGTGTCACCTGATGTCCCTCTCGTCCTTGAGATTGTTTTGGCTTATAGCGGCCCTGATGTTGTCCTGTGGAGGGTCAGATGTAGAAATGGAACAAAAACATGGAAATTGAGTGAAGATGATTTATTAATTCGCCATTACAGGTCTATGTGCTATTCTTGTTGTTTCTCTTGAGGGATACTGGATTCTAAAGTTAGTTGGGGATGACTTTGTTCCAAGTAGGTTTTATTAACAGCAAAGACTAAAAATGTGCAGAGAAAACTAAGAAATAAAATTATACGGAATTGCGGAAGAAGATAAAAAGGGAAGGATTTAGAATTGATACATCACCCTTGTCCAGTGTACTCCCCCCTTAACTTATCACTCACTCTATCCTCAGAGTGTCAAAGGGAAAAGGTTGAGAGGTACAAGGACAAGGGCATCAGGCATCCATTAGTCCTTTATTTGCGCCATGTGTGCGAAGGAGATTAGCAGCAAACTTTCCACGTAAGGTGTGGTAATCTATGTCTGTCATATCCTCTACTGGTTTTTGAAGGGTCATGATTATGTACATCCAGTAGAGGACGTGGAAGCCGCAGTCATTTGATTCCCGAATTTGTTGGGGGCATTTGGGGTTAAAGGATGGGTGATGAAAGTGGTCTTTGCCATATGCCCTTGTCTGCTGACTTAGAACAACGATTAGTCTGTCTGCACATTCTTTCGCCACTTCCTCTATGGGCGTCTTTGGTGTCACTACGTATTTCTTCTATCGTGGATTGAACTGGCTGTTGGAACTGTTGTAGATAGTAGTTGTTCCTTCGGGTAGGTTTTTTGCCAAAAGCAGCCAGTGCTCATGGTGAAGGAATGGTAGCATGATAAACTTCAGTGTTGTGTGTTGTAGGAAGGAGATTAGCACTTCAGTTGTTCCAAAGTTCTTTAGCTTTAAGAGGTCATCCTTCATGTATGTGGATGCCATATAGGTTGTAGGGTGATTCCGTCCTACAAGAGATTGATAGGCAGTCATCAAGCTCACGGATAGAGACCCTTTGAACTGTACAGTTTCTCATAATATGTCTGCCATTACTAAGATGTCACCGGACATGAAAATGAGATCATCTTTCTTAGCGTAGAGCCGTGACATGATGAGATGTAGTTCATTGTCAGAGAGACTATTACAAGCACTGAGGTCGAAATCTGGGAAAGTTGGTACTATGGTAGATAGGGGCACCATTTGTGATGGCGATCTCCTAATGGTTGCCCCTAAAAAAAGATTTGTTTCCCCTTTATCCTGTGCCAGATCAAATTGGGAAGGGTCCCATTTTCGTTGCTCGGGAATATGGCTGGCTGTTTGTTTTTCTCCAATTCTTTTAAGGTTTGTCTAAAAGGTCGCTGTTGCGGACGTTGGATTGTTGAAAAGAGGTAGCAGGGGACGTCATCTGGTGCCATTTTCGGGTCCTTGAAGAACCTTCTATCACAAATAAGCTCCATAGCGTAACCCCCTCACAGGGGGTGAAAATCTTCGGCGATCAACTCTGTAAAGGGGATTTCTTGGTTTAGTGCTTGAATGTGACAGATGGTGCAAAAAGTGCAGTCCCCAGATCCCTCAGTTGTTTGGACTTGCGGGTTTATTATTTGGAACCATGGTTGGCTCCAGTCCTGGCGGAGGGACGGGCGTGCAGCCCATATTAGCTTAAGAAGCCAGAAAGGTATACATCTTGCCTCTCCTGCTTCTTCTCCAACAAAATTTATTATTTCAGTTGGTAGCTCAGTGGTGCAAAAATTATATACCTTGGCGTGTCGAGCCTCGATATCCACAATCATAAACAACCAATGATCAGAAACTTCAAATGGCACAGTGAGATATCGTGCCCTCCATGCTAAACCAGCACGCATCCGCTCTATTGACTTTTCTCATATTTCATTGTATAACAAGCCTATAGATAGGGCAGGTGAGGCGTTAAAAATTGGATGCTACCTCTTTGAGCTTCTGTAAACCTCTATGCAGTTGGCAAGTAGGACACGAAAGATTGTCATTGGCATCGTTGACCGTGGTCGCAGGATGTGGCGGAAACCTTTGCGTGTTAACTTGCGCTTAGTCTTTTTATTGTGGTAGATGATGTCGCCCCCCTCTTTGGCATCGTCGACAATAGTGTTCAGGTTAAAGATGTCCTGAGCATCTAGTGTTGAGATGGCCGCCATATCTAAATCGTGCATCTTATGCGGTAGAGGTGGTGGCGGGGGAAGCTCCTGCGGAGGGGGTGAAGAAGGTTGTTCCAAATCTTCTATATAGCCATGTAGATCCTCACCTGATTCGGAAGCAGAATCGAGTTCTTCATCTGTATCTAAATGTACTCGTTCTGATTCATCCTGTTCAGGGGGAAAGGGCACTGAATGGTCAGGAGCAGAAAAAGGTTGAGTGGTTGTTGCTGGTAGGCTTGTGCTGGTTCCTAAAATACATTGGTGGAACTCAGCAAAAGCCGCATCTTTTGCAGACTCCCCTATGGATCCCAAAGCAGAGTAATCGAGGAATTGGTCCCCATATGATATGTTTACATTTTCGTTGTGGGTGGGGGACTTGGGATGATGTCCACCTTCTTGTTGGCCTTTGTCATATCCTTTCTGAGAAGGTTTTGCTTCTTGGCCTGGGCCCTCTCCATCATCGGATTTGTTATCGGAGGAGGTGGTATCGTTGTTAGAATCGGATGAGGAGTCGGAGTCATCTTCTTCGTCATTATCACCTTCTTTGCCAGCTGCTGCTTTGTTTGCTAGCTTCTTGTGTGCTGTCTTTTTGTACTGCCGATGGATGGTTTGTAACTCGTCCAATGCCACTTGCACATGCTCGTGTGTTTCGAGCAGTGCGTCGTGTGTTTCTTTGAGATCGTTGTATTGGATCTCGGCGGAGAGGAGTCACACTGTGAGATCTATTACTGTAGCTCGTAATTGTTGGATTTCATTGTTGGTCAACTCCTCTTGGCGATTATTGAGTTGTGCAAGGGTGTTGCTGATGGTATCCAAGAGCGTGCTAAGATCTGTTTGTTGTTGCTTGAGCTCGCGGAGAGTCTCAGGCAGAGGCTGAGTCTGTGTAGAGATCTCATCAACTTGCTTGGCCATCTCTTCTTGCTGGCTTTGTACTCCAAGGATGAGCTTGGGCAAGTTGTTGAAGTGGTTGTCGATGTGATCGACTTTCCTGGCCACTACATCTTGTCGTTGCTGAAGACCTTGGAGGATGTTTGGCAAGGCGCGGTTCTGTTCGTAAATCCTGGCTACCTGTTTAGATAAACCCTATACACAAGAAAAAATGGAATGCATTATATTAGAAGGGTCGGTGAGGAGGTTTCGGTTGGTGTCAAATTGACGTCTGAATTCCTCACCAACATTTGTAAAAGGGACCCTAGGTATGGAAGGGTGGGATGGTTGGGGTCTGGATGGGAAGGGTGTAGTGTCCTGTGGAAGAGACACTGTTGATGGTTTCACGAACTGTGTGATGACTATAGATGGTGTCACCAGCGGTGCTGGGGTGGTGGTGGATGGGAAAGGTGGTGATGTTGCTGGTGAAAAAGGTGGGATTGATAGTGGTGGGGGAAAGACTGCAGGGATGGAGATGAAGGTGGTGAAGTCGGGCGTAGGGGTAGAGAAGGGGATGCCCGAAGAAAAAATGGGTGAAGTGGAGGATGTAGGTGGTGGTTTAGTTGTGGGGAAAGATGGGAGAGTGGTGGATTGTGAAAGGTGGAGGGTGGTGAGGTGGTTGTTGTAAGTTCAGCATTGAGACTCATAATGAAGGAGTCAAGAGATGAGGTGGTGATTTGATCCTCGGGGAGGGGGGTTTCTGTCTCTGGATGCGGTTTTGATGTTGGTGTCCTCGACAGCTATTGTTCCTGTGAAAGTCTTTTGGAGGGACGTTTTACTGGAATTTTTGATATCCTAGCTGTCGGGGCTGTTATGTTGAGCGTTGTCTGTCCTGCTTGGGTTGTCTTAGTTTGTGCTTTGGTCAAAGCTAGGAGTTTGGTAATCTCTTCGTCAGTAAAGAGAAGTTTGTCTTTGTCGTAGTCTGCTAGCTCCAGAAGCGGTAACAAGATTCTGGAAGATCTGACTGTCGAGCAGAAGATGTAGTGTAGTTTCGCATCCTTCTCCTTGATAATGTAGGAGTTATTTAAGGTTTGTTCATTAGTGAGGATGTCGCCCTTGATCTTCGTGTGGTGAGGGAGTAATCTATTCATTTTGAGGTATTTAATAATGGAGGTTATGTGTCCTCCCATGTAGATTTCTTTTCCTATGGCGTAGGTGGAGAATTTTTGTATCAAATGCTGTCTGATTTTGACCGGCTTTCCATGCAAGATAGACCATAGGACTAAGAGGTCGACAACAATAATGTTTCCTCCCTATGATCTGGGGAACAGCGCACTGGTAATGATTTTGTGAAGCATGTGCACGAACCCTGATTGAATATTGGAGGATTTACATGTCTTAGCCTCGTAACTTGGGATCCCTGTTAGTGTCTTCCATAAGTTATGTTTATTGAACGGGTAGATCTCCGTTCCTGCAGCTATGGCTTTTTTGAGTTGCTCAGGGTTGTTGATGAAGATTTCGTTCAGAAGATTTTCTATTATCACGATGTCATTGCCGAAAAGCTTGGTGACCAGCCGACGGTCACCACCATCCCTTACTCTGTGTGCAATGTCCACCGTCTCTTTGATAAGATGGGTAAAGAATTTTGTGGTGGGTTTGACATATGAGATTTTAGGGATGAAACAGAGTCTAGATAAATTGGCGTTGTCGAGCATTGTGAGGATTCTGTCATAGATCCCCATCTTAAGCAGTACGTTTGAACAAACATACTTTGTTGGTTTCAGTATTTTGTCTATGGATGGGATGGTGTGGATGTAGAGGTTTTTTGGTGGGGGCACGGTGGTGGTGAGAATTGAAAAGAGGGGTGTGGTAGCAGGAGTGGTGGTGGTAGGTGTTGCAAGAGTTTGTTCCCTAGAAGAGGTGGGTTGGACCTATTTTCTTGCTCGTTTCTTTGAGGGCTGTCCGGTCTCAGTTTCCTGTACCTTTCGTTTCCCCTTGGATTTTTTAGGTGGGGATTCTTCCTCGGGGTTTGGCTCGTATTCAGAGCCTTCATCACTAGATGAGATTTCTATTTCTTCTTCAGGCTCCTCAGCTAGGCATTTGTTGAGGCGATCAATTTCACACAAGATATCTATGCTTTTGACCTTTCGTGGGGCCTGTCCAGTCTTGTTGTAGTAATCTATGATCTTTTGGAGTTTGGTCCGGTCTTCCATCAATTGCTCCTTTGTCCAAAATGGAGCGTCGTCAGTTCCTGTGACTTCTTTAGCTGGTGATGCCATTTCTGAAAAATGGAAAATCATGAGTAAGAACAACATGCTTAGAGAAAAAAATGGATTTTATTTGTGTTTATGTGGTTTTATATTTTAACGAAACTTAAGTGATTTTGGAAGGCCAAACGATTTGAAGACCGTTTGGTTCGAAATGGTTTGAAGACCGTTTGGTTCCAAATGGTTTCAGGACCGTTTGGTTCCAAACAGTTTGAAGACCGTTTGGAAGGTGAAACGTCGGGGAATGGACGGCGAAAGAGGGGCGGAACTGGCGGCGAAAACAAGGACGGTGGAGATAAAGACGATGGTGGCGATAGAAATGGAGATTGCGGCGGTGCCGTACGACAAAGGTAAAGATGATGATGACGGTTTGATAGAACAGGGGTTTGTGACAGTGCAGCCGGTGTCAGTGATGGTGGTGTGCCTACCTTGTTGCTGCGAATGGGGAAAACGACGGCGAGAGCATCGGTAACAGGGTTACAACCTCCGTGAGGACGCACGGAACCTAGGAAGGATGGTCGGAGAAGGGAATCGGCGTTGCAGGTTGCACAGGAATAGGAGGAAAGAAGGAACAACACCGAAAGCTCGAGAGTCGAAAGAAAGAAGAAGGAGGGGGAGGATTTATATTTATAGGAAACAAGGGTTGACCTTACAAAAACCCTAGGTCAAACGGTTTAGCGACCGTTTGGAATCCAAACAGTTTCAGGACCGTTTGGCTCCAAACGGTTTCAAGACAGTTTGGGAGGGTTAAGGTCAAATGGATTTTTATATTTTTATGTTTATTTTGGTTATATGGATTTTTGTATATTTTTAGAAGATAAATCTAAGGTAACCAAAAGAACAGAAGATAGAAAAAGATGCTCAGATCTTGGGTTGCCTCCCAAGTAGTGCCTGGGTTTTATGTCGCTGGCTCGACGAAGCTTTGATGTTGTTATGATGATGTTGTGGCGTCTTTGATTTCAATGGTCTGTCTCGACATTTTATCTACTGGAGTGTAGTAATTTTTCAATCGATGGCCATTGACCGTCCTTTCTCCTCCGTTATCGTCGAAAATTATGACAGCTCCAGTCGGGTATATATGCTTGATGGTGAAGGGCCCGAACCACTTTGTGAGGAGTTTTCCAGGGAACAATTTGAGCTTGGAGTTGAAAAGGAGTACTTTGTCACCGATGGCAATGTCTTTCCTTTTAAGATGACCGTCGTGCCACATCTTAGTTTGTTCCTTATAAATCCTGGCACTTTGATAAGCGGTCATTAGGAGCTCCTCTAGCTCCTGTAGCTGGAGTTGTCTGTTTTCTCCCGCACTTTTGAGATCGAAATTTAGTTGTTTGATGGCCCACCAAGCTTTGTGTTCCAATTCCAATGGAAGATGACATGACTTCCCGTATACCAAATGGAACGGGGTTGTCCCGATTGGTGTTTTATAGGCTGTTCGGTAAGCCCAAAGGGCATCGGGAAGCTTGGTGGACCAGTCAGTGCGGTTTCTATTGACTGTTTTTTCTAGGATCGCCTTTAGTTGTCTATTTGATAGCTCAACCTAACCACTGGTCTGTGGATGGTAAGGCGTGGCTACTTTTTGATTGACTCTGTATTTTTTCAACGGGGCTTCAAAACTTTGTTCCAGAAAATGGGTCCCGCCGTCTGATATGACAGTTCTAGGGACTCCAAATCTGGGGAAAATGATATCTTTAAACATTTTAATAACTGGTTTGGAATCGATGGACACTGTGGGTATAGCTTCGACCCATTTCGAGACATAGTCCACCGCAACCAGTATGTAGGAGAAACCATAGGAAGAAGGAAAGGGGCCTATATAGTCTATCCCACACACGTCGAAAAGTTCAATTTCTTGCCACATTGTGAGGGGCATTTCATTCTTTTTGGATATGCTACCAGAAAATTGACATTTGTTGCAAGATTTCACAAAATCATAGGAGTCTTTTGCTATGGTTGGCTAGAAGAAGCCTGATTGCAGAACTTTTATGCGGTTTTCTTTGCACTCATGTGCCCCCCCGTGGGGCCTGAATGGCAATGCTCTAGGACGGGGTAATCTCTTCTTCCGGTAAGCAGCGGCAGAAAAGTCCGTCTGCGCATAAGTGAAAAAGGTAAGGTTCATCCCAATAATATTGCTTTATATCGTGGAGGAATTTCCTTTTGTCATGGTAGGAAGTGGAGGGGTGAATGATTCCTATAGCTAGATAATTGACAATGTCCGCGTACCAAGGGAATCCATGGGTATCCTTCATTATTTGGTCACCTGGAAGAGAGTGTTGGATAGGGACTTTATCTTCATCTTCAACTTCAATACGACTGAGATGGTCAGCTACGATGTTTTCCACTCCGCTTTTGTCTTGAATTTCCAAATCAAATTCCTGAAGCATCAACACCCACCGGATAAGTCTGGGTTTTGCATCTTGCTTCTGAATTAGGTATCGTATGGCAGAGTGGTCAGTGTAGACGATGACCTTGGATCCAATTAAATAGGAGCGGAATTTCTCTAACGCGTAGATGACAGCCAAGAACTCCTTCTCTGTAGTAGTGTAGTTCTTCTATGCTTCATGGAGTGTTTTAGATGCGTAGTAAATTACGTAAGGTTTCTTGTCGATCCGCTGTCCTAATACGACCCTTATGGCATAATCGATGGCGTCGCACATGATTTCAAATGGTTGCGACCAATCTGGGGCTCTCAGTATAGGTGTAGAAATTAAAGCATTTTTGAGAGATGAAAAACTTTGCAAGCATTCTTGGTTAAAAATGAACTCAGTGTCTTTGGTCAGGAGTTGGGTCATGGGTTTTTCTATTTTTGAGAAATCTTTGATAAATCTTCTGTAAAACCCAATATGACCTAAGAAAGCTCGTACTCCTTTTATATCTTTTGGTGGCAACAACTTCGAGATGACATCGATATTTTCCTTATCGACCTCAATCCCTCTGTCACTCACTCAATGCATGAGGACGACACCTTCAGTTACCATGAAATGGCATTTTTCCCAATTCAGTATGAGGTCCGTTTCCTCACATCGTTGTAAAACTTGTCCAAGGTTGATTAGACAGTTATCGAAAGAATCTCCGTAAACTGAAAAATCATCCATGAACACCTTCATTATGTATTCTTCTAATCCTGCAAAAATGGCGGACATACACCTTTGGAATGTAGCGGGTGCGTTGCACAACCTGAATGGCATTCTTCTAAAAGCATATGGTCCAAAGGGGCAGGTGAAGGTAGTTTTCTCTTGGTCTTCCGGGTGTATAGGGATTTGGTAGAACCCAGAATAACCATCTAGATAGCAGAAGTATTTCTGATGGGCTAAGCGTTCTAGGATTTCGTCGAGAAAGGGAAGAGGGTAGTGATCTTTCCACATGGATTTGTTTAATTTCCTATAGTCGATGCACATCCTCCACCTCGTCACCGTCCTAGTGGGTACTAACTCATTTTTGTCATTAAGCACGACAGTGGTGCCTCCCTTTTTAGGAACTACTTGGATGGGGCTGACCCATTGGTAGTCTGAAATTGGGTAGATTATGCTGGCTTTCAGTAATTTGAGGACTTCAAGGCGACCCACTTCTTTTAGATTAGGGTTCAGCTTCCTCTGATGTTCACGTGATGGCTTAAATTCTTCGACCATGGGCAGTCTATGCATGCATAAGGCTGGATTTATGCCCGTCAGGTCAGTTATCTTATACCCTATGGCCTTCTTGTGTTTCTTCAGCTCATCTAGAAGTCTTTCTTCCTAGTTTTTTATTAGGGTGGAACTGATGATAACCAGACATAATTTTTCCTCATCCAAGAAGACATGTTTAAGTACCATAGGTAGAGTCTTCGTCTCAGGATCCTTAGGTGGCTCTGTTGCTTCTAAAATGGTGACAGCTTTGAGTTCCTCAAAGGCGACCGTCGGTGCTCCTTCGACCTTCTCTAAGTGTTGCAGACATTGTTGAACCAATTCATTTGCAGAGAATTCGACTTCTAGGTTGGTTAGAACATTCTCTAACTCGTCTGATGGCTCATATATTTCTAATTTACACATTTGATGCATTGCATCTAGGAGAAAGACCTCCTCTTGAATGTTGGGGCCTTTCATGCTGTTGAGAACTCAGAATTGAATCGCTTCTTTTCCGAGTCTTAGAATGATCGTGCCAGCTTCAACATCAATAAGCACCCTAGCTGTGGCGAGGAAAGGTCTGCCAAAAATTATCAGGTATCTCAGATCTTCCTTGATGTCCATGATGACAAAGTCACACGGGACATGGGCATCTTTGCCTATCCTAACTGGAATATCTTCAATAATTCCTAGAGGTGCGGTGATGGTAGAGTCAGCTAACTGAATTGTCATTGATGTGGGCAGCAAGTCGGTGAAACCTAATCGTTTGCACATGGAATAAGGCATAATGGATATGCTGGCCCCTAGGTCAGCTAATCCCTTTTTGTTTGATGCATTTCCAATGCAGCATTGAATTCCGAAGGAACCTGGTTCCTTTTTCTTCTTTGGAATTTTATTGAGGATGATATCAGAAGTGGTTTGGGCAAGTTTGATGGTTTCTTGTTCCTCGGTGATGTACTTCCTTGATAATAGATTTTTGAGGTATTTAGCCCAAGCCGGTACCTCAGAGAGAGCATCAAGGAGCGGGATTTTGATATAATGTTTCTTCATGGCCTCCTTAAATCTTTGGAACCTAGTGTCCATTTTTGTCTCGCGTAATCTCCCCGGATATGGTATCCTTGGTTTATACTGCGGGATTTCTATCTCTTTGGAAGTTTGTTCTTTTTCTTTGTTTTTTGAGTTCTCTGCAAACTTCTCAGTTCCTAGGTTCGGGGTTGCATTTGGAATAAGGATGGGTGTATCATCATCGTCAAGAGTGATTCTCGTAGTTTCATGAAGGGTGCGCCCAGATCTTATAGTAACTACATTCAACTGCTTAGGTCTATTTTGGTCGTGTCTAGGGTTCGACTCAGGTTGGCCTGCAAAGGTGCCTGCTGGAGGCTTTAATTGCACAACAATTTGTGCTAGTTGAGCTTCTACTGCCTTTTGATGAGCTTGTTGATTAGCGAGCATAGTTTGTTGGGACTGTAGCATCTGCCTTATCAAAGTCATCTCATCTGCTGGCTGGGAGGGGGTATTTTTTTGGATGAGCTGTTGTTGTCCTTGTTGTGGTTGTTGTGGAGGCAGTGCTAACTGAGGTTGCAGCTGTGGGTGAAGAGGAGGATTGTTATATTGATAGTAGTTGGATATATTTCTAGGGTAGTTGGATCTCGGGAAGTTATTTCTGGGGTTCCCTTAATTTTGATTGAAGTTGTTTTGGAACCCAGGTGGCAACCTACTGGAGGATCCGCCCTACGTCTGGTGTTGCGGATTTGCAGTCCTAGCAGGGTTCCCGTATTGAAATCCTGGGTGGTTTCTTGGTTGATTGGGATTATAATAAACTTGTCCAGGAATGGAATGAATAGAATTGACTTGTTCTGGCAATTGCTCTTCAGGCTGTTCAATGATTGGTTCGTATTGTTGTGGTGGTGGATGCATATCCATCATCACATTGTAAAGTAAACCGCATGAAAGAGTTGGATGATCAGATGTGTGACAGGCTTCACAGGTTCCCGTGGCAGCTTTGACCTGTTGGACCTGAGGGTTTTTCTTCTTGTAAAATTCCCCAAGAGAAGTTTCAAGAGCTTGTTGCTTATGAGCTATGGCCTTTAAGGCTTCAGCAATAGCCTTCATCTCCATTGATTCCTCGGCTTTATAAACTTTGAGGACTCCTGTGCCATATGATCGTCCCCAGTTGGACTGGTTCTCAGCTCCAAGTGTAACTATTTTCTAGGCATCCTCGTAGTTTTTTTTCATAAAATTTCCTCCAGATGCGGAATCCAGAAATTGCTTGATGTCATCACTCACTCCCCTATAGAATGTTTCTATTAATTGGTTTTGGGAGATGTCGTGATGAGGGCACTTTCACAGAAGCTCTTTGAACCTTTCCCATGCTTCCGTAAGTGATTCTCTGGGAATTTGGGTGAAGTGATTAATCTGCCCCCTAATTTCGTAAGTTAGAGAAGGGGGGAAGAACTTCTCTAGGAACTTTTCTTCCAGGGGAGCCCATGTGGTGATTATTGGCTCCCTGTCAAGCGAGTTATACCAGCTCAGGGCTCTCCCAGATAGAGTGAAGTGAAACAGATGTAGCATTATTGCGTCGAAGGCAACTCCGGCCTGTGGGACCAGTCGGCATAGTGCCTTGAACCTCTTCAGCTGATCCATACAATCATCTCCAGAACCTCCAGAAAATGAGATGCCCTGCATGATCTGAATCCATTGGGTCCTGATCTCAAAGTTGGGTATGTTGATGATCGGAGGTCGAACCGGATGGTTGTCTTTGTAGTTCTTAGGGACAGCATAATCCCTCAACTTCTTGTTCCTTAGTTCTAACTGGGCAGCTTGGTTAGCTACATCATTTTTGGCTCAGATGCGAGCATGTTCTTCCGCTCGGATCTCCGCTTGAATCTGAGCACGAGTATCAGCGATGAGTTGTGCTCTTTGAGCGGAGATGGCAGCATTGACCCTCTCCATTATTAGTGCAGCCTGGCGTTGATCTTCAACCATTTGCCTGGCTCTTTGGCGATTGAGTCTGATGCGGCGGTGGAAGCTTCTCTCTACCTCAGAGTCATACTCTGGATCAGGGGAAAATCTGAGGTTATGCAATGATTGCATACACATCTTCTACCTGAGTAGAGAAAAGAAAACACCTTTTAGATGATGCTAGAGATATAATAAATTCAAGAAGATATGGATTAATAATTAAAAGAAAGTGTAAAATCCTAACCAACTAGCAAGATACTAAATGAAATTAAAACGTTATGTTGTCCCCGGCAACGATGCCAATTTTTGATGGAGCTTCCACTAACGTGGAATTGCGTGCACCACTAAAAATCCTAAAGATGATAAATCTTTAAGTTAAGCCTTGCTTATACTAGATCGAGAAATCCACCCACGTATGCTAAGATACGTGGAAGTCTTATCGTAGTATAGTTAAGGGTCGAATCCTCGGGACAACGGCCTTGTTGGGAGCAACAAGATGAAAAATGTTAAAACTTCACTTAATCTCTTAATAGCAGGTGCTTAGATCAAAAGGTTGGTTTAGTTGTTTTAAACTAAGAGCAAGTAAAGTAAAGCAAATAAATTAAAGGATGTTAAACAAAGATAAGAAGTCACTAGGGTGTGATTGGTTTTCACCGCCACTACACATGGATCAAGACGTGCAAAATAAAACATAACTTGCAACAAGAGTATAGTTAGTTAGTATCTTTGTAGACTTAGTTTCCTTTCGGAGAACTAACTATGAGAAGTGTGGGAATGTTGCAAAGTCAGCCATCCCCGAATGAATGGTCAACTACTTTGCATCATTCCCTTCACAAAGGGTGTTCCTTGACTCATCAAGGTTGTACTTTCATACGTCAACTGATTCCATTTCATAGTATGAAAGTACAACGATGGAAGTGAGTTTACTCCACTTCTTGAGATACACTCCTAGATACCGAAATAGATGCATGGTGGATACATGCACCAAGAACCAACATTCAAATGAGTTTCGAATCTAGTAGTACAAACATAGACAATTCATACTAAAAGATAAAAGATAACACAAGTTGGTGATCTGGCAACAAGCATTCATTAAACGTTTGATGTTGAACTGAAAAGATAGCATCTCTATATTGCAAACTATGGATTACATTACATGAAATGAAAACACAGGTAGCGGGGCTACTCCCCGCACCCTAGTGAAAAGAAACTACTCGCTCATGACAAGGACAAAGAAGGAGGCAAGAAGAGAGAGAGAGAACTTCATCCCCATGAGGGAGAGAGGAAAGTCAACCCCTTTGGTGAGAGAGAGAAGGACGATCTTCACACTTCGCAGGTTGCTCGATGATGAGGACTCCTCTTCCCACCTTCTTTGGCGATGAGAGAGAAAGCAGCTTTAGAACGGAGTGTGAATCTCATACCGGCAGCCTTTAGGTATAGGATGGAAGTTGGATTAGCTCTGGAGTGATAGAGGCAGCCCCTGGGTGTTTGAAACTTCCCTCCCTTTTGGGATGACCCCTTGGGTCTTATTTATAGGCCTTAAGTGAAGTCCAAACGGTTTGGTAATTTTGGGTCCAAACAGTCTTGGAAACCGTTTGGACTCTGAAACCGTTTGGACCCCGAGACCGTTTGGACTCCGAGACCGTTTGGACCCCGAGACCATTTGGACTCTGAGACCATTTGGACTCCATGCGGTCTTGAGATCGTATGACTCCATGCGGTCTTGAGATTGTATGACTCCATGCGATCTTGAGATTGTATGACTCCATGTGGTCTTGAGACCGGTTGGCTTCATGCGGTCCTGAGACCGGTTGGCTTCATGCGGTCTTGAGACTGATTGTCTTCGTGCGGTCTTGAGACCGGTTGGCTTCATGCGGTCTTGAGATTGTTTAAGTCTTTTGTGATTTTTTGTGTCTTTTTCTGTAAGTAAAAGGACAAAAGTTATTCTAACAGTATGTTTGCAATAAAAAAGAAAATAGTTAGAGATTTTTTCTACTTTATCAGAGAAAGAGTGTGGGATACTGAAGAATATTACTAAGATAACATCACAAAATTGGAGGTTATCAGTATGTTGATGTGTCAGCATGCCATTGGTCCAAGTAAGTAATCTTTGTGAAATTCATATCTTTTTATTGGTAGCTCAGATGAATGCATATAAAATATGAATCTTGCTCACAAAAATGTGAGGAATCTATTAAAAATATATTTAGAAGCTAATTCTTCTTGAAATTCGAAAAGTAATGGAAGTTATCAACTTGAATGCTTTAATGTATAAGAAAACCTAATTTGAGATGATTAATGTATTTAGAAGGGTTTTATGGATGATTAAAGTTGATATTAGCCAGTTAATTATAAAAAGGACAAAAATGATGAACTTTGCATTCCATGTGCATAAATGAGCTTTAATGGGCCTTGAAACCCTAATGTTAGTAATTGTGACTCTTAATGGCTTTAATTGTTCAAATTCATGAATAAAATTGAGATATGATGGTTCTAAGCTATTTAGAGTATAAAAGTTCCTAATTGTGGATAAATACCCTTAATATGGTAATTAGAGTTTTCTAATGAATAAAGGTGGAATTAATGATAAAAAGAGTTCATATGTGAATTACACCATAATGAACTATGAGTTGTTAATCGAGAAGGAACCAAAGATGATAATTGGGCCTAATGTTTGTGTCATGAATTAAAAGGATAAAAATGGTAGTTGTAATGTAATAGTGGCATAATGGACTTAATTAATGTTTATTTGTGCCTTTAATCCGAAATTAAGGTTATAAGTTATTAAAAGGTAACCTTAATATCTTTCGTGAAGAATAGATGAGATAATTTGGATTTGTGAGTAATTGTATAAAATTAGGGTTTAAAATGGTATAAATGAAGAGAAACCCTAATTGCAATAAAAACCCTAAAAGTGGACTAGAAACCCTGGGAAGCGAGCTAGGTTTTATAGATCTTGAAGGCATGATCAATGATAGGAAATTTTATGCATATTTCAGGATCTCTTTGTGTGCTTGCTTGCCTAGTGGATTTCTTGCATTGATTGAATTAATTCTATCTCAAATCATCCTGACAGGTATGTGGTTAATTATGGTTAATGGTATTAGTTTCCCAAAGAGTTTCCCAGATGATTCATCACATTGAATGCAACTTATCAGTTTGGATGTTCATACTTGCAAATCATAAAGTCACTATGATTATCACAATAATAATAGAAGTGTGTATTCTCGCACCTACATGCCACCTTGATGGATAATGCCAAAGGTCAAGCCCAGGAGGGAAGACCAATGGGCACCATGAGTGGTGACCCCAGACACCAAGCTCGGGATTGAGAAGGTGATCTTTATAGAATGACTAATCGACACTATAAGAGGTGACCCCAGGCACCAAGCTCGGGATTGAGAAGGTGGCCTTATGTCATTGGCAAAAGAGAAACCCAAAAGGGGGTATGCCAAGGTTATGGAAAAAGCGGTGGAGACTGTCACACTGAAAGTGTAATTTGGCTTGTTAAATAACTTGATTGTGATATTTAGATTGTTAGCCATATCTGTGAAATTTTGGTTGTCCCCACATACCGGCATATTCATTTATGCTGACTGACGCTTTGTTTGTCGACATTTTAGGAACAAGATTGAAAAGGAAAAATAGTAAAGTGGCATATGTGAAATTAAATAAGAATTAAAGTACAAAGGAGGATTAGTTAGAATAGACTCCAGATGTGGATAGAAGTAGATATCCAAGTTTTTGAAAAATGTATACACACTTTTATTTTTTACCAGATTTCAATTTAGTTGGTAGAATTTCATAATTATTACTGATTATTTATCGAACCTTTGATCATGTTAATTGGGATAACGACTCTGACCTTCGGGTCTCCCTTAATTAGGGGTTACCGGGAGACGGGGTAGTTACATTTGGTATCAGAGCATATGTTCCTCATTTAATATTTAATAATTATTAGATTTTATAAACTCTGTAGAAAAAGGATTTTCCAAAAGACAGAGGTGCCTAGAAAAGGATCATGTCTGGGAGATGGCAAGATTTTCCTTCGCACCGCTAGTTGGAATAAGAGGACTCCCGAATTTGTGTGACTACCTAGCCAATGTCTCAGGATTTGACTCAAAATAAGATACCTTTAGGACTCTCTCATTTTGTTCATCCCTTCTCAACTCAAATGCCGTCAAGGATTTTAAGGAATACGGTTTTCTCTCTTTTCCTCACCCTATTGAGGTATGGGTAAAGTTGATAAGGTTTAAGGAATCGTCCACCAAATTAATGAAAATCATGTAAATAAGATGCCATGGACATAAGATTAATAGTTTAAGCGTAAACTAAAGAATAGATACATGATTAGGTTGTATGACATATGTTGTCATGCCCTCAGGAGAGACCTGAGGCTAGACCTCCTTGTCAGGAGGATGAGTAGAGAAAGTTAGTCTTGGAGGTAGAGACCTCCATTATAAGTAGAGACCTGGCACATCCTTTGAGGATGATGTTAACCCTAACCCTAAGTGGTGGTTAGAGAGAGAGATGACCTGATGAGTTAGATGTCATGATAGACAAAGTGTGTGGACATACTTTTGGATACCCATGATGATATGAGCCATGTGAGGTTGGATAACCTAGTACCTTTGGCAACCCAACCCTAGAAAGGGTCGTGCATGTTAGAGTGAAGGATAGATCCTTCAATGATGAGGTTAGTAAAGAACCTATAGGAACCCTATGGGCTTATGCGAGTAGGGCATATCATGCACCCAGAGTACATTAGTAGTGCGGGAAGTAGGTTGAAACTCTTGCCAGGAGAGTATGTTGGATGGCTTATGAGATAAACATAAAGGTCTATGGATGATATTGAGCGAACATAAGATGAACATAGGCTTCACCCATGTAGAGGTATGCTTGTGAGCTTGATCCTTCATGGAGAGATGACCTTTAGTAGTAAGGTTGGATGTGGAGTTATCTCTAGAGAGAGAGAGCAGGACCCAAGCAAGAAGGTTGGAAGATTAGACTTTGAGATATGAGGAACAATGGGAGTTGGGGATGATGCGACCTAAGTGGATGATAGTGGTTTCCTCATGCATGATCCCTGGAGGCTGATGGTATCTTGGTTGCCTTTAGAGGAACCAAACACTAGAGGGAGTATGAGACTGCTATGTGCCTATGGTATAGGTGTTTACCTTTTGAGATGGGAAGAAAAGTTCCTTAGACTCTAAAGAGGCTTAGTAAGAGGTTGTGAAACCTTACACCTAGTTGGTTGTCCTTGAGGAGGACTCAACTTTGAGGTGTTACTAGAGTAGAAGGATGATAGGAAGGGCTTGTCATACCTTGTACATGCTTGGTTTGTGGTTAAGAGGTTGATCATGTAGTTGGACATCCAAAATGTGAGCCTAGGATTCCTAGGCCTAAGAGGGAAAGTGGTGTACCTGATGCTCATGATGAGATTTGAGTTTTTATAGATTCGAGCATGGTACTCCTCATGTTTAGAGAAAAGGGAAACCCCTTAAGTTTAAGGTATGTTTGGTGAACCCCTCACAACTAAGTTGGTGACATGGGATGGTATGTTCTTGGTCCAATGTTGAGGAATGAGAACAAGTATGACCTAGCATGGTTTAGTAGGTGGTATGCTTGTGCCTTAGTAGCATGCTTGGGTTAAGCATTCTCAGGTGGATGTAAACCCTAGACATAAGCACGTTTGTGACCTTTTTTTATCAAAGTGTAGTTTCCTCCCATCCTAGGGGAGGGACCCCTTTGTAGGGTGTATACCAGTTTTGTTGGTTTTGAGGTAACCTGAAGAGGTCTCAATAGCATCTTGAGAAGCTAAGTGAAAAGTACATAGTAAGAGAATGAACATGTAGACCCATAGATAACCATCTCTAAGTGCATGTGGGTGTGTTACCATGGAGGTAACCAGTATGGGGCCTGACCAAGGTAGGCATGTCACCATGACCCCTATGAAAGGATGAAACTCAGCCTAGGAATGCAGAGAGAGATGTTGGAGACTTGGGTAAGGTTCTAAGTTGGACATGTACTACGTTAGAATCCTAAGTTGATCCTAGGGTCAGGTAGGGATAAGCCTGATGGAAGTAGGAGTTGCCTAATTCCCTAGTTGCACATGACGATAGGGTTGGGAGGTAACAACTATCATTATCTGAGGGCCATGGGTTAGGAGACTGATCACCTTCATTAACTCATGGGACCCAAAGGGTAGATGAAGAGGGCACTCTCTGGATGCATAAGGGAAGAGGGATAACCCCAAAAGTGTCGGCACCCTGTAGACCTAGAGGAGATGACCAAGGATTGTGTGTGGACCCAAGTAGGTTCGAGACCAGTTTTCCATGGAAGTAACTTTGATATCGAGATGATTGTGATGTTGAGACATAAGTTGCACATTTCAAATTATATTTGAAGGTGTACTGGCAAGGTCAGATGTACCATTTCTACTCTTGGAACAGGAAGAACTTTGTATTTGGAATGCAGCCAAATGCTTATTTCCTCTTGTTATGGGAGTGAGAGATAGGATAGTATGCATGCCATACACCAAGGATAAAGATGATGTGAGTTGGAACGTTGCTATGAGGTATGAGAATAGAGATGATAACATACCCTTATGGAGTGAACGATATGTGGATGGTTTACAAATAGTAAGATAAATAAGGTAGGCATCTTACGAGGATGTTTTTATCATGAGCTATGAGTTATACAAGGTTGAGTTCCAAAACCAAGAGGACAAGCTCAGAGTTTCTTGATGAAGATAGACTTAGAGTCTGAGATGAGATGATAAGTGGAATACATGGTTGTGTATGTTTTCAACATAGAAGGATGTGAGGTGATAATGGATGATCTGGTTGAGATGCAGCTGCTTAGTTAGCTAGAGGCTAGAAGAGGTTGTTACGTTAACCCTAGGTTTGAAAAAGGAGATATGTTTGGGCTAACGTTTGGGATGTAATGACATCTGTTGAACAAGTTAGTAGTTGTTTAGTTAGCTAGCCTAGGCCTTGATGCATTAAAAGGATGGTGGTAGAACCTCAGATGCACTTCTCTGGAAAATAAGGTGATGAAACCCTGACTAGAGTGGTTTAGGGTTTCTGAGGAATCAATCTTGAGGAATCATGACATACAGAAGATCATGATTTTAAGTTCATCATACACTGTGGTACTACTAAGATAGTAAGTTGCAGTAGTACATTGGATGCTTAAGATAAAGTTGCATGTGGCTTTTCTCCATGCAAGCCAGGAGGTGAAGGATGAACACCAGTATCCCATTGAGTTGGTATAGAGGATGAAGATTCCCCAAGGGGGATTGGGAGTTCATCACTATGGATGTTTTGATAAGTCTCCCGTATACCAAGGAAGGTCAAGATGCAATATGGGTTATGGTAGATCGCCTTACCTAGATGACATGAGAAAGAAAGAATACTGTCAAGGGACGGATCCGGTTGAACTACATATGAGAGAGATGGTTCAACTACACATTGATGCGAGTTCAAAAGTTCTTTATAACCAAAAGATTCACTTCCATGAGGTGGAAGTAGTTGAACTCGATGCTAGTACAATTTATCACCCCTAGATAATGGTTAGTATGATCCAGACTAGAGGGTCTGATGAGAGCATGTGTTCTTGTTTAGGGTGATACATGGAGATAGTCCTTATTCTATGTAAGATGTGATTATAACCACCATAGCTAGTATTGAGATGTAAACAAGCTCTGTAAGGGAGGTTTTGTCGGTCATCACTTCATTAAGATGATGTTGGTGAAGGGACCTTGTGAAGGTCAGGAAAAAGGACCACAATGTGTGCAAATGAAGTCACTTTGATCGTGCAATGGTTGAAAGAGAGCCCAGGGGCGACATGAGTCATGAGCTGGTGAAAAGTAGATTGACATGCAATTCACTGTGGGAGAGTATGTGATGTGAAAATCCGACTCCTCTAAGTTATAACTAAGAAAGTTGAGTCCTGACTGCATGGGTCCATTTGAGATGGATTGGTGGATATGGTTGTGGTTAGTCTACCCCTTAGGATAATGTGATGTGTTCTATGAGTCCGATCTAGAGAACTATGTGAGGCACCCAAGCCATGTGCTGAGCCATGAGCCGATTCAGCTTTATGAGAGGCTGAAATGTCATGAGTCACCTATGAGGGTATGATATACCTAGGTGAGAGAGAACTCATATGGAAGAATATGAGATGATGGAGGTTCTTGGGAAGCACCATGGAAAGGGTGAGGCCACATGGGAGCCATGATGGATATAAGAAAGGTTTATCCTGATTATTTATTTGCTTCATGGAATTTTGAGGGAAAATTTCTTATAAGAGGGGAAGGATGTTACAACCTCAACTTTGCATGTGTTTTCATAATTGAAATATAATGATTTAGTGAATTTGGACTTAATTGAAAAGGTTGTATGCTTTGCTTCAAAGAAGGGATTTCTTTACAAATCTCCCTTACATTAGGAATTTCGTGGTTCCTATTATTATATTAATTCAGTGATGGATATAAGAGAAGAAAAGAAGAAAAGTCCAAATAATGGAAAAAGATACATGATAATGGTTATTAAGCAAAAGTATTTATGACAAATACTTGGAAATATCTAGAAAGTGGCATTAATGGCCACAATTGAGTAAAATTCGTTTACATATGATTTATAAATAAAAGAAATATGAAAAGAGGAAAAAGGAGATGAAAGATAATGAGAAATTCTTGCAAAAGAATATCTTAATAAAGAAATAAGTAAGATAATGACAAATGAAAGATATAGATGCATCTATAAGTATAATGAGTATCCACTAAAAATAATTTCAAAATATTAGAGTTTCTTGGGGTCCAAGGAGCCCCAATGGAGACAAAGAAAGAGAAAATACCAATAATACAAAGTAAGAGGATAATGTGATACATAATTAATGAATTTTGTGGTATTGTTAAAAAATGGAGGTAGTTTCTACTAAAAGGAAATACAAATTCATGCCAATGGATTAAAAGTCAATCATAAAGCGAATAAGCGAGAGGATTTTAGAATTCCTAAAAATCTAAAGAATATAGTTTATCAAGGAGATAAATAGGAGAGACAAGATTTCTTCTCAATGAAGAAATAGGATTTCTATTGGGAAAAGGCTTTGTTTCTTCATGGGAAAGCATGCTGGGACATGGATACTATAACGACCCTGACCTGGGTTATGAGTTACTCGTATTTGTTTTGGCTAATTAAATTTATTAGAACTTTAATATAATCCTCTAAGGTGTTTTGTTATCATATGACACACTCATGTTTCAAGTTTGGTCCCGATTGAATGTTGTTTGAGCAATTTTCCTTTGTTTTGGACCAAAGTGCAATTTACCCAAATTGAGGGGCTATAATGCAAAATATCACATGTTGAACATGCCTCATGTGTTTTAGAATCATTATTGAGAGAATTATGCAAGGTGGTGGCTTGTAGAAAGCCTAAATTCCAAGTTTGAACTTGTTTGAACAATGCTGGTACCTTGTGAACCAATTTTGGTACAAATTGTAATTTACCCAAAATGTGGGGTTGATATGCAAATTACCACACTCCTACCCTAAGGTATCATGCATATATATCCCATATCATGAAGGTATACTGTGGTATCATGCATGGGCCTTGGGATATCGCCCATGGCAAGAGCATATCGCCCAAGAAGGTGATATTGGCCATATAGGGTGATATCGGTCATAGAGTGAAGTTTTGACTCCAAGTGAGTGTCATATCATGCAAGTGAGTGCCATATCATGCAAGAGGGGTGGAATATCGTGTAAGGACACTAGTGTATCATGAAAAGGTGTTAAGGAGCAAGAAGGAGCTCATACTTAACCCTAAGGTGAGGATAAGATCATCTTCAACCTTGGATTGAAGCATGAATTTAGGGTTTTGATCTTCCTTTATTTTCTTCTTCACTAATTGCTTATCCATGGTGATTATTTGTATATAGAGGAGTTTTGAAGTCCATCTTCAACCTTAGGAACGTGGAGCTTTGGAGCTTGGAGCTTTGAAGTCGTTTTTATGGTGGGTTATATAACTTGAACTCAACCATGTTATTATTCTTCACCTAAATTGCTATAATTAGTGAAATACTTTTAATTCCGAAATTTCCTGAAATAGTTGATGTAATTGAGAGTTCTAGTAGTTTCTTGGACCTGTTTCCATGAACTATAACAGTTAGAACAAAGGTCTAGAGCTTGAAGATGATGGTATCACCTTATAAAAGTGATATCGGGTGCAAGCACACAAGAAAGCACCTTTAACCCGATATGATGATGCACCTACTTCACTTGAATGTATGGATATGAATGAATACATTGTTGCATGATATGGGGGTGTAGTATACACCTCTTGCATTATAGGGAGTCAAGTATAGACTCCATACACGATACAAGGTTGAATGAATACTTATAAGTTGACATGAAACCCTAAATTGGGTAACCCGATATAAGTGAAGTATAACAAGTGCTATTGCACGACATGGTTGCATGACATAGTTGCATGACATTGTTGCACGACATGGTTGTATGACTTAGTTTCATGACATGGTTGCATGATAGGGTTGCACGATACAAAACCCTGGATGATATGGTAACCCTAACCCATCATGGCTAACCCTAGATGGTGACTAGCCTGATAGGGTGATTAAATGTACTTCTAGCCCGACATGGTGATGGGTAATACCTCATAAGTATCATGGGCAACACATACATGTTATAACCTCAATTTCTTGAAAGTGTAATTCTCTTTTAATGAATAAAAGAAATCCTTTTCTTTGATTTGCAATAGATTTCGTGTGAAATGGCCTTGATTGATTGATTGATTGTGGGCTTTGTTGGCCATTGAGCCCAATTGACAAAAGAGGGAATTAAAAAGGATTGATTAATAAAAGGGAAATGTGAATAATTGACAATTAAAAGAAGATAAATGCAAACCAATATTCCCCAATATGGGAATTCGTGCCTTTAGGATTTCTTGAGGTCCAAGGGAGCCAAAATCACAAGATAATCACAAAAGAAGAAGGAATATAAATTAATTTGGATTAATTAATGAATAACTTGGGAGAGAAGGAATGCTTCTTATCCATTGCAATCTGTTTCCCAAATTTCGTAAAAAGTTAGATAATGACAAGACAAACCTTCCCTTAAAATTTGAGAAAGAAAGGAGTTATGGTTTGGGAGAAATCAATTTTGCAAGTTATTAGCAATTTGGGAATAAATTCTGAAATAATGATATATTGTTTCCTTTGCTTTGAACGTGAGCAATATGGTCCGTTGGATCTTCATCCAGCGTTGGACGCCCTTCGCCTAAGTCCCACTGGGACTGTGTTTCTGTGAATTAATAGAGGGACTTTCCCTCTTGAATTCCTCGCGATCCTTTGGGTTTGCAAACTGGCTGAGGTTTCCATTGGTTTTAGGAGATGAAACCGCAGGGAATCATCCCCAGTTTGATTAGCTTTGGTCCTGGTTTTGGGAAAATGCCCAAACCAGCAGGTACTACCTCGACCCTATATATAGGGGAGGATACGTGAAGACACCAGCATCCCTATTTTATAGTCCATACCCTGTGGCAGAGTACGAGGAACAATTTCGTGGTTTCAATTGCGCCAAAGAGCCTAATCTAGACCCTCGTCGGCATAGCAGACCCTGCCAGAATCCGGCGAGCAGGGAGGTGACCTTGGCGGGGTTCGGGCGGCCAATTGAGGACACCTTCAGCTTCGAAGAAGGGAGGCAGAGCTCGTTGGACCATCGGCGTGAGCAAAGGGCGACCGGAGCCCGAAGTCAACACCAAGGTTGATCGTCGCGGGTTGCTGTACAGAGACGCGAGGAAGAAGAAGATGTCGCGGCGTTTTACCAAACTACCCCGAGGTGTTTTCAGACCAGGTGAGGGCAAGTCGGTCATTTACTTCTTCTAATCGCACATAAAAGGCACGCGATCACTGAGCCGTGGGATGCCGCCTAGTCCACCGGACTATAGATCAAACGACTCTCGATTTTTCTGAAAATAACAAATAAACCATAAAAAGGGTTTTTCCTATAAAAATGGTATCTTGAGCTAGGAGACTCAGATGAGAAAAGTTAATACATGAAAAATGATCAGAAAATTATAAGGAATATACTAAAAATGGTTTCAACACCTAAATTTGTATATTTTTGCAAAAGTGCATATTTTGAATAGAAAAGGTATTAATTTGTGGTTGGAAACCCTAATTGTTGATAAAAGATATATTTAGTCTTGCAATCAGGTTAATTCGGACATGTTTAACTTGATTAATGATTAAGATTGTTTTTAACCTGTTTTGATGATAGAATTACAAAGTTTAAGGTTTTAACTCAATATGTCAATTAATATGTTTAGAAACCCTAAATTAGAGAAAAAGGAAAGAAAAGATAGAGTAATCAGAAAATTAGGGTTCTTGTGGACCAAACCTGATCTTAAGGATCTTAATGGAAAATAAGACAAGATAATTAGGGTTAGATGGATATTTGATAAAAGTAAGGTAAAGGAAGTGAAACCCTAATTATGGTTAAAACCCTAAAAAGGAGTAATAACCCTAGAAGACAATTAGGAGTGATAGATCATGATGACATGATTAATGATAGAGAAATTGGATGTCTTTTCAGGAATAATTGTGTGTGTGCTTGCTTGATTCCTGATTGATTGGTTATTTCTACATTCAAGTCTGCTTAATAAGTATGTGGTTAATTATGAATTACCGCTTTAGTTTCCCGACGGATTCCCGGACGTTTAATCACATTGAATGCAACTAAACTATTTGGATGTTCATATTGCAATTATAAAGTGACTATGACTATCACAATTTAATTTAAATGTGTATTCCCGCACCTACATGCCACCCTGATGGAAGATGCCATAAAGGTCAGGCCCAGGAGGGTAGACCAATGGGAACCATGAGAGGTGACCCTAGACACCAAGCTCGGGAATGAGAAGGTGGTCTATGAGGCATAACTATGGAGCACCATGAGAGGTGACTCCCATGCACCAAGCTCGAGATTGAGAAGGTGGCCTTAAGTTAATTCTAGGGTTAGGGAAAAGTGGTGGGGAATGTCACATGGAAAATGTAAATTGACTTGCTAAGTATCTTGATTGCAATTTTTAAATTGTTAGACTTAATTGTGAAATTTTGGTTGCCTCCACATACCAGCATTTGCTGACCGACGTTTTATTTGTTGGCATTTTAGGCATAATCCTAAAAGTACAAACAGTAAAATGACACATCATGAAATTGAGAAATAAGGTGCAAGGAGGATTAGATAGAATAAATCGAGTTGTGGATAGATAGATCTCCAAAATTTTTTAAAAAAGGAAAACAAACTTTTATTTTTCTACCAAATTTCAGTTTAGTTAGTAGAATTTCATAATTATCTTTGATTATTTGTTGAACCTTTGATCTTGTTAATTGATTAACAGCTCTAACCTTCGAGTCTCCCTTAATTGGGGGTTACCGGGAGGTGGGGTCGTTACAATTGGTATCAAAGTGTAGGTTCTCCATCTAATCATTAATAATTATTGAATTTTACAAATTCCATAGAACCGAGGGAGTTATTAGAGGATTTTTCGAAAGACTGAGGTGACTTGAAAAGGATCACATCCGGGGGCTGGAAAAATTTTCCTCCGCACCGCTAGTCGAAATATGAGGACTCCCGGATCGTGTGACTTCCTGGCCGATGTCTTAGGATAAGACTCGAAATAAGATACCTTTAGGACTCTCTCATCTTGTTCATCCTTTTTCAACTCAAATTCTCTTAAGGATTTTAAGGATTAGGGTTTTTCTCTCTCTTCCTCACCCTCTTGAGGTATGGGTTAAGGTTGATAAGGTCTAAGGGATCCTCCACAAATTTAATAAAAGATACGTAATTAAGATGTCATTGGCATAAGTATAAAGGGTTAAATTATAGACTAAAAGTCTTTTGTGTACTTGTTCAGATGGCTCGTACAAAAGTTGTGGCTATCCCTTTTTCACCCCATAAGGAGAATGGATCCTCTGAGAAGAGGAAGCGGAACCATGGTGGAGAAACCTCTAAGAAGAGAAAGAGGCTGAAGAGGATGTGCATGAGGCCCCCAACCCTGAACCAATGCCTGGCGTCAACCAAGAGCAAGGGGAAGGACCAGAATATGAGGAATACAATGGGTTCAAAGAGGAAGCCCAGATGGAAGAAGACCAACCCAGTGGACAAGGACCAGCCATGGTGGTTCACACAACAGATGCAATTTGGATGGAACAATAAAAGCAACTGACTGAAGCTATCCGGGCCCTGGCCCTTAGGGACATAGCTAGGGCCGAGAATGGTGAGCCACTTCCTGTTCATCCTCGACTTGGAGCCACCATCCTGGACTTCGTCAAGCTGAATGTCGAGAAGTTCTGGGGAGAAGACAAGTCAGAAGTGGTCGATAAGGTTGAAGCTTGGCTGCTTGCAGTCGAGAATGGGTTTTGTATGCTCGAGGTGCAGTCGAATAAGAAGGTCCTATTTGCTACTCACCTTTTGGAAGGTGCAGCCAAGATATGGTGGGAGAACCATATCACAGGAAGATACCTAAGTGAGGAACTGATGGCATGGACTGACTTTAAGAGCATCTTCACCGCCAGATTCCTCCCCATCTCAGCAAAGAAGGAGAAAGAAAGAGAGTTCACTAGCATGGTTCAAGGAAGCTCTTCAGTTGCGGACTTTGGTCATAAGTTTCGCCTCCTGGAACATTTCAGACACATTTTGGATGAAGAGAGGAGGGTGGACCACTTCGTGGAATGTCTACACCCTGCCATCAAGCCTCATGTGATGGCTAGTAAGCCAAAGACCTTCACAGAAGCCTATAACACCGCCTTGGGCATGGAAAGGACAGTGATGCCTGCACAAAACCAATCCAAAGGGTTTTTGGGTTTCACTGAAGGAGTTCAAGGGAAGAGCAATGAACACAAGAAGGGACAAGGACGCAACCATAAAAAGAACAAGCATGGGTACAAAGGCAAGCCCCGTGGTCGCTTCTAGCAGTGTCGCACCTGTGGATGGACACATCCTGGGAAGTGTCGCTTTGAGAAGAAGGTGTGTTTCAGATGTCAACAAGAAGGACACTTCATCGCCAACTGCCCTCATCTTGACCCAAGAGGACGTTTGGGGTCACAGCCTGTGGCAGCACAGCCAGTAGCTGCAGCACCCCCAGTAGGAGCACCAGCCGGAGCACCTCCAGCTGGAGAGAGGAGACAAGCTAGAGTGTTCGCCATCGACAATGAAGAAGCTCAGGAGAATGCTAATAATTTGATTGAGGGTAATAACCCATAGAGTTTTTCCTTTTAGTTCAGTAGACCATGTAGTAGCTTTCTGATATGGAATAACTATGTGGGCTTGCCGGAAGTCATGGGACAAAATGTAAAAGCACTCTTTGATTTTGATTCTACTAATACTTTTATTTCGAGAAATCTTGCAACTATGCTTGGTTTGGATATCAAGGATTTGGGTTATGTTTTGGATGTTACAACTTCGAGTGGTCGTATTTATACCTCTCTTTTGAAAACCCTAGTTTTTCCAGTTAAGTATCTGAACCATGAGCTTCCCACTGACTTCATCCTTCTCGATATGAATGATTTTGATGTAATCATCGGTATGGACTGGCTTTCCACCTATAGGGCCTAGATTGACTATAGATAGAAGAAGATTCTCATTAGGAAGACCGAATATCCACACTTCACCATTTGAGGAAGGAAAGATGCGACAACCAGTCTTTACATATCCGCTTTGAAAGCTGAACGGATGTTATCTAAGGGTTGTCGAGCCTACCTAGCCATAATTACCGCACCTGAGGTTAAGGGGAAATCCATAGAGGAAATAGAGGTGGTTCGGGAGTATTTGGATGTGTTTCCGGATGATCTACAAGGAATTCCCCCTGAGAGGGAGGTAGACTTCTCGATTGAGTTAGCTCCCGGGACTAACCCTATATCTAAAACACCCTATAGAATGGCCCCTGTAGAGTTTCTTGAGTTGAAAACCCAGTTGCAAGAATTTTTGGATAAGGGATTCATCTGACCCAGTACATCACCATGGGGAGCACCAGTTCTCTTTGTGAAAAAGAAGGATGGGTCACTTCAGATGTGTATTGATTATCGGATGATCAATCAGGCAACCATTAAGAACAAGTATCTTTGCCTAGAATCGATGACCTATTTGACCAACTCAAATCAGCTTGAGTCTTTTCCAAAATCGATTTGAGATCAGGATACCACCAGGTGAGAGTGAGAAGTGAGGATATACCCAAAACGGCTTTCAGAACCCGTTATGGCCATTATGAGTTTGTGGTCATGCCGTTTGGATTATCCAATGCACCTAGTGTCTTTATGAACCTCATGAACAATGTGTTCCAACCTTTCCTTGACTCTTTTGTGATAGTGTTCATAGGTGACATTTTGGTGTACTTTGATGACCTAACCCAACATCGTGACCACCTGGGTAGAGTCCTTGATATCCTGAGAAAGCATAAGTTTTTCGAAAAGTTCTCAAAATGTGAGTTTTGGTTGGATCGATCATGTTTCATGGACACATCATCTCAAGAGGAACAATCGTCGTAGATCCAACCAAAGTATCGGCAGTTCGAGACTGGCCGGCACCGAAGAACCCCTCTGAGATTTGCAGCTTCTTGGGGTTGGCAGGATACTACCGTCACTTCATCAAGGATTTCTCCAAGACTGCTTTACCGCTGACCATGTTGACCTGGAAGGATGTGAAGTTCTTGTGGTCAAACGTATGTGAAGCTCGCTTCCAAGAATTGAAGGAGAAGCTGACCACTGCTCCTGTGTTCACTCTACCGTCTAGCAATGAGGGTTTCATGATATTCACCGATGCTTCCAAGATGGGACTTGGCTGTGTGTTGGAACACGATCGACATGTGGTTGCATATGCTTCCCGACAGCTCAAGCCAAATGAGGTGAATTACCTGACACATGACCTGTAATTAGCTGCTATCATCCATGCTTTGAAGATATGGCGGCATTACATGTACGGTGCTACCTTTGAAATCTTCACCGACCATAAGAGTTTGAAATACCTACTGACACAGAGAGATCTGAACCTACGATAGTGATGATGGATGGAGTACATGAAGGATTACGACTTCACCATCACCTACCATCCTGGTAAGGTGAATGTCGTGGCTGATGCATTGAGCCAGAAATAGATTAAGTGTGCAGCTATTTTGTCCAGTCAGTGGAAGAGTTTGGAGGAGCTTGTGGAATGGACTCCACAACCGTTAGAGGAACGAGTTCAGTTGGCTAATATCCATATTCAATCTGAGTTGTTGAGTGAGATCATAGCTGCACAGTTGACCAGTGGAGAGCTAGACAAGATGAAAGGTTTAATGATGAAGCCACAGACTCGTCTATCTGTGGGAGTAGACGGAGGAATCAGGTTTGAGAATCACATATGGGTCCCTGTGGATTCACTAATAAAGGAGCGTATTCTGCAAGAATCCCATGGATCCAAATATATAGTACACCCAAGAACTACTAAGATGTTCAAGGACCTGCAATGGTTTTTCTGGTGTCTAGGAATGAAGAAAGACATTTTGTCATGGGTGGCCAGTTGTCTTACGTGCCAGATGGTGAAGGCTGAACACCAACGACTCGATGGACTTTTACAGTCGATAGAAATTCCAGAGTGGAAATGGGAGCAGATCACTATGGATTTTGTGGTGGGGCTACCCCGGACCAAGAAGGGTCATGATGCGGTATGGGTCGTGGTAGATCGTCTTACCAAGTCGGCACATTTCCTTGCCTTGAAGACCACTGCTAAGGTGACGGACCTAGCTGAGCTGTATATCAGAGAGATAATGTGATTGCATGGTGTACCGGGATCGATCATTTTAGATAGAGACCCAAAGTTCACTTCCAAGTTATGGAAGCAAGTTCAAGAGGAACTTGGTACCAGGTTAAACTTTAGTATCGCTTATCACCCGCAAACGGATGGTCAGTCAGAAAGGACAATCCAGACGCTAGAAGATCTGTTGAGAGCTTGTGTGCTCGATTGGGGTAGCTCATGGGAGAAATACCTACCGTTAGCAGAGTTCGCCTACAACAACAGCTTCCAAGCCAGTATTGGGATGCCTCCGTATGAAGCTTTATACGGAAGATCGTGTTAGTCCCCACTTCACTGGGATGATGTGGGTGAGAGGACCCTGTTGAGGTCAGATGAGCTCCAAGTGTATGCTGATAAAGTGGCTTTGATCAAGAAAAGGATGAAGGGAGCCCAAGATCGATATAAGTCATATGCTGATGCAAAGCGGACTGATGTGCATTTCACTGTGGGAGAGCATGTGTTTTTGAAAATCTGACCGCTCCGAGCTATAGCTAAGAATAGGGGAAAGCTGAGTCCGCGATACGTGGGTTCGTTTGAGGTATTAGAACGGATTGGTGAAGATGCATATCATTTGGCATTACCCCCTCAGTATAGCATGATGCATGATGTGTTTCACGTGTCTAACCTGAAGCGATATGTGCAAGATCCAAGCCATGTGCTGAGCATTGAACCTATTGAGCTTCAAGGGAAGCTGACTTATCCTGAGTCACCTGTGCGGATTCTAGATACCAAGGTGAAAGAGCTCAGATGGAAGAAAATAGAGATGGTAAAGGTTCTTTGGAAGCACCATGGAGAGGATGAGGCCACATGGGAGGTGAAGGCGGACATGGAGAAAACATACCCTGAATTGTTTGTTTGATTGTTTGAATTTTGACGGCAAAATTCCTATAAGGAGGGGAGGATGTTATAACCTCAATTTCTTGAAAGTGTAATTCTCTTTTAATGAATAAAAGAAATCCTTTTCTTTGATTTGCAATAGATTTCGTGTGAAATGGCCTTGATTGATTGATTATGGGCTTTGTTGGCCATTGAGCCCAATTGAAAAAAAGGGAATTAAAAAGGATTGATTAATAAAAGGGAAATGTGAGTAATTGACAATTAAAAGAAGATAAAGGAAAACCAATATTCCCCAATATGGGAATTCATGCTTTTAGGATTTCTTGAGGTCCAAGGGAGCCAAAATCACAAGATAATCACAAAAGAAGAAGGAATATAAATTAATTTGGATCAATTAATGAATAACTTGGGAGAGAAGGAATACTTCTTATCCATTGCAATCTATTTCCCAAAGTTTGTACAAAGTTAGATAATGACAAGACAAACCTTCCCTTAAAATTTGAGAAAGAAAGGAGTTATGTTTTGGGAGAAATCAATTTTTCAAGTTATTAGCAATTTGGGAATAAATTCTGAAATAATGATATATTGTTTCCTTTGCTTTGAACGCGAGCAATATGGTCCGTTGGATCTTCATCCAGCATTCGACACCCTTCGCCTATGTCCCACTGGGACTGTGTTTCTGTGAATTAACAAAGGGACTTTCCCTCTTGAATTATTCGTGATCCTTTGGGTTTGCAAACTGGCTGAGGTTTCCATTGGTTTTAGGAGATGAAACCGTAGGGAATCATCCCCAGTTTGATTAGCTTTGGTCTTGGTTTTGGGAAAACGCCCAAAACAGCAGGGACTGCCTCGACCCTATATATAGGGGAGGATATGCGAAGACACCAACATCCCTATTTGATAGTCCACACCCTGGAGCGGAGTACCAGGAACAATTTTGTGGTTTCAATTGCGCCAAAGAGCCTAATCTAGACCCTCGTCGGCATAGCAGACCCTGTCAGAATCTGGCGAGCAGACAGGTGACATTGGCGGGGTTCGGGCGGCCAATTGAGGACACCTTTAGCTTTGAAGAAGGGAGGCAGAGCTACCTGGACCGTCGGCGTGAGAAAAGGGAGACTGGAGCCCAAAGTCAGCACCAAGGTTGACAGTCGTGGGTTGTTGTACAGAGACGCGAGGAAGAAGAAGATGTCGCGGCATTTTACCAAACTACCTCTAGGTGTTTTCAGACCAGATGAGGGCAAGTCATTCATTTACTTCTTCTAATCGCACACAAAAGGTGTGTGATCCCTGAGCCGTGGGATGTCGCCTCATCCACTGGACTATAGATCAAACGGCTCTCAATTTTTCTGAAAATAACAAATAAACCATAAAAAGGGTTTTTCCTATAAAAATTGTATCTTGAGCTAGGAGACTCAGATGAGAAAAGTTAATACATGAAAAATTATTAGAAAAATATGAGGAATATACTAAAAATGGTCTGAACACCTAAATATGTATATTTTTGCAAAAATGCATATTTTGATTTGAAAAGGTATTAATTTGTGGTTGGAAACCCTAATTGTTGATAAAAGATATATTTAGTCTTGCAATCAGGTTAATTCAGACATGTTTAACTTGATTAATGATTAAGATGGTTTTTAACCTGTTTTGATGATATAGTTACAAAGTTTAGGGTCTTAACTCAATATGTCGATTAATATGTTTAGAAACCCTAAATTAGAGAAAAAGGAAAGAAAAGATAGAGTAATCAGAAAATTAGGGTTCTTGTAGACCAAACCTGGTCTTAAGGATCTTAATGGAAAATAAGACAAGATAATTAGGGTTAGATGGATATTTGATAAAGGTAAGGTAAAGGAAGTGAAACCCTAATTATGGTTAAAACCCTAAAAAGGAGTAATAACCCTAGAAGACAATTAGGAGTGATAGATCATGATGACATCATTAATGATAGAGAAATTGGATGTCTTTTCAGGAATAATTGTGTGTGTGCTTGCTTGATTCCTGATTGATTGGTTATTTCTGTATTCAAGTTTTCTTAACAGGTATGTGGTTAATTATGAATAACCGCTTTAGTTTCCCGACAGATTCCCAAACGTTTAATCGCATTGAATGCAACTAAACTGTTTGGATGTTCATATTGCAATTATAAAGTGACTATGACCATCATAATTTAATTTAAATGTGTATTCCCGCACCTACATGCCACCCTAATGGAAGATGCCATAAAGGTCAGGCCCAGGAGGGTAGACCAATGGGCACCATGAGAGGTGAACCTAGACACCAAGCTCGGGAATGATAAGGTGGTCTATGAGGCATGACTATGGAGCACCATGAGAGGTGACTCCCAGACACCAAGCTCAGGATTGAGAAGGTGGCCTTAAGTCAATTCCAGGGTTAGGGAAAAAGCGATGGGGAATGTCACATGGAAAATTTAAATTGACTTGCTAAGTATCTTGATTGCAATATTTAAATTGTTAGACTTAATTGTGAAATTTTGGTTGCCTCCACATACCATCAATTACTGACTGACGTTTTGTTTGTCGGCGTTTTAGACATAATCTTGAAAGTACAAACAGTAAAATGATACATCGTGAAATTGAGAAATAAGGTGCAAGGAGGATTAGATAGAATAAATCAAGCTGTGGATAGATAGATCTCCAAAGTTTTTAAAAAAAGGTAAACAAAGTTTATTTTTCTACCAAATTTCAGTTTAGTTAGTAGAATTTCATAACTATCTTTGATTATTTGTTGAACCTTTGATCCTGTTAATTGATTAACGGCTCTGACCGTCGGGTCTCCCTTAATTGGGGGTTATCAGGAGGCGGCGTCGTTACAATACATGTACCTTGTGCTCGATATGAGGTCATGAAGATACCTCAAGCCCGATAAGGAGACAAGTACAAATCCTAACCCTATATGGTGAGTGTTCATACACCTCCAACCCAAGACACCTTGTAAAGGAGAGAGTAAGACACTCTTAGGAGTAATGAGTGTAACACCAAGTAATGGTATGAGTGATACCTTGATAGGTGAAACACCTAAAGTGGTTATAATGGTTAATCCTATATCAACAATGTCTCAACCTGAGATGAGTCCATATCAATTGATGATGGTTGGACAATTCAAATGTATGACTCGTGATCAATACACTAAAGAATAAATGTGATGGGCTAGTGCATAAAGTATTAGGATGGGAAATACCATAATACAAGATAAGTTGATGAACTTAAGAAAGTTAAAAGTGATGAGGGAAGTGATACAACAAGACATGATAGATATCACATCCAGCACTTCAAGGTTGATGTACCTTGATGCACCTTAAATCCAATATACTTGGATGAGTAACACATGAAGTGTGTTATGTCAATTGTTACATTGAGATGTAGTAAGTTTAATGCAATTTGATAAGTGTGGGTTAACATACTTTGAGAAAGCGGTTAAGCCAAGTTAATAAAGTATGATGTAATCATACCCTGATAAGGATGAGAGAGGAACTCATACCTTGTGTTGATGATTCATTTAAAGATAAATGATGAGAATAAATAAGTATGATGGAATACTTATAATATCAATGTTTTCTCTTAGATGTGTGGAGCAATGAATTAGGGTTTGATCATTGATAATATGATCTTGAAAACCTAAATGGTTAATAATTGAAAACCCTAAACCCTAAAGATGGGAAGGTTGTATTTCTCTTATTTCATAAGTTGTTAACTAGTGAGAGGTGACAAGATGTGTGATGGCCTTATGAGCTTTGTGAATAAGTTGTTGCCTAGTGAGAGGTGCCAAGATATGTGATGACCTTGTGAGCCATGTGAATAAGTTTTTGCCTAGTGAGAGGTGACAAGATATGTAATGGCCTTGTGATCCATGTGATAGTTTGTTGCCTAGTGAGAGGTAACAAGATATTTAATGGGCCTTGTGAGCCATGTAAGATTCTTGTATAACAAGTATCATGTATACCTTGGTCTGAGGACCTAGAGTAATAGTTACCTAATAAGTGGTAACAGTGTTCAGTGATGATCTAAGGGTTTGAATACCTAGATCTAGTAATCATGATAATGATGATGTGTAGGGATGAGAATTCCCAGTAATGTGATAAGGGACTGAGATCCCAAGTATCACGTGTTTTAAAGATTTGAAAAAGTACGTGATAGATGTATTACACATTTCTTTGTACCATTTGTTGTGTTTGATAAAAATAACTTGTTTGATGCTAAAAGAATGATGTAATGCACGTAATATATCACTAGAAACTATAAAACATTACCCTGACCATAGATCAATCAGTGTCAGAACTTGCTGATGGTGAAACGGGTTCCTCCACGACATAACCCAGAGTGAATACTTTTGAGTATGTGAGGGCATAAGTAGGGGCGACTCTGTGTGAATCGATCCCCTTACGATCCCGAAATGAATGGGGATTTGGCTCTATGCCCTATCCTGGCTCGAGTGCGACTTCGGTCATAGAATCTGTGTTGAGCACGGTGAACAGGCTCGTGGCTCGGAGTATTGTGCTTGTGTCTCCATGACTCAGACTGGGGACGGTTGTGTGTATATGTTTCCCCTAAGAGAGTGTAGTTGACGATGTAGCTCTAAACATGGATGCCTACATACCCTGGCACATCTTGTTAGAAGTGACACGAGATGTCCTGCATGTGGTCTCGTACTGACCGCGACAAGGGAGGTCATGAAAACTTGCTCTACCATTGACCTTGTATGGTACTGACTTTTGAGAAGTTTGTGGTCGGTTGGAGATGGACGGGGTATGCTCCATCTCCTCAGGGCATAAGTGTGATTTGTAAAATATGTTCAGTCGTGTAGTATATCTGCTTCAGGATCGAATACGAGAAACATTGCTTGATGCGCAATACAGTTATACATTCTAGTTGATAGATGTTAATTATGTTTCTTTACATTCCTTGCAAAGCAGATAAATGAATTATAATCTACCATGGGTATATGCAATGTTCTCATTATGAAAGGAGATTACTTCAATCTGTTCATATGGTGAATTATCCTGCTTGTTAATATAAAAAGAACCTCTGCTCAGTTTATAAATGCTTAATCTGTGATAATAATATGGTCGGTGGAGAGTTATATCTCTCGCTGGGACAATTACAATTGTCTCACCCCCGTGGGACCCAAATTTTTAGGTTTTTGTGCACGAGGAGGTGAAGACCTTTTTGCAAAGGAAGAACAACAGCTGAGGCAGTAGTGACAGCTCAGGTTGAGTGGATTGTCTGTCATATCTTATAGATATGAGTCATATGTGTCGTCTCTGTACTCTCAGGTCCTTGGAGTTGGTTTGTACTGGTTTTATGAATAAATAAGAAATTTTGGCTTACGTGCCTCGAGGTTTTATGTTGCTCATGTATAGTTTGGTAAAGCAACTGTTATATGTTATTCTCAAGATGAGATGTACCAGATATGTACAATGTGAATAATGATGTATATAAGATTTTGGACCTTTCAGTAAGAGTTTTCTTTGGAATGGATCTCTTTGAAAAATGGTTTTTATTTTTAGTGATTTTCGTTAATCTGTTGTTTATGTTTAATTCTGCTTAATTAATGATGATTTGTTTGTCAGTTTGGTGACTTTCATCACAAAGTTTGGTATCAGAGCTTAAGGTTTGTTTAGTCTAGAGAGACATAGGACTATGGTGTTGAGTCTGTGTTAGTGTCCTCCAGTATTCCCTATAGTGACTTCTGCTTGTGTAGAAGAAAGGGTGAAGTTTAAAAATGACTGGGAAACACGAGGAATACATTGCTGAAAGCAATGTTGTTGTGCCAAGAGAGGATGTAAGGGATCATGCAAGAGAAGAATGAATGCCTGAGAATTCCCATCATTACCTGATCAGGATAGATAATCCTATGTTTATGCTTTTTTTGGGCAGGTAAGGACAACAGTGATGCATATAGTAAACTGGATACTAGCATTACAACCTAGGTTACCAGTCCTCAATATGGAAACTTTGGGCTTTTGAAAGGGGTTCTGAATAACATAGTCATGTTGGAACAATGGAAAATGTGGGAAAGGTTAACATATGGTGAGTAAGTAGACTATTCCATAAGTTTAGACAGATGGTAGATCTGTGATGGTAATGCCCAAGAAGGGGCAATAAGCTGAGAATTAAGGAAAGGTCTCTACAATTCTAGAGACATGTGCCTAGTTGTTCTAAAAAGACAAAGTTTTCGGTGCCACCAGTGCAATAAATGCCTAGTGTACCGGGGCAGTAGCCACTAAGTTAAGGCAAGGGTCCTAACTTTCCACCTGTAAGAACCCATGGTTTAGTCTCTACATCGGTAATAAGACTGATAAGACCATGGTACGAGGACAAGACATGCTATAGCTATGGACTTGTTGAGTATACTAAACTCTTTTCTTTGAAAAGAAGGGAGGACATGACTCAACGGCCGAGGAAGGCTCGGTAGGGCATACAAAAGTTACAACCCAATAGTGTAAAAAGGCAAGAGTAACAACATGAAATAGCTAGACTCTGTGTGTTGAGTCAACCTGGAGCGGTAGATGACCGTGAGGGTAATAGTTAGATAGATCTTTTTCATTTCAATATGCCTTATCTTGATGCTATCTGATAATCCTAAAAAGGATTGCTGTTATGGATTTCCCTATTGATTGTCCTATGGGGACATAGGGAAGATATGATGAGAACTAGAATTTATATTCTATTCAGTATTCTTTTAAATGCTTTATAATTGCTCTTATCTGTGTGAAAGAGGATGAGGTATATATGTGGTGCCTGGAGAAAATCTAGGAATGTTAAATCCTATGTTTATAAAGACATGAAAAGTAAGGAACATGATAGTAAACAAAGTGCATACTACCTAATCTTAGTACTTGTATACCCTGGCCAGGTATATAATTATTGGAGAAAGGGCAAGTATGGAACTCTTAGATTGTTATCTTTCTGATTACTCTGATCAAGTAGTCATTCTGAGACAATCTAGTGAGTATAACTAAACTGGAAATATGGTATGGACATATGCATCACATACAAAGTGCAATAAAGTAGAATCTGAGATGATCTCAGATCAATTTGTGAGTATGAGGAAGTAAAAAGTATAATCCTCATGATAAGAGAATGAGAACAAGGGAGATGATTCCTGTCAGATAAAGCTTGTGTGAATAGTAAATATCTTTTCCCATAATGTGGAAATGGGAAATGTGATGAAATCACAAAATGTTCATAAACATGTTAGACAATAATAGAGAAAGGAGTGATGACATGTAATCACCATTATAATTCATATGCTAATGGCAAGGAATCTAAGATGAAATGAGTGTAAATGACTCATGAATAGTGAAAGTTCATATAATAAATCTTACGAGATAATGATGTCTCCTCTTTGATAAACAACCCTGGGTAATGATGGGGTGATGAAAGGAATATGTTCCTCTGTGTTATTTCTTTTTAGGGACATGGCAATCAAGTGAGTCTTATGACACTTAATGGTCATGAGATAAAAGTGTTCAGTTGATGGATACTTAGAAAAGTATCAGTTCATCTTGGACTTTGGTTCAAAGATAAAGATATGTGTAACAAGTAGTGTCCCAAGATGAAAGAAAGATCCTTGTATATGTGTGCCTTTGGTAATAACAATAGAGAGATGGAAATTATGAGGATGTGATGTGTTTTCAACACATGTGATATATACTAAGGTAAGAAATTATGGTATCTAAGAAGCATCAAGTGATATGGCAAAGTAAAAACATAACTCCTAATTAGATGATTTATGTTGGTTACCTGGAATGGACAACTGTGAAATCAGTCTAGTTATATAAAATAGCATGGACATCATATGTTAGGGGTTTATGCTTTGCATAAACATAACAGCAATAGGGATGTATTATTAAAGGAACAATTGTAAAATCATTGTGGGAAATGCTTATCAAGCTAAAAATAATTCCTTAGAATACCCCTATCTAGATCTGTTAAGGCAACTTATACATAACATCTAAAGATACCTGTAATATAAGTTCTTAATTAATAAGTAACCTCCCTTTATAATAAGAGAATGTACAACTAATGAGATAGTTGGTACAATTAGTAAGAATGTTTAATGTTGTGTCAGTAGATTAGATGAAACAACAGATATATGATAAGACTTGTAGTCACAAGTGGGTGACAGAACATAACTCTCGTCTTTTCTTTAAAAGTAAAATGCTAAATGAGGAGTATGGGAGACTCCCCAGAATCTTGTCACATAAATTTGTAAGTTGAGAAAGGTGACAAATCAGTAAGGTATGACACCTGAGTTAAATAAGGTATGAATGATGTTTCCCTGACTAAGAAAAGTATTACCTGATATAGAGTTGACTCTACAATCAATAATGAAAAAGACAATGGAATATGTGCCATGTGTGACAGATTCAATGATAACCCTGTGTGGAAGAACTTTGTTTTGATCAAAGTTCTATGTCATCTCCATGACATTAAGATGTTATGTGGAGACTTGATGGTATGATGAATGAATAATATCTGTCTTCCTTTACCTGGGATTTCGGGGATGAAATCCTTGTTAGGGGTTTATAACTTATAACGACCCTGGCCTGGGTTATGAGGTAACCCTATTTGTTTTGGCTAATTAAGTTGATTAGAACTTTAATATAATCCTCTAAGGTGATTTTTTATCATGTGACACACTCATGTTTCAAGTTTGGTCCCGATTGAATGTTGTTTGAGCAATTTTCCTTTATTTTGGACCAAAGTGCAATTTACCCAAATTGAGGCGCTATAATGCAAAATGTCACATGTTGAACATGACTCATGTGTTGTAGCATCATTATTGAGAGAATTATGCAAGGTGGTGGCTTGTGTAAAGCCTAAATTCCAAGTTTGAACTTGTTTGAACAATGCTGGTACCTTGTGCACCAATTTTGGTACAGATTGTAATTTACCCAAAATGTGGGGTTGATATGCAAATTACCACACTCCTACCCTAAGGTATCGTGCATAGAGATCCCATATCATGAATGGGTGCTGTGGTATCGTGCATGGGCCTTGGGATATCGCCCATGGCAAGAGCATATCGCCCAAGAAGGTGATATTGGCCATATAGGGTGATATCGACCATAGAGTGAAGTTTTGACTGCAAGTGAGTGTCATGTCATGCAAGTGAGTGCCATATCGTGCAATAGGGGTGGAATATCGTGTAAGGACACTAGTGTATTATGCAAAGGTGTTAAGGAGAAATAAGGAGCTCATACTTAACCCTAAGGCGAGGATAAGATCATCTTCAACCTTGATTTGAAGCATAAATTTAGGGTTTTGATCTTCCTTTCTTTTCTTCTTCACCAATTGCTTATCCATGGTGATTCTTTGCATATAGAGGAGTTTTGAAGTCCGTCTTCAACCTTAGGAACGTGGATCTTTGGAGATTGGAGCTTTGAAGTCATTTTAAAAGGCGGGTTATATAACTTGAACTCAACCATGTTATTATTCTTCACCTAAATTGCTATAATTAGTGAAATACTTTTAATTCTGAAATTTCCTGAAATAGTTGATGAAATTGAGAGTTCTAGTAGTTGCTTGGACCTGTTGCCATGAACTATAATAGTTATAACAAAGGTCTAGAGCTTGAAGATGATGGTATCACCTTATAAAAGTGATATCGGGTGCAAGCACACAAGAAAGCACCTTTAACCCGATATGATGATGCACCTACTTCACTTGAATGATATGGATATGAATGAATACATTGTTGCACGATATGGGGGTGTATTATAAACCTCTTGCACGATAGGGAGTCAAGTATAGACTCCATACACGATACAAGGTTGAATGAATACTTATAAGTTGACGTGAAACCCTAAATTGGGTAACCCGATATAAGTGAAGTATAACAAGTGCTATTGCACGACATGCTTGCATGACATAGTTGCACGACATGGTTGCATGACATAGTTGCACGACATGATTGTATGACTTATTTGCACGACATGGTTGCACGATAGGGTTGCACGATACACAACCCTAGATGATATGGTAACCCTAACTCATCATGGCTAACCCTAGATGGTGACTAGCCCGATAGGGTGATTGAATGTACTTCTAGCCCGACATGGTGATGGGTTGATAACTCATAAGTATCATGGGTGACACATACATATACCTTGTGCCCGATATGAGGTCAAGAAGATACCTCATGCCCGATATGGAGACAAGTACAAATCCTAACCCGATATGGTGAGTGTTCGTACGCCTCCAACCCAAGACACCTTGTAAAGTAGAGAGTAACACACTCTTAGGAGTAATGAGTGTAACACCAAGTAATGGTATGATTGATACCTTGATAGGTGAAACACCTAAAGTTGTTGATAATGGTTAATCCTATATCAACAATGTCTCAACCTAAGATGAATCCATATCAATTTATGATGGTTGGACAATTCAAATGTATGACTCATGATCAATAAACTAAAGAATAAATGTGATGGGATAGTGGATAAAGTGCTAGGATGGGAAATACCCTAATACAAGATAAGTTTATGAACTTAAGAAAGTTAAAAGTGATGAGGGAAGTGATACAACAAGACATGATAGATATCACATCCAGCACTTCAAGGTTGATGTACCTTGATGCACCTTAAATCCAATATACTTGGATGAGTAACACATGAAGTGTGTTATGTCAATTGTTACATTGAGATGTAATAAGTTTAATGCAATTTGATAAGTGTGGGCTAACATACTTTGAGAAAGGGGTTAAGCCAAGTTAATAAAGTATGATGTAATCATACCCTGATAAGGATGAGAGAGGAACTCATACCTTGTGTTGATGATTCATTTAAAGATAAATGATGAGAATAAATAAGTATGATGGAATACTTATAATATCAATGTTTGCTCTTAGATTTGTGGAGCAATGAATTAGGGTTTGATCATTGATAATATGATCTTGAAAACCTAAATGGTTAATAATGGAAAACCCTAAACCCTAAAGATGGGAAGGTTGTATTTCTCTTATTTCATAAGTTGTCGCCTAGTAAGAGGTGACAAGATGTGTGATGACCTTGTGATCTATGTGAATAAGTTGTTGCCTAGTGACAGGTGACAAGATTTGTGATGGCCTTGTGAGCCATGTGAATAAGTTGTTGCCTAGTGAGAGGTGACAAGATGTGTAATGGCCTTGTGAGCCATGTGATAGTTTGTTGCCTAGTGAGAGGTGACAAGATATTTAATGGGCCTTGTTAGCCATGTAAGATGCTTGTATAACAAGTATCATGTATACCTTGGTCTGAGGACCTAGAGGTAATAGTTACCTAATAAGTGGTAACAGTGTTCAGTGATGATCTAAGGGTTTGAATAACTAGATCCAGTAATCATGATAATGATGATGTGTAGGGATGAGAATTCCCAGTAATGTGATATAGGACTGAGATCCCAGGTATCACGTGTTTTAAAGATTTGAAAAAGTACGTGATAGATGTATTGAACCTTTCTTTGTAGAATTTGTTGTGTTTGATAAAGATAACTTGTTTGATGCTAAAAGAATGATGTAATGCACATAATATATCACTAGAAACTATAAAACATTGCCCTGACCATAGATCCATTAGTGTTAGAACTTGTTGATGGTGAAATGGGTTGCTCCACGGCATAACCCAGAGTGCATACTTTTGAGTATGTGAGGGTGTAAATATGGACGGCTCTATGTGAACCGATCCCCTTACAATCCTGAAATGAATGGGGATTTGGCTATATGTCCTATCTTGGCTCGAGTGCAACTTCGGTCGTAGACTCTGTGTTGAGCACGGTGAACTGGCCCATGGCTCGGAGTATTGTTCTTGTGTCTCCATGACTCAAACTGGGGACGGTTGTGTGTAGATGTTTCCCCTAAGAGAGTGCATTTGACACTGTAGCTCTAAGCGTGGATGCCTACGTATCCTGACACAGCTTGTTAGCAGTGACACGAGATGTCATGCATGTGGTCTCATACTGAAAGAGACAAGGGAGGTCATGGAAACTGGCTCTACCATTGACCTTGTATGGTACCAACTTGTGAGAAATTTTTTGTCGGTTGGAGATGGCTGGGGTATGCTCCATCTCCTCAGGGCATAAGTATGATTTGTAAAATATGTTCAGCCGTGTAGTATATCTTCTTAAGGATCGAATATGAGAAACACTACTTGATGCGCAATACAGTTATACATTCTAGTTGATAGATGTTGTTTATGTTTCTTTACATTCCTTGCAAAGCAGATAGATGAATTATAATCTACCATGGGTAGATGCAATGTTCTCCTTATGAAAGGAGATTACTTCATTCTGTTCATATGGTGAATTATCCTACTTGTTAATATAAAAAGAACCTCTACTCAGTTTATAAATGCTTAATCTGTGATAATAATATGGTCAGAGGAGAGTTATATCTCTCGCTGGGACAATTACAATTGTCTCACCCCCGTGGGACCCAAATTTTTAGGTGGACATGCATGAGGAGGTGAAGACCTTTTTGCAAAGGAAGAACAACAGCTGAGCCAGCAGTGACAGCTCAGGTTGAGTGTATTGTCTATCATGTCTTATAGATATGAGTCATATGTGTCGTCTTTGTACTCTCAAGTCCTTGGAGTTGGTTCATACTGGTTTTATGAATCAATAAGAGATTTTGGCTTACGTGCCTTGAGGTTTTATGTTGCTCATGTATAGTTTGGTAAAGCAACTATTATATGTTATTCTCGAGATGAGATGTACCATATATATACAATGTGAATAATGACGTATATAAGACTTTGGACCTTTCAGTAAGAGTTTTCTTTGGAATGGATCTCTTTGAAAAATGGTTTATTTTTTAGTGATTTTCATTAATCTGTTATTTATGTTTAATTCCACTTAATTAATGACGATTTCTTTGTCGGTTTTGTGACTATCGTCACAGACACCCTCCTCTATAAAAGGATAGATCCCATGGCTAAGCCCAAGGAGAGTTTCATGCATCTCTCTTCTTCTTCTTCATTCAAACCCTAACCAAGAGAAGTGGAGTTGTCCCTGGAGCAATGGGAGTGGTGGAGTCATCATGATGGAGGTTCGGGATTCCCTCGATGACCTGGGGATGAATGGCAATCATCCTCACACCTCTCGTCCTTGCGCAACAGCCGCAACACGGCTGCAAAGGTCGACTGATTGAGCAGGCTAGCGATCTTGACTCCAGCCACCCCAACCATAGCTGGGGGCCTCCGCAGGTGCGGCAGAGGGCGGCAGAGGCAATGGGGCCTTCACGGGTGCCGAGGAGCCATTGATGGTGGGAGGAAACTCTCCCTCACTCCGCTGTAGTAGGAAGCGCTAGGGTTGCACGAGGAGGAAGAAGCTCGAGTGGCGTTGGACCGATTTGCCCATCTGTGGGCTGAAGAAATGATTAACTGAAATGAGGGTATAAGCGTCAATCTATTATGTTTCCAAATTGGCGTGTTGCATGGGTATGTTGACGTGTTAGCATGCCATTGGTCCAAGTAAGTAATCTTTGCAAAATTCATATCTTTTTATTGGTAGCTCAGAATGAATGTGTATAAAATATGAATCTTTCTCAGAAAAATGCGAGGAATCCATTAAAAATATATTTAGAAGCGAATTCCTCTTGCAATTTGAAAAGTAGTGGAAGTTATCAACTTTAATGCTTTAATGTTTAAGAAACCCTAATTTGAGATGATTAATGTATTTAGAAGGGTTTTATGGATGATTAAAGTTAATATTAGCCTATTAATTATAAAAAGGGAAAAAATGATGAACTTTGCATTCCATGTGCATAAACGAGCTTTAATGGGCCTTGAAACCCTAATGTTAGTAATTGTGACTCTTAATGGCTTTAATTGTTCAAATTCGTGAATACAATTGAGATATGATGGTTCTAAGCTATTTTGAGTATAAAAGTTCCTAATTGTGGATAAATACACTTAATATGGTAATTAGGGTTTTCTAATGGATAAAGGTGGAATTAATGATAAAAAAGAGTTCATATGTGAATTAGACCATAATGAACTATGAGTTGTTAATCCGGAAGGAACCAAAGATGATAATTGGGCCTAATGATTGTGTCATGAATTAAAAGGATAAAATGATATTTTTAATGTAAAACAGGCATAATGTACTTAATTGATGTTTGATTGTGCCTTTAATCTGAAATTAAGGTTATATGTTATTAAAAGGTAACCTTAATATCTTTCATGAAAAGTAGATGAGATAATTAGGGTTTGTGAGTAATTGTATAAAATTAGGGTTTAAAATAGTATAAATGAAGAGAAACCCTAATTGCAATGGAAACCCTAAAAGTGCACTAGAAACCCTAAGAAGCGAGTTAGGTTTAATAGATCTTGTGTGCTTGCTTGCCTATTGGATTTCTTGCATTGATTGGATTAATTCTATCTCAAATCAACATGACAGGTATGTGGTTAATTATGGTTAATTGCATTAGTTTCCCAGATGATTCATCACATTGAATGCAACTTATCAGTTTGGATGTTCATACTTGCAAATCATAAAGTCACTATGATTATCACAATAATAATATAAGTGTTTATTCTCACTATTATATCTAATCCTCCTCTAAAATTTTTATTTCCCAATTAAAGCTTATTTATGTACATGGAACCCTAAATTAATCAAATTACGCATAAAGTTCATCGTTTTGGATCTAATGCATCTTTATATAATCAACATGTTAATATCAACTATAATCATCAATATAACCCTTATCACTACATTAATCATCTTAAATTAGGGTTTCTTAATCATTAATGCACTAAAGTTGATAACTTCCACTACTTTTTGAATTTTAGGAGGAAATAGCTTCTAAGTCTAATTTTAATAGATTCCTCACATTTTTTGAGCAAAATACATATATTATATGTACCATTACGATCTACCAATAATTAGATACGAATTTTACAAAATTTACTTACTTGGACCAATGTGAGGCCACCACGTCAGCAAGACCCTCTAAAAGAATAGAGCACCGGGTCAGGGTGAATATCACTTCTGCCCCATTCCATATGGCCTAAAGCCACGCACACCATGAGGGTAGTTTGGTCATTTATGCACTTTCTTCTTCAATCTCGCGACATAACCTCCCCCACGTGCCCGTCGCAGCCCAGCGCAAGCCCGCAGTCAAATTCGTCATTGACCCTGCGATCTGCTGCTCCTGGGCACATGGCGAGGGCATTCCCACCTACGTCTCTCCTCCCTGAACTCAAAGCCCGCCTCTATTGCTCTGTTACTTGCATGAATTGCTCAGATGACAAAGCTCTTCTTCGGCAAGAAGGGCGGCCTGGTCAGGGTACAGGTTGGGAGATTTTCCGCAGTTTGTTGCTCCCTTCAACTCGCCTCATCAGCGCGGACTCACATAGGTGCTTTGGGGCTATGCACATGGTGTGTAGACCCTCCTATGAATATGCTTCCTTTTATGACCACAGAGAAGCCCTAAATTGGGAAAAATGCCTAGAGGCAATGAAACTCAAGGAAACTATGGGTAGATCAACTCGGATTGATCCCCCAGATTCTTTGGAAAGGTTTCTGAGTTTGTCTATGCATTCATTCGTGAGAAAATCCCCTTGGAAAACTCTACTACCTTCCTTAGATGGCCCGAGGTGGGTGACGATGTAGATGTCATCGGATCTTAGATCAATTGCTATCATACCACGCACATTTGCAAATAAAAATCCCAGTAGAAATCAAGATTGTGACTTTTCATACTTTCCTCTACGCTTTATGGATTCTTGTAAAATCAATATATCCCAAACCACTCATGCAATGAATCCCAAATTTTGAGGAAAACTTAACAATGACTTAATCTACCTCTCTGCCAAAGTTGGGATCATTATATAAATGAAAAAGTGTCTTTTCTTTAGGTGCTAGATAGTACTCAATTAGGCTTATTTCTCACATCATTTCTCTTTCTTTACTTATTATCTTGAAACATGGACTCCTTAGAACCCAAGAAATCCTAAGATTTCGAAATCCTTTTTGAAGGATTCTTATTATCCTTCTAGATGCATCCACATCATTTAGTTCCCATTATCTTACTTATTTCTTTATTAAGATATTTCTTTTCAAGGATTTCTCTTTATTTTTCATTTCCTTTTTCCTCTTTTCATATTTCTTTCATTAGAAATCACATAGAAACGAAATTTATTTAATTGTGGCCATTAATTCCACTTTCTAGAGATTTATATGTATTTCTCATAATTACTTTGCTTAATATCCATTATCTTGTATCTTTTCCTTTTATTTGGACTTTTCTTCTTTTCTTCTCTTTTATATCCATTATTGGATTAATCTAACAATAGAAATTACGAAATTCCTATCAAAATGGAGATTTGCAAAGAAATCCATCTTATGAAGCAAATCATACAACCTTTTCCATTAAGTCCATATTCATAAAATCTTTACAATTCAATTATGAAAACATATGCAAAATTGAGGTTGAAACAGTTTCCCCCTTTCCTTACCTATTTTCATGATTTTTATCTTCCTCCCACCTTCTTTTAGATGATAACTATGGCCTTCCATGGTGAAACCCCACCTAGAGACCTTAAACACCTCATCTCCCTGTTCTTTTGCTAGGGTTTTTTACCTCTAAAGTGGAGAAGGTACTTCTTGCTTGATATAGGAGCTTTGTTGGAGAAACCAACCTTTGTAGCTCGAGAACCTTGCTACTTGAACCTTTCTACCTTCCTAGAAGTGAGTTTTATAACCCCCTTCTCATATATTGCTTACTACATGCTTAAAACTCATGCTTCTATGTTTAAAATCGATGATCTTCGTCTCTATTTATGATGTTCTTCTAGGGTTTTGGTTTCTTGTTGTTTTACCTTTTCTAGAAGATGTAGTTTGGTTACCTATGAAATTCCAATAATTATCTTGGGTGAAATGGTGTTCTCTCCATCTCTCTCAAAGATTTCTGACTTGTCATTTCCTGATTGGTTCAAATTGAAAAATTCATATCTTTTAATCCACTTGTCCAAATTGACAAATAAATATGTATTGGAATTTGAAAATTAATCTCTATATAATAAAATTATTTTCAAGGTCTGATTTCATGGTTTGACGAAGGGTGATTTTTGTAAAATGAATTTAATGCATAAAATCCATAAAAAGTACATCTTAATCATCATAACTCCAAAGTTACCATAAAAATATGTTTTCTTGACCAGGAGAACCCAATAAGTTCATTGGTGATCTTTTCAGAATCCAAATCTGAGTTTTTCTAAAAAGTTCTAAAATTAGGTTTTCTATACATCAATGTGCATTATGTACTCTAATACATGTTAATACATTGAAAATTGGCAAAATGGAACTTGGACTCAATTAATGTGGTGAAATTTAGTAATTGATATCAGTAAGAGAGGTATGTGCATTCCTTACACCCTGTGTTGGGATAATTGAAATCAAACCCTATATTTCCCTAATGAGTCTTTAATGAACCCTATTTTCTCTATGCATGATTCTTTTTTTAAATTGCCTCAAAATCAGTAATGTTATTCTTTTTCTTGGGTCTTGTACCCCACTGCCATGTTCTAATTGATATGATGCTTTTACTTGCCATGAATTCTTTTCTAGCATGTTGATTTTATGAACTATTTATCTATAGTAGTGGTACTTATGTACAACCACCGATAGATAGGGCATGTATTAATTCGCCCGTGGGAATGTCTTATTCTCCCTCATAAAAATATGTGTAGGTGACTGGGAATGTATTAATTCTCCCCTCACCTATTGTTTGAGGTTCGGTAGGTGCCTCAACCCTACTTAGTTGAGGTAGTCATAATTATCATGCATGCAACCCTTTTATTATATTTGTTTTATGGCAAGCTTCTATTTAAAAATAGCCTCATACTCTTATTCTCTTCATCTTACAATGAAATCTTTGCCTTTAATTCCATGTTATTTCTTTTTCTTTTGTTCTTGATTCATATTGACACATACCTTGTTTTTCTCTCTCTTACTGGGTGTTTTCCCAACCACCCATGTTTAGATCGAGGTGTTGAACATTGACCAAGAAGAACACAACTTCCAACATGGACCTAGCAATTGGAGATGTTTCTTGGAGATAGATTTGAAATAGTTTAGACTTTCCTCTACTTAGATCCTTATATTGTATCATACATGTAAACCCTTGTGGGATATTATGATGTACTTTTGTAATCTTTTGTGAAAATTGAATATGGTCATTTGTTTGATTCCGCTGCTCCACTTTGGTTGTTTTGAATATAATTTATCTAAGTTTGAAAATTTTGCACCTATTCTAGCATACCTTGGAGTGTGTTTGGAATGGATGTTATATTCTTCAAATTTTAGTAAGGGGGTGATCTCGCCTCCTTACATTTGTTCTACTTATTGGCATATCCTATCTTATGCATTTTGTGATTATTATAGTATATGATATGTATAATGGTGTATATGTAATGGTGATTGGATATATACATATATATATACATCAAAGTTGACAAAATCCACTTATATACATACATACATGCATACATATATATATACATATACATATACATATCTATACATATATATATTTATATATATACACCAAAAGATTATTACATAGCATCATTCACGGGATTTCTAGCATAGCATCATTCACTGGCTCTCTAGCCGCATCTTACACATATGGTAATATGTCACATATGCATACATGACATATCTGTACAATAAGGCATAAAGACAAAACATCATCTCAATATACAACATCTACAAAACTCCCCCAGGGGCATGAGAGAATGGGGACGACACATAAGACTCTACTAGAAGACAGAAGAAGCTCATCCAACCTTTATTCAACTACCGATCCTCTTGTTTCTCATCTCAACAACACGATCTCTACTTCAACGTACTCGACCACCTAAAAGATGTATAAACCCACGGCGTGACACCAAATTTCCTAGCGAGAGATATAACTCTCCACCAATGTCTATTAAATGCAAAACTAACTAAGCAGATAGATAACATACTTAACAGGTTGAACAGATTTAGCTAAATGATATGTATGACACATATAGTGCAGATTAAACAAACTAGGCAATTACCACTGAGTAGTAGAACAATTAATATTTTAAGAAGGACTATGAAGAACAAGTATAATGGTTTATTTATCTTACCTACTTATAATTCAAGAAATCAATAGAGAGATAGGGCAAAGGGTTTAACCAATGTAAAGTGTATTTGACCCTAAGCAAGATATACTACATGACTAGATTACATCTTTTAATTTCCCTAAGGATTTGAGTCATACCACTCGAATCCAACGGACCACTACAAAGTCAAAATATGTGCCATACAAGGTCAATGGAAGAACCAGAATCCACCACCTCTCCAACACCTCTTGGTCAGTATAAGAGAAACACCACAGAGACATATCATTCAACTACAAACAATGACATATAGTCAAGCTAAAGGATTGGCTCTCGCAGCCATCCATATATAAACATGTAGCCTGCCTGGGTAGTGGTCATGATGCTAGAAGAACAGACTCATACATGACCATTCTTAAAAAGAAGGATTGGCTCACACATGGCCATCCAGATCACAAGGAGATCAGCTCACACATGGTTGTCTCACACAACCTATAATTGTGGACACAAGGAAATGCTTGACTTGCTCCCCCACAAATTCTAAAATATGTTCTTTGAGTTTCCCATAGGAATGACTCATTTTACCATCCAGCAATAAAATGACACTAGAATGAATCTGTGGTACATGGTACCTACATGATTAAGGTTTCACTTTATTAGTTATGCCAACTAGGTGTCTTTTAGCATCAATCAAGTTACATCGTAAAAACCCAAAAAAACAATCTACAATAATAGGGGCATAATACAACTCCAGAAGATATAAAAAGTATAATGTGTGAACTTGACACATCATCATTACATGATACTTATAGAACTTCCATTCACAAGGCCATCACCAAAGCCGCACAACCATATAAATCTTCCACCAATATCACATCACTATGGGATATCAATCCCTCAATCACATAGAGGGTATCATTTCACAATAGTCTTCAGTCCTTCACCAGGTTATAGGACCCATCACATCAATATGATCTCATCATGTTTCATTGAGACTCATAACCATCACCCTGTGTCATATGATCACTGTGATAACATACATAAGCTATGGCATTCATCACCTACATGGTTAGAATCATACTAATAGGAGAGATAAAAAGTAATCACATGCCATTCATCGAATGAGCTCAACAAGCATATCATACCCTAGGATTAGGGTTAAGTTCACTTGTATACATGATTAGGATTTACATTCTAACATTATCTTCAAACCCTAAGTATCTCACTTTCCCATATTCTTGGAACATGTGGGTCAACTATTATCATCGAGGAAACCATTATCATCAGCACATGTCATAACCTTTCATTAAATGACTAAGGCATCAAGTCCTCAACCATGCGATCAGAGAGAGAGAGAGAGAGAGATAAACATTAAGGTTGAAGAGAATATAAGATCACCAAAACAAGCAACCAAATAGACCACACCTCATCAATGGTCAAAGAGAGAACTAGGCCTCAAAACCATGTGGTCATAGACACATCCTGGACGTAAGCATCTTCATCGATCAAGCTCAACCAAGTACTGACGATTGAAAGGGAAACCCTAGGTCATAAAGAAATACGGTCATAGAGAAATCACCACATCATAGTTGAAGGGATCAACACCTTTCTACAATCAAAGAGAAAACCAATCAAGTTTAGTGACCAAGGCATCCTCAAGCCAAACAGTCAAAGACAATTCAACAAGGCCATTAGTTGAAAATAAGTCCACCATCCATGCGACCGTAGAGAACACTTATGCGACCAAAACTAAGGTGATCATCTTAAGTGACCAAACCTTACCAAAAACTTCACCAACATAGAACACCATATGAGGAACATAGTAGGGAGAATAAAAGATCATCAAAATAGAGATTAAAATCTTGAAAATAGAACACTTGAGAATGAGAACTCATCAGGGTAAGAATCACATCCAAAACCCTAAAACCAAACATTCCACAAGATCTACATCATAACCATGATTAGGTAAATGAAAATACAAGAAAATCCACACATGAAAATAGTCCCAAAACTCCACCTCAAACTAGGCATCCAAACAAAAACCAAGATAACAAAACCAAGGTTGAGTTGCATGCAAAACCACCATCACCACTCTCCATTAAAGTCCTGCCACATGAATTAGGTTTAAACAAAGAAGAAAGTTCATGCAATATCAACATAGAAACTTAACCCTAATCAAGATAACATCATAAACAGTAAGATGTTACATTTTAGAATGAGTTGCATGTAGGATTGAAGTGCTATAATAGAGAGGAAGAGAGTTATATAACCCGCCTTAGATGATGGTGCAACTTCCTCCAAGAAAAGAAGCTCCAAAGCAAGAAGGAAACCCTAGATTTGATCTCTTCCACAACCAAGCTAGTCACTATCTCAATATAGAAGAGAAAATCCTATGTTAAAGGGAAAGAAAGACAACCCAAAACCTCAAGGATGAAAAGAACAAAAGAGAGGAAAGGGAGAGGAGCTTCTCCACTCAACTTGAACACTACCTTGGCAACACCAAGGATTCGTCTCAAGAGGTAGGAGTACCTCCACCCAAGACAAGAACCACCATGGAAACCATGGGTTAGGCCAAGAGAAGAGAAAGATATATAGGGTTTCAAAGGAAACAAGATCACAAGGTGAAAACGCTTACCAAAGATCAAAGAAACACCAAAGATCACCAAGGAAGAGCTTCTCCAAGCTTGAATCACCACATGTAAGAGATCTAGGCCACCAAGCATCAAGGATGAGCTCCTTCACACCACCAAGCACACAAGGGCCGAGAACAAGATGGAAGGAAGAAGGAGGAAGGCTAAAACAGATACTTGCATTTTTAGGAGAGAGGTTATATCCTTTTGTGGCACTAGAGAGATGGAAGGGTTGAGGTTTAATGCACATAGGTACCACATGTCCACCAAAGAACCAACATGAAACCACTAAAACTTGCAAGCAAGATAGGTCATGAAAAACTAGGAAAACTAGAGAAATCAAGGGTTCATGTTCATAGAGAACCAAGCGACGACAAGGGTTCATGGTCGCAGAGAACCAAGCGACCACATGAAACCATAGGTCAAGCGACCAAAAGGGAGGGTGAGAGTTCAGGCAATCGAAGGGACTCCACCACACACTCAAAAACTCATTTGAATACTGATAATCATCAAGGAAAACCAAGTACAGTTGAAGGAAAAGCAAGAACATCAAACGATCAACACAAAAGTCAAGCATCCACATAGGGCATCAAGCAAACTCTAAAAGTAACACTCTACATGTCACCTTCTCTCTCCACAAACAAAGCATAACAAGGTGCCCCAAGGTTCCATTCTCTCTCTCATGATTCCAAGGTATCAAAGGTACACTCTACATGTGACAAATTTCAATATAACCCCTCCACATGGGTAAATTGCAACTTGGTCCAAAGAAGCACATATATAGCACAAATTGCTCAAATGTCATCAAAATAGGACCAAACTGGAAACACATGATTGTAACATGTTATGAAATCATCTTAGTAGATTAGATTGATGTTCTAAGCATCTTATTAAGCAAAGCAATCATACTCAAGCACTAAGCTAGGTTTGGGGTTTTACAACCATAAACCCCTAACAAGGATTTTCCCCCCAAAATCCTATGCAAAAAGAGATGGGCACTTCCTACACATCTTTTCCTCAAGCTTCCACGTGGCTTCCTATATGCCACAATGATTCCAAAAAACCTTAACCAACACGATATCCCTCTTCCTCAACTTCTTGATCCTCCTATCTTGGATCAATACAGGACTTTCCACAAAAGATATGTCCTCATCAATATCAACCTCCATCGGTTGCAAAACCAACTCAGTATCGGGGTGGCACTTCCTCAACATGAACACATGAAACACTGGGATGTAACCTATGCAACTTAGGTGGCAACTCCAACTTATCAGCCACCTTCCCAACACACGCCATCATAGGGTAAGACCCCATATACTTGGGAACCAACTTACCCTTCTTTCCAAACCTCAAAACACCTTTACAAAGAAAGACCTTAAGATACACTTTGTCCCCCACTTGGAACTCCAACACTCTATGCTAGTTATCTGCATATGACTTCTACCTGTCCTGGGCTGCTTTCAACTGTTTTTGAATCACTTTGATCTTTTTTGTCATCTATTGCACAAGCTCATGACCTAGAAATTGGAATTCACTTATTTCATACCAACATAACAGAGAACTGCAATGTCTTCCATACAACGCTTCATAAGGTACCATATCAATGCTCCTCTAATAACATTTTATTGTAGGCAAACTCTATCAAACTGAGGTGTACATCCCAACTACCCAAAAACTATAATACACAAGCTCTCAAACAAGTCTTCCAAAGTCTGCATCATCCTCTCAGATTGTCCATCTGTTTGTGGGTGAAACTCAGTGTTGAACCTCAATTGCGTACCCAAAGTTGTGTGCAAGTTCTCCCAAAAGTGACTAGTGAACTGAAGACCTCTGTCTGACATGATAGTAGATGGGATACCATGCATTTGAGCGATCTCATCAACATACATCTGAGTAAGATTATCTACTGTATAAGTCATCTTTACTGGGAAAAAGTGTGCTAACTTGGTTAACCTGTCAAACATTACCCAAATGGAATCATGACCTTTGGTTTTTCTAGGCAGACCAACCACAAAGTCCATCATTCCATGAACCCATTTCCACTATGGTATAGGAAACAACTGCAATGTCCCTACATGCTTCTGATGCTCTGCTTTAACCTGCTGACAAATTGCACACTTTGCAACAAACTCAACCACATTGCATTTCAAACTAGGACACCAATAGAGATCTTTAAGTTTATGGTAAATCTTGGTGCTACCTGGGTGCATAGCATACATCAAAGAGTGAGCCTCTTCTACAACCATCTTCGTCACATTATCAACTTTAGGAACCACAACTCTACTATGGTAACACAATGTCCCACCCTATGCCTCATGGAAACCATCAAGCTTCTCATTGTCAAACTTTGCTCAGATATGTTGTATCGTAGTATCACTCTATTATGTGTCCCTCATCTACTTCCTCCATGTAGGATTCACTTGTAATTATGCCAACAAACCAGCTAATAGGGAGACCTCCAACTTCACATTCATTTGACACAAGGAGACCAACTTGTCTCTCTTATGGAACACCAAGGAACATAACTACGCTTTATCTATAGATGATGATGATGAAGGCTTTGTACTCAACACATCTTAAACTACATTTACCTTCCCTGGATGGTAATCTATGGTGTAGTCATAATCCTTGATTAACTCCATCCAACGTCTTTGTCACATGTTCAACTCCTGTTGGGAAAAGATGTACTTCAAATTCTTGTGATATGTGGAAGTCTGACACTTCTCACCATAAAGATAGTATCTCCAGATATTTATGGTGTGAACCACAAAAGCTAACTCCAGATCATGGGTTGGGTAGTTCTCCTCATGTTTCTTAAGTTGTTGGGAAGCAAAAAAATCACATTCTTGTCCTGCATCAACACACAACCCAAACCATTTCTTGCCGCATCACATAAAATGATATAGCCTTTTCCCTGCTCTGGCAGCACTGGAACCGGTACACTAGTAAACTTCTCCTTTAATGACTGGAAGGCACGCTGACACTTGTCATCCCACATGAAAGGTACATCTTTCCTTGTCAGCTTCATTAGGGGTAATGCCACCGAGTTGAAGTTCTTGATCAACGTCCTGTAATAGCCCGCTAAACCCAGAAAACTACAAACTTCTGTAGGCATTTTTGGCGGCTCCCACTCCATCATAAACTCAACCTTCTTGGGGTCCACATGAACACTCTTAGAAGATATCACGTGTCCTAGGAAGGACACTTCCTTCAGCCAAAATTCACAGTTACTGAACTTAGCATGCAACTAATGTTGTCTCAACAAGGTCAACACCTAGCATGGATGTTTCTCATGTTGTTGGCTATCTATGGAATATATAAAGATATCATCTATGAAGGTGACCGTAAACTGATCCATATATGGACAAACACCATGTTCATCAAGTCCATGAACGTTGCTAGTGCATTGATTAGCCCAAATGACATAACCACAAACTCGTAGTGACCAAACCTTATCCTAAAAGCTGAATTGGGTATGTCATCCACTTTGATCCACAATTGGTGATATCCTAATCTCAAGTCCATCTAAGAAAACACAGTGGAACCTCACAACTAATCAAATAGACCATCAATTGGTGGCAAAGGATACTTATTCTCGATCGTCACTTTGTTGACTTTCCTGTAATCTATGCACTGCCTCATATATATGTCTTTCTTCGTCACAAATAACATGGGAGCACTCCTGTATGGTGTCTTGGTCTGATGAAACCTTTGTCAACAAATGTTTCTTCAACCCTGCCATCTCAACTAGTGCCATCCTATACGGTGTCTATGCTATCAGTAGTGTGTTTGGAACTAGATTGATCTCAAAATCAATCTCTCTAACTAGAGAAACACCTGGGAACTCATCTGGGATCATGTCCTCAAACTCATAGACAACTAGTACCTCCTAGATACTTGGACTCCTTTCCTTAGTATCCACCACATATGCCAAGAATGCATCACAACCTTGCCTCATCAACTTCTCCGCCACCATCGCTGACACCAGACATGTTGAAAGGATCTTCCTATCTCCTTAGAAGACCCACGTCACACCACCATCAACAAACGTCAGTACTTTGTAACTACAATCCAAAACCACCTGATACTTCTTCAAGGTGTCCATTCTAAGGATCACATTGAATCCATGCATGTCAAGTAGTATGAGATCCACTTGAATTCTATGTCCTGAGAAAGAAAGGATACAAGAAGGAAACACCTCCCGCAACTTGGCAGAACCAACCAATGGGGTTTCTAAATGAATACTATCATGTCTATGACTAATAGGAAAAGAACATCTATCAATCCCTTCTCAAGTGATAAAAGAGTGTATCATAGCTGGGTCAACCAAAATAGACTAAAAGCAATAAGAACACAAATTAGAATTAAATAACTCCATATGATCTATCACAACTCATGGGTTGACCACTCCTTCTGGCTGACTCATGGCGTAGAATCAAGTTGTTGCCTATTTTTGTCCTTGTTCTCTACAAGCTTGTCCAGAGGAACTAGATTTCTATGCATGTCCACATCCTCGGCCTCCACCATTGCTAAACTACTATTGCTGCAAGCCCTACTGACTCAACCTTGGTTGTTGGGTCACCTCCTCATCTCTCACAGGGCAATATGGTCTTGCATGCCCAGTTTTTCCACACTTGTAGCAAGTCTTGTTCTCATACCATGGCCTAGATGACCATGTCACCAATACTGACGTCATGTTGAGGGCTCCTGTTAGTGTAAAACTGTAGCCTCTACCCTTACTTGGCGACCACTGTGTTTGTGCACCTAACCTTTTTTTGTGACTATGGTAATGAGAACATGGGCTTCTTAAAGCCTCCAGATGACTGTCCTTGATACTGGGTAGGCCTCTTCTTGGCACTCTTATCATGCTTCTCCATCATCGATCATTCCACCCTCCTCAATGACTCCAAAAATGTGGCAAAATACTCACGATTCTCCAAAGTTGACATTGGTGTAGTCAAGCATGCTCAAGCCCTTTCAAAACATCTGATCCTCTCTTGATATGTAACATCCATATGAGGATAGAACCTCATCAGACCCATAAACTTGGCCTCATACTCGTTGATCGACATGGATCCCTACCATATCCTCTCAAGCTAGTTGATCTTCTCATCTAGGTAAGTATGAGGAAAGTACTGACTCACGAAATCAATTCGGAACTCCTCCTAATTCATAGCAGCACCATGCCTCTTATCCTCCTCAATGGCCCAACAATGGCTAGCGCTCCCCTTCAAAAGATACACAACATGCTTCACCTTGTCTGCCTCAGGGATGTTGAGGATCTTAAAGGCCTTCTCTAGCTCCATCAACCACATATCTGCATCCACCAGGTCTGTAGTACGAGCATACTCCACAACCCCAACTTGTCTTAATCTTTCAAAGGTCTTCCCAGAATCCAAAGATTCCACATTGGGGATGCTGCTCTTGCTTGACGAATGGGAATTATGTCTGCCATATGTGTAATTGTTGCCATAAATTGTCCAAACATGGACAGAAAAGTAGGATTGGCCACCACAACATGGTCTACCTGGGGCATCTCAGGTACAACATCCACCCTATCCTGCCTCTTGGCACCACCACTAGGTACATCAACACTACTCTCAACAACATGTTCTTCGTGTTGTCCAGCCATCTTGTCCTCTCTTCTTCTTCTTCTGCATAAGCATAAGTTACCATTAATAGACCATAGGAAACGAGAATAGACACAAACCCTAGTCCTATGGCCTTGTAGACTATTTTTTTGAAGGTGTCGTGCCCATCTTTATTTAACTTCCCAAATAGGCATGAGCAAGACTTACAATATGACTAGGAGAGTTTTCAAAAGATGAAAAAGACTCAACAAAATTTCTACGGGTGTTGGATGCAATAGAATTATCCACCCCATTACATCTACGACTAATACGCTACAAAGAAAAGAAAGAAAATGACTTGCTAAACTCTCGAATGTCCTCCAGCACACTTCCAAGGTAGTCCCTTCTTAGTCTTTTGCTTGCAAAAGTAGTAGCTATGATTTGAGAGTCTATCTCCACCTACAACTTCTCATACCCGTAGATCCTCTCCCATTGTATAGCTTCCGCTATGCCTTGCACCTCCACCATGTCCACACCATGTACATGAGTCTACTTCCACCCTGCTGTAGCAATGATTGTGCCCAAGCTATCCCTGATCACCATACCGGCTGCTGCCATGTCGTCCTCTTCAATTGATGTGTCCACATTCAGTTTAACGCTCCCCTCCTCTGGCACTGTCCACCTCGCACTCCTCCCATGTTGTCCTCCCCCCTCTGTTCTCTCCCTTCCCCACGCCGCCCCTCCCGTATGGTCACGTATGAGAGCAAGCAGCAATGCTTTCTTCACACAACCACCCGAGTTATCCTTCCCAAACACCCTATGGTTACGTGTGGACCAGGCCGCCCACATTGTCACAACCATCTCCTCCCTATCCACTATACTCCCCATCTCCAAGATGATGCTAAGCGCCTCCCCCACCAGTAGGTCCTTTACCTCCTCCATAGTTTGCCGAAATAGAGGTGACAACGTCTCCCAGAGCTCCTGCGCACTCGGGCATCTAAAAATCATGAGAGGTATTGTCTCCATCTCCGGAAAACATAGTTGGCATCTTCCGTCTCAGACACAGTTCCTGTCAAACAACCTTCCCATAGTCGCCAAGCCACCAGTAGCCGCCTGCCATAAGTAGTGGGAAGCTTTGGATGCCCACCCTTCCCGCCATATGTGTTTCAAAATCTTGTCACCCGTACAAGCAAGGTGCACTCATGCATTGTCCTTCCCTAGGAAGCCCAACCAATATGCTAATCACACCGAGAACTCTCCACCCATTTCCGGCCACCAAAACAAAGAATCCATAGGTTCTTTTGGGCTAATGGAAATAGCAAGGATTTTTGCAGCCACATCCACTGAGAATAGCCTGCTTACCAATTCAGCATTCCATTACATTCCCTCCTCCTTCATGAGCTCGTGCACCATAGTAAAATCAACATTCACCCCTTCTTCCCTGCTTCCCAACGTCTCCACCTATCCCGGCAACCATAAATCATCCCATATATTAATGTCAGTCTCGCTGCCCACTCTCCATTCCAATCCCTCCAATAAAAGTGCTTTTGTAGCCCACATGCTCCTCCACGTGTAGCTAGGATTTAAGTCATGCCTAGTTGTCCATATGCTACTGTTAGGAAAATACCTTGCCTTTAAGACCCTCATGACCATAGCATTTGGCCTTTGATATATCCTCCATAATTGCTTTGCGAGAAGTGCTTGGTTGAAGACGTTCAAGTTTTTGAATCCCATCCCACCTTGCTTTTTTGGTAAGCACATCTTTTCCTAGCTTTGCCAAGCTATCTTTCTTTCATCACCTTTTGCCCCCCACCACCACCTTGCAATCATGATTTTCATCTCCTCAATCAATCTTGCCGGAATCTGGAAATGCTCATAACATATGTATGAATAGCCTATGCCACTGCCTTGATGAGGACCTCCTTCCCCTATTTTGATAAAAGCTCCCTCCAGATCCTCTCTTTAATATAGCTGAAAACATGTTTCTTTGACCTCCCTATGGTCTTAGATAGACCCAGGTACCATGCATGTCTATCTACCTCCTTTACTTGCAGCAGCTGCTTTGTCTCCTCCCTTTTCTGGTGACATGTACCCTTGCTGAAAACGACCTCTGTCTTGGATTAATTTAACTTCTATCCAGATGCCTGTTCGTATTGGCTGATAATTTCAGCAACTTTCAGGCACTCTGCGGTGGTTGCTCGAGCAAAAAGTATGAGGTCATCTACGAAGAAAAGGTGAGAAATACTTGGTGTCGATCTACTAACTGTAATCCCATGAATAAGATTATCATTAGCAGCGGTCCTAAGTAGTGTACAGAAAGTGTCCGCACAAAGAAAAAAAAGGTAGGATGAGACAGGGTCTACCTGTCTCAGGCCGTAGGTGGGCTTGATCATTTTGGTCCATTCTTCGTTGATGGCAAAGGCATGGCTAACAGTCGAGACACTATCATGGACTCGTTCCCTCCACTTCTCTCCAAACCCCAAGCACTGCATAACATGCATTAAGAAATCCCATTCAGCTCTGTCATAGGCCTTTGACATATCAAGCTTAAGTGCAATATAGTTCTTTCCCCCTTGTGTTTTTTTCTTCATCTTGTGGAAAACTTCATACGTAATGAGAGCGTTATCAGTGATTAACCATCCCGGTATGAAGGCGCTTTGATTCTCCAAAATGATGCTTTCCATATGCAGTTTTAGCATGTTTTCCACCACCTTTGAAGCGATTTTATAAATGACATTGCAAAGACTGATAGGTCTGAAATCTCCCATGGCTATTGGCTTCTCAATCTTTGGTATAAGGACTACCAAAGTGCTATTAACTTCCCCCAGAATTCTTTATCCCCACCACCAACCCTTGATATAATTAGCCACCTCCTTCCCAACAATGTGCCAATATTTTTGGAAAAAAAGAGCTTTCATTTCATCCATCCTGAGTGCTTTATTTGGGTACATCTATGAGATCACAGTGTAGATTTCCTTCTCAGAAATATCTGCCTCGATCTGTCTTGCCACATCACTATCAATCTTATGCATAAGTCCCTTTGTTGCCGCCTCAAAGTTCTCCGGGTTACCAGATTTAAAAAGATCAGTGAAGAAATCAACCACCACCTTCTGAATATCATCTTCCTCAGCTTTCCAGATGTCATTCCTATCCTTCAGTCCTTCAATCTTGTTTCTTTTTTTCCTATTCAATGCTTTTTGATGGAAGTATGTGGTGTTTCTCTCCCCCTCTCTCATCCTGTTTGCTCTTGCCCTTGTGTACCAATATGATTCATTCTGTCTCAGCCAGTATTGAAGGTAATTTGCAAGTTGCTTTGCCCTTTCCAGCATCCCATGGTCTGGTGGCTGACTTTGCACCTCCACCAGTTCTTTTTCTAGCTCATTAATTTTCCTTCTCCTATTTTTGAACTTTTTATGAGCCCACTCCTTTAGATTCTTTCCGCATCTATTCAAATTTCCCACAAGGTCATATATAAGACTGTACTCCCAGGCTTTCTGTATAGTGTCTTGGCATTCTTTCTTAACTGCCCAGGCTGGTTCAAAAGCAAAGTAATCATTCTTTTTCTTTCTCTTTTTTACCTACCTCCTGTCTACTGTGATGATAAGAGGAGCATGGTCCGATTCATAGATTGGTAGATGTAGAACATTGCACTAAGTAAATTTACCCCTCCAGTCCATGTCATCCAATGCTCTATCCAGCCTCTCTTGAATCAGTGTCTCCACAGATAAGCCTATGTGCCAGGTATAGATGTTGCCCGAGTACCCCAATTCCACTAGCTCGCAGTCATCAATAACATCCCAGAATCCTTGCATGACTCTTTTCTCTTTAGGTGCCCCCCAAGTTTTTCAGAGTTTGACACAATCTCATTGAAGTCCCCAAAGAAGAGCACTGGTACCTCTGCCTCATTCTTCAATCTACGCATAAGGTCCCACATCTTGTATTTGCTTGGTTGATCAGCCCAACCATAAATACCAATCACCTTCCACCTGCCCACTCTTCCTTCATCCACCATGCATTCCACATGCCTTTGTGAGTAGCTTAGAATTTCTACCTCAACATCCTTCCACCAGCAACCAATCCCCCCTCCCTTCCATTACTAGAAAGGTAAATCCCATTTACAAAACCACACCTCTTCACATCCTCCAAGTTAGTATCCACCATCATAGTTTCCATGAAGAAAATTATGTTTGGGCACTCCCTCCAGCACCACGCCCGGTGGGCAGTCACCTTGTCAGGGTCACCCATACCCTGACAATTCCATCTTACGATTTTCATTGTCCTTCATGGGGTTGGTCAACACCAACCTCCACTACTCGGCTGTCCCCAACCATGTGTGATGTGTCTCCTGCACTGTCAAACTGTCTTACTTTTTTGTACCACTCTGCTTGTGTGTCTTGTGCATCCAGATCCATGTCGCAACTATCCATTTTCATGTCGTGTTTCCCTTCCACTGACTCCCAAATGATCTCACTATCTGGTATCCCCATCCTCGCCCCTTTGCTCATCTTGTAGACCCATGGAACTCATTTCTTCCATGCATTTGTTGTCTCCTTCTTCTTTCCATGTTTACTACGCCCCATATTAGCTTTCCTCCCCTTTGCTTGAGTAACTACTGGATCTTCACAAACCCCCATGTTCATCTTCTATTTTAACATCTGAGCGTGTGTCCCTTCTTCACGACCTACCTCCTCTTCTGACCCCATGTTCGGTGGTTCCTCCGACACCGCTGGCTTGCCCCACAAGGTGAACAACTCCTCGAGTGAGTAGCAGAGGTGTTCCTCCACCTTCTTCCTTGCTTCCTCCTTTCCCACCACCTTCCCTCCCCGTTCCCCTTAACCCTATTGATGGGCCTCTTCGACTGGCTCCAACCTCCCACCTAGGTTGCTATCCCTCTCCCCTCCATTCTCTGACCCCGCATCACTGCTCACCCTTGTAGAAAGGCCTTCCTGGTTCGACACCCCCAGTCAACCTTCTCCCCATTCCCATGTCCCCTCATCGAGCTAGAACCATCCTCCCTTCCCCATGACCCCAACTCCCCTGCGACGTCTCCTTGTTGATGCCATGTACGTCGTCTTCCTGTTTCCAATTCGGTTGTCGGTTGAAGACCAAGTTCTCCTTGTCGTTGTTGGATAAATTGGACATTATGATAAATCCCTTTGTTTCGATGATGACAAACATTTCATTCTTGTTGATCTAACGTGCTACATGAGTGTGAAGGATTAAGGTGGATGACAAAGTAACTAGGGAAAATCCAAAGAGCTTACATATTTATATTTCCATGCAATGTAATCACTGTTGTAAAAACTTGTATAAATATATAATGTACAAGTACTTAGATTGCATGTAAATCAAGCTTTGGATCTTCCTAGATAATCACCACACTTAGATAGGTCATCCCCTTCAAATAGGATCACATATGTACACTCATACACATGCTTAGTGGTTAATTAAAAGATTGAAAACAGAGTCAATCTCAGTCGACCACACTCCTCGACCGAGACACTCTCGGTCGACAAACTCCTCGACCGAGAATGACCCAAGTAGTCGTTAGACACAGCTGACAAAGTAGTTGGCAGTTGCAAATGAACGTTGATCCAGAGAGCCTGTCGGTCGACAAAACTTCGACCGAGTAGGTGTCTCGGTCGACCATTTGTCGACCGAGATGGTCTCTGACAGCAACTGTAGAATAAAGTAACTAGCCGTTACTAATGCACTTAACTTATATCTAACGGCTAGTTAAGCACTTAGAAGCCCCTAGAAGTTGTCTAGAACGTCCTTAAGTATTCATAGGCCACTCCTATAAATAGGACATGCCTTAGGACACCAATAAACACCCAAGATATACTTGTGCTATACTTGAGCTTGAATACTCACTTGCAATCTGTTTTAGAGCAATAGAGCAATTCCTACACTTGCCATTCATTCCTATTGCTCCCATTTCATGTCCTATAGGCTAGTATCTCCTATCCACTACAATCACATTGTCATACACATTGGTTAGGAGATCTAAACGCTTGATATAGGAAAATCAAGCCTTGTGCTTACAATGGTATTGTAATTTCTGTTTTCCTTCTTGTTCCTTTTTATCTTTTGTACTCTCCTTGCTACTCCTAGGGTTGGAGGCTGCGGATTGGAGAGGGTTGACTTCTCAGGTGGAGAAGGGGACTTCAAGCTACTTCAAGAAGGCTATCGCACGGGAAGCTACTTCAGAAGGCTGGTGCAACGGGAGTTGGTGCACCTACTTCAAGGGAAGGCTGCTTCAAGGTTGGGCGATTACTTCTGGGTGAAGGCTGCTTGAAGGGTTTGGGAAAAGAAATTGTATTTTATGTAAAGTCCTTGCGAGGTAATAAAATAAATTTCTTTTCAAATCCCGGTTGGGTAAGCAACCGGGTAGTGGACTGACGGCTATAGTATTTGCTATAGTTGGAACCACTCTAAACCCTGTGTCTCCTTGTCCAATATCTTCCTTGTGGTTGTTTGAGTTCAATAATTGTTAAATTATCTATAAAACTCTATTCACCCCCCCTCTAGTAGTTTTCAGTCGTTCCAGCACCGTAAATCTCCTCCTGAACTGACTGACGTTGTTTTTTGGTGAAGCTTTAAGCCACAGACCCCATTGCCACGGCTCATTGTCTTCTTCATCAGCGATCAGGTAGTCCTTATCAACATGTCCCAACACCCCACAACAATGGCACAACATAGAGAGGCATTCGTATTTGATCTTGACCACCACCGTATCACCCTTCATCATCCTTAGGGACAACAATCGTATGATTGGCTTGCTAATACCGATCAACACCCTGACGCGAGTAGAGAACTCCCAACACAACTCATCTCTATCTAGGGTTAGGATATCTCCGACTCATGAAGCTATCTCTCTTATTGCCTTCTCTCCCCGATAACCCAACGGTAGCCCATAGAGGTGTATCCAGAATGGACTCTTTGTAATCACAACATTTCCTAGTTGTTCATCCTTCTCGATTTCCTTCAGCAGGATCAGTCGATTATCAAAGTTCCAAGGAGCGCCCTCCACAACCTGATGCTTGTCTTTCTAGTCAAAAAATTGTACCACAAAGATTTTGCCCTCCAATCTCTTGAACATCACCTTTTCCTTCAATCCCCACACTTGGGTTAGGGTTTTTTGCATTGCCCATAAATTGAAACCCCTGTATGTGAGCAGCCTGCTGACCATAGATAACTCAACATGGTCGTTTCCCTCTTCATCATCTTCTTCCTGGAGAATGATCAGTTCTTCCTCCTCTTTCATCAGCCACATCCTCACATACCTCTATGCCAATTCCTTTGCCATCTTGGAACCCCAAACCATCAACGATCAAGTCTTCCTTGTACCCGCAAGAGAAAGAGACCCTAGGATAGAAGGGACGCTCACCAAGTCGTAACCCTAGTCGCCCATAGATGACACATGGTTACATACGAGAACGGGAGTTACACTGATGTCCTTGTATACTTAGTGAACCTAAAGCTCTGATACCAGCCCTGTAAGGCTACTGTTGATGCCCCGACTTGCCACATAGCGAGATTACTCAAAACCAAACATGAAATTAACACTAATCAACCAGGTTACCAAAAAACATAGGAAATTAAAACAGTTTCACATATCCACCACAAGTGGAAAGATATTACATCAAAGTCCACAAAAGCCACCTATATATGTATATATATCACCTACCAAAGTTTCATAACATCGTTCACTAGATCTCTAGATACATCCTTCACATATGGTAATATTTCACATATACATACATGTCATAGTTGTACAATAAATACATAAAGACAAATGTCATCTCGGTATATAAAATCTAAAAATATAATTGAAGGACCCGAGAGTACATGGTCGCCACATTGTACTCTACTGCAAGACACAAGCAGCTCATCCAACCTTTACTCAGCTACTACTCCTCTTGTTGCTCAGCCTCAATAGCACGATCTCTACCTCTATGTGCTCGGCCACATAAAAAATGTGGAAAACCACAAGGTGAGACCAAATGTCCGAGTGAGAGATATAACTCTCCGTCAGCGTCTACTAAAAGTAGATATAACTAAGCATGTAGATAAAATACTTATTAGGTTGAACAGATTCAGCTAAATGATATGTATTACATAGATAGTGTAGATTAAACAAACTAGGTAATCACCACTAACCATTAGAATAATTAATATTTTAAGAACGAATGTCAAGAACATGTATAATAGTTGATTTCTCTTACCACATTATAATTCAAAAAACCAATAGAAAGATTAGGCAAAGGGTTTAACCAATGTGAAGTGTATTTGACCCTAAGAAAAATATACTACATGACTATATTACGTCTTTTAATTGCCATGAGGATTTGAGTCATACCACTCAAAGCCAACTGACCACTACAAAGTCAAAATCTTTTCCATGCAAGGTCAATGGAAGATCTGGAATCCATGACCTCTTCAACACCTCTGGGTTAGTACAAGAGAAACACAATTGAGACATAATAGTCAACTATAAAGAATGACATATAGTTAAGATGAAGGATTGGCTCATGCATGGTCATCTGTATATAAACACCTAGCCCGCCTTGGTACAAGACATAATGCTAGAAGAATAGGCTCACACATGGCCATTCTTAAAAAGAAGGATTGTCTCATGCATGGCCATCCATATCACTATTAGGTTATCTCATGTATGGACGTCTCACACAACCTATAATTGTGTACGTAAGGAGATACATGACTTGCACCCCCGCATATTAAAAAATATGCACCTCCAAGTTTCCCATAGGAATGACTCGTTTCACCATCCAGTAATAAAACTAACATTGAAATGGATCTATGGCACATGGCACCTACATGGTTAAGGTTTCATTTTATTAGTTGTGGCAATTGGGCATCTTTTAGCATCAATCAAGTTACAATGTACAAACCCAAAAAAAAAATCAACAAGAATAGGGGCATAATACAACTCCAGAAGATATAAAATGTATAACGTGTGAATTTATCACATCATCATCACATGATACTCATAGCACTTCCATTCATAAGGCCATCACCAAAGCTACACATCCATATAAGGCTACCACCAATATCACATCATTGTAGGATACCAATCCCTCAATCACATCATTAGAGGGTATCACCTCACAATAGGATTTGAGCTTCACCAGGTCATAGGACCCATCACATCAATATGATCCCATCATGTTTCATTGAGGCTCATAACCATCAACTTGTGTCATATGATCACCACCATATCATACACAAGCTATGACATTCATCACCTACATTCTTAGAATCATACTAATAGGAGAGAGAAAAAGTAATCACATGACATTCGTCCAATGAGCTCAACAAGCATAGCATATACCCTAGGATTAGGGTTAGAGTTCAGTTGTATACACGACTAGGGTTTACATTCCAACATTATCATCAAACCCTAACTATCTCACTTTCCCATATTCTTGGAACATGTGAGTCAACTACTATCTTTAAGGCAACCATTATCATCAACATATGTCATAGCACTTCATCAGATGACTAAGGCATCAAGTCATCTACAATGCAATCGTAGAGAAACAGATAAACATTAATGTTGAAGAGAATATAAGATCACCAAAACCAAGTGACCTAATAGATCGTAGAACACCATATGTGGAATGTTTTAAGGAGAATGAAACATCATCAAAACAAAGATTTAACATCTTTCAAATAGAAATATTGAGAAATATAACTCATTAGGGTAAGGAAAACATCCAAAACCCTAAAACCTAACATTCCACATGATCAACATCATAACCATGATTAGGTTAACAAAAATTCAAGAAAATCCACACATGAAAATAGACTCAAAACTCCACCTCATACTAGGCATCTGGACCAAAACCAAGATAACAAAACCAAGATTCAGTTACATGCAAAACCGCCATCACCACCTTCCATTAAAGTCTAACCACATGAATTAGGGTTTAGACTAAGAAGCAAGTGCATGCAAGATCAACATAGAAACTTAACCCAAATCAAGATAACATCATTAACAATAATATATTACTTTTTAGAATGAGTTACATGTAGGATTAAAGTGTTGTAATAGATAGGTAGGAGAGTCATATAGCCTACCTTAGATGATGATGCAACTTCCTCCAAGAAAAGAAGCTCTAAATCAAGAAGGAAACCCTAGCTTTGATCTCTTCCATGACCAAGCTAGTCACCACCTCAAAAGAGAAGAGAAAACCCTAGGTTAAAGGGAAAGAAAGAGAACCCAAAAACTCAAAGCCAAAAAGAATAGAAGAGAGGAAAGGGAGGGGAGCTTCTCCACTCAACTTGAACACTACCTTAGCAACACCAAAAGTTCAGATCAAGAGGTAGGAGTACCTCCATCCCAAGACAAGCATCACCATGGAAACCATGGGCTCAACCAAGAGAATAGAAAGATAGATAGGGTTTCAAAGGATACAAGATCAAGATGTGAAAACACTTACCAAAGTTCAAAGAAACACCAAAGATCACCAAGGAAGAGCTTCTCCAAGCTTGGATCACCACATGCAAGAGATCTCAGCCACCAAGAAGAGAGGATGAGCTTCTTCACACCACCAATCACACAAGGGCCAAGAACAAGATGGAAGGAAGAAGGAGGAAAGCTAAAAGAGATACTTGCATGTATAGGAGAGACGTTATATACTTAGGGGCATGAAATAGATGGAAGGGATAAGGTGTCATACACATAGGTTGTACATGTCCACCGAAGAACCAACATGCAACCACTAAAACAATGCATGCAAGATAGTTTGTGAAAAACTAGGCAAACGAACTATCTCAAGGGTTCATGGTCACAACGAACCAAGAGACCACAAGGATTCATGGTAATAGAGAACCAAGAAACCTCAAGGGAACCAAGCGATCACATGAAACCCTAGGTCAAGTGACCAAAAGGGAGGGTGAGAGTCCAAGCGGCCGAAGGGACTCTAACACACACTCAAAAATGCATTCAACCATAGAGAATCATCAAGGAAAATCAAGGATGGTTGAAGGAAAAGAAAGAACATGAAATGGTCAACACAACTGTCAAGCATCCACATAGGGCATCAAGCAAACCCTACAAACAACCCTCAACATGTCACCTTCTCTCTCCTCCTCAAAATAAAGCATAACAAGATGTCCCAAGGAACCATTGTCTCTCTCATGATGCCAAGTTATCAAAGGTACACTCTACATGTGACAAATTTCAAGATAACCTCTCAATATGGGTGAATTACAACTTGGTTTAAACAACCACATATATAGAAAAACTAGCTCAAAAATCATCAAAACATGACCAAATTGGAAACACAAGATTGCCACATGTTATTAAAGAATATCAAGAGATTAGATTGAGGTTCTAATCTTATTAAGCAAAGCAAGCAAACTCAAGCACTAAGCTACGTCAGGGGTCTTACAGGTTTGCATAGTGGGTTGCATATATTATTGTATTAGCCTTGGGTTGGACTTCACTTGATGATCTTAAAGAGATTAAGCACCCACACATATAAAGATGGTATATTCTTCATATGATGATTTATTCACATGGAGTTGTGCAACCATGCATCCACGAATTGCATAAGATGCAATTTGTAAACTTTATCTATCTTAATAATCAAGTTGTGATTGGTCATACATAGTTGACTCGTTACTTAATGGATTTTGGTCCTTGGCTTACAAGAAGATTTCTCAATGTAATCTTCCAGATTAATAGTGAGGGATATTAATTTTAGTAAAATAGTTGTATCTTAATAAATTAAAGTCAAAATTAATCCCACCAAATCAGATTTTTGAGATAAAATTAATTTTCAAATCAATTTGTACATTCATGCAAAATATCTTGTATGCAGATCAATAGAAAACACAAACAACAATTGTAACATCCCAATATTTGAGGCCTCAGATAAAATTATCTTAAATGGAATGATTGGACTATCCATGTAACCAAGGTGCACCTCCATTTTTGGGATCCCATCACTAAGAACTCAAAAGTTAAGCATGCCCATCTTGCAGTAGTACAAGGATGTCTGACTAGTCTAGAAGTTGATCCTAGCTTGTGTGTGAGTGAGGATAAAGCAAGCAGTCAAAGATAGTGGTGGTTTGTGGAGCCAATTATCATTCTTCAAACTCTACCGAAGTCTTGGGTACTGACACCATACATTACAAATGGTATTATAGCAATAACCCCTCTAGTAGGTGGATCCCATACGGGCATGTGGCTTTCTAGTCTTGAGGATCTAGACATGTTGGAAATGGTTGTCCATGGTGATGTAGCCACCCATGCGTTGGTAGACATGATCTCAGGCTAATGTTATGGACCATTCTGGGTCTTCACTAAAATAAGGGAATATTATGAAGCCTAATAGTTGAACTTTGATAAGTACATCAAGAGTCTATCAGGGAGACTACAACATCCCAAGATTTGAGGTATCAGATAGAATGATCTTGAAAGGAATCATTAGACTACCCATATCACCAAGGTGCACCACCTATTTAGCGAAACCCATCACTAAAAACTCCAAATACTTAAGCTTGATCGACCCAGAGTACTAGGATGAGAGACAAGTTAAGAAGTTGAACCCAAATTGTGTGTGAGTGAGGACAAAGAACACAATTAAGGCCATTGGTGGTTTATCGGGCTAGTCGCCATTCCTAAATTCTAGTAGAGCCTTAGGTAGTGGGCCCAGGTGTTACGAGAATCCTTTTTCATTGCAATCATTACTTTAGAAAGAAAAACAATGTTGAAATAACTTCAAGATGATCAGAGTTGTTCTCACACATGAGAAAAAGATCTACGTTCTAGAGACACTGATACCTAATGAACCAACTCCGGTTGCACCTAGGGTGGAAAGGGAAGCTCATTAGAAGCATTATGATGACGCCATGTACATCAAATGTGTCATGTTGTGCTCCATGAATCATAAGATTCAGAAGAAACATGAGAATATTGATGTTATTGAGATGATAACACATCCCAAAAACATGTACTGAGACCAAGCAAGGCAAGGGAGGTGTGATGTCTCCAAGGCATTGTTTAAGTGCAAGATGTTAGAGGGTGATCCAATTGGACCCCATGTACTTAAGTTAATTGGATATGTGGAAATTTTAGCAAGACTAGGATTTCCTTTAGGCCAAGAGCTGGCCTTGACATGAACCTAAATCATTGGTAGATTCATAGACATTTTTTTCATGAATTACAATATGAACAATTTTGTTAAGAACGTTGACAAAGTTACTTCGGAATGTTGAGAACTGATGAGGGGCAAATGATATAGAATCCCAAATCCATGTACATGATCAGACAAGGAAAAGGAAAGTCCAAGGGTAATGGAAAAACTTAGAAAGATTATAAGGATTGACAAAAGTCTTCTGACATGAGTGGGTAAGGGAGGATATTGTCCCATTGTCCCCATACTGGACATTGAAAGAGAAGTTTCCCTCTCTAGAGGAACTGAAGAAGAAGAGGAAGGGGTAGTGATCTCCACTTCAGGGATATATGTTATAGAAATAACTTATCTACTTCTTAATATTCAATATATGATACCAGATGTGGATTTCACATATGCTCAAATATGACAAATCTAAAAAAGAAGTATACCCTTGAATAAATAGGATGTGGATCTATGCATTGAAAATGGAGAATAGTTGATGCCACTGCTATAGGAACCTATTTTTTTATATATCCATTAGTTTTGGTATAGAGATAGAGAACTGCTAATATGTACTTTGCATAAATAGAATATTTATGTATCTTGCGTGGACACAAATGGTTTTGAATTTTAATAAAGAATGGTCATGTTTCCATTTCTAATTATTAGATATATTGTAGTAGTGACCCCTATGTCTTATGGTCTTTATTTACTAGCTCATGAGACAAATATATATAATATAAATACCAAGAAGGTAAAACTCAATGACTCAAACAAAACATAAATTTGTTACTTTCACCTAGGGCACATAAATGAGAAGTGTATATGTAGACTCCAAAAATATGGTTATATGGACTCTTTTGATTTTAAATCAATATTGAGATGTGAATTTTGTTTATTGGGCAAGATGATAAAATCACATTTTGGGAACAGTGAGGGAAGTAGCGACTTATACATTATGATGTGTGTGGATTTTTTACTACAAGTTCTAGAGATGGATATCAATACTTCATCACATTTACTGATGACTTAAATTATGGCTATGTGAAATCAAAGAAACACAAGTCATGATCCTTTAAAGAATTCAAGGAATTCAAGAATAAAGTACAAAATCAACTTGGCAAATGAATTAAAGAACTTCAATGAGAACAAGGTGGAGAATATGTTAGCCAATTGTGTGATGCCCTTCTAAGAGACTATGGTATGGTATCATAGTTTACTTTTCCTAGAACATGACAACATAATGGTGGGTCAGAAAGAATGAATTGAACCTTGTTAGACATGGTATGATCAATGTCAAGTTTATCTAATCTTCTAGTTTTCTTAAGGTCAGATTCTCTTGAAACCTCCATGTTTACACTTAACTGAGTGTCGTCCAAATATGTTGAAAACTCACCATATGAGTTATGGAATGGCAAATATCCCAATATGTCTTTCATGAAAGTTTTTAGATGTGAAGTTTATGTGAAGAAATAGTTCTATGAAAATCTTGGACCCAAATTGGAAAAATATGTCTTTTTTTTATACCCTAATGAGTTAAGGGTTACTACTTCTATTTTCCATCTGAAAACAATGTGTTTGTTTCCACAAATGTTGTATTCCTAGAAAAGAAATTTATTTTGATAGGAACTCGTGGGAGGAATGTATAACTTGAAGAAATTTGGGACCAACAAATAGCATTGAACCTATGGATGTCTATACAGAATAAGAAAAACCACAAGTTGTTTTAGAATCTCAAGTCCCCATCCTAACACAAGAACATCAAAGGCCTAGTAGGGAAAGTCTTGAACAAGATATATATGGATTTCTCATGACTCAAAAAGAAGACACGTTATCCATTGAGAATGATGAGCCAGAAACCTATAATGAGTCTATTGAGGGACCAATTTTGGGGAACTGGATAGAAGCCATGACATTTGAGATGGAGTACATGTATACCAACAAGTTATGGGCCTTGGTGGATCTACCTAAAAGGGTAAAACCCATAGGGTGCAAATGGGTATTCAAGAAGAAGACCGACATGGATGTTAATGTACAAATCTACAAAGGTAAATTGGTAGCAAAAGGTTTCAAACAAGTTCAATGTGTTGACTATGATGAATCTTTTTCACCAGCTGCAATGGTTAAAAAATCCATCACGATCAAGTTTTACATTACAACTTATCATGAATACTAGAATTAGAAAATGGATGTTAAAATTTCTTTCCTTCACTGAAATCTTCTAGCAAATGTGTACATAACAGAATCTAAAGGTTGTAGTGCTCCAAACATAGTGAACAATGTATGTAAGATACAAAGGATAATCTATGGATTCAAGCAAGCATCTAAGATCTTCTTTATGATTATATAGTCAAACAATTTGGATTTATTTAAAATGAAGATGAACCTTGTATTTACAAGAAGGTTAGTTGCACCATAATTGTATTTCACATATTTTAGGTGGATGACATTCTATTGATGGGAGATGAAATCCCTACTCTATATTTGGTTAAGACTTGGATGGGAAATACCTTCTCCATGAACGAAATTAGTAGAAGCATCTTATATTCTTGGAATCAAGATCTATAAACAAAGAGCTAGAAGGTTTCTTGGACTAATCCAAAGTACATACAATGACAAGTGTTAAAAAGTTTAGAATGCATGATTCTATAAGAGGAGACTTACCTTTGACACATGGAATAAGTGTCTAAAGATCCCAATGCATATCCTAGACCTTTTGAAGAGTGGACACACATGACTAATATATCGTGTGGCTTGGGAATTGGATCTATCATCTATGCAATGATATGTACGTACCCATATGTCTCTTATTCTTTAAACATGATGAGCATGTATGTTACAACCCCAAATTTTGGTTTCCTTTGGTGAGAAATGTAATTTCTCATTTTAAAGATATTGGGACAAATGATGATATATTTTGTGTTGAATAAATGAGTTATATTGAAAATAGCCTTGTTGTTTGATTTGTGGGATTTATTGGCTATTGGGCCCAATAACAAGGAAATTAAATTAATTAATGAATAATTGAGTTGTGGAGAAAAGAGAGAAAAAGGTAGAAACCTCTAGAAGGCAAATCCAAGGAGGGATTTCGTGCCTCTTGGGTTCCTTGGGTACCAAGGAGTCCAAAGTTGCTTAAATAGAGCAATAAGAAAAGAAGAGATCTATTAAGTATTTCTTTATTAAGAAAGAAATTAGAAATAATGATAAAATGGGAAAATAAATGAAAAGATGTATATTTTTGAGTTATCCTTAGTGGATTTTTGTATCCCAAGGATTCCTAATACTAAAAGGACTTCCAATGGGAATATAGAGGAGAGATAAAGAGAAATCCTTAAAAAGGAAATTAAAAAGGAAACGAAATTGATTAATAAAAGGGAAATATGAGAATTGACTATTAAAAGAAGATAATGCTAAACTAATATTCCCCAATATGGGAATTCGTGCCTTTGGGTTTCCTTGAGGTCCAAGGGACCCAAATTATTGAGATAAAGGCAAAAGAAATAAGGATATGAATTAATTGGGAATATTTAATAAGAAAACTTGCGAGAGAATAAATCCTATTCATACATTGCTTTTTGCTTCCCAAATTTCGTAAAAAGATATAGAATATTAAAAGGAACTTTCCTTTAAAATTTGAGACCAATCAGAATTATGGATTGAGAGATATTAATTTTGCAAGATATAGCCAATTTGGGAATTTCCCTGAATTAAATTAAAAAAAAAGGTTTTTGGTTTCCGTAGAACGCGAGTAATCCAGCCCGTTGGATCTTGATCCAACGGCGGTCGCTCATCGTCTAAGTCCCATTGGGACTAGGACTCTGGCTTTTACAGGATTGATTTTGCAACCCTTAATTCTCGCAATCCTTTGATCATGTCAGATGGATTTCAGTTCCTTTGAACTCAGGAGATGAAATCATGAAGATTCCACCCTAATATCCCCGAGTTTCATCGTCAAACAAGGAAACGCCCAACTGGGCAGGTCGCTGCCTCAACCCTATATATAGGGGAGGTTGCAAGGGGGCATCATCGTCTCCAATCGCTAGTCCAAACTCCACGGCTGAACACAAGGAGTCGGTTGGTACCCTCAATTGCCAAGCCTACCCTGACCTTCGCCCTCACCACCTCCGCGAAGCTCGCTGGAGTCTGGCCAGCAAGGGAGGGTCCAGACGCAGTGCCGCTTGCAATCAAGCCTTGGGTTGAGTCTGTCGGCGGGAGACGAAGCTCCCTGCACCTTCAGCCCAAGGTCAACTCAAGAGTTGACCATCACAGCTACAGCCCTCGCGTGAGGTTGAAGACGAAGGCTACCTTGGTCTTTTACCGATTTACCCCTCCGGGTTGAGCAGTCAGGTAAGGGAACTCTTTTCCTTTTCGTAGTTTGAGCAAGGGGTAGGGGCGCGCGTGATCGTGGCCGCTGGATCCTAAGTGGACCACCGGACCATTGATCGTGTGATCCACGTTTTTCCTAAATAGTTAATAATTGGATAAAAATGATTTATTTTAGAAAAATTATAACTGGAGCTAGGAAGCTCGGATGGAAAAACTTAATACATGAAAAATGACCAGAAACAATATGAGGGATTTAATAAAAATAGTTTGAGACCCTGAATCTGACTCGTTTTGTAAAAGTATATTTCTAGAATAGAAAAAGGCTTAATTTGTGGATTAAAACCCTAATTGTTGATAAAAAGTGTAATTAGTCTTGCAATTAAGTTAATTCGAGTATGGTTAACTTATTTTCTATTTTAGATAATTATTAACCTGTTTTGATGATAGAATTACAAGTTTAGGGTTTATGTGGATTTAAAAGGTTGGAAACTCTAATTTAGAAAAAGAAATGATAAGTAATTCGAAATTAGGGTTTAATGGACTAAGTCTGATCTTAGGAATCTTAATGGATGATAAAGCGAGAAAAATAGGGTTTAATTTATAATTTGATAAAAATAAGGTAAAAGCAATAAAAAGGAAATAAAACCTTAATTATGGTGGAAACCCTAAAAAGGGCAAATAACCTAGGAAACCCTTAGAATTATTGAATCATAATGACATGATTAATAATAGAGGAATCAAATTCCTTTTTCAGGAGATTGTGTGTGTGCTTGCTTGATTTCCTGGTTGATTAAGTTAATTCTGCATTCAAGTCTTCATTAACAGGTATGTGGTTAATTATGAATAACCGCTTTAGTTTCCCGAGAGATTCCTGGATGTTTAATCGCATTGAATGCAACTAAACTGTTTGGATGTTCGTATTGCAATTATAAAGTGACTATGACTATCACCATTTAATATAAATGTGTAAATCCTGCACCTACATGCCACCCTGATGGAAGATGCCATAAAGGTCAGGCCCAGGAGGGTAGACCAATGGGCACCATGAGAGGTGACCCTAAACACCAAGCTCGGGAATGAGAAGGTGATTGATGAGGCAAGACTAAGGAGCACCATGAGAGGTGACTCCCAGGCACCAAGCTCGGGATTGAGAAGGTGGTCTTAAGTCAAATCCAGGGTTAGGGAAAAAGCGGTGGGGATTGTCACATGGAAATTGTAAATTGAATTGCTAATTATCTTGATTGCAATATTTAAATTGTTAGACTTAATTGTGATATTTTGGTTGCCTCCACATACCAGCAATATGCTGACCGACGTTTTAGTTGTTGGCGTTTTAGGTGTAACCCTGAAAGCACAAATAGTAAAGTGACACACCGTGAAATTAAGAAATAAAGTGCAAGGAGGATTAGATAGAGGAATTACAGTCTGGGATAGATAGTTTCCCAAAGTTTCAAAAAGGTAAATAAAGTTTTAATTTTTCCTGCCAAAATTCAGTTTAGTAGTAGAATTTTATAATTATCATTGATTATTTGCTGAACCTTTGATCCTGTAAATTCGTTAATGGCTCTGACCTTCGGGTCTCCCTTAATTGGGGGTTACTGGGAGGCAGGGTCGTTACAATTGGTATCAGAGCATAGGTTCACCATCTAATCATTAATAATTATTAAATTTTACAAATTCCGTAGAACTGAGGGAGTTATTAGAGGATTTTCCGAAAGACTGAGGTGACTAGAAAAGGATCACATATGGGGCTGGCAAAATTTTCCTCCGCACCGCTAGTCAGAATACGAGGACTCCCGGATCGTGTGACTGCCTGGTCGACGTCTTAGGATAAGACTCGAAATAAGATACCTTTAGGACTCTCTCATCTTATTCATCCCTTCTCAACTCAATTTCTTTTAAGGATTTTAAGGATTAGGGTTTTCTCTCTCTTCCTCACCCTCTTGAGGTATGGGCAAGGTTGATAAGGATTAAGGAATCCTCCACCAAATTAATAAAAAGCATGTAAATAAGATGTCATGGACATAAGCTTAATAGAGTAAGCGTAAAGGAATAAATACATGCTTAGGTTGTATAACATGAGTTTTCATTGCCCTCAGGAGAGACTTGAGGACAGACCTCCTTGGCGGGAGGATGAGTAGAGAAAGTTAGTCTTAGAGGTAGAGACCTCCATTAAAAGAAACCTAGCACATCATTTGAGGATGATGTTAACCCTAACCCTAAGTGAAGGTTAGAGAGGAAAATGACATGATGAGTTAGATGTCATGGTTGACCGAGTGTTTGGTTGGACATGCCTTTGGGATGCCATAAGAGGTTAAATGATCAAGTACCATGGCAACCCAACCCTGGAAAGGGGCATGCATGTTAGAGTGAAGGATAGCACCTTCATCGATAAGGTTAGAGAAGAACCTATAGTTACCCTATGGGTTGTTGCAAGTAGGATATAGATCGCACCCCGAGTATGCCAGTAGTGCTGACAGTAGGATGAAACCCTGGCCAGAAGGGCACAACAGATGACTTATGAGATAAACATAAAGAGCTAATGATGATCTTGAGCCAAACAGGAGTTGAGCAAAGGCTTCACCCAGGCAGGGATATGCACGTGAGCTTGATCCAATTTCATGGAGAGAGGACCTCTAGTTGTAGGACTGGAGGTGGAGTTGGCTCTGGAGAGAGAGAGCAGGAGTCGAGCAAAAGAATCCCAAGACATGAGGAATAGTGGGCAGTTGAGGATGATGCGACCTAGGTGAATGATAGAGGTTGTCTTATTCTTGACCCCTAAAGGCTGATGATGTCTTGGTTAGCTTGAGGGTAACCAAACCCTAGAGAGAGGGTGATGCTTCTATACCTATGGTATAAGTGATTACCTACTGGATGAGATAAAGAGTGCTTTAGACCCTGAGGAGGTTAAGTCACCAGTTGGGAGGCTTTATACCTAGTTAGTTGTCCTAGAAGAGGTATCAACTCCAAAGTGTTAATCGAGTAGAAAGATCATGGGAGTACATGACATACCTTGGACATGCTTGATTTGTGGTTAAGAGATTGAGCATGTAATTGGATACCCAAAGGAGAACCTAGGGTTCCTAGGCCTAAGAGGGGAAGCTGTGTATCCGATGCTCATAATGAGGTTTGAGTCTCTATAGTTTCGAGCATGGTACTCTTAATGTGTAGAGGTAAAGGAAACCCCTCGAGGTAAGGGTATGTTTGATGAACCCCTGACCACTAAGTTGGTCTAATGCTAAGAAAAAGAACAAATATGACCTAGCATGGTTTAATAGGTGGTCTGCTTGTACCTTAGTAGTTGTTGGGTTAGGCATGCTCATGAGAATGTAAACCCTATGGACGGTTTTGACCTTGTTGTCAAGAGTTGTAGTTTCCTCCAATCCTGGGAGAGGGATCCTTTGGTAGGGTGTATACTAGTTTTGTTGGTTCTGAGGTAACTTAAAGAGGTTTCAGAGGAACTTTTGAAGCTAAGTGAAAAGTACATGGCGTGAGGACGAACATGTAGACCCATAGATAACCATCTCTAAGTGCATGTGGATGCGTTACCATGGAGGTAACCGGTATGGGGCCTGACCAAGGTAAGCAGGATGCCATGACCCCTATGAAGGGATGAAATTCAGTCATGAATGCAATGAGAGATGAGGAAGGATTGGGTGAGGTTCTAAGATGAACATGTACTACAATGGAATCCTAAGTCTATCCTAGGGTCAGGTAGGGATAAGACCGATGGAAGAAGGAGTTGCCTAATTCCCTAGTTGCATATGACCATTGGGTCGGGAGGTAACAACTATCATTGTCTAAGGGCCATGGTTTAGGAGATTGATCACCTTCGTGAACTCATGAGGCCCAAAGGGCAGATGAGTAGGGCACTCTCTGGATGCATAAGGGAAGAGGGTTGACCCCAAAAGTGCCGACACCCTATAGACCTAGAGGAGATGACAAAGGATTATGTAGTAACCCAAGTAGGTTCGAGACCAGTTTTCCACGGAAGTTATTAACTTTAATATAATGATGATTGTGAGGTAGAGACATGAGTTGGACGTTCCAATTTAGATTTAAAGGTGTACTGGCAAGGTGGATTGTACCATCTCTACTCTTGGAATGGGAAGAACTCTGTATTTGGACGGCCGCCAAATGCTTATTTCTTCTTGTTATGGGAGTGAGAGATAGGACAGTACGCATGCCATACACCAAGGATAAAAGATGATGCAAGTTGGAACGTTGCTATGAGGTATGATGAAAGAGATGATAACATACCCTTGTGAAGTGAATGGTACATGGATGGTATACTAACACTAAGATTATTAAGGAGATCATCTTGTGAGGATGTGATACTGTGAGCTATCTAGAATTTGCAAGATATGCAAGGTTGAGTTTGATCACCATGAGGATGAGCTCAGAGTTTCTTAATGAAGACAAACTTAGAGTCTGAGAGGAGATGATAAGTATAACACATGGAGGTGCATGTCTTCGACATACCTAACACCTAAGGATAATAAGTGGTAAAGAATTCTCTGGTTGAGATCTAACTGCCTAGCTTAGTTAGAGGCTAGAAGAAGTTTAGGATTGTTCGACTAACCCTATGTTTGGAAAGAAGATGTGTTTTGGCTAACACTCGGATGTAATAAGATATGTTGAACAAGTTAATGGTTGTTTGGTTAGCCAGTTTAGTCCTTGATATAGTGAAAGGATGGTGATAGAACCTCAGATACACTTCTTTGAATAGAAAGGTAATAAAACCCTGATGAGAATGGTTTAGGGTTTCCGAGGAATCGATCTTGAGGAATTATGACATACAGGAGATCATGGTTTAAGGTCCCAACCACCGTAATACTACAAAGATAGTAAGTGATAGTAGTACTTGGGATGCTTAATATGATATTGCATGTAGCATGTGTCCATGCAAGTCAGGAGGTGAAGGACGAACACCAGTAACCCGATGCATGGATAAAAAGTATAAAGAGTCCCCGAGAGGGAAGGGGATTTCATCACTATGGATGTATGGTAAGTCTTCCCTAGACCAAGGAGGGTCGAGGTGTAATATGAGTTATGGTAGATCACCTTACCTTGATGACATGAGAAAGGAAGAGCTCTGTTAAGGGACAGATCTAGTTGAACTACATATGAAAAGAGATGGTTCAACTACGCCATGATGTGAGTTCAAAAGTTCTTGGATTTGACCAAGGTTCACTTCTATGAAGTGGAAGTAGGTACATGACAAGCTTGATGATAGTATATCACCCCTAACTAATGGTTAGTATGATCCAGACTAGAGGGTCTGATGAGAGCATGTGTGCTCATTCAGGATGATACATAGAAATAGTTCTTATGATGTGACGTTAACCACCATAGCCTTTATCGGGATGCAAGAAGTCTTATAAAGAGGTTGTTTCGGTCACCACTTCATTAAGATGAAGTTGGTGGAGGAGGCCTCACAAAGGTCAGGAAGGAATCACAGTGTGTGCAGATGAAGTCACTTTGATTGTGCAATGGCTGAGAGAGAGCCCAGTGGTGACATGAGTCACGAGCAGATGCAAAGCAGACTGACATGCAGTTCACTGTGGGAGAATATGTGATGTGAAAATCCGACCCCTCTAAGCTACAGCTGAGAAAGCTGAGTCCCCGATATATGGGTCCATTTGAGATGGAATGGTGGAGATGATTGTGTCTAGCCTTGCCCCTCAGGATAACGTGATGTGTAATGAGTGCCATGAGTCTGATCTAGAGCACTATGTGAGGTACCCCAATCATGTGTTGAGCCCTGAACTTATTCAGCTTTTGAGAGGCTGAAAAGTCCTGAGTCACCTATGAGGGTACGATATACCAAGGTAAGAAAGAACTCAGATGGAAGAAAATGAGATAATGTAGATTCTTGGGAAACACCATGGAAGGGGTGAAGCCACATGGGAGCCCTAATGGACATAAGAAGACTTATCCTGTCTGTTCGCTTGTTTGATGGAATTTTGAGGGCAAAATTCTCATAAGAGGGGAAGGATGTTACAACCCCAAATTTTGGGTTCCTTTGGTGAGAAATGTAATTTCTCATTTTAAAGATATTGGGACAAATGATGATATATTTTGTGTTGAATAAATGAGTTCTGTTGAAAATAGCCTTGTTGTTTGATTTGTGGGCTTTATTGGCTATTGGGCCCAATAACAAGGAAATTCAATTAATTAATGAATAATTGAGTTGTGGAGAAAAGAGAGAAAAAGGTAGAAACCTCTAAAAGGCAAATCCAAGGAGGGATTTCGTGCCTCTTGGGTTCCTTTGGTACCAAGGAGTCCAAAGTTGCTTAATTAGAGCAATAAGAAAAGAAGAGATCTATTAAGTATTTCTTTATTAAGAAAGAAATTAGAAATAATGATAAAATGGGAAAATAAATGAAAAGAGGTATATTTTTGAGTTATCCTTAGTGGATTTTCGTATCCCAAGGATTCCTAATACTAAAAGGACTTCTAATGGGAATATAGAGGAGATATAAAGAGAAATCCTTAAAAAGGAAATTAAAAAGGAAAAGAAATTGATTAATAAAAGGGAAATATGAGAATTGACTATTAAAAGAATATAATGCTAAACTAATATTCCCCAATATGGGAATTCGTGCCTTTGGGTTTCCTTGAGGTCCAAGGGACCCAAATTATTGAGATAAAGGCAAAAGAAATAAGGATATGAATTAATTGGGAATATTTAATAAGAAAACTTGGGAGAGAAGAAATCATGTTCATACATTGCTTTTTGCTTCCCAAATTTCGTAAAAATATATAGAATATTAAAAGGAACTTTCCTTTAAAATTTGAGACTAATCAGAGTTATGGATTGAGAGATATTAATTTTGCAAGATATAGCCAATTTGGGAATTTCCCTGAATTAAATAAAAAAAAAGGTTTTTGGTTTCCTTAGAACGCGAGTAATCCAGCCCGTTGGATCTTGATCCAATGGCGGTTGCTCATTGTATAAGTCCTGCTGGGACTAGGACTCTGGCTTTTACAGGATTGATTTTGCAAACCTTAATTCTCGCAATCCTTTGATCATGCCAGATGGATTTCAGTTCCTTTGAACTCAGGAGATGGAATCGCGGAGATTCCACCCTAATATCCCCGAGTTTCATCGTCAAACAAGGAAACGCCCAACTGGGCAGGTCGCTGCCTCAACCCTATATATAGGGCAGGTTGGAAGGGGGCATCAGTGTCTCTGATCGCTAGTCCAAACTCCGCGGCTAAACACAAGGAGTATGTTGGTACCCTCAATTGCCAAGCCTACCCTGACCTTCGCCCTCACCACCTCCGCGAAGCTCGTCGGAGTCTGGCCAGCAAGGGAGGGTCCAGACGCGGTTGCCGCTTGCAATCAAGCCTTGGGTTGAGTCCGTCGGTGGGAGACGAAGCTCCCTGCACCTTCAGCCCGCTCGCAGGATGACTAGAGCCCAAGGTCAACTCAAGAGTTGACCATCGCAGCTACAGCCCTCACACGAGGTTGAAGACGAAGGCTACCTTGGTCTTTTATCGATTTACCCCTCCGGGTTGAGCAGTCAGGTAAGGGCACTCTTGTCCTTTTTGTAGTTTGAGCATGGGGTAGGGGTGCACGTGATCATGGCCGCTGGATCCTAAGTGGACCACCAGACCATTGATCATGCGATCCACGTTTTTCCTAAATAGTTAATAATTGGATAAAAATGATTTATTTTAGAAAAATTATAACTGGAGCTAGGAAGCTCGGATGGAAAAACTTAATACATGAAAAATGACCATAAAAATATGAGGGATTTAATAAAAATAGTTTGAGACCCTGAATCTAACTCGTTTTGTAAAAGTATATTTCTAGAATAGAAAAAGGCTTAATTTGTGGATAAAAACCCTAATTGTTGATAAAAAGTGTAATTAGTCTTGCAATTAAGTTAATTCGAGTATGGTTAACTTATTTTCTATTTTAGATAATTATTAACCTGTTTTGATGATAGAATTACAAGTTTAGGGTTTATGTGGATTTAAAAGGTTGGAAACCCTAATTTAGAAAAAGAAATGATAAGTAATTTGAAATTAGGGTTTCATGGACTAAGTCTGATCTTAGGAATCATAATGGATGATAAAGCAAGAAAATTAGGGTTTAACGTATAATTTGATAAAAATAAGGTAAAAGCAATAAAAAGGAAATAAAACCCTAATTATGGTGGAAACCCTAAAAAGGGAAAATAACCTAGGAAACCCTTAGAATTATTGAATCATAATGACATGATTAATAATAGAGGAATCAAATGCCTTTTTAGGAGATTGTGTGTGTGCTTGCTTGATTTCCTGGTTGATTAAGTTAATTATACATTCAAGTCTTCATTAACAGGTATGTGGTTAATTATGAATAACCGCTTTAGTTTCCTGAGAGATTCCCAGATTTTTAATCGCATTGAATGCAACTAAACTGTTTGGATGTTCATATTGCAATTATAAAGTGACTATGACTATCACCATTTAATATAAATGTGTAAATCCTGCACCTACATGCCACCCTGATGGAAGATGCCATAAAGGTCAGGCCCAGGAGGGTAGACCAATGGGCACCATGAGAGGTGACCCTAAACACCAAGCTCGGGAATGAGAAGGTGATTGATGAGGAAAAACTAAGGAGCACCATGAAAGGTGACTCCCAGGCACCAAGCTCGGGATTGAGAAGGTGGCCTTAAGTCAAATCCAGGGTTAGGGCAAAAGCGGTGGGGATTGTCACATGGAAATTGTAAATTGACTTGCTAATTATCTTGATTGCAATATTTAAGTTGTTAGACTTAATTGTGATATTTTGGTTGCCTCCACATACCAGCAATATGCTGACTGACGTTTTGGTTGTCGGCGTTTTAGGTGTAACCCTAAAAGCACAGACAGTAAAGTGACTCACTGTGAAATTAAGAAATAAAGTGCAAGGAGGATTAGATAGAGGAATTACAGTCTGGGATAGATAGTTTCCCAAAGTTTCAAAAAGGTAAATAAAGTTTTAAATTTTCCTGCCAAAATTCAGTTTAGTAGTAGAATTTTATAATTATCATTGATTATTTGCTGAACCTTTGATCATGTAAATTGGTTAATGGCTCTGACCTTCGGGTCTCCCTTAATTGGGGGTTACCGGGAGGCAGGGTCGTTACAATGTACCAGTTGGATCCCAAGGATGGTCACTAGATATAAGTAAAGAAAATCCTTGTGCACTTAAGAAGAACTAAGGACCAATTCCTAATTTATGGTGGTGAGCAAGAGTTGGTTGTAAAAGGTTATATTGATGCAAGCTTCCAAACCTACAAGGAAGATTAGTGACCACAATCATGATTTCTGTTTTGCCTAAAAGTGGAGTTGTAAGATGGAAGAGTTCTAAGAAAGAGATAGTGGCTGATTCTACAATAGAGGCTAAGTATATTTCCACATCCAATACAACACAGGAAGCAATATGGATCCAAGACTTCATGAGTGAACTTGGGGTGGTTCCAACCATTATAGACGTATTAATACTATACTACGACAACAATGGAGCTATTGAAAAAGATAAGGAACCTAAACCATATCATCATTCCAAGAACACACTCATACATTACCTTCTCATACTTGAGATCATACACTGATAAGATCCTAAGATTTTTAGAGTACCAACTAAAAGCAACATTGTTGATCCCATGGCAAAAGAATTTTCATGACAAAATCATGATTGTCATGTTAGAAAACTTGGAATTAGATTCATGAGTGATTGGTTGTAGTGGAAGTGGGTGACTATTGGTTGTATGCCATCAGAACCATCATGCAATGATCGTAATGGAGATACTTTGTATATGATTTGATTAAAAAAATTCCACTTATTATGTATATTTTAGTATTGAGATAATGTCTCAACTTAATAATTATCTTAGACTATTTATCTTTGATGACATATAGTTTGTGCTGAATATCTAAACATGGGATCTTATTAAACTTTGAGTACTAGTTCTAATTTTGTCCCCAGTCATTTATTATTGTGGATATCACAGGACAACAATAATACACAATCCTAGTTATATGGTGAGTGATCACTATATATTTTTAGTCATGATATTTGATATCAAGTCAAACACATTGGTACTTGGTAGAGAACAAGTTGTAATGGATGAAACCACCTTGAGATTGTCACATGAAAGTCATATATTTACATGTCCAAGTCATATCTCAAATGTTACAGTGGTGATTGTGAACCATAGACCTAAAGTCATTGTAGTAATGACATATTGACCTATGTACTTTGACATTAGCACAGTGTGAATTAGATTAGGGCTTCCAGATAGGTGGTTATTGGGTGGACTATGACACATGGGGATCAATTTGACTGATGTTGGTAGAATTTGTCCCTCCTTTGGAGTTATATCCTGACCACTTGATAAATGAGACTATGAAATGCATGGCCATGCAGATGTGAGTCAATATATGATACTGAGCACACAATATGTCAAATAGTCTTTTCTAGTTCAAATAAGATTAATTTAATGATAGTGGGTGACATTGTACGTCCTAATTCTAATTTGGATTCCTATGATAATGGAATTATACATTCATGGTAACACTGGTCACTTTATAGGTCGTGGTTGTTCTCTAAATCATTTCTATTACTTGGGTGGAAATGATGTGTGGATAGAAACCAATAATTAATTTTTCAAGATCACTACCAACTAATTAGGAACCTATAAGATCACACACATAATGATGCATAAGGGAATCAAAGTTTGCAATCAGATAAATGATTACAATGGTTTTGAATCATAAATATGTGCCTTCCCATCCAATCAGATGACTAGAATGTCTAGTCACACAATTGGATTGGTTCTTTCAATGGATCAATTGATCATCATATGGTCGACTGGATTTTACTCTAAACTAACCCAATCTCCAATTGGGAACCCCAATCGATCGACTGGAATTCAATATCAAAGGTTTCTAAAAACCATGTTGGATTTTAATCTGGATTGACCCGCTCGACCTATTGGGAAACCTAGTCAAACAATAGGAATTAAAGATCCATATCTGGACTAACCCAATTGGTTGATTGGGAATCCCACTCGACCAATTGGAATTCCAGTCTGAGTTTTCAACATTGCGAAATTTTTTAGATTGTGATTTGGAAAGGGATTGGAGTTAGGTGTTTCCAAGCCCATGACTCTCTTATACAAATAGGGCACGTTCCAATGGGTTATAGACACATTTTAAACACTTGAGATAACTTCTGAGAAGAGGTGGGTGTCATATTTCTCTCTTGGAGAGAGAGAAAGTTGCCCTAAGGATGATTGCGCAAGATAGGAGGAGAAAGGAATTTTTGGGATGACTTGCATGAAAACAACTATTTCGCTTCAAATTGGTGAAAAAGGTGGTGCCCCATGTTCTCTCTCATGGGAAAGGAATATATAGAGAGGCTTTAAGAAACTATTCTACAAGATGACAAAAAGGTGCTCCAAAGAAGACAATCATGCATAAGATTGGTGGTCAATCTAGTTTGATTGGTTGATAATCCCAATTTATTTATGATTTAATTAGATTTAGATTTTAAAGTCTGAGTTCCTCATTGAAAACTTGTGTTTAGTTGTTGGACAACTAGTATGCACAAAGGTACAATTTTTATCCTTTCTACATATTTTATTCACCATATTTTACAACTATGACAAATCTATTGACTAGGGTAGAATGGTAGGGATGTTTTTGTTATTCTGCTACACCCCCTTCATGAAAACCCCACAGTCTACCTTTCCATAGGTGGATGGAATATGCCTTTCCATTAGTGGACGAAGTGCTCAACTCCCATTAGAATGCAAATGTTAGAGTTTCATCTATAGACATAAGTAGGAATCCCATGGTTGATGGGTATATGTTCTTCATTGGTACATAAGTGTCTGGGTAGTCATTAGTAGATGACGCACATGGATTTCCATTGGTATAAGAGAGTAGGTGCGAGTTCCACTGCCTGACTACTGATGAAAACTCTGACCACGTGAACTAATGGCAGATCCATTTGGATAAAATCAACCACAACGGTGGCTATTGGCATGTGGAGAGTGGCATGCACTGATGAAGCTCTGATCAATGAAACCATTCACTAATGAAGGGAAAGATCAGTGAAATTATATTCCAATTATAAAATATTTCTTATTCATTTTAGTGGGTTAGCAAGACTACTGTCTCCTAATTATATGAATCTCAAACCTTCCATGAACATTAAGGGATTGGATCAAATCTATACAAATTTAAAAACAAAGAAACAAAAAAGCTAGCTCTAAAGTAAGATGAGGAAAATGAGCAAAGCAAAGTGAAAATGCAAATAAAACTATGAAACATATGCATTCTTCAAATATCTATGGATATTGTTCTTAGTATCCATTATCATCTCATGTTTCACTCACATACTTGAAGTCCCATGGCTTTGAGTCAAACATTCTAAGGATTCTTATTATATACATTCTTACACAGTAATCAAATGTCCATCAATAAACATAATTTCATCTATTAGTCAAAACTTAGTACTAAACACCCATGGCCATCATATAATGATTGAATTCCAGGGCATATAAACCAAAAATGATAAACTTTTTATGTAGAACTTTAGCGAAAAATCCCTTTATTGATGTTAAAGCCTTCATTCCATTGTTTACTTAAGAATGATATTTTATCCCTTAGAATTTAAGTGAAGCATTGTATTTTAGGTTATAGTCGTCCAAAAGTTCCAACGAGAGTGATTGTAATTTTAAAAAATTTACATACAAGGTGAAAAAAATTTAGTTCTGGACCAATGTTGTTTTGTTACTTATATATCTCCACAACCAATTATCTTTCTATTATTTATGCACCACTTTTCCAACAAAAGACAATTTTTACATGTCTAATATAGTTGGAAGTAACTTCAAAACAATGAAAACCTTGAAATAGTTGACATACATGTCTACCTATATTTCATTAAAGATGGAAGGTCCATTCCCATAAACAATACAATTTACATGGATATTCTAAAATGACTTCTCATTCCTAATATGCTTTAGTACAAAGGACTAAGTATTTAACCTAGATGTATCCTTTTGTCTTCAATAATTAAAAATCACTTGACATATTACCCTTCTTTTATGATGTATGATATATTCATAAAATTAAAATTACATTTAAGAGTTCGTACCGACCCCTCACATTTGTTTTATGTTCAAAAGGAGCTAGTTTATCTCTACAACTATCATGTGCACTATTTGATATCAAAACAATGACATGTTCTATAAGGAAAACAAATGTTGTGGTGTCACTTCCTTCCCTAAGGTTTCAATTGCTTTGATCACATTCTCAAGTTATATGGAAGTATTTCTCTAGAAAATCTTATTAAATTCTTGCATTGTAGTCTCATTTTATTTTTATGTGATTGGTTTGTTGTATTTCTAAAATGTTTCCTATCATGATTTTTAATGCATAACGTAATATAACTGCAAAATGCAATGGTATAAAAAACCCAACATCTATGGATAGTTGCAAAGTTTTGCTTACCTAATTATCTCACCAAGTGGTTATAATGTATATGTAGTTTCTTCTTTTAAAAGACATCATAGTTTGGTGCAGTTATGGTTTTTGTAAACATCATTGTAAAAAGCTACACATATTTTTACTTCACTTTAGCTTGTATATATACAAAGTCTATAATGATGTATATATTTCATGGTATTTTTTAATAACATTTTTGGTTAATTATAAAGTATGATGTACAATATTGATTCTTGATATAATGTTTGGGTAATGATACAATGGGATGTGTTGTTTTCCATATAATTGTTCTTAAACTATTTTTGGTATTATATTGTGTGGTTAAATATAGTTTTTTCTCATGGAATGGGTATGGTTTTAATTTTAAGATCACAATGTATGTAGTATGGTTATAAGGTACAATGTTTTATCCTAGTGAATTATGGTTTTGACAATAATCATACTATATCCAAGATGCTTCCATCCCTAGTCATAATTTCACTATATTTTTGTTTATAAAAAAACTAAATATACTTTGATAAGAGGTGTTGTTAGTGTAGAACTCATGTTTTACTCTTTATTATAGGGAACTCACAAATGATATTTTATGTGTACTTCAATAACGCAGAGAAAGTCACATGAAAACAAGTCTCAATTTATGCAGAATCAATCATGAAAATTTGAACATGGAATTTGAATTCTTAATTTTTTGGGATGCGGTTTTGATATACCAATCATACACTAACTATATATGTCTATTGGTTTTCTCCACCATTTCTTTCCATAGTAATTGATTGATTTGGATACTACTTATGTTATTACTAACATCTCAAGTCCAAAATAATATGTTAAGGGGTTGTTCTCTAACACCTTTATAACCCATGATATACCACAACCTGATGGGTTCACTTTTATTAAAGAAATTATGTTTCAACTAAAGAGGAATATTTTTGCCCCATATTCTATTCTATACATGATCTTGAATGATAGGCATGTAATCTATATGAGAAAAAACAAAGTATTGGATCTTTTAAAAGTCAGTGGCAAATGATATTTACATGGTATAATTTGCTTATTCTAACTTATATTTACTATCATTCCATAGATTAAATGTTTCTATCATTTGAATTTTAACCAAATTCTAAAGATTGAATATTATGTGTAAAGATGATAACTTAGAGCTTGGTCTTCACCCTCATTCTAATTCATGATGTATTTCCAATTATCATCCCTTCGAATATTTAAATTCTTATATATTTTTTTACTATTTCCCCTATTTTATCTTCTTTACCTTTTATGGTTATTGTATATGTTGTTTACTTACATTGATTTTGTGTCACTTGTTTTGGTCTGTACATATACGTGGAATTAAAAAAAATCTTCTCACACTTAAAGAAAATAGTTTACACATAGTCCATTTTTCATTTCCAAATCAGAGAGAATTAAAACCATATTAGAATGAAAATTGTGAATGGTGGCATTAGCATTAATAATTGTCAATCTTAAAAAATATGGGAAAAAGACCATAAGATAAGATTACGATGTTACTTTCATAGGCATATGCATGTATGTCACAATTAAAATGAGCAAACTGATATCTAAATATTACCATTGCTTGAATACTAGAATTCTCTCCTCTCTATAAAAAAATGATGAATTAGAAAGAGAAATTAAAGTAGTTTTCTCTCACAAATCCACTAACATGGTGAAGTTTAGACTCTTTTTCTAGCTTCATAATATTATCCTCTTCAAGAATATAGTTTTCTGAGAACTTTAGTATCTTAATATAATTGGACAGTTATTAGATAAATCCTTTGGAAACTAGATCTTTTGTGTGTGCATAACAACATCTAAGTGCATGATACTTGTGATTATTGAAGTGCAAAATATATTTCTACATATAAAACAATGGCAGTGATGCATTGTGCATATCCTTATTTGATAGAAATTACTACCAGTATAATTAGCAAAATAGATTGTACATACCTAAAATAGTGCACTCACAAACCATTTTAAAAACATATATTACAATTAGGTTCAATTATATCACCCATGATTTTTAAAATTTATTAAGAAAATAAAATTTAAACTTACCCAAATAGTATTAGCAAAGGAACATGTTACAACCCATACCTAAGTTATTTGGTATTATAGATTTAAATAAAACCCTAAAATAAAATTAGCATTGATGTGATTTTTATCCTATTTGATAAATGAAATATAAACAAATTAGATAGTTTCTTGATTGATAATATTGATTTTAATTTGAAGACCATAGATCTAAACATGAATGATACTAGATCAAAAATACAAATGTTAAATTGTTAATGGTTTGGTTTGTAAATTGGAAATGTTTGTTGAATTCAAGTTTACAATAGACAATAATAAACCCAGACCAAGTAATGATAAATACATAATTAATTGAGATCATCATATGGAGGAAACCATAAAATGGAATGTATAATTCATGGCTAGGTTGTATGTAATAATATATTCTTATGCTTGCACTTAAAATTGATCTCCCCGAGAGTGGTTGGTCATCCACATGAATTCTCCTCATATAAACCTAGCTAATCTAATAGGGTTGAGTTGGTTAGTATTACCAATTCCATCTATTCATTAACAAGGAATGGAATAATCTAATTTGTTAGGATGATTAAAGATATATATAAATATAGTCATTTGACTACCATGCTAGTGGGGTACCACCCTATTTGGATTTAGTTAGTCACCAATTTATTATTTTTACTAACTAAATCTAGATAATTGAACAATTATAGGAGAAAATGAGACCCACTAGTCATAGCTAGAAGTCATGAATTTGAGCTTCTAGTAGAAGGGAGATGTTATTCACCATTAATTGACTGAATAATAGGATGCCACTCAACCAATAAAAGGAGGGGTACCAAAAACATATGTAACCGACTATATATCAAACCCTACCCTATATCTTTGACCTTTTGAGCATAGCCAAACAAGGTTAGGGATAGATCTTAATGATGTTTAGTATAACCCTTATGAGCTAATGCATGTATAAATCACCCTAATGTAACTTAATGTTCTTACATTAGTCTTAGGACAATAATGGATACATAAAATATGTCACATGAGGTAATAATTAATTATATAAAATTTGTGCAAATAGACACACATAATTCTTTTTGTAATAATATTAAGTTATGGAACATAATAGTGATAATAATGGCTATATATATTAATTGTGACATAATTCATTAAAGAAAACACCAAAAGTGAAATCTAAGTTAAAAATCATGTTCTTTGGGTCCCAATTGCCTTGGGAGTCAAGGTGCACATTATTCACATAATAATAATAAATTTAATTCATTTTGGAAAGAGAACATCTAAGTTTTCACAAAAATATCAAATAAAATAATAAATGATCCCAAAAGAGGAAAATAATCTTGGATTCATAATCTACATATTAAATATAGCCTTTGGGTGAATATTCATTCAATTTGAAAGATGTTTCATTAAAAGATGAAATTAGGAGAGAGAAATTATGTAGAACCTTCAAAATATTAAATAAATAAATGAACAACTCCAACATGTAAAATTGATGGAAAATTCATATCCAACACATTAAATATGAGTTGTGGATGAAGTTTCAGAAAAAATTTAGAATCCTATAATTATTAATGCATGAGGAAAGAGAGAATAGGATTTGGTTTATTTAACACATTAGAAGTTCTCAAAACACTAATCTAATTGAATAATTAGAATCTACATACATTAATTAGCCTCTATGCAAAATTTCATCTAATTTGGGATTTGTTTGCACCCTCAAAAGAAGAAAGATAAAAAGTAAATAATATGTCAATATTCACTTTATTCTAGTTCAATTTGAATAAGGTTTTCCCAATTTATTTGTCAGATAGTTAATTTTATAAAGTTCTATGTTATTGATTTGTCACACCAATGGTCTGATTTAGTTGATTTTTCCTTACTTGTAGGTAGAAAAATTGTGATCCAACAGCCTTGAACCCGTCTCCTACCTCAGTTAGGAGAGGCACATGCATGAAGAGTGAAACCAGGATGGAGTTCATGTTTTTTGCAGGTACCTTCTCTAAATCATGTTAGTTTCTTGAAATTTTTGGTTCTTTGAACTCAAGAGAGAATTCTGCACCCAGTAAGGTAGTACTCGAGCCCTAATGTTGCCTTCTTGTGAGACACCCAATTTGGCCTCTTTGCTCTCGGGATCCCGTTGTACCAGAGTATTCTTTTCTCAGCTCTTATATAAGGGGTTGGAACCCCATGTGTCTGACATACTTCTAGAAACCTTACACTCACCCCAAATTTTTTCAAGAATGCTTTGTCCATGCTACTATGATGGTTTACTCTAACCTACAAAACTGTCAGCCAAAGAAACTCTACTTCACCTTCTCCCAAATTGTCTTGACCTTCAGGTATTACGAGTTTGCTTATTCCCTTACAATACTTTTTCTTCACCGCTACAGTTTTCCCTAAATTGTTGTAAGAGAAGCTTCATAACTTGTAGCCATGGCTGCGAGTAGTCTCCCTATTGTCGTTTCAGATATTACCCCCCCATCCTTTCTTCTTTCCATGCTTTTCTCGACAGGGGCAATCGGGTCTTTTCAACCCTAATTTCTTTTGGTTAGATTGAGTCTCGCTGGCATTGACCATGTGACATGGATGCACCTATTTGGGCCAAGTCACGTAGGGACTCGGTCTCTCTCTTTTTTCCTCTCTCGATGATTAATGCTGACGTGGAAATTTTGAATTGGTCAGTCTTGGAAAATTCATAACTGATTATTTACTTATCCAAAAATTTCACAAAAATACTCATTGGATTAAGAAAGTTATTATCCAAATAATTACATAAGTTTTATCACCTAATTCCAAATTAATTAACATGTGAATTTAAAGGATTTTCCTAATTGGTTATAACTTATAAAATTCATAACTAAATATATATAAGTCAGAATAATATAATAAAATATGTTTTGAACTCAGAAAAAGGTAACCTAAAATATGGCATGGTTTTGATGACCTATTCACAAATAAGAAAAAGGTGATTTTAAGGGTTTGAATAATTAATGTGAAATTGACTCTAAATCAACACCTATGTTTAATAGGTTCTTTGGAAGCTTAGGCTTGGACCTAGACTTGTCTATGGATAGAGGAGACTCTGAAGAGAGCTATGTTTGCATACCCATTTTTCCTTTGAGAAATTAGCCTATGTTTCTTCTTTCTCTTGTTCTTATGGACACTATCCTACACATTATCTCTTTTTCTTTGAAAATCATGGTTTATGTGAACTACCTTATTTGTTACTGATCTTGTGAACGTATTTGGACATTCTTTTGGACTTTTCTTATGTTTTATTCATAATGAAACTCTATATGATGACATATGATGTATTTTTCCCACTTGTGAGGTGGATGTTTATGTTGTCCATTAGTATGATGCCAACTTTTGATTAATCTAACTATACCTTTTTACTTGCCTCTACATTAAACTTGCTATGTGATTCACTAGCACTAGAGTAGTGTAATTGCATTGGTTTTTGGGTAGTATGCCCCTTTTATTATTGGGATGGAGGTGGTGGTGCCCCATACCCAGGTTTCAAGTTTGTGAGGTTGGTCCAATGTTATATATTGGGGAATTTGGCAGTACATCATTCTCTATCATGTTTCAAGTTTGTGAGGCTTGGCCACCTTTGTCTTTATATTGTTCTAGGGCTATGTTTATCTCACATGCATGCAGGTTGATGATTTTGGGGTGTGTGCCCTACATTCTTTACATGTGCTAGTATGGCACAACTTTATTTTTTTATTTATGGCAAGTATCTCTTTTATCATGTAATAGTGATTCTTTTCCTTTTATGCCCTTGTGGGTAGTTCTTATCTTTTCTATGGGAATCCTTCTATATTTTTTGATTTATGAAAGAACCGCCCCCGTAGAAGCACCACAATCGTGACCCCCCCCAGACAGCATGAACTCTCAGGGAATGAGAGGGTGTGGTCTGGTCACCCCCCTCCCGTGCCCAATCAAATTTGTGTTACTTTTCATAGAGCGCCTTTGGCGTGATTTGTGTTACTTTTCAATGGGAAGCCTTCTATATTTGTATCCTTTATTTCATATATTTCTCAATTTCCTTTTTCGTATGCACATACCAGCCTTTTTTGATGTCATTTGTTATTTTCTTTCTTGTTGGGGTATGCTTCCAACCTAGGTGAAGGACATGGAGGATGTGGAATAAAGATATGGACCTAGCTTAAGGATTTAAAGCTTAGAGACAAAGTTGTTATGTTTTAGATTTCCCTCTGCTTAGACCCTTATGGTGTACCTTTTATGTAAACCTTTTGTGGGAGATTATGATGTACTTTTATAATCTTTTAGAAAGTTGATAATAGTCATATTTTATATTCTGCTGCTATACTTTGGTTGTTTTGAATAACATTAATAAGATTTAAAAAATTTACACCCACTCCAACATACCTTTTTGAGTGTGTTTGGATTGGAGGTCTTATTCTTCAAATTTTTAGTAGGGAGTGGTTCCCCTTTGGGATCCCACTCTTTACAACATGGTATCAGAGCCCATGGTAATCAGAATCTGACTATTTCAATTTTCTCTCCCTAATTAGAACCCTTACCTTGAATGGTTGACCTCTAGGTGAGATGTTCACCCTAGAATTGATCTATGTTAAATATGTGATGAGGATTAGAATATCTTACCCTATCATATAGATTGATTATAATTTCTATATCTTAATTCTATGAGGTTTGACTTGAGGATGCAATTAGGTTGAGAAGGTAGTAAGATGAAGAGTTCTTGTTATGGATATATTGTGACTTGGTTTCCGTATTGATTTTGAGCTCATCTTTGTTTCTTATTGCATGATTTTCCAAAGAAAAATATATTTTCAATTATACTACTATATGTATAAATTTTCTGGATTTTATCGAAGATTTCTTGAACTAAGTCACAATGAAGTTTTGAGAAGTTTTGGTAGTGAAACCTAAGCCTAGTAGTAACCTTAGTTCTAACTTTAGAGATATGACTAGGAATATGTTAGTTTATATAAAGGTGTAGTGTACCTACCCTTTGTGCCATGTGACCTTTTTGGATCTTAGGGTTGTTAGGTTAGAGACACAAATACCTATAACTCAACCCTAGATGGTTCTGACTTATTAGTTGGATACATGAAGAATATAAATCTATAAAACTTTGACAACTAAAAGTTATGTGGGTAACCCCAAATATTTTTTAGTTTGACTTGTTACGTTAAATCTTTTATGGGGTGGAGAGTAGTTGGTCATTGATGTTTGGATCAATAGATTTTGTGGATGAAATCCTTTTAAGGGTGGAGTATTGTAACATACTATATTTTAAACCTTACCCTAGAGCTTTGACCTTTTGAGCATAGCCAAACAAGGTTAAGGATATATCTAAATGATATTTAGTATAACCCTTATGAGATATTGCATGTATAAATCACCCTAATGTAACTTAATGTTCTTACATCAGTCTTAGGCCAATAATGGACACATAAAATATGTCACATGAGAATAATGAATTATATAAAATTCATGCAAATAGACACACATAATTCTTTTTGTGATAATATTAAGTTATGGAACATAATGGAATAAGGAATAGTGATAATAATGAGATAATAATGACTACATATAATAATTCTAACATAATTCATTAAAGAAAAGTGAAATATAAGTTAAAAATTGTGTTCTTTGGGTCCCAATTGCCTTGGGAGTCAAGTTTCATATTATTCACATAATAATAATTAGATTAATTCATTTTGGAAAGAGAACATCTGAGTTTTCCTCAAAATATCAAATAAAATAATAAATGACCCCAAAAAAGGAAAAATAATCTTGGATTCATAATATACATAATAAATATATTATTTGGGTGAATTTTCATTCAATTTGAAAGGTGTTTGATTAAAAGATGAAATTAAGAAAGAGAAAGTATGTGGAACCTTCAAAATATTAAATAAATATACAAATAGCTCCCACATGTAAAATTGATGGCAAATTCATTTCCAACACATTGAATATGACTTGTGGGTGAAGGCTCATAAAATTTGTAGAATCTTAGAATCATTAATGCATGAGGAAAGAGAAAATAGGATTTGGTTTATTTAACACATTAAAAGTTCTCAAAAGGCAAATCTAATTGGATAATCACAATCTACATACATTAATTAGGCTATGTGCAAAATTTCATCTAATTTGGGATTTGTTTGCACCCTCAAAAGAAGAAAGAGAAAAAGGAAATCATATGCCAATATTCACTTTATTCGAGTTTGATTTGAATAAGGTTTACCCAATTTATTTTTCACATAGCTAATTTTATAAAGTTCAGGGTCATTGATCTGTCATGCCAATGGTCTTATTTAGTTGATTTTTCCTTACTTGTGGGTCACGTGATTATGATCCAACAACCTTGAACTCATATCCTACCTCAGGTAGGAGAGGTGCGGGTGTGAACAGTGAAACCAGGTTGGAGTCCATGTTTTTTGTAGGTACCTTCTCCAAATCATGATAGTTTTAGAAAATTTTTGGTTCTTTAAACTCAAGAGAGAATTTTGCACCCATCAAGCTATTACTCGAGCCCTAATGTTGCCTTTTGCGAGACGCCCAATTTTGCCTCTTTGCTCAAGGGATCCCGTTGTACCAAATATTGTTTTCTCAACTCTTATATAAGGGGTTGGAACCCCATGCGTCTGACTTACTTCCAACAACCTTGTTCTCATCACAAATTTGTTCAAGACTACTTTGTCCATGCTGCTATGACAATTTTCCCTAACCTACAAAACGGTCTTCCGGAAAAACTCTACTTCACCTTCTCCCAAATATTCTTGACCTTCAGGTATTACGAACGTGCTTATTCCCTTACAATGATTTTTCTTCACCCAAGAAGCACCGCTGGAGTTTTCCCTAAATTGTGGGCAGAGTAGCTTCATAGCTCGCAGCCATAGCTGCGAGTAGTTTCCCTATTGTCATTTCACTGATTTACCCCCCATCCTTTCTTCTTTCGATGCTTTTCACAGTAGGGGCATTTTAGTCTTTTCATCCCTGGTTTCTTTTGGTTCGAAAGAGTCTCACTGGTATTGACTGTGTGACATGGATGCACCTAATTCGGCCAAGTCACGTAGGGCCCCGGTCTCTCTCTCTTTTTCTCTCTCGACGATTAATGCTGACGTGGACATTTCTAATTCATCGGTCTTGGAAAATTCATAACTAATTATCTACCTATCCAAAAATTTCACAAAAATACTCATTGGATTCGACAAAAGATTCCCTCACTATTGGAATAATTTTTATTGACTAATTTTAAACTAATTAACATGTTTATTTTAATGTATTTTCTTAATTGGTTATAACTTGTAAAATTCATAACTAAATATATATAAGTCAGAAAAATATAATAAATATGTTTTGGACTCAGAAAAAGGTAACCTAAAATATGGAAAGGTTTTGATGACCTTATTCACAAATACGAAAAAGGTGATTTTTAAAGTTTGAATAATTAATGTGAAATTGACTCCAAATCTACACCTATGTTGATAGGTTCTTTAGAGGCCTAGGCTTGGCCCTTGACTTGTCTTTGGATAGAATAGACTTTGAAGAGAGGTATGTTTGCATCTCCTATTTTTTCTTTGAGCAATTAGCTTATGTTTCTTCTTTCTCTTGTTCCTATGGACACTAGCCTAGACATTATCTCTTTTTCTTTAAAAATCATGGTTCATGTGAACTACCTTATTTGTTACTGATCTTATAATCATATTTAAACATTCTCTTGGTCTTTTCTTATGTTTTGTTCATAATGAAACTCTATATGATGACATGTGATATCTTATGCCCACTTGTGAGATGGATGTTTATGTTGTCCATTAGTATGATGGCAACTTTTTTTTAATCTAACTATACCTTTTTACTTGCCTCTACATTAAACATGCTATGTGATTTAGTAGAACTGGACTAGTGTAATTGCATTGGTTTTTAGGTAGTATGCCCCTTTTATTATTGGGATGGAGGTGGTGGTGCCCCATACTCGGGTTTCAAGTTTGTGAGGCTTGGCCAATGTTATGTATTTGAGAGTTTGGCAGTACATTATTCTCTATCAGGTTTCATGTTTGTGAGGCTTGGTCGCCTTTGTCTTTATATTGTTCTAGGGATATGTTTATCTCACATGTGTGTAGGTTGATGATTTTGGGGGGTGTGCCCTACTTTCTTTACATGTGCTAGTATGACACAACTTTGTTATTTTATTTATGGCAAGTATCAATTTTATGATGTGATGGTGATTTTTTTCCATTTATGCCCTTGTGGGTAGTCCTTATCTTTTATATGGGAAACCTTCTATATTTGTATCCTTTATTTCATATATTGCTCAATTTCCTTTTTAGTGTGCCCATACCAGCCTTTTCTGATGTCATTTGTTATTTTCTTTCTTGCTAGGGTATGCTTTCAACCCTAGGTGAAGGACATGGAGGACATGGCATAATGTATGGACCTAGCTTAAGGATTTAAAGATTGGAGACAAAGTTGTTATGGTTTAGATTTCCCTCTTCTTAGATCCTTATGTTGTACCTTTTATGTAAACACTTTATGGGAGATTATTATGTTCTTTTGTAATATTTTAGAAAGTTGATAATAATCATATTTTATTTTCTACTTCCATACTTTGGTTGTTTTGAATACCATTATTAAGATTTGAAAATTTTACACCCACTCCATCATAACTTTTTGAGTGTGTTTGGATTGGAGGTTTTATTCTTCAAATTTTTAGTAGGGAGTGGTTCCCTCTAGGGTCCCACTCTTTACATCATATCACTAACAATGTATCGAACAAATAAATTTTTAATAAAATAGAAGTATAAAACTTGTTAAATGATCGAGCGATAGAGTAAATGAACAACGCACATGAGAGAAACAATTATCATGATAGTGAGGTCTAGGATAAGTTTTGAAATTTTAAAATATCTTCTATTTCCCACTAGATTCCTAGTCAAAATTATTAATAGAAATTTGAATATCTTGGTTCTTCTCTCTTATCATCTATATCTCCATGTAGTTTTTACCTATAATGTGAAAGCAGGATCATGATTGTGTGAGGATGAATTTGGGATTTAACCCTATAATCTATACTATAGACCTATAATTGATTCTAGTTTGGTTCCTACCTGCTAGGTGATTGGGAATATCCTCTGTTAGTTTTTCTAGGTATCTATACCTAATAATAAAATGAAATATATCCTTCTTATTCCTCCTACTATGCAATTGAAATTAGTATTTTGCAAAACTTCTTGTGTTCAACTAAACTTGAATGACGACAATTTTTTATTGTCATTTAGTTTATTAATTGAACAATATTGTAAATTTACTTCACCACCATATATCATGAGCGTAGAGGTAGCTAAATACCTAAATCTACCCACATTCACATTAAACTAATTATAGCTTCTTTTGATGAATAACAAATAATAAGCATTAAAATACTTTGGAATTCTTGCTTACATGTAAATCCAATTTCAAGTTAATAACAAGAGTTTTCTGTGATAATTCAAGGATATGAATTTAGACACATAAATTGTGAATGAGAAAACTATAGAGTACATGAAAAATAGAGAATATATAAATGAAAATAAAATGTTTCTTTGATCCTAAAATTGGTAAATTAGTGTCTCATATGATGTTCCATCAGGGAATAAACCCTAAATGTTATTCATAATTACATATTTTCCCGACACTATCATCTATTGGAGAAAATAAATAGAATAATTCACAAAATAAAATATGTTCTCTTAAGTCATGTTAAATGTAGAGTAATTGAAATTGTAATTTTTACATTTAAAACCAAAGAATACATTTAAAACTATGTGACTTCGATATCGTAGAGTCTACTGCTGAGGTATGCACTGCTATGAAAGGAAAAACATTGCAACTAACATAGACCATGGTGGATGTAGTCAAAACATGTTTATGGATGTGGGGTGGGGGTAAGCCTAGTAGTGATAACTACATAGTATCAAGAATGTAATAATGGTACCCAATGAAAATTGAAGATCCCAATAGTACCCAATATTCAGAGAGAGTTCCTTTTACCTCATAATGAAATATTCCTATTGGAGATACTAAATTGAGTAATAAAGAATCTAGAGCCTAAACACTCTGCCTGAGAACCCATGATGGGCATGTGTTTGCTCACCAAGGGCAGATGTGATGAGCATCACGATAAACCATGGAGACTTTACATAACATTCTAAGGATTTAGAGGCAACACTAATATTTGTGGAGTGAGTTCATAATATATGTTTGACGATTTCACATATTTTGATACACCTCATTCAAGTTTTGGACACAATTATTTGGTTAAAACGATCAATTTTTTAAAGTTTGATTGAGGAAATAAATTTTTATGTCAGTTAGTAACTATTGCTTTTAGTTGTTACATGACTTACTTTATTTACATGACAATCACCTTTTGTTTACTCTAGTTTACATTTGACATGGTGCACCCTAATCTACTCGAATTATTTTGTTTATTTCTTAAAGAAATTCTCTTTGTCTAATTTTGTTTCTTAACATAACTCTCTCTATCCTTTTATAGTAGATGAAAACTACAAGATTACAAGGAAATAGAAGGGAGGCGAGCAACAAGCTACGCCGCCACCCCTTTTTGAATGGCAAATCCAATCCTCTGAAATACCACATCCATAGATCCGGGAGTCATTACATTACTATGCATAACTTTTTGAACTCTCTTAAGAAGCTTCGCAGCCTCGGGTGATAGGAACCCAAAAGTGTCAAAACCAAACGGGATAAAAACATGTTGATTGTCGATACATGCCTTCTCATGTTTGTCCACTTTAGCAGAAATGGCTTTACGGGCAGCATGTCCCACAGTAAAGTCACCCCCCTTCAGACCAACCAATGGGGAAACTCCTGTTAGATCTACACATGCATGTTTTCCTCTATCTAATTTTGGATTGTAGAGTTTCTTTTACACTATTACAATACCCTATCCCTATATTGCCAAACTTTTTTATTTGAATTGGAGATTATGTATGACTATAAGATGAGTCCATCTACAAAGCTATATGCTATAAGCGTTCCAATTGGTGTTTCTCTCTATTCACTACATAAATTGAGAAATGAAAAGGATGTGACAAATTAATAGTGTTGTCTGAGTCTATCAGATGTCATGATGTTTTGGACACATGTCAATATAGTGAAAATAATGTACAAGAAATATTTTGTCTCAAAATTTTATCCAACATAAGGAAATAAAGTTTGTTGTACATGTATTTTTGGTTTCTTGAACTAATTAAAAGGAAAATAATTGAAGGCTTTAATATTACTTGATATTTCTTGAAATCATGCACTTATTGCATATGCTAATTGTGGTTATGAAGTTTGGTGTGAAAAGTTGATATTTGAGCTTAGGATGAGTCTTTAGGGACTAATATATTAGAAATTTTGATTCATAAATGTGGTTGATAAGGAAATTTGTGGTGTTATCCCTGGAAAGTTTGAGCATTGAAGTAGCATGGCTAGTCATCTGAATGCTCAAATGGAGTACTATCAATCTACTCAATTTATCTATTCTATGTAGGTATTTAGTAGAACACTGGATTAGAGATAAACCCTTATATGTGATATTCTTAAGAATGTAATATGAGAATAAGAAGGAAATTTACTAAAATGATATATAAAACATAACTATATGTATGAGATAATAAACACTAATTTGAATTATAACATGCATGAATTTGACATATTTGATATATAAATTTTAAGATGTTGTATAAATGCATTATTTGGTAGTTTTTGGATGGAAATACCAATTATCCATGTTTTTACTCTAGTAAGAAAATAAAGTAGACTTGTTCATTCTTATTTCAATTTTATTTACAAACAATTTATTTATTTACATGGTATATATGTGTTTTTTTTGTTATGATGTAGTTCTGTGCAGTTTAACTAAGATTGTATTTGTTCCATAGTCCACTTGGTAGTTCACCATAATTAGTACAATTCACTATTGCCTAATTGAATGATATGTGAGTAAGTACAAGAAGGTGAAATACCAAGATTGCTTAAATTACTTATTACCCAATACTTATGAATATGATGAAGGAGAGTTAGGAGATATTGCATGTAGGGGAAAACCCTAATGTGTTGTAAAGTTAATAATAGGCATAGTGCATAAAACTAATAAACTAACTAAAATACATGTGTTGAGAAAATAAATTTTTGATATATGAAAGAATATAAATCTGAATATATAAATTTTCATGACGGTGATTAGAATAAGGTAAAGGTACAAATTAGAAAAATATTAATGAGGAAGGGTATTCAATGAGAATGATCTACATGTTCATATGAAAAAAAAATTGATAAGCACAAAGAAAGAAGAAGAAAGCGAAGCATGAAATGGTATAAGTATAATGTCAAAATTTATTAAGAAAATTTGAATAATGACCGCCAAAATTTTTAATGAAGCATACTAAATTCAATGAGAGTGTTAAGAAAGATTAAACAAGAACTTATAACATAAACTTAGTTATAGAAAGAATTTGAATAACTTCATTTTATGAGGGAGTCATCATTTTCTATCAGGAAGCCCCTATAATTTACAAGTTTGGCGTATTTCAAATATTTTCTTTGATTCAGAAGCACTTTTGGACTAGATAACAAGGGTGCTAGTTGATATCAGCTCAAGAGAGGGTCGATAGTGAGCTGTCTATTTTTTAAATATTACTGTGATGTTTTGATCTTTGGGGTAGGTTGATAGTGACCACCCCATACTATAGGTTCTAGTATGTGGTAGTGGTAAGAAGTAAATCCATGATTAGTTAGTACCTCATGTCTCTATGGGGTTGATTAATCATTACAAATAGATTATTGTTTTCTATGACATGGAAATGAGAGTAAAGTTTGTTAAATAATAAAGTGGAGTTAGAAAATAATAATATAAGGCACCCTAAGTGCACAAAAAATGGAGTATAATGGAAAAAATGTGATGAAGCATGTCAACTAAGAAAAGCTAAATGATAAAAGAATATGTTAAAAATGATATTATAGTATGGACATTAATATATAGTAATTATACTAAGGAGAATGATTAAGATAATAACTTTAAGTGATAATAGAAGGGTGGATGACATAAGATATTAGAATGTGTGTCCCAATTATAAATCCTAGTCTGTCTGCCTTAACATGTGTAATATAGATGGATTAATTATGAAAACAATGGTTAATGGAATAGTTTTTATATTCCTTTGGAAGTTAAATTCATACAAGTGATACGATTTTGGTAATAAAGAAAAAATATAGACAAATAAATGAGTAAACGATATCTAGTGAAGTTAGACATACCTATACTGAGAGTTTGATGTTACAATAAGGAACATGTTGCCTCCTTGTTTTCTATAATCTAGAATGTGAAATACACTTGTATGTTGGAAACAAGTAGTGAAATACATAAGAAAGAATGCTTAACCTTTTTTTGATGAAGTATGTATTGGCTATTAGGATTTTAATGTACAACCTTAAATAAGTTATTTAGGGACTATTAAACTATTTCAAGCATGTAACATTTTTATACTTCAATGATTTGACTTATTGAAGAAACTATTTGTAGGTAATAGTAAAGTGAAACGAGTAGTGTTTGACTAGATTAGCTTAACTGTTGAGAGATCAGTAAGTCCAAATGAAGGATTCCAGTTCAAATCATGTTGAAGGCTTTCTTAAATGACATTTCATGCTAATTGGATGTGGGTGGGGGTGGCCAGACCAAACTCTCTCAGGCCCTGAGCCCCTGTTTGGTTCGGGATCCCATCTGAATTTTAGCTTGTCCTCTTGTGCCACATCAACACGATCTAGTCTGGATTGGCAAGATGTGTGTTTGGTCGAACATCCTGAAATGGCCCCATTTCGAGGTTTCATTGTCTTGATATCTATATTAAGTCAGTCCTACTAGTAGCAGGATTTCAGGAACCCATTCCCAATTTCGCTCTGTCTTTTGTGTATTTTGTTTTATATGCCATACTGAAAAACACAAGTTACAAGGCTAGTCCAATTTAATGATGGGATTGGTTTGCCAAATAGAAATGAGATTGACTCCAGATAAACTAATCTGGATATATGGACTAGCCCGGTCTAATCCGGTCCAGATTTCGTAATCTCCATCTCAAACCAAACAGGGATTGAGAGTTTACCATGTCTGGGTGGGTCCTGTAGTGGCCTTGTGTAGTGGGTTCTCTTGTAAATAAAAAAAGTTAAAAGTGTAGTGAATAGTACATACATCCTATTTAGTGTAAATTGAAATATCAAATACTTTTATTCTAAACTTGTTTGAGTCCTCATAACTTGCATAAAGTTCAATACAAGCATACAAAGAGATAAATAATTAGCATGTGATGATAAATAAGATCAACAAGATCTTAATGAGATATAACAAAGGTTATTTTTTATTCAAAAAGTTATAAGAGGTATAGATGGATGCAAGATATTATAAGCTTATTTGGAGTATTATAGTGAAGGGATATTTTATAGTAAACTACTAAATTAAGAACTTTTAATTATTATATCACCTCCATTGAATAATTATTTTTTATAAAGTACAAACCAACGCAGAACACCTCTCCTATGTATGTATATATATAGTTCTTATATGAAATCATAATAAAAAAGATGGAGTGTATTAAGAAGATAACAAGCAACAAATTTATGCACAAAATGAATCTTAAATAATATTTTACGCACATGAAATTAAACATTAAAATGTATATCTTCAATCTGTAATAAGAATTCTTATATAGATAGAAAGTGATAAAATCAATGTTCTTCAAGGTCCAAATATGGTAACAAATGTCATGAAATACACACACAAAATTTAGACATATATAAAATATTAAGAACTGAAGTACGCCATTATGAAGACCTAAACATAGTAAGTATGAGTATGATAATGTGAATCTTGATTTTAAAGAGGTGGTAATACTTGAGGAAGTGTGTTGGATCTTTAGTAACTCAAGGTAAGTCACTAATGACTTCACACCGGGTGCTTGTAAGGTTTCATAAGAAAGTCCCAATGAGTGGTGGTATAATAATGGGTTGTGAAAAAGATATGCATTATAAACTTCTTTTAAGGAGACATTGCATTGTGTTAACTCTCATATTGAAAACGTCAATAAAGTAATCGTAGTCTTAGTCAATGATAAGTGGCCTAGATGTTAGTAGGGATGAAGAGTGAGAATCTAGTTACCGTAGAAGGATTTTTATAAAACTCAAACTTTACAGAATAGCAAGATCAGAGTCATGACTAAGAAATGATCCAAAAGCTAGTGGCATAAGGTTTATGATATGAAAAATTAGAAGAGTGGATAACTACAATAAATAACTAAGAAGACATAATAATAAGTAAAAGTGAAGAATAAGATCCATAATTTCTCTCAAATGTATGTATAACAAGTCAACTATTTATGAAGTAGAATGAGTATAATTAATAAAGGATGAAAAATGGGATAAACGTGTGAATTACCACAACTATAATATGAAATTAAAAAATATGTAGGTTAAAAACAAGATTGTAAAATTAGGAAATGGGAATGAAGGTACTAAAAAAAGAAAATAATATGATAACAAAGTAGCAAAAAAGAAACATTCCTAAAAAAATATTAGAGGACCTTAATTTACTGTGAGCTCTTTTAAGGTCCAAAGTCTTACGGGTGGACTTCATAACTGCAAAAACCTAAATTTTAGTGTAAAATAGAGTTATAGAAATCCTTGGTCTCATATTTCAACGTAATAGGATGACTTTCGTGGTATATGTTTTAAAATTAATTTCAATACTGAATAATTCTTGATGGAGAATACAAACTTCAAAATTTAAATCTTTTATTATAGAGTTCAAATGAGATCAATGTAAAAGTTATTGAAGTTAAAAATATAAGATTTAATTTGTATGTTTAGAGTATTTTTTAATTTAAATGCAATGCAAGTGAGTAGAAACCTTGATTCAAATAGTGAAGAATAAATGATTGAATCGATTTTATAGATGTGTAGAACCAAAAAAAAATCTAAAAGACCTTGTATGAGAGTTCAAAACCACAAAATGTATTGGGTCTAACTTTGACTAATTATTTTCTTACTTAAAATTGATCTAGTAGGGTCGACTTGCTTAGTCAACCAACATACCCTCAAGTCCGGTGATAAGCTGATAAATGTGTATTTATCCATTTTATTTATATCTATTATATATCTCTTTAGAATTATTTTATTCATTGTTTTCTTAATTATAGAATTAATTGTTTAAGTTCAATTTTTTTTCTTTGATTGTATATTCTTGGATTCTATAAGAAAATGGTTCAATCACCCCAATGATTAAATACTCTTGGAATATATATGAACAATTTCTAGCAGTCTTGATTATACATCTTGTGTAAAAAAGATCATAGCTTTTGCATCCTATTATGACAGTTAACGCACAAGTATGTGTTGGAAAGAAAATTCAATGCTCTACATGAAAAATGAATCATGAGCGACCTTTCAAATGGTCAAATGGCATTACTAGTCAATTGACTCATCGTTTGGAAATCAACAACAATGAGAGTCACATGATCTGAATACTAAAAGAAGACAACTCAATAAATCCCTCCATATGTGGGCAAGCAAGTAATACTATAAATGTTTACTCATTTGACTAGGAAAGTTGAAAAATTCCATATGCTTTTATGTGGTGGAAAGAATTCAAACAAAGACTCAGTCAAATGTCAAAATAATAAAATCATCAATGCGGTCAAGGTTTGAGCAATGTGACTTCGGGCTAAAACAAGTAATTAAATGTAGTTGACCGACTGACACCAAAGATAGCGCAATCTAGCCACCACCAACATCCATTTCTATAGGGTCCTTCCTCCTTTTCCCTTATAAAAAGAGGGGAGACTCCAAACAAAAATAACATCAAAACTTAGCTAGTAGACTACATCTTGTATCATTTTGGATCTCATTTTACTTCGCATCTCTTATAATTTTTATATTATGCTTGAGTAGATTTCTTATGACGCATGGGGAGTATCCCCATAGCCCATTTTTATTTAATATAATTGCCTCTCTTATTCTATTAAAAGAATATTTTCTCTCCATTTCTTCTTGATTATTTTATGATGTGCTATACTCTTATGGGGTGATATGATCATAGATCCCCATAAGAACATAGATATAATCCCTTTATTGTGATTATTGTCTTTTCATTCTTCTAATCTCATACTCTTTATAAAATATAATGAGGTGATCACATGTTCTATGAGTTTGAACATCAGATAAAATCACATATTTCTTGAGATGATCTTGGATTGTAGCATGTTGGATGGTGAACGAGGATCTATAAACTCTAGGATCAACAGGTTTGTGGGATGTCCAACCTTTCTGAGTTTGTCCATAAGGATATGAAACCACAAGGTCCTAATTTGATCTTTGCAGTTTAAGAATTAGTTTGTTGAATAAAGACATGGTTTTTGGTGGTGTTCCTCTGGACCCCCGGTTCTTCCCATTTTTAATTAGATAAAATTTAAATTCAACATTTTACTTCTATTCTTCGTATAACCAAACTTCATCAACTAGAATTTCTTTTCTTGTTCTCACGATCGATTTTGGATTTCAACAATTTTCTTTTGTCTTCCCTTGGATCGATACCTATCTATACTAAGTTGACTTGGTGCTTGAATCAAGTTGATAACCTGGTTAGAAGGTTAAACTCTAGGACTTTTCCTAGTGATTGGTGGACAATGATACACATCAATTTGACGTCGTTGTCAGAGATAACACGTGTTGTTTTTTTAATCCAATCTCTTGTATATATATAATTTTATTCCTTCTTTTCATAATTTTAGTTTGGTTTTATAATTTATGACTTGTTCCACAATTTTAATCGTATTTCATAATTTCTTAGCTTGTTCATAAATTTTAGACTTATTCTATAATTTTGTTCCTTCCTTCTACTTCATTTTCTTTTTATAACTTTAGTTAAAATGTCTTCCTTAGTAATCTTAATTCTCATTTCATAATTTCCTTCTTAGATTTTTTTGATTCTTTTGTCTACTGACACCCATTGCAGTAGTGTATTTCCTCTTTCTTTCGAGTTTCCATTATGGAAATATTTCTTTCTAATTTGTTTTTGTGATTTTTAGTCTTGTTTCATAACTTGTTATCTTATCCTTGTAAATTTTAGTATATCTATAAATTCTAGCTATCATTTTAACTTGTTTTACTCTTTTTGAATAAATTTTAGTTTTCTCTAGTTCAAATCTTTTTCTCTTTGTTCTATCTTATATTTCTTTTTGTTATTTTAAAAAAATCAAAATGGAGTGGTCAACATAATATGTATTGAACGTCAATTGTGTGTTTATTACAAACATACATCATTCAATTGTCCAAATGTGCCTCCTCATACTATGGTAGTACCTTGTAAAATTGAGTCTTCCTACCAAGCTAGATATAATGAAAATTACAATCCACAACCTTTTGAAGATCATTGTGAGGAACCATGATACCTCTATCCATATTTTACTGAGGAGTATTATGATGGGGGTATGACCAATAAGATTCTGGGGGGGGGGTGAATCTAATTGTGAAACCCATTCTACTCATCAACAATAAGTGTAACTAAGGGACCTAGAAGGGATAGCAATAGGTGATTGGAAACAGTAGAAACCAGACAAGCATAGATATCTTCTTTGCTAGAAGCTCAATCAAAGAATCTAGATTGTCCAAATTTGTCATGTCATGTTATGGTAGCTCCTAGTAATGACAAATCTTCCCACAAAGTTGTATGTAATGAAAATTACAATCCACTGTCTTCTAAAGGCTATTAGGAGGAGCAATGCTACACATCAATATGATGGGTTCTATAACCAAGAATATTATGAGGGGTGTAATGAGAATAATCAACTACTTTTTGGGGGGTATGAACCTTATTTTGAAAACCAATGTACACCTCAGCAGGAGGAGCAGATCAAAGTTCTAGAAAAATAGTAGCAGAGCAACAAGAAATATTAGTAACTCGTCAAACGGTGCTAGCTACATTACTAGAGGCCCAATTTCAAAGACTGTCAGAGAAGTTAAGTAACTCAAGATGGTTCTTCCCAACAATGACAATGATGATCCCATGTTTACGTCATCTATGTCAAACCTCACAAAGTGTAGTAGTGACCAATGAGTGGTGGTCTTCATGTAATGAGAATGTTAGTATTACGACCTCGCTACTAGAGGCTTTACTACTTGAGTATGAAAAGTCACAACATGAGAATCATCCTTATCATAAATATCCAACAACCCCTCCCATCATTGAAATAAATCCATATGTTATCAATGACCAATCTCCTTTGATGAAAGTTATTTAGGATAATAAACCACATCCCCCCAATAATGAAACAATTCCTCATGCTCTGTCACAACCAATTCCCATTTCACACATGGTTGGTCTGGAAGGGTAGACACCACATTTGGAAGAAGTCCATGTGCCCACTTTCTTAATTTGCAATGATGATATTCCCATTTTACTTCTTCCTAAATCTTTGGGGACATCTTTCCTAAAGTATCTTGATCCACATGCTATACCAACAAGGAAACCCACTAATCCTCTTGACCAAAATGTTGATCGCATGATTTTTTAGGAGCACAAAAGTATTTACAATGTTGGTTTTCTTGAAATTATTCCATTAATATCAAGACCAATTCTCTTAGATAAGGGGGAAACTAGAGCCACGCCCCCCACTTGATCCCATACATCTGGCACTACAAGTGTTACCCATCGAGCACCCGCCAATTTCTTCCAATCCATATTCATCACCAACACTTCTGTCACTATTGAAGGAAGATCTATGGATCCTATTGGAGGGACTATGAGGTGAAAGGGAATATGAAAGCCTCTTTGAGCTTCCACAACCACCCAATCCTTGGGTACATTATGAAGCTCCACTGAAAAAGTTTACAGCCCTCATACACTCCATTTAGCTGGACATTCTTTGAGTTACCTGGACCCCCCTAGTGATCTCCACACTTTTCTTCCCTCCATTTTAGATTTAAGTTTAGCTTGAGATGAGTAAAATTTTATTTTTTGAATGGAGGTGGGTGGTATGTCCTCATTCCACCCACAATATTTTAATTTTCTTGTAATTTCCATTATGTTGTGTAGTTCAGCTTTAAAAATTTTAAAACAATTTTTCTTTAGTTTGATCCTTATCTAGTTAGTCATGCCTTTATCTAGTTGGTCTTAATGATATGCATGTTTATCAATACACCCCCCTGAATTATGCAACATCTTTTGTAAGATAAATTCCAAAATTTTCCATTGATTGAAACTGTCATGTCACCTAGGATCCAAATTAACATCATTCCTTGAAAAGATGGCCAGTCATATAGGACCGATAGGATTCAAAAACAATACTTCCTAATCTAGAGTTATAGATTAACTTGAAAAACTTTCTAGATTTTGCATAACTCATAATTAATTGTCCCAATGTATGATACTCCCAATGTGCTTAAATTAAAAAATATGAGTTTCACAAAGAACAATTTTTTGACACTTCTTCCATCAACTTCTAATATCTCCATTCACAAAAGAAAAAAATTTCAATGTGTCATCTCCAAGTTTGGGGTGGCATGCTTCCCCTTCTCATCACTCTTTCACTTCTTCCATACACCTCGTAAATATAATAGGAGTGTACCATCAATAAAACATGCCAAAAGAGCACATAAAAATATGTTGTTAATCTAACTATAGACAAAGAAATAAAAAGGTCTCAAGTTAAATAGAGGAGAGAGTGCTTCCTTCCATACTTCCTTTCACTCCACTTCTATACCTAGGGGAATCTACATCACCCTATCAAATCCTTGAGTCATTTTCTTGTGCAATGACTTGTAAGAATATGTTGAAGTACCAAATGCAAAGGGAATATAAAATTATTTTATTGTGTCTTGAAATGGAACTAAGTTGTGAAATAATTTCAAAGTAGGGGATATGAAACTATTTTTTATGATTCCACAAATTTAAGGTTGTTTGACCATATAAGGTGAAAGGAATGAAGTGGTGTCATTCAAGTGAGGATGATAGGCCGAAAGTATTTTGTGGTAGTTTTCAATTTAATGTTACTCGAGGATGGGCAATATTCAAGTTCAAGATATTTTGATAAATATGTATTTATCCATTTTATTTACATCATAGATATCTCTTTAGGATTGTTTTGTTGATCATTTTCTTATTTTTAAAATTAACTCTCTTAGTTTAGATTTTCTCTCTTTAATTGGACTTTTAATTATATGTGCTTGGATTTTGTAGGAAAATAGCCCAATCACTCAAATGATTAAATACTCTTGGAATATGTTTACACAATTACTAGTAGTCCTAATATATATACCGTGTGCCAACAAGATCATAACTTTTACATCTCATGGCAGAATTTAACGCATAAGTATGTGTTTGAAAGGAAATTCAATTCTCTACATGAAACATGTATTTTGGATGACCTTCTAGATGTTCAACTAGCATTACAAGTTGATTGACTCATCATTTTTGGAATCAACAATAATGAATGTCACATGGTCAAAATATTAAAAGAAGACAAATCAATAAATCCTTCCATTTTTGGACAATCAATTAATTTTATAAAAGTTTAATCTTTTAATTAGGAAATTTGGAAAATTTCTTATGATTTTATGTAATGGAAATAATTCAAATACAGACTATGTCAAATGTCGAACCAATAAAATCATCAATGATGTCAAAGTTTGAGCGATGTGACTTCGGGCTGAAGCAAGTGATTAAATTTAGTTGATAGACTGATACCAAAGATGAGGCAATCTAGCCTCCACCAACAACCATTCATATAGGGGTTTTCCTCCCTCCTTCCTCCTATAAAAGGAGGAGGGACTCCAAAGAAAAGGCCATCCAATCTTATCTTGTAGACAACATCTTGTATCATTCTGGATCTCATTTTAGTTTTCATCTCTTGTAATTTTTACATTACGCTTGAGTAGATTTCTTTTGGATCATGGGGAGTACCCCCATTGGCCATTTTTATTCAATATAATTGGCTATCTTGTTCCATTGAAAGGATTTTCTCTCTCCATTTCTTCTTGATTATTAGATGATCTGCGACACTCTCATGGGGTGATATGATCATGGATCCCCATAAGAACATAACTATAATTTCTTTATTGAGATTAACATCTTTTCATCCTTCTAATCTCATACTCATTTTAAACCATAGTGACACAATTGTCTGATATATGATTTTGACCATCCTATAGGAATCACATGTTTCTCGATATGATCTTAGATAGTAGCTTGTTGGCCGGTTGGATGAGGATCCATAAATGTCTGGATCAATGAGTTTGAAGGAATTTTGTGAGTTTGTACATAAGGGCATGCAACGACAAGGTAATAATTTGATCTTCTAAGGTTAAGAGTTGATTCATTGAATAAAGGCGTGGTTTTTGGGGATGTTCCTCCACCCTTAGTTCTTCCCATTTTTTATTAGTTAAAATTTTAATTCAGCATTTTACTTCTATTCTTAGCATAACTAAACTTCATCAACCAGATTTTCCTTTCTTGCTCTCAAGATCAGTTTTGTATTTCAACCATCCCTTAGTACAATATCTATCTATACTAAGTTGACTTGGTGCTCACATCAAGTTGACAACTTGGTTAGAAGGTTAAACTCTAGGACTTTTCCTAGTGATTGGTGCACAACGACAAACATCATAAGCCAACCATGATAATCTAGTTAGTATCTTGGTGGCAAGTAGCACTAGCAATGATCTGACTAGATTGGTATAGTTGGCTGAATAAATATTCCATCAGGCCAAGTTTTCAATATTGATGGGGTCAAGCTAGGTGCTACAAGAAGTCAACAACTAGCATAGGGCCATACTGACTTGATTTAGCTAACCATATAATGATTAATAATTACAAATAAAAACTTGCTAGTTGGCCAACTAGTAGGTACAATTGAGCCCACTACTGATGGGATGCAACAACAATTTTGTGTTTCTAGTAGAGGTTCCCCTATAAATAATGAGTTTGCAACTAATGGGTGTATTGAAAATACATCATCAATATATCATAAAAAGAATCACATGTGTTGAAATTTAAATGAAATTTAAGTATGTAGATTGAAAATGAGTTGTTGTAACACATTCTAACTCATCGAAACCCTAATATCAAGAATTGACAATCTTAGGGGTGATTTAAGAATGATGGATGAGATCTAAGATGAATGGGAGAGACATGGTAAAATCAAGTTTGTAGGATCTAGGCTATGTCTATAACAATAAAATATCTCCTCTTATGAACTATTTGAAAAATAAAATCATCATCATAGTCAAATTACATTCTATGCTTTATCCTCTCTCTTTTCTATCTCCTTGTATATCTAAAAGCAATAACATAATTATGTGACAACAAATTTAGGATCTACACTTCAAATACAAGCTAGAGATTAGAATACAATTTAAGCTAACTTTTTACCTACTAGTTGAGAGTGAATCACTTCTAAATAACAATTTATTACAATTTTAACCAAAAACATCAAGTTTATAATATGATTCGTATTCTACATGTTGTTAGATAAAAATCAGTAAATTAGTAATTTTTGTATGTAAATATACTTTCAATGATGAGTTTCCATGGATTTTGATTTAATTTAATATTTCAAAAATGATGTCAAAATATTACTATTTTAAGATGATGCAATATGGAGTCACAAGAATAACTAGGTTTGCCGCAATTTTACAAAATATGAGATACTTATGTATTACAAATTTCATAATGTTTGATTCGTAGTAAATCCATTTCATCTTAATAATTGAGTTCTATATGATTATTATTAGACTACAATATAACTTCATAAATTGTGAAATAATAAATACATAAGCATATAAGAAATGAAGAAACAAACTAAAACAAACTTGAAGTGATTTTTTGATCCTAAACTTGATGAATTATGTGTTTCACATGAGGTGAGTTACATGTTTGAAACCAAAAATGCTCTTCAATGTACTAATAAGTTAAGATTCTATGTATATACAAGAAATCCAAATTGTTTTTATAATGATTTATTGTTCAGTAAGAGATTCTATTGAGTTAATATCCTATACATTTAATGAAAAATTATCACTACAATACTAGTTGAAGTTTATGGAAGTGAAATTATATTTTGACAAGTGAAATTATGACATGACACAAAGATCAATGAATACTATAAACTTAATTGTTAATGGCTTCTACTATGATGTAGGATACATCTTATCCATAGGAATAGTTAAGGATGGAGGTAGCCAGAGTACATTGAAGGGTGAAGGGGCTAAGTCCAACATGGAATTCCTAAAATCCATCATGTAATGGAGGCACTCAACAATAAACCAAAAAGTTTAACTGTACCCATATTTACAATGTGTTTATTTTAACATACACTAAGATGTTGATATACTATATTGGATAGTAAAGGAGAGAGATCCTAGATAGTTCATATGGGTACCAAAGTTAGATAAGGTGTTTAGAATTGATTGCAAACTATTTAAACATTAATTGTAGACATGGAAGTCCAATTGTGATATGAGGAGCTAGTGTGAGTTATTTTAGGATACGAGAAAAATCCTGTCTTGTACAATGAGGTTGTCACTTGTTTGTGATGTCTCAAACTATTGTGGTATACCTCATGTGGGTGCATACACAAAATAATTGAAATCATAGAATTAATAATATATGTTTCATTTGAATGAGACAATTGATAATATTTCCTTCATATTATAACTATCTTTTGTTTTTACTTGAATTATTTATATATTAGAGAAATACCTTCCTATTCACTCAAGTATACATTTTCTATGATACATCCTAATCATATCTAAGTAGTTTTCTTACTTCTCAAAAGAAATTATTTCTATTTAGTTATGGATAGTAGATATTTCCATTCGTAACGATGGAATCTCACTCATTTACTACAATCTTGTTCCCATGACTAAATCTTATGGAGACTTAATATGCTTTTATGGGGAGACCTACTGTAGAGAAAGACACCAAATGGCAATTTGTTAGACTCGGTAATAGTTTATTGTATGTCATTAGAAAATTTTATGTGAAAAATGTACAAATGTCACAAATTATATCTATCATGTAGGTTTGTATGAAAAACATTGAAGACTTGTACAAATGTCAATGTGGAAAATTATTGTAAGAGAACATTCTTGTCTCAATAAATTTATATTTAATTTAGGGAAATTAAGAATTGTACATGTATCTCAATTTTTTGTGAAGGAGATGATTATATGAATGGGAAAATTTAAAAGGTGTAATATTAGTTCATCTTTATCTAAGGATCATGTGCTACTTTGTATATCCTAGTTGTCTTTTGAAATCAAGGGGTGAAAGGACCCTTTCTTCATATAAGAATTCTCTTTCAGTTGTCATTTGTTTATATGGTACCTAAAAAAGTTAAAGATGTTATCTCTCAAAAGAGTGAAATTTATAGGATCAAGACAGTTTTTCATGTTTGTTGAAGCAATTAAAAACTATATGGTGGAAAATGCATCTATACTATAATCATATGTAGAAGTCCATACGCATAATGGACATCAATTTAATAACTCATAACAAATTGATGCTAATCAAACTATAATAAATCTTATTCTTATTATTTACCACACAACACATAAGTTGTGATAAGTTTATGATCTATTTGTAGAAAAAACTACTTTTTAAAAAAATTAATTTTTGGCCCACATTGTTTATAATTGACGTTTTTATCATATGATAATTTGTGCTAATTAATTAGTGTTGTGTTTTAGAGCTACATTAGGGCTTTAAAAAATGCTATTGATGCATGACATGTATGCATTAGGTTAAAAGTGATCTCATATTATTAGTACATAATTGACAACTCTAGTATGCATTGGGAAATTCAATCAACTTGCTAAAATATCATTACAATTTCTAACTGATATCAACCTAGGCTAATCAAGTTTAGGTAGGGATGTATGTGTAACAATTTTAATCTAAGAATCCATATTGTCTTGTAAATAACTAAACAACCTCTTGAGTTGGATAAGACACAAGCAACCATTCCTATGTTTTAAAATTCTAGACTGATTTACATTTGCCAATCTCCACCTAAGTTGAGGAAAATGTTAGATGAGTAAATTTACCAGTCTTGTAAGAGAATGATAAGCTAATTCAAGAATATATATGATTTGTCAACAGTCAACTTGTGAAAGATATAGGTGAACATAAAACAATGGAATTTTAGGTCATTTTCCAATGGCTCTAGTTGGATATATAGGTAATGGGTAAAAGGTCTCATTATTCACGAATTCAACTTTAGGTACCCAAGGAATTGAAGGAGATGTGATATATCAAGTTTAGAAATGAAATTGCCTAAGTGAAGTTATGATGATCACCTTTATTTTGATTCTATAATGAAGTGATACTATTGTTGAGCCTAATCCAACTTTTTAAAATAATTTATATTAATATATATCAAAAAGAAATAAATCCTTGGAATTGTTTTAGTTCTATCGTTTTTTCATTTTTCTTATATCAAATTATCTCTTTGAGATACATTGAAGATACCACTAAAAAAACAAAATTTAAGAAAATCTTTGATACTTAGAAGATGATCTGAGTAGTTTAAGAACTTCAATTTTTTTAATTGTGTCATGTAACTCAATTTCATTTCTAATATTTATTTATATTTTTGTTTATAGTCATATAGTTGAAACTACCTACACCTTATTGAGCCATTAGAAATACTTTAACTGAATTTATGGAAATTTTAGAAATTTCCCAACAAACTCATGGGAGATAATCTCCTTACAAATTTATCTTTATTAAAAATTTAACAATTCCAATTTAATCATATTGTGTTTGCTAAGAATATTAAATGTTTGCATGAAAAACAACTAGTATGAAGACTTCATGCAAATATTAAGTTTTATTATTGAAAATGATACTAAATGTTCGTACTTGATGTGTCCTTTACCTTTTCATAATTCACTTGACTTATAATGATGAAAATAATTTTTAATGTAATGTTTCTATAGTAGATGACAAGAGTGTTGATTCTAAATTTTTATGATATAAATGTATTTATTCAATTAAATTTAATAGTTACAGTAATGAATGTTATGTAAAATACATAATGACTAATGTTGATATTTTTGTGCTAGATTAAACTAAAGATGATTATACATTGCTTATTTTGATTATTCTAAAATTTATAGTTTTTGTGATGAATAGCAATATTTCACTCACTTTGGATAATTGATGGACCAATATGTGATTCAAATTTACTTTATTATTATTTTGACATATTTTCTTTAGTCTAAACTTTTATACAAATATGTATGTGATAAATGGATCTTTTTCCAAGAATCCCCATTAGTCTAAGGATATTGGGAAAGAGCTTGACAATCTAGCATACATGATCAAAATTTTATAATAAAGCATAAAAAACTCCACTTTGTTTCACTAGAATAAAAAAAATGTACACAAAATAAAGATAGGTTTCCTGAAAGGAATATAATATTATAACTAGAATTAAACTATATAATTGTTGAAAGTGAAATCACCCTAGAAAAGCCTGACTAAATATAGCTAAATTTGCATGCCTAAAATGATTAGTAAGGATTAACCATTGATTTATGTCCCTTTGACATAGTCTGTTAGATTTAAAACTGAAATCATTGAGAAAATGGGTACACATGAAGTGTTTGGGTTACATTTTTAAACTAATATTTTTACAAATGATGATAATTTAGAGATAAACCTCATTATTTACTTTACAATTTCTTCTCTATTATTTTTACCATTTTCTGATTTGGTATCATTTTTCCTTTGGGTTTCAACATCTATAATACTATCACATCATATCTCAAATTTGTAAACATGGGGAATCTCCAACCCCTAAAGCATGCTTGGCATGTTTGGTAGATTTTCCTAACTTTATAGTGGGTTTCTATTTTTATGTATAACAACTTATTTTCTCAAACTTATATAATTAGCCCTATATGGTTTATATTTATTGATAGTCACATTCACTCCATAATTTTTAGAATTGAAAACTCAATTTAAAACATCCAGTCAAGAAAACATGATGCAAATATAATAAATTGATCAATGTGTACATGTACTAAATCCTAGATACCTTGATGATTTATGATTTTTAAATACAAAAAAGGTATATATGGAATAAGTATGGCATATCTGCATTAATATGTTAGTACTAAGAAATTAGATAGTTAAGAATTTCAATCAAAAGTTCTCATTCTAGGTTTGATCAAATCTTTGTCAGGTGCAAATTTTGTGTTTAAGGTAGGTAGGGGATTCATTTATAGGAAGATCCTTAGAGGTTTGGGAGAGATAATTTTTATGGCAATGCCATACATAGAGATGTTTAGGGTACCAATATACATAGAGTAAAAATCCTACCATAGGTGTCAAAATTCCAAAAAGTTTCCTAAAATGATACATGGAATTTGACAATATCCAAAACTAATATTTTATCAAGGAAAACAAGGTTTTCAATAATCTAAATAAAACTACCAAAATATTTAAAACAAAATACTATATTTGGGCATGAGATATCATTTTGTTGGTAAAAGGAAAAATCAGGTCATATAAACTATATCATTAGGTTCCTCTATTTTTATCTAATGAAATCCAACCATATTTCATTCTTCTTGATAGCTATTCATGATTTATTATGGATAATTCAAGATATATTGATTCCATCATACCTTTTGACATTAGCATGATGAGAAAATGGCTGATATGCAAGTTCACAAATTGAAATCATTATTTTTCTATAACGGCATATTGGTCAATCATCACTAGCCAAAGTGTCAAGTGCCTTGAATGAAATAGTGTTGTAGGATGTCCAATATTCCATGGGATCATATTTATTTCTAAAGGTAGGGTTGGGCTAGTTCAATTCGATTCATACCAGTAGAATTGCAAACCAAACTATACAGATTCATTTGTGAAAATTTTAAGCTAAGTCAAAGTGTTAAACTAGTCGAATATTGAACTGAACTCTACACATGTAGTTCACTTCAAATTATTTTGGTTTCAAATCATTACCAAAGGAAGTATAACATTCTTATTATTTTTTTCATGACAATCCAATTATTACCTTATTTATCAATCCATACAAATTGATAAAGTATTTTACAAGATCACCATTTTAGCAGTGATTTATACAAGAAACTTGGGTATAGACTATGTCTTGACCTAGTCCAACTAAATTCAAAGTGTTATGCATGAATCGTACCAAACAGATTAATTTTACCTCTTTTAAAACCCCATTTATCCAACATTAGTTATACATTTATCTTTCATTTATAATGTTATAAAACGAATTTCAAATGATTATTTATACACAATATTATTATATATTGGCAATATGGACATATATGTATTTACATGGAAAAATTTCACCCTAACACCCATTCTAACCATTGAGTGATAATTTGAAAAATGTTGGAAGAAAAAAACCATTCACCTTCATGAAAGTAGACCAAATAATTTAGTTGGTTTGATTTAGTTGTTGTTTATGGTTTAGTTTGGTTTTATGACCAATCCCTTTTAGGATATATGTCACAAAGGTAAAACATGAACTTTAATTATTTGTATCATCACTTGAGAGAAAGTCAACACCAAGATATGATCTTTTATCAACTATGGCTAAAGAAGCAAAAAGAATCATGTGAAAACTTACTTTGGATTAACGATTCCCTTCCATATGAAAAAAGATGTGGCTCATGGTTTGATGTGGCTTGGTCCAAAAGAATCATAGTAACATAATTACTTGTAAAATCAAGGAACAAGAGCAATTAAAGTAGAAAAAACAACAACATCTACAACAAGAACAATTGGATTCACAATAACTAGATGAAGTGAAAGCACTATCATTTGTGAAGAAAGTCAAACTTGAATGATAGCATAGATCTCAAAGTGTCTATTGTATTCAAAAAGAGGATGAAGTGAATTCAAAACCCTCTCATTGGGTTGACGTGCTAGGCGGCCGTAGGTGGTGTTGAGGAAGAAATGTGTGAAGGTTTTGTGAATCAAGCACTATAGAGATGTGTTACTATTGAGCATCACTAGAAGCATTAGAAACTTCACTACAAGGGCTAATGGAGGATAGGAATCACTCAAGGATGATTGGAATGTCTTTGCGAAGGTAAAAGGTGGTAAAAAAACTAAGGAATTTGTTCAGGTTGGCATGGAGAAAGAGGTCCTCTCTCTAGTGGAAATAGAGGGTGGCATGAAGTCATGTGACACTCTAGAGAACTTGAGGAGTGGTCCCTTTATATCAATGTGTTCTAGTTTGAGATTGCACAACTAACATGAGAGGGGGAATTGGAGGTTCCATCAATCGCAATAGAAGAGGAACAAATTTAAGATGATTAGGTTTAGAAAGGAAAGAGCAATATACTAATAAAAAAATAAAGAGAAAAGATCAATTCAAAGATAGATGTAGATGTGAAAATATTGTTTTTAGTTTTTGAGAACTGCATGATAATAACTTGAAAGGAAGACAAAGACCATGTCTAATGACCCCGCCTTCCGGTAACCCCCAATTAAGGGAGACCAAAAGGTCAGTGTCATTATCCCAATTAACAGGATCAAAGGTTTGACAAATAATCAATAATAATTATTAAATTTTACCAACTAAACTGAAATCTGGTAGAAAACTAAAACTTTTCATACCTTTTAAAACTTTGGGAATCTATCTATCCCAGCTTGAATCTACTCTATCTAATCCTCCTTGCACTTTATGTTTTATTTTCACAATTTGTCACTTTACTATTTGTTCATTTTAGGGTTGTACCTAAAATGCCGACAAACAAAATGTCGGTCAGCAAATCAAAATATACTGGTATGTGGGGACAACCAAAAGTTTACACATATGGATAACAATCTAATTATCACAATCAAGTTAATTAACAAGCCAATTTACACTTTTCAGTATGACATTCTCCACCGCTTTTGCTCTAACCCTAGCATACCCACCTTAGGGTTTCTTTTGCCAATGACTTAAGGCCACCTTCTCAATCCGAGCTTGGTGCCTGGGTGTCACCACTCATGGTTCCCACTAGTCATGCAATATCATAGGCCACCTTCTCATTCCTAAGCTTGGTGCTTGGGGTCACCACTCATGGTGCCCATTGGTCTACCCATCTGGGCCTGACCTTTGGCATCATCCATCAGGGTTGGCATGTAGGTGCGAGAATACATACTTCTATTATTAATGTGATAATCATAGTGACTTTATGATTTTTAGGTATGAAAATCCAAACTGATCATTTGAAGTCAATGCGATTAACCATCTGAAAAATCCTCGGGAAACTAAGGCGGTTATTCATAATTAACCACATACCTGTTAAGCAGACTTGAATGCAGAAATAACACAACCAATCAAGAAATCAAGCAAGTACACACAGGTTGATCCTGAAAAAGGCATCCAATATATTTCTATCATGGATCATGGTATTCAAATATAATAGGCCTAATCGTGCCCTAGGGTTACTAGCCCTTTTTAGGGTTTTGCCCATAATTAGGGTTTCAATTCCTTTTTACCACTTTTCCCTTATTTTTATCAAAATATCCATCAAACCCTAATTATCTCAGTTTACTTTCCATTAAGATCTTAAGATCATATTTGGATCACAAAAACCCTAATCTTCAAATTATTATATTCTTTCTTCCCTTTTTCCCTCACTTAGGGCTTCTAAGGGTTTTAATTAACATATTAGGTTTAAAACCCAAATCCTTGCAATCAAAATAGATTAAAATCCATCTTAATCAGTAACTAAGTTAATAATGCTCGAAATAACTTATTTGCAAGATTAAATCTATCTTTATCAACAATTATGTTTTCTAATCACAAATTAACACTTTTTCCATCAAATATGCACTTTTGCAAAAAGGAACGAAATTATGTTCTCAAACTATTTTTAATGTGTTCCTCGTATTTTTCTGATCATTTTTCATGTATTAACTTCCCTCATCCGAGTATCCTAGCAGAAGATATGATTTATATAAAGAAAACCTTTTTATTTGATTTATTAGCAAATACACTGATCGTTAGATCAATGATCCGTTGGTCCACTTAGGATCCAACGGTCAGGGACACATGCGCCTAATTTTGATTTAGGTTGTGAAGGACGGAAATGTCCTTACCATGATAAATGTGTATAGGAGGGCACTTGAGTAATTTGCAGGGTCATCTTCTTCATCAATCTCGCGATGAATCCCTGCTCGCGAGCCAACCTCTGGGAGCAGTCAACTCAGGTGTTGACTTTAAGTTTATGGCAGCCCTAGCATCTAGAGAAGATATCGTGCCCTATTCCACTCCTTCCCGAACTCAAAGGCATCCTTGAATGCTCCACTACTTTCTCAAATCGCCCCGATGGCAGAGCTCTTCTCCGGCGAGAAGGGCGGCATGTTCAGGGTTCAGGTCAGGATGCATTCTAAAATCGGTTGCTCCCATCGATTCCCCTCATCAATGCGGACTCACAGGGGTTCTCTGGGGCTATGCACATGGTGTGTAGCCCCCCCCCCACCTATATAGAGGTCTTCCTATGCCCATCGAGAAGTCCTAAATTGGGCAATTCCCCTAGAGGCAGCGAAACACATGGAAACCAGGGATGTTTCCCTTCGGTTTCTTTCCTTGAGTTCAATGGAATCATTAGCCATCTTACACATCCAGCGAATCCCGAGGAATACAAGAGGAAAAGTCCCTATGTAAAAAGTGGAATCACAGTACCAGTGGGACTGGGACGATGACCGTCCCACGTTGGATCAAGATCCAACAACCTTCGTTGAACGTGATCAAACAAAAGAAATTACCCTTTTTTTCTTATTTGTCAAATTAATGCCTTAATTTGGGGATAACTTGCGAAATTGATATCTCCCAAACCATAACTCCTTTTTGTCTCAAATTTTAAGGGAACGTTTTTGTTGGCATTATCTAGCTTTATACGAAATTTGGGAAAAAATTCCAATGAATGAGAAGCCTTCCTTCACTCCCAAGTTATCTCATTAATTAGTCCAAATTAGTTGATATTCCTTTTTCCTTTGTCATTATCTTGTTATCTTGGGTCCCTTGGACCTCAATAAATCCTAAAGGCACGGATTCCCATATTGGGGAACATCTATTTGCCCTTATCCTTTTATTTATGTCTATTTCACATAATTTCCTTATCTTTTTATTAAAATATCTCTTTTTGAGGATTTCTCTTTTTATCTCTCTTTTTATTTTCCTTCTAATAGTAGAAACCCTTTGGATATGAAAATCCACCAAGGATAACTCAATTGTACCTCTTTTCACCTATTTTCCACATTTTATCATTGTTTTCAATTTCTTTCTTAATATAGAAGTATCTAATTGATCTTTTCTTTTCTTATTGCTTTATCTTTGCAATTTTGGACTCCTTGAGACCCAAGGAACCCAATAGGCACGAAATACAACTTTAGATTATACTCTTTTGCCTTCCAAAAGTTTCCACATCTTTCTTTTCTCAAAAACTCAATTATTCATTTATTAATTGAATTTCCTTGTTATTGGGCCCAATAGCCAATAAAGTCCACAACACAATCATCAAGGCTATTGTAAACGAAATCCATTTATTCACAACAAATTGTATCATTATTTTTCCAATTATCTTTGACATTTCTCACCCAAAGGAACCCAAAAATTGGGGTTGTAACACTATGAGATCCAAAATTACATATTTTAGGTCCACCAGATGAAGATATCCTCATAAAATGCCTTAATTTGAAATTTTATATAATCAAAAAAGGATTTTGAATAAATGATAAAACTAACATTGGTGTAATAAGCCTTAGAGTTTATTTACTAAATTTATTATTTTGAATTATCTAAGCTTGACAAAAAATTGACCAAGAAAATAAGAAATACAAAATAAATAGGATTAGATATATAACAATAGATGTTCCAAAATCACATTTATATGAAGAGGATGAAAGATCCTTTCTCTTAGATATTTTCCCTTTTTTTAAAATACGCATTTATATAATATAACATAAATTTTCTACTTATTTCTTATTATGATTGTAGAATATTTTTTGTATTGGTTTCTAAAATAGATAATATCATGTTATTATAATGCAATTAGTTGTTGAGATGATATTACAAAATATGAATAATACAAAAATAAGAAAAAATATGATCCATGGTAGAAATATGCACCATAATTGCAAAATTCCGAACAAGTTTGGGTTTATGCAATGTGAAAAAGGTTATATTATAAAGGATCCATTGGACCATTAGAAGGAAATCATATTATAGCCCACGCCCTAGGGTGGATGATGTGGATCTAGAGGAGACCCTTATATGTATGGTAGATATACCCCATTTTGATTTTTTGCTAATTTTTTAAATGTAAACCACACTCAAGTAGATTATGTGATTGTATTTGGAACTTATCTTTGATACTATTCAACTTCATAATTTGTTTTTGATGTTTTCTGTCACCATTGCAATGGATATTGGAGAAGGGGCTTATATATCATTATTTTGTTCAATACTCAACTACCCTAGGCTAATATATACACTTTAAGCCTCACATAACTCAAGGTTTGGATTTGGTCTGAAGGGTATTACTGTACCCTAAGATTTCATTTGGTGTCTTCCTTGGATTCATAATCATGGTACATAAGATGATATGATAATACGTGAGTTATGAAAAACATAACATGATGAATATAAGTTCTTGTGTCTAGTTTAAACTATTTAAGTTAACACATGTTACATCTATAAAACACTACGCATATGCATACAATTGTAACATTCTAGGACTTGACAACTTAGATAAAATGATCTTAAAATGATTAATTGTACTACACATTTCACTAATGTTCACCTTCTGTTACAACCCCAATTTTTGGGTTTATTTGGTGAGAAATGTAATTTCTCATATTAAGGATATTTGAACAAATAATGATATAAATTAGTCCGAATAAATGGATTTTGTTTACACTAGCCTTTATGTTGGTGTTGTGGGCTTTATTGGCTATTGGGCCCAAATAACAAGAAAATTCAATTAGTGAATGAATAATTGGATATTTGAGAAAAGGAAGAGGTAGAAACCTCTAGAAGGCAAGAGGTGTAATACAAGGATGGATTTCGTGCCTCTTGGGTTCCTTGAGTTCCAAGGAGTCCAAAGTTGCAAAAAAAAGAAATAAGAAAAGAAAAGATCAAATAAGTATTTCTTTATTAAGAAAGAAATTGAAAACAATGGTAATATGTGTAAAACAAGTAGAACGAGGTGTAATTAAGATACCATTGATGGATTTTCGTATCCAAAGGATTCCTAACATTGAAAGGAATACCAATGAGGAAAATAAAAGAGAAATAAAAGAGAAATCCTCAAAAAGAGATATTTTAATAAGAAAAAAATAAGATAATAAGAAAAAGGATGAAAAAGGCTAAAGAAATATTCCCAAGAGGGGATTTCGAGCCATTAAGGTTCCTTGAGTTTCAAGGAACTTAGAATAATAATTTTACAGCAAAGGAAAGAGAAAATAGGTGAGAAATATTCATAATTGAGTAATATCCTGCACCTAATAAAAAGGCACGTTTTCTTTTCGATAATCAGCCCAAATTTGTAACAGAGGTAGATTAAGTCTTTATTAAGTTTCCCTCAAAATTTGGGATTAATTGGACACTCGGTTTGGGAGTTATGGCTTTTACAAGTTTCCCTAAAGTGATGTGGCTATATTTAATGTCACACATGCTTCGATTAAATGAAAAAGGAAGGGAAATAACGCCAGCTATCAGATCGGTATCTGACGGCAGCTGGGCATCATCCACCTCGAGTAGGAGAAGGAAACAAGAGCTTTTTCGGATCCACTTTCCTTGCAAATCGTTGCATGTGTGAGCAAGGAAATTACACCAATAACATCCTGAGGTGTTTCCGCACCCAACCAGCCTAAGTTTTAGGTGGTTTCATATGATTTAGATGAAACGCCCAATTTGGGCCGAGCACAAGGGAAGAGGCAAGGTTGGTAACCCTAAGGAGCCCTTAGATCCTATAAATAGGACCATCCTCATCTGCGGCCGACCCTCAAGAACACAGCTGACGCCATCTCTTGTTCCCTTATACCCTGAGTTGACATAGTCAACTTGCTCTGGCGAGCTCCTGGGCCGGTGCCGCCATAGAAGATAGCTACTGGATCAGGTGGGCAAGTGCTCCAACCACCGTTCGATCAAGGGCAAGGCACAGATCGAAGGTCGAGAGCGACTAAATTCATGGAAAGCACTAAGTGGGCGCATGTGAGGAGGAACGTTGGATCGATTCTGATCCACGACAACCAGAGATCAAAAGGCCAAGATTATCCGCAAAATCCAAGTCGAAAATTCATGGAAAAAGGTGTGATCTTGTTTAATCCATTAAAAATCATTCCTTTGGCAAAAAAAATACAAGTAAGTAGTGCTTTTTTATCAGAAAAATGTGTAGAACATGATAAAAATGATATCAGAGCCTAATTGTAAATGATATTCGAAAAGTATCAGGGTTTACATCTTTTAATGCATTAAATGATAAGAAAAAAACCCTAAGAAGAGATAAAAGCAATCATGATGAAAGTTGATTTTGTTTTTTATCAATGTTAAGCTGTTAAAGAGTAAAGGAAAGGGTAACGGCATAAAAGGATGAGTAATATGTTGCTTTTAGGATTTTGGTGATCATGAACATGGTTTAATGGGTTAAAAACCCTAATTTGGGAAAACCTGAGTTTTAGTGGTTATACTTCAAAAATTTCCAGTATACAACTGTAATATAATGATTCTTGAACATATTTTGGATTAAAGAATCCATACTGAGAATAATTGAGGATTAGGGTTAAATCCATCATGCTTAATTGATGAAATTGAGTAATCACAACTCATTGGATATTAAAGTTGAGTTTCAAACTCTTTTACATGAAAAGTTGACTAATTGAGGATTTTACACCAAGTAAGAATGATTAAACACTTAGAAACCCTAATTTAGGGTAAAAGAGGAAAAGATCATATTTAATTCGAAATATGGTAAAGTATGTTGTTAAATGATGAAATAGGTTATGATCCTTAGGGTTGTGAGTTATTTTTCTTCATTTGGGTTTTTGTGGTCCAACCCTGATCTTAAGGATCTTAATGGAAAATAAGATGAGATAATTAGGGTTTGATGGATATTTTGATAAAAGTAAAATAAAGTGGTAAAAGGGAAATGAAACCCTAATTATGGTCAAAACCTTAAAAAGGGCTAGTAACCCTAGGGAACGATTAGGTCTATTAGACTTGGATACCATGATCAATGATAGAAAATATTGGATGTTTATTTCAGGACTGAAATGTGCTTTCTTGCTTGATTCTGGATTATTTGGTTGTTTGGATTAATTCTGCATTCAAGACAACTTGACAAGTATGTGGTTAATTATGAATAACCGTCGTAGTTTCCCGAGGATTTTCTAGATGATTAATCACATTGAATGCAAATTATCAGTTTGGATGTTCATACTTGCAAACTATAAAGTCACTATGATTATCACATTAATAATAGAAGTGTGGATTCTCGCACCTACATGCCACCCTGATGGATGATGCCAAAGGTCAGGCCCAGATGGGTAGACCAATGGACACCTTGAGTGGTAACCCCAGGCACCAAGCTCGGGAATGAGAAGGTGGCCTATGATATTGCATGACTAGTGGGCACCATGAGTGGTGACCCCCAGGCACCAAGCTCGCGATTGAGAAGGTGGCCTTAAGTCATTAGCAAAGGAAACCCTAAGGTGGGTATGCCAGGGTTAGGGCAAAAGAGGTGGAGAATTTCATACTGAAAAGTGTAAATTGGCTTGTTAATTAACTTGATTGTGATAATTAGATTGTTATCCTTAGTGCAAACTTTTGGTTGTCCCCACATACCAGTATATTTCGATTTGCTAACCGAAGTTTTGTTTGTCGGCGTTTTAGGAACAACAATTGAAAGAACAAACAGTAAAGTGACACATTGTAGAAATAAGAAATAAAGTGCAAGGAGGATTAGATAGAATAATTCAAGCTCTAGATAGATAGATTTCCAAAGTTTTCAAAGGTAAGTAAAGTTTTAATTTTATACCAAATTCCAGTTAGTTAGTAGAATTTCATAATTATTATTGATTATTTGTTGAACCTTTGATCCTGTTAATTGAATAACGGCTTTGACCTTCGTGTCTCCCTTAATTGGGGGTTACCGGGAGGCGAGGTCATTACAATTGGTATCAGAGCATGGGTTCCTCACTTAATCTTTAATAATTATTAAAATTTTACAAATTCCATAGAACCGAGGGAGTTATTAGAGGATTGTCCGAAAGATTGAGATGTCTAGAAAAGGATCACGTCTGGGGGCTGGCAATATTTTCCTCCGCACCGCTAGTCGGAATACGAGGACTCTCGGATTGTGTGACTTCCTGGCCGATGTCTTGGATATGACTTGAAATAGGATACCTTTATGACTCTCTCATCTTGTTCATCCCTTCTCAACTCAAATTCTGATAAGGACCTTAAGGATTAGGGTTTTTCTCTCTTCTCCTCATCCTCTTGAGGTATGGGTAAGGTTAATGAGGTCTAAGGAATCCTCCACTAAATTAATGAAAAGCATGTAAATAAGATGTCATGGACATAAGCTTAATAGATTAAGCGCAAACTAAAGAATAGATGCATGCTTAGGTCGTATGACACGAGTTGTCATTTCCCTCAGGAAAGACCTGAGGCTAGACCTTCTTGTCAGGAGGATAAGTAAGGAAAGTTAGTCTTAGAGGTAGAGATCTCCATTAAAAGTAGAGACCTAGCACATCCTTTGAGGTGATGTTAACCCTAACCCTAAGTGAAGGTTAGAGAGAGAGATAACATGATGAGTTAGATGTCATGGTAGACCAGGTGTTTGGTTAGATGTGCCTTGGATGCATTATGAGCTATGAGGAGTTGATAACTGAGTACCTTGGGCAACCCAACCCTGAGAAGGGTCGGGCATGTTTGAGGAAAGGATAGCTCCATCATGGATGAGGTTAGAGAAGAACCTATAGAAATCTTATGGGTTGTTGCAGGAAGGGTATAGCTTGCACCCAGAGTACATCAGTGGATGGCAGTAGGTTGAAACCCTGGCCAGTATGCATAATGGATGGCTTATGAGATAAGAATAAGGGGTTATGGATAATCTTGAGAAAACATAAATTCGATCATAGGCTTCACTCAAGTAAGGGCATGCTTATGAGCTTGATCCTTCATGAAGAAAGGACCTCTGGTAGTAAGGTTGGATGTGGAGTTAGCTCTAGAGAGAGAAAGCGGGACTCGAGCAAGAAGGTTGGAAGCTTAGATTCTGAGACATGAGGAGCAATGGGGAGTTGAGGATGATGCGACCTAAGTGGATGATAATGGTTGCCTCATTCTTGATCCCTGGATATGGATGATATCTTGGTGTCCCTTAGAGGAATCAAACCCTAGAGAGAGGATGATTCTTTTGGAACATATGTGCCTACCTTCTGTGATGAGACAAAGAGTGCCTTTCACCCTGAAGAAGTTTAGGTAACCAGTTGTGAGGCTTTATACCTAGTTGGTTGTTCGTGAGGGGACCAAAATTTGAGGGGTTGTTCGAGTAGAAGGATCAAGGGAGTGCATGACATACCTTGGACATGCTTGATTCTTGGTTAAGAGTTTGAGCATGCAGTTGGACACCCAAAGGTGGACCTAGGATTCCTAGGCCTAAGAGGGGAAGCAGTGTATCCGATGCTCATGATGGGATTTGAGTTTCGAGCATGATACTCCTCATGTGTAGAGGAATAGGAAACCCCTTAAGTTGAGGGTATGTTTGATGAACCCCTCACAACTAAGCTGAACTAATGTTGAGGAAAGAGAACAAGTATGATCTAGCATGGTTTAATAGGTGGTCTTCCTATGCCTTAGTAGTTGCTGGATTAGGCATGCTCATGTGGATGCAGACCCTAAAGGACGGTTGTGACCTTGTTTTCAAGAGGTGTAGTTTCCTCCCATCCTGGGAGAGGGACCCTTTGGTAGGGTGTATACCAATTTTGTTGGTTTTGAGGTGACCTAAAGAGGTTTCATAGGATCTTGAGAAGCTAAGTGAAAAGTATGTGGTATGAGAATGAACTTGTAGACCCATAGATAACCATCTCTAAGTGCATGTGGATGTGTTACCATGGAGGTAACTGACATGGAGCTTGACCAAGGTAGGCATGTTTCCATGACCCCTATGAAGGGATGAAAGTCAGTCATGAATGCAAGGAGAGATGATGAAGGATTGGGTAAGGTTCTTGTGGGCTCCGATCTCCAAAACCACGGTATAAACACGATTTAAACTTAGCGGAAGTATTCGATTAGTTGCGGAATATGAAAAATTACTGGAAATTAAAATTTTTGAGACAAGATCTGGAAATTATAAAACTCCTTTTTATAAGAAACCAAGTAAATAGTTTACATCTCTGTTAAACCACTTCTTGAGTAGTTATATACAACATAATTCAAAATCTCAGGAGCCAACACCAAAAACTCAAACCACTGATTCCTAAGACCTGAGAGTATAGAGACGACATAGGACTATCTAACTACATAACTTAGCAGCCAGTATCTCCACCTGAGATTCACTGCTGCCCCTGGTACTGTTGTCGTCATTGTTGCTCATCCTTAAACGGTCTCCTTCTTCTTTGACGACCACCTAAAAAGGGTTAAAAACCTACGGAGTGAGACAATATACAAATTGTCCCAGCGAGAGTTATAACTCTCAACTAGAAGCTTTATTATAACATTAAGGAATATCATAGACAAGATATCATAAATCATCCAACAACAGGTTTAATAACAAGTGAAGCAACTTCTACTTAAGCAGTCATGTCTTTAAAGCATATAAAGGACATGTATACAAAATATCTGAACAGATCACTAATGTAAACAATGTAACACCAAACATTGTTCCTCGTAGTTAGACCTAAGAAGATATACTACGCGGTTGATTATGTTTTACAAACATTATTTTGCCCTGTGGAGATGAGGCATACCACTCATACTCCAACTGATCGCTAAGAAGTCACATCAGTATCATACATAGGTCATTAAAAGAGCCGGATTCTTATGACCTCATCTTCCTCAGTCAGTTAGAGGATTGTTTGCAGGACATCTTGCAGGACGTCTGTTGTTATAGCTTTCCAGGGTAATCTGGACCTTCGCTATTTTAGAGTTACAGTGGCGTTCTGTACTCTCTTCGTCATCGGAAGATTTCTTGTTTATCTCTCACCGATACGGTGTTTGTGTTTTCTTTGGTAGATTTGTGATACATCTCACCATTTAGTTTTGTAGTGTAGGATTGACGGTATCAATAACTACACTAGGATGTAAGGATTTACGCATCCATTTCCCCCACATACTCAAAAGTATGTGATCCAGGAGTTCCCTTGGGAAAACCTGTTTCACCATCATTTGGTCTCTGACAATGATGGATCTATGATCAGGGCTCTACATTATACTTGATTAGTTAGGTACATTCAATATTCTTTTAACATCATACATTGTTCTTCAAACAATAACATTAGCATAACAACTATAAAATGAGAATACTAAATGTAACAAGCCTAACTCTTATCAATCATCATTTATCAATACTTTCATCACAAGTCATCTCTAAAGTATGACCTTGATGGTATTTATGGCTCACACAGCCCATTTAATCCATAGATCGCCATTGACAAGGCTTCAGGGTATATCACTATTCATAAAGCTAAAGCATGCTTTCTATGAATATAGTTTCATAATCCATACCTGGATATGATCATCATCTCATGACAACCTGCATAGTTAATTCAACTGATAACAGTAAACAATTCATTCTAGAAGTTGTACTTTCAAACTCTTAGAAGAGTCAAGTTCCCCAATATTCATCAATTAGGGTTATTCATTTCCTTTACTCATGATTAGGAATATTGATTCCTCATTTCATACTTCAATCATGAGGATTTATGCTTAAAAGCATAACTGGAAATAGGGTTTCACCCTATACAAATTAAGGTTATTGAAATCTCTTTATCTTTTAAAACATCATATTTGGTAACTTGTTCTCAAAGTTTCATACCTAAAGGCATGACACAGGACTAAGGTTAACATACACCATCCTTCATTGTTAATATTTCCTTTTTGGATTATTAGTCCAATTCTAGTATGCAACTCTGCCATCCTTGGAAGCATACCAAGGTATGGTGAGTATTTGCCTTAAATACAACATTTATTGAACATCATAATGATTATCAATTCAAGGTATGAATTCACTTCTCAATCTTATCATGGTGTGAACACATCATACTCATTGATTTGACTATACTTTATTTAAAGGTATTACCTTATATAACAACTTGTATTTTAGGGTTTCATACTCAAAAGCATAACCCTGAATTACTACATTTATCAGATCACCATAAATTAGGGTTTACTATTCACTTCATGGTGCATAGAACTCATTACATTATCATGTATGAGAAACATCATCATTAAAGCTCTTAGATAATATTAAGATTCACTAAACATCATAATTAGGGTTTCCATGATCTCACATAGGTGGATCATACCCTAATCATGCACATTCATGTGTATTGAAGGTATCTTACTTGAGTTTCCACCAAAAAGGGTACTTCCTCTCTCTTAGGATACTTTCTCTCTCTTAGGATACTTTCTCTCTCTTACTAGTAGATGGTGATAACACCACTCTAGATTAAGTTGGGTTAAGTTCTCATTGACTAGCATAAGCCAAAACATCACTATCATGTGATTAGGGTTTGACTAGAACAAGATATTACCCAATTAAACCCCTCAAGGGTATTTTGGTAATTTACCTCATGATCACCATCATGGGTCAACTCATTAATCAGTTAGTCCCTTAATGACTTAGGTTACCATTAGGGTTTAGATTGAATCACCATTGAACCAATTACACCATCAATTGATTAAGTATAAACCACCTTGAGCACCTTCAAACGGTTTCAACCTTCAACCACCAAACGGTCTTGAGACCGTTTGGTGTCAAATAGTCTTGAGACTGTTTGGCCTCAAACGGTCTTGAGACCGTTTGGACCTCCAAAGTGGTTCAAAAGTTACAATTGGTCATGGATATGTATGTTGAACCCCTCAATTAACCAAATCCATGATAACCACTTATAAATTGAGTTAACCGAGATTAGCCTTAATCAATTGGACATCAAATTGACCCTCAATTGAAAGCCAATTAGGGTTGATTCTAATTCAATTAGGGTTTCAAATCGGATGGTCATCAATTTTCAACAATGTGAATCAATTCAAGGTTGAACCTATCAATTGACCTCCAATTGGGCCCAAACTTGGCCCAAACGGTCTTGAGATCATTTGGACATCATCCAAACGGTCTTGAGACCGTTTGCCCAAAGTTTGACCAAAAACCAAGTCGGTTGGACTAGGATTGAACTCCAATTAGGTCTAAGATCAGCATTTTTATCAATTCATCAACTTATTGCAATTGGACCTTCAAACCATTAGATTATCTCAACCCTAGACCTCCAAACGGTCTTGGGTTGTGACCAAACGGTCTTGAGACTGTTTGGAGGAACCCCCAAACGGTATTGAGACCGTTTGGGTCCTTCAACCCAAAACTCAACAAGATCTATGCTTAAAAATAGCAATTTAATTATTTCAATAACCCACTGTAATTGGGCCCTCAATTGATCAAATTATCTTAACCCTAGACCTCCAAACGGTCTTGGGTTGACACCAAACGGTCTTGAGACCGTTTGGATGAGTTCCAAATGGTCTTGAGACCGTTTTCCCATCCATCCTTTGGACTCTAGTGAAAATTCATCAAGGTTTGATCTATTGAGTTGATCATCACATCAATACTTAATTGCAATATGATTTGGTACCTTTGGACCTTAAATTGATCAACTATACTTGACCCCAGACCTCCAAACGGTCTTGGGGTGACCCCCAAACGGTCTTGAGACCGTTTGGGTGATTCCCAAACGGTCTTGAAACCGTTTGGGCTAATCAACCCAAAATCTCAACTTAACTCATTGGAGATTCAGCACTAATTTCAATTAGGGTTTGCCCTATTAATCATCCTTCAACTCATGACTCGTTTGGAATTAATCCCTCAAATTTGGTGAGTCGTTAACTAACATCATTATGAACAGTAATCCCAAACGGTCAACGTTTGTTCAACCATCTTAAACGGTCTTGAGACCGTTTTCCCAAAAAGGGCAATTTAAACAGATTGAAAATCAGAACTTAATTCAATTGGTTTTGCTAATTGATTTGCTTATATCTCACGATTCCTTTGGAGTTAACCTCTCAAATTTTGTGGGTGATTAACCTACATAATTATGAACAAGATTACCATACGGTCTTCACTTGGTCAGCGGGACCAAACGGTCTTGAAGACCGTTTGCCCTCACACGACCCTGAAACCGTTTGCCCACCAAACGGTTTGAAACCGTTTGAGCAATTGGTGGAGGTCGTTTGATAAAGTGGAAAACCGTGGATAAGCATAGGAATTAACGTCCTTATCTTCTACCTTAAGAACAGTAGCAGTTCTTCATGATTTTTCTTGCAAGGATGCAAGGGAAGATAGGGAAGAAGAAGAACTAGCAACTATATGCATAGAAAAGGATGTATAATCAAAGCATAAAGTTTAGAGTTATAAAACCCAACTAAATCTTTCTCCTTGAGCTCCAAGATTTCTATATCCAAGCCTTTAATGGCGTCCTAGAAGCTCCACAGGTCGGCCAAGGTGAATCCTCCAAGAAAAGTTGAGAAGAGATGGCTAGAAAGATAGAGCTAAGTGAGCTAGCCATGACTTCAACCTTGAAAACGAGTTTCCTCCATGAATTCAAGCAAAAGGGATGATCCAAACTTACCTAGGACCCTTGGTCGTCCTTCTCTGCTCCAGAGCTTAGCCTTAGTCGGTTTTGAGCAAGGGGAAAAGAAATGAAAGGAAGAGGATCATTCCCTTGCTAAGTGAGAAAAGTAGTATATATACTTAGGTGAAATTTCAACATAAGGACATATGCTTTCTTCATTTCTCATCTAAGTCCTTCCTTTCTTCCTTGCACGTCCCCACATCTTATTTCTAAGGACAAACTCCTTCTAATGTCAAGAATTGAAGGCAAAGAGGATCAACCCATCACTAAAGTATACACATAAAAGGGCTATTATACATACACCTTGATTATTCAATCACAAAGGTGTTCTTTTTTTATATGATTATTCACATGAAGTGACATTTTCATCATTTCTCTTCTAAATGATGCCAAGAGTCATAAAAGATGTTTTAGATGATGTATTTTACAAGTTGCACCCCTCAAATTGGGTAAATTGTATTTTACACCAATTTAGGGTTTTCGAGTACAGGGGTTGCTTCCACAGCTGCACCTTGGTGCTCAAGCTTGGGAAATCCCTCAAACCTCATCATATTCATTCTTATGTTGTCTAAACATTAAAGGAACATATAAACATGTGAAATTTGCAAGTTAACCCCTCTGATTGGGCAAATTGCACATAGGTCCCTGTATTTCAAACAATACTTCAACATTGGTTTATAAGGGACAGAAATGGACACATATGTTCCATAAAAGCTCTAATTATACACTAAAGGATAATTACAACCATCTAATTTCATAATTAGGCAAAACACCTAGGGTTAGCTCATAACCCAGGTCAGGGGTGTTACAAATCATAAACCCCTAACAAGGATTTCATCCCTGAAATCTCAGGAAGGAAAGGGGAAAGCAGATATTGTTTCAGCATACACATTGTTACATCCTTAGGTAACATACCATTTCAGGGAGATGTTATAGAATTTTGATCAACATTATTTAGGATCAAATTCAAACCCTGATATTTATTCAAGACCATATAAGGGCCCTCTCACCCTGAGTCTATCATCACATCTAATAATCAGCATACTAACTTCCTTTATTATATGCATTAACTATCCCATCAGTTATACATTCTTATCATAAAGAAAAGTTTTCTTGTCAAACAAAGATTTACTTATCAGACATTTTGGAGAAGGATATGTTTATTTTAAGAACATAAACCTCTAACAAGGGATGTGCTTAAAATTCTATCTTTATTTAAGAACATAAACCCCTAACAAGGGATGTTCTTAACATTCTTATTTTGGTATTAATTACTTGTGTTATCAAGACTTTATATCTCTTTCTTCCCTTTTATCATGGGACATTGCTCATTACATATATTCTTTCAATCATTACTAATCATGGTTGACCTTCTTTATTCTTATTTTTCTTATCTTATGATGCTCTTTAAGTTGTTTCAGATTGACTACTTGATCAGAGTAATCAAAAGATAACAACTTCAAAGTTTCCATATTTACTTCATCATCAGTAATTGTATACCTGGCCAGGGTATATGATTACTGAGGTAAGAAAATATGTACTTGTATATTACTATGTTCCTTCTCTTTTTCCATCTTTACAAACATAATCATTAACTTTACTGAATACTACATCCAGATCAATTCTTTAATACCTTTTCTTCTTATAGAAGTAAACATGTAATATAAAACGACTATATCTGATGCATCATTGAAAACTTTTATGAGACCAATCAAAGAATAGTTCAATCAACTACTATTTCAACTTGTCCAAAAGGTCATAAAGAGATTTATAAGAGATACCATTTATCTTGTCTAATCAATCATGGTTTGAGGATTTTATCAAATCCTTGAATGTCAAGGTATAAGATCCACTCGAATGCGATGATTAGGAAAGAAGAGGATGCAGGGAGATCATACCTCCTACATAACAGCAGACTCACTTAACGGAGTCTCCAACAACACACTATCTGCCCTTATGATTAACCGTCATATAGCAGTTGCGAATCACTCTTTGAGTAATAAAAGAGTGCATAGCACCCGGGTCAATCAGAACAGATACTATACAGGAATTAGACATATCAGAATTTAAAAGTTCATCTGACCTATCACAACCCGTTGATCGACCACTGCATCAGGTGGGTTCATAGCAAAGAACCTCACTATTGTTTGTGGTTGATTTGGTGCAGATGATCCAGCTTGGGACGCTTGTCCACGTCTTCGAGCTGCTCCTTGAAATTGCCTTCTATGTGATCCCTGTTTCCATTGTCTCGGAGGCTGTGTCACACTGACAGACCTAGACTGACAGTCCCTCTTCAAATGTCCCACCTTACCACAGTTGTAGCAGCTTTTCTCCAATTGTCGTTTATCCTTTCTCGATAACCGTTGCCTTGATGTACTAGGTTCTGGTTGTGTTGGGGACATCAGAAACTTCTTCCTTTTGGGAACTCCAGGCCTTCGCTTCTGGGTTTGGATAGGCCTTTTCCCAACTCTTCCTCTATATATCCTTTCTAGACAATTAGATCTGATAAGTCCAGGCTTCCTACAATAAACTCCTCGTCCTTATATGTCTTCTTCTCCTGAGGAGCAGAATATTCTATTAGATGAGGAAGAAACACTAAAGACAGACTCGACATCCTAAGTCCTATGTCTCTGTAGACTCGGCGATCCTAGAGCTCTGATACCACTTAATTGTGGTCTTCGATCTCCAAAACCACGGTATAAACACGATTTAAACTTAGCGGAAGTATTCGATTAGTTGCGGAATATGAAAAATTACTGGAAATTAAAATTTTTGAGATAAGATCTGGAAATTATAAAACTCCTTTTTATAAGAAACCAAGTAAACAGTTTACATCTATGTTAAACCACTTCTTGAGTAGTTATATACAACATAATTCAAAATCTCAGGAGCCAACACCAAAAACTCAAACCACGGATTCCTAGGACCCGAGAGTACAGAGACGACATAGGACTATCTAACTACATAACTTAGCAGCCAGTATCTCCACCTGAGATTCACTGCTGCCCCTGGTACTGTTGTCGTCGTTGTTTCTCATCCTTAAACGGTCTCCTTTGTCTTCGACGACCACCTAAAAAGGGTTAAAAACCTACGGAGTGAGAAAATATACAAATTGTCCCAGCGAGAGTTATAACTCTCAACTAGAAGCTTTATTATAACATTAAGGAATATCATAGACAAGATATCATAAATCATCCAACAACAGGTTTAATAACAAGTGAAGCAACTTCTACTTAAGCAGTCATGTCTTTAAAGCATATAAAGGACATGTATACAAAATATCTGAACAGATCACTAATGTAAACAATGTAACACCAAACATTGTTCCTAGTAGTTAGACCTAAGAAGATATACTACGCGGTTGATTATGTTTTACAAACATTATTTTGCCCTGTGGAGATGAGGCATACCACTCATACTCCAACTGATCGCTAAGAAGTCACATCAGTATCATACATAGGTCATTAAAAGAGTCGGATTCTTATGACCTCAACTTCCTCAGTCATTTAGAGGATTGTTTGCAGGACATCTTGCAGGACGTCTGTTGTTATAGCTTTCCAGGGTAATCTGGACCTTCGCTATTTTAGAGTTACAGTGGCGTTCTGTACTCTCTTCGTCATCGGAAGATTTCTTGTTTATCTCTCACCGATACGGTGTTTGTGTTTTCTTTGGTAGATTTGTGATACATCTCACCATTTAGTTTTGTAGTGTAGGATTGACGGTATCAATTCCTACACTAGGATGTAAGGATTTACGCATCCATTTCCCCCACATACTCAAAAGTATGTGATCCAGGAGTTCCCTTGGGAAAACCTGTTTCACCATCATTTGGTCTCTGACAATGATGGATCTATGATCAGGGCTCTACATTATACTTGATTAGTTAGGTACATTCAGTATTCTTTTAACATCATACATTGTTCTTCAAACAATAACATTAGCATAACAACTATAAAATGAGAATACTAAATGTAACAAGCCTAACTCTTATCAATCATCATTTCTCAATACTTTCATCACAAGTCATCTCTAAAGTATGACCTTGATGGTATTTATGGCTCACATAGCCCATTTAATCCATAGATCGCCATTGACAAGGCTTCAGGGTATATCACTATTCATAAAGCTAAAGAATGCTTTCTATGAATATAGTTTCATAATCCATACCTGGATATGATCATCATCTCATGACAACCTGCATAGTTAATTCAACTGATAACAGTAAACAATTCATTCTAGAAGTTGTACTTTCAAACTCTTAGAAGAGTCAAGTTCCCCAATATTCATCAATTAGGGTTATTCATTTCCTTTACTCATGATTAGGAATATTGATTCCTCATTTCATACTTCAATCATGAGGATTTATGCTTAAAAGCATAACTGGAAATAGGGTTTCACCCTATACAAATTAAGGTTATTGAAATCTCTTTATCTTTTAAAACATCATATTTGGTAACTTGTTCTCAAAGTTTCATACCTAAAGGCATGACACAGGACTAAGGTTAACATACCCCATCCTTCATTGTTAATATTTCCTTTTTGGATTATTAGTCCAATTCTAGTATGCAACTCTGCCATCCTTGGAAGCATACCAAGGTATGGTGAGTATTTGCCTTAAATACAACATTTATTGAACATCATAATGATTATCAATTCAAGGTATGAATTCACTTCTCAATCTTATCATTGTGTGAACACATCATACTCATTGATTTGACTATACTTTATTTAAAGGTATTACCTTATATAACAACTTGTATTTTAGGGTTTCATACTCAAAAGCATAACCCTGAATTACTACATTTATCAGATCACCATAAATTAGGGTTTACTATTCACTTCATGGTGCATAGAACTCATTACATTATCATGTATGAGAAACATCATCATTAAAGCTCTTAGATAAGATTAAGATTCACTAAACATCATAATTAGGGTTTCCATGATCTCACATAGGTGGATCATACCCTAATCATGTACATTCATGTGTATTGAAGGTATCTTACTTGAGTTTCCACCAAAAAGGGTACTTCCTCTCTCTTAGGATACTTTCTCTCTCTTAGGATACTTTCTCTCTCTTACTAGTATATGGTGATAACACCACTCTAGATTAAGTTGGGTTAAGTTCTCATTGACTAGCATAAGCCAAAACATCACTATCATGTGATTAGGGTTTGACTAGAACAAGATATTACCCAATTAAACCCCTCAAGGGTATTTTGGTAATTTACCTCATGATCACCATCATGGGTCAAGTCATTAATCAGTTAGTCCCTTACTGACTTAGGTTACCATTAGGGTTTAGATTGAATCACCATTGAACCAATTACACCATCAATTGATTAAGTACAAACCACCTTGAGCACCTTCAAACGGTTTCAACCTTCAACCACCAAACGGTCTTGAGACCGTTTGGTGTCAAACGGTCTTGAGACCATTTGGCCTCAAACGGTCTTGAGACCGTTTGGATCCAAACGGTCTTGAGACCGTTTAGTCCAAATGGGCTCAAACCGTTTGGACCTCCAAAGTGCTTCAAAAGTTACAATTGGTCATGGATATGTATGTTGAACCCCTCAATTAACCAAATCCATGATAACCACTTATAAATTGAGTTAACCAAGATTAGCCTTAATCAATTGGACATCAAATTGACCCTCAATTGAAAGCCAATTAGGGTTGATTCTAATTCAATTAGGGTTTCAAATCGGATGGTCATCAATATTCAACAATGTGAATCAATTCAAGGTTGAACCTATCAATTGACCTCCAATTGGGCCCAAACTTGGCCCAAACGGTCTTGAGATTGTTTGGACATCATCCAAACGGTCTTGAGACCGTTTGCCCAAAGTTTGACCAAAAACCAAGTCGGTTGGACTAGGATTGAACTCCAATTAGGTCTAAGATCAGCATTTTTATCAATTCATCAACTTATTGCAATTAGACCTTCAAACCATTAGATTATCTCAACTCTAGACCTCCAAACGGTCTTGGGTTGTGACCAAACGGTCTTGAGACCGTTTGGAGGAACCCCCAAATGGTCTTGAGACCGTTTGGGTCCTTCAACCCAAAACTCAACAAGATCTATGCTTAAAAATAGCAATTTAATTATTTCAATAACCCACTGTAATTGGGCCCTCAATTGATCAAATTATCTTAACCCTAGACCTCCAAACGGTCTTGGGTTGACACCAAACGGTCTTGAGACCGTTTGGATGAGTTCCAAACGGTCTTGAGACCGTTTGCCCATCCATCCTTTGGACTTTAGTGAAAATTCATCAAGGTTTGATCTATTGAGTTGATCATCACATCAATACTTAATTGCAATATGATTTGGTACCTTTGGACCTTAAATTGATAAACTATACTTGACCCCAGACCTCCAAACGGTCTTGGGGTGACCCCCAAACGGTCTTGAGACCGTTTGGGTGATTCCCAAACGGTCTTGAAACCGTTTGGGCTAATCAACCCAAAATCTCAACTTAACTCATTGGAGATTCAGCACTAATTTCAATTAGGGTTTGCCCTATTAATCATCCTTCAACTCATGACTCGTTTGGAATTAATCCCTCAAATTTGGTGAGTCGTTAACTAACATCATTATGAACAGTAATACCAAACGGTCAACGTTTGGTCAACCATCTTAAACGGTCTTGAGACCGTTTGCCCAAAAAGGGCAATTTAAACAGATTGAAAATCAGAACTTAATTCAATTGGTGTTTCTAATTGATTTGCTTATATCTCACGATTCCTTTGGTGTTAACCTCTCAAATTTTGTGGGTGATTAACCTACATAATTATGAACAAGATTACCATACGATCTTCACTTGGTCAACGGGACCAAATGGTCTTGAAGACCGTTTGCCCTAACACGACCCTGAAACCGTTTGCCCACCAAACGGTTTGAAACCGTTTGAGCAATTGGTGGAGGTCGTTTGATAAAGTGGAAAACCATGGATAAGCATAGGAATTAACGTCCTTATATTCTACCTTAAGAAAAGTAGCAGTTCTTCACGATTTTGCTTGCAAGGATGCAAGGGAGGATAGGGAAGAAGAAGAACTAGCAACTATATGCATAGAAAAGGATGTATAATCAAAGCATAAAGTTTAGAGTTATAAAACCCGCCTAAAGCTTGCTCCTTGAGATCCAAGCTTTCGAGATCCAAGCATTTAATGGCGTCCTAGAAGCTCCACAGGTCGGCCAAGGTGAATCCTCCAAGCAAAGTTGAGAAGAGATGGCTAGAAAGATAGAGCTAAGTGAGCTAGCCATGAATTCAACCTTGAAAACGAGTTTCCTCAATGAATTCAAGCAAAAGGGATGATCCAAACTTACCTAGGACCCTTGGTCGTCCTTCTCTGCTCCAGAGCTTAGCCTTAGTCGGTTTTGAGCAAGGGGAAAAAAAATGAAAGGAAGAGGATCGTTCCCTTGCTAAGTGAGAAAAGTAGTATATATACTTAGGTGAAATTTCAACATAAGGACATATGCTTTCTTCATTTCTCATCTAAGTCCTTCCTTTCTTCCTTGCACGTCCCCACATCTTATTTCTAAGGACAAACTCCTTCTAAGGTCAAGAATTGAAGGCAAAGAGGATCAACCCATCACTAAAGTATACACATAAAAGGGCTATTATGCATACACCTTGATTATTCAATCACAAAGGTGTTCTTTTTTTATATGATTATTCACATGAAGTGACCTTTTCATCATTTCTCTTCTAAATGATGCCAAGAGTCATAAAAGATGTTTTAGATGATGTATTTTACAAGTTGCACCCCTCAAATAGGGTAAATTGTATTTTACACCAATTTAGGGTTTTCGAGTATAGGGGTTGCTTCCACAGCTGCACCTTGGTGCTCAAGCTTGGGAAATCCCTCAAACCTCATCATATTCATTCTTATGTTGTCTCAACATTAAAGGAACATATACACATGTGAAATTTGCAAGTTAACCCCTCTGATTGGGCAAATTTCACATAGGTCCCTGTATTGCAAACAATACTTCAACATTGGTTTATAAGGGACAGAAATGGACACATATGTTCCATAAAAGCTCTAATTATACACTAAAGGATAATTACAACCATCTAATTTCATAATTAGGCAAAACACCTAGGGTTAGCTCATAACCCAGGTCAGGGGTGTTACAGTTCTAACTTGAACATGTACTATAATGGAATCCTAAGTCTATCCTAGGGTCAGGTAGGGATGAGACCGATGGAAGAAGGAGTTTCCTAATTCCCTAGTTGCACATGACCATAGGTTCGGGAGGTAACAACCATCATTGTCTGAGGGCCATGGGTCAGGAGATTGATCACCTTCATAAACTCATGGGGCCCAAAGGGCAGACGAGTAGGGCACTCTCTGGATGCATGAGGGAAGAGGGATGACCCCAAAAGTGTCAGCACCCTATAGACCCAGAGGAGATGACCAATGAGTGTGTGTAAAACCCATTAGGTTTGAGACCAGTTTTCCATGGAAGTAATTTTTGATATCATGATGGTTGTGATGTGGAAACATGAGTTTCATGTTTCAACTTAGATTTGAAGGTGTACTGGCAAGGTGGGATGTACCATCTCTACTCCTGGAATGGGAAGAACTCTGTATTTGGACGGCCGCCAAATGCTTATTTCTTGTTGTTATGGGAGTGAGAGATATGACAGTATGCATGCCTTACACCAAGGATAAAGATGATGTAAGTTGGAATGTTGCTACAAGGTATGAGGATAGAGACGATAACATACATTTGTAGAAGGAATAATACATGGATGGTTTACAAACACTAAGAGAAATAAGGTAGTCATCTTATAAGGATGTTTTTAGCATGAGCTATGTGGGATTTGCAAGTGATATAAGGTTGAGTTTGATCATCATTACGATGAGCTCAGAGCTTCTTGATAAAGACAAACTTAGAGTTTGAGATGGGATGATAAGTAGAATACATGGAGGTGTATGTCTTCAACATTACCTAACACCTAAGGGTAAGAAGTGGTAATGAATGCTCTGGCTGAGATATAGCTGCCTAGTTAGCTGGAAGCTATAAGAAGTTGAGGTTGTTCGACTAACCCTATGTTTGGAAAGAGGATGTGTTTTGGCTAACACACAGATGTAACAAGATATGTTGAACAAGTTAATGGTTGTTTGGTTAGCCAGTTTAGTCCTTGATGTAATAAAAGGATGGTGATAGAACCTCAGATACACTTCTTTGGATAGGAAGGTAATAAAACCCTTTTGAGAATGGTTTAGGGTTTCTGAGGTATCAAGCTTGAGGAATCATAACAATACAGGAGGTCATGATATACCTTGGTACTACAAAGATAGTAAGTGATGGTAGCACTATGGATTCTTAAAACAAGGTTGCATGTAGCATGTGGCCATGCAAGCCAGGAGGTGAAGGACGAACACCAGTAACCCAGTGTATCGATATAGAGGATAAAAGAGTCCTTGAGAGGGAATGGGAGTTCATCACTATGCATGTTGTGGTAAGTCTCCCTTTGACCCAGAAGGTCAAGATGTAATATGGGTTATGGTAGATCGCCTTACCTAGATAACATGAGAAAGAAAGGAGTATTGTCAAGAGATAGATTCTGTTGAACTACATAAGAGAGAGAGATGGTTTAACTACACCATGATACGAGTTCAAAAGTTCTTGACTATGACCTAAAGGTTCACTTCCATAAGGTGGAAGTAGGTACATGAAGAACTCAGTGTCAGTACTTCCTATCACCCCTAACTAATGGATAGTATGATCCAGACTAGAGGGTCTGATGAGAGCAAGTGTGCTTGTTTAGGGTGATACAAAGAGGCAATTCTTAAGATGTGATGTTAACCACCATAGCCTTTATCGAGATGTAAGAAGGAGGATGTGTTGGTCACCACTTCATCAAGATGATGTTGGTGAAGGAGGCCTCAAGAAGGTCAGAAAAGAACCACAATGAGTGCAGATGAAGTCGCTTTGATCGTACAATGGCTGAGTGAGAGAGAGCCCAGAGACGAAGTGAGTCGTGAGCTGATGCAAAGCAGACTGGCATGCAGGTCACTGTAGGAAAATATGTGATGTGAAAATCCGACCCCTCTAGGCTCTAGTTGAGAAAGTTGAGTCCCCGATATATGGGTCCATTTGAGATGGATTGGTGGAAAAGGTCATGTTTAACCTTACCCCTCAGGATAACATGATGTATAATGTATTACATGAGTCTGATCTAGAGCACTATGTGAGGTACCCAAGCCATGTGTTGAGCCCTGAACCTATTCAACTTTTGAGAGGCTGAAATGTCCTGAGTCACCTATGAGGGTATGATATACCAAGGTGAGAAAGAACTCAGATGGAAGAATATGAGATGATGAAGGTTCTTGGGAAGCACCATGGAAAGGGTGAAGCCACATGGTAGCCATGATGGACATATGAAAGGCTTATCATGTTTGTTTGCTTGCTTGATGGAATTTTGAGGGCAAAATTCTTATAAGAGGGGAAGGATGTTACAACCCCAATTTTTGGGTTTATTTGGTGAGAAATGTAATTTCTCATATTAAGGATATTTGAACAAATAATGATATAAATTGGTCTGAATAAATGGATTTTGTTTACAATAGCCTTGATGTTGGTGTTGTGGCCTTTATTGGCTATTGGGCCCAAATAACAAGAATATTCAATTAGTGAATGAATAATTAGATATTTGAGAAAAGGAAGAGGTAGAAACCTCTAGAAGGCAAGAGGTGTAATCCAAGGATGGATTTCGTGCCTCTTGGGTTCCTTGAGTTGCAAGGAGTCCAAAGTTGCAAAAAGAAAGCAATAAGAAAAGAAAAGATCAAATAAGTATTTCTTTATTAAGAAAGAAATTGAAAACAATGGTAATATGTGGAAAACAAGTGGAATGAGGTGTAATTAAGATATCATTGATGGATTTTCATATCCAAAGGATTCCTAACATTGAAAGGAATACCAATGAGAAAAATAAAAGAGAAATAAAAGAGAAATCCTCAAAAAGAGATATTTTAATAAGAAAAAAATAAGATAATAAGAAAAAGCATGAAAAAGGCTAAAGAAATATTCCCAAGAGGGGATTTCAAGCCATTAAGGTTCCTTGAGGTACAAGGAACTCAAAATAATAATTTTATAGCAAAGGAAAGAGAAAATAGGTGAGAAATATTCATAATTGAGTAATACCTTGCACCTAATAAAAAGTCACGTTTTCTTTTATATAATGAGCCCAAATTTGGAACAAAGGTAGATTAAGTCTTTATTAAGTTTCCCTCAAAATTTGGGATTAATTGGACACACGGTTTAGGAGTTATGGCTCCTACAAGTTTCCCTAAAGTGAAGTGGCTATATTTAATGTCACACATGTTTCGATTAAATGAAAAAGGAAGGGAAATAATGCCAGCCGTCAGATCGGTATCTGACGGCAGCTGGGCATCGTCCACCTCAAGTAGGAGAAGGAAACATGAGCTTTTTCGGATCCACTTTCCTTGCAAATCGTTGCATGTGCGAGCAAGGAAACTACACCAATAACTTCCTGAGGTGTTTCCGCACCCAACCAGCCTATGTTTTAGGTGGTTTCATATGATTTAGACAAAACGCCCAATTTTGGCCAATCACAAGGGCGGCGGCAAGGTTGGTAACCCTAAGGAGCCATTAGATCCTATAAATAGGACCATCCTCATCTACGGACGACCCTCACGAACACAGCCAACACCTTCTCTTGTTCCCTTGTACCCTGAGTTAACATAGTCAACTTGCTCCGGCGAGCTCCTGGGCCGGCGCCACCGTAGAAGATAGTTGTTGGATCAGGTGGGCAAGTGCTCCAGCCATCGTTCGATCAAGGGCAAGGCACAGATCGAAGGCCGAGAGAGACCAAGTTCTTGGCAGGCACGAAGTGGGCACATGTGAGGAGGAACGTTGGATCGAGTCTGGTCCACGACAACCAGAGATCCAAAGGCCAGGATTATCCGCAAAATCCAAGTAAGTCGAAAATTCATGGAAAAAGGTGTGATCTTGTTTGATTCATTAAAAATCACTCCTTTGGCCAAAAAAATACAAGTAGTGCTTTTTGATCAAAAAAATGTGTAGAACATGATAAAAATGATACCAGAGCCTAATTGTAAATGATATTCGAAAAGTATCAGGGTTTACATCTTTTAATGCATTAAATGATAGAAAAAAAACCCTAAGAAGAGATAAAAGCAATCATGATGAAAGTTGATTTTGTTTTTGATCAATGTTAACCTGTTAAAGAGTAAAGGAAAGGGTAACAGCATAAAAGGATGAGTAATATGTTGCATTTATGATTTTGGTGATCATGAACATGGTTTAATAGGTTAAAAACCCTAATTTGGGAAAACTTGAGTTTTAGTGGTTATACTTCAAAAATTTCTAGTATACAACTGTAATATAATGATTCTTGAACATATTTTGGATTAAAGAATCCTTACAGAGAATAATTGAGGATTAGGGTTAAATCCATCATGCTTAATTGATGAAATTGAGTAATCACAACTCATTGGATATTAAAGTTGAGTTTCAAACTCTTTTACATGAAAAGTTGACTAATTTAGGATTTTACACCAAGTAAGAATGATTAAACACTTAGAAACCCTAATTTAGGGTAAAAGAGGAAAAGATCATATTTAATTCGAAATATGGTAAAGTATGTTGTTAAATGATGAAATAGGTTATGATCCTTAGGGTTGTGAGTTATTTTTCTTAATTAGGGTTTTTGTGGTCCAACCCTGATCTTAAGGATCTTAATGGAAAATAAGACAAGATAATTAGGGTTTGATGGATATTTTGATAAAAGTAAAATAAAGTGGTAAAAGGGAAATGAAACCCTAAATATGGTCGAAACCTTAAAAAGGGCTAGTAACCCTAGGGCACGATTAGGTTTATTAGACTAGGATACCATGATCAATGATAGAAAATATTGGATGTTTATTTTAGGACTGAATTGTGCTTTCTTGCTTGATTCTGGATTATTTGGTTGTTTGGATTAATTCTGCATTCAAGACAACTTGACAGATATGTGGTTAATTATGAATAACGTCCTTAGTTTCCCGAGGATTTTCCAGATGATTAATCACATTGAATGCAAATTATCAATTTGGATGTTCATACTTGCAAACTATAAAGTCACTATGAATATCACATTAATAATAGAAGTATGGATTCTCGCACCTACATGCCACCCTGATGGATGATGCCAAAGGTCAGGCCTAGATGGGTAGACCAATGGACACCTTGAGTGGTAACCTCAGGCACCAAGCTCGGGAATGAGAAGGTGGCCTATGATATTGCATGACTAGCGGGCACCATGAGTGGTGACCCCCAGGCACCAAGCTCGGGATTGAGAAGGTGGCCTTAAGTCATTAGCAAAGAAAACCCTAAGGTGGGTATTCTAGGGTTAGGGCAAAAGCGGTGGAGAATGTCATACTGAAAAGTGTAAATTAACTTGATTGTGATAATTAGATTGTTATCCTTATGTGCAAACTTTTGGTTGTCCCCACATACCAGTATATTTTGATATACTGACTGACGTTTTGTTTGTCGGCGTTTTAGGAACAACAATTGAAAGAACAAACAGTAAAGTGACACATTGTAGAAATAAGAAATAAAGTACAAGGAGGATTAGATAGAATAATTCAAGCTCTGGATAGATAGATTTCCAAAGTTTTCAAAGGTAAGTAAAGTTTTAATTTTATACCAAATTCCAAATAGTTAGTAGAATTTCATAATTATTATTGATTATTTGTTGAACCTTTGATCCTGTTAACTGAATAACGGCTTTGACCTTCGGGTCTCCCTTAATTGGGGGTTACCGGGAGGTGGGGTCGTTACACCTTCTTTTCAGGTCGCTAATTGGCATATACTTTGTGGTTAACGGTGCTCAACCCATATTACTACTAGGATTTGAGACTTGTTGGTAAGTCCATCTCAAGTTGCGTGTGACTGAGGTCCAAGCACACAACTTAGGCTAGAGGTGGTATGTGGGGTCGTTGATCATATTTGAATCTCTAATAGAGTCCTTCACAATGGAACCGAGCATTACAAATGGTATCAGATCTAGTTCCCTTTAAGTAAGTGGGTCTCACATGGACATGTGTCGCTACAATCTCAAACTATGCACCAAGATATGAGTGAAGGGCTATCCACTAAGGTAAGATGGATTCACTCTTGTAATGGTAGATGTGAATGGAAGTAGGTGTGCATGGCCCATTCTCATTCTATAAAAAAATTGAGAAGAATCTATTAGGCCATATTTTGAATCTTTTTGACAAAGCCCAGAGTCTAAGTGGGTAAATTATAACATCTCATGATTTGAAACTTAAGTTTAAATGATCTTACAATGAATTTACTACCCATATAACCAAGGTGTACCTTAGTTTTTGGTAGTTAATAAATAAGTATTCAATGGTTAAGCTTGTCCAACCCAGAGTAGTACTAGGTTGGCTGACCAATTAGAAAAGTTGAACTGAGGTTGTGTGTGATTGAGGGCAAAGCATGAAATCAAGGCTAGAAGTATTCTATGGGGCCAATCCTCAATCCTAAAACTCTACTAGAGCCTTATAAAGTGGTACTGACTATTTCAATAATCAACTACTAATAAAGTTATTTATTTAATTGATGAGATGCAAATTCAAGTTTAAAATCTCTCAATATATTTGCTTAATGATTTATAATATATGCATTGGTTTTGAAGATACAATATCCTTGATGATGTTCCTCTCACTTATTATAATTTTTGAGTCTCATACAATTTCTTTATAAATTTTCAGATTTCCAAAAATGAGCACCAGAGAACACTTATTTTGTGATGCGTAGGTAATTCATAGTTCATGTACACACTATTTTAGGAGTATGTATTAGCATTTTAAGATTCACTGCCTTTATATTTGTTAAATTTTAGATTTATTTGTATGCTATATAAATATAATTTCTTATATGTATACTTTGTTAAAATATAACAGTTTATATTTCCAAATCAAGTTTTCATTTATTATTTGGATATGAATTTTGTTTTATTAAGTTTCTATTGTATGAAATTATATCTTTTATATGGGAACTATTTTTGGTGATTTATAACATGTGTTTCAGCACCTTTACTGAAGTTTAGCCCCTAGTCAAAGTTTCATGATATTTTGAGTGCAGAGTTAACATCTGAATTACCCTTAGGCATAACATATGAATCGGTCTTCATCATTGTAACACTACATTTTCCTTTATTAATCATGTAAAAAGAATGCTTAGTTAGGGGTGTTGTTAATGTGGCATGTGATATCTAGATCATTTCGATCTAAGGAAAAACTACACTAAGGAGTAGAAAACCTTCTAGGACAATGAAAAAGTTTGACTTAAGCTTATCACTTAAAATTATTAAGAATAATGTTATATCAAAATAGCAACACATGGATTTGTTTGAAGACAAAATATGTATGAAAACTATTGATAATAAAATTTCAAATTTCAAACGAAACTTGAAGATTTATGTGAGAACCCGTTACACTAAATGAGATTACTCAAAACATAAAACACAATCAATCACTAATTAATCACATACCCAAAATATGGGTAAACTAAAACCAATTTCAACATCAGCACCTACTCAGAAACATTTGCATAAGATTCGAACATCTTTCTTTTATCCATACTAGGCCAAGATTTTGATGCAAATGTTATATTGCCTTAGCCACAATATATATACACACGAGAACAATATTCATATATGCCACAAACAAGCATTAACATGCTAACAAAATTTCAATTTGATAGAAACACCATATACAAACTTTTTCTCACTCAGACCTGAGAGTACAAGGATGACTCTAGGACACACTAGACATCTAATCAACTTTATCAAAGATTCATTACTATAACTTCTCTTTTCTGTCACATGTTTGTTTTTGTCACTTCTGATTACCTAAAAAAATGTAGCAAACCACAAGGGTGAGACCCATGTCCCCGTAAGAGATATAACCTCCAACAATGTTTATTGATTACAACATTTTTAAGCAATTAAACAGTTAAGAAGTTTAATTAGAGATAACAAGTAAGATCAGAAATATTGATGATTAACAAAATACATAAAGGATTAGATAATAGCTATCATCATTAGCCAGACTATCATCCTTTATCTTGTTGACAATATAAGCAATTCAGTAGCATATGCAGTTCTAGCATCATGAGCAAGTCTAGTAACATAGCATAGCTAACAACATGAGAATTTCTAATTGGTTGAACATATCAACATCATAAGAAGAGCTAAAAACATAAGAACAACTACCTGGATAAGCATAATTAGCAATATATGCATCTCTAGTTACAAAGGCATGGTTAGCATGCTAAACATAACTAATAACATGAGATAGCTAACATCATGATTATAATAAGCAGTAGCAGTATAGTTATCAACATAACCATGGATACTATATGTATGCATCTACAATCTTAAGCATATCCACAATATAAATATATCTACTATCTCTTAATTGCACTAAGCATAATCTTTATGTAAAGATAACAAACAAGGGTTATCATCCAGTGTGAAACATTGTGTATAACCCTAAACAAATATGCTACATGGCTATCTTACATCTTTTATTATGCCCTGAGGAAATTGAGGATACCACTCAAAATCCAACTGACCACTGCTAAGTCAAAATTAGTGCCATACAAGATCTAGGAAGAGTCAGACTCCTAAGATCTTCTCTACACTCGGTCAGTACGGGTCTGCCACAATGACACATAAGGTCAAGCTACTAACAACCTAGTATGTCCTTGGTACAAGTCATGACACTAGTGAAAGGAGGTGGGTATGCATACCCTACCATCTGAGGTACAACTGCAGTTGTCCTCCAATATCATCACATATATAACCATCGAGATACAACCACAGCCGTTCTCAAACTGAGGGATAGGTATGATTGCATTCATCCTCCCTAAACAATTAAATTTAGGATGACAATCACCCCGCATACTCATCAGTATGCGCTCTGAGTTTCCCTTAGGAATACTCGTTTCACCATCTGGCAAGTTCTGACACTCAGATGGATCTATTGCACAAGGCACTACATGATTATAGTTTCACTTGATTAGTTATGCCAATTGGGTGAATTAAGGCTGCATCAAACAAGTGGATATAAAAACCCTAATTCAATTCAAAAAAGCATATAAATATCACAAATTCAAAAGATATAAAATGTGTGAAACATAATTTCTCATCTCATCATCACATGGTACTATTCACTTGCCATTCATGAGACCACACTAGTCATCATATTACCACAAGATATAAATCCTTTCCACTATGTCACAGGGTATCAAACCTTATCAACACAAGAGGATTACACCTCATTCAGGGTTCAACCATGCCCAAAGGTCATTAAGACCATCATACTATTCCCTTCAAGATCATCATTATATTTCCATGCCTTATAACAAGGCTCAACAACATCACTTACATATAATACACCAGATCAACACAATATTGTATTAATGAGCTAGGAGATATTCATAAACAATCATAGCAGGGTTATATTAACATGAAGAACATTCCCTTATTTTTATCAAAATATCCATCAAACCCTAATTATCTCAGTCTATTTTCCATTAAGATCTTAAGATCAGATTTGGATCACAAAAACCCTAATCTTCATATTATTATATTCTTTCTTCCCTTTTCCCTCACTTTGGGTTTCTACGAGTTTTAATTAACATATTAGGTTTAAAACCCTAATCCTTGCAATCAAAACAGATTAAAATCCATCTTAATCATTAACCAAGTTAATAATGCTCGAAATAACTTATTTGCAAGATTAAATCTATCTTTATCAACAATTACATTTTCTAATCACAAATTAACACTTTTTCCATCAAATATGCACTTTTACAAAAAGGAACAAAATTAGGTTCTCAAACTATTTTTAATGTGTTCCTCATATTTTTATGATCATTTTTCATGTATTAACTTCCCTCATCTGAGTTTCCTAGCAAATGATATGATTTTTATAAAGAAAACCTTTTTATTTGATTTATTAGCAAATACACGGATCATTAGATCAATGATCTGTTGGCCCACTTAGGATCCAACGGTCAGGGACACATGCACCTAACTTTGATTTAGGTTGCAAAGGAAGGAAATGACCTTACCATGATAAACACGGATAGGAGGGCACTTGAGTAATTTTGCAGGGTCATCTTCTTCATCAATCTCGCGATCAATCCCTGCTCGCGAGCCAACCTCTGGGAGCAGTCAACTCGGGTGTTGACTTTGAGTTTCTGGCTGCCCCAGCATCTGGAGAATATCTTGCACCCTTTTCCACTCCTTTATGAACTCGAAGGCATCCTTGAATGCTCCGCTGCTTGCTCAAATCGCCCCGATGACAGAGCTCTTCTCCGGCAAGAAGGGCAGCCTGTTCAGGGTTCAGGTCGGGATGCATTCTGCAATTGGTTGCTCCCATCGATTCCACTCATCAGCGCGGACTCACAGGGGTTCTCTGGGGCTATGCACATGGTGTGTAGCCCACCCTTATATAGAGGTCCTCCTATGGCCGTCGAGAAGTCCTGAATTGGGCAATTCGCCTAGAGGCAGCGAAACACATGGAAACCAGGGATGTTTCCCTTCGATTTCTTTCCTTGAGTTCAACGGAATCATCAGCCATCTTGCACATCCAGCGAATCCTGAGGAATCCAAGAGGGAAAGTCCCTCTGTAAAAAGTGGAATCACAGTACCAGTGGGACTGGGACAATGACCGTCCCACGTTGGATCAAGATCCAGCAGCCTTCGTTGCACGTGATCAAACAAAAGAAATAAGCCTTTTTTCTTATTTGTCAAATTAATGCCTTAATTTGGGGATAACTTGAGAAATTGATATCTCCCAAACCATAACTCCTTTTTGTCTCAAATTTTAAGGGAACGTTTTTGTTGGCATTATCTAGCTTTGTACGAAATTTGTGAAACAAATTCCAATGCATGAGAAGCCTTCCTTCTCTCCCAAGTTATCTCATTAATTAGTCCAAATTAATTGATATTCCTTTTTCCTTTGTCATTGTCTTGTTATCTTGGTTCCCTTAGACCTCAAGAAATCCTAAAGGCACGGATTACCATATTGGGGAACATCTATTTGCCCTTATCCTTTTATTTATGTCTATTTCACATATTTTCCTTATCTTTTTATTAAATTATCTCTTTTTGAGGATTTCTCTTTTTATCTCTCTTTTTATTTTCCTTCTAATAGTAGAAACCCTTTGGATATTAAAACCCACCAAGTATAACTCAATTGTACCTCTTTTCACCTATTTTCCACATTTTATCATTATTTTCAATTTCTTTCTTAATATAGAAATAACTGATTGATCTTTTCTTTTCTTATTGCTTTATCTTTGCAATTTTAGACTCCTTGAGACGCAAGGAACCCAAGAGGAATGAAATCCAACTTTGGATTATACTCTTTTTCCCTCCAAAGGTTTCCACATCTTTCTTTTCTCAAAAACTCAATTATTCATTTATTAATTGAATTTCCTTGTTATTGGGCCCAATAGCCAATAAAGCCCACAACACAATCATCAAGGCTATTGTAAATGAAATCCATTTATTTGCAACAAATTGTATCATTATTTGTCCAATTATCTTTGACATTTCTCACCCAAAGGAACCCAAAAATTGGGGTTGTAACATCCTTCCCCTCTTATAAGAATTTTGCCCTCAAAATTCCATCAAGCAAGCAAACAAACAGGATAAGCCTTTCTTATGTCCATCAGGGCTCCCATGTGGCTTCACCCCTTTCCATGGAGCTTCCCATGAACCTTCATCATCTCATATTCTTCCATTTGAGTTCTTTCTTACCTTGGTATATCATACCCTTATAGGTGACTCAGGATATTTCAACCTCTCAAAAGCTGAATAGGTTCAGGGCTCATCACATGGCTTGGGTACCTCATATAGTGCTCTAGATCAGACTCATGGAATACATTACACATCATGTTATCCTAAGGGGCAAGGCTAAACACAACCATCTCCACCAATCCATCTCAAATGGACCCATATATCAGGGACTCAGCTTTCTCAACTGTATCTTAGAGGGGTCAGATTTTCACATCACATATTCTTCCATAGTGAACTGCATGTCAGTCTGCTTTGCATCATCTCGTGACTCATGGCACCCTTGGGCTCTCTCTTAGCCATTGCATGATCAAAGCGACTTCATCTACACACATTGTGGTTCTTTTCTGACCTTCGCGAGGCCTCGTGCACCAACATCATCTAATGAAGTGGTAACCAACACAACCTCCTTCTAGAACTTCTTGCATCCTGATAAAGGCTATGGTGGTTATCATCACATCTTACAAAGGACAATAGTTGTCTCCATGTATCACCCTGAATGAGCACACATGCTCTCATCAGACCCTCTAGTCTGGATCATACTAACCATTAGTTAGGGGTGATAAACTATTATATCATCGAGTTCTTCATGTATCCACTTCCACCTTATGGAAGTGAATCTTTAGGTTATTCTCAAAAACTTGCACTGGCATCATGGTGTAGTTGAACCATCTCTCTCTCTTATAAGTAGTTCAACCAGATTTGTCCCATGATAGTACTCTTTCTTTCTCATGTCATCTCGGTAAGGATATCTACCATAACCCATATTGCATCTTGACCTTCCTTGGTCTAGGGGAGACTCACAACATCCACAGTGATGAACTCCCATTCCCTCTTGGGAACTCTTTATACTTTATATCCATGCACTAGGTTATGGGTGTTCATCCTTCACCTCTTGTTGTGCATGGCAATGAGCCACATACATCTTTGTACACTTTTCATCTTAGGCATCAAAAATACTATTGTAACTTACTATCTTAGTAGTATCACGGTGTATGGTGATCATGATCTTCTACATGTCATGATTCCTCAAGCTTGATACCTCAGAAACCCTAAACCACTCTCATCGGGGTTTCATCACCTTCCTTTCCAAAGAAGTGCATCTAAGGTTCTACAACCATCCTTTCATTACATCAAGGACTAAACTGGCTAACCAAAAAACCATTAACTTGTTCAACATATCTTGTTACATCTCAGTGTTAGCCAAAACACATCTTCTTTCCAAACTTAGGGTTAGCCAAAGAACCTCAACTTCTTCTAGCCTCTAGCTAAACTAGGCAGCTATATCTCAACCAGAGCATTCATTACCACTTCTTATCCTTAGGTGTTGGTAATCATCTCATCTCAAACTCTAAGTTTGTCTTCATCAAGAAACTCTGAGCTCATCCTCATGGTGATCAAACTCAACCCTGTTTGACTCATAGCTCATGATAAAAGCATCCTTATAAGATGAACACCTTACTCTTAGTCTTTGTAAACCATCCATGTATCATTTTCTCCACAAGGGAATGTTATCATTTCTATCCTCATACCTTGTAGCGATATTCCAACTCACATCATCTTTATCCTTAGTTTATGGCATGCGTACTGTCCTATCTCTCACTCCCATAACAAGAGGGAATAAGTATTTGGCTACAGTCCAAATATAGAGTTCTTCTTGTTCCAAGAGTAGAGATGGTACATCCCACCTTGCCAATACACCTTTAAATCTAAGTTGAAACGTGCCACATATGTCATTTCATCACAATCATCTCAATATCAAGGTTACTCCTATGGAAAACTGGTTTTGAACCTACTTGGTTCACCACACAATCCTTGGTCATATCCTCTATAGGGTGCCGACACTTTCGGGGTCATCTGTGATGACCCAAAATTTTGGGTTTTGATACCCAATATGGTATTGGAGGTAAACCTAGAGTAAAAAAGATATTAATGGACATGAGGTAGTATATAGTCAAATTGAATAATTTAGGCTTGTGTTGATAATTTTGTAGGATGTTTGATGTGTAGCTTAAGTCCAATATCTCTATATATGTACCACTTTGGGGTACTTATGACTTCATGTGTCAATGAGAGCATACATGAATCCATATGGTTGAACATTGATATGAGTATGCATCATGATCAATGTAATAGGATCAAACATGTTTCATCAAGGTTTGGTAACTAATTGATCTATATTTAAGGTTGATACACTTAATTATGGGATCACATGAACAAATGTTGGACTTTTGGTGTCAAACATGGCTAAATGTCAGTTTGGATGATGAGGAACTAATGGCTAAAACTTCATATCTTTTGCACTAACCATGCTAGAGATATTGTTGTTTGAAATTTTGATCTATTCATTGATTTATTGATTTAGACCTTAAGATGCTTTTATATGTCATGTGGGGGTTAGATAGAGGGTTAAGTAGAGAATTTGTCATCACCTAGCCTCTAAAAATAGTGGAGTTGTTAGAGATAAGAGCCTGATGGCTGGGAAGTTGGAATCATAGTGATCTATCTTCATTTGACCGAGCCTGTCACTCCGCGGTTGAAGGATCTTCTCAACAACCCATAAGCTGAGGACGTCGGATCTACAAAAAAGGGAAATCCACATTCACATATCTGACTCCTCTCCACAACAAGTTGTAGGTCAAATACGAAAGAAGGAGCCAAATCTCGAGAGACAGGATGTTGTATTATACCTAGTGGTTAGTTGCTTGGTCATAGGCAGCGATCGTTAAGGAAGCAGTAATGGGTAGTAATAAGAAGAAGGGTAAGTTAAGGAGGAACCAAGGAGCAAAGAAGCATTGGTGATAGCTTGCTAGATAGGTGATGAGAGCCCCATCGAATCCAATGAGGTACCCCCCCTTTGTGTCTGCCATGGAAACAGTTGGGCAGCGACGCCTTTGCGAAGGATGAGACCCACACCCGTGGACAGGGGGGCACTAGTCCAGTGATGTGAAGCAGAGATCAGGTGGAGCTAGGGCAGATTGCATGTCATCGAAAATCTTCCCCCAAGGTGGCGGCTGTCGTGGATGAAGAACAAAGTCCACAAGCAACGCACACATGGCACAAGTGAGCAGATTTGGTGAAGAGGAGGAGGCCTTGTCTGATCTCTAGCCGATGCTCCAGTCCAGCGGTGACACTCGCACAGGCGGCAAGGCCAAGCCCAGAAGTGGTGGCATCATGGAGGCATCACATGACTTCTAAGCAGCCAGATCAAGAGGATGGAGGAGCAGCTGAGCAAAAGTGGTTCATTCGGAGCTCTTATTAGAAGATAGGTGTGGAGATGAGAACCTGGGCGGCCGCAAATCCTCATCTGAGTCATCCCAGTGGTGACACCCTGTAGAAGGAAGACGCTGAGATGTGATGCAACATCGAGCGGAAGAAGCAGGTGGGGTGTCGACGTCTCAGGAATGGAGGAGTGTAGGCACAGGTGGAGACGGCTTGGAGGAGATTGCCAGATTCTCCCAGTGACAACAGCAAACTGAGTAGTGGGATTTCTGTCCCTCATCGGTGCCTTGTTCCTCGGCTGTGCCTAGGCACTGCGAGAGAGCTGGAAACGAGAGGACGGCATCGTAGAGGGAGAAAAGCCGAAGCTCTTAGTCATGAGGGATCCTGGGGAGGAGTCGTGAGGTAGTGGCACGGAGGACTAGAGTCCTACATGGGACTGTGGCTGCCAAACAAGCGGCCACTAAAGGAAGAGGCTGACGGCGGAGGCTGTTGCGTCACGTTGCAGAGAGCCAGGGAGCTGCATATCGCTACTCACGATCTAAACTAGGAGAAAGAGAAATGCGGACCCGGTCCAGGAACGTAGATCGGCTGGCCAAGGTAAGAGTGCCACGATAGAAGCCACATGTCAACTTCCGATTGGCGCAAAGGTAATAAAATCCCAGATCTTACATATCTCATAATAAAAACATACAATGTCAGAAAAATACAAACAAACAACCGAAATTGTCATAAATATGTGTAGAATAATATGAAACCATCATATTAGTCTTTTTATGCTTAAATCACAGTGATATCATGTAAGATTTATTATGCTTGTTTCATGGATAATAAATACCAAACGATGCCCTAAAATTTTGATAAAATGTCAATAAACCTATATTCATGCTTATGATCCATATATTATTAGATATGATCATGTTGTTGCACAAAATCATGTAATTTTCTCAATATGGCTATTTAGGGCTAATATCCCTAAATAAAATGTAATAAATACATACATACTCAATAAATAATGAAATTTACCAAATACCCTAATATCAGTAATTGAAAGATAATATGTGAATCTAAGATTGGTATAAAAATTCCACACATAAGTTTAGGTCAGTTTGAACCTAGGTTTGACCTAAACCCTAATATGGACCTAAATACCATTAATAATGATGAACCTTGTATTAATGATGATTAATTTCTATTAATCAGGTCATGGCAAAGTTCTAGATGATCATGGATGTGATAAGAACCTCTAAACTCAGGTACGTGGATATAATTATATGACTAGATTTGCTGGATGTTAAATATATGTACTTTCTTGCTTGTATTTGAAATACATTTTTGGATGTAGATCTATGTATATTGCCAATTTTCCGCCTTGAACATAAAAGAACATAAATGAGGATAAATGAAATGTAGTTACTAGTGGTTCTCATTATACTCCCTATTAGAGAGGGAAATCTTTAATGTTGACTAGAACCTCCCTAGAGTACACGGTATACGGGGAGATCCCTAGAGTACAAGGTACACGGGGAAGGGCCCACCATTTATGTTTGTGCTAAGTCCACCATAGTAATGCATATTCATTCTAAATGTGGCTAATAACTTGGGATTACCTAATTTCCTACCTTTAAATAATGTTTTCTTTCTCTTCCTTCAATTTCGAGTATTTTATATGCCAGCATAGTATAGCTTTTAATTCCACGTACCAACTTTTGTTGATGATTTTGTTTCTCGTATTTTCTAGGTCCAGAGCTAGAATGGGATAAAAATACAGGATGTGAGCAAGTTGTACAGGTTGTACCTATTGTCAAAGATCCTAGATAGCATACATGTTTATAGATTGTAGAATTTTCGTTCAGTATGTAACTGTATATCATTTGTAATAATTCATATTGTATATATATACATGTTGAATATTGAGTATGTTATGGTTGTAAGTTCATGTATGTGTATTATGCTTCCACATCGCTTTCTGATATGATTGGATGATGTTTTTGGATTCTGACATCTCATTCCCAATAGGGTTTGGAGAAATCAAAATCTGGGGACATCACAGTTGGTATCAGAGCATGAACAGTAGCTACACCTAACAATTTCTCACCATGAAACATAAAACATAATTTCACCTTTCACTTTAAACCCTAGAAACTTAGTAAGTTGTTCTATAGAAATAAGTTCTGACTTAGCCTTTAGGTTAGAACCTAGATGTTTTAGAACTAGGTTTAGACAAGTGTGTGAGACCCTTTCCATATAGAGCTCATATGTATGGGGTAGCTACACTATTCTACATCTCGTTCTCACCATTTCACTAGGTGACATAGCACTAGACTATCTATTGTGTGTGGGACACTCGATTTTGCTGATTTAGTTTTATTTTCCAATCAGCTCGAGCTTCGAATGTTTTCTCTGACATATTCTTTCTCAGAGAAAAACTATATAATATTTTATTATATATATGTAAATATAAAATGTGTCCCTCACACTATAGAGTAGTTAGTGTTCATGCAACCTAAGTGAAAGGGAGTGACATCAGTCTAGAAGAGAGAGTACATCTAGATTAGATGTCTAGAGTCTTACTAAGATATGTGATAAATAAAGTAGATGATAGAATGATAGATGATGTAAGCAAGGATGATAAAATATAAATTCGATCTCTGAGGTATATGTTCATTATAAAGATCTAAGTTGTAAATGAGGTATGAATCCAATTTTGGATAATCTAAGCTAAGTCTAGATAATGGAAGTACATACTCTTTTCTTACTTAAGATGAGATAAATTAAGATAAAGTTGAATATGCATGAGCCTCAAGCTCTTTTACAAAGGAGGACCTCTAGTGTTAGGACAAGATATGTGGTGAACTCCAGAGAGAGTGAGACCCACAAGGAGAGGGTCGTAGGACCTACCCCGAGATATATATGAAATGATGTGTCCTAAGTTGGGTTACTCCTGAGTAGACGAGTTAAGTCCTTTTTGCATGATTCGATCCTATATATGAGAATTGGGTTAAAAATGATGGGTAGGTGACTCATAATGAGAAAGTCAATCCTTTTGATTGAGTTAGGTCCTAGCATGAGTGACATACATGTTTGAATCTCATCATTAGCTGCGAGTGACGTTATATATATTAACTCTAGTTCTAAGAGTAAAATGCTTTGTGCATAAGATACTCATAAATGTTGTTCCTTCCACTTCTCTTTCTCTATATCTATGATGCTACAAACCTCACTTGATCTATATAGATGATTTATTTATGAAGAGTCACTTGTTTAAGCGTGGCCTAATATAGTCTATATTTCCTCCCTATATCGTCATGTAATATCCAAGTTTAAAAGAATGATAAAATTGGCTTAGTATATTCTATTTCCCTCTATATCATGCATGAATGATATAAGTTTGAAATCATGAGCAAAAAAAAGGAAGATATATTTGGCTCATAGATTAATAATCACAAAATATAGTGACTAGGATCAATCCTTCTAAATCTAAGCTTCTTCTTGAGGATAACTCGTTGAATAGGGTGAGACCCTAATATTTAAGTACGATAAGCAAGCATTTCTCTAATGATGAAATCATAGTATGATGTTGTCATGGAACTGTTCTTACCCCAATCCCAATCCCACTGCCTAGACAGTATAAAAAGATTGAAGCGCACGTCCCTGAGTGGCCCAATAGGATCAATCACATTGGCATATACAATAAGAAATAAATAACTCAAAACTGGATAATTAAAGAACAAACTAACCCAATATGGAGATATACCCGATTTATCTTTGTCATCAGAGTGTATGAGTGCGGAAGCGATCTTATTCAATATCCCATTTGTAATGCCTAAAATCAAGAAAATTGAGACACAATCATGCAATTGCATGGTACTCTATCAAAATCAAGTAAAATAGTTTATAAGAAATTAAGTATACTTGGCAGGACTTATATTCAAAAGAGTAACAAGCAATTTGCAAAACCAACATTTATTTGACAAGTTTTTCAAGAAATTCAACTTTTATTTTGAGTTCCCATTATGCTGTAATTCGAGAAGCATGCTTATATATTTTGTGACTCTATTACCCCAACACGATGGGGAAGGTCACTAGGCTCCTTTTCACCATAGGAACATAGGAAGCCAATGTACAAGTCCCACCTCCAAATGAGGGAGTTGTTGTACTCAATATCCACATTATCAACATTATCAATATCATCATCATTATCAATATACGAGCAGTCATAATGGGCATGCAATTTATGTTTTCATGTTTTTCAAAATATAGTATAGAAAAACAGAATACTAATCATAGGGAACAATAGCTCATCCAAGTAAATAGCCAAGTATATAGTCAAGAGATACATAGAATTATCTTCATACAGTCAAGGAGGAGTTAGATAATAACGTACCTTTCATCAAGATTTTGAGTATAGATCATGAGTAATAGGTCGATCCTTCGAGTTAGATCCTAAAACACAATATTTGGATCAAGGGTCAAGATCAAGATATTTGTATATCATGTTGTAATATTCGAGATTAGGGTTACACTTTCCTAGGTCAACCTTAGGGTTAGGTCATCCACTTATGATCAACCAATATTTCAATTTGTTCATCATTATTTCAAATATCAAGTATCTTCGAGTGTGAATGACTTTCCTAGGTTTCTAGGATCATGTGTGTTAACCCTAATTTATGGTCATTATCCAAGTCATCATCATGTTCCTAATTCATCATGATACTTAGCATAATTGCAATTCAAGATCAGTTTGATTAAAGTAGAGTCATGAAATATACACTTGATCAAGGTTTTTCACAAGATTTAGATTTATTATTACAATATAAAGGTTAATCCTTAGTTCAATGTGCATGATTCACATTCTAGGAGAGATAGGTTACAAGATCAGATTTAAACTCATATTTAATCAAGTTTGGCTTCAAGATGATCATTAGAGTCAAATATCAAGATTTCAAGGGATTAATCACTAAAATAGAGTCATTAAATAATCAAGATATTAAGATTTAATCATATCAGTGATCATAGTTTGGAATCAAGTTTCAAAAGTATTTTTAATGTATTCAATGGATTTTTCTGATCAAAATGGACTACTTTTGTATCATTTTCAGAGATTGGCTGCATTTTCTACAATTAAAACAAGATCTGATCATTTGTTGCAATTTCGAGCATTGAGGGATATGATTACCTTAAAAGGAAAGCTGAGATGAAAAATGTAGAGCGTTGATCTAGATCTGGACATCCGCGATGGAACTCTTCATTAACAAGTGAGTTGGTCCCGATTTCCAAACTCAGGTCGTTGGATCGTGATCGGAGGGTTGTGGCTCTTCTCTAGCTCGACCCTTAGATCGAGATCCTGTGGCTCAAGGACCAGCCGGTCTAGGGACTCTTCCCCTTCATCACAGACCCTTGCACGAACCATGAAAGCAGTAGAGGAGCTCGTCGGAGTGAGGGCGGATTGGGGCAGGAAAGGGAAGGGGAGAGCACTAGTTGGCCGATGGGTTTTGTCTCGGCCCCGCGGACTAGATGGGGGTCATATATTTGGGCAAGGAGACGAGAAGCATGGACTCCCGATCTGGGATTTGCGGCGGTGCCGAGGCGGCTTAGAAGGGGCAAATGAGAGAGAGAGCATGCGACAGGAAGCGAAGGTGCTAGTTGAGTTCTTGGGGGCAAGCCGAAGCTGATGGTGGGGTTTTATATAGCTATATGTGGCTATGTTTAGGGTTTTCCTAGGGCCACAACATCCATGGTGGCGGACGTGAGAGAAAGCTCTCATTTTCTCTTGAAATAGGCTGATTTGAGGGGGAAAAGGGCATAGCTAAATCCAAAATGGTGGGGCGAGCATTGTTGTGTGGTTTGATTTTTAAAACGAGGTCAAGATGATCGAATCATATTTGGCCGTTTGCCACCCCCCCCCCTCTCCGCTGATTGCGGGAGGTAGGGGACAACCTCCTAGCCATAGGATCAGGGCTGCGATCCGTGGCTAGTTGATCCGAGGGCCGGGGTTCGTCCCATGCCTAAGGTCATGGATTACTGACCTGGAAACGGTCAGAAAAGGCAAAAAAATAAAGGGATTTTGAGCATAAAACTTCGAAAATTCGTAAAAAATCGTAGGAATGTCCAAATGACCTAAAATTTGGATCAAAGCTTCTAAATAATGTGGATAATATCTAGAAAATGTTTGAGAATCAAAAGACAAAGTATTATTGACCAATTTTATTCTTTGGACAAAGTGATGAATGAATCCAATTTGAAGTGTTATAATGTGTATAAAATCCACATTGTTCACAAAATCTTGCATTTGAGTCTCAATAATGATTATGAAGACAATAAAAATAATTTGGGACCATTAGTAGGTATAATGACAGCAAAAGAGTAATTATCTCATTATTTTGCTAAAATCCACTTTGTCACAGATGTTGATCATAAATCACCTTAATGATGTAAACATGATAATTCTAGTGACTAAAGATGTGAGATCTTGACATAATCTTACATAGGCAAGTAGAATGAAAGATGAAAACTTTAGTAATAACTCCTTAACTTCTTGCGAGAAAATAAAACCCTTATCCGTAAGGGTCTATGAGGATGTAAATCTTATAATACAAGAATGCCATGCCATGACTAAGATGTGAAATGGTACTTCACTCTATATAAGATGGGGTGGGTACATCCTAGGTTTTATAAAATCCTAAGACACCTACAAGTGGTGGTCTAGAATTAGTATATACTCTTTCATATCTCCTTCAACATGAGATTAGTTGAATTTTGAGGACGAAATTCCATATAAGATGGGGTGAATGTGATGACCCATAATTTTAGGGTTTTGATACCCAATACAGTATTGGAGGTAAACCTAGAGTAAAATAGATATTAATGGACATGAGGTAGTATATAGTCAAATTGAATAATTTAGGCTTGTGTTGATGATTTTGTAGGATGTTTTATGTGTACCTTAAGTCCAATATCTCTATAAATGCACCACTTCGGGGTACTTATGACTTCATGTGTTAATGAGAGCATACATGAATCCATATGGTTGAACATTGATATGAGTATGCATCATGATCAATGTAATAAGATCAAACATGTTTCATCAAGGTTTGGTAACTAATTGATCTATATTTAAGGTTGATACATTTAATTATGAGATCACATGAATAAATGTTGGACTTTTGGTGTCAAACTTGGCTGAATGTCAGTTTGGATGATGAGGAACTAATGGCTAAAACTTCATATCTGTTGCACTAACCATGCTAGAGATATTGTTGTTTGAAATTTTGATCTAGTCATTGATTTATTGATTTAGACCTTAAGATGATTTTATATGTCATGCGGGGGTTAGATAGAGGGTTAAGTAGATAATTGATCATCACCTCGCCTCCAAAAATAGTGGAGTTGTTAGAGATAAGAGCTCGATGGTTGGGAAGATGGAATCATAGTGATATATCTTCATTTGACCGAGCCTGTCACTCTGCAGTTGAAGGATCTTCTCAACAACCCATAAGACGAGGACGTTGGATCTACAGAAAAGGGAAATCCACCTTCACATATCCGACTCCTCTCCACAACAAGTTGTAGGTCAAATACGAAAGAAGGAGCCAAATCTCGAGAGCCATGATGTTGTATTATACCTAGTGGTTAGTTGCTTGGTCGTAGGCAATGATCATTAAGGAGCAAGTGATGGGCAGTAATAAGAAGAAGGGTAAGTCGAGGAGGAGCCGAGGAGTAAAGAAACTCTGGTGATATCTTGCTGGCTAGGTGATGAGAGCCCCATCAAATCCAATGAGGTACCCCCCTTTGGGTCTGCCATGGCAGCAGTTGGGCGGCGACACCTCTGCAAAGGATGAGACCCACACCCGCGAACAGGGGGCACTAGTCCAGCGACGCAAAGCAGAGATCAGGTGGAGCTAGGGAGGATTGCATGTCCTCGAAAATCTTCCCTCAAGGTGGCGGCTGTCGTGGATGAAGAACAAAGTCCACAATCAACGCACACATGGCACAAGTGAGCAGATTTGGTGAAGAGGAGGAGGCCTTGTCTGATCTCTAGTCGATGCTCCAGTCCAGCGGTGACACTCGCACAGGCGGCAAGGCCAAGCCCAGCAGTGGTGGCATCACGGAGGTGTCGCAAGACTTCCAAGTAGCCAGATCAAGAGGCTAGAGGAGCAGCTGAGCAAAAGTGGTTCATTCGGAGTTCTTATTAGAAGATAGGTGTGGAGATGAGAACCTGGGCGGCCAAAAATCCTCACCTAAGTCATCCCAGTGGCGACACCCTATAGAAGGAAGATGATGAGATGTGATGCAACATTGAGCGGAAGAAGAAGGTGGGGCGTCGGCATATCAGGAATGAAGGAGTGTAGGCGCAGGTGGATATGGCTTGGAGGAGATTGCCGGATTCTCCCAGTGACAGCAGTGAACTGAGTAGTGGGATGCATGTCCCTCATTGGTGTATTGTTCCTCGATTGTGCCCAGGCGCTGCGGGAGAGATGGAAACGAGAGGACGGTGTCGAAGAGGGAGAAAGGCTGAAGCTCTTAGTCATGAGGGATCATGGGGAGGAGTCGTGAGGCAACAACGCAGAGGATTAGAGTCCTGCATGGGAATGTGGCTGCCAAACAAGCGGCCACTAAAGGAAGAGGTCGATGGTGGTGGTCGTTGCGTCGCGTTGTAGAGAGCCAGGGAGTTGCATATCATGACTCATGATCTAAAATAGGAGAAAGAGAGACGTGAACCCAGTCCAGGCATGTAGACCGGTCGGCCAAGGAAAGAGTGCCATGATAGAAGCCACATGTCAACTTCCGATTGGCGCAAAGGTAATAAAATCCCAGATCTTGCATATCTCATAATAAATACATACAATGTCAGAAAAATAGAAACAAACTACCGAAATTCTCATTAAAATATGTAGAATAATATGAAACCATCATATTAGTCTTTTTATGCTTAAATCATAGTGATATCATGTAAGATTTATTATGCTTGTTTCATGGATAATAAATATCAAACGATGCCCTAAAATTTTGATAAAATGTCAATAAACCTATATTCATGCTTATGATCCATATATTATCAGATATGATCATGGTGTTGCACAAAATCATGTAATTTTCTCAATATGGCTATTTAGGGCTAATATCCCTAAATAAAATGTAATAAATACATACATGCTCAATAAATAATGAAATTTACCAAATACCCTAATATCAGTAACTGAAAGATAATATGTGAATCTGAGATCGGTATAAAAATTCCACACATAAGTTTAGGTCAGTTTGAACCTAGGTTTTACCTAAACCCAAATATGGACCTAAATACCATTAATAATGATGAACCTTGTATTAATGATGCTCAATTATATTTGATCAGGTCATGGACAAAGTTCTAGATGATCATGGATGTGATAAGAACCTCTAAACTCAGGTACGTGGATATAATTATATGACTAGATTTGATGGATGTTAAATATATGTACTTGCTTACTTGTATTTGAAATACATTGTTGGATGTAGATCTAATTATATTGCCAATTTTCCACCTTGAACATAAAAGAATATAAATGAGGATAAATGAAATGTAGTTACTAGTGGTTCACATTAAACTCCCTATTAGAGAGGGAAAGCTTTAATGTTGACTAGCACCTCCATAGAGTACACGGTATACGGGGAGATCCCTAGAGTACAAGGTACACGGGGAAGGGCCCACCATTTATGTTTGTGCTAAGTCCACCATAGTAATGCATATTCATTCTAAATGTGGCTAATAACTTGGGATTACCTAATTTCCCACCTTTAAATAATGTTTTCTTTCTCTTCCTTCAATTTCGAGTATTTTATATGCCAGCATAGTATAGCTTTTAATTCCACATACCAACTTTTGTTGATGATTTTGTTTCTCATATTTTCTAGGTCCAGAGCTAGAATGGGGTAAAAATACAGGATGTGAGTAAGTTGTACAGGTTGTACCTATTGTCTAAGATCCTAGATAGCATACATGTTTATAGATTGTAGAATTTTCGTTCAATATGTAACTGTAAATCATTTGTAATAATTCATATTGTATAAATATACTTGTTGAATGTTGAGTATGTTATGGTTGTATGTTCATGTATGTGTATTATGCTTCTGCATTGCTTTCTGATATGATTCGATGATGTTTTCGGATTGTGAAATCTCATTCCAAATAGGGATGGGAGAAATCAAAATCCGGGGACGTCACATCATCCTTCTTCCCTTATGCATTCAGAGAGTGCCCTACTCATCTGCCCTTTGGGTCCCATGAGTTCCTGAAGGTGATCAATCTCCTAACCCATGTCCCTCAGACAATGATAGATGTTACCTCCCAACCCTATGGTCATGTGCAACTAGGGGATTAGGCAACTCCTACTTCCATCGGTCTTATCCCTACCTGACCCTAGGATAGACTTAGGATTTTGTTATAGTACATGTCCATCTTAGAACCTTACCCAAGCCTTCATCATCTCTCTCTACATTCATGGTCTGACTTTCATCCTTTCACAGGGGTCATGACGACCTGCCTACCTTGGCCAGGCCCCGTACAGGTTACCTTCATGGTAACACATCCACATGCACGTAGAGATGGTAATCTATGGGTCTGCAGGTTCATTCTCGTGCCATGTACTTTTCACTTAGCTTCTCAAGATCCTATGAAACCTCTTTAGGTTACCTCAAAACCAAAAAAATTGGTAAACACCTTACCAAAGAGTCCCTCTCCCAGGATGGGAGGAAACTACACCTTGATAACCAAGGTCACAAGCTTCCTTAGAGTTTACATTCACATGAGCATGCCTAACCCAATAGCTACTAAGGCACAAGCAAACCACCTTTTAAACCATGCTAGGTCATAATTGTTCTCTTTCCTCAACATTAGACCAACTTAGTTGTGAGGGGTTCATCAAACATACCTTTAACTTAAGGGGTACCATGATCGTATCTATATAGACTCAAATCTCATCATGAGCATCAGGTACACTACTTCCCCTCTTAGGCTTAGGAACCCTAGGTTCACTTTCTTGATGTCCCACTGTATGCTCAACCTCTTAACAACGAATCAAACATGTCCAAGGTATGTCATGTACTCCCATGATCCTTTTACAGAGTTAAGTCCTTCTCAAGGACAACCAACTAGGTACAAAGCCTCGCAACTGGTTACTTAAACCTCCTCAGGTCTAAAGCACTCTTCGTCTCATCTCAGCAGGTAACCACTTATACCAAAAGCATCATCCTCTCTCTTAGGGTTTGGTTCCTCTAAAGGCAACCAAGATACCATCAGCCTCCAGGGGTTAGCATAAGGCAACCATTATCATCCACTTAGGTCGCATCATCCTCAACTCCCACTCTTCCTCATATCTTGAGGTTTTAGGCTTCCAACCTCCTTACGGGGGTCCTGATTTCTCTCTCCACATCCAGCCATACTACTAGAGGTTCTCTCTCCATGAAGGAGTAAGCTCACAAGCATACCTTTATGTGGGTGAAGCCTATGCTCCAACTTGTGTTTTCTCATGATTATCCACAGTCTGTTATTCTTATCTCATAAGCCATCCATCCTATCCTTCTGGCCTTAGTTTTAACTTACTACTCGTTCAACTGATGTACTCTGGGTGCAAGCTATATCCTACTGGTAACAACCCATAAGGTTTATATAGGTTCTTATCTAACCTCATCCATGAAGGATCTATCTTTCGCTCAAACATGCACGATCCTTCCCAGGGTTGGGTTGCCAAAGGTGCTAGGTCATCCAACCTCTCATGGCTCGTATGGCAATCCAAAGGCATGTCCATCCAAACACCCAATCAACCATCACATCATGTCATCACCCTATCTAACCTCCACTTAGGGTTAGGGTTAACATCATCCTCAGAGGATCTTCCAGGTCTCTACTTGTAATGGAGATCTCTACCTCCATGACTAACTCTCTCTACTCATCCTCTAGATAAGAAGGTTTAGCCTCAGGTCTCTCCTGAGGGCAATGACAACTCATGTCATACGACCTAAGCATGTATCTATTCTTTAGTTTGCACTTAATCTATTAAGCTTATGTCCATGACATGTTATTTACATGCTTTTCATTAACTCAACCAATCAAGAAATCAAGCAAGTACACACAGGTTGATCCTGAAAAAGTCATCCAATATATTTCTATCATGGATCATGGTATTCAAATATAATAGGCCTAATCGTGCCCTAGGGTTACTAGCCCTTTTTAGGGTTTTTCCCATAATTAGGGTTTCACTTCCTTTTTACCACTTTTCCCTTATTTTTATCAAAATATCCATCAAACCCTAATTATCTCAGTTTATTTTCCATTAAGATCTTAAGATCAGATTTGGATCACAAAAACCCTAATCTTCAAATTATTATATTCTTTCTTCCCTTTTTCCTCACTTAGGGTTTCTAAGGGTTTTAATTAACATATTAGGTTTAAAACCCTAATCCTTACAATCAAAATAGATTAAAATCCATCTTAATCAGTAACCAAGTTAATAATGCTCGAAATAACCTATTTGCAAGATTAAATATATCTTTATCAACAATTATGTTTTCTAATCACAAATTAACACTTTTTCCATCAAATATGCACTTTTGCAAAAAGGAACGAAATTAGGTTCTCAAACTATTTTTATTGTGTTCCTCGTATTTTTGTGATCATTTTTCATGATTAACTTCCCTCATCTGAGTTTTCTAGCAGAAGATATGATTTTTATAAAGAAAACCTTTTTATTTGATTTATTAGCAAATACATGGATCGTTAGATCAATGATCCATTGGTCCACTTAGGATCCACCGGTCAGGGACACATGCTCCTAACTTTGATTTAGGTTGTGAAGGATGGAAATTTCCTTACCATGATAAACACAGATAGGAGGGCACTTGAGTAATTTTGTAGGGTCATCTTCTTCATCAATCTTGCGATGAATCCCTACTCGCGAGCCAACCTCTGGGAGCAGTCAACTAGGGTGTTGACTTTGAGTTCCTGGCAGCCCTAGCATCTAGAGAAGATCTCGCACCCTCTACCACTCCTTGCCGAACTCAAAGGCATCCTTGAATGCTCCGCTACTTGCTCAAATTGCCCCGATGGTAGAGCTTTTCTCTGGTGAGAAGGGTGGTCTGTTCAGGGTTCAGGTTGGGATGCATTCTGCAATCGGTTGCTCCCATCGATTCCCTTCATCAGCACGGACTCACAGGGGTTCTCTGGGGCTATGCACATGGTGTGTAGCCCCCCTTATATAGAGGTCCTCCTATGGCCATCGAGAAGTCCTGAATTGGGCGATTCACCAAGAGGCAGCGAAACACATGGAAACCAGGGATGTTTCCCTTCGGTTTCTTTCCTTGAGTTCAATGGAATCATCATCCATCCTGCACATCTAGCGAATCACGAGGAATCCAAGAGGGAAAGTCCCTATGTAAAAAGTGGAATCATTGTACCAGTGGGACTGGGACGATGACCGTCCCACGTTGGATCAAGATCCAACAGCCTTCGTTGCACGTGATCAAACAAAAGAAATTACCCTTTTTTCTTATTTGTCAAATTAATGCCTTAATTTGGGGATAACTTGAGAAATTGATATCTCCCAAAACATAACTCATTTTTGTCGCAAATTTTAAGGGAACGTTTTTGTTGGCATTATCTAGCTTTGTACGAAATTTGGGAAACAAATTCCCATGAATGAGAAGCCTTCCTTCTCTCCCAAGTTATCTCATTAATTAGTCCAAATTAATTGATATTCCTTTTTCCTTTGTCATTATCTTGTTATCTTGGGTCCCTTGGACCTCACAAAATCCTAAAGGCACAGATTCCCATATTGGGGAATATCGATTTGCCCTTATCCTTTTATTTATGTCTATTTCACATATTTTCCTTATCTTTTTATTAAAATATCTCTTTTTGAGGATTTCTCTTTTTATCTCTCTTTTTATTTTCCTTCTAATAGTAGAAACCCTTTGGATATGAAAATCCACCAAGTATAACTCAATTGTACCTCTTTTCACCTATTTTCCACATTTTATCATTGTTTTCAATTTCTTTCTTAATATAGAAATATCTAATTGATCTTTTCTTTTCTTATTGCTTTATCTTTGCAATTTTGGTCTCCTTGAGACCCAAGGAACCCAAGAGGCACGAAATACAACTTTGGATTATACTCTTTTTCCTTCCAAAGGTTTCCACATATTTCTTTTCTCAAAAACTCAATTATTCATTTATTAATTGAATTTCCTTGTTATTGGGCCCAATAGCCAATAAAGCCCACAACACAATCATCAAGGCTATTGTAAACGAAATCCATTTATTCGCAACAAATTGTATCATTATTTTTCCAATTATCTTTGACATTTCGCACCCAAAGGAACCCAAAAATTGAGGTTGTAACACCATGAGATCCAAAATTACATATTTTAGGTCCACCAGATCAAGATATCCTCATAAAAAGCCTTACATGCACTTAAGTCATATCAACTAAATCTATGTACCCTTGATACCAAATACATGATTGAGAATAATTGTGAATACAAAAAAAGGTAGAGTTAACCATTTTAAGTGTTATAAAACCCATGATTTTGCCAAAACTAATTGTTGTATCAAGAAAACTACCAAATTTATCCAAATTTTAATTACTTTTCTAGATTTCCAAATCATGAAAAAAATTTATGCCAAATGAGACATCTACATCAACCACTGATAAATGTCATTATAAATTTTCTATAGGTTGCTAGTAACTTCTATTTTTTATATTATATGAAGTTCCATGCTTTGCACTGTCTATAAATACAAATTTATTTCTTTACATTTTGGGAAGATAAAACATCAAGTTTCTATTTCTTTAAAATGGGTCAATATGTATAAATATTAATTTATTTTTTAGCAAGGATAATGCAACTTAATTTGAAATTTTATAGAATCAAAAAAGGATTTTGAATAAATGATAAAACTAACATTGGTGTAATAAGCCTTAGAGTTTATTTACTAAATTTATTATTTTGAATTATCTAAGCTTGACAAAAAATTGACCAAGAAAATAAGAAATACAAAATAAATAGGATTATATATATAACAATAGATGTGCCAAAATCACATTTATATGAAGAGGATGAAATATCCTTTCTCTTAGATATTTTCCCTTTTTTTAAATACACATTTATATAACATAACATAAATTTTCTACTTATTTCTTATTATGATTGTAGAATATTTTTTGTATTGGTTTCTAAAATAGATAATATCATGTTATTATAATGAAAATAGTTCTTGAGATGATATGAAAAAATATGAATAATACAAAAATAAGAAAAATGATGATCCATGATAGCAATATGCACCAACATTGCAAAATTCCGAACAAGTTTGGGTTTATGGAATGTGAAAAAGGTTATATTATAAAGGATCCATTGGACCATTAGAAGGAAATCATATTATAGCCCACGCCCTAGGGTGGATGATGTGGATCTAGAGGAGACCCTTATATGGATGGTAGATATACCCCATTTTGATTTTTTGCTAATTTTTTAAATGTAAACCACACTCAAGTAGATTATGTGATTGTATTTGGAACTTATCTTTGATACTATTCAAATTCATAATTTGTTTTTGATGTTTCCTGTCACCATTCCAATGGATATTGGAGAAGGGGCTTATATATCATTATTTTGTTCAATACTCAACTACCCTGGGCTAATATATACACTTTAAGCCTCACATAACTCAAGGTTTGGATTTGGTCTGAAGGGTATTATTGTAACCTAAGATTTCATTTGGTGTCTTCCTTGGGTTCATAATCATGTTACATAAGATGATATGACAATACGTGAGTTATGAAAAGCAAAACATGATGAATATAAGTTATTATGTCTAGTTTAAACTATTTAAGTGCAACACATGTTACATCTATAAAACACTATGAATATGCATACAATTGTAACATTCTAGGACTTGACAACTTAGATAAAATGATCTTAAAATGATTGAATGTACTACACATATCACTAATGTTCACCTTCTTTTCAGGTAGCTAATTGGCATATACTTTGTGGTTAAGGGTGCTCAACCCATATTACTACTAGGATTTGAGACTTGTTGGTAAGTCCATCTCAAGTTGTGTGTGATTGAGGTCCAAGCACACAACTTAGGCTAGAGGTGGTATGTGGGGTCGTTGATCATATTTGAATCTCTAATAGAGTCCTTCACAATGGAACCGAGCATTACAAATGGGATCAGATCTAGTTCCCTTCAAGTAAGTGGGTCTCACATGGACATGTGTCACTACAATCTCGAACTATGCACCAAGATATGAGTGACGGGATATCCATTAAGGTAAGATGGATTCACTCTTGTAATGGTAGATGTGAATGGAAATAGGTGTGCATGGCCCATTCTCAGTCTATAAAAAAATTGAGAAGAATCTATTAGGCCATATTTTGAATCTTTTTGACAAAGCCCAGAGTCTAAGTGGGTAAATTATAACATCTCATGATTTGACACTTAAGTTTAAATGATCTCACAAGGAATTGACTACCCATATAACCAAGGTGTACCTTAGTTTTTGGTAGTTAATAAATAAGTATTCAATGGTTAAGCATGTCCAACCCAGAGTAGTACTAGGTTGGCTGACCAATTAGAAAAGTTGAACTGAGGTTGTGTGTGAGTGAGGGCAAAGCATGAAATCAAGGCTAGAAGTATTCTATGGGGCCAATCCTCAATCCTAAAACTCTACTAGAGCCTTATAAAGTGGTACTGACTATTTCAATAATCAACTACTAATAAAGTTATTTATTTAATTGATGAGATCCACATTCAAGTTTAAAATATCTCAATATATTTGCTTAATGATTTATAATAGATGCATTGGTTTTGAAGATACAATATTCTTGATGATGTTCCTCTCACTTATTATAATTTTTGAGTCTCATACAATTTCTTTATAAATTTTCGGATTTCCAAAAATGAGCACCAGAGAACACTTATTTTGTGATGCGTAGGTAATTCATAGTTCATGTACATGCTATTTTGGGAGTATGTATTAGCATTTTAAGATTCACTACCTTTATATTTGTTAAATTTTAGTTTTATTTGTATGCTATATAAATATAATTTCTTATATGTATACTTTGTCAAAATATAACGGTTTATATTTCCAAATCAATTTTTCATTTCCTATATGGATATGAATTTTGTTTTATTAAGTTTATATTGTATGAAATTATATTTTTTATATGGGAACTATTTTCGGTGCATTTTAACATGTGTTTCAGCACCTTTACTGAAGTTTAGCCCCTAGTCAAAGTTTCATGATATTTTGAGTGCAAAGCTAACATCTGAATTACCCTTAGGCATAACATATGAATCGGTCTTCATCATTGTAACACTACATTTTCCTTTATTAATAATGTAAAAAGAATGCTTAGTTAGGGGTGCTATTTATGTGGCATGTGATATCTAGATCATTTGGATCTAAGGAAAAACTGCACTAAGGAGTAGAAAACCTTCTAGGACAATGACAAAGTTTGACTTAAGCTTATCACTTAAAATTATTAAGAATAATGTTATATCAAAATAGCAACAAATGGAATTGTTTGAAGACAAAATATGTATGAAAACTATTGATAATAAAATTTCAAATTTAAAATGAAACTTGAAGATTTATGTGAGAACCCGTTACACTAAATGAGATTACTCAAAACATAAAACACAATCAATCACTAATTAATCACATACCCAAAATATGGGTAAATTAAAATCAATTTCAATGTCAGCACCTACTCAGAAACATTTGCATAAGATCCGAACATCTTTATTTTATCCATACTAGGCCAAGAATTTGATGCAAATGTTCTATTGCCTTAGCTACAATATATATACACAGGAGAACAATATCCATATATGCCACACAAATAAGCATTAACATGCTAACAAAAGATCAATTTGTTTGAAACACCATATACAAACTTTTTCTCACTCAGACCTGAGAGTACAAGGATGACTCTAGGACACAGTATACATATAATCAACTTTATCAAATATTCATTACTATAGCTCCTCTTTTCTGCCACATGTTTGTTTTTGTCACTTCTGATTACCTAAAATAATGTAGCGAACCACAAGTGTGAGACCCTTGTCCCAGCAAGAGATATAACCTCCAACAATGTTTATTGATTACAACAATTTTAAGCAATTAAACAGTTGAGAAGTTTAATTGGAGTTAACAAGTAAGATCAGCAATATTGATGATTAACAAAATACATAAAGGAGTAGATAATAACTATCATCATTATCCAGACTATCATCCTTTATCTTGTTGACAATATAAGAAATTCAGTAGCATATGCAGTTCTAGCATCATGAACAAGTCTTGTAACATAGCATAGCTAACAACATGAGAATGTCTAATTGGTTGAACATATCAACATCATAAGAAGGGCTAACAACATAAGAACAACTACCTGGATAAGCATAATTAGCAGTATATGCATCTCTAGTTACAAAGGCATGGCTAGCATGCTAAACATAACTAACAACATGAGATAGCTAAAATCATGATTATAATCAGCAGTATCAGTATAGCTATCAACATTAGCATGGATACTATATGTATGCATCTAAAATCTTAAGCATATCCACAACATAAGTATATCTACTATCTCTTAATTGCACTAAGCATCATCTTTATGTAAAGATAACAAACAAGGGTTATCATCCAATGTGAAACATTGTGTATAACCCTAAACAAATATGCTACATGGCTATCTTACATCTTTTATTATGCCCTGAGGAAATTGAGGATACCACTCAAAATCCAACTGACCACTGCTAAGTCAAAATTAGTGCCATAAAAGATCTAGGAAGAGTCAGACTCCTAAGGTCTTCTCTGCCCTCGGTCAGTACAGGTCTACCACAGTGACACATAAGGTCAAGCTACTAACATCCTAGTCTGTCATTGGTACAGGTCATGACACTAGTGAAAGGAGGTGGGTATGCATACCCTACCATCTGAGGTACAACTGCAGTTGTCCTCCAATATCATCACATATATAACCATCGAGATATGACCACAGCCGTTCTCAAACTGAGGGATAGGTATGATTGCATTCATCCTCCCTAAACACTTAAATTTAGGATGACAATCACCCTGCATACTCATCAGTATGCGCTCTGAGTTTCCCTTAGGAATGCTCGTTTCACCATCTGGCAAGTTCTGACACTCAGATGGATCTATTGCACAAGGCACTACATGATTAGAGTTTCACTTGATTAGTTATGCCAATTGGGTGAATTAAGGCTGCATCAAACAAGTGGATATAAAAACCCTAATTCAATTCAAAAAAGCATATAAATATCACAAATTCAAGAGATATAAAATGTGTGAAACATAATTTATCATCTCATCATCACATGGTACTATTCACTTGCCATTCATGAGACCACACTAGTCATCATACTACCACAAGATATAAATCCTTTCCACTATGTCACAGGGTATCAACACAAGAGGATTACACCTCATTCAGGGTTCAACCATGCCCAAAGGTCATTAAGGCCATCATACTATTCCCTTCAAGATCATCATTATCTTTCCATGCCTTATAATAGGGCTCAACAACATCACTTACATATAATACACTAGATCAACACAATATTGCATAAATAAGATAGGAGATATTCATAAACAATCATAGCAGGGTTATTTTAACATGAAGAACATTCCTTTATTACATCAGCATGCAAGGAATCTAGATATGATTAACTCTCATCATATTCATTATGCACATGTTTAGCATAAGAAAGTATCAACCATGTGGCTATGATAACCACCAATTAACATATCAAGGTTTTGATCATAGTAAGGAGGTTATTGCACCATCATATTAGAATGTTAAACATGCATACTCATTTTTATCTATTTGCATTAGAGTTAGGTTCACAAGATAAATTATATTAATGTTACTAATCAGCACTTATACCCAAACCCTAACTCACAACATCCCCATTGGATCATGGATGCATAAGGTGAAGCATCACCTTCCATATTATTCTCAAGTATGAGCCCACGCATAAATCAAGGTGTAACCATCATGTTATAGCATACTAGGGCTTCAACAAAAATAAGAGAGTACTCCATGATTGTATTAATCATTCAAGGGCTATTCTTACCCAATTACCATCATTTAGTTATATTAAAGCTAGGTATAGCAAGCTATACCTCATTAGGGTTACATATTAACACAATATGATTAATATCCCTTCAATGCATATGAGTGAATAGGTAAGACTACCTTATTAAGGGTAACCCTCCTTTTGTTCCAAAATCATTCAACCAATATCACCATACCACAATGTCACCCAGAACCATTAGATGTTTAAAAGGTAAGACCATTGATTGTTTACATAAGTAAACACCTTGGATAAACCACCTATGAAGTCCTTTATTTATGCTCTAGAAAGAGTCACCATATAACCTTAGACACCCCTTGATTAACAACACAAAAAGTTGCATTGAGAGTAGGGTAAAACCCACAATCGACTGTTCATTTAAAACAAGCCATCCATTGTCAACAATTAAGCTCCTTAAGTTGATCATATAAAGGAAACCATATGAATCACATTATTAGGACCCAAATATTACATTAGTGATCATTACAATGTATTAGAGGAATAAATAGTATATCTTGACCATTGGGTCAAGTTCATATATTAAAACTATCAATTACAGTATAGGTCTGACCATTGCATCAAATCACCCAAGAAACCATTGGTCTAAGGCCTAACTGATGATACAAAACCAATGCTTGAATCAACATAGGTTTTAGAGACCTGATCCGCCATCATTAGTGACCATTGAATCACCAATGGTTGTTAGGTTAACACTATATTCATTAATCAGCATCAAATATTAAGCTAATGTCGTCATTGATTGATAACATCAGTAGGGTACTTAATGGTTGATCATTAAACTTCTAATTGGTCCAAAACCTGACCTAAGGGGGTGAAAATAGGTTGTCACCATCATTTTATACCCTTGATCACGACCATGAGTTGTTATGAAGACAACACCATAGGGTTGTTGCAATCGTAACATCATCGGGTCATGGTTTATAGAAGAAATCAGCTTTAAACCCTAAAATTGACCATTGTTTGATAGGTGTTTAGCACCATAGGTTGTCAAACCAACCTGATAAAAGTCATATAATACCTTAAGAATAATGTACACATGATTACAGGTTCATATATAACTAAAATCATAACAGGAAACATTATAAAAATTGAAATCCTAGTCAAGCATAGCTTTTTTGTGCATGGATCATCATTTTCAAGCAAGAACATGATCTAGAAAGCTTATGGTAAGCAATAAACGTGGAGAAAGTTATAAAACTTGCCTCTAATGAGAAGATGAAACCCCAAACAGAAGAAATCTCGATCAGTTAGGGTATAAAATCCAAGAATAAGCTATAAATTCGTCCATCTAGCACCTTTCTTCATCAAATGAGCAAACCCTAAGCATAAGGAGCAAGAAAGGTAGGGTTTTAGAGCTTTAGAGAAAATTCTACCATGTAACAGCAAGGTTCCGACCTGGAGGAAAGTCTAAAGAAGGAGAAGAGCAATAAAAACGAAGAAGGAAGGAAGAAAACAACTTGCCTTGGTCGAATTCCCTAGAAGATGACCTTGGAAACCCTAGGTAGGGCTAGATGGAGCCCTAGGATACCTTCTTCTCTAAAAGGGGGTTGTATTCTACTTTAGAGCAGTTTGTTCCATAGAAAAACAGAGTGAATTCGTTGCTACAGGTTAGAGGAAAGAGAAAGCAAGCATAGTTTCATATTTGGGCAAGAAAGAGGCAAATATAGCCCATGGATAAGGATAGAAGCAAGCATGAGGTGTTAATGTAGCTTCCCCCTGTGTTTATGGCCTTACACTATTGAGAATATACAAGAACACACAAAAGAATATCCCGCACCATCCCTGTTAACTTTCTTAGATTTCCTTTGTCAAAATTCCCAGCCAATCACATAATTCATTAGCTGATAGCTACTAAAAGTAGCTCATCTGTGAAGGGGTAAACCCTAAAATACCCTTGGAGGAAACACCTTCAAACCAAGGTTTAAATAGGTGATGCATGGCTCAAGAAGCTCAAAAATTATGATACAATATCCAAAGAAAATAATTCAAGTGATAATTGCAAAGAAAACCTCTAAATTGGGTAAATTGCATAAAAGTCCAAAATGTGCATAAAATCGCATAACTTGCTCAAATAGTGTCCAAATTGGACCAAATTTGAAAATTAAGCTTGTCTTATGATTTCAAGAATATCACAAGTTTATATTAGGGTTATAAGCATTAAATTATGATAATTAAGCTTATTCAACTCATTAAGCAAGTTTAGGGGCCTTACAACTATAAACCCCTAATAGGGATTTCGCCCCCAAAATTCAAGGTAAATAAAGATGGGTACTTCCTTTGCACCTCATCCTATTATCTTCATATGGTTTCTTGCATATCATGGTGATGTCACATCATTCATGCATATCTCATCTTGGGTCAGCACAAAAACCCCCACATAAGAAGACATTTGCAAATATGGAACATAGAAACTTGTTGTACCACTTGTACAAAGCTAATAGTAATGTTCAACTTTAAATTCTAGTTATCATCCTAAAATTATATCTATTTTATCAACACATTACTCAAATGTCATACTTGCTATCTTTTTACCAATCATGCCATGTGTCCCATGCCATTCATTGAAGCATAAAAAAGGCAATGTATCCATCCTTTTTTTTATATACATTGACACTAGAACTCTTGTCAGTTCTTTTTCATCATCAAAAGAAATGCTGAAGCTGGCAGCTATCATTCCATACAAGGAAACATCATTCCTAGTCGAACTTGTTAGGGGTGAAACAACAACACTATCTTCGGCTTACTAGGATTTACACAACCTACTTAGAGCACATATCATGATCCCACAAAGACATTTAATCAACCCCATCTCACTCTTGTTCAACTTGTCTCATAGCTATTGTTGCTTCGACAACCCTAAGGTTTTTGAATAAATATTGATCATATTTTTGACCATATTTGAAATAATTTGACATGTCATCATTTAAAGCTTGATATAACTTGTATGACATGACTGGAACACTTTGTTCCTCCTATTCATAAGTTCTATTTGTACATTGGTTAGTCTATAGGACATAACTCTAAACTCATCATGGTCATGTGAATTATGTCATCCAATCTAAATCTTATGCATTACTATTTGATCATAGGTTTATCTTAAAGGAACACAGTATCACATATCTATTAACCAACAAAACATATATCCTTGATAGTGGTCTTGTCCAGCTATCACTAAACCATACACAACATTATAGAATCACTTTTTTTCTTTTTCTTTTTCATACAACATTTATAGGGTCATCATCAACTCTCTCTCTATAAGGGAGATGAATACTTGGAATGTTCATTTAATAAACATCTCCAACCTTCACATACTTCCCATACTATTGACACATCTTGGATACTAGGATTCATTACCTTGGTATCCACCTCATGTGCTATAAGGAACTCACATCCTTATCTCATCTACTTTTACCAACATAACAAATCTCAAGACATATAAGAGGAGTCTTCCTAATTATTAGAAGGCTCAAAAGCAAAATTGTCACAAACTTTATGATCGTGGAACCCATAGTCCAAACAACATTATTCTATAATAAGATATCCATCCTCATGTTTAGAATGAATCCACACATACCAAGTGGCAATGGGCACTTGAAAGTTGTGCCCTGGAAAGGAAAGACACAAAGGGAAACATACTTCCCACAACATAGTAGCATTGTTCAGGGTCACTAACAAAAAGGTAACCAATTCTATTTTCATTATGCATATTACAACTTCTTATGTATCATTTTACCTTTTTCATTTTTGGTTCCTTGCCATTAGCATAGGAATCATCATGATTAACATATCTCATTACTTCTTCCTTGATGACTATTTATCACACTTGGGTATGTTCTCTTATTTTATTATATTTTTCAAAAATTTATCAATAGGTAAATACTCATATTGCACATTTGCGTCATTAAATTGGGATCATCTCCCTTAATTTCTTTCACATGCCATGCTTATTTTCCATTAATACTTTCTTACACACATAGGTTGGTCTGAGATTAACTCAGGTTCGACCTTATTTCTTTGCCATTGTTCCCATTCATCTTCTCATTTTGTACTTGTTATAGGAGTTCTTTCCATCTTATGTGGATTTCATACCTTGATTCACTTTATAAGCATAGACTTATCTGTATTTTATTTTATTATATTCTTGAATCACATCTTCAAGAACTCCTCTTTTTATAATTTGCATTCAGATTTAAATTTCATGGTATTGTATCTTTCTCTTATAGTTACCAAACATTCAAGTTTTGTTAGATAATGATGCAATTATCATCTTCTTTGAGGTAGGATTGAGATATTCACACCATGATTTCTTATTCGTTATGCTCTTTAGATTGTCTCAAAATGACTACTTTATTAGAGTAATAAAAAAGATAACAATCTAAGAGTTCCATACCTTTCTTCAATAATTGAATATATGGCCAGGGCACCCAAATACTGAGATTAGGTAGTATGCACCATACTTTTATGTCATATTCCTAACTTAGACATCATCCTAGTCCTAAGTCCTAGTGTCCCTATAGACTTAGTAAAAAGCTCTAATACCAACTTGTGAGAACCCGTTACACTAAACGAGATTACTCAAAACATAAAACACAATCAATCACTAATTAATCACATACCCAAAAAATATGGGTAAATTAAAACTAATTTCAATGTCAGCAGATGACTTTACTGAACTTATTTACCTTGATACAGATGGCAGGACGAGGACGAGGCAGGAGCGAGAGAGGGTGTGGGCATGGCGGTGGTTGGGTTCCTGATTCTAGAGGCGAAAATGAGGGTGAGAACTCATCCGCACCAATTATGGTGTCTCCATCGAGTCCAAGTGTGGTAGATGGTGGAAAAGCTCATTTCCCACGGTCCTCTAGTAGCTTGATGAACAAACCCTTGCAAGAGGAAATGGGTGGGAATACAGCTTCCTCTCCATCATCGGCTACCCACCCTCAATCGCAGCCTCCAGTACAACCTCAGGCAGATGCAAGCAGCAACCCGCCTAACTGGTTGGGAGCATGTAGAGTCGGCTAAGATTTAAGAGATGTAGCGGTGTTACCTTTCTTTGAGCCAGAGGTGAAGGATGGTAAACTGCATACAATGATTTCGAGTCAAGGTGTGCCAAACTGGTCTAGATGCATCTCGATTTGATTCGTTGGAAGGAAGCCATACGAGGGTCAACTCCTTGGTTGGATTAGAAAACATTGGCGCTCTAGCAGCGACTGTGCAGTGGTGGCGGAGGAGAAGGAAGGTTTCATTGTTATGATGCTGACCTCGACAGGAAGGGAAAGGGTGTTAGATGAAGCTCGTTGGACGATGGACGGTTCCCTGCTGGTAGTCCAACTGTGGGAGCCAGGGGTAAGTCTTTCCCCTCTATCCTTCCTGGCCATTCCAGTCTGGTTTAGCATAGAGAACCTGAGCTTCCCTTAGACAGAGACGAACCTTGCACGGGTTTCCAATCTTGTGGCAGGTCACTTCTCTTCCGATCAGATGCCTTGAAAGTGCAAAAGTATGTGTGGAGGCCAAGGCTCCTTCTTCGATACCCAGCTCAGTTCTGGTAGACGTAGATGGTGCCCAAAAATATTTGAAGGTTGACTGTGTTGTGAGGCCCCTTGTTTGCTTAGGGTGCAGGTGTTTCAAGCATAGACTCTCTTATTGCCCTGTGATTTCTAGTGAACCTAAGGTGTTTGAGGAAATGTAGATAATATTTGAGAAAGACTGCGGAGTTCGTCAGAATGCTCCAGGTAAAGAAGCAAAGGTCTGGGAGAAAACCCAGGTGAGGAGATCAGTGGGAGAAGATGATAGTGGCATTTTGGCTACATAGGATTCTTCCTCTTCTACTCAATTGATTCTCTTAGAGCCACACATGCTTTGCAGACATCAAACTCCTAAATTCAATTGCTTGAATTTGGAGTGGGAACTAGACGTTCCAACACAACCAAAGGTCACTAGTTTCATAATTCAATATGTTGGGATGTCTTTTGATTACTATCAGCAACCAAGGGTTTTAGATGAGGGTGGTTATTCATTTATTAGCTCCATTGATTTAGATTATGATCCATTCAAGATCAAGGATGATGATAGATCAAGGAAAATGAAAAAGAAAAAGAAGGGAAAGCAAAATGATGTGAGTAGGATTGTTACTGATTCGATTTCTGCCTTTGATCCCTAATCCCTTTTCTTCTGTGAAGTTGTCAGCTACTTTTGTGATTGTTTGTTAGGGTCCCTATTCAGTCTTCTTATCTTGGTAGAAGTGATCTATAATCTATGGCTCACCCTGATTGTAGGTGGCTGATTAGAGACCTTTCTTATAACACTTCTTTGTGGGTGATACGACTGTCAGTGTTCTTGGATTGTTGAAGGTTGGCTGCTGAAGCTCTAGGCGTGTCCTGGATGAGATACTTTTGTCAAAATTTTGAATCATGTTTAGTTACTTTTCTCATTTGGAGTTGAGTTTCGAAGTGGCAGTTCTTCCAGTCCAGGGAGGTTGCATTGATATGGTAGATTATGCAATACTCATTCAGTCTTATGGGTTCTTCTTCCAACTGTCTGGTATCTTTAGTAGCAGGAGCAAAATATAACCTGGTGAATAGTTTCTAGCATATAAGTAAGGAGTTTTGTATAGATATATTTGTGGGTGGGGTTATTGAGGCTGTATGATTCTCCTTCTACTATGCCAGCTCTGTTTTCCTTGTTTGGATTTTCCCTGCTCTTAGCTTCAAATTTTTGGGGGGTTTTCCTTTTCTTTTCTGATGTGATGTGCTCTTCCTGTGTGGAGGCACATACATTTGTTTCTTTTTTTAGGCACTTTGTACCTATAGTTTTGGTTTCAATAGTAACACGTTTTTTTCTGACCAAAAAAAATTCAACGTCAGCACCTGCTCAAAAACATTTGCATAAGATCCCAACATCTTTCTTTTATCCATACTAGCCCAAAAATTTGATACAAATGTTCTATTTCCTTAGCCACAACATATATACATCGGAGAACAATATTCATATATGCCACACAAATAAGCATTAACATGCTAACAAAAGATCAATTTGTTTGAAACACCATATACAAACTTTTTCTCACCCGGACCTGAGAGTAGAAGGATGACTCTAGGACACACTAGACATCTAATCAACTTTATCAAAGATTCATTACTATATCTCCTCTTTTCTACCACATGTTTGTTTTTGTCACTTCTGATTACCTAAAAAAATGTGGCAAACCACAAGGATGAGACCCATCTCCCAGCAAGAGATATAACCTCCAACAATGTTTATTGATTACAACATTTTTAAGCAATTAAACAGTTAAGAAGTTTAATCAGAGATAACAAGTAAGATCAACAATTATGATGATTAACAAAATACATAAAGCAGTAGATAATAACTATCATCATTAGCCAGACTATCATCCTTTATCTTGTTGACAATATAAGCAATTCAGTAGCATATGCAGTTCTAGCATCATGAGCAACTCTAGTAACATAGCATAGCTAACAACATGAGTATGTCTAATTGGTTGAACATATCAACATCATAAGAAGAGCTAACAACATAAGCACAACTACTTGGATAAGCATAATTAGCAGTATATGCATCTCTAGTTACAAAGGCATGGCTAGCATGCTAACCATAACTAACAACATGAGATAGCTAACATCATGATTATAATCAGTAGTAGTAGTATAGTTATCAACTTAAGCATGGCTATTGTATGTATGCATCTACAATCTTAAGCATATCCACAACATAAGTATATCTACTATCTCTTAATTGCACTAAGCATCATATTTATGTAAAGATAACAAACAAGGGTTATCATCCAATATGAAACGTTGTGTATAATCCTAAACAAATATGCTACACTTCTATCTTACATCTTTTATTATGCCCTAAGGAAATTGAGGATACCACTCAAAATTCAACTGAGCATTGCTAAGTCAAAATTAGTCCCATACAAAATCTAGGAAGAGTTGGACTCCTAAGATCTTCTCCGCCCTGGTCAGTATGGGTCTGCCGACACATAAGGTCAAGCTGCTAACAACCTAGTCCATCCTTTGTACAGGTCATGGCACTAGTGAAAGAAGCTGGGTATGCATACCCTACCATCTAAGGTACAACCGAAGTTGTCCTCCAATATCATCACATATATAATCACTAAGACATGATCGTAGTCATTCTCAAACTGAGGGCTAGGTATGACCGCAGTCATTCTTCCTAAACACTTGAATACAAGATGACAAGCACCCTGCATACTCATCAGTATGCGCTCTGAGTTTCCCTTAGGAATTCTTGTTTCACCATCTGGCAAGTTCTGACACTCAGATGGATCTATGGCACAGGGCACTACATGATTAGAGTTTCACTTGATTAGTTATGCCAATTAGGTGAATTGAGGTTGCATCAAACAAGTGGACATACAAACCCTAATTCAATTCTAACAAGCATATAAATATCACAACATCAAAAGATATAAAATGTGTGAAACATAATTTCTCATCTCATTATCACATGGTACTATTCACTTGCCATTCATGAGACCACAGTAGTCATCATACTACCACAAGATATAAATCCTTTCCACTATGTCACAGGGTATCAACCCTTATCAACACAAGAGGATTACACCTCATTCAGTGCTCAACCATGCCCAAAGGTCATTAAGACCATCATACTATTCCCTGCAAGATCATCATTATCTTTCCATGCCTTATAATAAGGCTCAACAACATCACTTACATATAATACACCATATCAGCACAATATTGCATTAATGAGCTAGGAGATATTCATAAATAATCATATATGGGTTATATTAACATTAAGAACATTCCTTTATTACGTCAACATGCAAGGAATCTAGATATCATTAACTCTCATCATATTCATTATGCACATATTTAGCATAAGAAAGTATCAACCATGTGGCTATGATAACCACCAATTAACATATCAAGGTTTTGATCATAGTAAGGAGGTTATTCCACCATTATTCCATCATATAAGAATGTTAAACATGAATACTCATCTTTATCTATTTGCATTTGAGTTAGGTTCACAAGATAAATTATATTAACTTTACTAATCAGCACTTATACCCAAACCCTAACTCACAACATCCCCATTGGATCATGGATGCATAAGGTGAAGCATCACCATAACATTACATATTATTCTCAAGTATGAGCCCACACATAAATCAAGGTGTAACCATCAGGTTATAGCATACTAGGGCTTCAACAACAATAAGAGAGTACTCCATGATTGTAGTAATCATTCAAGGACTATTCTTACCCAATTACCATCATTTAGTTATATTAAAGCTATGTATATCAAGCTATACCTCATTAGGGTTACATATCAACCCAATATGATTATCATCCCTTCTATTCATATGAGTGAATAGATAAGACTACCTTATTAAGGGTAACCCTCCATTTGTACCATCATCATTCAACCCATATCACCATACCACAATGTCACCCAGAACCATTAGATGTTTAAAAGGTAAGACCATTGATTGTTTAGATAAGTAAACACCTTAGATAAACCACCTATGAATTCCTTGATTTGTGCTCTAGAAAGAGTCATCATTTAACCCTAGACATCCCTTGATTAACAACACAAAAAGTTCCATTGAGAGTAGGGTAAAACCCACAATCGACTGTTCACTTAAAACAAGCCATCCATTGTCAACAATTAATCTCCCTAAGTTGATCATATAAAGGAAACCATCTAAATCACATTATTAGGACCAAAAAATTACATTAGCCATCATTCCACTTTATTGGAGGAATAAACAGTAGATCTTGACCATTGGGTCTAGTTCATATATTAAAATTTTCAATTACAGTATAGGTTCGACCATTGCATCAAATGACCCAAGAAACCATTGGTCTAAGGCTTAATTGATGATACAACAAAAATTATTGACTCAACATAGGTTTTAGAGACCTGATCCACCATCATTAGTGACCAGTAAATCACCATAGATTGTTAGATCAACACTATATTTATTAATCAACATCACATATTAAGCTAATGTTGTCTTTTATTGATAACATCAGTAGGGTACTTTATGGTTGATCATTAAACTTCGAATTGGTCCAAAACCTGACCTAATGGGGTGACCATAGGATGTCACCATTATTTGACACCGTTGATCATGACCATGAGTCGTTATGAAGACAACACCATAGGGTTGTTGCAATGGTATTGTTACAACCCGTTCCTAGCTTGTTGGTAATCCAAGAGATTTAAGATAATCTTAATGTTGATCATGTTTTGTTAGTAATATTCTATGTTATGCTTTTTCTTAACTTTTTTAACCTTAAATACTTGTTTGGGAAACTCATAATCATGACTTAATCATACTATAAAGATTCGAGTTGGGGTTAACATAGCATTGATCCATACATGTGTGCAAGAAGATAGTTAATGACATTGGAGGAAATAATTGATAAATGATTTTTAATTTGATTATGTTATCTAAATAATGTCTTACTATTGTATAGAATTAAATTACAAATCCAATAAAAAAAGAATGAACCAAATCGGAGTTAAAATGAGTGAGTTATGCCATTTTTAGTAAGCATATACTGTAAACCACAACCAATGTTGCGTCGACCCTACAACCGCGGTATAAACCGCGACCAACGTTGTGTCGACACCGCGACCGCGGTGTAAACTGCGATCGACGCTGCATCGACACTATTACCACGGTGTAAACTATGATTGACACTGCGTCGACACCACGACCGTGGTGTAAACCGCGACCGACACTGCGTCGACACCGCGACTGCGATCGACGCTACCAAGATCAGCCAATCGTAAAACAATCATATCTCGAGCAATATGTATCTGTTTTCAATGAAATGAAGTGCATTGGAACAGAGCTTCGATCCTCTATCATCCCATACCAATTTATGGACAAAAGGGTGACAAGGAGGGTGATTTCTAGGGCGATATTTGGGGAAGAATGTGAAAAATAGCAGAAATCAAAAGGGGTTGCTATAAATTTGACTTGGTAAGTAGTTTTAACCGTGGATTCCTTCTTCTCTTCACATCCCCTTTATTGAAACCCTTAATCCAGAGATTTGGAGGTTTGTCTTAACCTCTAATCTCGTCTTATACCTACAACAGGTCCCGTTTGGGGTTGAAAGGAAGAAGAAATCACATATTTTTCTAGCACCTTGATATGGATTCGAGATCTTAAAAAATGGGCTACATATTTGGGGTGTTTTTACACCTTAGGGTAAGTGGGTACTTCCTTTAAATAGTAGATTGCACAAAAATTATTTAAATCATTAATAATATTCAATTGATTAGTATGCAAGTACAACCCTAAATGGTCTATTTGATCTAGCTTGTGCAAGTTGATAAGAAATGGATTATTTATCTGTTATGATGAATTTCAGATTATGAAATCACATTAGAAATGATTGAAATCCATCTAAATAAGAATTCTTAAAGTAATTGTAATAGTAACATGAATATACTGAAATTTAGGGATTTTGGCTTAACTGAAATTGTTGTATAATTGAATAAAGAAGTTTTCCTAGTTGAATCTCTTTAGATACAAATGATTGTTTATTTGTGTTCTTATTACATATATGTCAGATTATGTCTTTGATTTCATTCGATGATAATAATGTTTGCTTGATATATCAGTAAGGAGGGTGGAAATCCTAGTTCAGATCATTATAGGATTTCATATATATTCAATTATATGTGAACTATTGAGAGAAATTCCTATGGAATGATGTTATCATGTATTCAATCCTTATGCGAGTTATGTGATAAGTGAATGAGGTAAATGAAACCCTAATGATAGGGTGTTCAGTGAAACAAGTATATTGTATCTCAGCTTGAGATGTGGTGATGCTTAACAGTTTAGTTGTGGTATATGTTATCAGATGGTTTACAAATGAACGATTTACAAAGATAAACAATGATATGTTGATGTGATGATTGAATTATGAATTTAAAGAGTAAATTAGACATGTAGATGCCCTAAACATTGTAGAATCCTCACAGGATGAGGCCTGCACGATGAGGAGGAAATGGTTTCCTGACTAGAGGTTGTCCAGATTGAGGTAAGTCGGAGTGCACCAGTAGGGTGCGGGGGTCTTGACCAGTAGGGCAGACTCCTTACATATGTGTGGTACCCAACACCAACCGGGGATGCCAGTGGTACCTATGTTACATGTTGAGTGATCAGTGGTCAGTAGGTCCACTGATGCACAATAAGCCTGCGGGCTTTGACTCACTGCCTGAGAACCTAGGTTGATAGATGGAGTTTGAGATATCTGGTAACTTGCATTAGTCGCCGAGAGGCAGACATGTCGAAGCCCGTTGCAGATGGGGTCTTACTCAAGACATAGGCTTAGCAACCCAGACATGCTTCTAAGCCTTGTATAGTGAGATTGTAGCTTGTTACGATTCTTTCACATGTTGTGGTACACCTCGTGTGGGTTCAGGGCATAATAAGATGAATGAGAGGTTAACAAGTGCGCATAGTTATTTAATTATCCTTTGTATGTTTTTAAGTTATTAGTTCTCTTTGAGATTAATCAAGCATGTTCATATATTGATTCACTCCTGTAGATATCTAGAGTATCCTGCCATATTTATGATTGTCAATGATTAGACTCTATAAAGCTTATTGTTGTTATAATTGATATCAGTTGCTCAAAGGTATATCTGAAATTATATCAGTGTTTTAGACTGTTCCTTTGAAGTACTCATTCACCGAGCGAGTAGGGTCACCCCTCTACTCACAATTTTTAGGGAAACCATGTGGACTTGAAGAAGGTCAAAGCATCAGAGTTGATCTACCACATGAGTTAAGTATGAGATTAGTTAAGTTTTGTCAATCCCTGCCACTCTAGGTCCTTGTATAGATGTGAGAGAGTTGTAAATGATGTTTTGTATCTTGTTTCCTTGATAAGAGAGAATGTATTTGATTATCATGTCTTATGTACATGGAAATGTGAGAAACAGAATGAATGTATAGATGTGTATCATTATTATTGATATCATATTAGAGTAATCAAAGTTTAATTCTCTTTTAAAGTTTGTTTATGTGATTGGATGCGACAAAACAAAGAGTTTGAAATAAAAAAAATAAAAGGAAAAAAAACCAGGAGTGAACTTTGTATTAATTATAATCCTCATAGTCATGCCCTATTATCATGATTGGTTGTAATCATGGGATGCATGTGTGACAAATCTTTTGGTATTAGAGCTGAGGATGAGTCATCAGAGACCATTAGGATAGAATGTTAGAGTTATAAGTGTGGCAGATAGGAGTTGATGTGTTAATAGCTCTGGGAAGTCTGGGTATTCGGATACCCTGTCCTGATATTTGGATACTTAGGTTGACCGGTATCAAGCTACTCTATCTATTCTTCTCTGGATGCCCTGTCTAGGTATTCAGAGGAAGGATGGGCTAGAGAAAAACCCTAGAAATCTTAGGGTTAGGAGACCAGAAAGTAACAAAGGAGTAAGAGATTAAACATAGAATGTGGTACAACTCTTGCTTTATATTGCTTATTTGATTCGAGATCAATAGAAAAGCTCTTATATGTATGAATTCAGATTATTAGTTTGTAGAATATATATGGTTCTTTTATATTATTGTGTATAAGGAAGTGATTCAGTTATTATTTATATTCTCTGTATCAAGTAGACCAGAAGTTATGTTTAAATGAGTTTTCCCTAAATTGATTTTATTTCCACATGTTTGAGATTAATAGGAGTTGGTTAATCATGAGTAGCTCTTGGCTTCAGGACTACAGGTTCGGCCTGGTCTGACTGGCACGATGTGTTACTGGGATCTAATGACTCCTATTGAAAATATAATAAGAGTAAACTATGGATTATTTAGACCCACATCATAGTGAGAATGTACATACACTAAGATGTTGAAACATATGGGAAAGGTTATAATAGCTAAGAATTAGTTGGAATTAATATCTGAGATCCAACTTTGGGGCCTCATACGAGAAACCCTTAATTGGGAATAAAGGAATATGACATAAGGTTCAGATTAAGTTTAATGATTAGTATTATATGAACTCTAAATATGAAATATGGAAAAGATATGAGAAAAGTATGTAACGGCCAAGATAGTAAGAATCAATCATGAGGGATCGATCATATAATCGAGTATAATGCTTTTGCGTACTCCAAAGCAAAGGGAAAATAGAAGAAATGAGTTAAGTATATGATAATCACATAGAATTGAAGAGTCTTCAGAAGAGTTAAAGTACGATAATTGGATGAACATGTAAATCATAGGACTAGAATAACAAACTAAGTTAAAATAAAGAGAAATGTAGAAATGATGAGCTTGATTAAGGAATGAGGGTTATGATATAGTTGAGAGCATGGAATGTATACCTTTATTATGAAATTTAATACATCCATCCTTACTACCTTTGGATTTTAAGTCTCTATAGAACAACAAACTAGTTTCTAAAAGAAGAACAAAAATGTAGCTTAACATATGAATAAATCATACAAAGGTAGACTATATTCAGGAGGGAAAAACTTGATTGAAAGAGATACTAATTTTGACCATGCATGAGCCGTTTGATTTAAAATGAAGGATATGTAATGTACTAAATATGAGTTGAAACTAGTAGAGTGATTATTGATTTAGAATTTCAACTTCACAGTAGAAGGATAAAAAGAAATATGTGAAACATGATATACATGATCATACACATGAATAAGCAACATGATCATAAGAAGAAAAAAATTTAGAAGTTAAAGATGACAGGAGGAAGAGTAGTATATGGTAAGAGGATTATGGAAAGTAAGGAAGATTTTGAAACATAATGGAGTAACATAGATTATAAAAGAAAGAGGTTGCGAGATTCAAGAAAGTGCTAATTAGTCAAGTATCCTTGTTGATAATTAATTAAACCTACATATGAGAAATGTATTAATGAATGTTTGAAGATAAGAATTCTAAGTCTCAAAATCATCTTCTCTTTCATATCTTCCTCAATGAGAGCAATGTGGGAATGAAGTGATAAGAAAATGAATCATATATGATGTATAACCACTGTGGTAGAGACATCTAGTGAATGTAATAATGACACACAATATGATGATGAAACCCTAGCAGGGTAAATTGAGAATGTAATCTATCTGAATGGCCAAGTAAGAGAAAGAAAATTCAATTGATAATATAAGGAAGACTTTAGTAAAATTGTGAGATCCAAAGTTTGAATTTCAAATTAAGGGAGCAAAGTCACATCGCAATAACAACATGATACTGATAAGGACTAAACCTGATAATGTTTAGAGTTGTAGTAGTTCAAGGGATGTCACTAGTGATTTGACCTTGAATATTGTCATCTCTATAAAACAAGATTATGAGATTTGCACTATGAGAAGTAAACTAGCACAGATAGTAATCTAGGGTTTAAAGGTAGAAAATTTGAAGGGTTGATAAACAATATGGAAATGATTCAGAGCAAAGGATAAGAAATAGATTTGAAATATAAGAGGTGTAATTTGAATAAAAGGAGAAGTGCAAGATGAGCAAAGTGTAATCTAAAAAAAATTTCTTGTAGTGATATTAATAATGATGAGTAATCTATTCTTACCTTGTATGTTTCAATTTTAGGGATGTTTATTCTATATGATCAAAATGAGAAGGATAAGTAACAAGAAGTAAGTAGTAATGAATGAGGAGATAAGAGAAAACAATGGCTTTTAGTAATATGTGAATTTGTTTTTAGAAGTGTAATTTATTGAAGTTATAATGAGGGATGTAAATTAGTTCTACGTATGATTTCAGTGTACATGTGCAACAAATATGTTAATTAAAGGTGTCTGATAGTTGTAGTCATTCATACCATTAATCCATCTTAGTATTGTATAATTGTGGAATGGTGATATGGGTCAAATGATAATAAAGTAAATGGAGGGTTACCCTGAATAAGGTAGTCTTACCTATTCACTCATTTGAATAGAAGGGATGATAACCATATTGTATTGATATGTAACCCTAATGAGGTATAGATTGTTATACCTAGCTTTAATATAACTAAGTGATGGTAATTGGGTATGCATAGTCTTTGAATGAATAATACAATCACGGAGTACTATGTTACTATTGTTGAAACCCTAGTATGCTATAACACAATGGTTACACCTTTATTTATTTGTGGGTTCATACTTGAGAATAGTATGGAATGTGATGGTGATGGTGATGTTTCACCTTATGTATCCATGATCCAATGGGGATGCCATGAGTAAAGGTTTGGGTATAAGTGTTGATTAGTAACATTAATATAATTTATCTTGTTGAACCTAATTCTAATACAAATAGATAAAGATGAGTATTCATGTTTAACATTCTTATATGATGGCGTGATGGTGAAATAACCTCCTTAATATGATCATAACCTTAATGTGTTAATTGGTGGTTATCATAGCCACATGGTTGATTCTTTCTTATGCTAAACATATGCATTATGCATATGATGAGTGTTAATCATATCTAGGCTCCTTACATGTTGATGTAATAAAGGAATTTTCTTAATGTTAATATAGCCCTATTGTGATTATTGATGAATATTTCCTAGCTCAATAATGCAGTAATGTGTTGATTTGGTGTATTATATGTAAGTAATGTTGTTGAGCCTTGTTATAAGGCATGCAAAGATCATGATAATCTTGTAGGGAGTAGTATGATGGTCTTAATGACCTTTGGGCATGGTTGAGCCCTAGATGAGGTGTAATCCTCTTGTGTTGATAAGGGTTGATACCCTGTGATATTGTGAAAAGGATTTGTATCTTGTGAAAGTGTGATGACTAGTGTGGTCTCATGAATGGCAAGTGAATAGTACCATGTGATGATGAGATGAGAAATTATGTTTCACACATTTTATATATTTTAAAAGTTGTGATTTGAAGAGGAACGAATGACTCAATGTTGAAAATAAAACTCTAGACTGTAGAATTTGAAAGCTTAAAAGGAGAGAGATACCCCTAGTAAAGGTTCTTTGGAGGAATCATGTATAAGAGATGTTACTTGGAAAGTGGAGATGGAGATGTTCAGCAAGTATCTTTTCCTCTTTTAGAAATTTTGAGACAAAATTTTTATTAGAGGGGGAGAATTTTTACAACTCGTTCCTAGCTTGTTGGTAATCCAAAAGATTTTAGATAATATTAATGCTTATCATGTTTTGTTAGTAACATTCTATGTTGTACTTTATCTTAACTTTGGTAACCTTAAATACTTGTTTAGGCAACTCATAATCATGACTTAAGCATACTATTAAGATTCGAGTTGGGGTTAACATATCATTGATCCATACATGTGTGCAAGAAGAGAGTTAATGATATTGGAGGAAATAATTAATAAATGATTTTTCATTTGATGATAATATCAAAATAATATGGTAGTATTGTAGATAATTCAATTACAAAACCAACAAAAAAAAGAATGAACCAAATCGGAGTTAAAATGAGTGAGTTATGCCATTTTTAGTAAGCATATATTGTAAACTGCAACCGACGCTGTGTCTACACCGCGATCGACGCCGCCAAAATTAGTCAATCATAAAATGATCATATCTCAAGCAATACTTATCTATTTTCAACAAAATGAAGTGTGTTGGAACTGAGATTCGATCCTCTATCATCCCAGACCACTTGTTGGATGAAAGGGCTCCCTGGAGGGTGATTTCTAGGGTGATTTTTGGGGAAAAACGTGAAGAACAACAGAAATCAATAGGGGTTGCTATAAATTCGACTTGGTAAGTAGTTTTAACCATGGATTCCTTCTTCTCTTCACTCCCCCTTGATCAAAACCCTTGATCCATTGATTTAGAGGTTTGGCTTAACCTCTAATCTTGTCTTCTACCCACAGAAGGTCTCGTTTGGGGTTGAAAGGAAGAAGAATTCACGAATTTTTCTAGGACCTTGATATGGATTCTAGATCTTCAAAGATGGGCTATGTTTTTAGGGTGTTTTCACACCTTAGGGTGAGTGGGTACTTCCTTTAAATTGTAGAATGCATGAAAATCAGTTAAATCATTAATAATTTTCAATTGATTAGTATGCAAGTACAACCCTAAATGGTCTATTTGATCAAGCTTGTGCAAGTTGATAAGAAATGGATTATTTATCTATTATGATGAATTTCAGATTATGTAATCACATTAGAAATGATTTCAATCCATCTAAATAATAATTCTTAGAGTAATTGTAAGCGTTACATGAATACACTGGAATTTAGGGATTTCGGCTACGACTGAAATTGTTGTATAATTGAATAAAGGAGTTTTTCTAGTTGAATCTCTTCATATACAAATGATTGTTTATTTGTGTGATTATTACATATATTTCAGATTAGATCTTGGATTTCATTTTATGATAATAATGTTTGCTTGATATATCAGTAAGGAGGGTGGAAACCCTAGTTCATATCGTTATAGGGTTTCATATATATATTCGATTATATGTGAACTGTTGAGAGAAATTCTTATGGAATGATGTTATGATGTATTCAATCCTTATGTGAGTTATGTGATAAGTGATTGAGGTAAATGAAACCCTAATGATAGGGTGTTCAGTGAAACAAGTATTGTGATTTCAATGTGTCTCAGCTTGAGATGTGGTGATGCTTAACAGTTCGGTTGTGGTATATGTTATCAGATGGTTTATGAAATGAACTATTTACAAATCTAAACAATGATATGTCAATGTGACGATTGAATTGTGAATTTAAAGAGTGAATTAGACATGTAGATGCCCTAAATATTGTAGAATCCTCGCAGGATGAGGCCTGCACTGTGAGGAGGAAACAGTTTCCTGACTGGAGGTAGTCCAGATCGAGGTAAGTCGGAGCGCACCAGTAGGGTGTGGGGGTCGTCACTAGTAGGGTAGACTCCTTACAGATGTGTGGTACCCAACACCAACCGAGGATGCCCATGGTACCTATGTTACATGTTGAGTGATCAGTGGTCAGTAGGTCCACTGATGCACAATAAGCCTGAAGGCTTTGACTCACTTCCTGAGTACCCAGGTTGATAGGTGGAGTTTGAGATATCTGGTAGCTTGCATTAGTCGCTGAGAGGCAGACATGTCGAGGCCCGCTGCAGATGGGGTCTTACTCAAGACATAGTATTAGGAACACAGGCATGCTTCTAAGCCTTATACAGTGAGATTGTAGCTTGTTGTGATTCTTTCACATGTTGTGGTACACCTCATATGGGTTCAGGGCATAATAAGATGAATGAGAGGTTAATAAGTGTGCACAGTTATTTAATTATCCTTTGTATGTTTCTGAGTTATTAGTTCTCTTTGAGATTAATCAAGCATGTTCATATATTGATTTGCTATTATAGATATCTAGAGTATCCTGCCATATTTATGATTGTCAATGATTAGACTCTATAAAGATTACTGTTGTTATAATTGATATCAGTTGCTCAAAGGTATATCTGTAATTATATCAATTATTTAAAATGTTTCTTTGAATTACTCATTCACTGAGTGATTAGTCTCACCTGTCTACTCACAATTTTTAGGGAAACCATGTGTACTTGAAGAAGGTCAAAGCATCAGAGTAGACCTACCACATGAGTTAAGTATGAGATTAGTTATGTTCAGTCGGTCCCTGTCACTCTAGGTCATTGTATAGATGTGAGAGAGTTGTAAATGATGTTTTGTATCTTATTTACTTGATAAGAGAGAATGTATCTGATTATCATGTCTTATGTAGATGTAAGTGTGAGAAATAGAACGAATGTATGGACGTGTATCATTATTGTTGATATCATATTAGAGTAATCAAAGTTTAGTTCTCTTGTAAAGTTTGTTTATGTGATTGGATGTGAGAAAACAAAGAGTTTGAAATAAAAAATAAAAGGAAAAAAATCAGGAGTGAACTTTGTATTAATTATAATCCTGATAATCAAGCCCTAATACCATGATTGGTGGTAATCGTGGGATGCGGGCGTGACAGTTACCATCATCGGGTCATGGTTTATAGAAGAAATCAGCTTTAAACCCTAAAATTGACCATTGTTTGATAGGTGCTTAGCACCATAGGTTGTCAGAAGAACCTGATCCAAGTCATATAATACCTTAGGAATAATGTACACATGATCACAGGTTCATATATAACTGAAATTAAAACAGCAAACATTATAAAAATCAAAATCCTAGTCAAGCATAGCTTTTTAGTGCATGGATCATCATTTTCAAGCAAGAAAATGATCTAGAAAGCTTATGGTAAGCAATAAACGCGGAGCAAGTTATAAAACTTGCCTCTAATGAGAAGATGAAACCCCACACAGAAGAAATCTCTAGTAGGTATGGTAGAAAATCTGAGAATAAGCTATGAATTCATCCATCTAGCACCTTTCTTCATCAAATGAGCAAACCCTAAGTATAAGGAGCAAGAAAGGTAAGGTTTTAGAGCTTTAGAGCAAATTCTACCGTGGAACAGCAAGGTTCTGACCTGGAGGAAGGTATAAAGAAGGAGAAGAGCAAGAAAAATGAAGAAGGAAGGAAGAAAACAACTTGCCTTGGTCGAATTCTCTAGAAGATGACCTTGGAAACCCTAGGTAGGGCTAGATGGAGCCCTAGGAGACCTTCTTCTCCAAAAAGGGTTGTCTTCTACCTTAGAGTAGTTGGTTGCATAGAAAAACAGAGTTAGTTCGTTGCTGCAGGTTAGAGTAAAGAGAAAGCAAGAATAGTTTCGTATTTGGGCAAGGAAGAGGCAAATATAGCCCATAGATAAGGATAGAAGCAAGCATGAGGTGTAAAAGTAGCTTCCCCATGTGTTTTATGGCCATAAACTATTCAGAATATACAAGCACACACACAAGAAGCTCCCCCACCATCCCTATTAACCTTCTTAGATTTTGTTTGTCAAAATTCCCAGCCAATCACATAATTCATTAGTTGATAGCTGCTAAAAGTAGCTCATCCGTGAAGGGGTAAACCCTAAAATACCCTTGGACCAAACACCTTCAAACCAAGGTTTAAATAGGTGCCCCATGGCTCAACAAGCTCACGAATGATGATAGAATATCCAAGGAACATAATTCAAGTTATAAATTGCAAAGAAAACTTCTCAAGTGTGTAAATTGCATAAAAGTTCAAAATGTGCATAAAATTGCATAACTTGCTCAAACAGTGTCCAAATTGGACCAAATTTGAAACGTAAGCTTGTATTTTGATTTCAAAACATATAAAAAGGTTATATTAGGGTTCTAAGCATTCAATTATGATAACTAAGCTTATTCAACTCATTAAGCAAGTTTAGGGGCCTTATAATTTATGTCTTCTCTTTGATGTACATTGTTGCATATAAATAGATAAAAAAGAAACTTAATGTAGACATATAAATTAGTAAGTATAAGGCCACATAGTTTGTCTTGGGTAACAAACAAAAAATGATGTAGAACATTTTTTTATTTTCTCTTATTTCATTACTAACAGTAAATTGGAGTGCTTGTTGCAAAGGATTCCATAGGTGACCTTCTACCCATCATATTCCATGAAGGTTGCACTCTTGCATGATGACCAACAAGTGAAAAAATATATGGAAAACCAAAAATTTTTGTGGGTAGTAGAAATAAATTTGAAGTGTTTAATTTTGTTCAATATTTAAATGTATTTAGACAATTACCTAGACAAGTAAATAATAATTTGTATTATAATGGTATTAGATGGGTGTATATAAGAATTGAAGAGGTGTATCATTGGATATAACATATTCCCAACCAATAGACAATCTAGACACATTTCTAAGAATGAACATATATATAAAAATATCTTGGTGAGAGCATGAGAGGCATTTGAATAACATTCTATAGTGATCAAATCTTAGAAATTGAATTGTATGGATTAAAAATATACTTTTTTATTTACCTTCGTATAAAATTTCATCATCATAGGACTTTTATTGCATGCACAACAAGAAAATACTTTTCAATTCTCAATATTGAGTTTCAATTCGACCATTGGATGTAAAATATGTATATTGTACATATGGACATGTAAAATATGTATATTGTACATCTAGACTCTGCCCTTGAGTTGTACACCACGTCGACGGGGCAAGTTATCAACAATCACAAGTCTTCTTTCCTAATCGGCAAAACTTCACAGAACATGATTCAGTCGATTTCTAACCTTCTGAACATCTCCCCAGTTGAACACGCCATCTCATACTTGGGTGTTCCTCTCACTGCTGGGCTGCACAGACTTGCTGATTACAAGTACCTCCTTGAGAAATTCATGAAGAAAATGGCGTCGTGGAAAGCAAAACTCTTATCCTTTGCAGGTAGAAAGCTTCTCATCAGCCATGCTTTGACATCAACGGCCATTTACACTGCCGCCTCGATAGGCATTCCTGCTGGCGTCACCAACAGAATCGAGGCGATGTGCTCTAGGTTTCTTTGGGCAAACAAGAGCAATGAAAAACGCAGAGCGTGGGTTGCTTGGGACCATCTAGCTCAGTCAACTCAGCAAGGTGGCCTGGGTTTCACCTCTATCAAGCATATTGAGGAAGCTTACATCATCAAGGATTGTTGGGAAATTACAAACGGTGCCTCCTTATGGACTTCCTTCAGCCGAAACAAATACTCCTTGCCATACAGACACCTTCAGGGCTGTTATCCGCCATACCTCAAGCTGGGCGCTAATCCGTCCCCAAGATGGAAGAATATATGGAGTCTTTTTCCCAAGGTTCTCCCACTTACTAGATGGCTTTTGGTCGTGGAGACATCTCTTTCTGGGACAGTCGGTGGTGCGATCGACCTCTCAATCTTTATGCCATTCATCGAGGAGACATTGATAGATATTTTATCATCAAAGACTTCTGGACCACCAACAGCGGCTGGGATTGGACTTCATTGGAACAAATCGTTGATAATGAGGGATGCCAACTCATCCGAAGTTCACACTTGATCATCAACCAACAACCAGATAAGTTGGTTTGGACGCCTAATCCATATGGCCGCTTCAGTCTTAAATCTGCAAAAATGTTGTCAACCCTTAATCATCTTCCCAACGACAACAACAACTGGAATTGGATTTGGGGTGCTACTAATCCAAGGGCCAGTGCGACGACATGGAAGCTTGGTAGAAGAATTTTACCTACTGATGACCATATTAGACAATGTCATATTCCCTTGGCTTCTCGATGTGTCTGCTGCGTTAACCATTCCTGCGAGGATGACGAACACTTATTCATCCATAGCGACTTGGCTACAGAGCTCTAGACCAAAGCTGCTAACCTTTTGATCGACGATCATTTCCCGCCCGCCTCCATTGCTGACCTCCTCCGCATGGGCGGCGATCAGCAGAGACGTTCCTTGCGTGGATGGTTAACCATCGAGTTGATTACCTTGATTTGCTAGTCTATCTGGAAAGCCAGATGTTCTGCAAGATATGACAACAAAGTGCACAATTCCGAGAAAACTTGGACTGACATTCTAAACATCATCAAGTTCAACAGTCGTCGTCACTTCTTTAAATGCACTGAAGACATCAACCTCTTTACTAGACTAAACGATGCTCACATCATTCAACCAGTTTTGAAAATGAGAAAAATCCACTGTGCTACATGGAACCTGCCCGACATCAACAATCTAAAGATGAATCTAACCACCAGCAAGCACACCACCGAAGACAATAGAACTAGAAGATGGATTGCATGTGTTATTAGAGATAGACATTGTAACATTCTTCTCGCGTTCAGAACCTGGCTGAATGTTAATGATTATATCTCAGCTTACATCTATGGAATCATGGTTGCTCTCAAGATAGCTGATGATAAGAACTTGACGATTTATGCTATTGAAATTGATGACCCCCACGTGATGAAGATCCTTTGGCACGATGACCATGGTCCATGGCACATTACCCATATCATCAGAGAGATACGCGAGTTACTTAACTCTGAAGCCATTTCTGGTTCCTTGGTCCCGAAGATCATAAATTCTATTCCTCGGGAGCTTGGACTCTGGGGAGCTAATTTCGAGCATACCTACATCAACACTGATCACTCATCTCTTCCTATGCGTATCAGAGGGATGAACATCTTAGAGAGAAACAACACACCTTACCTCTTCTTTAGATGGGAAAGTGTCTAGTCTTTGCTTGTCTCCTTGTTGGTGGCCCCTGTTTGGATGTTTTCTGCTTTTGGTCATTTTTCTTCTGCACGACCGTGGCGTGCAACCACGGGTGTCTTGACGTGGTCACGCCACGGTCGTGGCGGTTGACCACGGTCTGGTTTTTGTTTTTCTGCCACGGGCGTGGTGATGCCTTCTCACCACGGTCGTGGTGGGTGACCACGGTCTGTTTTCTTGAGTGATGTTTACCTGCTTAGTAAGCAGGAGTTGTACCCTTTTTTATTGTTTTTGCCCACAAAGAGAGGAGTGGGATGAATAGACGATCCTCTGGCTTAATTTAAATAAAAAAAAAGACATGTAAATAAGATCTGATCACAATGATTTTTTGTATGAAGGTAGATGAAATGATGTTATTTCCATCCATAAGGGTTGGATATTAAAAACAAGGTATAATTTTATAGTTATTCAAATGCCTCTCATGCTCTCATTGTAGCATGTTTCTCACTAGATCGCTACCCTATATATATATATATATATATATATATATGTATATATATATATGTATATATATATATATATATATATATAAACTCATGTGTTCAATCCATTTCAGAGTTTTGTAAGAGTATGTTAGTTTTTTTAATAAACATATGACTGACATATGTATATATGTCTCCCACGCTTTCCAATCGTAAAAAGGATTCTATCATTGTGTAAACACAATTGTATACCATTTTAAAGATGCATACTCTTCAAATAAATGCAATATTGACTAATTTTCTTTTTCAATTTCACAACGATCTTGTCTATAGTTAAAAGAAACATTTTATATTGATATTTTCCATGCTTGGATTCCCAATTGCATACATAACAAGAATTTTTGAAGGCATCATCAGCACATTGAAAAGAATCTTGAGAGTTACTCTCCATGAAAGTTCCATATATTCCAAAACAGTGAATTGGTATTGTATGATCTTTTTGCATATTGAGATTAGATATGCATTGGGATCCTATAGGATAAAGTTATAACTAAGAAGATAGTTGCAAGGACAAATCTAGGTGAAGAAATTGTTTGAGTTGTATGTGTTGTTATCGAAAATAGATTGACCAATGAAAACAACCATGAAGATGTGACTGAAGAAGATAGTAACTAAGAGCTTTGAAGGACTAAAGGTGAGACAAAATGTGGATGTTGACTTTGAATATGTTTTTGTAGTGAATAATTGTAATCAGTATAAGAGCGAGAGAATTAAGTTGAGATTCCATATCACATTACTAGAAAAGTTACATGCTATATTTTATATTTGTTACCATATAGAAAAAACATTCACCACCACCTATGTTGATTTGTGAAGTACATCAAAGGAGGTAAAATATATAAACCTAAAGATAGCAAAAAAATATTACCACAGAGGGGAACCCCTTAGACAACCCCCTAGAAAGAAACAAGATGAAACATAGAGGAAAGATGAATACGCAGTCAACATCATAGGTCTTTCCTTTGAACTATCTAGTAGGAACTCAAAAGGGTTCAAATAAGGGAGGATTAACATCTCCAATGTAGGGCCACAATATGAGGGATACCATGAAAGAATTTGGACTTCACCAGCATAAGTGACCATGCACCAGCACTTAGTCTCAAGTTCGTCTGCAAGAAATAGACCAAAGTGGGAAAATTTGAATAATAAAGGTAATAACTTGAGAGAATCAAGAATGATTATCACAATATAATCTTTTATCTATTTCCTTCTAAATGGACAAAAGGATAGACACTCCTAGAGAGTCTAGTTTGAAGTCATAAACATGACACATAGAAGATTCATTGTAGATATAGAAGTGGATCGTGTATCTATAGGAACCGAAAGTGACGATGAGCTGTTAAAGAAAAAATCCCAAACATATTGAGAAAAAACCTAGTCAAAAAAATGCTATTTATTGTCTCATATGAGTTGTGGTAAATAGACAAAACTAAGGCCCTAGAAGACCCCTATTGTTCCCTAGAGGATAAAAACAAACTTCTTATTGATAAGAAGCCAACGGAACAAGAAAACACATGTTAGAGTTTTGATCTTATAAATTCATGGAGTAATAGGATCAACCACACCAAATGGATCAGAAAATGGCGGGTGTCTTATAGAGAAGTCTGAGACCATTTACAAAATACTAAGGGGTGGGGTTGAGGAGGGAAATCTCTATATAGTCCTTGTTAGATGAGATATCATTGAAGTTAAGTCCAACATCATAGATAAGCCTTTTGATTTTATTAGATTGAGGGGACTAGAGTAAAAAATATTCTAGCACATTTGTGTACTTGAGCTCATGAGGAATAAAAAATTGGGCGAGCACAGTGAAAAGGAGGCCACTAGGGTGTCACTAGTCAGACATAAATTTGATGTTGGGGAATGTTATAGGAGTTCCAAATAGAATTGGTTATAATAAAATTGACATTTTGGAGATAATTCTAGAAAAGATAAAGGTAAGAACCTTTGGGATGATGCCAAGGTTTATGCTTGTTGTAGTATTTTTGGGTGACCAATAAGGTCCATGGAGTGATCCAATGTTCACATAGGGATGTTGTATCTCTACTAAAAATACAAAAGCAATAGAAATTGGCATTCTAGATGCCCCATTCTCCAAATTTCTGAGGGTAGAAAATAGTCCAAGATGGTTAAATGGATTTTCTGTTTAGAATGTGAAGGAACCCACAGAATATTGCATCTAAATGTATCAATTATGGAGATAATTTTCTTATCCATTGGAACATAGCTCGTGAAGTAAGAGGAATGCATAATAAGATATGCATTGAGGAGGATTAGTCTTCCAATTCTATTGAGGAAGTGATTATTCTATTGATTAAGAATTTTGTAGGTTTCCATGATGATAGGGTGCCAAGAATACAATGAAAGTCTTAGGAGGGAGATTGCAAGACCCATATATACGTGACAACAAAAGATTTAGACTTACATCCAAAAAGTGTGTTGGAATTTCCACATAGAGACATAATCTACTAGGTGCCAATGAGAGGAGAAATTGATCTTAAGACCAGAGAGGGGCAAGAAATCACATAGTACATGGATGAAATTAATAATGTTCCTATCACCATGTTTAAGGAAGATAATAGTTCCATCAGCAAACTGATTGATGTTGTTCTCCATAATGTTAGCATCAATGACTACATCAATGATATGATCCTATAAAGTCAATTTGATAATACATGATAATATGGAGGTGGATATAACAAACAGAGAAGGGGATATCATGTCCCTTTGTATGAAACCATTCGAGACAGAAATGTACCCAAAAGGAGGGCCATTAACCAGAGTAGAGAAATCAACTGACGGATATGCAACTAATTTAGCTATTCCATGCTCTGCAAAGCCATATTCAACAAGGGTTTGGATAATTGAATTCTAGTTCACATATTCAAAAGATTGCTCAAAATCGATCTTGATATTTAGAAAGGGATGTTGTTTCTTGTGGCAAGGTGACCAAATTCATTACAAAAATGAAGGAATATTGAATATCTCTACCTTTCACTAAAATAGATTTTTGAGACCTATAATGGAAGGGATAACCAAGTATAGTCTGTTGGTGACCACTACAGAAACATTCTTGTACGATCCATTAATCAAACTGGTTGATTTGAATTTTTTAATGTGTGTGTAATTCTCAAACATCTTGATTGGAGCAATAACACTATGTTTGAGAGTTGACATGTCTTCAAAGATATCCATGTGAGTGTGGATAGAGTTGAAGATGTCACAAAAAGAGTGTTTCATTAGATTCTAAGAGGATTTATAAAAGGTAACAATGATACCACGATCCAGGAAACTTATCCAGGTTCAAGGAGGAGATGGCTGAAAATATTTCTATTTATTTAATAGTTGAGGTGAGACTATAAGGGTTTGGAATTTTTTAAGGGCATAAGGAACCCAAGTTAAGGTGAAATAGGTTGAATGAGTGTCTATTATGATTGAAAATATTTTGCAACTGGTGAACAATATGACTCAATATTAAGTGGTTGTTGGAATAGATATGTCATCAATGTTTAAGAGTGAAAATGAGAGACTTCATTCTCCTATTGCTATAAATATGATGAATGCATTTAGTGTTACAGTCCACTTCCTCGATCCAAAATAGTTTCAAGCATTTTTTTCACAAAGTCTCATGGTGGGAAAGAACTTTTGTAATTCTAATTTTATAGATTCCACGTGGGCTGGATATAAGTGGGGGTTGGAGTCTTGGAATAAGAGTTTAGACTCAAGAAGCTCAATTTTATGTTTAATGTTGTCAAAGGTTTCTTTGTTAAAAACTTTGAGTATTCTTGTAAGGTTTTTAATATTACCTTAAAGAACAAAAATGGGGGTTATAATAATTGTTTACCTAGCATTTAGAGATGATGGAAGAAAAAGAAGGATGGTTAGTTCAAACATATTCAAATATAAAAAAAATGCGACCCCATATTTGTTGTTTGGTATCTAGAATAATCAAGAAATGGTTGTATTTAATGCAAAACATAGTCATGGTGTAGGAAAGAGGATAGAGAGAGTCCTAGGATGAAGATGCTAAAAAACTATATAGCCTAGAACAAGAGTCTTCTATGTTCATGGTGAAGTTGGAATTCAAGGGTGAGAGATAAACAAGCTTATTAGAGAATAAAGTTGTTCAAGAGGTCATTATTAGCACAAAAGGAGTATAGGGCGGAGGATTTGAAGTTCCTCTTAAATTTCAAGTGGGTGAGAATGAAGTCTCCACCAACAAGTTACACATGGTTGTTAAAAAGACTAGAGAGGTTGGATAATTCTTGAATGGAGGGTAGATTATTAGAGGAGGGTTCATCATAATTTACAAAAAAAGAAGACATTTGTAAGTTATCTATGATCAAGCATAGATGAAAAGTAACGGTGTTAGAACCCTATTCGGTGGCAGATGAGTATACATAGAGGGATTCTAGTCAATAACAAAAAATCTAGTCAGACATGTAATGGGTGTTTTGATCTAGTTTGGAATGAGTCTACCACCAATGGAATGGAGAAAGAAATATGATAGGTTACCCTTTTCTTGGATAGCAATGATATCAAAAATATGAGATCTACTTAACTATCTAATGATTTGATGACATTTGTAGGAAATTGCACCACACACATTATAGGAAACCATAATCATGATCTAGAGGATGGTGAAACACATGAAGGAGATAGAAGATTATTTCTTTAACTCAAGAAAATCCTCATAATTCAAAAAAGAATGTATCATATTATGCTAGACCATATATGTTTCTATTATAGAAAGGGTAATATGATAATCTAGACAGGAGTCAAAGTTACTTTTGGTGGTGATCACATCCTAGGTAGGAAAGAGGATTGTCTGGAGGACCACAATTTAAAGAAAAATCAATAGTAGAGTTATAGTATTTACCAACATCCATAGAAAGACATATATAATAAGTCTCCCTCTTAGGATAGTTATGTGATCCAACAACTCTAAGAATAGAAGAAACACTAAGAGTACAAGTTGTTTTGGAGGCCCCCTGGAGACTAGCAGGGTTGGACATTCTGATAAGAACTCCATTTGTGATATGATTAATCATCATATTCACCATAACATCATGCATATCTTTATTATCATTCATGGAGTGTCCATTGCAAGAGTGAAGATTGTTGTTCTGATTGAAGTCCATTTTCTATTGTTGTTGAAGAGTCTAATGCTTAATTGATGGATTGGAGGTTCAGAATAATTGGGTGTTTTAGAAATGACATCCCCCATGTCATCAAAAGATGAAATTGTAGTAAGTTTTTTTGGATATTTCTGTTATTAGGCTAGGAGAAGGGAGGTCAATTATTGTCCTTGGTTGTGGTATAAGGTTGCTTGTCAAACCTCTCCCAGAAATCCCCTTTTTTAGTCTTGAAGGTGTCGTCTTACTAAGGGATAGACTCCTTAGAAGCTTCAACATGTATGGGTTGGGGGAAGACCATGTGAAAGGGTGATCAATAAGTTTACCAAAGAAAGAAGGACAATAATGGGGTCTTTTGCTTCTAATCTAAGAGAGTATACATTAAGACCCAATGGGATTTCCATTCTAGGATAAATATAAGTTCCAGTCAAAGTAGCTATAATATAGAATGATTTGGTATAATTGAGAGGGATGAGAGTGTCTTGGTGAATATACTAAAGTCTAGGATCCCAAGCAACAAAAACAATTTTGAAAGTATCTGCATCCTAAAGATAAGGAGGGAGACTTGAGATCAAAAGCCATCCTAAGGCCATGTTATGTTCTTCAAAATCCCCTTGGTTCTGTTGAACATCTATTGGTAGTATCCCATACAAAACCACCAACTCCATTAGGAATTGTAAGTTGTAAACCTTGTAGATGTTCCAAGTTCAGGCTTTTTGGTAGAGTGTACATTAATAGTTTCTGTGAGAAGATTCTACAATGAGGAATGAAACAACCATGGAGTAGAAGGACTAATTCTCCAGTGACATCTATACATTAATATTATTTCCCTAGTTGTTGAGATGAATGGTGATGAGAACACTTCTATTACCCATCATTTCCCCAATTCTCAAATTATTGATGGAGAGATTGAGAACCACCGGTTCAAAACAATTGGAAGTAATGGGATCCATCCAAGAAGAATGGAGGATAGATGAAAGGTGGAAATGTGATAGGTTTAACAACATACAAGTATGAATTCACAACTTTAAAGTATTTAAGGGTTGGGAGAAAACTCGATGGGAGGAGGAAGGGAATGGACTAGGTGATTTCAACTGTTTATCTAATTGGTATCCCAAGTATTCTTGTTATAAAGGCAAGTATCTATTTGAAGTATTAATAAAATCATGACCGTGAGAATGGGGAATAAGAAAAGTGAAGTATCATGTGATCTACAACCACCCGTGAAGCTTGTTCTCAAAAGCTGGTCTTGGTTATTGTCTCAAAGGGTGGTTTTTTTAATAAACCAGTTTACTAGAGAATATTTACTACTAAAATCATATCTGAGATCTTTAATCACAAAATCCAAATCAAGTTGGAGGGGTAAAAGATTGTTATTATTAGGATTGCAAAAATAACCAACATTGAAAGACTAAGGTAAAGTTGAATGCTCATCGATTTTTGTTCTGACTACTTGGAGGATGAAAACAAGGTCAATGCATGCATGCTCTTCTAATGAGTCAAAATTAGAGGGGAAATCCTCAAAGGGGGTGGTTGGAGGAGCTTCACATCGAGAGACCAGAAAGAGGTCAGATTTTCACTATGCAAATATGGTCTTTAACTACCAAAAAAATTGTAGCGAAAACCCCAAAATTTGTAGCTAAAAGCTTTGGCTACATTTATCCTTACATTTATAATATATAGCTAATACATGTGTAGCTAATTGTTTAGGCTACATTTTTTAAAGTTGTAGTTAGTTATTCCTCTGGCTACAAATTCATATGTAACCCTAATTGTAGGTAAAAAAATGTACTTACACATAAACATGTAGTTTCCATTGTAGCTAAATGTATGACAACAATTCAATTTGTACATATAATATGTAGGGAGAGATGACATTGGTTACAATTTGTATTTGTAGTTCGTGTATAGCAAAAATTAGCACTTGCTACACATGTAATTATAGCTAGTGTGTAGTGAAAGACACCATGTACTACACATACATATGTAGTGAAAGACATTATGTATCATGTCAGTCGCTTGTCAATATAGAGGAGTTTTCAATAAGAAAATAGATGAATGTTAATCAAGATCGAGTTGTGCTTACAATGTCAGCAATGATACTTTTATTTATATTTGAACAATGAGTACACATGGGGAGGACATTAACCTGGCCCATGTTTTACAATATGCATGGAAGAAAGACATATGTATACAATATCTTCTTCTGTCTACATCTATCCACTACAGACTCTATATGCCACATGATCATGCACATTTTCTTGTATCTTGGATTTTCTTTTGTATCTATTCCACCACTTGTATTATCATTTTCTGACCGCCTCCCTTTGTTGTAGAAGTTGTATTATAACCACCTTCTCTAGAGATGTGTAGTGCCCTCTAATATGGAGTAGAGCTGCTACAATGTTCTCCTTCGTCCCAAGGTGCAAGGATGATTTTCATCTCCTAAAAAACAAGAATGAAGGTCTACTAGCTACCCTCATTCTTTATCATATATGGATTCACAGAAATCGAGCCATTTTTTTGGGAACTAGTGTAAAGCCACAAAGTAACAATAGACACATTCATTTAAAATAACAACGGACGCATTCATGGCTGTGGAGTGAACCATGCAATTATGTGTTTTTTCTCTGCTTAATCAAACTAACCACAGACTCATTCATCTAAAATTATCCAGTGAGTGATCATAACAAGTAAGAAACCAACCTCTCCTTTGTTGTTGGTATGGAAAAAGAAAACAAACTGCAAGATTGATTGACAGGGTTCCCGTTCTAGAGGCAGCTTTAGTTGGAGTTGTCCTCAAATCCCTTCTTGATTCCTACACAGAACAGAGGCGTTCAAGCCATGCTCAAATCATTTTTCCCAGAGGCTTCATCTTGTGACTAGCTTCATCAATATCATTACCTTCTTACTCAAAGTGGCTCTCAACACACTTAGCAGATTGCCCTACTTAAAAAAGGCACGCAGTAGCAGAATCATCCTATTGGTGTATAGGATGGCCAACATGTAAATAGTAAGCAATCTCTTGAAAATGCAGAACACCACCTGATAAACTAGAATACAACGGTGTTAGTAATAAGAATTACAAACAAATACAACTGCACACCCATGTTTGACAGCTATAAAGTATCATTTAACAAATATTCAGCTAAAGGGATTAATAATTCAGAACACGGGAAAGAAATTTATACAACAATAGTGAACTCAACCAGAAATAATAGAGTTACATGAACAACACATGTTCAATATAATGCTACCAAATCTTCATAAGAAAGTTTAAGAACAATAACAAATTAATAGATTTGATATTTGAACCAACAACAAACTCTACAAATCACATCAGTAGAGCCAAAAATTCAATGTTAAACAATATTTCATCAAACGAAAATGCCCACTCATGAAACATAATAATAAACACTCCGAGAGGTTATTAAACCTATAGTATTTGCATCAAGGGCTAAGAAGCTATTACCTTATATGTATACAACCCTGCTTTCTAGACATAAGCGCGTTGGAAGATGACATAACCTACAGATGCAAAAACCCAAATAAAACTTGTACTTTTTTTATAAAAATGGGGACTCAAACTTTACTTGTCTTTGTATAGCAAAAATGTCTACTTCAGCTTTCTTTACAGAGTACTTGGAGTCCTTAACAAGACAGGAAATTATGTAATAGGTCACTGCTTGAGTTATATTATCTACAATTTTCAAGCTTAAATCAAGGTTTAGATAGACATGAAGTTTGTTTACCTTAATCCATATCAGAACTAAGCAACTTGTCCAATTGACCACTTGTGTAAGATGGCTTGCTTTTAACATATCAAGTTCTGTGACTACCTCTGTAAGATGGCTTGCTTTTAACATATCAATACCTAGTCTCTAAAACATAGTTCAGATCATCTTTCAAAGAGAACTTTTTTGGAAGGAAGCAATAGTAGCTAGTGCACATCCAACCTTCAAAAATATTCCTTGCAAGTGACCAATCATGTATGATCCGAAAATCCAAGAAATGGAGGAGATGATTTAAAAAATCTAAAGAAAAACCAGAGCATTGATGTGTAAAGTAGATTGGACACTTGCTTAAAAAAAGAAAATCTAGGAAACTAGATATATGATTCTAGTTCCATAATAGATTCTTACTGTAGCAGCAACAGATTCCCCTTTATCACCTCGATGATAATCTACACACCTCAATTCATCATGAAATTCTCTATGGATGAGATATCCTAACAATTTTACTACAAATTACTAAAACAATGCAGCTGGCCCAACCAATAGACCCAAATGGTCAATCACATTGAGGTAGTTTTCATGCTTTTGAAGGATGTGCATGTGGAAGTATAAACAATGTAGGGAAATGGGAAAGTAAACTTCTCAAAGAATGATTTATTGAACGAACTGAATATTTTCGCATGTGTGTTTCTTTGGTTCAGCTAGATATGATTTTGGACACAAAATCTTACCATAAATGGTGTGTTAGCTGCTGCATAATCATATGAAAATCTGATTAAAGAGAATTAATAACAACACAAAGGCAATAGTGTAAGGCAGTGATGGAAAGTCACTAAATATAATGCTTTTACACTCAATGTCATGTGCATATAAATGAGTCTACATACCATGGGATTGCACATATGTGAAGATTTTTGGACAGACAGTACTTCTTGACCTGGCATATGTTTCTTCTTATGAAGTCTGTAGAAGGTTGAATATCTGATAATATAAAGCTAAAGAAGACCACATAACAATGTTTCACCTATTATAATAGCAGTAGCTTAGTTGCATAAATTTAGTATTGCCTTGTAAGATAAGGTGTAATGGTGACCCTTAGTTAAACTCTAAGTTTCTTTATGAAATAGTTTAGTCACATAAATGCAGAAAAAGATGATGATAGGATTCAACACTGATGGACATACTGGTGGCGTGTGTTGTTATAACTTTAGGAATGAGAATCACATCATTTCTCCCTCGGTCCTCTGAGTTTCTTTGATTCTCAAAGCAATCGTTTCCTACAAGCAACAAAGGCTTCATGCACACCATTTAAAAGCCTCATCAACATTAAAGTAAACGTGTATAAATCCACCTGTTTTAGTACGACATAAAAAGAATAGTTTTTTAAGATAATAACACTACATGTAATAACCACTTCATTAAGAAGTAATATATGACAGTAATACTGGCAAAAATACTGATCATGTTTTGTAACTAGATCATGCACATCCTTTACATCTGCAGATACCTTGTGACAGTTATAAAATTAGAAGTGAGGTCATCACTATAATCTGTGTCACAAGATTAATTATTTAAATGATCTTGGCATGCAACTGAACGTTGTAAAGTTAGTTTTAGGATCATTAAAATAAAAACCACCACAATTCAGTAATCTAGGTAAAAGCCTGGTCTAATCTCCATTTTCAAGCTTGCACGTGAAGTGTAAGAACATACATTATTATTTTAGTATTAATTAAGATCTTTCACATCATTATTGAAGGTTAGTTTATTTAGTTGAACATATCAAATCCGCTCACTTAACTTTGATCGGAAGAATGTCAATGCCACCTATTCAATTGGCTAGTCTTATCAAGAACAGTTCTAGGACATATTGTTGTGTCCTTCCCGAACTACAGGGCACCTTAAGAAGAAAATGTGGCCTTAATAGCTCCATTCACCCTTGGCTCATACTGTTGTGTCCTTCTCGAACTTCTTGCATACTAGAGAAATAATTTACATTACTATAGGGATTGCAATTTGGTAAGAGGATGTAGTGGGTTGGCCTAGTTCTACAGTCATGTAATAATATTACAAAGAAGAATCAATATGTGCTTCTAATTAGTATAGAAGAAATGGTTGTCCCGTGCTTATTAACTATAACACAAGAAACTACATGGATTACTACAAATATCAAACCATATATCACAAGAAAATTGTAAGAAATTCACTACGAGTTGTATATATTAAATGTTGACATGTCCATATGATCTATATAACATTTCTTTAGCTCCATTATTAAATCATCTTACTAATATCAGATCATATCTTATGGTTCGACTATAAGAAACATTCACCTTGTATTTCACTAGATCTTTTATTGACCATCATATGGATGGAGTTTCTAAGGCCAGACCAACATAAACTGTATAATTTACATACAATTGTGTATCCTATATAGAGTTTACCTTGCTGTAAAATATTTAGCATTCGTCCTTCATCTATAAATCATTGACAAGTATAGTCTTCCAGCATGAAGCTTTGCCAACAACTGATGATAAAACATTGAGTCTAGTATGATAAATAAAACTAGAATGTCAATGTGTTTCCATAATGAAGGATACAAATGATAATATGGTAAGGTCTCACTTCAATAATAATCATGCAAATGCAACCTGTACATTCTCTAATAATAAAATTGTAACATTCCTGACATGGGTTATGTTTTAACCCTAGGTGTTTTGGCTTAATAAAGTTTATTATATGCTTGCTCTTATCTTTTGAAAAGTAATTAAGGCTCTTGAGGAACTTATATTTCTTTTTCAGTCCTTTTTGAATAATGTTGAAACATTGTTTTGTTAATTTTGGACTAAAGTGCAAATTACCCAAGTTGAGGGGTTAACTTGTAAATTGCACATGATAAAATTTTCCTCTTATGTTGAGACATCATAAGAATTAATATGATGTAGTGGTATGGTTTCCACAAGCTTGGGCATCAAGATAAAGCTTGTAGAGAAATCCTTGTGCATTAAAACCTAGTTTTGGTGTAATGTGCAAATTACCCAAAACCTAGGGTTCAACATGAAAAATACCACCTCTAGAGGGTCTCTCATGTTTCTTGGAATCAAGTAGAGCAAATAAAATGAGAGGGGCGCCTCATTTGAATTATCATGGAGGAGAGAGAATCTTGACATTAAAATAATCAAGATTTAAGCATAAATGGAACTTTAATTTAATTTAATGCAAAAAGAAATAAATTAATTAAGAAGCCATTCAACCAAAAGTTGAAGGATGTGTTTGCAATAGTGTTGGACGAGCTTGTGCCTTTCTATGGAACAAAAAGATCTTGGTTGAGTGGAAGCCACTCACATTAATATAATAAAAAGTAATATCCACTAAAAGGTTGGATATTAATATAAAATTCATTAAGGTGCTTAATTCCTTTTCCATTAATTCTTGGATAATGGAGAGGTTTTGCAAGATAACGAAGGTGGCTTCATGGCCAAGAAATGGAGGGGAATTTGGTGGAAATAATTTCGGAATTTAAGGAAAATAATTCATTTTTCTCTTTCCTTGAAAATCCTTATACATATCCTTTTTCCAATACACTTAAGGATCTTTTCCTTGGTTTTTCTTTTCTCACTTTGCTTTGGCTGACCAAGGAAGAGCTCAGGAGAAAGTGAAGGATGACCATAACCTGTTGGTAAGTTTTGATCATCTTCTACCTCGGATTCATGGTGAAAACCCTAAATCAATGCTTGATTATTGGTTTTCTTCACTCGATTTCCAATCCTAGCCAACTTGTTCATCCAAAAGCTCAAGAACGGACCTTGGGCAGTTGCTGGAACTCCATCCACCATTAGAGCCGTGGAGCTCGGAGCTTGGAATCAGATTTTTATGCGGGTTTTATAACTCAAACCCTTAAACATTAGATTGCATTCCATTCTTCAATAATCGTTGGTTATTTTCTTCTGTTTGGTATTCTTTTCGTTCATTGCTGAAGTTTCCATGAAAAACGGCAGCAGTGCTTGGTTGAACGGAGGAAAATTATGATGACATCATCATAGATACTTATCCAAAGAAAATTCTAGGTCAAACGGTTTCCATGGTTTCTCATACGGTTTCCCAAACCGTTTGGGAGCAAACGGTTTCAAACCATTTGTGGGGAAACGGTTTCACCAAACCGCATGAGGGCAAATGGTTTCAGACCGTTTGGAGGTGTTGACTAGGGTTGACCATTTGGAAATTTGTTTCTAATAATGTTGGTTAATGATCCACTAATTATAATTGATTAGTTTCAATTGGTTCATGAGTTGAAGGTCAATCAATCACCAAACCCTAATTGGGTTAAGTGTTGATTTCTAATTTGATTGAGTTAGAAACTTGGGTTGATTGACCCTAATGGTTTCAAAACCGTTTGGGGATCACCCAAACGGTCTCAAGACCGTTTGGGGGTCACCCAAGACCGTTTGGAGGTCTAGGATTGAGAATGGTTAGGTGTTTGAAGATTCAAAGATACCAAGTTGATTTGCAATCAAATGTTGATTTGGTGATCAATCCAATGATCCAAACCCTAATTGGATGACATGGATTTGGGTGATGAGATGGGAAAACGATCTCAAGACTGTTTGGATGTCATCCAAACGACCTCAAGACCATTTGGAGGTCATCCAAACTACCTCAAGGCCGTTTGGGGTCAGGTCATGTACATTTTGGATGGTGGTCCCATAGTTTCAAAGTAATTAGTTTCACAATGATCAACATTGATGGATCATCGATTCTAAACCCTAATTCAATTGAATCAAACCCTAATTAATGATCAATTGAGGGTCAAATCAGTTGAAGGATGACCTATTTAACTCAATGGAAGTATAATGTTAGGACCAATTGATGAGTGATAACATGATTTTAATTAATGATGGAATCAATCTTGGAAACCCTAATTCAATTTGAGTGGTGGAGACCATATTTGGTACATGCAGTTTTGAGGAGGTTTGGACCAAATGGTCTCAAGACCATTTGAGTCCAAATAGTTTCAAGACCGTTTGGGACCAAACAGTCTCAAGACCGTTTGGGACCAAACGATCCCAAATCGGTTGAGTTCATACGGTTTCAAAATTGTACTTTAGCAAACGGTTTCAAAGACCACCTTTAGCAAACGGTTTCAAGGGTTACCTTTAGCAAACAGTTTCAAGTGTGCACCTTTAGCAAACGATCTCAAGGGTTTACTTTGGCAAACGGTTTCAACCTCAACTTTACTAAATGGTTTTGAGTATTCAACCAAGACCATTTGAGGTCTGATTGGTCAAGACCGTTTGAGGTCTCAGTGATCAAGATCATTTGGAAGGTAATTAATCAAACTGTATGAACACTGAAAGTGTTTGAAGGTTAATTTTTTAAGTGAACAATTACATGATGTAAACCAAGGGTGATTATAATAATGGTACCCTTAATGAGATAGGGTGATTAGTAGCCTTTAAATAATTAAGCTTTAATGATCATGGTGATAATGACATAACTCATGGTGTCAATTCTTCTTCAAGTTGAGTTGACTTAGCTTAATCAAGGCTGAAGTAAACATCATCCTATCGAGGATGAGAGAGAAAAGATTTCCTACATGATTGATAACCATGTTAATGGCCAAGTCTTAAGACTTTCATTATGGATGGATGTCTAATTAGGATATGATCCTTAAATAGTGAGATCATGAAACCCCAATTATGAAGTTCAATGAATCATAACCCTAATTGAGGGCATTGATAGGGAAATCCTAATACATGATGAAGGTATGATCTTAATTCATGGTAATCATATGAGAAACCCTAATTCAGGGTATTTTGATGATTAACCCTACTTGAGGTGAATAGTAAACCCTAATTGTGGGTTAATGATTATAAACCCTAATCTAGGGTGATGTGATGTGAATAGTAAACCCTAATTTGGGGTGATGTAATGTGAATAATAAACCCTAATTCCAAATAATGTGAGGGTATATGTGAAACCCTAAGTCTGGGTTATCCTTATAGTATGAAGCTCTAAGGTTGGATAATGAAATGATGAGTCATTAATCCTAATTGAGCTAAGGGGATGATTAACTCTAGTTGAAATAAAAAGGGAAACACTAACCCTAGCAAGGGCATAGTGGTGTAACCCTTGAATGTTATGCTATAATTGTTTTGCATTGTACTGATATGAAATTGATATATTTGTTTTCATCTGCACTAATCATGCAGGTTTTATGAGATATTGAACATAGCTAGGTATATATGATCTATGATGCTTGGTTTATTGAAAGTAGTTTATGAGATTTGTAAGGAATGATATGCTATGTTTCCTAGTGAAAGGTAACAAAAGAGATTATTAGGTTGTAAGAGCAATGTGAAATACCTGCATTGCAATTATCATGTTTACAATGACAGATGACTTGATGGCATTAAGTTACCTATTAAAGTGGTAACAAGTATCTTGATGATCTAAGGATTTGAACACCCATATTCTTGAATCATTATGATGAGATGATGAGGGATTGAGATCCCAATGTTAATAAAGTTGTGAAATGAACTTGATAAAAATAGTACTCTTTCTTTATAGCATTGTATTAATGGTTTATGTTTGAAAACATGCCTGATGCTAAAAGAATGATGTAATGTACTTAAATAATCAAGTGAAATGATATCATGTACAGCCCTAACCATAGATCCATCATCGTTAGTATTTTGGTGATGGTGAAACAGGTTTTCATAAGGGAACTCCTGGAGAGCATACTTTTCAGTATGTGGGGGTTATGGGCGCGAATATCCTTACGCCCTAATGGAGGAATTGATGTGAGATAAACATTAAATCTTTCAATCCTTCATTATATGTATATGTCAGGATGATGTATCACTAATATCCCGATGATGATGTTAATACCGAATCGATGTGAGATAAACATGAAATCTCTCGATTGCAAAGAGAGTACAACATGCCAATGTAACTCTAATAGCAAAGTTGCCAGTTTACCCTGGAAAGCTATTTTTAGCAGAGACATGAGATGTCCTGCAAGTGTTCCTCACCCTAACTGAGGAGGATGAGGTCATAGAAATTCGTCTCTTCTATTGACCTATGTATGGTACCGATTTCGATTTCATAATGGTCGGTTGGAGTATGAGCAGTATACCTCATCTCCTCAGGGCATAAGTATGATTGTCAACTGTAATCAGTCATGTAGGATATTTTCTTAGGGTTGAATTATGAGAATCAATGATTGATGATATATTGTCTATTATGTCCTAGTTGGATAAATGATATACATGTTCTTCACATTCCTTATTGAATAAATGACTTGCTGCTTTATCAAGTTATAATTGAAATGAACTATATAGAGAATACTTCTCTACTTAGTTATTCAATGAATTACCTGCTATTGAATATTTATAATTCTACTGCTCAGTGTTATTCTATTATCTACAATAATAATGTTTTTGGCGGAGAGTTATATCTCTTGCTGGGACAATTTTTCAATTGTCTCACCCTCATGGGATTCAACTTTTTAGGTAGACGTCGAGGAAGAAGAAAGACTTCAGTGGGTGAGCAGCAACAGCAGCCACAACAGCAGCAGTAGCAACAACAAGGACAACAGTGATCTTCAGGTGGAGACAATGTCTGTCAAGTCCTATATATAGAGAGTCCTATGTGTCGTCTCTGTACTCTCAGGTCCTAGGAGTCATTAGATGGTTTGATATAGATCTGATATTTTTGGCTTGATGCCTCGAGATTTTTGTATGTTGCTTATGTACAGTTTAACAGGGCAGTCAATGTTGTAACTCTCGAGATGAGATGATACAGATATGTACTGATGAATCAAAATGTAAATAACTTACTTTGGCTTTGTATGAAAGAGTTTTATAGTTTGTGGATCTCATTGCAAAAAGTTTTAATTTTTAGTGAATTTCAGTAATTCCGCTGCTAATAATTCACTTCCTCTTTAGTTAATCTTGTTTTTGTGAGTCGTACGTCACAATTTAGTGGTATTAGAGCTCTAGGTTTGCTGAGTCTACAGAGACATAGGACTAGGGTCGTTGAGTTTGTTCTAGTGTCTTCCAGTATATCTAATAGTGTCTTCTGCTCATATAGGAGGAGAAAAAAAACTAAACATGTATGGATCGCATGATGAACATGTTGTTGAAAGTAGTGTTGCTGCACCCGGAGGAGGTGTAAGAGACCATAGAAGGGAGGATCATGTGCCTGAACCACCCCAGCTCAATCAAGCTAACATGGGGAACCCAGCCTTCCAAGCTATGTTTGGGCAGTTTATAACTGCCATGACACATATGACTGATAGAATGCCCATACCTGTACCTAGTGCACCTGCCCATGATGAAAGACAGGGATTCAGAAAGACGTTTGAACGACTTTGCCGGGTTTGAGCCACAGAATATGCTGGGATAGTTGACCCAGCAGATGCTGACATGTGGCTAACTGAGTTAGAGAAGGCCTTTAGAATCCTGAACATCCCAGAAGTTGAGAAGGTTAGACACGCAGTGTACCTTCTTAAGGGGAGTGTTGGTCATTGTGGACCATAGAGGAGGGGAAAAGGCCTGGTGTGGAGATCGAATGGGAAGTATTTTGATGAGAATTCGTCAACATATACTTTCCTAAGACGTTCCTAGATGAGAAAATCTCTCAGTTTGAGAGGTTAAGACAAGGAGCAATGAACATTAGCGAGTATGAGGTTAATTTCATGGAGCTCTTGCGGTTTTGTCTGCACATGGCAACTACAGATGAAGAAAGGATTCAACATTTTGAGAAGGGATTAAACGCTGAGTTGACCACCCTTGTGTCTGCCCTGGAGAACAGAAAAAGATTTGCTACTTTTATGGAGTCTGTTAGAAGGATAGAGAGGTTTGTGACTGAGAAGTGACAGACCAAGAACAAGAAGGTGTACCCCCAGTTCCAAGGATCCTCATCCAAAAGTTTCAATAAATTGAGGTTTTTTGCATCAATGGCACCACCTAGATTCAATACCCAGACGCAGTGGATGTCAAATAGGGGTAGAGGATGAAGTTTACCACCAGAAGGAGCCCACAGCTCAGCATCAGTGTCGGTTACAGGACCATCCAGACGACATCCAGGGATCAGGAGTTGTTTCATACTTGGAAAGATGGGGCATCTGATGAAGGATTATAGATCCAGAGAGGCAAGTGTGTTTCAACCTCAAAGACAGAGTCAATAAGGTTCTCAATGGAGACAGTTTCCAGGTGGTGTTAGAGGACGTGGACAAGCGTCCCAAGCTGGATCATCGGCACCCAGTAATCAAGCACCGAATCAACCACAGGCGATGACGAGATTCTATGCGATGAATCCACCTGATGCAATGACCAACCCTCAGGTTGTGACAGGTCAGATGAAACTATTTTATTCTGATATGTCTACATCCTACGGCGTATCTATTTTAATTGATCTGGGTTCTACACATTCCTTTATCATGTGAAGAGTGATTCTTGACTGCAACATGACTACAACTCACGTTAGAAACTCCTTTGATGGGATCTGCTGTGTTGCGGGATGTGTGTTCTCCCTGCATTCTTTCCTTTTTAGAGCATCACATTCAAGTGGATCTTATACCACTTGATATGCATGAGTTTGATATAATCCTTGGGATGGATACCTTAGAAAGGTATAAGTTTGTCTTGGATTGTGAGTCCAAGCAAGTTGTGTTCACTAATGAAAGTGACACATGGATCTTTCAAGGGGATAGAAAGATTCTTCCAACCTATCTTGTGTCAGCTATGGTAGCTGAGAAGCTATTGAGGCAAGGATGTTATGCATTCTTGGCTCATGTGGTAGATACCACCATGGAGAGTTCTAATCCTGCTGAAGTTCTGATAGTCAGGGAATTTGAAGATGTATTTCCTGAAGAACTTCTAGGTGTACCTCCGCCCCGAGAGATTGATTTTGAAATTAATCTAATCCCGGGCACGCAGCCAATAACACAAATTCCGTATAGGATGGCGCCTGCTGAGATGGCAGAACTCAAGAAACAACTTCAAGAGTTGCTTGAGAAGGGTTTCATCCGACTGAGCACTTCACCATAGGGTGCTCCGGTCCTCTTTGTTAAGAAAAAGGATGGGTCTATGTGATTATGCATTGACTATAGACAATTAAATAAAGTAACAATAAAGAATAAATATCCTTTGCCAAGGATTGACGATCTATTTGACCAGTTGCGTGGTGCAACTATTTTCTTAAAGATGGATCTGAGGTCGGGATATCATCAGTTGCATATTAAGGAGTGTGGCATACCTAAGTCTGCTTTTAGGATAAGGTATGGTCACTATGAGTTCACAGTTATGTCGTTTGGACTAACTAATGCACCAGCTACATTTATGGAACTCATGAACAGAATCTTTCAACCTTTTCTTGATCAGTGTGTAGTCTTCTTCATAGATGACATCCTGATCTATAGTAGAGATGCTCTGCAGCATGAGCAGCACCTTCGTCAGGCTCTAACTTTGCTAAGAGAGTATAAGTTGTATGCTAAGTTTAGCAAGTGTGAGTTATGGTTACCATAAGTTTCTTTTCTTAGACACGTGATATCTGCTTCAGGTATATGTGTTGACCCTAAAAAGGTAGAATTTGTTCTGCAATGGGAACAGCCGAAAACACCGATGGAGATTCACAGTTTCTTAGGGTTGGCAGGCTATTGCAGGAGGTTCATTAAGAACTTCAGTTCTATAGCTTTACCCTTGACTAAGTTGACTAGGAAGTATGTTCCTTTTGCCTGGAATGACAAGTGTCAACAATCATTCCAACTGTTGAAGGAAAGGTTGACAAGTGCACTTGTGCTGGTGCTTCCTGAGTAAGGGAAAGGGTATAAAGTTTTCTATGTTGCCTCTAAGAATGGACTAGGATGTGTGTTAATGCAGGATAAAAAAAGTGATTTCTTTTGCTTCTCGACATCTTAAGAAACATGAGGAAATTATCCAACACACGATCTAGAACTAGTTGTTGTAGTCCATGCTTTGAAGATCTGGAGACATTATCTCTATGGAGAGATATTCTAGATTTTCACATACCATAAGAACCTAAAGTACATCTTCTCTCAGCATGAGCTTAACACACTAGTACATAACCAGCCTTTAGTGTCGGTTATTTAAGGCCTTTAGTGTCGGTTTTTAAGCGACACCTATGTGGGAACCGCCAAAAGCCCAACCGTTACGTGTCAGTTCTCAAACCGACGCCACAACCCTTCATGTGCCACCAAAAACGCGCCAGCAAGGGGGTATATGCGTCGGTTATTAGCTTTGAAACCGACACCATATACTTTTGTGCCACATAAAGGGCACCATCTGGGGCACTATCGGAGTCGGTTTATTAGTGATAACTGACGTCATCTCACCTGCTGCCACGGCCGTGCTAGCCCGCTGCCACGACCGTGCTGGCCAGCACAGTCTTGGTGTCTGGCCTCATTAGGGAAATCAATGTCGGTTACTAGTAGGGAAACCGACACTGTAACCATTTGTCGTCAGTTTTATACAAATAATCGATGCCTATTTTATGTTTTTTTTCTGTCAGACTGCAGACCTACTGTGGCTGGTCGCAGGATGAGAAACCTGCAATTCAGTTATGAACTGCACGTTTTACGACATCCATTGATATCAGCCAACAACAGGCCACAAACCTGCAAAATTAACAACATAAATGTTCACACATTTAGCAACCTGCAGTTCCATTCGATTTTCACACATGTAGAAACATTCATGTAGTAATCTGTAGTTCCATTCATTTTCACATTCACACATGTAGAAACATTCATATAGCAACCAACAGTTTCATTCATTTTCACTCAAACACATGTAGAAACATTCAAACATGTAGAAACATTCACACATATTATAATTCAAAAATGCATTTACAAAATATCATTCTTTAGTCATTATTCTCTATCAACATCCCAATTATATGTTAAAACCCCCACTACTTGTATGGTTGTTGCCCATTCTTCTCTTACATCATTTAATTCTTCTGTCGTATAAGGAGCATGTACATTTGGTGAGGCCTTTCCTGTATTGTGGTCAGTTTTAAACACCTGCAAAGAGAATGATGTATATATATAATTAATAATATATAAATAAGAGTGATATATTACATATTATCTAATAAGACTATATATAATACCTCAGGAATGGTATCGATGTCCACTGCAGCATATTTGATAATCATGTGCATAAATCACATCACATAGTATGCACATGCCCATCCGTTGTCTTCTGTAGCACACTATAAATTGAAACATACAAAATATTAAAAAATACAACTAATTAAGCATTGTTCACATAAATAATATATACATTGCAGTCAGGAACTTACTTCCACATTTGTCCAAATTATTTGCTGGTTCTTTTTCCTGGGGACCTTTCCTCCAGCCTTTTTGAACTCATCTAAACCCCTACATGTTAATGTAACACAGTACATTGCATAATTAAATAGTAATGTAATAACATATGTTAACGAATATGAAAATGAAATATTTCTCACCGGAATAATGTCAGTTTCATTTTGTGTCCATATTTTGAATTCAATTTAGTCCCCTTAGGATCTAGATAATAGACAGTGAACATCTTGGGGACAATAACTAGAAACTCCCAATGCATACCACTAGAGGTAAAAAAGTTAAAAATTAATAACTCAAAATCCACAATAAAAATGTAATTTTCTTAAATCCAAATTATAAGCAAAGTAAACTTACTCCACATTGAATGGAGCTATTATCAACGTCTTCTTATTTTGAGAAAAACTTGTAAAAGCATCACAACAATATTGTTGAACTGACGGAGGGTCATTATCTACTAGACTAATCAAAGATGGAATCAAAAATCCTACATGTTCGAATGAAAAATCTGCATATATCTTGTCTAAGTAGCTGCAAAACATGTATTACGTATGCATTAATAAATAAGAAATTAAATCACCAGATCCTACACAAGGTATATGGATGTATAAAGAATATCTCACCTTATCCATATCTGTATCAAAGATGTATTCAGCCTATCATATCAAAACAACTCAAAAATAGCTTGTATAAATAGGTTTCTTTCGTATGATTGACCTGCAGCATCCGCATCTATAGAAACAATTATAGGGCAATTTATATCATGTTCGCCTAACCATATTGTCATACCCTTACAATCAGGACCTAACGGAACAGGTAGGTCATGCGGAACCCAACTTGGTAATGTAGGAGGTGGAGGTGGAGGCCTAGATGTTGTGGGTGTCTTCTTTTTAACCTGTATATATATAATTTCAGATCAACTGACATCATATACACACACTAACAATTTAACATAATGTAAATTTACCATACAGTTTCATTATAGAGGACAGCCACTTTTGGCCACAATATCACTCTACCATCTACCTCACCAAGCGTTTCACAATCTAGGTGGGCATATGGCAATGGAAGATCCATCTAGTTGGGGAATAGACGTAGTGGGCTCACACGAACCCAACCACCTGGTAATGGAGACCCATGAAACATTTCCCCTGGTAGGGATGGGTAAGCCGACACCTCTGCAACGACAAATTCTTTACTTTTTAGACGGCAAGGCTTCAACCCATACAAATTTTTGTGTAAAGAATGTTATATACATATATACATATCATCTTGAAAACATATCATCTTGAAAAGACTAGTTATTATGTCATAAAAATACTTACATTGGATGTGCTAGGTTGTGGGTCTACAGGATTACTCCCAACCTCTGCAGTAGGAGTAGAGCGGGATGCCATAGGTACTATCTGCTGAGTGGTAGTCTGATATGCCTACCACTTGCTCAGTGCTTCTTCGAGTTTCCTATCAACTAGCTTATCTACCTATACATGGATAAAAGAAACGTTAGCTTCTGATTATTGAATTCTCTATTACATAACATTATAAAGAAAGAATAGGTTACCTCTTCTTGTGAAAGTCCCGCTTTTGGGACATGTTTGTGCTGGGATGGCCCAAAGAATGCTTTGATGCCCACACCAGTGCCTACAGCCCTAACACGTCTAGGATGCTCTGGGTTACCCAGAGCAACTGTCAATTCATCCCTTTTGCCCTCAGGGATGAACTTTCCTTGTTTCCTCAACTCGTACAGCTCTCGCTAATCGCCAAAACAAAAATTTGTAATTAAGTAAACACCACAAATAATCAATATTCGAACGATTGTTGTAAGAGTTGTATTTTACCATTTTTGCAGCCACCTCAGCAGTTGCGGGCTTCCTTATTTCTCCCTTTTTATTTTACCTCCCAGCTATCCAGACATCATGGTGAGGTAGAGGTGTGCTACCTATAGTAGAGGAGTCCTGAGTAGCAGAAGACTGAGCAGTAGCCTCAGACTGTAGTCTTTGGCGAATGCCTTCATACCCCTTTGAACTCATTGTGTGGTCATGCACATTTAGTGCACACCTTGCTTTTTGCGCCTCACTGAGGGCCTAGTTAGTATGCACATTAATGATTTGGATAGTAACACTAAATGTTAATCTTGAATAGGTGAATACAATGTATATTAATTAAATTGGGGGTGATGCCTAATACCTTGAATTCATCAGTTTGTCTTGAAGCAACAAATGTGTCCCATTCTTCTTGGTCCAGGAAGTTCCACTGTTCTATGGTTGTCTTCTTCCTCTTGTCACCTTATTTTATGTATTCTCAGGTGAGATTTGTCCTATAGTTCCTTAGGACTCTCCCACAGCATTGCATCACACATTTATGATGCAGCTTTTCATCCAATTCAAATATACTCTACAAAATAGAATTGATATTAACTAGTATCCAAAAAATTAGTAATCTAACAAATAGAATTGCAAACTAATAATAACCCATGCATAAATCCTTCCATATTACGTCTTTCTTCTCCTTAGGAACTTTATGCCAAGAATCTATCTTACAACCATAATGGCTACGAGTAACATACCCAGGATATGAAACAAACGAATTGCGATTCACTCCAATTGCATTTCCTACATTATCAAAATCCACAACAAGTTTGGTTCCATTGCCCCTTTGTGCTATTAACTTCTTCATCATAGTGATGCCCCTTCTCTTGTCAACTTTTTGGTGCTGCTCATCAAGTGCCTTAAGTGCTTCAGAGGGTACATTTGCATCATCAACCTAAAATTTGACAAAATAAACACACTTACAGGATATAACTAGAAATGGACATATAGATATAAATATATGATATATATTTTTAAAACTTACATTGTGAGGCGGCACATTGATGTCCTCACCCTCACGGTAATCATCAGCACGGTCATCAGGAGAATGTTCAACCATCTGAAAGTTCACATTCACATTGCAAAGTTCACATTGTAAAGTAATTCATATTGTAAAGCTCACATTGTAAAGTTCACATTCACATTGTAAAGTAATTCACATTGTAAAATTCACATGGTAATGTTCACATTGTAAATTAATTCACATTGTAAAGTAATTCACATTGTAAAATTCACATTGTAAAGTTCACATTCACATTCTAAAGTCATTCACATTGTAAAGTTCACATTTAGAAAAATAAAACATATAAAAAAATATAAACATGCCTCTAATATTGCAATTTTTTATCAATTAACAATCCTTCATTATGATCTCTATGCACATACAAGTCATCATTAGCTTCAATATTTGTTGGTGTTGGCAACCCAACTAAGAATGGACTGGAGTCATAATACTTATCATAGTACTCTTCTTCATCTATAGGATCTTCAATGAACTGTCTTTTACCATGAAGAACAACTGACCATTTATCATTTGCAGGATCATCGATATAAAATACTTGTTTCGCCTGTGATGCCAATATGAATGGTTCACCCTTCTCGCCAATCTTTTCAGAGTTCACTAAAGTGAAACCCTATTCATCCACTATAACTCCTTTGGTGTTATCAACCCAATTACATTTGAAGAACGGAATTCTGACATCTATGTAGTCAAACTCCCATATGTCTTCAATGACATCGTAATATTACATTTTAGCTTCACGTGGACTCTTATCCTTTGCACTTGCAAAAAACATAGTCGACTCTTGAAGGGTGACCCCACTATTTTGGACGACACTCTTATCATCTTGGCGCTTTGTGTAATATGTGAATCCATTAACGTCATACCCTTCATAAGACATAACAGTCAATTTCAGTTTAAAGGCCAGGCATTTGATAGTTTCAGTAATATCATCTGGTGTTTGAGATAGTTGATGTAAGACTTTCTCTTTGAACCACTTAATAAATGTCTTGTTATGCTCTCTAGCAAGCCACATTGTATTGGCTCGAGGATAATGTCTTTTGATGCAATTGGTATGTTCCTCGATATAAACACTCACTTCGTCCATGTTGTGTAAAATATATAAGTGACCTTGTTCCAACTGCTCACGGCTGATTACTTTCACCTGTGATCCCAAAATTCCTTTTCCAAATTGCTCCTCAATATTCTTGTCATTACCAGGAGTGTCATTACCACTGAGAAAGTCATTGCAAAAATCCATAACTTCTCTTGCCACATAACCCTCAATAATACTCCCTTTAGGCCGATAACGGTTTCGAACATCACTTTTAAAAATGTGCATGTATCGTTCAAAGGGATACATCCAATGCAAGAAAACTAGTCCCAACATTTTCACTTCCCTAGTCAAGTGGACAACAAGATGTACCATGATATCAAAGAATGATAGAGAAAAATACATCTCAAGCTGACATAGGGTAACAACCACTTCTCTTTGCAAATTATCAAGAGTATCAGGGTCAATAACTTTGTTGTATAGACTATTGAAAAAGAAACAAAGGCTGGTGATTGCAAACCTTACATGCTTCGGCAGTATAGATCGAATTGCCACAAGCAATATTTGTTGCATTAGAGTGTGACAATCATGAGATTTAAGACCTATCAACTTCAAATCTTTCATTGATACCAATCTACGAATGTTGGATGAGTAACCCTATGGCACCTTAAAATTTACCAAACACTCACAAAAAGCTCTCTTCTCCTTTCTAGACAATGTGAAACAAGTGAGAGGTAAGTATGTTCTCCGATTTCCCATTTCTCGTAATTCTGTTAATTCTGACCTTATTCCCATTTCACGTAGGTCCAATCCAGATTTTAGCCCATCTTTCGTCTTACCTGGTATATTCAACAAAGTACCAATGACACTATCACAGACATTTTTCTCAACGTGCATGACATCGATACAATGCATGACTGTCAAACAACTCCAATAAGGAAGATCCCAAAATATTGACTTCTTCTTGAATAAAGATTTGTCACTCTGTGTGGCCATAGTACATTATTATCTCTTACCAAATTCATTGACAAAGTGTTTTACCCTTTCATAAACAACCTCCCCTGTTGTAGGTTTAGGTGCACTCTGTTCCTCATTCAATCCATTGAGTGCTTTTCCCTTCCTATGATACAGATGGAATTTTGTAAGAAACCTTCGACGACTGACATATGTAGTCTTACGACCATGTTTTAGTCTTGTTAAATCAGTGTTCTCTTCATATATAGGACACGCTTTAGCTCCTTTGACACTATATCCAGACAAATTCCCATATGCTGGAAAGTCATTAATAGTGCAAAACAACATAGCATGCAAACGAAATGTCTCTCTTCGTGAAGCATCATAGGTCATCACACCTTCACCCCAGAGTTTATTTAAGTCATCAATCATAGGCTCAAGATAAACATCAATATCATTTCCTGGTTGTTTAGGGCCCGCTATCAACAACGACAACATTACGTACTTATTTTTCATACACAGCCAGGGAGGAAGATTGTATATAACAAGCATGACTGGCAAAGTGCTATGTTGGCTTCTCAATGTCCCGTACAGATTCATCCCATATGTACAAAGCTCAAGTCTTAGATTCCTGACTTCTTCACCAAATTCAAGGTACAATAGATCAATCTTCTTCCACTGTGGGGAATCAGACGCATGTCGTAGGATTCCATCATTATTTTCCTTAACATCTACATGCCACCTCAAATTCTTCGCATCTATCATATTGGCAAACACGCGTTGAAATTGTGATATTATAGGTAGATACCACATCACCTTGGCAGGAGAACTAGTTTTGGACTCCCCCAAAGTCGTCAATTTATACCGTGACGCACCACATTTTGGACAATCTTTCAAATCCACATAGTCCTTTTGAAATAATACACAATCATTCAGGCATGCGTGTATCTTCTTGGCATCCATTCCGATTGGGCACAAAAATTTCTTTACCTGGTATGTTGAGATTGGCAGCTCATTTCCTACAGGAAGCATTTCTTTCAACAAAGACAACAATGACGTGAAGCTTTTGTCGCTCCATCTATTGTTAGCTTTCAGCTTATACAATCTCAACACAGCGCTAAGCTTTGTAAACTTAGTACAACCTGTGTATAACGATATCTCAGCATCATGCACAATGTTTCTAAAAATGGGAGGTGGATCGGTGTGCTCTACCCCACAACTATCCAACATCGCATCAACAATGTCTACTAGAACCGGTTCATTCACATCTACGTCATCGGAGGCAATTTCTTCTTCCATACAAGCACTGCTATCGACATCCACTGGTTTCAAGTTTGAAATCTCTCCATGCCAGTTCCATTCTGTATAGCCATGTATAATCCCATTGCACATGACATGACTTTTGATTTCGTCACCAGTGCTGACTTTCAAGTTGTTACCGCAATGCCTACATGGACAGTAGAACCTATCTCCAGGTTGTTTCCTATGTTCCTCGGTAAATCTAATAAACTAGTCAAGACCAGATATAAACTATGGGGTGCAGCGATTGCGAATGGACATCCATGATCTATCCATTCTATGGTCAAAGAGAAAACAAGTATATATTACAACAAGACTAGGGTCTAGGGTTAACCGATTAGAGTTTTTGCATGGTTAAAACTTTAGGCCAACAAATACATGTGCTATCATTCTTATATATAATAATTGTGTACCACCTATCCCATTCTTGAACACATAATCTCACTAGTAAGTGTATAATGTGTATTGGATTTTCAAGAAAATTTCGGCAGCATTTCCCCCCTGTTCTCCAAGTACAGATGTACTTAGAGAACAAGCGGGGAAATGCTACCGGAATTTTCTTGAAAACCAAATACACATTATACACTTACATCCTAAGTGAGATTAGGTGTTCAAGAACAGTCTTTAAACTGGGGACTATCCAAAATTTACTCCTAATGAGTAAATCTTGGATGGGTTTCTAGGCCAACAAATACATGTGTTGTCATTCTATAACATTGATTTCAACATTTCGAGTGTCCATGCATGGTCATCATCAAGATAAAGATTACACATAAATTAGTATGACCTAGGGATGGAGAGATTCATAATTGATTTCAAAATTTCAAACTAGCTCATGCATTATCATCAATCTACATCATACAATAGGGATTCATGTAGATGTTAGGGTGACACATCACTACAAAATCAGAGATTTAACATTAGGGTTTTAATATCTTACATAGATTGATCACAAGATTTCAGCAATATAGTTAATTTAAGATTATGGTGAAATGTGTATCAGGGTTTTAATATCTTAATTGAACATGCATCAAAATTTACAGAATTAGGTCAAGCATTAGTATTCAATTGTGAATGTATCTTCTTCTTCCTCCTGCTCCCTCCTTACTAAATGGATAAAAGCAAGGCCACGACCGTGTGGGCTAGCCACGGCCATGGACATCCCACACAGTCGTGGCTGTGTTGGCCTACCACGACCGTGCTAACCAGAACAGCCGTGTTCGGCCAACACAGCCACGGCCGTGGCCATCCCACACGGTTGTGGCCTTGCTTTAACCCATTTGGTAAGTAGAGGGAGCAGGAGGAAGAAGAAGAGGGGCCTAAAGGGAGAAGGAAGAAAAGAGGGGGAAGAAGAAGAGGGCTACCTAGCAGCGTGGAGAAGAGCGGCGGCAGTGGCAGTGTGAGAGCAACAGTAGCACGAGAAGGAGGCGGCAAGTAGAGCTCCAGGAGGCTGTGGTGGAGGTTGGCGAGCAGAGCTGTAGGCGGTGGTAGTGGAGGTCAGCGAGCAGAGCAGCAGGAGAAGCAGGATGTGGCGGCGATGGCAGAGGCGAGCAGAGACACACCAGCAATAGCGGAGGTGAGCAACAAGTCCGGTGATTTTAGGCGAGCAGGCGAGCAGCAGGAGAGGCGTCGATGAAATAGAAGAAAGGGGAAGACTCGGGTGATCGCGAGTCTATTAAGTTTGTAAACGGCGTCAGTTATATATAAAACCGACACCTAAAACCTTAAGTGTCGGTTTATAGTAACAAACCGACGTCCAATTGGACATTCCTTTACCCTAATTTTTTTGGCGGGGATGGCACGTGCACCCTTATAACATCGGTTATGCTAAGACAACCGATGCCCATATTGGAACTTTTGGCGCAAATTTTATCTTCATTCAGCGTCAGTTATTAGGTAAAATACCAACATTGTATCTGATACTTTGGCGCAATTTTTTTTGCTCGAAAAAATTGGATTTCGTGGGCTACTTTAGGCGTCGATTTCTTTTCTTCAACCGACACTGAATGAAAAGTGATACACATGTCTGGCTGATCTTCAAATATAGACGTCAGATGTCCTTATTAACTGACGTTTAATGTTAACATCGTCGGTTTTACTAAAAAAATTGAGGCCTCTAAAAGCAACGTTGAACATTGTTTCTGTAGTAGTGACATGAGGCAACGCCGCTGGATGGAATTAATCAAGGACTATGATTATACAATTGATTATCATCCAGGGAAGGCCAATGTGGTTGTTGATGCATTAAGTAGAAAATTAGCAACACCATCCTTAGATAGAGCACAACTGAATTCTCTGGTGTGCTCTAGAAGGGATATTCTTATCTCTTTAAGGCAAGACAATGTACAACTAAAAGTATCATTGTTATCAGGGTTGTTAGCTGAGATGCACATAAAACCTACTCTAAGACAGCAGATTAAGGAGGTACAACAAGCTGATGTTGTAGTTCAACAGATTAGATCAGAGTATGGTAATGAGAAATGAGATGGTTTCCATGATTCGGATGATCAGGTAGCCTGTTATCATGGTAGAATGATAGTACCTGATGTTGATAACTTAAGGAAATTAGTCCTAGAAGAAGCTCATTCTTCAATGTATGCTATGCATCCAGGAAGCACAAAGATGTATCATAACTTGAAAGATATGTATCGGTGGCCCAGTTTGAAGATGGATGTCGCTGAGTTCGTTATGCGGTGTCCTGTGTGTCAGCAAGTTAAAGCTGAACACCAGAAGCCCGCAAGAACACTACAACCTTTACCCATACCGCAGTGGAAGTGGGATCATGTAACCATGGACTTCGTGGTTGGTTTACCTAGAACAACCAAAAGTCATGATTCCATCTGGGTAATAGTTGATAGGTTGACAAAGATAGCACATTTCTTACCTGTAAAAACAACCTATTCTGTAGAGAGACTGGCATAGTTATATGTAGATGAGATAGTGTGGCTGCATGGAATCCCAGTTACCATTATTTCTGACAGAGGTCCCAGTTTACTATTCATTTTTGGGAACGACTTCATAAAGCCTTAGGAACACAGTTAAGGTTTAGTACAACCTTTCATCCTCAGACTGATGGATAATCAGAAAGGACTATACAGACCTCAGAGGACTTGCTTAGGGCATGTGTCCTCTAGTTTACAGGAAGTTGGGATCTACATCTAAGCTTGATAGAATTTTCCTACAATAATAGCTATCAACACAGTATTGACATGGCACCTTATGAAGCTTTGTATGGTAGACATTGTAGATCTCCCCTATGTTGGTATGAAACTGGTGAATATCAACTTTTGGGTCTTGATATTGTGCAGCAGACCACCGAGAAGATTAAAATAATACAACAACAGTTAAATACTGCAAAGGATATGCAGAAATCTTACGTTGATAAGCGTCGTAGACCTTTAGAATTCCAGGTTGGAGACAGAGTGTACCTCAAGGTCTCACCTTGGAAGGGAGTTCTTAGGTTTAGAAGAAAAGGAAAGTTAGCACCTAGATTTATGGGGCCTTATCCAATCATTGAACGGATTGGAAAAGTAGCTTATAAGCTGGAGTTACCACCTGAGCTGCAAAAGTTGCACCTAGTGTTCCACATTTCCATGCTAAGGAAATGTCATCCTGACACAGAAATAGTTTTGTAGCCATGGAAGTAGAATTAAATGATGATATATCATATGTTGAAGGACCTATGTTGATTCTTGACAGAAGGATCAAGAAGCTAAAAAAGAAAGACATTAGTCTTGTAAAAGTCCTCTGGAATCATCATGGCATAGAAGAAGCTACATGGAAACTAGAGGAAGAAATGAGAAGGAAATACCCTACTCTTTTCTCTTAAAATGTTTTGTTAATGATTTCGGGGACGAAATCCTTATAAGGGGTGGATAACTTGTAACATCCCTGACCTGGGTTATGTTTTAACCCTAGGTGTTTTGGCTTAATAAATTTTATTAGATGCTTGCTCTTGTCTTTTGAAAAGTAATTAAGGCTCTTGAGGAACTTATATTTCTTTTTCAGTCCTTTTTTAATAATGTTGAAACATTGTTTTGTTAATTTTGGACTAAAGTGCAAATTACCCAAGCTGAGGGGTTAACTTGCAAATTGCACATGATAAAATGTTCCTCTGATGTTTAGACATCATAAGAATGAATATGATGTAGTGGTATGGTTTCCACAAGCTTGGGCATCAAGATAAAGCTTGTAGAGCAATCCTTGTGCATTAAAACCTAGTTTTTGTGTAATGTGCAAATTACCCAAAACCTATGGTTCAATATGCAAAATACCACCTCTAGAGGGTCTCTCATGTTTCTTGGCATCAGGTAGAGAAAATAAAATGAGAGGGGCGCCTCATTTGAATTATCATGGAGGAGAGAGAATCTTGACATTAAAATAATCAAGATTTAAGCATAAATGGAACTTTAATTTAATTTAATGCAAAAAGAAATAAAATAATTAACAATCCCTTCAACCAAAAGTTTAAGGATGTGTTTGAAATAGTGTTGGATGAGCTTGTGCCTTTCTATGGCATAAAAAGATCTTGGTTGAGTGGAAGCCACTCACATTAATATAATAAAAAGTAATATCCACTAAAAGGTTGGATATTAATATAAAATTCATTAAGGTGCTTAATTCCTTTTCCATTAATTCTTGGATAATGGATAGGTTTTGCAAGATAATGAAGGTGGCTTAGTGGCCAAAAAATGGAGGGGAATTTGGTGGAAATTATTTCAGAATTTAAGGAAAATAATTCCTTTTTCTCTTTCCTTGAAAATCCTTATACATATCCTTTTTCCAATACACTTAAGGATCTTTTCCTTGGTTTTCATTTTCTCACTTTTCTTTGGCCGACCAAGGGAGAGCTCAGGAGCAGGAGAAGGATGACCATAACTGTGGGCTCCGATCTCCAAACCATGACATAAACATGATTAAAACTTAGCGGAAGCGATTCGATAAACAGCGGAAGACAAAAATCACGGGAAATTAAAACTTTTCGAGACAAGAACTTGAATCCATAAAAGCTTCTTTCATAACAACAGATAAACTGTTTATATCTCATGATAATTACTTCTTGAGTAATTATATACATCAAGATACAAAATCTCAAGAACTTATATAAAAGACTCCAAGACCTGAGAGTACAGAGGGCACATAGGACTGACTCTAACTACACCACATGGCAGGATAAATCTCCACCTGAGATTCTACTACTGCTCCTGGTGCTGCTGTTGCTGAGACTGGTCACCTGTAGGCTGGTTCCTTCGTCTCCGACGTCCACCTAAAAAGTTGAAGTCTACGGGGTGAGACAATTTAAACATAATTGTCCCAGCGAGAGTTATAACTCTCCTCCAGAAGCTTTATTATAACATCAAAGATTATCTTAAGCAGTAAAGCCTTCAAAGTATTCAATAACAGTTGCAACTATATAACATAAGTTCAACATTTATGAGACATGAAGAAATATAAGCACTATTACAGTGTATCATCAATCAACTAACTCGTAGTTATCTCTAGCAGGTATACTACGTGGTTGATTATGTTTTACACACAACATTATGCCCTGTGGACATGAGGCATACCACTCATACTCCAACTGATCGCTGAGAAGTCACATCGGTATCATACATAGGTCATTAAGAGAGCCGGATTCTCATGACCTTCACCTTCCTCAGTCAGTAAGAGGATCACTTGTAGGAGATCTCGTGTCTCTACTACTATAGCTCACCAGGGTAAACTGGTCCTTTGCTATTCTAGAGTCATAGTGGCGTTCTGTACTCTCTTTGTCATCAGGAGGTTTCATGTTTATCTCCACTGATACGGATATCTGTGATTTCTTCGTTATCAGGAAGTTTCAGGTTTACCTACCACTGATACGGCATGGAAATATAGTGAAGGATTGACGGATTACACATCTACATCACATTCCTACACTAGGATGTAAGGTTCTACACATCCATGTACCCCACATACTCAAAAGTATGTGCTCCAGGAGTTCCCTGAGGAACACCTGTTTCACCATCACTTGATCTCTGACAATGATGGATCTATGATCAGGGCTCTACATTATACTTGATTAGTTAGAAACATTTAGTATTCTTTAACAACATACATTGTTCTTCAAACAATAACAGTAGCATAATAGCTATAAAACAAGAATACTAAATGTAACAAGCCTAACTCATATCAATCATAATTTCTTATTATACTCATCACAAGTCATCTCTAAAGCATGACTTTGATGGTATTCATGGCTCTCACAGCCCATTATCATCATAGGATGTCATTGACAAGGCGTCAAGTTACTTTTCTTATTCATAAGGCTAACAGCATGCCTTCAAGGAATATAACATCAACATCCATATCTAGATAGGATTACCTTCATATCAGAACCTGCATGGTTAATTTAACTGACAAAGATAATACAAAAATAAGGAATACATTTCCCACTCTTATCATAATACTTAACTCCTTTGATTCTCATCAATTGGAGTTTAATACTCATTTGCATGCCATTACCCTTGAATTAGGGTTTACTATTCACATTACATTGAATTGAACTCATAACATCATCATGTATGAGTATCACTATCATTGATGCTCTTAGATTAGTTAAAGATTCATCATTCATCATAATTAGGGTTTCTATGACTTCACACAGGTGGATCATACCCTAATTATGCACATTCATGTGTATTGAAAGTTCTTTAATTGAGTTTCCACCTAAAAGGGGTACTTTCTCTCTCTAGAAGTACTTTATCTCTCTAGAAGTACTTTCTCTCTCCTCATACTAGTAGAGGGTGATAACACCACTCTAGATCAGGTTGGATTAAGTCATCATAGGCTAACATAGCCAAAAACATCACCACCATGTGATTAGGGTTTGATCTGATCAAGGTATTACTCAATTGACCCTTCAAGGGTATTTTGGTAATTTACCCCATTGATCATCATCATCATGGTCAAGTCATTAGTCAATTAATCCCTTGATATCCTGGGTTATCATTAGGGTTTAGATTAGGGCATAATTGATCCATTTATATCTTCAAATGATTGAGTGAAGTCAACCTTGAATCACCTTGATCGATCTCAACCATCAACCTCCCATTGGTTTGAGATCGTTTGAAAGAGTTGACCGTTTAGCCAATTTTGACTTCCAAGACAGCGAGGGTGTGTTGACCGTTTGCTCTATTTTGACTTTTCAAGACCGTGAGCCCTCATCTTACTCCAAGACCGCGAGCCTTCATCTTACTCCAAGACCGCGAGCCTTCATCTTACTCCAAGACCGCGAGCCTTCAACTTGGTTTTAAGACCGCGAAGATTATGTAGACCATTTTCTCACCTTTGACCTCAAGACCACAAGTCCCCTCACGGTCTTGAGACCGCGAGCCCTCTCACGGTCTTGAGACCGCGAGCCCTCTCATGGTCTTGAGACCGCGAGGCTCACATGGTCTCAACCGCTTGGACCATCAACAAAGTTCAATGGTTACAACCGATAATGTCAACCAATGTTGAAGCCCTCAAAGGTCAAAGCCATGGTGACCACTTATCGATTAGGTCAATTAAGATTATGCTTAACCAATTGGTCATTCAATTGACCCTCAATTGTTGACCAATTAGGGTCTATCAATGTTCACCCATCAACACTCAATAATGTGCATCAACACAAGGTTGAACCCTTCAATTGAGCTCCAATTGGCCCCAAACTTGGCCCAAACGGTCTTGAGATCATGTGGGTGGACCCCACATGGTCTTGAGACCGTTTGCCCAAGATTTAATAAAAATCTAATGTGATTTGATAGGGGTTGAACCATGATTAAGTCACAAAATCAGAATTTTGATTAATTGATAACTTATTGCAATTGGGTCCTTAATTGATCAAATTAGCTTAACCCTAGACCTTCCAACGGTCTTGGGTGATTGTCCTCTCGGTCTTGAGACCGTTTGGATGACCCCCAAACGGTCTTGAGACCGTTTAGGTCAATCAACCCTAAAAACCCTAATTAAGTCACCATAATTTCAGTACTGATTTCATCTAGGGTTAGCCCTAGTAATCACCCTTCAACTCTTAGCTCGTTTGGAATTAGACCATCAAACTTGGTGAGTTGTTAATTAACATAATTTTGAACAGTAATTTCATATGGTCAAAGCTTGGTCAACGACCTTACACGGTCTTGAGACCGTTTGCCCAAAAAGGCAATTTCAGACTGTTTGAAAATCAGGAATAAATTCAATTAAAGTTGTTACTTAAAAAGGCCATATCTCCTAATTCCTTTGGAGTTAACCTCTAAAATTTTGAGGGTGATTAGCCTACATAATTAGGAACAGATTTCCTATACGGTCCACGCTCGGTCAACGGGTCCAAACGGTCGTGAGGACCGTTTTCCCTCTCGCGGTCCAGAGACCATTTGCTCACCTCGCGGTCCTGAGACTGTGAGAGCAAGTTAGGGAGACCGTTTAAGAAAGTGAAAAGCGGTGGGGTTTTCTTGGAAATCATGCCTTCATCTCCTAGCTCAAGAACAGTACGGATATCCCACGGATTTTCTTGCAAGGTAGCAAAGAAAAGTAGGGAACATGAAGATCTATCATCTAACCGCATAAAAGAGATGTATATAGTAAAGCATGGGTGTAGAGTTATAAAACCCGCCTAAAGATTGCTCCTTGAGCTTCAAGCTCTAATGGCGTCCTTGAGCTCTCATAGGTTGGCCAAGGTGAAAACTCCAAGGAAAGATGAAAAGAGATGGCTAGAAAGGTAGAGTTTTGTGAGCTAGTTATCAACTTGACCTTGAATCCGAGTTCTGACCATGGAATTTAGGCAAAAGAAGGTCCCAAACCTACCTTGCACCCTTGGTCGTTCCTCTTGAGCTCCAAGACAGTCATTAGTCGGCCAAGAAAGGTAAAATAGTGATATGCACGAAGGAAAGGTTCCTTTGCTTGAGAGGTAAAGTGTATATATACTTGGGTGGGGTTTCATTAAAGACCCATAAGTTTCCCATAATTCCAACTAGGTCCTTCCTTCATTACTTGCTCGTCCCTTCCTCTTTATTCTAAGGACAAACCTTCTCTTAAGGTCTAGAAAAAGAGGCAAAGAAGATCAATCTAATACTAAGGTACATACATAAAGAGCTATTGCACATATACCCTGATTATTCAATCACAAGGTATATTTCATAACTTGATAATTCATTTGAGGTGACTTCCTCATCATTTCTTCTCTAAATGATGGCAAGAGTCTTAAAAGATACATTAGATGATATATTTTTACAAATTGCATCCCTTAATTTGGGTAAATTGCATTTTACCCCAAATTAGGGTTTCAAGCACCGGGATTGCTTCCACAGCTGCACCTTGGTGCCCAAGCTTGGGAAATCCCTCAAACTTTACCAAAAAGATTCTCATGATGTCTCAACATCAGAGGAACATCTCATCATGTGCAAATTGCAAGCTAACCCTTTCAACTGGGTAAATTGCACATAGGTCCCTGTATATCAAAACAATGCTACAACTTTAAATTAAAAGGAGCAAATACTGAAATATATGTTTTTGAGAAACTTAATTACGTGCTCAGAGTCAATCACAAAGATTTAGTTACATATTTAGGCAAACACCTAGGGTTAACTCATAACCCAGGTCAGGGATGTTACAAATTATCCACCCCTTACAAGGATTTCGTCCCCGAAATCGATAAGACATATCAAGAGAAAAGGGCAGGATACTTCCTTCTCATCTCATCCTCTAACTCCCAAGTGGTTTCTTCAACACCACGATGGTTCTAGAGGACTTTTACAAGACTTATATCTTTCTTCTTTAACTTTTTAATTCTTTTATCAAGGATTGACACTGGTCCTTCCTCATAGGATATATCATCATTCAATTCTACTTCCATGGGTTGTAGAACTGACTCGGTGTCTGGGTGACATTTCTTCAACATAGAAATGTGAAAAACAGGGTGTAACCTCTGTAACTCAGGGGGCAGCTCTAGTCTATATGCTACCTTTCCAATCCGTTCAATGATTGGATAAGTCCCCATAAATCTAGGAGCTAACTTCCCTTTCCTTCCAAAACGAAGGACTCCTTTCCAAGGCGAGACCTTGAGATACACTCTGTCTCCAACCTGGAACTCTAAGGGTCTACGACGTTTGTCAGCATAAGATTTCTGCCTATCCTGTGCAGTCTTAATATTTTGTTGTATTATTTTAATCTTTTATGTGGTCTGGTGCACAAGATCAGGACCTAACAACTGATGTTCACCAGTCTCAAACCAACACAGAGGTGATCTACAACGTCTACCATACAAGGCTTCATAAGGTGCCATATCAATACTATGTTGGTAGCTATTGTTATATGCAAACTCTATCAAGCTTAGGTGTAGATCCCAACTTCCAGTGAACTGGAGAACACATGCCCTCAACAGGTCTTCTAAGGTTTGTATGGTCCTTTCCGACTGCCCATCAGTCTGTGGATGAAAGGCCGTACTAAACCTCAGCTTGGTGCCTAAGGCTCGGTGTAACTGTTCCCAAAAACAACTCGTAAACTGAGGACCTCTGTCAGAAACTATTGTGACAGGAACTCCGTGCAAACGCACTATCTCTTGAACATATAACTCTGATAACCTTTCAGCAGAATAGGTTGTTTTGACAGGTAAGAAATGTGTTGTCTTAGTCAACCTATCAACAATTACCCAAATGGAATCATGTCCTTTGCTTGTCCTGGGTAGGCCAACAACAAAGTCCATGGTTACATGGTCCCACTTCCACTGTGGTATGGGTAAAGGTTGCATTGTCCCTGCAGGCTTCTGGTGTTCAGCTTTAACTTGCTGACACACAGGACACCTTAGAACAAATTCTGCAACATTCTTCTTCATTCCAGGCCACCAATACAAATCTTTCAAATTCCGATACATCTTGGTGCTCCCTAGATGCATAGCATACATGGAAGAATGAGCTTCTTCCAGGATTAACTTCCTCAAGTTGTCCACATCCGGCACTATCATCCTTCCATTATAACAAGCTACTTGATCCTCTGAGTCATGGAAACCATCTCTCTTTTCATCTCCATACTCAGATCTAATCTGTTGAACTGCAGCATCACCTAGTTGTGCTTCCTTAATCTGCTCTCTTAGGGTAGGTTTAATATGCATCTCAGCTAACAGACCGGCTAATAATGACACTTTCAATTGTACATTGTCTTGCCTTAAGGAGATAAGCATATCTCTCCTAGAGCATACTAAAGAGTTTAGTTGCGCTCTATCCATGGTTGATGTTGCTGATTTCCTACTCAAGGCATCCGCAACAACATTGGCCTTTCCCGGATGGTAATCAATTATACAATCGTAGTCCTTGATTAACTCCATCCAACGACGTTGCCTCATGTTAAGCTCGTGCTGAGAGAAGATATATTTAAGGTTCTTGTGGTCTGTGAAAATCTGGAATGTCTCTCCGTAGAGATAATGTCTCCAGATCTTCAAGGCATGAACCACGGCAGCTAACTCCAGATCGTGTGTCGGATAATTCTCCTCGTGTTTCTTAAGCTGTCGGGAAGCAAAGGAAATCACTTGTTTATCCTGCATCAACACACATCCAAGTCCATTCTTGGAAGCATCACAGAAGACTACATATCCTTTTCCTTGTTCAAGTAGTACAAGAACAGGTGCACTTGTTAACCTCTCTTTCAACAATTGGAAAGATTGTTGACACTTACCACTCCAAGAAAAAGGAACATCTTTCTGGGTCAACTTGGTCAAAGGTAAAGCTATAGAACTAAAGTTCTTAATGAACCTTCGATAATAGCCAGCTAACCCCAAGAAACTTCGAATCTCCGTCGGTGTCTTTGGTTGTTCCCATTGTAGAATAGATTCTACCTTTGAAGGGTCAACACGAATTCCCGAGGCAGATATTACATGTCCAAGAAAAGATACCTCCGGTAGCCAGAACTCACACTTGCTAAACTTAGCATACAGCTTATGTTCTCTTAGCAAGGTCAAAGCTTGGCGAAGATGCTGCTCATGCTGTTGAGCATCCTTACTATAGATCAGAATGTCATCTATGAAGACGACAACACATAGATTGAGGAAGGGTCGAAAAACTCTGTTCATGAGTTCCATAAATGCAGCCGGTACATTGGTTAGTCCAAACGACATAACCGTGAACTCATAGTGACCATACCTTGTCCTAAAGGCAGACTTGGATATGTCACTATCCTTAATACGGAGTTGATGATATCCAGATCTCAAGTCTATCTTTGAAAAGACGGTTGCACCACGCAACTGGTCAAAGAGATCATCAATCCTTGGTAGAGGATACTTCTTTTTTATTGTTACTTTATTGAGTTGTCTGTAGTCGATGCACAACCACATTGACCCATCTTTCTTTTTAACAAACAAGACCGGAGCACCCCAAGGTGAAGTACTCGGCCGGATAAAACCCTTCTCAAGTAACTCTTGGAGTTGTTTCTTGAATTCTGCCATTTCGGCAGGCGCCATCCTATATGGATTCTGGGCTATGGGTTTCGTATCTGGGATCAAATTGATTTCAAAAGCTATCTCCCGAGGTGGTGGTATACCAGGAAGTTCTTCAGGAAACACATCATTGAATTCCCTGACTATAGGAACTTCAGCAGGATTGGGACTTTCCTTGGTAACATCTACCACATGGGCTAAGAATGCATAACATCCTTGTCTCAACAACTTATCAGCAACCATAGCTGACACAAGGCAGGTGGGCAGAATCTTTCTCTCACCTTGAAAGATCCATGTGTTGCTTTCATCAGCAAACACATCCAACTTGGACTCACAATCCAAGACAACTCTATACCTTTCCAAGGTATCCATCCTGAGGATTATATCAAATCCTCGCATATCAAGTGGTATAAGATCCACTTGAATGCGATGTTCAGAAAACAAGAGGATGCAAGGAGAACATACCTCCTGCAAAACGGCAGACCCACTCAACGGAGTCTCCAAAAACAAACTATTTGTCCTATGACTAGTTGTCATATTGCAGTTATGTATCACTTTATGAGTGATGAAGGAGTGCGTAGCACCCGGGTCAATCAGAACAGATACATCACATGATGTAGACATATCAGAATATAAAAGTTTCATCTGACCTGCCACTACCCGTGGATTGACCACTGCTTCAGGTGGGTTCATAGCATAGAACCTCGCAGTCGCCTGGTGTTGAGGTGGTGCTGATGATCCAGCTTGAGATGCTTTTCCACGTCCTCGAGATGCTCCTTGATGTTGTCTACTCTGAGATCCCTATTGATTCTGTCTCGGAGGTTGTGTCACACTGACAGGCCTAGAACGACAATCCTTCATCAAGTGTCCCACCTTACCACAGTTGTAGCAACTCCTCTCCTGTTGTTGTGGTCGGGGTGGTCCAGTAACTGACACTGATGCAGAACTGTGAGTTCCTTGAAGCGGTTGACTCCGTCCTCTACCTCTGCTCGGTGTCCATTGAGTTTGAAAACTCGATCTGGGTGGTGGAGGGTTAGGTGCAAATAATCTAGTTTTCTTGAAATCCCTAGATGAAGAACCCTGGAACTGTGGATATCTTTTCTGAGTTTGTCTCTTCTCAACCACAGATCTCTCTATCCTTCGGACTGACTCAACGAAGGTAGAGAATCTCTCTCAGTTTTCTAAGGCAGACACGGGGGTTGACATATCAGCATTTAAACCCTTCTCAAATCTTCTGATTCTTTCCTCCTCTGTGGCAGCCATGTGCGGACAGAACCGCAGCAACTCCATGAACTTATCTTCATACTTGCTAATGTTCATCATACCCTGCCTTAGTCTCTCAAACTGAGAGATCTTCTCATCTAGGAAGGTCTTTGGAAAATATCTATTGATAAATTCCCGACGAAACTCTTCCCATGAGAACTCTACTCCAGGTCTCTTCTTCTCTTCCATGTTCCACCAGTGACTAGCACTACCTTTGAGAAGATAGACAGCATGTCTAACCTTCTCAGCTTCCGGGATGATAAGAATCCTGAAAGCCTTCTCCAACTCTGTCAACCAAAGGTCAGCATCGGCGGGGTTGGCAGTCCCGAAGTACTCGGTAGCTCCGACACGACGAAGTCATTCGAACGTCTTACTGATACCTTGTGCTTCAGGATGGACAGGTGCCCTAGGTGCATGCATGGGCATCCTGTCGGTTATGTGTGTCATGGCAGTCATAAACTGCCCGAACATCGTCTGTACAGCTGGGTTACCCATGTCGGCTGGGTCAAACTGGGGTGGCTCTCTTGGTGACTCAGGTGCAGGCTGTTCTATTTCTGGAACCCTTGCACCGCCTCGAGCTGCACTAGCACTACTCTCCGCCACGTACTCATGATGTGGCTCAACCATTCTTATGTATCTTCTTCTCTTGAGGAGCAGAAGATTCTATTAGATAAGGAAGGAGTACTAAAGATAGACTCGACATCCTAAGTCCTATGCCTCTGTAGACTCAACTGACCTAGAGCTCTGATACCACTAAACTGTGGGCTCCGATCTCCAAACCATGACATAAACATGATTAAAACTTAGCAGAAACGATTCGATAAACAGCGGAACACAAAAATCACGGGAAATTAAAACTTTTTGAGACAAGAACTTGAATCCATAAAAGCTTCTTTCATAACAACAGATTAACTGTTTATATCTCATGATAATTACTTCTTGAGTAATTATAACATCAAGATACAAAATCTCAAGAACTTATATAAAAGACTCCAAGACCTGAGAGTACAGAGGGCACATAGGACTGACTCTAACTACACCACATGGCAGGATAAATCTCCACCTGAGATTCTACTACTGCTCCTGGTGCTGCTGTTGCTGAGACTGGTCACCTGTAGGCTGGTTCCTTCATCTCCGACGTCCACCTAAAAACTTGAAGTCTACGGGGTGAGACAATTTTACATTATTGTCCCAGCGAGAGTTATAACTCTCCGCCAGAAGCTTTATTATAACATCAAAGATTATCTTAAGAAGTAAAGCCTTCAAAGTATTCAATAACAGTTGCAACTATATAACATAAGTTCAACATTTATGAGACATGAAGAAATATAAGCACTATTACAGTGTATCATCAATCAACTAACCCGTAGTTATCTCTAGCAAGTATACTACGTGGTTGATTATGTTTTACAAACAACATTATGCCCTGTGGAGATGAGGCATACCACTCATACTCCAACTGATCGCTGAGAAGTCACATCAGTATCATACATAGGTCATTAAGAGAGTCGGATTCTCATGACCTTCACCTTCCTCAGTCAGTAAGAGGATCACTTGTAGGACATCTCGTGTCTCTACTACTATAGCTCACCAGGGTAAACTGGTCCTTCGCTATTCTAGAGTCACAGTGGCGTTCTGTACTCTCTTCGTCATCAGGAGGTTTCATGTTTATCTCCACTGATACGTATATCTGTGATTTCTTCGTTATCAGGAAGTTTCAGGTTTACCTACAACTGATACGGCATGGAAATATAGTGAAGGATTGACGGATTACACATCTACATCACATTCCTACACTAGGATGTAAGGTTCTACACATCCATGTACCCCACATACTCAAAAGTATGTGCTCCAGGAGTTCCCTGAGGAACACCTGTTTCACCATCACTTGATCTCTGACAATGATGGATCTATGATCAGGGCTCTACATTATACTTGATTAGTTAGGTACATTTAGTATTCTTTAACAACATACATTGTTCTTCAAACAATAACAGTAGCATAATAGCTATAAAAGAAGAATACTAAATGTAACAAGCCTAACTCATATCAATCATAATTTCTTATTATACTCATCACAAGTCATCTCTAAAGCATGACTTTGATGGTATTCATGGCTCTCACAGCCCATTATCATCATAGGATGCCATTGACAAGGCGTCAAGTTACTTTTCTTATTCATAAGGCTAACAGCATGCCTTCAAGGAATATAACATCAACATCCATACCTGGATAGGATTACCTTCATATCAGAACCTGCATGGTTAATTTAACTGACAAAGATAATACAAAAATAAGGAATACATTTCCCACTCTTATCATAACAGTTAACTCCTCTGATTCTCATCAATTGGAGTTTAATACTCATTTGCATGCCATTACCCTTGAATTAGGGTTTACTATTCACATTACATTGAATTGAACTCATAACATCATCATGTATGAGTATCACTATCATTGATGCTCTCAGATTAGTTAAAGATTCATCATTCATCATAATTAGGGTTTCTATGACTTCACACAGGTGGATCATACCCTAATTATGCACATTCATGTGTACTGAAAGTTCTTTAATTGAGTTTCCACCGAAAAGGGGTACTTTCTCTCTCTAGAAGTACTTTCTCTCTCTAGAAGTACTTTCTCTCTCCTCATACTAGTAGAGGGTGATAACACCACTCTAGATCAGGTTGGATTAAGTCATCATAGGCTAACATAGCCAAAAACATCACCACCATGTGATTAGGGTTTGATCTGATCAAGGTATTACTCAATTGACCCTTCAAGGGTATTTTGGTAATTTACCCCATTGATCATCATCATGGTCAAGTCATTAGTCAATTAATCCCTTGATGTCCTGGGTTATCATTAGGGTTTAGATTAGGGCATAATTGATCCATTTATATATTCAAATGATTGAGTGAAGTCAACCTTGAATCACCTTGATCGATCTCAACCATCAACCTCCCATTGGTTTGAGATCGTTGGAAAGAGTTGACCGTTTAGCCAATTTTGACTTCCAAGACCGCGAGGGTGTGTTGACCGTTTGCTCGATTTTTACTTTTCAAGACCGCGAGCCCTCATCTTACTCCAAGACCGCGAGCCTTCATCTTACTCCAAGACCGCGAGCCTTCATCTTACTCCAAGACCGCGAGCCTTCAACTTGGTTTTAAGACCGTGAAGGTTATGTAGACCGTTTGCTCACCTTTGACCTCAAGACCACGAGGCCCCTCACGTTCTTGAGACCGCGAGCCCTCTCACGGTCTTGAGACCGCGAGCCCTCTCACGGTCTTGAGACCGCGAGCCCTCTCATGGTCTTGAGACCGCGAGGCTCACATGGTCTCAACCGCTTGGACCATCAACAAAGTTCAATGGTTACAACCGATAATGTAAACCAATGTTGAAGCCCTCAAAGGTCAAAGCCATGGTGACCACTTATGGATTAGGTCAATTAAGATTATTCTTAACCAATTGGTCATTCAATTGACCCTCAATTGTTGACCAATTAGGGTCTATCAATGTTCACCCATCAACACTCAACAATGTGCATCAACACAAGGTTGAACCCTTCAATTGAGCTCCAATTGGCCCCAAACTTGGACCAAACGGTCTTGAGATCATGTGGGTGGACCCCACATGGTCTTGAGACCTTTTTCCCAAGATTTCATAAAAATCTAATGTGATTTGATAGGGGTTGAACCATGATTAAGTCACAAAATCAGAATTTTGATTAATTGATAACTTATTGCAATTGGGTCCTTAATTGATCAAATTAGCTTAACCCTAGACCTTCAAACGGTCTTGGGTGATTGTCCTCTCGGTCTTGAGACCGTTTGGATGACCCCCAAACGGTCTTGAGACCGTTTAGATCAATCAACCCTAAAAACCCTAATTAAGTCACCATAATTTCAGTACTGATTTCATCTAGGGTTAGCCCTAGTAATCACCCTTCACCTCTTAGCTCGTTTGGAATTAGACCATCAAACTTGGTGAGTTGTTAATTAACATAATTTTGAACAGTAATTTCATATGGTCAAAGCTTGTTCAACGACCTTACACGGTCTTGAGACCGTTTGCCCAAAAAGGCAATTTCAGACTGTTTGAAAATCAGGAATAAATGCAATTAAAGTTGTTACTTAAAAAGGCCATATCTCCTAATTCCGTAGGAGTTAACCTCTCAATTTTTGAGGGCGATTAGCTTACATAATTAGGAACAGATTTCTTATACGGTCCATGCTCGGTCAACGGGTCCAAACGGTCGTGAGGACCGTTTTTCCTCTCGCGGTCCAGAGACCGTTTGCTCACCTCGCGGTCCTGAGACCGTGAGAGCAAGTTAGGGAGACCGTTTAAGAAAGTGAAAAGCGGTGGGTTTTTCTTGGAAATCACGCCTTCATCTCCTAGCGCAAGAACAGTATGGATATCCCACGGATTTTCTTGCAAGGTAGCAAGAAAAGTAAGGAACATGAAGATCTATCATCTAACCGCATAACAGAGATGTATATAGTAAAGCATGGGTGTAGAGTTATAAAACCCGCCTAAAGCTTGCTCCTTGAGCTCCAAGCTTTCAAGCTCCAAGCTCTAATGGCGTCCTTGAGCTCTCACAGGTTGGCCAAGGTGAAAACTCCCAGGAAAGATGAAAAGAGATGGCTAGAAAGGTAGAGTTTTGTGAGCTAGTTATCAACTTGACCTTGAATCCGAGTTCTGACCATGGAATTTAGGCAAAAGAAGGTCCCAAACCTACCTTGCACCCTTGGTCGTTCCTCTTGAGCTCCAAGACAGTCATTAGTCGGCCAAGAAAGGTAAAATAGTGATATGCACGAAGGAAAGGTTCCTTTGCTTGAGAGGTAAAGTGTATATATACTTGGGTGGGGTTTCATTAAAGGCCCATAAGTTTCCCATAATTCCAACTAGGTCCTTCCTTCATTACTTGCTCGTCCCTTCCTCTTTATTCTAAGGACAAAACTTCTCTTAAGGTCTAGAAAAAGAGGCAAAGAAGATCAATCTAATACTAAGGTACATACATAAAGAGCTATTGCACATATACCCTGATTATTCAATCACAAGGTATATTTCATAACTTGATAATTCATTTGAGGTGACTTCCTCATCATTTCTTCTCTAAATGATGGCAAGAGTCTTAAAAGATACATTAGATGATATATTTTTACAAGTTGCATCCCTTAATTTGGGTAAATTGCATTTTACCCCAAATTAGGGTTTCAAGCACCGGGATTGCTTCCACAGCTGCACCTTGGTGCCCAAGCTTGGGAAATCCCTCAAACTTTACCAAAACGATTCTCATGATGTCTCAACATCAGAGGAACATCTCATCATGTGCAAATTGCAAGATAACCCTTTCAACTGGGTAAATTGCACATAGGTCCCTGTATATCAAAACAATGCTACAACTTTAAATAAAAAGGAGCAAATACTGAAATTTATGTTTCTGATAAACTTAATTACGTGCTCAGAGTTAATCACAAAGATTTAGTTACATATTTAGGCAAAACACCTAGGGTTAACTCATAACCCAGGTCAGGGATGTTACAAATTATCCACCCCTTACAAGGATTTCGTCCCCGAAATCGATAAGACATATCAAGAGAAAAGGGCAGGATACTTCCTTCTCATCTCATCCTCTAACTCCCAAGTGGCTTCTTCAACACCACGATGGTTCCAGAGGACTTTTACAAGACTTATATCTTTCGTCTTTAACTTTTTAATTCTTTTATCAAGGATTGACACTGTTCCTTCCTCATAGGATATATCATCATTCAATTCTACTTCCATGGGTTGTAGAACTGACTCAGTGTCTGGGTGACATTTCTTCAACATAGAAATGTGAAAAATAGGGTGTAACCTCTGTAACTCAGGGGGCAGCTCTAGTCTATATGCTACCTTTCCAATCCGTTCAATGATTGGATAAGGCCCCATAAATCTAGGAGCTAACTTCCCTTTCCTTCCAAAATGAAGGACTCCTTTCCAAGGCGAGACCTTGAGATACACTTTGTCTCCAACCTGGAACTCTAAGGGCCTACGACATTTGTCAGCATAAGATTTCTGCCTATCCTGTGCAGTCTTAATCTTTTGTTGTATTATTTTAATCTTTTCTGTGGTCTGCTGCACAAGATCAGGACCTAACAACTGATGTTCACCAGTCTCAAACCAACACAGAGGTGATCTACAACGTCTACCATACAAGGCTTCATAAGGTTCCATATCAATACTATGTTGGTAGCTATTGTTATAGGCAAACTCTATCAAGCTTAGGTGTAGATCCCAACTTCCGGTGAACTGGAGAACACATGCCCTCAACAGGTATTCTAAGGTTTGTATGGTCCTTTCCGACTGTCCATCAGTCTGTGGATGAAAGGTCGTACTAAACCTCAGCTTGGTGCCTAAGGCTCGGTGTAAATGTTCCCAAAAATGACTCGTAAACTGAGGACCTCTGTCAGAAACTATTGTGACAGGAACTCCGTGCAAACGCACTATCTCTTGAACATATAACTCTGATAACCTTTCAGCAGAATAGGTTGTTTTGACAGGTAAGAAATGTGCTGTCTTAGTCAACCTATCAACAATTACCCAAATGGAATCATGTCCTTTGCTTGTCCTAGGTAGGCCAACAACAAAGTCCATGGTTATATGGTCCCACTTCCACTGTGGTATGGGTAAAGGTTGCATTGTCCCTGCAGGCTTCTGGTGTTCAGCTTTAACTTGCTGACACACAGGACACCTGAAAACAAATTCTGCAACATTCTTCTTCATTCCAGGCCACCAATACAAATCTTTCAAATTCCGATACATCTTGGTGCTCCCTGGATGCATAGCATACATGGAAGAATGAGCTTCTTCCAGGATTAACTTCCTCAAGTTGTCCACATCCGGCACTATCATCCTTCCATTATAACAAGCTACTTGATCCTCTGAGTCATGGAAACCATCTCGCTTTTCATCTCCATACTCAGATCTAATCTGTTGAACTGCAACATCACCTAGTTGTGCTTCCTTAATCTGCTCTCTTAGGGTAGGTTTAATATGCATCTCAGCTAACAGACCGGCTAATAATGACACTTTCAACTGTACATTGTCTTGCCTTAAGGAGATAAGCATATCTCTCCTAGAGCATACTAAAGAGTTTAGTTGCGCTCTATCCATGGTTGATGTTGCTGATTTCCTACTCAAGGCATCCGCAACAACATTGGCCTTTCCCGGATGGTAATCAATAATACAATCGTAGTCCTTGATTAACTCCATCCAATGACGTTGCCTCATGTTAAGCTCGTGCTGAGAGAAGATATATTTAAGGTTCTTGTGGTATGTGAAAATCTGGAATGTCTCTCCGTAGAGATAATGTCTCCAGATCTTCAAGGCATGAACCACGGCAGCTAACTCCAGATCGTGTGTCGGATAATTCTCCTCGTGTTTCTTAAGTTGTCGGGAAGCAAAATAAATCACTTGTTTATCCTGCATCAACACACATCCAAGTCCATTCTTGGAAGCATCACAGAAGACTACATATCCTTTTCCTTGTTCAGGTAGTACAAGAACAGGTGCACTTGTTAACCTCTCTTTCAACAATTGGAAAGACTGTTGACACTTACCACTCCAAGAAAAAGGAACATCTTTCTGGGTCAACTTAGTCAAAGGTAAAGCTATAGAACTAAAGTTCTTAATGAACCTTCGATAATAGCCAGCTAACCCCAAGAAACTTCGAATCTCCGTCGGTGTCTTCGGTTGTTCCCATTGTAGAACAGATTCTACCTTTGAAGGGTCAACACGAATTCCCGAGGCAGATATTACATGTCCAAGAAAAGATACCTCCGGTAGCCAGAACTCACACTTGCTAAACTTAGCATACAACTTATGTTCTCTTAGCAAGGTCAAAGCTTGGCGAAGATGCTGCTCATGCTGTTGAGCATCCTTACTATAGATCAGAATGTCATCTATGAAGACGACAACACATAGATCGAGGAAGGGTCAAAAAACTCTGTTCATGAGTTCCATAAATGCAGCTGGTGCATTGGTTAGTCCAAACGACATAACCGTGAACTCATAGTGACCATACCTTGTCCTAAAGGCAGACTTGGATATGTCACTATCCTTAATACGGAGTTGATGATATCCAGATCTCAAGTCTATCTTTGAAAAGACGGTTGCACCACGCAACTGGTCAAAGAGATCATCAATCCTTGGTAGAGGATACTTATTCTTTAGTGTTACTTTATTGAGTTGTTTGTAGTCGATGCACAACCGCATTGACCCATCTTTCTTTTTAACAAACAAGACCGGAGCACCCCAAGGTGAAGTACTCGGCCGGATAAAACCCTTCTCAAGTAACTCTTGGAGTTGTTTCTTGAGTTCTGCCATTTCGGCAGGCGCCATCCTATATGGAGTCTGGGCTATGGGTTTCGTATCTGGGATCAAATTGATTTCAAAATCAATCTCCCGAGGTGGTGGTATACCAGGAAGTTCTTCAGGAAACACATCCTTGAATTCCCTGACTATAGGAACTTCAGCAGGATTGGGACTTTCCTTGGTAACATCTACCACATGGGCTAAGAATGCATAACATCCTTGTCTCAACAACTTATCAGCAACCATAGCTGACACAAGGCAGGTGGGTAGAATCTTTCTCTCACCTTGAAAGATCCATGTGTTGCTTTCATCAGCAAACACAGCTAAACTTGGACTCACAATCCAAGACAACTCTATACCTTTCCAAGGTATCCATCCCGAGGATTATATCAAATCCTCACATATCAAGTGGTATAAGATCCACTTGAATGCGATGTTCAGAAAAGAAGAGGATGCAAGGAGAACATACCTCCTGCAAAACGGCAGACCCACTCAACGGAGTCTCCAAAAACAAACTATCTGTCCTATGACTAGTTGTCATATTGTAGTTACGTATCACTTTACGAGTGATGAAGGAGTGTGTAGCACCCGGGTCAATCAGAACAGATACAGCACAGGATGTAGACATATCAGAATATAAAAGTTTCATCTGACCTGCCACTACCCGTGGATTGACCACTGCTTCAGGTGGGTTCATAGCATAGAACCTCGCAGTCGCCTGGTGTTGAGGTGGTGCTGATGATCCAGCTTGAGATGCTTGTCCACATCCTCGAGCTGCTCCTTGATGTTGTCTACTCTGAGATCCCTGTTGATTCTGTCTCGGAGGCTGTGTCACACTGACAGGCCTAGAACGAAAATCCTTCATCAAGTGTCCCACCTTACCACAGTTGTAGCAACTCCTCTCCTGTTGTTGTGGTCGGGGTGGTCCAGTAACTGACACTGATGCAGAACTGTGAGTTCCTTGAAGCGGTTGACTCCATCCTCTACCTCTGCTCGGTGTCCATTGAGTTTGAAAACTCGATCTGGGTGGTGGAGGGTTAGGTGTAGAGAATCTAGTTTTCTTGGAATCCCTAGATGAAGAACCCTGGAACTGTGGATATCTTTTCTGAGTTTGTCTCTTCTCAACCACAGATCTCTCTATCCTTCGGACTGACTCAACGAAGGTAGAGAATCTATCTCGGTTTTCTAAGGCAGACACGGGGGTTGACATATCAGCATTTAAACCCTTCTCAAATCTTCTGATTCTTTCCTCCTCTATGGAAGCCATGTGCGGACAGAACCACAACAACTCCATGAACTTCGCTTCATACTCGCTAATGTTCATCATACCCTGCCTTAGTCTCTCAAACTGAGAGATCTTCTCATCTAGGAAGGTCTTTGGAAAATATCTATTGATAAATTCCCGACGAAACTCTTCCCATGAGAACTCTACTCCAGGTCTCTTCTGCTCTTCCATGTTCCACCAGTGACTAGAACTACCTTTGAGAAGATAGACAGCATGTCTAACCTTCTCAGCTTTCGGGATGATAAGAATCCTGAAAGCCTTCTCCAACTCTGTCAACCAAAGGTCAGCATCGGCGGGGTCGGCAGTCCTGAAGTACTCGGTAGCTCCGACACGACGAAGTCGTTCGAACGTCTTACCGATACCTTGTGCTTCAGGATGGACAGGTGCCCTAGGTGCAGGCATGGGCATCCTGTCAGTTATGTGTGTCATGGCAGTCATAAACTGCCCGAACATCGTCTGTACAGCTGGGTTACCCATGTCGGCTGGGTCAAACTGGGGTGGCTCTCTTGGTGACTCAGGTGCAGGCAGTTCTATTTCTAGAACCCTTGCACCGCCTCGAGGTGCACTAGCACTACTCTCCGCCACGTACTCATCATGTGGCTCAGCCATTCTTATGTATCTTCTTCTCTTGAGGAGCAGAAGATTCTATTAGATAAGGAAGGAGTACTAAAGATGGACTCGACATCCTAAGTCCTATGCCTCTGTAGACTCAACTGACCTAGAGCTCTGATACCACTAAACTGTGGTCTCCGATCTCCAAACCATGATATAAACATGATTAAAGCTTAGCGGAAGCGATTCGATAAACAGCGGAAGACAAAAATCACGGGAAATTAAAACTTTTCGAGACAAGAACTTGAATCCATAAAAGCTTCTTTCATAACAACATATAAACTATTTATATCTCATGATAATTACTTCTTGAGTAATTATAACATCAAGATACAAAATCTCAAGAACTTATATAAAAGAATCCAAGACCTGAGAGTACAGAGGGCACATAGGACTGACTCTAACTACACCACATGGCAGGATAAATCTCCACCTGAGATTCTACTACTGCTCCTGGTGCTGCTGTTGCTGAGACTGGTCACCTGTAGGCTGGTTCCTTCATCTCCGACGTCCACGTAAAAAGTTGAAGTCTACAGGGTGAGACAATTTTACATAATTGTCCCAGCGAGAGTTATAACTCTCCGCCAGAAGCTTTATTATAACATCAAAGATTATCTTAAGCAGTAAAGCCTTCAAAGTATTCAATAACAGTTGCAACTATATAACATAAGTTCAACATTTATGAGACATGAAGAAATATAAGCACTATTACAGTGTATCATCAATCAACTAACTCGTAGTTATCTCTAGCAGGTATACTACGTGGTTGATTATGTTTTACAAACAACATTATGCCCTGTGGAGATGAGGCATACCACTCATACTCCAACTGATCGCTGAGAAGTCACATCAGTATCATACATAGGTCATTAAGAGAGTCGGATTCTCATGACCTTCACCTTCCTCAGTCAGTAAGAGGATCACTTTTAGGACATCTCGTGTCTCTACTACTATAGCTCACCAGGGTAAACTGGTCCTTCGCTATTCTAGAGTCACAGTGGCGTTCTGTACTCTCTTCGTCATCAGGAGGTTTCATGTTTATCTCCACTGATACGGATATCTATGATTTCTTCGTTATCAGGAAGTTTCAGGTTTACCTACCACTGATACGGCATGGAAATATAGTGAAGGACTGACAGATTACACATCTACATCACATTCCTACACTAGGATGTAAGGTTCTACACATCCATGTACCCCACATACTCAAAAGTATGTGCTCCAGGAGTTCCCTGACGAACACCTGTTTCACCATCACTTGATCTCTGACAATGATGGATCTATGATCAGGGCTCTACATTATACTTGATTAGTTAGGTACATTTAGTATTCTTTAACAACATACATTGTTCTTCAAACAATAACAGTAGCATAATAGCTATAAAAGAAGAATACTAAATGTAACAAGCCTAACTCATATGAATCATAATTTCTTATTATACTCATCACAAGTCATCTCTAAAGCATGACTTTGATGGTATTCATGGCTCTCACAGCCCATTATCATCATAGGATGCCATTGACAAGGTGTCAAGTTACTTTTCTTATTCATAAGGCTAACAGCATGCCTTCAAGGAATATAACATCAACATCCATACCTGGATAGGATTACCTTCATATCAGAACCTTCATGGCTAATTTAACTGACAAAGATAATACAAAAATAAGGAATACATTTCCCACTCTTATCATAATAGTTAACTCCTCTGATTCTCATCAATCGGAGTTTAATACTCATTTGCATGCCATTACCCTTGAATTAGGGTTTACTATTCACATTACATTGAATTGAACTCATAACATCATCATGTATGAGTATCACTATCATTGATGCTCTCAGATTAGTTAAATATTCATCATTCATCATAATTAGGGTTTCTATGACTTCACACAGGTGGATCATACCCTAATTATGCACATTCATGTGTATTGAAAGTTCTTTAATTGAGTTTCCACCTAAAAGGGGTACTTTCTCTCTCTAGAAGTACTTTCTCTCTCTAGAAGTACTTTCTCTCTCCTCGTACTAGTAGAGGGTGATAACACCACTCTAGATCAGGTTGGATTAAGTCATCATAGGCTAACATAGCCAAAAACATCACCACCATGTGATTAGGGTTTGATCTGATCAAGGTATTACTCAATTGACCCTTCAAGGGTATTTTAGTATTTTACCCCATTGATCATCATCATGGTCAAGTCATTAGTCAATTAATCCCTTGATGTCCTGGGTTATCATTAGGGTTTAGATTAGGGCATAATTGATCCATTTATATCTTCAAATGATTGAGTGAAGTCAACCTTGAATCACCTTGATCGATCTCAACCATTAACCTCCCATTGGTTTGAGATCGTTTGAAAGAGTTGACCATTTAGCCAATTTTGACTTCCAAGACCACGAGGGTTTGCTGACCGTTTGCTCTATTTTGACTTTTCAAGACCGCGAGCCCTCATCTTACTCCAAGACCGCGAGCCTTCATCTTACTCCAAGACCGCGAGCCTTCATCTTACTCCAAGACCGCGAGCCTTCAACTTGGTTTTAAGACCGCGAAGGTTATGTAGACCGTTTGCTCACCTTTGACCTCAAGACCACGAGGCCCCTCATGGTCTTGAGACCGCGAGCCCTCTCACGGTCTTGAGACCGCGAGCCCTCTCATGGTCTTGAGACCGCGAGGCTCACATGGTCTCAACCGCTTGGACCATTAACAAAGTTCAATGGTTACAACCGATAATGTAAACCAATGTTGAAGCCCTCAAAGGTCAAAGCCATGGTGACCCCTTATGGATTAGGTCAATTAAGATTATGCTTAACCAATTGGTCATTCAATTGACCCTCAATTGTTGACCAATTAGGGTCTATCAATGTTCACCCATCAACACTCAACAATGTGCATCAACACAAGGTTGAACCCTTCAATTGAGCTCCAATTGGCCCCAAACTTGGCCCAAACGGTCTTGAGATCATGTGGGTGGACCCCACATGGTCTTGAGACCGTTTTCCCAAGATTGCATAAAAATCTAATGTGATTTGATAGGGGTTGAACCATGATTAAGTCACAAAATCAGAATTTTGATTAATTGATAACTTATTGCAATTGGGTCCTTAATTGATCAAATTAGCTTAACCCGAGACCTTCAAACAGTCTTGGGTGATTGTCATATCGGTCTTGAGACCGTTTGGATGACCCCCAAACGGTCTTGAGACCGTTTAGGTCAATCAACCCTAAAAACCCTAATTAAGTCACCATAATTTCAGTACTGATTCCATCTAGGGTTAGCCCTAGTAATCACCCTTCAACTCTTAGCTCGTTTGGAATTAGACCATAAAAATTGGTGAGTTGTTAATTAACATAATTTTGAACAGTAATTTCATATGGTCAAAGCTTGGTCAACGACCTTACACGGTATTGAGACCGTTTGCCCAAAAAGGAAATTTCAGACTGTTTGCAAATCAGGAATAAATTCAATTAAAGTTGTTACTTAAAAAGGCCATATCTCCTAATTCCTTTGGAGTTAACCTCTAACATTTTGAGGGTGATTAGCACACATAATTAGGAACAGATTGCTTATACGGTCCACGCTCGGTCAACGGGTCCAAACGGTCGTGAGGACCGTTTTCCCTCTCGCGGTCCAGAGACCGTTTGCTCACCTCGCGGTCCTGAGACCGTGAGAGCAAGTTAGGGAGACCGTTTAAGAAAGTGAAAAGCGGTGGGTTTTTCTTGGAAATCACGCCTTCATCTCCTAGCTCAAGAACAGTACGGATATCCCACGGATTTGCTTGCAAGGTAGCAAAGAAAAGTAGGGAACATGAAGATCTATCATCTAACCGCATAAAAGAGATGTATATAGTAAAGCATGGGTGTAGAGTTATAAAACCCGCCTAACGCTTGCTCCTTGAGCTCCAACCTTTCAAGCTCCAAGCTCTAATGGCGTCCTTGAGCTCTCACAGGTTGGCCAAAATGAAAACTCCAAGGAAAGATGAAAAGAGATGGCTAGAAAGGTAGAGTTTTGTGAGCTAGTTATCAACTTGACCTTGAATCTGAATTCTGACCATGGAATTTAGGCAAAAGAAGGTCCCAAACCTACCTTGCACCCTTGGTCGTTCCTCTTGAGCTCCAAGACAGTCCTTAGTCGGCCAAGAAAGGGAAAACAGTGATATGCACGAAGGAAAGGTTCCTTTGCTTGAGAGGTAAAGTGTATATATACTTGGGTGGGGTTTCATTAAAGGCCCATAAGTTTCCCATAATTCCAACTAGGTCCTTCCTTCATTACTTGCTCGTCCCTTCCTCTTTATTCTAAGGACAAACCTTCTCTTAAGGTCTAGAAAAAGAGGCAAAGAAGATCAATCTAATACTAAGGTACATACATAAAGAGCTATTGCACATATACCCTGATTATTCAATCACAAGGTATATTTCATAACTTGATAATTCATTTGAGGTGACTTCCTCATCATTTCTTCTCTAAATGATGGAAAGAGTCTTAAAAGATACATTAGATGATATATTTTTACAAATTGCATCCCTTAATTTGGGTAAATTGCATTTTACCCCAAATTAGGGTTTCAAGCACCGGGATTGCTTCCACAGCTGCACCTTGGTGCCCAAGCTTGGGAAATCCCTCAAACTTTACCAAAAAGATTCTCATGATGTCTCAACATCAGAGGAACATCTCATCATGTGCAAATTTAAAGCTAACCCTTTCAACTGGGTAAATTGCACATAGGTCCCTGTATATCAAAACAATGCTACAATTTTAAATAAAAAGGAGCAAATACTGAAATATATGTTTCTAAGAAACTTAATTACATGCTCAGAGTTAATCACAAATATTTAGTTACATATTTAGGCAAAACACCTAGGGTTAACTCATAACCCAGGTCAGGGATGTTACAATAACCTGTTGGTAAGTTTTGATCATCTTCTACCTCAGATTCATGGTGAAAACCCTAAATCAATGCTTGATTATTGGTTTGCTTCACTCGATTTCCAATCCTAGCCAACTTGTTCATCCAAAAGCTCAAGAACGGACCTTGGGCAGTTGTTGGAACTCCATCCACCATTATATACGTGGATCTTGGAGCTTGGAATCATATTTTGAGGCGGGTTTTATAACTCAAACCCTTAAACATTAGTATTGCATTCCATTCTTCAATAATCGTTGGTTATTTTCTTCTATTTGGTATTCTTTTCGTTCATTGCTGAAGTTTCCATGAAGAACAGCTGCGTTGCTTGGTTGAATGGAGGAAGATGATGATGACATCATCATATATACTTATCCAAAGAAAATTCTAGGTCAAACGGTTTCCATGGTTGCTCAAACGGTTTCCCAAACCGTTTGGGAGCAAACGGTTTCAAACCGTTTGAGGGGAAACAATTTCACCAAACCGCATGAGGGCAAACGGTTTCAGACCGTTTGGAGGTGTTGACCAGGGTTGACCATTTGGAAATTTGTTTCTAATAATGTTGGTTAATGATCCACTAATTATAATTGATTAGTTTCAATTGGTTCATGAATTGAAGGTCAATCAATCACCAAACCCTAATCGGGTTAAGTGCTGATTTCTAATTTGATTGAGTTAGAAACTTGGGTTGATTGACCCAAAAGGTTTCAAAACCATTTGGGGATCACCCAAACGATCTCAAGACCATTTGGGGGTCACCCAAGACCGTTTGAAGGTCTAGGGTTGAGTATGGTTAGGTGTTTGAAGATTCAAAGATACAAAGTTGATTTGCAATCAAATGCTGATTTGGTGATCAATCCAATGATCCAAACCCTAATTGGATGACATGGATTTGGGTGATGAGATGGGCAACCGGTCTCAAGACTGTTTGGAGGTCATCCAAATGACCTCAAGACCGTTTGGGGCCAGGTCATGTACATTTTGGATGGTGGTCCCATAGTTTCAAAGTAATTAGTTTCACAATGATCAACATTGATGGATCATCGATTCTAAACCCTAATTCAATTGAATCAAACCCTAATTTATGATCAATTGAGGGTAAAATTAGTTGAAGGATGACCTATTTAACTCAATTGAAGTATGATCACTACTACAGAAATAGCATTCAGTGTCACTTTTCTAGGCGTCGGTTATTAAGGAAAACCGACGCCTAACATATAAGGCGTCGGGTGTTAAAGCAACCCGACGTCTATATTCGAACACCAGCCAGACACGGGTACCGCTTTGTATTAAGCGTCGGTTGTTTATAACAAACCGACGCATAAAGTCGCCCGCGAAATCCATATTTCGATCAAAAAAATAATGTCATTTTCAGCGTCGGTTTCTACATATATAACCGACGCCTATGTGCGATGAAAATTTGCGCGAAAAGTGTCACTTTCAGCGTCGGTTATCCTTGTATAACCGACGCTGAAAGTGGTTCCCGCCAAATAATTTCATGAAAATATTGTCCAATTGGACGTCGGTTTTTTCAAACAACCGACGCTAAAGATGTTTAGGCGTCGGTTGTTTTAAACAACCGACGCTATTTGGGAACTTCATTACCCTCGATCGCCCGACTCTTCCCCTTTCTTCTGTTTCATTGCGAGCGATTTCCCTATTTCTCTGCTGCCGCCGATTTCTCTCCGGCGATTTCTTCTTCAGCTCCCCTTCTCCGGTGCTCCCTTCTCCGCCACCACTCCTGCTCGCCGCCGCTCCTGCCGCCGTTGGACACCTGCTCGCCGCCGCTATTGCTCGCCGACGATCCTACTCCTGTTGTTGCTCTGCGTCACCGCCACCGCCGCCGCCTGCTCGCCGCCGCTCCTGCTCACCGACGATCCTGCTCCTGCTGCTGCTCTGTGTCGTTGCCGCCGCCGCCCGCTCCTTCCTCCTTGTTGCTGCTCTGCGTCTCCTTGCTCACGCCCTAACTCTGCTGCTCACAAGGTACTAGCATCAAACCCTTCCTCTGCCATTCTTTCCATTCAGTAACAGTCTCATCTCCTCGTTCCACAACATAACTTGGCTGATGTCAAGCCCGTGCTCAAAAACATCTACCTATTCTCATCCATGTTCGTGTGGCATTCCCATTTTCAGGAGTCAATGACCATCCTTTACAGAAATATCTGCATCTCAAGCATAATTGATCCAAAAAAAATACTGCTAACTAACATGATTTAAATTGGTATGATGCATAATATAAATCCATTTTTTTACTTTTGGGGGTGCGCCTTATACTATTTGATATCCTTGATTTTATCTTCTATCCTAAATAAAATTAAGGGACCCATGATTAGAAAACAATTCCAAACTTGGCACCCACACTAATTGGAAGGAAATAAAATATGATTATTGAAATGCACATTTGTGATGTGATACCTTTTTTAGGATGCATATATTAGATTCAACCTTTGAGACATCCTTTTATGAGTTCCAATACAATTAGGTTTTCATTTCATTGCCATTGTATGTATTATAATATTACATCTTTCACATAAAAATTAATTAAATTGAATCCTATTGGAACCCTAATTTAAATCCTAATTTGATTTAAACTTGTCCATTCTGGCATCCTAATTTGATTTGATTAAACCCTAACATTGTTTAAACCTTAACATGTACATATCTATTATTATGTTTGTTGGCCTAGAAACCCGTCTAAGATTGACTCATTACGAGTAAATCTTGGATAGTCCCCGGTTTGGGACTGTTCTTGAACACCTAATCTCACTTAGGATGTAAGTGTATAATGTGTATTGGGTTTTCGAGAAAATTTTGGTAGCATTTCCCCGATTGTTCTCTAAGTACATATGTACTTAGAGAACAGCGGGGAAATGCTGCTGAAATTTTCTTGAAAACCCAATACACATTATACACTTACTAGTGATATTAGGTGTTCAAGGATGGGATAGGTGGTACACATTTATTATATATAAGAATGACATCACATGTGTTTGTTGGCCTAGAATGTGAACAATCATTGTTTTTTATATTACTTGTACATTGGTATAAATTAGAATGAACAATCACTAAATTATATACTGTTTGTATGGAGTCTGGCTTCATTGTAGATATCTATTATTGTGTTTGTTGGCCTAGAAACCCGTCCAAGATTGACTCATTAGGAGTAAATCTTGGATAGTCCCCGGTTTGGGACTGTTCTTGAACACCTAATCTCACTTAGGATGTAAGTGTATAATGTGTATTGGGTTTTCGAGAAAATTTTGGTAGCATTTCCCCGTTTGTTCTCTAAGTACATATGTACTTAGAGAACAACGGGGAAATGCTGCCGAAATTTTCTCGAAAACCCAATACACATTATACACTTACTAGTGAGATTAGGTGTTCAAGGATGGGATAGGTGGTACACATTTATTATATATAAGAATGACATCACATGTGTTTGTTGGCCTAGAATGTGAACAATCATTGTTTTTTATATTACTTGTACATTGGTATAAATTAGAATGAACAATCACTAAATTATATACTGTTTGTATGGAGTCCGGCTTCATTGTAGATATCTATTATTGTGCTTGTTGGCCTAGAAACCTGTCCAAGATTGACTCATTAGGAGTAAATCTTGGATAGTCCCCGGTTTGGGACTGTTCTTGAACACCTAATCTCACTTAGGATGTAAGTGTATAATGTGTATTGGGTTTTCGAGAAAATTTTGGTAGCATTTCCCCGTTTGTTCTCAAAGTACATATGTACTTAGAGAACAGCGGGGAAATGCTGCCGAAATTTTCTTGAAAATCCAATACACATTATACACTTACTAGTGAGATTAGGTGTTCAAGGATGGGATAGGTGGTACACATTTATTATATATAAGAATGACATCACATGTGTTTGTTGGCATTTCCCCGTTTGTTCTCTAAGTACATATGTACTTAGAGAACAGCGGGGAAATGATGCCTAATCTTTTCCTAATATATACTTGTTTCCTAATATATACTTGTTTTCTCTGATCATAGAATGGATAGATCATGGATGTCCATTCGTAATCATTGCACCCCGGAGTTTATATCTGGTCTTGATCAGTTTATTAGATTTGCCGAGGAACATAGGAAAAAACCTACAGATAGGTTCTACTGTCCATGTAGGCATTGCGGTAACAACTTGAAAGTCAACACTGGTGAGGAAATCAAAAGTCATGTCATGTGCAACGGGATTGTACAAGGCTATACAGAATGGCACTGGCATGGAGAGATTTCAAAATCGAAACCAGTAGATGTCGATAGCAGTGCTTGGGTGGAAGAAGAAATTGCCTCCGATGACGTAAATGTGAACGAACCAGTTCCAGCAGACATCGTTGATGCGATGCTGGATAGTTGTAGGGTAGAGCACACCGATCCACCTCCTATCTTTACAAACATTGTGCATGATGTTGAGATACCGTTATAAACATGGCGAGGATACTAATGTAAGTTCTAAAAACATATCCTGTATTTCTATAAAATTCATTATCTTCTAGTTATGTCATATATCCTATATTTCTATATTGGGCTAATTTAGTGTGTTTTATTTTTGTCAAATTTTAGGTTGATGCACCTGTACCCACTGAAGCACTGGAGCAACTTGATGCGCAGCACCAAACACTTAACAAGAAAAGGGGCATCACTCTGTTGAAGAAGTTATTAGCGCTAAGTGGTAGTGGATCCAAATTGGTGGTGGAGTTTGATAATGGAGGAAATCCAATTGGAGTGAACCGCAATAATTTTGTAAACTATCTTGGGTGTACCACTCGGAGCCATTGTGGTGTTAAGTATGACAATTGGCATAAAGTTCCTCAAGGGAAAAAAGACTTGATATGGAAGGATTTATGCATGAGTTATTATTATTTGCAATTCTATTTTGTAGATTACAAATTCTATTATTTGCAATTCTATTTTGGATACTAGTTAATAACATTTCTATTTTATAGAATCTGTTTGCATTGGATGAGAAGTTGCATCGTAAAAATGTGATGCAACGCGCTGGAAAGATGCTTAGGAATTATAGGACAAATCTGAACAGAGAATACATAAAAGAGGGTGATAAGAAGAAGAAGTCAGCCCTTGAACAATGGAACTTCTTGGACAAAGAAGATTGGGACAATTTTGTTGCTTCAAGAAAATCTGAAGAATTCAAGGTATTAGGCGTCACTCCCAATTTAATTAATATACATTGTATTCACCTATTCAATATTAGCATTTAGTGCTACTAACCAAATCATTAATGTGCATACTAACTAGGCCCTCAGTGACGCACAAAAAGCAAGGCGTGCACTGAATGTGCATGACCACACTATGGGTCCAAAAGGCTATGCAAGCGTTCGCCAAAGACTACAGGCGGAGTCTGCGGCTACTCAGGAGTCTGCTCCTACTCAGGAGTCTGCCACACCCATGCCTCGCCATGATATCTGGATAGCTGGCAGGCAAAACAAGAAGGGTGAAATAAAGAAGCTTGTAACTGCTGAGGCGGCTGCAAAAATGGTAAAATAACACTCTTAGAGAAATCGTTTGAATATTGATTATTTGTGGTGTTAACTTACCAATTTCTGTTTATGGTGATTAGCGGGAGCTGCACGAGCAGAGGAAACAAGGCACGTTCATCCCTCAGGGCACAAGGGATGAATTGACAGTTGCTCTGGGTAACCCAGAGCATCCTGGACGTGTTAGAGGTGCTGGCGCTGGTGTTGGCATCAAAGCATTATTTGGGCCATCCCAGCGCAAACCCAGAGCGGGACTTTCTCAAGAAGAGGTAACCTATTCTTTTTTTAGAATGTTACTGCAAAAGGAAATTCATTAATAAGAAGCTAATGTTTCTTTTATCCATGTATAGGAGAATAAGAGAGTTGAGGATTTAGTTGCTAAGAAGGTCAACAATGTAGTTGCTGAGAAGGTCAAGGAAGAATTGCTGCGGTGGCAGGCATCTCAGGCTTCCAATACGCCTATGGCGACCCACTCTTCTCCTGATGCACATACTGCGAGTAATCCTGGAGACCCATCGCCTAGCACGTCTGCTGTAAGTATTGTTTATGACATTGTAGTTAGTCTTTTCAAGTTGTTATGTTTTCAAGATGATATGTATATATGTATAATATTCTTTACGTAAATTTGTAGGCATTGAAGCCATGCCGCTTAAGAATGCAAGACTACGTTGTTGTAGAGGCGTAGGCTTACCCGTCCCTTCCTGGGGCAATGTTTCACGGGACTCCAATGCCACAGGGCTACGTTCGTGTGAGCCCGATACGTGTGTTACCCGATTGGAGAGAAGCTACATTGCCATATCCCCACCCGGATATTGATAGACTTGCTGATGCAGAAGGCGGGGTGATATTGTGGCCCAAAGAAGATGTCGTCTACATGACTGAAATTGTAAGATAAATTTACATTGATTTAGACTGTTAATGTGTATATATGATGTCAACTGATCTGAAATTATATGTACAGGTTAAAAAGAAGACACCAGGAGCACCTAGGCCTCCACTTCCACTTCCCGCATTACTCGATTGGGTTCCAACTGACCTAACATACCCGTTAGGTCCTGCTTGTAGGGGAATGGCATGTTGGCTACGGGCACATAATGTACATTGCCCTATAATTATTTCTTTAGATGCAGATTATGCAGGTCAATCATACGATAGCTCTTTATTTATACAAGATATTATTGAGCTATTTATGTATGATTGGCTGAATACATCAATGATAGAGACATGGATAAGGTGATATCTTGTTTATACATCCATATACCTTGTGTAAGATCCGGTGATCTGGTTTCTTATATATTAATGCATACGCCTATATGTTTTGCAGCTACTTAGTCGAAGATCATTGCAAACAATTTGCATTTGATCATTTGGGATTTTTGATTCCATCATTGATTAGTTTGGTAGCTAAAGACCCTGATAATGTTCAACAATACTATATAGATGCTTTTCCAATTTTTGGTCAGCAAAAGAAGACGATAATAATAGCTCCATTCAATGTCAAGTAAGTTTACTTTATTTATAATTTGGACTTAAGAAAATTCCATTTTTATTTTGCATTTTGAGTTATTAATTGTTAACTTCTTACCTCTAGCGGTAGACATTGGGAGTTACTAGTTATTTTCCCCGGGACATTCACTGTTTATTATCTAGATCTTGCGGGGAGTACATTGAACCCTAAAATTGGACACGTAATGAGAATGCCATTATTCTGGTGAGAAATATTTCATTTTTATATCCATTAACATCTTTTATTACATTACTATTTACTTATGCAATTTATTGTGTTATATTAACATGTAGGGGTTTAGATGCATTCAAAAAGGCTGGAGGAACGGTCCCAAGGAAAAAGAACCAGCCAATAAATTGGCAGAACGTACAAGTAAGTTCCCGACTCGAATATATATATTATTGATGTGAATTGTGCTTAGTTGTATTATTTTGTATGTTTCAATTTATAGTGTGCTACACAAGACAATGGCTGGGCATGCACATACTATGTGATGTGATTTATGCAGATGATTATCAAATATGCCGCATTGGACATCGATACCATACATGAGGTATTATATATAGTATCATTAGTTAGTATGCAATATATCAATCTTATCTTATTTTTATATTATTACTTATATATATACATCATTCTCTTTGCAGGTGTTTAAAACTGACAACACTACAGGTAAATGCTTAAAAAATATACATGCTCCATATACGATGGAAGCATTAAATGAAGTAAGAGAAGAATGGGCAAAAGCCATACAAGCAGTGGCAACTGTAAGATATAATTGGGATGTTGATAGCGATAATGAATGATACTTTGTAAATGAATATTTCTGAATGTTATTACATGTATTTGAATGTTTCTATATGTGTGAATGTGAGAATTGAATTGATGTCTGAATGTATGTACTTGTGTGAAATTTTCTTTGTGACTTTTGCAGGTTGGCGGCCTGTTTGTAGGCTGATATCAATGGATGTCGTAAACCTGCAGTTCAGAAAACTGAACTGCAGGTTCTCATCCTGCTGACCAGCCACAGCAGGCCTGCAAACTGATATGAAAAAAAAATATAAATAGGCGTCAGTTATTTATAGAAAACTGTCAGCAAAGACATACAGCGTCGGTTATTTATAGATAACCGACGCCTGATGTGGCCAAAGCAGTCCTGGAAATGGCGTCGGATATTCGTATCAAACCGACGCCTATTTAAACAACAAAGCGTCGGTCGTTTGGTATATAACCGACGCCAAAAGGGTTCGCGCCACAGAAAACGGCGTCATCTAGGACACTTTATGCGTCAGTTATCAACTAAAAGACCGACGCTACATGGAATATAGGCGTCGGTCTTTTAGTAAATCACTGACGCAGAAAGTGCCCTAGATGACGCCGTTTTCTGTGGCGCGAACCATTTTGGCGTCGCTAATATAATAAAAGACCGACGCCTATAGGTTAAATAGGCGTCGGTCAAAAACCGACGCCGAAATGTTCGACCTTTAGCGGCGCCCACATAGGCGTCGGTCGAAAACCGACGCCAAATGGGGTTAAAAGACCGACGCCAAATGGGGTTTCTGTAGTAGTGGATGTTAGGACCAATTGATGAGTGATAACATGATTTTAATTAATGAAGGAATCAATCTTGGAAACCCTAATTCAATTTGAGTGGTGGAGACCATATTTGGTCCATGCAGTTTTGAGGAGGTTTGGACCAAACGGTCTCAAGATCATTTGGGACCAAACGATCCCAAACTAGTTGAGTTCATATAGTTTCAAAATTGTACTTTAGCAAATGGTTTCAAAGACCACCTTTAGCAAATAGTTTCAAGGGTTACCTTTAGCAAACGGTGTCAAGTGTGCACCTTTAGCAAACGATCTCAAGGGTTCACTTTGGCAAAAGGTTTCAACCTCAACTTTACTAAATGGTTTTGAGTATTCAACCAAGACCGTTTGAGGTCTGATTGGTCCAGACCGTTTGAGGTCTAAGTGACCAAGATCATTTGGAAGGTAATTAATCAAATTGTATGAACACTTAACGTGGTTGACGGTTAATTGTTTTAAGTGAACAATTACATGATGTAAACCAAGGGTAATTATAATAATGGTACCCTTAATGAGATAGGGTGATTAGTACCCTTTAAATAATTAAGCTTTAATGATCATGGTGATAATGACATAACTCATGGTGTCAATTCTTATTCAAGTTGAGTTGACTTAGCCTAATCAAGGCTGAAGTAAACATCATCCTATAGAGGATGAGAGAGAAAAGACTTCCTACATGATTGATAACCATGTTAATGGCCAAGTCTTAACACTTTCATTATGGATGGTTGTCTAATTAGGATATGATCCTTAAATAGTGAGATCATGAAACCCCAATTATGAAGTTTAATGAATCATAACCCTAATTGAGGGCATTAATAGGGAAATCCTAATACATGATGAAGGTATGATCTTAATTCATGGTAATCATATGAGAAACCCTAATTCAGGGTATTTTGATGATTAACCCTACTTGAGGTGAATAGTAAACCCTAATTGTGGGTTAATGATTATAAACCCTAATCTAGGGTGATGTGATGTGAATAGTAAACCCTAATCTAGGGTGATGTAATGTGAATAGTAAACCCTAATTCCAAATAAGGTGAGGGTATATGTGAAACCCTAAGTCTGGGTTATACCTAATAGTATGAAGCTCTAAGGTTGGCTAATGAAATGATGACTCATTAATCCTAATTGAGCTAAGGGGATGATTAACCCTAGTTGAAATAAAAAGGGAAACACTAACCCTAGAAAGGGAATAGTGGTGTAACCCTTGAATTGTGATGCTATAATTGTTTTGCATTGTGCTGATATGAAATTGATATATTTGTTATCATCTGTACTAATCATGCAGGTTTTATGAGATATTGAACATAGCCAGGTATGACCTATGATGCTTGATTTATTGAAAGTACTTTATGAGCTTTGTAAGCAATGATATGCTATGTTTCCTAGTGAAAGGTAACAAAAGAGATTATTAGGTTGTAAGAGCCATGTGAAATACATGTATTGCAATTATCATGTTTACAATGATAGATGACTTGATGGCATTAAGTTACCTGTTAAAGTGGTAACAAGTATCTTGATGATCTAAGGGTTTGAACACCCATATTCTTGAATCATGATGATGAGATGATGAGGGATTGAGATCCCAATGTTAATAAAGTTGTGAAATGAACTTGATAAAAATAGTACTCTTTCTTTATAGCATTGTTCTAATGGTTTATGTTTGAAAACATGTATGATGCTAAAAGAATATTGTAATGTACTTAAATAATCAAGTGAAATGATATCATGTAGAACCCTGACCATAGATCCATCATTGTCAATAGTTTGGTGATGGTGAAATAGGTTTTCCTAAGGGAACTCCTGGAGAGCAAACTTTTGAGTATGTGGGGGTTATGGGCGCAAATATCCTTACACCCAAATGGAGGAATTGAGGTGAGATAAACATTAAATCTCTCAATCCTTCATTATATGTATATGTCGGGATGATGTATCACTAATCTCTGGATGATGATGTTAATACCGAATTGATGTGAGATAAATATGAAATCTCCCGATTGCGAAGAGAGTACAGCGTGCCACTGTAACTCTAATAACGAAGTTGCCAATTTACTCTGGAAAGCTATTTTTAGCAGAGACATGAGATGTCTTGCAAGTGTTCCTCACCCTGACTGAGGAGGATGAGGTCATAGAAATCCGGCTCTTCTATTGACCTATGCATGGTACCGATTTCGATTTTATAATGGTCGGTTGGAGTATGAGCGGTATACCTCATCTCCTCAGGGCATAAGTATGATTGTAAAATGTAATCAGCCGTGTAGCATATTTTCTTAGGGTTGAATTATGAGAATCAATGATTGATGATATATTATCTATTATGTCCTAGTTGGATAAATGATATACATGTTCTTCATATTCCTTATTGAATAAATGACTTGTTGCTTTATCAAGTTATAATTGAAATGAACTGTATAGAGAATACTGCTCTACTTAGTTATTCAATGAATTACATGTTGTTGAATATTTATAATTCTATTGCTCAGTGTTATTCTATTATCTGCAATAACTATGTTTCTGGCAGAGAGTTATATCTCATGCTGGGACAATTTTTCAATTGTCTCACCCTCGTGGGATTCAACTTTTTAGGTAGACGTCGAGGAAGAAGAAACCCTTTAGTGGGTGAGCAGCAACAACAGCCACAGCAACAGCAATAGCAACAACAAGGACAACAGTGATCTTCAGGTGGAGACACAGTCTGTCAAGTCCTGTATATAAAGAGTCCTATGTGTCGTCTCTGTACTCTCAGGTCCTATGAGTCAGTAGATGGTTTGATATAGATCTGAGATTTTTGGCTTGATGCCTCGAGATTTTTGTATGCTGCTTATGTACAGTTTAACATGGAAGTCAATGTTGTAACTCTCAAGATGAGATGATACAGATATGTACTGATGAATCAAAATGTAAATAACTTACTTTCGCTCTGTATGAAAGAGTTTTATAGTTTATGGATCTCATTGTAAGTTTTAATTTTTCGTGAATTTTAGTAATTCCGCTGCTAATAATTCGCTTTCGCTTTAGTTAATCTTGTTTTTGCGAGTCGTACGTCACAAAAATAGACAACATTATAAATTATTTCAAGTTTTTCATTCCATATTGCATGAGAAAAAACAAATGAAATATGTTGACATCTTATGTTCCTTTATGTGTGGTCTCATCTATTAAATTGTATCCTTAATCCAAAGTATGTTCAAACCGTTCTTTCACAAGAATATGTATGTCAAACAAATGCTAATCATATAAAAAATCATATTCCAGTAGTGATTGTTGTGCCAAACGTACCAAACACCAATAAATCATATATAATTAGATCTGCAATGGTATGCAGAAAAATATTGTAGAACATAATATGATAACAAAGTTTTTATGGCGGGAATAGTTTAGGTCTTCATTATGTAATCTTTAAATAAAACAGAATACAAGGGGTTTACTTGTGTATATGGCATATATCGGGTCATCAACCTATGATTATGCGATCTACACATGTCATTACCGTGTTCTTTCACTAATCTAATATCAACATACATCTTCTATTACCACTGTCGGGTTGGGGTTTGTATATGAATCCAGTATTTTGGTAATGCATCTGTCAAATTAAAAAGATAGTTATTAACAAAGTGAATATCTTATGAACTATGCATAAACACTGACAATATTAGAGAGAGCAGATCTAAGAAACTAGAAAAAATGTAACCACGTGTAAATAAAAATTGAAGAAATAGAGGCACTGTTTGTGCATCCTATAAATCAACTCAGGAGCAGGTCCGATATACACAGACGTGCATTGCCCTTTCTTGGTGCTCCTTGAGTCTGCTTTGTCTCCACAATTTCCATGTCTCGTTGTACGCATCCCCCACTACACATCTGAAACTTCATCGAGGCTCATGAAAGTGTATCTTTGAGGAGTGGAAGAAAAGGGGCGAGGTAGAGGAGCGGATTGTTACTATTCTATGAAAGAGTAGGGGGAGATGGATGGTAGGTTAGGAGTTACTAGTTTAGGTTTGACAAAAACAAAGAGGAGAAAGAGGAACTATGAGTCGCAAGTTAAAAGCACAAAAAAATATTTCGCGTCAAAGAAATTTTGTAGTCCGCCAGTCAAGTAAAATGTGTTGTTCAAAAAAATGTGGTTCCTGGGAATTTTTAGTTTGATCTATAGCTAATAGAGTAATATGCAAATGGTTGCATTTATTTCAAGTACATAGGAAGAATGTATAAAGAGAACTATGTTTAACTACATGTAAATTAAATGTAGCTAAACTAAGTGTAGTTATTTCTTGTAGTGTTTAGAGTTGCTCACAATTGTGAGAGAGGGGGAGATGAAATCATCTATATTGTTGTGAGTGAAGTAGGGTTATTATGAGTTAGATCTCTTGTTAGTGACTGGTGAACCCCATTATCTTCCCAATAATGGAGAGAAAATTCATTCCATCTTAAGGCTTTGAGAACCAAAAACCAAGAACTCTCTACTCTTAGTTTGATGATCATTCTCGACCAACCCAAGATGAGGAAGGTGGTTGTGTCGGGAGTCCCAAAGGAACATCACCAAAAACCTTCTTATCATAATGGAACTAATCCAACATGCCAATATCACATTGTGATCTTGTTAGGTAACTAAAAGGGTGATCCCTATGAAAGAAAATGGCTTAATTTTTAGGGAGAACCTCTTTGCTATACCTGTCATGAAAGATGAAGGATCAGTGGTGGAGTATATGGTGCTACAGGGAGGATAGGGAGTGTCTAAGTACATCGAAGGTAGTGAGTTGAAGTTGGAGGAAGAGTAGGAAAGATGAACCAAAAAGCCTTTGTCATTTGGACCTATCAGCGGGGAGGAGACGGTAGTAGGGGATGTAGAATAAAATGACTGGCTTCATGGAATGCAATAAGACATTTGAATGACTTATATTTGAGAAGATGATCAAAAGACGATTTTAACATGTGCCTCTTTAGAAATCTACCACCTTTTCTCATTTTGGAATTCTAATAGAGAGATATTCAAAGAGGAGAGAATTCAACATGATAAAGAAAGTTTACATCCTCGAGAAGTGAAGTGGAGGTAGGAGAACTGATGCAACATGCGTGGGCGAGAAAGGAACTATAAATGAAGTCTTCGTTGATTCCGCAAAATACTGAGAGTTTGAGATCAAGATTCGTTGATTTTAAAGAATTACTAAAAATTGATTGATATAGAGGAAAGTCTCTAATTTTACGTCTTACAAGTGTTTAAATAGTAAACCCTAGTCACAAAACTCTAAGAAAATAATAAAAGGCCCTTTAAATTATGAAAATATAACATAAAATAGTGAAGAAAACTAGTAAAGTGCGAATTTGACCCCCAAAATGTAGAAACTCGCCAAAAAAACGTCATGACTCACCATGAGTCTTGCTCAGACGGTTGTTTCTGCATGAAAAACTCCAGGCTTGCACCAAAATCTGACAGTGGGGCAGAAAACTCAAAATCTGCATAAATTCTTCGAATACTCTAGTTTTAGCATATAATGTAGCTCCATTTGCTGCTCATCGGGAACCTTATGGAATAAAAAAAGAGCAAAAAAAACCTATGAGATGAAGGATACACCTCGAAACTAGGGGACAACCAGAGTAGGCCACTGTGGAAGCATGGAGAAGGGAGCTAGACATGAGGCAAAAGAGGCCGCGTAACGACAGGATGCAACCATTGCTGAAGGACGTCATTACAGAGCCAACTCAACCTAACAAGAGCGCCACGTCTAGGATTTCAAGGAACTGTTATGTATGATTTGAATGGATCAGAAGCTTCAAACTGTTGTCATCTCCCTACTCATATATCTTTGACAAGATAGTTAACTTCCTTACGAAGTCCCTTCAGTTGCCAACACGATATAATCATATCTAAACTCACGGTGTTTGATCCCTCCCGAGTCTTTGTTTCTCTAAGGGGTTTATTTATATCTTGATAGACGTCTAATATTTATATATGTCTCCCAGACTTTCCAACTGTAAACAGAGACACCACCATTGTGTAATTATGTTTTCGGCCTGATATAAAGAGTATCCGAGAGAAAAAATATGTGGTTGAGTGACATTTTCTCAATTTCAGAAGCAATACAGTCAGTAATGAAAAATATCATTGTGCAATGATATATTTCATGCTTGCATTCCCATACGCACATTTAAGAAGAATATCTGGAGGCAATTTTCGACCCATCCAACAAGGTGCTCTATGGAGTTATTCTGAACTGGGTTTTCCTATATTTCAGAATGGCCAATTGGTATGGTATGATTTGCTTGCACACTGGTTGGTAGGGTATAACTCACGGGATTCGAGCAACAATAAAAAGGGAGGTGAAGAAGTTGCTGAGTTATACGCACTGTTCTGGAAAGAAGATTGCCCAATATGCAACCAACCATGAATATGTGATCGAAGAAGAGAAGAACGAAGAGCAGTTAAGGTGAGATCCAATATGCCTGTCAACAAGATTCTTTCTGTAGTGATTTGACACCACTATGAAAAGTGAGAGTTTTATGTTGAGAAACCAAGAGCAGGCTGACAAAATCCAACACGATCCAGTAGTGCGGTCCAAATCATATATGGAAGTCCGACCCAATTACATGGCCCAAAACGCAACCTGCACACATCCAGATGACATACAACTTAAGCCCACCCGAACCCCACAAGCCATGCAGGAGTGGACAAATAGCAGAACTGTAGACAAGTCAAACCTCATAAAGCCGACCGTTTTCTAAGTTGTACACTAGCGTTCGTGCTGTGCACATTCTAAGGTTCATGCAGTAGGAACGTAACATTTTGGAGCTGCATGCAAGTAATCCTTTCTCATTCAGAAGTATATGAATTGTTGACTTTACCAGTACAGATGTAACGGAATTAATTACTGGGCCCAAGAGTGGCTACAGTGGAAGCTAGCCTGGAATTTCCCCTGCCCGTACGTCCGTACAATAAATCAGTACGCGTACCATGTGCCCTCATCCAAAATTCAGTTTGTCCAGCCTCGCCGTCCAAACCAACTTTAAAGCGCTTACGAGGTAATGCATAATAACTCAAGTGGCTGGCTCACTGTGTTATTCAACAAGCGAATTTTTCAAGGTTATGCATAATATGACAGTGGCTGACTCACTGTATTCTTCAACATACAAATTAAATAGTGTTCTGCTTGAAAGTCCTGCGATAGCTAAATGCGAGATTATGAAAAATTCAGGTCCCTAACCACAATCACTTATCCACCCGTTGGTCTATTCGGAAGTTGAAAAAATGTGATATTTAATACGTGGCACAATGCTCCCACCTGCAGCAGACTGTTTATATTATTGCTCATGCAGGAGTCATGCAAATCTCATGCATAGTGTAGATATTCTATCCATTTCTCAAGAAATTGCACTTGTGATATCTTAGTCCACCATAAATTATAGAAATCTTAAAAAAAAATTGTTCATTTTTAATTCCCTCCAATTTTTTTTTATAAAAGATCTATTGCCTCCAAATTTCTCCTGTTCCAGATTTTTTCTCAAATACGAACGTACTGTGCGTACATTTGGTGATACTTTTTATTTGTAATTTATTTCACATTGTACAAAATTACATACAAGAAGTATAGTACTAACAATATCATTGTGCAAAAATATAATACTAACCGCCACATTTTGTACAGAAATTTTGATTCTATTTTGAGTATAGTACATGAGGTACATTACATGTCATAGTACAAGAAGTATATGATGTAGTACGAGACATAAAGTACTAGACGTACAGTACGAGACTACAGTATGAGAATATACAATACGAGACATACATAATATACAGTACTAGACGTACAGTAAGAGAGAAGTTGGAACCAGGTAAAATACGTTTCAGAGAGTGTCATGAATGTAGATTGACTGGGCGAAGGCACATATGTGGCGGAGAATGGAGTCAGCGGAGGTGTTGTGAAGTTTGGTGATGGAGAAGGAAAAACACAGAGGAAGCTGAAACCAGATACAGTACTTGGACAGCACGCTGCAGTGAAGTGGTCTCTTTTGTTGTTGCGAATCGGACGTACTCTACTTGTGTGCGAACACGGATGGGGTGGAATGTGACGGGAGAGAGGAGTTACAAAAAAGAATCGAATTGGCATTAATTGCAGCCGGAGAGAGGAGTGGTGAGAGAACGGCAAGATTTTCATCTTCTGCATGGATTTGATTCCCATGGAGTTAATTCATATCATAAAAGCCGGCCGGGACCAGTCTTTTGTGGACTCCCATACACGAATGGGTAGCCGGATATAGAAGTGACTGTGTGTAGCATAAATCTTTATTTTTCTTAGCGACTGCCTCACACATGGACATTGCATGTTGGATCCAAATATGCTAGAAACTAAAGCTCATCCCATGGTATTCGTGATTAATTGGAGAATCAGTGGGAGCGTATCGTCACCTGGACACAGCTGGCTATGTGAACCCACGCAGCCTAGCTATGTTTGACCCATGCAGCAGTTAAAGATCATTTTCTCTCGTCTGCATTGCGGTCCCATGTATATTTATTTCTGACTTCTGATCGCTCTGGTCTCTCCCTCATCTTCAGGTCACACTAATTACAGGTGGGGCAAATAGGATTAAAATTTGGACACGCTCATGCGCGCGAGTCACGCGCAGCCAAAATCACCTTTGGCTCCTTCTGTCGCTTATTTTCACACTTTCTTTTCGGCTCTAATCAACAATCGAGACGTGACATCCTGTCTAAATTGATCTGCAGAAAATATAAGGAGGAATCCTGATTTGAGAGGATGACATGACTGACATTAATTGGGTGGTTGGGGGAAGTTATGTAATAGATAAATAAATTTGTTTCTCTTATCACTTTTAAAATGTGATAAACTTTTTGATGAAATAAAAATCAAATGATTCATTATGAAAAATATTTTTCAACAATACTAATGGTGATATATTTTTGAGAAAAATTACAAAAGATAAATTTGTTTCGCTTATAACTTTTGAACCGTGATGGATTTTTTGATGATAAAAAAGTATTGGATTCCTTATTAAAATGCATTCAAACAAGACTAAGGTTGAGAGAAAAAATAAGTTGCTGACCAAATATAAAAAAAATAGTTAACAAATCTATAGATGAATTGACACATAATGGTTAATTGACACCTAGAGATGGTTCATTGACGCCCAGAAAGGGTTCATTAACACCTAAAAATATAAAAATGGAGTCCAAACAAATATTATACGCGTCAAATCACGACTAAGGTAATTGACAACTAAAAATAACGTAATATTGCCCAAATAATTTTGTTTGACACTCAAAAACAACTTGATGTTGCCCAAATATGGTTGTACGCAATAAATAGAGTGTAAGAGTATTTCAAATATTGACAACTTAATGGCACACAAAAAAATTGTTTGACGCCCAAACAGTTAACAAACCAACAGACGAATTAGCGCCTAATGGTTAATTGACACTTAGAGATGGTTCATTGAGCCCAAAAAAGGTTCATTAACACCCAAAAGTATAAAAATAGTGCCCACAGAAATATTGTGTGCATTAAATCACGACTAAGGTAATTGACAATAAAAAATAACATAATGGCGCCCAAATAGGTTTATTTGACACTCAAGAACAACTCAATGACACCCAAATACAGTTGTATATATTAAATAGGGTGTAAGGTATTTCACACCCAACAACAACTTAATGGCGCTAGAAATGGCTAATCGACACTCACAGATGGTTAATTGATGCCCAAAAATGATTCATTGACACCAAAAATAAGTTAATGATGCCCAAAACCTAATAGACTTAAAAAACACACAATAACACATGAAATGATGTCCAATGAATGTGTAAGTGCGCCCAAGACTCGGTAATTGATACCTAGAACAACTTGTTGGCACCCAAATCTTAATGAACTTAATCTATGCCCAGTAGTAAATGGAATAACACCCAGTGAATGGAAAAATGTGCCCAACTATAGATAATTGACAGCCTAAACAAGTTAATGGCGTCTCAAAATATGACAAACTAATGAACACCCAATAAGAATTTAAATGACACCCATTGAAGGGATAAGTGCGACAAAAATGGGCAAGTGTTGCCCAAAGTAACTTAGTGCCACCTACAAATGGGTAATTGACACCCAAAGTAACTTAATTGCAATTAAACACCTGAATGGGTAAGTGCGTACAAAAAAGAATAATTGACACCCAAAAATACTTAATGACGCCCATATGATGAACTTAATCAACACCCCATGAAAGGCGCCCAATGAATGGGTAAGTGCGCCCAAAATTGGGTAATTGACACTCAAAATAATTTGTTGGCGCATAAATCTAAATGAACTTAATTAACGCTCGATAGCACATAAAATATCACCAAATAAATGTAGAAGTGTGCCCAAACATGGATAATTGCCACCCAAAACAAGTTAATGGTGCCTCAAAGCAAGATGAACTAATCAATGCCCAATAACAATTTAAATGACACCTGTCAAATGATTAAGTACGCCTAAAAATGGGTATTTGATGCTCAAAATAACTTCTATGATCTCCCATTGTCACTTCCTCCTCTTTCCTATAATTTTTCTCCTTACTTCTAAGATCTACCATCATCACTTTCCTCCTCTCTTTCATTTTGTATTTATTTCTTGTGTTAATGAGAACATGAGTATTCATATAATTTTTCACAAAAGCATAGCAACATTAGTCTTGTTGGAATCTATACTTTATAACAAATATAACCGTTTTTTTTTGTTAAAAAAATTATCATGACTTGAATTTTAAAAATAAAATAATTTTATCTCTCATCACATCACCTCCACTTATTACATTCATATCATTTTTCTCAAAATTATATCAACATCAATCTTGTTGAAATTTATTTTTATAAGGATTCTAGCGATTTTTATTTCGTCAAAAAATTCATCACGATTCAAAAGTTATTTGAAAAACTTTTCTCTCACATCACATAACCTCCACCTACCACCTAATAAACGAACTACCACATCATCCTCTCCCCCTCTTTTTCTCCCTCTTATCCATTCTTCTCTCCGGTCATCCACCACTAAATATGCCCCTCTACTATCTTAAAATTATCGTATCATGCCACAACCATGTCAACTTTCAAAATCACCTTTCCCCTAACAAACTTCTCCAGCCTTGCACGTAAGTTGAGCCTGAAGTTGGTTGCATATGACAGGATGATTTCTGGGGCAAATAACCATAAAGCTATCGTTAGAAGAAAAGTGTATGTCGTACGACCATACAACAAGTACTAGATCAGATAATTGAGCTGATAATGAAAGCTGACAGGCTGCATTCACAAATGTGTGATACAGAGCAGTCACAAATGTGTGATATAGTAGAAGGGTAGAAAAGAGATCACAAGGGTTGCAAAAGAATTGTTTGGAATTTTATTTTCTATATAAGTAATAACACATAATCACAATTAATATCAGAAGTTTTAGTTAGGTCAAGTTAGCAAATCTATTTTGAAACCACAAAAAACAAACAAAGCAAGAGAACAAATGGAAAATTATTTATGACACACTTTTTCCACCAACATCTACACCACACATTGAGAAGTCACGCCCCATTTATTTTTAGCAATGTGCAACTCAGTGTTCTAGGTAATAATTTTTCAATGCGCTTGTTGCTTGCATATAATTGTTGCAATAAACATAACTCTTCCGCCCAACTACCTACTACCCAATTAATTGTTTTGTTCCTCTCCCACAAACAAACAACAAACTTAATATTTGTAATTTTTTTCTATATAGAAAATCTATTTCGAAACCACAAAAAGATAACAGATCAAGAGAACAAAAACATTACCACATACCAGATTGTCTGGCCAGATCAATGAAATTTTTTGAAGAAATCAACTCTGAGCTATTACACAGTTGTGCGTTGTTCTCTTAATAGAACATGTCTCTAGCATGTAAAATAGACTCGTCCTCCACATGCGATGATTCTGAGAAGCAACACAACTAGTGCATACCGTTAGATATAACCGCCCACCAGGTTGAACCTTTGGTAGCAAGTAGAAAGGGAGGTCAGGTCACTAACACATGAGGGAAGATCTCTGCAAGGGACAACACTATAGACAATGAACAATGCCTAGTTTTTAATCATGATCGCAAGTGTTCAATGATTAATCCTAAGTGCACAGAGCGCCTTATTTATAGCACATCAAAGATGTTGCATGCTTTTCAGAAAATGTCATATAAGAAGAGATCACACTTTCGCTCTTGTACACAAATATGAAGAAATACTTTCCTATTTATTTATGTAAAATAGTTTAGGAAAATGTTGTAACAAAATTAAAGTTATACTTTTATTGTAGAAGAAAGAGAAAAAAAAATATAATTCTCATGATCCATTGATCCACTAGACATGCTCTCTTTCCCGTTCCTGACCGAATAGGCAAGGAGAAGCATAGTGATGAATGATGTGAGTGGATGTATAGTAGTCATTATGCCCACCACAAGGTGAACATACCCTACTCTAGATCTTTGCAAGAACTATGAAATGTGCACTCCTAACATATAAGGTAGTGCTCAATCTTAAAGATTAAAACACGACTAAACATCCCTACAATTTGCAAAGAATACAAAAATCACTTTATCCTATTCTTTTGCACTAGTTACAACTACATTGGGATTAACCTTTGCAAGCTTGTGATATAACTAAACACCATTAAAGCTAAAAGTTCCTAATAAATCAAATATGTAGAGTCTTCTTCCATTCAACACTCCCCTATTATGAACTCAACATTTTTTTCTTTCATCATGTACCTTGCCTAATTTATCTAATTTACTCCTAGATGAACATGGTAAACAGACATCTTAGATTTGAACACATAGTGTATGAGTGTTCCTTAGAAACAAAACAATAAAGACTATGCAAACAAAATATTTATATGCATTAATGGTCATACATCCACATCAAGTATCATGATTTCTACCAAGGAACAAATCAATTTTCTTGTTGCGGCCACACAACAATAATCACATTGTCTATAAGGATTTACTGCTAGCATCCTATCAAAGGACTCAATACCATTCAAAGACAAATATGTTACTAACTCCCAATCATGAGATTAGAGGATTCTAAGAGACAAACACATAGATGAAAATAATAACATTGGGATTACATAGTGCCATCCAATTCAACTGACAACATGTTATCGTCACATTGAACCTAATTTGTGGGATCTTTGCTCATTTTTCTAGGGTTGTTGTTGTATGTAAAAATGTAGGCAGTTTAGGCTTCATCCCCTAAATGGATTTACCAAATAAGGCTGAGGAACTACCTTTAGTCAAAGGGTCGACCTTATCAAATTTGGTACCAACATACTCTATAGTCACAACCCACTAAACCTTGACTCCCTTACGTACTACAATCTCTACTATTATTTATTGTACTTGGAACTCCTTATTTTGAAAATAGTTATGGTTCTACTAAAATGAACGAAGATACCATGAAACAACATTATTTACCATATGTAAACTACACAAAAGTCCAAATGGCCATGCCACTTCAAATCCAATTTCTTATGAAGCACATGACTCAACCTCAATGGTGAAGTAAGACATATGGTTTATTTCACAATCCTCCACATAAAAACACCTCCTCCAAATACGAAAGCATACATTTAGATAGCATTTATATTGAAAGTCCATGTCAACCTTACTTGCATCATGACATGCTTGGTACATAAGGATATTCTCCATAATGCAGCCCAAGGGGATAAGTTCCATTGGTGTATCTCTACACTTTGTCAAGATCTTCCTATTTCATATTGGGAAAGTTTTTGTGTCCACTTATTTTTCTCATAAAAAGTGCAATTTTTTTGTGCAATTAAGAACATGTATCACTCTTCTAATAATTTGAGAGTATTGTTATAAAGACACAATTATACCATTTTCATTTTTGAGCAACATCTTATATGAATCATATATGGATTCTTAAGTATTTAATGTGATGTGTATTAAAATATCTCCTATATCATCTCAACATAGTGAGACTGAAGGAGAACAATACCATCAACAAAAATTGTGATTTAATCCTTAAAATCAAATCAAAAACTACCATACCTAATTTAGTAGTTTCTCATCAGAATAAAATCTATAATATCATCCACATACAAGCATCAGATACAAAATCTATCATTGATAGTTTTTCAATAAAAACACTTATAAAAATTCATTAAAAACAAATAATGACAGTACATAATCAAATTTTCTTTCAATCAAAATTTCTATGCCATTACTAAGGCATTTGTCTCAAGTAATACAAAACATTAACAATTTTACACACCTTGAACTCATACCCATGGCCAAAAAGAATCCTTAATATATTTTATATATATCTTATCTTGAAGATCACTATGTAAGAATGCAATTGTATTATTGTATTATGGATCCAGTGATTATATATAGAAGTCAATGGTAAATTCACAGAAACTGTGGTCGTGTAAAGAACAATTATACATAAATCAAAATATTCGATTCCATCCCTTCATGTGTACCATTTAGAAACATATCTTGCATTATATATAGTGATTGTCATGTTTGCATCCAATTTATTTAAAGATCCATTTACATCTAACATTTGAACAATCAAGGTGTAAATTGACCAATCCCAAGTTGCATTTCAGAAGATTGAATGAATTTCATATTTAATGACTTCCTTCCAAAACTTAGCTTTAGGGGAAGCCGTAAATTGCTTCAAGGATGCATGACTATCCTCAATATTGTAAGTGGGGACCTCACTTTTGAAATATTAGGATGTCTAGGGCCATTTACTTCTCCTTGGATCATCTTTATCCTTAGAATCATTAGATTCTTATATATTACATTTTGTGTCACCCCTACATTCTTCACCCTTCCCGTGTATTCGAGACTGGAATTTGTGGTGTTTGGATATTCTTGAGGAACTCCTCAAGTGCACTAACTTTCATGGAAAAAAATCTTAAGGAATATTGCATTCCAAAATACTATGGATATAGTATTCTTGAGATTTAGGAATTTATAATAAAGAATCTATATTTGTAGCTTCTCTTAGCATACACTACTATAGAAATAACATTTGGCATCAGTTATTTAAGGCCTAAGGCATCGATTTCCAAGTGACACCCAAGTGAGCGCTGCCAAAAGTCGACACCTTCAGCTTCGGTCCCCCAACCGACGCCATAAACCTTCCCACCACCAAAAATGCACCAACAAGGGGACTATCGGTGTCAGTTCTTAAAGAAAACTGATACGATAACCTTATTAAAAACATCGGTTATTAAGTAACAACTGACGCCATACCCCTTCCCGCCACCAAAAAGACGCCAGCAAGGGCATCATCAGTGTCGGCTTTATATATGTAGCCGAAGCCATATCCACAGCCACAATGACTGTGCTACCCAGCACAGTCGTGCTTCCTGGCCAGAATCTACTAATAACCGACACCATCGGCATTGGTTTGTATACTAATAACCGACACCATATCTCCTGCCGCCACGACTGTGCTACCCAACATGGCCATGGTACCTGACCGCAATAGGCGTCGGGTTTACAGATAACCGACGCCAGAAGGGGATAAAGACGTCAGTTTTACACTAACAACCGACGCCTATGTGTTTTGTTGTCGGTTTTACACAAATAACCGACACTTATGTTCTGATTTTTTTTTCTTATCAGTTTGCAGGCCTGCTGTATGGCTGGTCAGTAGGATGCAGAACCTGCAGTTCAGTTTTGAACTGTAGGTTTACAACATCCATTGATATCAACCAACAACAGGCCACAAACCTACAAAATTAACAAGATAGACAATATTATATATTTATCATGTGATTCACACACATGTATAAGCACATTTAATTCATATTATTTTTCATCACACACATGTAGAAACTAGTAGTTCTATTTCAAATTTCCTCCATTATCACACACATTTAGCAACTTGCAGTTACATTCATTTCATCTCTTTTCACATTCAGACACATATAGAAACATTCATGTATTGATCATCTTCACATTCACACATATGGCAATTCATAAAAAATCATTCATATTCACACAAAAATAATTATGAGAATGAAGTTTAGAAATATCATTCTTTATTCATCATCGTCATTATCCCAATTATATTCAAAAAATTCCCACTACTTGTAGGGCTTCTGCCCATTGTTCTCTTACATCATTTAACTCATCCATTGTATAGGAAGTATGTACATCTAATAAATTTTCACCTGTAGTGAAGTTAGTTTTGAACACCTGCAAAGAGAATGATGTATATATATAATTAATAATATATAATGAGATTGATATATTTCATATTATCTAATGAGACTACATATAATACATGATGTATGGTATCGATTTCCATTGCGGCATGTTCAATAATTATGCTCATAAATCACATCACATAGTATCCACATGCCTAGCCGTTGTCTTGTGTAGCACATTATAAATTGAAACATATAAAATATTCAAAAATACAAATAAGCACAGTTCACATAAATAATATATTCATTGGAGTCGGGAAATTACTTTCACATTCTGCCAAGTTAGTGGCTGGTTCTTTTTCTTGGGGATCTTTCCTCCATCTTTGACGTACTCTTGTAAAGCCCTACATGTTAATGTAAGACATTAAATTGCATAATTAAATATCTATGTAATAATAGATATTAACATATATAAAAATATGAAATATTTCTCACAGGAATAATGGCCTTTTCATTGCGTGTCCATAAATATTCAATTCCTTCCCCACAAGATATAGATAATAGACAGTGAACGTCTCGAGGATAATAACTAGTAACTCTCAATGCTTACCACTAGAGGTAAGAAAGTTATAAATTAATAACTCAAAAGTCACAATAAAAATGTAATTTTCTTAAGTCCAAATTATAAGCAAAGTAAACTTACCCGACATTGAATGGAGCTATTATCACCATCTTCTTGTTTTTACCAAAATATTTAAAAACATCACAACAATATGAAGTAGCTGACCTAGGGTTTTTAACTACAAGACTAATCAAAGATGGAACCAAAAATCCCACATGGATAAATGAAAAATCTATACATATCGTGTGTAAGTGGCTGCAAAACATATATTACGTATGCATTAATATATAAAAAACCAGATCACCGTATATAAAATAAGGTATATGGATGTATAAACAAGATCTCACCATATCTACAGCTCTATCATAGATGTGTTCAGCCAATCATAATAAAACAACTCCAAGATATCTTGTATAAATATCTTGTTATCGTATGATTGACCTGCAATAATACGTATGCAAAACTTGTATTACGTATGCATTAATATGTATGAAAAACTTGTATAAATAGATTGTTATCGTATGATTGACCTGCAGCTTCCTCCAGAATAGTAACATTTATAGGAAAATTTGGATCATGTTCACCTATCCTATCTGCCATACCCCTACAATTAGGACCTAACAAGGCGTGTAGGTCCTTTGGAAGCTAACTTGGTACTTCAGGAGGTGGAGTGGAGGCCGAGATGTAGTGGGTGTCTTCCTTTTGACCTGTATATATAATTTCATATAAATTGACTCATATATATGTACACACTAAAAAATTAACATAATGTAAATTTAACATACAATATTAGTATAGAAGACATCTACTTTGGGCCACAATATCACTCCACCTTCTGCCTCACCAAGAGTTTCAGAATCTGGGTGGGTATATGGCAATGTAAGATCCCTCCATTTGGGGAATACACTTATGGGGCTCACACGAACCGCACCATCTCGTACTGGAGTCCCATGAAGCATTTCTCTTGGAAGGGGTGGGTAAGCTGACGCCTCTGCAACAACATATTCTTGACTTTTTAGACGACATGACTTCAACCCCTACAAATTTACATAAAGAATGTTATATGCATATATACACAAACATATCATCTTGAAAAGACTAGCTACTATGTCATAAAAAATACTTACATAGGATGTGCTAGGTGGTGGGTCTACATGATTACTCCCAACCTCTACAGTAGGAGTAATAGAAGTGTGGCACGTCACATGTACCGTCTGAGTGGTCGTCTGAATAAAGATTGACTCCCAAGATCCCAAAATATTGACTTCTTCTTGAATAAATATTTATCACTCTGTGTGGCCATTGTACATTGTGATCTCTTACCAAATTCATTGGCAATGTCTTTTACTCTTTCATAAACATCCTCCCTTGGTATAGGTTTAGGTGCACTCTGTTCCTCATTCCATCGATTGAATGCTTTGCGCAACCTACGATACGGATGGAATTTTGGAAGAAACCTTTGATGACCAAGATATACAGTCTTGCCACTGTTTTTTAGTCGTATTGAATCAGTGTTCTCTTCACATATAGGATACGCTTTAGATCCTTTGACATTATATCCAGACAAATTTCCATATGCTGGAAAGTTAATCACAGTGCAAAATAACATAGCGTGCAAACGAAATGTCTCTCTTCATGAAGCATCATAGGTCATCAAACCTTCACCCCAGAGCTTCTTCAAGTCATCAATCAGAGGTTCAAGATAAACATCGATATCATTCCCAGGTTGTTTAGGGCCCGATATCAACAACGACAACATAATGTACTTATTTTTCATACACAACTAGGGGGGAAGATTATATATAACAAGCATAATTTGCCAAGTTCTATGTTGGCTTCTCAATGGCCCGTACGGATTCATCCCATCTTTACAAAGCCCAAGTCTTAGATTTCTGACTTCTTCACCGAATTTAGGGTACTATAAATCAATCTTCTTCCACTATGGAGAATCAGACGCATGTCATAGGATCCCATCATTATTTTTCTTAACATTTGCATGCCACCTCAAATTCTTCACATCTATCAGATTGGCAAACAAGCGTTGAACCGTGGTATTATAGGTAAATATCACATCACCTTGGTAGGAGAACGAGTTTTGGACTCCCCCAAAGTCGTCAAATTTATACCTTGACACACCACATTTGGGACAATCTTTCAAATCCACATAGTCCTTTTGAAATAATACACAATCATTCGGGCATATGTGTATCTTCTTGGCCTCCATTCCCATTGGGCACAACAATTTCTTTAACCGGTATGTTGAGATTGGTAACTCGTTTCCTTCAGGAAGAATTTCTTTCAACAAAGACAACAATGACGTGAAGCTTTTGTCGCTCCATCTATTGTTAGCTTTCAGCTTATACAATCTCAACACAATGCTAAGATTTGTCAACTTACAACCTGTGTATAACGGTATCTCAACATCATACACAATGTTTCTAAACATGGGAGGTGGATCGGTGTGCTCTACTCCACAACTCTGCAGCATCGCATCAACGATGTCTACTGGAACTGGTTCGTTCACATCTACGTCATCAGAGGCAATTTCTTCTTCCACACAAGCACTACTATCGACATCCACTGATTTCAGGTTCAAAATCTCTCCATGCCAGTGCCATTCTGTATAACCTTATACAATCTCATTGCACTTGACATGACTTTTGATTTCTTCACCAGTGCTGACTTTCAAGTTGTTACCACAGTGCCTACATGGACAGTAGAACCTATCTCCAGGTTGTTTCCTATGTTCCTCGGCAAATCTAATAAACTGATCAAGATTAGAAATAAACTATGGGGTGCAGCGATTTGGAATGGACATCCATGATCTATCCATTCTATGATCAAAGACAAAACAAGTATATATTAGAACAATATTAGAGTCTAGGGTTAACAGATTAGAGTTTATGGTTAAAACTTTAAGGTTTAAGGTCTCATATATAATTAATGGTTAAAGCATCCTAAGTGAGATTAGGTGTTCAAGAACAGTCCCAAATCGGGGACTATCTAAGATTTACTCCTAATGAGTAAATCTTGGACGGGTTTCTAGGCCAACAAACACATGTGTTGTCATTCTTATATATAATAGATGTGTACCACCTATCTCATTCTTGAACACCTAATCTCACTAGTAAGTGTATAATGTGTATTGGGTTTTCAAGAAAATTTCAGTAGCATTTCCCCATTGTTCTCCAAGTACATATGTACTTAGAGAACAAACGGGGAAATGCTATTGAATTTTTCTTGAAAACCCAATACAAATTATACACTTACATCCTAAGTGAGATTAGGTGTTCAAGAACAGTCCCAAACCGGGGACTATCCAAGATTTACTCTAATGAGTAAATCTTAGACAGGTTTCTAGGCTAATGAGCAAAAGGACATAGACATAAGATTTCACCACCACTACATGTATTTTCTCACTTACATTGCATCACTCACAATTAGAGCATTATTAAATAATAAATCAAGAATTCAATAGTTTCAAACATGCAATAATTCACAAGTAGAGCGACAAGATTCACTTTTTACAAACATACATGGCATAATTCAGGCACAATAGCAAGTGTGGTCATTGACCCGATTCAACATGATAAGAATAATTTTATAAGAGTAATAATATTTCCTAATTGAGAGTATATGAATTGTCCAACAATTGGAACAAGAGCAAGTATTGTAAAAATTGCCTCATTATGGGAAAAATTAGTCATGATAATGCCCAATTATAATAATAGAGAGGAGTACATACCTCCAATCCTATTTAAATCAAACAAAATATCACCTAGGTTTGAGCAAAAATTAATATCTCAAAGATTAATATCACCTACACATGGGATTATGATGGAGTTAATATTATGTCTTCTGTAGTCATTTAATCTAAAAAAATACTCCCTTTAAAAAATCCTACTGTTTTGATGAGCACACTCATATACATATCTGATTTACTGCAGTTTAAGGATTGACTGAAATCAGCAGGCAGTGATCTGAAATCAGCATCATGTTGTCCTCATCTCATATATTTCCCTATCTACTTCATTCCTCTCACACCCTACCACTGTCAACATCACAATAAGAAGAAACAGTAGTAACAATAGTGATAAAGACAGTAAAGATGATCCCCACCACATCCTGTAGTCATCCTCTCCCCTAGGACCTGACCAGCTACCTCAACCACCAATTGCCCAGACACTCCCTCAATGGGAGAGGTCGTCAAGTCATCTCACCACCACGCTCCCAGGTGTGGGAAACAGCGGAAGAGTCCATAAACTCTTCCAGCCGTCTGAACTTCCTTCCTTCACCTACTCCTCGATGAGGGACTCTGCAAGTGGTTCTGGTTCCTCTAGTGTAGGGAGAAGAGGAGGAAGAGGGTACCTTGAGCGGTGGTGACGACCAACAGGTGCAGGCAACGAGCAGGTGCGAGTAGTGAGCAGGCGAGCTCTAGAGAGAATGGCGGCAGAGGAGAATGGTGTAGGGCAGGCACAATGGCAGAGGAGAATGGTGGTGCAGCGGTGGCAGGGTAGGCACAATGGCGGAGGAGAGAACGACGGCAGAGAAAAATCATAAGAGACCTAAGAGGCAAAGTAATCAATCGACAATGAAATAGAGAAAGGGGAATAGTCTGGCTTGTGCGGGTTAAGTTAACAATAGGTGTCAGTAATTGAAAAAAATGACACATAAAACAACAGGTGTTAGTTACCCCAAAAAAACCGACACCTATGTTCAATGATAGTCATCGGTTCCAACTAGAAAAAGTGATGTCTATCTACATATGCTGACAAAAAAAATGTTCTTGATTAAAGACCATTATCGTCGATTTTCGTAGAAGAACCGACGCCAAATGGGGGTGCAAAGTTTCACAGGGACAGTGCACAAAAACACATCGACGTTGGTTATTACAAGTAAACTGACGATAAAAATGTGCCCAATTTTTTTCTCGCAAAAAACCTTTAGTCTTCGGTTTGTTAGTTAATAACCGATGTCGTATGTTAAATTTTAGAGGTAATTTTTTTGTATTGGAAAATTTGGATTTGCCAGTCAATTTTAGGCGTTAGTTGCTTATTAAGGACCCAATACTAAATTTAAAGTGATTCCCGTGTTTGGTCGCTCTTCACATATAGATGTTGGTTTTAGTATTCAACTGACATTGTAGGGTTTAGGCGTCAGTTTCTTGTAACAACCGATGCATGTAAATGTGACGTTATAAGCCATTTCTATAGTAGTGATAAACCAAGACTATGGAATCCACCATTCTTTGTCCCATGGTGGTGCCTCACAAAGAAATTGTTTGTGTTTACAAGTAAGTGCCTATCTAAGCACCCCACCCTAAAAGATATTTAGGAGTAGACTTGTAGTCTCTCTACAACTCAAAATGAGACACTTTTGTTATGTTTTGGGGAACTCTATCAAGAGTTTCAAATCCCCCCAACAATGGTTGTTAGATTAGAACCTTGGAGAAGGATATTTAGCATATATATCGAGGTATGATTTTTCCTCTCAACCTTCCCACTCCATAGTGAATATGGAGACATGGCATTTGTACCATACCATCTAGTTGAAAAAATTATGACAACATCCTCGAGGTTTACATGCCATCTCTAGTAGACTAAATCTTTATGTAGCTTTTACAACTCAGTTTTTCTTTCTATGTAAAGGATTTAAAACTTATATAATGCTTCATCTTTAATGTTGAACAAATAAACATAATGGTATTTACTACAATCAAAATTAAAGGATATAAAAAACAATTGTGATCCTTATTAGAATAACACTTGGAATCCCTAATAGCAATCCCATTAAATTTACAAATATACCTATCGATTCAATCACTAATATAAAAAGTGCAATCAACAATATAAATGGCCTTCTAGGTAATTTATCTTGTATATTGATTTCCAATTTACATTTATCAATGTTAGATTTAGGAATTAGACTAGAATCATCAAGTTTTTTAGTGAATCAACATTCACATGACCCACATGTGTATGTCAAACTTTAGAGAATACACGATTCAAGTAAATGAAGTTATAATTCACATCTTCAATATAATTAGAAATAGTTTCAAAATGATTCTTCAATAAGTTTTATTATGAATATCATATTGGAACAAAAAACCCAACATGAGCATGTATCACTATTACTTTTATGCACATGCCTCTAACAACATCCATTTTTAGATATCCTAATGGCTATAAATAGTTCCATTTTTTCTTTAATTAAAGATAAAAATGTTTCTAATCAACAATAATCTTGATACTTTCTACTTTTGTGTAGATTGAATGAGGAAACTGCTTTTTGGCATGAATTTAAATACAATTCATGGCTCATTTGACTACCTAGCTGACATTGTCCTACATGCCTATTTCTTAATGTGAAAATCACATGTAGCCAACAAGGAAGGCCTCACCACTTCAAAGGAACCACCATCACCGGTCACTGCTACTTGACCAACTAAAATTCTACAAGCTTAGATAGTCAGCAAATGCACTCTACCATGCCAAAGCAAGCAGACTTTAAGTAAATGAAGATCAAGCTACAAGCTTAAAGTCTCAAAAGCTAGTTTGACTACTCCAAGTCCATCAATCAAATACAAGGATAGACCTCCAAATCTATTAGACATTCAATTGAATAGCCTTCCATATGATAGGATCCAATATCTTTTAGATATTCACCCGACAGCAGGCATCATATTATTTATCACTGTGATTGAATATTTTCAATTAATACAAGGAGACACTTTCTATTTGTTTTTGTAAAAACATTTAGGAAAGTATCATAATCTTAATTCATATTTAATTTATAGTTATAATTATATGAATAAATGAATACTGAATACCAATTTCATGAATCAAGAACCAAAATATGCATGCTAGTGCTTGATCCTAACCCAGCCAGGAAAGACATGGGTCATGGACGTGTGTGTGTGTGTGTTGTGGTCACCATAACTACTCCAAGGAGAACATACACTTCTCCAGATCTTTGGGAAACAATTTGACATACACTCACACATAAAAAGTAGTTCTACAACTTAGAGGTGAGTAATTTGGGACGAAAATTCCTCCCTATTTTCATAACATACAAATACCACTTATTTAAAACTCACATGTAATAATTTCACCTAGTATGGGCTTAAACAATGCAATAGATTGTTATATTCTAAGGATATAAAAGTTAAAAAAAACTCATAAAGTCTTATATGTAGAGTACTTTTACAACAAACACTCTATATTGTGATTTCAAGAAAGTGTCTTTCATCTTAAACCACGACTAATATATCCATATCTACTCCTACTGGAACTTGGTAATAATATATATTAAACCAAAACCTTGGGTGTAATAGTGTGTGATACTAACAACATAAATTAGGTTATTCCAAATAAAGGTTGTAATGAGTTAAAGGTCATACATCCACATCAAGTATCATTATGCATATTAAGGAATAACCTAATTCCATTATTGCAATGATGCAACATCAATCACTTGGTTGGAGTATCTAAGGATGCACTACTAGCAACCCATACTAGGACTCGACACTATTCAGAGACAAATCACCTAATAGCTCAAAATCATGATATTAGTTTGATTTCATGAGAAATATTGTTACGAATCGTTCCTAGCTTTGTTGGTAGTCCTAGATATTTAAGATAATCTTAATGCTTATCATGTATTTGCTAATAATATTCTATGTTGTATTTTATATTAACCTTAGTGACCTTAAATACTTGTTTGGGCAACTCATAATCATGACTTAAGCATACTATAAAGATTCGAGTTGGGGTTAACATAGCATTGACCCATACATGTGTGCAAAAGAGAGTTAATGACATTGAGGAAATAATTAATAAATGGTTTTCATTATTTATATTATCAAAATAATATAGTAGTATTGTAGATAATTCAATTATGAATAAAAAAAAAAGAATGAACCAAATCGGAGTTCAAATGAGTGATTTATGCCATTTTGAGTAAGCATATACAAAAAACTGCGATCGACGCTGCGTCGACACCGCGACCGCGGTCGACGCCGCCAAGAATAGCCAATCGTAAAACGATCTTATCTCGAGCAATACTTATCCATTTTTAATGAAACAAAGTGCGTTGGAACCTAAATGCGATCATCTATCATTGCAAACCACTTTCTTGACAAAAGGATGACCTAAAGGGCGATTTCTAGGGCGATATTTGGGGAAGAATGTGAAGAACAGCAGAAATCTAAAGGGCTTGCTATTAATTTGACTTGGTAATTAGTTTTAACCGTAGATTCCTTCTTATCTTCACTTTCCCTGGATCAAAACCCTTGATCCAACGATTTGGAGGTTTGTCTTAACCTCTAGTCTCATCTTCTACCTACAGTAGGTCCCGTTTAGGGTTGAAAGGAAGAAGAAATCACAGATTTTTCTAGGACCTTGATATGGATTCGAGATCTTTAAAGATGGGCTACATTTTTAGGGTGTTTTCACACCTTAGGGTGAGTGGGTACTTCCTTTAAATAGTAGATTGCACGAAAATTAGTTAAATCATTAATAATTTTCAATTGATTTGTATGCAAGTACAACCCTAAATGGTTGATTTGATCTAGCTTTTACAAGATGATTTGATATGGATTATTACTCTATTGTGATGAATTTCATATTATGAAATCAGATTAGAAATGAGCACAAACCATCTAAATGAGAATTATTAAATTAATTGTAAAGGTTACATGATTATACTAAAAAGTAGGATTTTTGGCTATGACTGAAATTGTTGTACAATTGAATTAAGAAGTTTGCCTAGTTGAATGTCCTTTCTTACGAATGAATGTTTTATTTGTATGTGTATTACATATATGTCAGATAAGATCTTGCATTCCATTTGATGATATCAATGTTTTCTTGATATATTAGTAAGGAGGGTGGAAACTCTAGTTCAGTTCATGACATGGTTTCATATATATATTTGATTATATGTGAACTGTTGAGAGCAATCCTTATTGAATGATGGTATAATGTATTCAATCCTTATGCGAGATATGTGATAAGTGAATGAGGTAAATGAAACCCTAATGACAGGGTGTTCAGTGAAACAAGTGTTGTGATTTCAATGTTTCTAAACTTGAGATTTGATGATGCTTAATAGTTCATCTATGGTATATGTTATTAGATGGTTTATGAAATGAAAAGTTTACAAAGCTAAACAAAGATCCGTTGATGTGATGATTGAATTGTTAATTTAAAGAGTGAATTAGACATGTAGATGCCCTGAACACTATAGAATCCTCACAGGATGAGGTTCGCGTTGTGAGGAGGGAACGATTTCTCGACTAGAGGTAGTCTAGATCGAGGTAAGCCCGAGCGCACCAGTAGGGTGCGGGGGTCTTGACCAGTACGGCAGACTCCTTATAATTGTATGGTATCCAACACTAACCGGGGATGCCAGTGGTATCTGTGTTACTTGTTGAATGATCAGTGGTCAGTAGGTCCACTGATGCACAATAAGCCTGAGGGCTTTGAATCACAAACTGAGTACCCAGGTTGAGAGGTGGAGTCTGAGATATTTGACTGCTCTTATTAGTCACCAAGAGGCACACGTGTCGAGGCCTGCTGTAGACAGGGTCTTACTCAAGAGATAGGCTTAGGAACCCGGGCATGCTTCTAAGCCTTATACAGTGAGATCATAGATTGCTACGATTCTTTCCCATGTTGTGGTACACCTCATGTGGGTTCAAGGCATAATAAGATGAATGAGAAGTTAAACAAGTGTGCACAATTATTCAATTATTATTTGTATGTTTCTGAGTTATTAGTTCTCTTTGAGATTAATCAAACATGTTCATACATTGATTCACTCTTGTATATATCTAGAGTATCTTGCCATATTTATGATTGTCAATTATTAGACTCTTTAAAGCTTACTTCTATTATAATTGATATCAGTTGCTCAAAAGTATATCTGTAATTATATCAGTGCTTTAGACTATTTCTTTGAAGTACTCATTCACTGCGTGAGTAGGCTCACCCCTCTACTCACAATTTTTAGGGAAACCAAATGGACTTGAAGAAGGTTAAAACATCAAAGTAGATCTACCACAGGAGTTAAGTATGAGATTAGTTGAGTTCAGTCAGTCCTTGTCACTCTAGGTCCTTGTAGATGTGAGAGAGTTGTAAATAATGTTTTGTATCTTTGTTTCTTTGATAAGAGAGAATGTATCTGATTATCATGTTGTATGTACATGGAGGTGTGAGAAACAAAATGAATGTATGGATGTGTATCATTAATGTTGAGATCATATTAGAGTAATCAAAGCTTTTCTCTTATAAAGTTTGTTTATGTGTTTGGATGCGAGAAAATCAAGAGTATGAAATAAAGAAAGAAAAAATGGGAGTGAACTTTGTATTAAGTATAATCCTCATAGTCATGCCCTAATATCATGATTGGTTGTAATCGTGGGATGCGGGTGTGACACATACACACCAAGTAAGGAGCACCAAGAGGATGACATCGTGTCATCCAGTTTGTCTGATTTCTTTTCATTACAACATTGAAACTAATTAGTGGGATTTCCTGTCATTTAGGATGGGTGTGATACTACTTGAAAACTATAAAGGGTTTTTATTCCAATCCCTAAACTAGATTTTTCAACTAAGTCCAAGAAAAGACTTTTAGACAAAGTCCCAATCATGTTATCTTTGGTACTAATCTATTCTACAATCACAATATCACTTGACACTAATTCCTTATCTTGAAAGTAGTTTTTGTGGTATCACAATGTATTGAGATTTCATGAATCAAATACTTTAGATATTAGTTCATGTATCTATTTAACTACTAATCCAACTTCATCTAAAGTGCAATCTAAAGCACACAACTACATCTCAACAGTTGACCTAGACATTATGTTTTGTTTCTTAAATTTCTAAAAACAATCACCTCCTTAGATTAGGAAAACATATCCTTTGACCAAGGAAAAAAATCCTTAATGTATACTAACACTCTAACAAGAGCTAAGAAATGGGTCCTATTGGTAGTGAATCTAATTAAATATCTTAAACCAAACTAAATGTTTGGTTGTGCTCAACTTATAAGATACATCAAACTTTTAATTATAGTGGAGTGTTGTAATTGAGACATAGGATTGTGACATCTATTTTGAATCAAACCTTAGATGAATCACCTGGAGTCTATATAGGTTTACATGATGTGTATTTTAGTCCATCTAATATCTTCTCGGCATAGTGAGATGAAGAGATAAAAACACCATCAATAGATCTTTTGATTTTATGGATGACAGTGCCAATACATTTCAGCTCCAACACTCTACACAAAAATGATTTCATCTCATTTACTACTTTCATGTCCGAACCAAAAACAGATTATTGTCCACATATATGCATAATATGTGAATCTACCAAGGATTATTTTGCAATATACATACTTATCAAACTCACTCGAAATGAAGCAAATAGATAGTATTACAAAATCAAAATTTCCATGCCAATATTTTGGGTCTTAATTCAAGCCATACAAAGACTTACAAAGTTCACACACCTTAGATCCGTTTCCCATGAATCAAAAGGCTAATAGTTGTTCCAGACTTATGATATCACTTCTTGATGATCACCATGTAAGAACAAAGTATTCATTTGATAAATAGAGAGGTCATAAATGTATGTCAATCCTATAAGCAGACAAATTGTGGTCATGTATTAAATAATAGAATAGGTACCCTTGGTAGTTAATTTTCATTGAGAGGCTTGATAACATCCATGTTTGGTTATGCTCATGGCTCTAAATAGTTCATTTTTACCTTAGAATAAAGAGGGATATCTTTGTAATCTTCCTAAATCTATATAAATCTACCATTGTGCAGATTGAAAAAATAAATCAAATTTTGGCCTAAATTTGATGGCAATATTGGACTCGTTTGAATATCTAACCAAAGGGGCCACGCAAGTCTTCTTTGGAATGTAAAAAACTCATGACATCAGAGAAGAAGGACCCACCACAATCAAAGGGACCTCCATCAATTAGTAATGCTAGTCGATCGACCAGAATTCTCCACACTAAAATAGCCAGCAAATGTACTCCATTGTGCCATGACAACTAGACTTCAAGTAACTAAAGGTTACGAAACTCAGTCCAAGTCTAGAAAGACAACTTTACTACTCCAAGTCCATATGTCCAAATACAAAGAGAGAACCCAGAAAGACATATACTATTTTATAAAATAGCTTCTCATTTAATCATATCTGATATCTATGACACCAACATCTGACCAAGGAAAGTATAAAATGCTCTTATACTAAATCTGGATAGTATGAGATCTAATCTCCCATAAACCATACCTCACTAAAATGTTGGTGAAAGGTTTCTCACACACTTTGTTCAAAACCCTCACCTATAAATAGAAGCCCTCCTTCAACATTCTCATGTTTGACACTCCACACTCATTTTCTCCATTCCATCCCCTTTTCCTCATCATCCACCCTTACATCATTGACAACATGAAATTTCAACAAACATCTTCCCTTCATTGAATGACAAAGTATCATATGATTCTGGAACCTGCATACACCTTGCTACATGTAGAATACTTGACAAGTTTGTGATCTTGCTACATTGTCAGAGAATTTTGTGTTCTTGCCATCAGCTACGCTCTTAGAAGCTTGTGATTCTTATCTACCCAGTGACTTATAATCGGTGTTTAAAATAATCTATATCCAAGAGAAATGTTAACATGATGGACATGATCGACCAGTTTCCGTATCTGGATCAGATTCCCTATTTCTTGATCTTTACTTATATTTATTTGTGACAATCTTTTTAGTACATACTTCATCTACTTTCTTCTTTATATCATGTTTATGTGTCAAAAGTCTCTCTAGACAATTTGTGATTTCCACAATCTATGGGTGAGTCCTAGATGATAGAAGATACTTGTGGACCCCAAAAGAATAGGCCAACATTAAGTCTTTTGGTTATTGCACCATAACACATAGGTAATGATTTTGAGCCCCAAGATAGTTAGTGTCCACTAAATTCACACGTTCTACTCGAGTTGTATATAAGGATGGCTAGAGTGATCTTGAAAGTTGACTCCATTATGTCTTACACTATAGATCAAGGGAAAAATAGAGTGGACATTTTTTATTAAATTTTTAGCTTTTGTGTTTATTTGAGTTTACTAATATTTTCTTGGATTTTTGTGAAGTAGATTTCAATTTTTGGAAATTAGGTAAATTTCAAAATTTTGGGAATTAGGTTAGTGTTTAGATTTTATGTAATGAATTGGGCCATCATATTTCACATATCAAGGTTTATGGTACCTCATGCATGCATCCAAGGAATATTGAGTAAGCTCAGGCTTCCTAATCCCACATCTAGGCTGGTTTAGGACTAGACCGTGCATGGAGACTTTCTCCCCAAGAAATGCTACCTTGTCCCCTTTATTACACCACAACGGTACACAAATGGTTTGATTATAGCTAATTTGAAACTCAAGACACCAGGTAGAGAGGTATCCCTCAATCCACCTCCATGGGGCTCAAGGATCCTCAAACACAATGCCTCATGGGGGAAGAATGTTCTATCTCTAGAAATGTTTCCAAGTTGGAGAAACACTGGAAAACATAGTCAAGGAAGGGGTGTCCTTTGTTTGGGCCTCCATATCCTTGAATTAGGTCCTTGGGAAACCCACACTATCACCATGAACCTGTCTCAGTGTTCATGACACACCCACTAAGAAATGTCATCTATTGGTTCTCTATTGCTTGAGAAATGGTGAGACACCTTAAGGTGAGGAGGTCAATATCCCTAAGTGTAGCATTGATATGAGTCAAGATTCAATAGATTTTTTTTTTAGAAAATCATATTTTAATGTAGTGTAAAATACAAAACATCGCCCCTGATTGACAAGGTGTTTAGGGAATAAAGTTGATCATGTGACATACTCTATCTCCTCTATGATTGGTGGAGGATTAAGATGAGATATATTCCCTTGAATCTCTAGTCAACATCTCAAATTAGCTTCCTACTATTTGGATCCACACCTCACTACTCACATGATTCTTTATACCATTCGAGGGCCCATCTAGGGTTACGATCCTCCCATTCTCCCTCCCATACGACATAGGCATGTGACATCAAATGAAAAATCTTGATAGGCGGGGAGGCTTTTTTATTTCATAATAAGACCTACATGATTATCCCTACTCGAGGGCTCCCTCGAGTTTTCGTCCATCCCTGGTGAGATAGAGTCTCCTTTCTATCTCTCCCTTATAGACTGACCTTGAATCAAACATGTATATTATAAAACTGTGACACCCTTTGCCACACAAAGCGAGATTACTCAAAACAAAACTACAGAAGAAAGATTAAAAAATAGATTTTTGGAAAACACTAAAAATTAAAACTGTTTTCATAATACTATCAAACATCAAGAACCTTTACATATAAGTCCTTTCATACCTCAAATCATATACATGGCATGCTATCAACATGTAACCAAGAACTGTTCCAAAACATATATACATGATTCCACCATATCTGGACATAATAGGTGCACGAGACAACCGTATAATGGATACATGTTCACAAAACATCTAGCAAAACAACACCGAAGGCCCGAGTGTATAATGACGACTCTAGGACTCTATCAGCAAAAGACACCTAGCAGCACTGCCAACCTCGTCAGCTACTGGTCCTCCTGTTGCTCCTCAACATCTGCATGATCTCTACCTCTTCATGCTCGTCCACCTAAAAAGGCTGTGGGAAACCCACAGGGTGAGATTCCAAATCTCAGTGAGAGATATAACTCACCACCAACCCTATTATTATTACAAATAAGATAAAATAAGTAGCAATATAATTATAGTTAGGTGAAGTAGGTAATGATTATTAATAGGAAGAACAATTACTATCTGATTTATGGAACATCTTAATAATTTAAAAGGAATGAGAAGAACATGTATATTTCCTATCAACAACATTGTACAAAGATCAAGCAAGGCCTCAACTAATGTTTTCATATTTTGATCCTACACAATATACTACACAGTTGATTACGTATTTTATTATGCCCAGAGAATTTGAGTTGTAACACCCAAATCCAACCGACCACTTGATAGGTTGATATTGGTGCCATGCAAGGTCTGATGGAAGACCCAAATACACAACCTCACCTTCCTCAGTCAGTACAAGTGAACATGCAGTGACATCATAAGTCAACTATTTCCAGCAACGTATGGCATAACTGTGAAGATTTAGCCCAACTTGGTACAGGTCACGGCGCTAGTGAGTTACGACCGTAGTCGCACTCTTCCAGGGTATGGCTTGCAGCCGATCCCATAATATATATATTCTAGAGCTGCAGTCCAAAGATGCACTCTTCCAGGTATGGATCATAGCCTATCCTGTGATATATATATATATATATATATATATATATATATATATATATATATATATATATATACATTTAGGACAAGGGGATATCTCAATTTGCTCCCCACATATTCAACAATATGTGTTCCAAGTTAAACTCATTGCACTATTCAGCAAATGCTGACACTGATTGGATCTATGTCATAGGGAAAACTACACTATTAGAATCCACTTGATTAATTAGACCAATTTAAGCATCTTTCAACATCAATCAAGTTACAACATACAACCTCTAGACAAAATATACATAAATAAGGGCATGACACATAACCATACATATACTGGAACATATAAGGTATGATCTCATCATTTCATATCTATTTTTCAACATGTGTCAATCACAAGGACTACATATCTTAGGGTAACAACCCTTCACCTCATCATTTAGTAAATCATCTCATACAAGAGAATAATCCATTATCAGGTCATAAGACCACTTACCTTATCTTCCAATAATGTCAACAATACTTTATGCCTCACAAGGCCCATTCAAATGGATCATAACCACCATATCTCATACCTGGCTATGTACCTCAACTGGTGTTGCCTGCATGGTTAGAAAGTGATAACAAGAAAGCAATATATCATCAACACCATAATCTCATAGGACTCATGCCATACATTTTACATCATTAGAATTAGGGTTCCTGTTTACTCAATTAGGGTTTACAAGGTTGGATCAACAACCACCCTTAGGTTATCACTTTCGTCATCATTATGAGGTATGTCATGAGACATAGAAACATGATTCTCATTATCATTATAAAACATGTTATGAGGTATAGAAACATAGCTCTCAACATCACACATACAACTACTCCATAGGGTATCACATCATACCATGTGACCCTAGCACCAACATGCTGTATCTTAGACACCATTACAAGATATCAATTATGGTTACAACATAGAGTGTCAGGTTAACCCTAGGTGTGTTAGGCAACCACTCCAAGGAAGGGTATTGGTTAAGCATACACTAGATGAACAACAAAGGTATCATCCTACCATTTAGGATGTGTATCAGTTTAGTCATAAAGGGATGGTGTATCGGGAAACTCAAGGGTGACAACTATCTAGGGTTTGAACAATGCCTTAACTGTGATGGGCTTCCAGGGGGCATCAGGCATAAACCCTCGTCCAAGCTGTGATGGCTAGAGCAGTGATGGGCACTGCACATCCAAGTAATGCTCCCATGGCCGCAATGGCAAGTCATGACGCCGTAGGTGTATCAGGCAATAATGCCTAAAGAGGGATGTCATGCAACCCAACCATCCATGCAACACCATCACAAGGCATGACAGACGTCACAAGGTATCAGGAAACACATGTGTGTGTGTGTCAGCAGCACAAGGGTAATGAGCTCAACAACATCCCCAATGTGTGACGGACAAGGTAGAAATGGCTAACTTTCTTTATATTGTGGTCAAACACCATATCGATCCAACAACCATCAAGCAAACTAACTCCCTCATCTCATATCGGCCCACTCATACCCAAGGCAGGATGATGTAAGAAGCATCAGAACATGTTGACCTAGACCTAACCAAGGTCGTGACAACCTGTCACAAGGAGTGACAGGCAGTGGCCTCACAGGTCATGATGACCACCCAAGGCATATCATCCTACATGACTATCAGTCAACACACATAATGGCCTAACCATGCATCTTAATTCACTCATCTTCAACCTTATAATGAAATTACATGCAAGACCAAAGAAGGTGTAAAGCATGGAAGCAACTAAGAAAAACCTTCTTCCAAAACAGGACACAAAATCACCAAGAAAAAGCTACTAGAGTGTAAAGGATAATGAACCAAAGATAAAGAATCAAGATAACAAGTAAAGGGGTGATAATAACAATGAGGGTTTAGAGTTATATAACCCGCCTCAAGGATCACCACCAATTTCTAAGCTCCAAGGTCAACCTCCAAGCTTCACGAACTCAAGGTAGAATAAGATCTCTCAAGCTTGATCTCCACAAAACCTCCAAGAGAGAAGATGGAACCATGGTTAAGAGGGTTTGAAGAAGAAACAAAGAAGGTAACCAAAATCCATGGTTGAGAAGAAGAAAGAAAGAGAGAAAGATAAGCTAAGGATCATGGCTTACCAAGGTAGAGGATGAAGAGAGCACCACAAGTATGGGATTTGTCCATCAAGCTCCAAGGGAGAAGCTCCTCTAGCTCAAGGTTGTCCAGTAAAGATAGAATGCAAGGATAACCAAAAGGATTCTCCTACATGGAAGGAAAGAGGTATATATAAGAGGGATGAAAGAGATAGCAAGGGGAAGGTGTCACCACCTTAGAACCCTAGGTGACACTTGTCCACAAAGAAAGAGCCACGTTAAACACCATGCAAGAAGGTGATCAGATCTATGTCTCACCTACTAGGTCACCTAAGATGGTTACGGCTGATACACATCTCTAGCAAAACAACCCCAAAGACCTGAGTGTACATGGACAAATCTAGGACTCTATCAGCAAAAGACACCCAACAACACTGCCAACCTCGTTAGCTATTGGTCCTCCTGCTGCTCCTCAACCTCCTATATGATCTCTACCTCTTCATGCTTGTCCACCTAAAAAGGGTGTGGGAAACCCACAGGGTGAGATTCCAAATCTCAACTAGAGATATAACTCACCACCAACTCTATTATTATCACAGATAAGATAAACTAAGTAGTAGTTTAATTACAGTTAGGTGAAGTAGATAATGATTATTAACATAAAGAACAATTACTGTCTGATTTATGGAACATCATAATAATTTAAAAGGAATATGAACAACATGTATATTTCCTATCAACAATAGTGTACAAAGATCCAGTAAGGCCTCAACTAATGTTTTCATATTTTGATCCTACAAAATATACTACACAACTAAGTACATTTTTTATTATGCCCGGAGGATTTGAGTTGTACCACCCAAATCAACTTGACCACTTGATAAGTTGAAATTGGTGCCATACAAGGCCTAATGGAAGATCTAGATCCATAACCTCTCCTTCCTCAGTCAGTACGAGTGAACATGTAGTGACATCATAAGTCAACTACTTCCAATAACGTATGGCTTAACTGTGAAGATTTAGCCCAACTTGGTACAGATCATAGCGCTGATGAGTTACGACCATAGTCGCACTCTTCTAGGGTATGGCTTGCAACCAATCCTATGATATATATTGCAGAGCTGCAGTCCAAAGATGCACACTTCCATATATGGCTCATAGCCAATCCTTTGATATATATATACATTTAGGACAAGGGGATACCTCAGCTTGCACCCCGCTTATTCAACAATATGTGTTCCGAGTTAAACTTGTTGCACTATTCAGCAAATGCTAACACTGAATGGGTCTATGGCATAGGGAAAATTACACTATTAGAATCCACTAGATTAATTAGACCAATTTAAGCATCTTTCAGCATTAATCAAGTTATAACGTATAACCTCTAGATAAAATCTACATTAACAAGGGCATGATACATCACCATACATATTCTGAAACATATAAGGTATGATCTCATCATTTCATGTTTATTTTTCAACATGTGTCCATCACAAGGACTACATATCTTAGGGTAACAACCCTTGACCTCATCATTGAGTAAATCATCTCATACAAGACAATAATCCATCATCAGGTCATAAGACCACTTACCTTATCTTCCAAGAATGTCAAGAACACTTTATGCCTCACAAGGCCCATTCAAACGGATCATAACCACCATAGCTCATACCTGGCTATGTACCTCAATGGGTGTGTCCTGCATGGTTAGAAACTGATAACAAGAAATCAATATATCATCAACACCATCATCTCATAGGACTCATTCCATACATTTTACATCATTATAATTAGGGTTTCTCTATACTCAATTAGGATTTACAAGGTTGGATCAACAACAACCCTTAGGTTACCACTTTCATCATCATTATGAGGTATGTCATGAGACATAGAACATGATTCTCATTATCATTATAAAACATGTTATGAGGTATACAAACATTGCTCTCAACATCAAACATACAACTACTCCATAGGGTATCACATCATACCATGTAACCCTAGCACCAACATGGTGTATCTTAGACACCATCACAAGATATCGATTATGGTTACAACATAGAGTGTCGGGTTAACCCTAGGTGTGTTAGGCAACCACTCCAAGGAAGGGTATCGGTTAAGCATATACTAGATGAACAACCAATGTATCAACATACCACGTAGGATGTGTATCAGTTTAGTCATCAAGGGATGGTGTATCAGGAAACTGAAGGGTGACAACTATCTAGGATTTCAACAACGCCGTAAATGTGATGGGCTTTCATGGGGCATCAGGCATCAACCCTCCTCCAATCCGTGATGGCTAGAGCAGTGACAGGTAACACACATCTAGGTAATGCTCCCATGTCTGTAACGCCAAGTCATGATGTCACAGGTGTATCAGGCAACAATGCCTAAAGAGGGATGTCATCCAACCCAACCAGCCAGGAAACACCATGACAGGGCGTGAGAGGAGTCACAAGGTATCAGGAAACACATGTCTGTGTGTGTTGGCATCACAAGGGTAACGAGCTCAGCAAAATCCCCAAGGTGTGACAGCCAAGGTAGAAATGGCTAACATTCTTTGTATCGCGGTGAAACACTATATCGATCCAACAGCCACCAAGAAAACTAACACCCTCATCTCATATTGGGCCACTCATACCCAAGGCAGGATGATCTAAGTATCATCATAACATTTCGACCTAGACCTAACCAAGTTCGTGATGACCTGTCATAAGGAGTGACAGGTAGTGGCCTCACAGGTCATGACGATCACCCAAGGCATATCGGCCTACACGCCTATCATTCAACACACATAACGGCCTAACCATGCATCTTGGTTCACACATCTTCAACCATAGAATGATATTACATGCAAGACCAAAGAAGGTGCAAATCATGGAAGCAACTAAGAAAAACCTTCTTCCAAAACAAGACACAAAACCACCAAGAAAAAGCTACTAGAGTGCAAAGGATAAAGAACCAAAGATAGATAATCAAGATAACAAGTAAATGGGGATAATAACAAAGAGGGTTTAAAGTTATATAACCTGCATTAAGGATCACCACCAATTTCTAAGCTCCAAGGTCAACCTCCAAGCTTCACGTGCCTAAGGTAGACAAAGATCTCTCAAGCTTGATATCCACAAAACCTCCAAGAGAGAAGATGGAACCATTGTTAAGAGGGTTCGAAGAAGAAAGAAAGAAGGTTACCCAGATCCATGGTTGAGAAGAAGAAAGAAAGAGAGAATGATAAGCCAAGGATCATGTCTTACCAAGGTAGAGGATGAAGAGAGCACCAAGAGTATGGGATTTGTCCACCAAGATCCAAAGGAGAAGCTCCTCTAACTCAAGGTCGTCCACCAAAGAGTGAATGCAAGGATAACTAAAAGGATTCTCCTGCATGGAAGGAAAGAGGTATATATATAAGAGGGATGAAAGAGAGAGCAAGGGGAAGGTGTCACCACCTTAGAACCCAAGGTGACACTTGTCCACGGAGAAAGAGCCACATGAAACACCATCTAACAAGGTGATAAGATCTATGACTCGCCTACTAGGTCATCTAAGATGGTTATGACCGATACACATCTCTACCAAATCAACCCTGAAGACTCGAATGTACAGGGATAATTCTAGGTCACTATTAAAAAAAGACACCCAACATCACTTCTAACCTCCTTAGGTATTGGTCCTCCTACTGCTCCTCAACCTCCACTACATGATCTCTACATCTTTATGCTCGTCCACCTAAAAAGGGTGTGGGAAACCCACGGGTTGAGATTCCAAATCTCAACGGGAGATATAACTCACCACCAACTCTATTATTATCACAGATAAGATAAACTAAGCAACACTGTAAATATAGTTATGTGAAGCACGTAATGACTAATAATAGGAAGAACAATTACTATCTGATATATGGAACATCTTAATAATTTAAAAGGAATATGAAGAACATGTATATTTCCTATCAACAACATTGTACAAAGATCAAGCATGGCCTCAATCAATGTTTTTATATTTTGATCCTACACAATATACTACACAGCTGATTACTTATTTTATTATGCCTCGAGTATTTGAGTCGTACCACCCAAATCCAACCGATTACTTAATAAGTTGAAATAGGTGACATACAAGGTCTAATGGAAGATCTAGAATCTACAAACTCACCTTCCTCGGTTAGTACGAGTGAACATGAAGTGACACCATAAGTCAATTGCTTCCAGCGACGTATGGTCTAATTGTGCAAATTTAGCCCACCTTAGTACAAATCACAGCTCTAGTGAGTTACGGCCTTATCCGCACTCTTCCAGGGTATGGGTACAAATCACAGCTCTAGTGAGTTACGATCGTAGCCGCACTCTTCCAGGGTAAGGATTATAGCCAATTCTATGAATATATATATATATATATCTATAAATATATATTGTGGAGATATAGTCCAAAGCTACACTCTTCTAGGTATATATGGCCCCATAGCCAATCTTGTTATATGTATATATATATATATATATATATATATATATATATATATATATATATATATATATATATATATATATATATATATATATATATATATATATATATATATATATATATATATATAGTGGAGCTGCAGTCCAAATCTGCACTCTTCAAGGTATGGCTCATACCTAATCCTATGATATATATATATATATATATATATATATATATATATATATATATATATGCATTTAGGACATAAGGAGATACCTCATCTTGCACCCCGCATATTCAATAATATGTGTTCTGTGTTAAACTTGTTTCACCATTTAGCATTTCACCATTTAGCAAATGATGACACAAAATGGATGTATGGAACATGGAAAACTACACTATTAGATTCCATCTGATTAATTAGACCAATTTAAGCATCTTTCAACATCAATCAAGTTACAATGTACAACTTGTAGACAAAATCTACATAACAAGGGCATGATACATCACCAGACATATACTAAAACATATAAGGTATGATCTCATCATTTCATGTCTATTTTTAAACATGTGTCCATCACAAGGACTACATATCTTAGGGTAACATCCCCTCACCTCATCATTGAGTAAATTATCTCATACAAGACAATAATCCATCATCAAGTCATAAGACCACTTACCTTATATTTCACGAATGTCAACAACACTTTATGCCTCACAAGGCCCATTCAAACAAATCATAACCACCATATCTCATACATAGCTATGTACCTCAATTGGTGTTTCATGCATGGTTACAAAATGATAACAAAAAAGCAGTATATGATCAATACCATCATCTCATAGGACTCATGTCATACGTTTTACACATTAGAATTAGGGTTTCTCTTTAGTCAATTAGGGTTTACAAGGTTGGATCAACAACCACCATTAGGTTATCACTTTCTTCATCATTATGAGGTATGTCATGAGACATAGAAACATGATTCTCATTATCATTATAAAACATGATATGAGGTATAGAAACATTGATCTCAACATCATATGTACAACTACTCCATAGGGTGTCACATCATGCCATGTGAACCTAGCATCAACATGGTGTATCTTAGACACCATCACAAGATATCGATTATGGTTACAACATAGAGTGTCGGGTCAACCCTAGGTGTGTCGGGGAACCACTCCAAGGAAGGGTATCGGTTAAGCATATACTGGATGAACAACCAAGATATCGGCCTACCACTTAGGATGTGTATCGGTTTAGACAATAAGGGATTGTGTATCAGGTAACTCAAGGGTGACGACTATCTAGGGTTTCAACAATGCCTTAATCGTGACAGGATGCCAGGGGGCATCAGGCATCAACCCTCCTCCAAGCCGTGAAGGCTAGAGCACTGATGGGCACCACACATCCAAGTAATGCTCCCATGGCCACAATGCCAAGTCATGTCGGCCACAAGTGTATCAGGGAACAATGCCTAAAGAAGGGTGTCGTCCAACCCAACCTGCCGGGCAACACCATCATAGGGTGTGATGGGCATTGCAAGGTATCAGGGAACGTATGTGTGTGTGTCAGCATCACAACGATACCGAGCTCATCAACATCTCCAAGGTGTGACAGAAAAGGAAGAAATGACTAACATTCTTTATATCGTGGTCAAACACCACATTGATCCAACAACCACCAAAAAACTAACACCCTTGTCTCATATGGGCCCACTCATACCCATTGCAGGACAATCTAAGCACCATCAGAATGTGTCGACCTAGACCTAACCAAGTTTGTGATGACATGTTATAAGGAGTGACGAGAAGTGGCATCATAGGTCGTGACGACCACCCAAGGCATATCAGCCTACATGCCTATCGGTCGACATACATAACGACCTAACCATGCATCTCGATTCACTCATCTTCAACCTTAGAACAGTGTTACATGCAAAAGACCAAAGAAGGTGCAACTCATGGAAACAACTAAGAAAACACTTTCTTCCAAAATAGGACACAAAACCACCAAGAAAAGGATACTACAGTGCAAAGGATAACAAACCAAAGATAGAGAATCAAGATAGCAAGTAAAGGGGTGATAATAACAAAGAGGGTTTTGAGTTATATAACCTGCCTCAAGGATCACCACCAAGCTCTAAGCTCCAAGGTCAAGCTCCAAGCTTAATGAGCTCAAGGTAGAAGAAGGTCTACCCAGTTTGATCACCACAACACCTCTAAGAGAGAAGATGGAACCATGGTTAAGAGGGTTCAAAGAAGAAAGAAAGAAGATAACCAAGATCCATGGATGAGAAGAAGAAAGAAAGAGAGAAAGAGAAGCTAAGGATCATGGCTTACCAAGGTAGAGGATGAAGAGAGCACCAAAAGTATGGGATCATCCACCAAGCTCCAAGGGAGAAGCTCCTCTAGCTCAAGTCTGTCCACCAAAGAGAGAATGTAAGGATAACCAAAAGGATTTCCTGCATGGAGGGAAAGAGATAGACATACAAGAAGGATGAAAGAGAGAGCAAGGGAAAGGCGTCACCACCTTAAAACTCTAGGTGAAACTTGTCCACGAAAAAAGATCCACATGAAACACCATGAAACAAGGTGATAAGATCTATGTCTTTCCCACTAGGTCACCTAAGATGGTCAAGGCCGATACATATCTCTACCTTTCTTCACATACAAATAGGGGTAAGCCCTAAGAATCACAAACCAATAGGATGTCCCTCAAAACATCCATAAACTGATAGGATGTCCCTCAAGACACCCACAAACCGATACATGGCCTCTCCAAGGCTCTCAAGCCCGAGACAACACTTCTAAAAGCAAGGCACACCTCAAACATGTGTCCAAAACACCACCAAGGGTGTCACCATACAACCAAGGTCCAAATAAGGTGCCCATATCTTTCTATTTCTCTTTCCTCTAGATGATGCCAAGAGAGAGAAGGAACACTATAGAGGTAGAAAACTTGCACATCAACCCTTATCCTAGGTAAATTATAGTTTTCACCAAAAACCTCTAAAAACAAATAGTCACCAACCAAACAAGCTCAAACAGAGAACTCAAGCTTCCAACACACCCTAATTACATCTCAGATGATTAGAGAAAAAAGCTAAGAAACATATTTAAGTAAAACAAATAGGGTTATCCCAAAATGTGGGTCAGGGTCCATACAATCCATTAACCCCTAACTGAGATTTTCCCCCCAAAATCCGAAGAGAAAAGGGAGGGTACTTCCTCCTCATCTCTTCCACGAGCTCCCATGTGGCTTCCTAAACTCCACGGTGATGCCAAAGAACCTTCACAAGCACAAGGTCCTTCCTCTTTAGCTTCTTCACTCTCTGATCAAGGATCAACATTTGACCTTCTACATAGGTCATATCCTCATCAAGCTCCACCTCCACTTTGTATCTGGATGATGCTTCCTCAACATACTGACATGGAACACTAGATGCAACCTGCGCAACTCAGGTGGCAACTCCAATTGGTAATCCACCTTCCCAACACATGCCGCAACTGGGTAAGGTCCCATATACCTGGGAGCCAACTTACCCTTCTTCCCAAACCTCAGAACACCCTTCTAAGGAGAGACGTTCAGATATACCTTGTCTTCCACTTGGAAATCCAAGGGTTTACGACAATTGTCCGCATACAATTTCTATCTGTCATGTGTTGTCTTTAATTGTTGTTGTATCACTTTGATCTTCTATGTTGTTTGCTACACAAGCTCAAGACCAAGAAGTTGATACTCAACTGTCTCATACCAACACAACAAATATCTGCAACGTCTCCCATACAACACCTCATATGGTGCCATGTCAATACTACTTTGATAGCTATTTTTGTAGGTGAACTCTGTCAAACTGTGATGTATATCCCAACTTCCTAAAAATTGAAGAACACAAGCCCTAAATAGATACTCTAAGGTCTAGATGGTCCTTTCAAACTGACCATCTGTCTGTGGATGAAAAGCAATCCTGAACTTCAATTGCGTACCCAAAGCTACGACAGTCGCTTCCAAAGGAGACTTGTGAACTAAGGACCTCTTTCATACATGATAGTTGTTGGAACACCATGAAAATGCACTATCTCATCAATGTAGATTTGGGCAAGCTTCTCTTCTGTGAACGTTATCTTCACGGGAAGGAAATGCACTGACTTGGTCAACCTGTCAATGATCACCCAGATGGAATCATAACCTTTAGTTGTCCTTGGCAGACTAACCACAAAGTCCATAGTCACATGATCCCATTTCCACTGAGGTATGGGTAATGGTTGCAATGTTCCTGTGGGCTTCTAATTATTAGCTTTGACTTGTTGACATATTGCACATCTTGCAACAAACGCAACTACATCCTTCTTCAAGCCTAGCCACCATTACATATCCTTCAAGTTATGGTACATCTTGGTACTACCTAGATGCATAGCATACATGGAATAATGAGCCTCATGTAGCACCATATTCCTTAGGTTATCAGCATCATGAACCACTATCATGTCATGATATCAAAATATCCCCTCATCCGACTCATGGAAGCCATCACGCATCTCACTGCTGAACTTTGATCTAATCTATTGTATCATAGTATCTGTCTGTTATGCCTCTCTGATCTGCTATCTCAACGTAGGCTTCACCTGAAACTATGCCAACAATCCAACTAATAAGGAGACTTCCAACTTGACATTCATCTAATGCAAAGAGACCAACATGTCTGGCTTGTGGCACATCAAAGAACTTAAATGGCCTCTATCAATGGATGAGGATGAAGACTTCCTACTTAACACGTCTTCCATGACATGTGCATTTCCCAGATGATAATCAGTTGTGAAGTCGTACTCTTTGATCAAATCCATCCAACGGCGTTGCCTCATATTCAACTCTTATTGAAAAGATGTACTTCAGGTTCTTATGATCCATGAAAATATGACACTTCTCCCCATATAGGTAGTGCCTCAAAATTTTCAAAGCATGTACTACTGCTGCTAACTCTAGATCATGGGTCAGTTAATTCTCCTCGTATTTCTTAAGCTGGCGAGAAGTAAAAGAAATCACTTGTTTGTCTTGCATCAACACACAACCCAAAACATTCTTGGATGCATCACAAAAGATGATATATCCTTTTCCTTGCTCAAGCAAGACTAGAACTTGTGCACTCATTAGTTTCTCCTTCAACATTTGAAAAGAATGTTGACATATGTCATCCCAAATGAATGACACATATTTCCTCATCAACTATGTTAGGGGTAGGGTGATAGCACTCAAATCCTTGATGAAACTCCTATAATAGCCTGCCAAACCTAGAAAACTGCACACTTATGTCAGCGTCTTTGGCTGATCCCACTCTGTTACAAACTCTACCTTCTTAGGATCCATTCATACTCCTTCGAAAGATATAACATGCCCCAAGAAAGCTACCTCCCTTAACCAGAACTCACACTTGCTAAACTAAGCATAAAGTTGGTGTTGTCTTAGCACGGTCAACGCCTGACGAAGATGTTGTTCCTGCTGCAAACGATCACGACTGTATATCAAGATGTCATCAATGAAGCCCACCACAAACTGATCAAGTAATGGTCAAAGAACCATGTTCATCAAATCCATGAATGTTGTTGTTACAACCCCAATTTTTGGGCTTGAATGGTTGGAAATGCAATTTCCCCAATAAATGTATGATTATGGAATTGTATGAATTATATGTATTGAATGGATTCCCTTTGCAATATTTTCTTTGTGCATGTTATTTTGTGAATCATAATATGTTAATGAGTCCAATATGATTAAAAGAAAAAGAAGAAATCAAATAATGCATTATTAAGAAAGAAATTTGAGATAATTAGGAAAATATGAGAATTATGTGGAAAGATGTTTCAATAATCATCATGGATGAGATTTCAAACCCACAAGGTTCTAATGGTAAAAATAATCCAAATAAAGAGAATAAAAGAGTAAGAGAGAGAAAATATGTATAAAATATGACTTTTTAAGTAATAACTTGCATACGAAGAAAAGTCTCTCATACTTTCGATTTTGAGTCCTAAACTTGGTACTCAAGTAGAGTAAGTCATCATGGACTTTCACCTTAAAATTTGGGATTAAAAGGATAAACAGATTGGGAGATAATGATTTTTTAAAAGTTTCCTAAAGTGAGTGGATATCAATAAATGTCATGATTTCTAACAATAATAGAATTACTTATTAATTCGATGCACGTGATCTGGGTCGTTGATCTATGGATCTGAAGGTAGTAAACTAGTCGCCCACCTTAGGTACAAAATGGGAAAGCAAGGCACAGAAGGCTGAGCCTTCCCAGACTTCTTTCTCTCTAATTCCTCGATGGTTTTTCATGAAATAAAAGGCTATAGATTTGGGAGAGAGAGGCGAGTACAATAAGACATTATACAATAGTTGTCTCTCCATGTATCAAAAGTTCCCAAATCCCAAACCATTTGGGAAGATAGGGCAAAGTGGGACAACCCTTTAGACCATCGCCCATGCCTATAAAAGGGTTGTTGTAGAATCCTTATGTCGTACTATACGCATTAAAGACCTCAATTTCGTGAGAGCGTTGATGTATCCTCCTACTCTCCCCACTACCTGTTCCGGTGGGTTGGACTTCTCATTGAGTAATGCAAGGCAAGTGAAGCCAATTGCTTGAGTTCGAAGGTTAAGGCGAGTCCACAGGGTTCTTCTCGAGGAGTGAAGGGGACTATCCTGCTTGAACTGTGCATCTACGTTGGCCTATTCTATAGGCCGACAGACTTTGTCGGGGCTGCCAGTAGTGACCGCCATGGATGGTGGCAGGTAGCTAGATGAGTCCTGGTGAAGAGGACAGAGCTCATGGAGCCATCACCTGTTGATTAAGAGAACCATAGGCAAAAGTGAACCATGTTGTTAACTTTTCCATGGCATGACTTCATGTGAAGGGGGGAGGAACGAAGGAAGAAGATGACATTCGCGAAAAAGATTGTCCTGCCCCCGAGTCCAACATAGTGAGGAAAGGACAAACTGGTCCTTCCATCTCTTTTTTGTTTCAACTAGTGTGGCGTGAGAGGCCTTATTGGTGAGCAGCCATTAGATAATGCGGCCCCACGTGGATAACTTTAGGTAATAATAAATTATGATATGGAATCCCCTATTTGGTTAGGAAGAATTAATCTTAGGATAATTATAAATAAGCATTGGTAACTCAGATCAAAACAAGTTATATATGAAAATTGATCAGGAGGATGCAAGAATTCATTAAAAATATAATTGAAGTCTAATTCTGCTTGTAATTCAAAAAGTACCTAAAATTGCTAATTGTAATGCTTTACAATGAGGAAAAACCCTAATATGATCCTATGGAATTGAGATGATTAATATGGATAATCTATGAGTATATCAACCTGTTGTTAATAAAAATATGTTTTGAATGTCTACTATATAATCCATGGGCTAAATAACCTAATTTAGGGGTTTTATGTGTTGATATGCATTAATGGGCTTAGAAATCCTAATATAAGTGTTAATGGGTTTTAATGAATTATACTTTGAAATCCTTTGTGTAAAAGTGATGCTATGTTAATCCTAAGCCTAATAGATGATAAGAAGGCTTTAATGTGATTAAATGGATAATTAGGGTTTTGAACCTAGAACTGCTATTTTAGGGTTTTGTGGACATAAATAAGGAAGGTTGTAAATAGATCTAAAGGAACCCTAATGAAACCCTAATTTGGATTAGAAACCTAGAAAGTGATTCCAAGCTAATAAAGTAGATTCTTGATGAGTATGTAGTAAATAGGTTGTACATGCTTTCAGGATTCTATTCTTTCGTGTGGTTGGCTTGATTGCTAGCTTGGATTGGATTGCCTGATTGATTGGACTTGATTATTTTTTGTGAAATCTCTTAATCAAATATGTGGTTATTTATGATTACATGATTTAGTTTCCCGGCATTTTCCTGATGATTTATCGATTGCATGGAAATAAACTACTTGGATGATTTTATTTATGCAATCTTTAAAGTGAATATGACTATAACAATCTAAGTATATATATGACTTTCTCGAGCCTACATACCATCACTGGATGTAAGATGAGAGACCAAGCCTTGGAGGAAAGGTCAAGATGGTCAAGCCCCTAAGGGAAGACCACAGGGCACCCAGAGAGGTGGCCCTAGGTACCAAGCTTTGGATGGAGAAGGAAGCCTTAAAGTCCCATTCAAGGAATAAACCCTAAGAGAGGGTATCCCAGAGTATGAGTAAAAGCGGTTGGGAAGTCATATTGGAAAACATAAATTTGCATTGCTAAACAACTATTTGATGTGGTTATGATGTTAGATAATATGTGCAATGTTTTGTTTGTCCCCACATACCAGTATATTCATTTATACTGACCAACATTTTATTTGTCGGAATTTTAGGTAATATCTAAAATTGGACAAACAGTAAAGTGACATATGTGAAGATTAAAGCTAAAATAATAAAGGAGGATTAGGTAGATAGAATTCTACTATGAGTAGAAGTCCTAGTTACCCATTTATGAAGGTATGAAAAAGTAAAAAATGTATCCCAATTCTTAGTTTAGTCTTTCATAGAATTTGAAAATTAATTTTGATTATTTGCAAAACCATTGATTTTGTTTTTGGGAAAACACCTCTAACTTCTTGGTTTTCCTTAATTGGGGATTACCGAGAAGCGGGGGCATTATAATTGGTATCAAAACGATTTTTTCCATTTAATCTCTAATAATTATTAAATTTTACAAACTCTTTAGAGCCCAAGGGAGTTATTATAGGATTTTCCAATGATGGAGGTGTCTAGAAAAGGATCACGATCTGGGGGCTGGAAAGATTTTCCTCTACCCCACTAGTTGATCTATGAGGACTGTCTGATATTATGTGACTGCCTGGCTAAAATTAGAGGATTCGACTTGATGTAAGATACCTATAGGACTCTCTCATTTGTTTTCTTTACTTGTCAACCCTAATTCAAGTATAACTCTAAATGCTTAGGGTTTTTCTCTCTACACCCATCCTGTGTTTGGGATAAGAGTAATAAGGATTAAGGAATCCTCCACCAAACAATGAAAAAACTTGTAAACAAGATTTCATGGACATAAGTTTTAATAGTTTAAGCGTAAACTAAAGATTAGTTACATGCTTAAGGTTGCATAGCGTGTGTTGTCATGCCCTCAGGAGATCTCTGAGGTTAGACCTTCTTATAGGAGGATGAGGAGGGAGTTAGCCTTAGAGGAAGAAGCCTACAGGAAGAGGAAGAGACTTGATGCATCCGCTGAGGATGATGTTAACTCTAACCCTAAGTGGTAGTTAGATAAAGAGATGACATGATGAGTTGGATACCTTAGTCTTCTATACCTTCAAGTGTGTGGGTTAGACGTACATGCTTTACGTAAAGGTTTTGAGCACCCATGAGAATCATGATCTATGTGTGACTGTTTGGTCTAGTGCCTTTTAGAGACCCAACCTTGGGTGGTCATGCTTGTTGAGGGTGAGGGATAGCTCCCTCATTGAGGAGGTTAGTGGTGACCATATAGGAACCCTAACATATATATATATATATATATATATGAGTAGGAAAGAAGAACGTACCCACATAGAAGAGAGTGGTAGTAAGGCTGATTGTAAGTTTTAGACCTAGGCCAGAAGGGTTATTCATGAGGTTCATGAGATGAGAATGCAGAGCCTTGGAAGATCTTGCTCGGACATAGTATGTTACACCCAAGTAGGTGTAGACATGTATCCTTAAGAGCTTAACCCATCTTCTAAGAGAGAACCTCAAGTTGTAGAACCAGTTGTAGGGTTATCTCTAGAGAGAGAGAGCATCACCCATTGAGGAAGGTTGGATATGTTGACTTTCAGACATGAAGAATCATGAGAAGTTGGATATGTTATGACATGGTTTAGAAAACCCTGAGTAGATAGTTGGGGTTGCCTCTTGAATGATCCTTAGAGGCTTGTCGTATCTTGGTTGCCTTTAGAGGAACCAAACCCTAGAAAGAGAGAGAGGCTTCTTGAAATGAGGTACAAAGGTTATAAGTGTCTACCTTTTAGGTGTGGGAAGGAGAGTTCCTAAGACCATGGTGAGTTATGGTATAACAACGAGTTGTGAGATCTCACACCCAGTTGGTTGTCCTTGTGTGGGACTCTAAGGTGTTGTTCATGTGGAAGAATGGCGGGAAGTGTATGTCATACCTTGTACATGTTCGGTTCGTGGTTAGACAGTTGATGCATAGGAAGTGAACCTGGGGTTCCTATACCTAAGAGGGGAGGTAGTAGTACCTGGTGCACCTGATGCTCACGAAGATGTTTGAGTTCATGGAAATCGAGCATGGCGCGCCCATGTTTAGAGTAAAGGAAACCCCACTGGAAACTGGATATATGTTTGATGAACCCCTCACACACGTTGGTGACACATGCGTGTATGAGATCAACCAACTTCAAGGAATAAGAAACAAGTAGGACATACCAAGGGACACATCATGGTTTAGTAGAATGTCTTCTTGAAAGTTGCATGTATAAGTTTCATGATAGGGCTAAGCTTGTACATGATCGTGTAAACCCTGGGTTTAAGGACATTTGTGACCTTTGTTACTATTAAGGGATAGTATTCTCCCATCCTGGGAAGGGACCCTGCTGTAGGGTGAGTACCAACTTTTTTTTAGATATGAGGTACCCTAAAGAGGTCTCTCATAGGAGCTTGATGAACTAAGTGGAGAGCACATAGTATGATCATGAATCTATATACCCATGTGTGATCATCTCTAAGGGAAGGAGGATGTGTTGCCATGGAGGTATCTTGAATGGTCCATACTGAGGTAGGTAGGTCACCATGATCCCTATAAAGGATGGAAGTTTGACCATGAGTGCCTTGAAGGATGATGGAGATCCAGGTAAGGATTCAAGTTTGAGATGTACCATCATAGAATCTTAAGTCTATACTAAGGTTAGGTGGAGATAAGACCGATGGGAGTAGGAGTTGTTTGTTCCCTAGACGTATAAGACCATAGGTTCGGGAGGTAATAACAATCTTTTCCCGAGGACATGGGTTATGAGATTGATCACTTTCATGAGTTCATGGGACCCAAAGGGAAAATGAGGGAGGCACTCCCTGGATGCATAAGGGAAGAAGGATGACCCCAAAAGTACCGGCACCCTTGAAACCTTGAGGAAAGGACTAAGGATTATGCATGAGTAATATGATGACCCAAGAGTGTTTGGGAATAGCCTTTTCATTGATGAAAACATGGATTCAATATTTTCATGGTGTTGAGACATGTGATGTGTTGGTATGTATGCCCTGAGAGCCAATCATGGGATGATTGGTGGGATACATAAAGATTTATTTGATAAACATCAAAGGCAAGCTTCCAATTCTTTCTAGTTCAGTCATATGAGATAATGATAGAATAGATTGAATGTCTAGAGAATGACAATACTCAATGATGTATGCTTTCAGGTTCATGACCTGAATGATGAGATCATACATATGCTAAGAGTTTGTACATTCTTATTATGTCCCTAGTCAGATGTCATTTTGGAAAGTAGATAGACAACAATGACATACAAGACTAGATTGTGGTATTGGTTGATGACAGAATCTCATTAGTCATGATATGGAGATATCAAACCAAACACATAGGTACTTGTTGGAGAACAAGTGTACCGGACAGACCCACCATGAGTTTAACACATGGAACCATGACATGGTAGTCACAGTCAGTTCTCACAGTGATGGTGGTGAATGTGATTCTTTGACCTAAAATCAGTACACTCAACACATGTCGTTAGGTACACTTTGAAATAATCAAACACAGTCCTGAGACATGGGTTGTTATAAAGGTGATGATTGGGTGGCTCACGAAGATGTTTGAGTTCATGGAAATCGAGCATGGCACGCCCTTGTTTAAATGAAACCCCACTAGAAACTGGATATATGTTTTATGAACCCCTCACACACGTTGGTGACACATGTGTGTATGAGATCGGCCAACTTCAAGGAATAAGGAACAAGTAGGACATACCAAGAGACACAACATGGTTTAGTAGAATGTATTCTTGAAAGTTGTGTGTATAAGTTTCATGATAGGGCTAAGCTTGTACATGATCGTGTAAACCCTGGGAGTAAGGACATTTGTGACCTTTGTTACTATCAAGGGATAGTATTCTCCCATCCTGGGAAGGGACCCTGCTGTAGGGTGAGTACCAACTTTTGTTTAGGTATGAGGTGCCCTAAAGAGGTCTCTCATAGGAGCTTGATGAACTAAGTCGAGAGCACATAGTATGATCATGAATCTATAGACCCATGTGTGATCATCTCTAAGGGCAGGAGGATATGTTTCCATGGAGGTATCCTGAATGGTCCATACCGAGGTAGGTAGGTCACCATGATCCCTATAAAGGATGGAAGTTTGACCATGAGTGCCCTAAAGGATGATGGAGATTCAGGTAAGGATTCAAGTTTGAGATGTACCGTCATAGAATCCTAAGTCTATACTAAGGTTAGGTGGAGATAAGACTGATGGGAGTAGGATTTGTCTGTTCCCTAGATGCACAATACCATAGGTTCGGGAGGTAATAACTATATTTTCCCGAGGACATGGGTTATGAGATTGATCACTTTCAGGAGTTCATGGGACCCAAAGGGAAAATGAGGGAGGCACTCCCTGGATGCATAAGGGAAGAAGGATGACCCCAAAAGTACCGGAACCCTTGAAACCTTGAGGAAAGGACTAAGGATTATGCATGAGTAATATGATGACCCAAGAGTGTTTGGGAATAGCCTTGTCATGGATGAAAACATGGATTTGATATTTTCATGGTGTTGAGACATGTGATGTGTTGGTATGTATGCCCTGAGAGCCAATCATGGGATGATTGGTGGGATACATAATGATTGATTTGATAAACATCAAAGGCAAGCTTCCAATTCTTTCTAGTTCAGTCATATGAGGTAATGATAGAATAGATTGAATGTCTAGAAAATGACAGTACTCAATGATGTATGTTTTCAGGTTCAAGACATGAACAATGAGATCATACAGATGCTAAGAGTTTGTACATTCTTATTATGTCCCTAGTTAGATGTCATTGTGGAAGGTAGAAAGACAACAATGACACACAAGACTAGATTGTGGTATTGGTTGATGACAGAATCTCATTAGTCATGATATGGAGATATCAAACCAAACACATATGTACTTGTTGGAGAACAAGTGTACCGGACAGACCCACCGTTAGTTTGACACATGGAACCATGACATGGTAGTCACAGTCAGTTCTCACAGTGATGGTGGTGAATGTGATTCTTTGACCTAAAATCAGTACACTCAAGACATGTCATTAGGTACACTTTGACATCATCAAACGCAGTCCTAAAACATGGGTTGTTATAAAGGTGATGATTGGGTGACTCACGAAGATGTTTGAGTTCATTGAAATCGAGCATGGCGCGCCCATGTTTAGAGTAAAGGAAACCCCACTAGAAACTGGATATATGTTTGATGAACCCCTCACACACTTTGGTGACACATGCGTGTATGAGATCGGCCAACTTCAAGGAATAAGGAACAAGTAGGACATACCAAGGGACACAACATGGTTTAGTAGAATGTCTTCTTGAAAGTTGCGTGTATAAGTTTCATGATAGGGCTAAGCTTGTACATGATCGTGTAAACCCTGGGAGTAAGGACATTTGTGACCTTTGTTACTATCAAGGGATAGTATTCTCCCATCCTGGGAAGGGACCCTGCTGTAGGGTGAGTACCAACTTTTGTTTAGGTATGAGGTACCCTAAAGAGGTCTCTCATAGGAGCTTGATGAACTAAGTGGAGAGCACATAGTATGATCATGAATCTATAGACCCATGTGTGATCATCTCTAAGGGCAAGAGGATATGTTGCCATGGAGGTATCCTGAATGGTCCATACCGAGGTAGGTAGGTCACCATGATCCCTATAAAGGATGGAAGTTTGACCATGAGTGCCCTGAAGGATGATGGAGATTCAGGTAAGGATTCAAGTTTGAGATGTACCGTCATAGAATCCTAAGTCTATACTAAGGTTAGGTGGATATAAGACTGATGGGAGTAGGAGTTGTCTGTTCCCTAGATGCATAAGACCATAGGTTCGGGAGGTAATAACTATCTTTTCCCGAGGACATGGGTTATGATATTGATCACTTTGATGAATTCATGGGACCCAAAGGGAAAATGAGGGAGGCACTCCGTGGATGCATAAGGGAAGAAGGATGACCCCAAAAGTACTGGCACCCTTGAAACCTTGAGTAAAGGACTAAGGATTATGCATGAGTAATATGATGACCCAAGAGTGTTTGGGAATAGCCTTTTCATGGATGAAAACATGGATTTGATATTTTCATGGTGTTGAGACATGTGATGTGTTGGTATGTATGCCCTGAGAGCCAATCATGGGATGATTGGTTGGATACATTAAGACTGATTTGATAAACATCAAAGGCAAGCTTCCAATTCTTTCTGGTTCAGTCATAAGAGATAATGATAGAATAGATGGAATGTCTAGAGAATGACAGTACTCAATGACATATGCTTTTAGGTTCAGGACCTGAACGATGAGATCATACAGATGCTAAGAGTTTGTACATTCATATTATGTCCCTAGTCAGATGTCATTGTGGAAGGTAGATAGACAACAATGACACACAAGACTAGATTGTGGTGTTGGTTGATGACAGAATCTCATTAGTCATGATATGGAGATATCAAACCAAACACATAGGTACTTGTTGGAGAACAAGTGTACCAGACAGACCCACCGTGAGTTTGACACATGGAACCATGACATGGTAGTCAAAATCAGTTCTCATAGTGATGGTGGTGAATGTGATTTTTTGACCTAAAATCAGTACACTCAACACATGTCGTTAGGTACACTTTGACATCATCAAACGCAGTCCTAAAACATGGGTTGTTATAAAGGTGATGATTGGGTGGCTTTGACACATGGGGCTTTTGAGGGGTGAGTGATAGATATGGGATTTGTCCCTCCTGAGGGAGTTTGATATCCATGGCCACTTGATGAGTAGGATTGATATAGGCATGCACACGCATGTGTGAATCAATATGTGATATTGATGTCATACATATCTCCTCCAGTCTACTATGAGATCAAGAAAGTGAATGAACGTTGACAGGATGATTGTTCCATGCCTTGAGTTCATTCGGGATATCAGTGATAAAGGAATTATACATTTGTTGTAACACCATTCACAGATTGTAGGATTGAAAGTTGTTCTCCAACTTTCCTTTTCACTTGGGTAGCACTGATGTGCGACTAGGCACCGCTCTTTGCTTGTGAAGTCATAAGTGTTATGGATTTTCACTGTCAACATGAAATGGGTCTGTAGGGTCACACACATAGGATTTAACCTGGAAGAGGAGTTTATCCACAAACGATGTTTAGATTGATTAGTAAAGGAGTTTAGTAGTTCAATTAAACACTCAGTTGATTGATAGCTCAAAATCATAGTGTTCAAGGTGTTGGACCAGATGATTAAGAGTATCAGATTGATTGAAACTACAATTGATAGATTTGTACAGTCTACTGCCCCAATCGATTGACTCACAGGGTTGAACCGATCGACTCAGGTTGATGAACCGATCAGATCAAAGTGGTTAGTCGATCGGCTCATGTGTCAATGAAACGATCGGCTCAATTGTTGAACCGATCGATTAGTGTGACCAACCGAGATCGTTTGGAAAGTCAGAAGACTCTTTTTGCAAATACATATTTGTTTCACTTGTACAAATTTGATTTGGACAAGGACTAATATTTGATTAGTTGGAAACAAACATGAAAGTGAATATAAGTTGGACCAGGACCACGAATTGATCGGCTCATGCCTGAACTGATCGGTTCAGGTGTGAAACGATCGGCTCAGGTCCCCAACCGATCAGTTCATGCTTGAAACAATCGGTTTAGCCAGCGTAGTTGGTTGTTTTGTGGAAAATCTCAAACCCTTCTACTCCTGCTCTAATCCTGCATTGCCTGGGGAAGAGAACATTGTCCCATGACCCTCCTATATGTATAAGGGTATTGGGGGCTTCTCAAGTACAACTTAGAATACCAATTTCTCTGTAAAGTTTTCATTCTCTCTGGTTGTGGTAACCAGCAGAGCCCGAGCAAGTGCTACCCGATAAAGGAGGCACAACAAGGGAAAGACAACTACAGAAAGGCGACTGGTTGCAGGAGAGTGTGTCGGTGACTAGTACGCCGATAGGAGGGTATGACTCCTTCCGATTCCTTGTACGACAAGGAGATCGGAGTTCTAGGTGGTCCGTGTGGACTACTTCAGAGGTGGGAGACTTCTGCTGCTCGGAGGACAGTTGTCAATCCCGACAGTCCCAATGAGACCAGGAGTTGCATAGACACCGTCCAAGACTGGAGGTGAAGACAGTGCAAGCCGTAAGGTAATGTCACAGATCAACCCTCGGGACAAGGTATGTCTCTACTAACCATCCTTCCTACTGTATATACATTGACGCGATTCCTTTATACTGGGTTCAGGGAGAAGAAAATTTTTGTTTCTGCTGCCTTCTCTGCCTCCCTAGTAAACTCAACAGTGGTATCAGAGCCAGGTCAACTGCTCTATACTTTAGGATTATCGATGTGATCGATTTTGGTTTGTCACCTTTATTTATTGCATACAATGCGAATAAAATTGGCTTTATGCATGTCCAATCCTAAATCCACAAATCCCAATGTACATATATGATATGTAATATGAATGCACTCGATGCGCGTTTCCCTTAAACGAGTTTTGTGGTGGATGTATAGCATGGTTATGGCCAGTAAACCCTATGTTTGTGTGCTTGGTTGAATGTGGTTGCTTGCATCTCGGTCTGCGCACCGATTCCCTACCTCCTTTTCTTGATATAACTCGAGATAACTCAAGATTTCTTTCCTACCTTTGCTCCCCCCGAATGTAACTCGGGGTTTCTTAAATAAAATGTAAATAGGATAGAACTTTTATTTAATGTTATGTCAAAGAACGAAGGACAACCTGACGACAACTGAGACGATCAGTTCAAGGCGTGAACCGATCGGTTGGTGTTCTAGATGATCGATTCGTGGAACGAGATGAGCGGGCGGCGGCCCTGAGGAGATGCACGACGACCAGTGAATCGATCGGCTGGAGGCACCAGTCGATCGACTGGTGGCACCCAACTGACCGGCCTGATGGTGAGCCGATCAATCATGGAGATGAGTTGATCTGTTACAACCCCAATTTTGGGTTGATTTGGTGAGAAATGCAATTTCTCATATTAAAGATATTTTAACAAATAATGATATAATTTACTTCAAATAAATGGATTTCATTTATAATAGCCTAGATGTTTGTGTTATGGGTTTTATTGACTATTGGGCCCAATAACAAGGAAATAACAAAGAAAATTCAATTAGTGAATGAATAATTGAATATTTGAGAAAAGAATAATGTGGAAACCTCTGGAAGGCAAATCCAAAGAGAATTTCGTGCCTCTTGGGTTCCTTGGGTACCAAGGAGTCCAAGGTTGCATAAAGAGTACAATAAGAAAAGAAAAGATTAATTAAGTATTTCTTTATTAAGAAAAAAATTGAAAATAATGATAAAATGTGGAAAATGAATGGAAAGAGGCATAAATGAGTTTTCTTGGTGAAGTTTCTTATCCATGAGGTTGCTAACATTAAAATAAAGGCTAATGTGGAAAATAAAAGAGAAATAAAGAGAAATCCTCAAAAAGAATTATTTTAAATGAGAAGTAAATAAGATAATGTGAAATAATGCATAAAGGTGCATCTAAAAGGATAATAAGTATCCAATAAAAAGAATTTCGAAATAATGGAGTATCTTGGGATCCAAGGAGTTCCAATAAAGAGGAAAGAGAGATAAGATACCAAATTTGCAAAATAAAAGATAATATGATACATTATTAATGAATTTGGTGATATTGATAAAAATGAAGTATCTTCTATTAAAAGAAAATAGAAGTTCGTGCCAATGGATTAAAAGGGCAAGAATAATGATAATAAGAGAAAGGATTTTCATTTTTCTAAGTATCCATGTGATAAGGAATATCAAGGAAGAGAAAGGAGAGAGAGAATATTGCTTCTCTTTGAAGAAATTGACTTCCTAATTGGAAAGGGACTGTTGGACTCGTAGACAACCCACCTAGGGCTTCGTACCCTCTTCTATAAAAGGTTGGGGCCTCTGGGGCGAGCCCAAGGAAATACATGCATCCTTTCCTCTCCCATATCCTTCTTCTTCTACATCCTATCTCATCCAAAACCCTAGTTGCCAAGAATACCTTTCCTAGAGCAGCAAGGGGGCCGTGGAGAAGTACAATGAGGGCGTGCTGCCCCACGATAGCTAGAGGAAGCGCAGCAATGGTTTCCCTCCACCCAGATGAGCACTGCTGCAGTTGCACGTCTGCATGAGGTTGCCGAAAGTTGCTGATCGTAGCAGCCCAGTCCCAGCACCTCGGCCCTGTCCTTGCACCTCCGCAAGTGCGGCGGGGGGTGGGGGATGCTTTGGGAACGTCGTCGAGGACCCTAGGGCTCGAGGAGGCCGAGGAGGAAGCCCCTGGAGCTGCTGACCGCCGACAATGCTAGGGTAGCGCGGGGTTGAAGAAGGAGGGCGACGTTGGATGGTTCTGCCCTCTACGGGCTAAAGGGTCCCATCTTTAAGTCAAGGGCAAAACCGACATTTAATTATGTTTCCCAAATCGCGTGATGCTTTGCATGGAGATAGAGGCGACGTGGCGCCCTCTCATTAGCTGTGGTAAGTGATATATTGCAAAAATCATATCTTGCTATTCGTAACTCCGATTAGGACAAGTTATATATGTATTTTGATCAGAAAAATGCAAAGAACTCATTAAAAATAGTTTTATAGCCTGAATCTGATCACAGTTCGAAATGTAGTGTAAATTATCATCTTTAATGAATTAAAGATTAAGAAACCCTATTTTGATGTGATTGATGTGTTTAATAGGGTTTAATGGGTCATTAGAGTTGATGTTAACTTGTTAAATGTAAAAAGGTACATAATGTTCAAAAAGGCATAACTTTTCACATGATTAGTCTAATTTAGAGTTTATGTGCTTAAATATGCATGAATTTTGAAAAGGGCATAAAGTTATCATCTTTAATGATTTAATTAAAGAAAAACCCTTAGATTTGATGATAGAGGACTTAATGATGTTATTTGGATAATTAAAGTTGATATTAACATGTTGTTAATAAAAGTGAAAATAGGATTTAAAAAGATGATCTTTTTATATAATTGGTTTAATTTGGTCGTGCATGATTATGCAGAAATGAGCTTGAAAACCCTAATTTAGACGAATATGTCTTTTAATTGTTTTAATTGTTCAAATCTATAAATAAATAGGGATATGATGATCCTAAATCAATTTGGGTATAAAAGACTATTAAAATGAATAGTTGAGCAATTAAGGTTCATATAAATGGAAAAGGGTATTTTAGGGTTTGTTAACTTAAAAAGGGATAAAGTTTGAGAAATTGATCTAAGAAACCCTAATGAATATTAATGAAACCCTAATGCGGATTAGAAACCCTAGAAAGAGAATTCAAGTCAGTAAAGTAGATTCTTGATAAAGTGTGTAATAAATAGAGTACATATTCTTTTCAGGAATTATTGAATTACTTGCTTGGATATGTTGATTGGCTTGATTTTATATACATGAAGTATAAGTTGAATAATCTGCATGACTCATCAAATCAGGTATGTGGTTACGCTTATGAATAATCGCTCTAGTTTCACCGCGATTCCTGAAGTTTTAATTGGTTGCTTGAAAATAACTGTTGAATGTTTATTTATTTCATGCAACTATAAAGTGACTATGAGTATCACTATAAATGTGTGTATATAACTGACTAGATCTGGGTCCACCTCTATTGCTTTGAAAAGGCTAAGAAAAAAAGGGGTAATCCTAGAGCAAGGTCTAGGTTACCAAGAGTTAGAAACTGGGCTACCTACGTGTAGTGCCATGAGACTCATTAGCCTGACATGAGTTAAGCAGTGGGCTACTTACGAGTAGTGCCATGTGACTCAACCCTAGAAATTGGTTCACTTATAGGTGGATCATGAGGGGTTTAATGGGGATAACATAGAGGATATGGTACTCTTAGATCGTGGAGTTATATCTAAAATGTAATCTTGGTTGTTAAATGATTAATTGAATGATTACATTGTTAATGCATTTATATGATTGTTGTGTCCCCCACATAACAGCTTCGGCTGACCGACGTTTTGTTTGTCGGCGTTTTAGGTACAAGCCAAAATGACAAATAGTAAATCATCATACTATGTAATACATGAAGTAAAATACAAGGAGGATTAGTTAGAGTAGAATCCTTAAGTGGATAGAAGTTTAGAGATCCAAGTTTTCAAAAAGTTATGCAAAAATTTATTTTCTTACAACTTTTCCGTATAGTCTGTTAAAATTTGATAATTATTTTTGGGTAATTGCCGAACCTTTGATCCAGAAGTTATGGGTGTGGCTTTGACCTCTCGGTCTCCCTTAATTGGGGGTTATCAGGAGGTGGGTCATAACATTTGGTATCAGAGCGTGGGTTCCTCACTTAACCATTAATAATTATTAAATTTTACAAACTCCATAGAACCCAAGGGATTTATTAGAGGATTATCCAAAAGACGGAGGTGTCTAGAAAAGGATCACGACCGGGGGCTGGCAATATTTTCCTCTGCACCGCTGGTCGGAATACGAGGACTCCCAGATCTGTGTGACTGCCTGGCCAAAGTCTTAGGGTATGAATCGAAATAAGATACCTTTAGGACTTTCTCATCTTATTCATCCCTCCTCATCACAAATTTGGATAAGGACATAAAGGATTAGGGTTTTCTTTCTTCTCCTCACCCTCTTGAGGTATGGGTAAGGTTAATAAGGTTTAAGGAATCCTCCACAAAATTAATGAAAGGCATGTAAATAAGATGTCATGGACATAAGCTTAATAGATTAAGCGCAAACTAAAGAATAGATACATGCTTAGGTCGATTGACATAAGTTGTCATGTCCTCAGAAGAGACCTGAGGCTAGACCTTCTTGTCAGGAGGATAAAGATCTCCATTTCAAGTAAAGACCTGGCACATCCTCGGAGGATGATGCTAACCCTAACCCTAAGTGAAGGTTAGAGAGAGATGAGTTGGACCAGGTGTTTGAAAGGACATGCCTTTGGGATGCCATATGATCCATGGGCGACCTAACACCTTTGGCAACCCAACCCTTAGAAGGGTCGTGTATGTTAGGGTAAAGGATAGTTCCTTAGATGATGATGTTAGTGAAGGACCTTAGAAACCCTATGGGCTCGTGCAAGTAGGGTATAGCTGGCACCTAGGGCACGTCATGGTGCTGACAGTAGGATGAAACCCTGGATAAGGAATCATGAGGGAGCACAAAGGGTTATGGATGTCTTGAGCAAACATAAGTTCAAACCTAGGCTTCACCCATGTAGGGCATGCTTTTTAGGTTGATCCTTCATGAAGTGAGGACCTCTAATGGTGAGGTTGGATGTAGGGTTAGCTCTAGAGAGAGATGGAAACCCAGCAAGAAGGTTGGAGGCCTAAAACCCTAAACAATGGATGATAGTGGTTGCCTCATGATCGATCCCTGAAATTTGATGATATCTTGGTTGCCGTTAGAGGGACCAAACCCTAAAGATAGAAGATGAAGCATCTAGTGCCTATGTGCCTACGGTATAAGTGTTTACCTTCTGAAGTGGGAAGGAGAGTTCCTTAGACTTAGAAGAGTTTAGTGAACAGGTTCTGAGGCCTTGTACCTTGTTGGTTGTCCTTAAGGAGGACCGAACTCTAACTGTTGCTCGAGTTGAAGGATGACAAGGAGTGCATGTCATGCTGTTCGCATGCTTGGTTCGTAGTTAAGAGATAGAGCATGTGGTTGGACACCTACAAGTGAATCTAGGGTCCCTGACCTAAGAGGGGAAGTGGTATACCTGATGCTCATTATGAGAGTTGAGTTCCTATAGAAGAGAGCACGGTACTCCTCATGAGTAGAGAAAAGGGAAGTCCCTTAAGTTTAAGGTATGTTTGATGAACCCCCTCACAGCTAGGTTGATGATAAAGAAAAGTATGATCTTGATCCAACATCGAGGATAAGTATGACCTAGCATGGTACAGTAGGTGATATGTTGTGCCTTAATAGCTTGCTAGGGTTAAGTAGGCTCGTGTGGATGTAAACCCTAGACCTAAGAGCTTTTGTGACCTTGCTGTCAAGAGATAGTTTTTCCTCCCATCCTGGGAGAGGGACCCCTTTGGTAGGGTGTATATCAGTTTTGTTGGTTTAAGGTAACCTAAAGAAGTCTCATAGGATCTTGAGAAGCTAAGTGAAAGGTACATGGTATGAGAATGAACCTGTATACCCATAGATATCCATCTCTATTTGCATATGAATGTGTTACCATGAAAGTAACCGGTATGGAGCTTGACCAAGGTAGGTAGGTTGCCATGATCCCTATGAAAGGATGAAAGTCAGCCCGCGAATGCAGAGAGAGAGATGTTGAAGGCTTGGGTAAGGTTCTAAGTTGGACATGTATTATAAGAGAATCCTAAGTCTATCCTAGGGTCAGGTAGGGATAAGACTGATGAAAGTAGGATTTGCCTAATTCCCCAGTTGCACATGACCATAGGGTCGGGAGGTAACAGCTATCATTGTCTAAGGACCATGGGTTAGGAGATCGATCACCTTCATGAACTCATGGGACCCAAAGGGAAGATGAGTAGGGCACTCTCTTGATGCATGAGGGAAGAGGGATGACCCCAAAAGAGTCGGTACCCTATAGACCTAAAGGAGATGACCAAAGATATAAACCTCAGTAGGTTCAAAACTAGTTTGATATCATGATGTCTGTGATGTAGAGACATATGTGGCACGTTGCAACTTAGATGTAAAGGTGTATTGGTAAGGTGGGATGTACCATCTCTACTCTTGGAATAGGAAGAACTTTGTATTTGGACTGCAGCCAAATGCTTATTTCCTCTTGTTATGGGGGTGAGAGATAGGACATTACGCATGCCATACACCAGGGATAAGAGATGATGTAGGTTGGAACGTTGCCACGAGAAATGGGGATAGAGAAGATAACCTACCCTGGTAAAGTGAATGATACATGGATGGTTTGCAAACACTAAGAGGAATGAGGTAGTCACCTTATGAGGATGTTTTCATCATGAGCTATGTGGAACTTACAAGTTATACCAGGATAAGTTTGATCACCATGATGATGAAATCAAAGAGTGTTCTTAATGAAAATAGACATAGAATTTGAGGTGAAATGATAAGTGAAATACATGGAAGTGTATGTCTTCAATGTTACCTAACACCTAAGAATGTGAAGTGGTAATGGATGCTCTGGTTGAGATACATCTGACTTGTTGGACTAGAAGCTAGAAGAGGTTGTTTGGCTAACCCTAAGTTCAAAAAGGAGAGGTGTTTGGATAACACCCAGATGTAACAAGATACATTGAAAAGTTAAGGGTTGTTTGGTTATCCAGTCTAGTCCTTGATGCGATGAAAGGATGGCGGTAGAACCTCAAGTGCACTTCGTTGGAAAAGAAGGTGATGAAACCACGACTAGAGTGGTTTAGGGTTTTGGAGAAATCGATCTTGAGGAATCATGACATATAGGAAATCATGATTGGATATCATATTACACCGTGGAATACGACAATAGCACTTTGGATGCTTAAGATGAAGTTGCATGTGGTTTATGGTCATGCAAGCCAGGAGGTAAAGAACGAACCCCAGTAACCCAGAGTATCGACATAGAGGACAAAAGAATCCCTGAGAGGGAATGGGAGCTCAACCCCATGGATGTTGTAAGTATCCTCAGGACCAAGGAAGGTCGAGATGCAATATGGGTTATGGTAGATCGCCTTACCTAGATGACATAAGAGAGAAAGTGTAGGCTCTAATCTCCAAAACCACGATATAAACTTAGCAGAAGCGATTCGATTAACAGCGGAAGACAAAAATCACGGGAAATTAAAACTTTTCGAGATAAGAGCTTGAATCTATAAAAACTTCTTCCAAGAAAGGAGATAAACTGTTTACATCTCAGATAATTACTTCTTGAGTAATTATATACAATATGATACAAAATCTCAAGAACTCAAAACCAAAATCTCAGACCAAAAGACTCCAAGGACCTGAGAGTACACAGAATACATAGGACTGACTATCTAACTATACAACTCAGCAGTCTGAATCTCCACCTGAGATTTACTGCTGCTCTTGATATTGCTGCTGCTGATACTGGTCTCCTGAAGATTGATTCCTTCGCCCTCGACGACCACCTAAAAAGTTGAAATCTACAGGGTGAGACAATTTTAAATAATTGTCCCAGCGAGAGTTATAACTCTTCGCCATAAGCTTTATTATAGCAACCAAGAATAACATAGGCAATAAAAGCTTTAAGGTAATCAACAACAGATTGTTATCAATTAGAACAACAACATTTAAGGAATATGAAGAACATGTATACTAAGTAAAGTATCTTCAACCAATGTATCTCGTAGTTCAACCTAAGCAGATATACTACGCGGTTGATTATGTTTTACAAACATCATTATGCCCTGCGGAGATGAGGTATACCGCTCATGCTCCAACCGATCACTAGTAAGTCGCATCGGTATCATACTAGGTCATCGAAAGAGCTGGATTCTCATGACCCTCAACTACCTCAGTCAGAATGAGGATAAACATGCATGACATCTAGTGTCCTTGCTAATATAGCTTACCAGGGTATTCTGGTACTTCGCTATTAGAGTCACAGTGGCATTCTGCACTCTCTTCGCCATCGAAAGATTTCATGTTTATCTCTCATCGATGCGGTATAAAAGATTCCCTTGGGAGAATAGTATTACATCATCCCGGTATAAACATATAGTGAAGGGTTGATGGATTAAGATACATCAACATCAACTCCTACACTAGGATGTAAGGATATACACATCCATATTCCCCCACATACTCTAAAGTATGTGATCCAGGAGTTCCCTTAGGAAAACCTGTTTCACCATCATTTAAACTCTAACAATGATGGATCTATGATCAGGGCTCTACATGGTATGATTATACTTGATTAGTTAGGTACATTTTAGTATTCTTTTATCTTCATACATGTCTTCAAACATTAATCATTAGCATAGCAGTTATGAAGGAAGAATACTAAAAGTAATAAGCCTAACTTCTCATCAATTATCATTTCTCAATATTCTCATCACGAGTCATCTCTTAAAGCATGACCTTGATGGTATTCATGGCTCTCACAGCCTATCAATCTCATAAGATGCTATTAACAAGGCATCAGGATATATCACTATTCATAAAGCTAACAACATGCTTTCAATGAATATAGTATCATCATCCATACCTGGATATGATCATCCTCATAAAGGAACCTGTATGGTTAAATCAACTGATAACAGTAAATAACTCATTTAAAGAAGTTGTATCTCCCTACTCATACAAGAGCTAGGTTTCCCTGGTTTTCATCAATTAGGGTTTACTATTCACTTTACATGTCATCACCCTAGAATTAGGGTTTACTATTCACCTCATGGTAAAATGACCTCATAACATACTCATGTATGAGAAACATAATCATTAAAAACCTCAGATGAGATTAAGATTCATCAATTATCATAATTAGGGTTTCCATGATCTCACATAAGTGGATCATACCTAAACTTGCACATTCATGTATATTGAAGGTATTTAACTTGAGTTTTCATTATAATTGGTACTTCCTCTCTCCTCTAACTAGTAGATAGTGATTACACCACTCTAGATTAGATTGGGTTAAATCCTCATTGATTAACACCAATCAACTCATCACTTTTATGTGATTAGGGTTTGATTAAAACAAGGTATCACTCAATTGAACCTTTTAGGGGCATTTTGGTAATTTACCCATTGACCATCATCATGGGTCAATTCATTAGCCACTTAGTCCCTTAACATCTTAGGTTACCATTAGGGTTTAGATTAGATCATCATTGAACCATTTACACCTTCAAGTGATTAAGTATAATCAACCTTGAAGGTCTCCAATTGGTTTAGGGTTTAACCTTCAACCTTCAACCCATTTGATTCTTAAACGACCTTGAACTTGTTTAATCTCAAATGACCTTGAATCCATTTGAACCTTAAACGAGTGTGGACCCACTTAATCTTAAATGGGTGTGGACCCATTTAAGTCCAAACGAGTGTGGACCCGTTTGAGCCTAAACGAGTGTGAACCCGTTTGAGCTTAAATGGGTGTGAACCCGTTTGGACTCAAACGAGTGTGAACCCATTTGGAATCAAAAGAGTGTGAACTCATTTGGGCTTAAATGAGTGTGAACTCATTTGGGCTTAAATGAGTGTGAACTCATTTGGGCTTAAACGGGTGGGAACTCGTTTGGTCTAAAACGATTGTGGGTCTACTTGGGTTCAAACCGCATGAACATAAAAGGTGACACAAAGATTATACTTGAAAAGGATTTCTTATGTTGAAGCTTTCAATTGGCCCAAGCCATGTTAACCAAATACAAATTGAATCAAATAGGATGAGCCTCAATCAACTGGACACCAAATTGACCCTCAATTAAAAGCCAATTAGGGTTAAGTCTAACTCAATTAGGGTTTCCAATCAGCTAATGATCAATTTTCAACAATATGATTCAAATCAGAGTTGAACCTATCAATTGACCTCCAATTGGGCCCAAACTTGGCTCAAACGGTCTTGAGGTCGTTTGGATGACCTCCAAACGATCTTGAGACCGTTTTCCCAAAGTTTGACCAAAAACTAAAATGATTTGATAAGGGTTGAGCCCTAATTAAATTAAAAATCAGCACTTTTCATCAATTTATCAACATCTTGTAAATGGACCCTCAAACCATCCAATTTCTTTAACCCTAGACCCCCAAACGATCTTGGGGTGTCACTAAACGAGTGTGAGGTCGTTTGGATGAACCCTCAAATGGGTTGGAACCCGTTTGGGTCCTTCAACCCAACACTCAACAAGATCTATATTGAAATCAGCAACTTTCACCCGATAAGGGTTAGGTTATTGAAGTGTCTTCAACTCTTAATTGGTTAGGAATTAGATTACAATTCTTTGTAGGAATGAAATTAAATACATTATGAATAGGTATCCCAAATGGTAAATGCCTGGTCAACTCACTCAAACGGGTTGGAACCCGTTTGCCCAAAAGTTCAAGTTAATTAGTTTGGAAAATCAGTACTTAATTCAATTCTATTGCCTAATTGATTGGCCTTCAACCTATGATTCCTTTGGATTTAACCCCTCAAATTTGGTGGGTCATTAGCCTACATAATTGTGAACAGAAAACCCAAACATTCCACACTTGGTCAACCCTATGAAATGGTCTTGGGGTCGTTTTGATCCAAATGATCTTGCATGATCGTTTGAGATCAAACGGGTTGAACCCGTTTGACCTTAAACGCGTTGCACCCGTTTGGACCAAAAGGGTTCAAGGTAGTTTCATAAAGTGACATAGGAATCCACGCCCATCATCCTCAACCTCTGTTCAGGTCGGTTCCTCCACCGTTTTGCTTGCAAAAGAGAAAAGAAGAAGGGAGGTAGAAGAAGAACTAATCATAGAAAACAAGAACAAAGATATGCATAACAAAGCTAAGGGTTAGAGTTATAAAACCCGCCTTAAGGTCGTTCCTTGAGCTCCAAGCTTCCAAGATTCAAGTCTTTAATGGCGTCTTGAGCTCCACAGGTCAGCCAAGGTCAATTCTTCAAGAAAAAGATGGGGATGGTCGGCTAGAACAAGGAACCTAAGTAAGAAAACTAACAATTCAACCTTGTAATATGATTTCCTCCATGAATCCAAGCTAGAAGGTGGTGTTCTCTTACCTAGAATAGGTTGGTCGTCCCCTTGAGCTTCAGAGCTTTGCCTTGGTCAGTTGAGAAAGATGAGAAGTGAGGAAGTGAAGGGAATACATTTGCTTGGTTGGGAAAGAAAGGTGCTTATATAGATTAGGCTGATTTTCACCATAAGGACCTCTAAAACTTTTGAAATTCTCATCCAAGTCCTTTCTTATTTAAGGGATCGTCCAGTCTCATCTAAACTTATGCAAAGCTCATGAAATCTCAAGATCTAGGGGTAAATAAAGCCAACTTTCAACTAGGGTACATACATGAAAGGTTTCCTTACTCAAACTTAGTGAACTTTATGTACAAAGGTCATTTTTCTTATCTGATTATTCATTGATGTGTCCCTTTCACCATTTCTACTCTAAATGATGACAAGAGTCATAAAAGATGTTCTAGATGGTGTATTTTACAAGTTGCACCCCTCAAATTGGGTAAACTGCATTTTACTCCAAATTAGGGTTTTTAAGCATAAGGATTATTCCACAAGCTGCATCTAGATGCCCAAGCTTGGGAAATCCATCATACCTCATCATATTCCTTTGTATGATGTCTCTTTATTAGAGGAACATCTTAACCTGTGTTATTTGCAAGTTAACCCCTCTAATTGGGTAATTTGCACATAGGTCCATGTATTATCAAACAATACTACTATCATTGTTTAAAAATGACAGAAATGAAAATGTATGTTCCTTAGGAACGTAATTACATGCCAAAAGATAATCACCAGGGTTTAATTACATATTTAGGCAAAACACCTAGGGTTAGTTTATAACCCAGGTCAGGGACGTTACAAATTATCCACCCCTTACAAGGATTTCGTCCCCAAAATCGACAAAATGTATTAGGAGAAAAGAGCAGGGTATTTCCTTCTCATCTCATCCTCTAGTTCCCAAGTGGCTTCTTCGACACCACGGTGATTCCAGAGGACTTTCACAAGGCTTATATCTTTCTTCTTTAACTTTTTAGTTCTGCTATCAAGGATTGACACTGGCCCTTCCTCGTAAGATATGTCATCATTCAATTCTACCTCCATAGGTTGTAGAACTGACTCAGTGTCGGGGTGACATTTTCTCAGCATAGAAATGTGAAACACAGGGTGTAACCTCTGCAACTCTGGTGGTAACTCTAGTCTATAGGCTACCTTTCCAACCCGTTCAATGATTGGATAAGGCCCTATAAATCTAGGAGCTAACTTCCCTTTCCTTCCAAAGCGAAGGACTCCTTTCCAAGTCGAAACCTTGAGATATACTCTGTCTCCAACCTGGAACTCCAACAATCTACGACGCTTGTCAGCATAAGATTTTTGCCTATCTTGTGCAGTCTTAATCTGTTGTTGTATTACTTTAATCTTTTCCGTAGTCTGCTGCACAAGATCAGGACCTAACAGTTGATGTTCACCAGTCTCATACCAGCATAAGGGTGATCTACAACGTCTATCGTACAAGGCTTCATAAGGTGCCATATCAATACTATGTTGATAGCTATTGTTATAGGCAAACTCTATCAGGCTTAGGTGCAGATCCCAACTTCCTGTAAATTGGAAAACACATGCTATCAATAGATCTTCTAAGGTCTGTATAGTCCTTTCTGACTGTCCATCCGTCTGTGGATGAAAGGCTGTACTAAACCTTAACTGGGTGCCTAGTGCTCTATGTAGCTGTTCCCAAAAACGACTTGTGAACTGAGGACCTTTGTCAGAAACTATGGTGATAGGAACTCCGTGCAAACGCACTATCTCTTGAACATATAAGTGGGATAACCTTTCAGCAGAATAGGTTGTTTTGACAGGTAAGAAATGCGCTGTCTTAGTCAACCTATCAACAATTACCCAAATGGAATCATGTCCTTTGTTTGTTCTAGGTAGACCAACAACAAAGTCCATGGTTACATGATCCCACTTCCACTGTGATATGGGTAAAGGTTGCATTGTTCCTGCAGGCTTCTGGTGTTCAACTTTAACTTGCTGACACACTGTACACCTCAGAACAAACTCAGCTACGTCCTTCTTCATCCCAGGCCACCAATACATATCTTTCAAGTTTTGATACATCTTGGTGCTTCCTGGATGCATAGCATACATTGAAGAATGAGCTTCCTCCAGGACTAACTTCCTCAGGTTATCTACATCTGGTACTATCATCCTCCCATGATAGCATGCCACTTGATCATCTGATTCATGAAAACCTTCTCGCTTCTCATCACCATACTCAGATCTGACCTGCTGAACTGCAACATCAACTTGTTGTGCCTCCTTAATCTGCTCTCTTAGGGTGGGTTTGATATGCATCTCTGCCAACAACCCGGCAATCCATGACACCTTCATTTGTACATTGTCTTGCCTTAAGGAGATAAGCATATCTCTCCTAGGGCATACTAAAGAGTTTAATTGTGTCCTATCAGAGGATGATGTTGCTGATTTCCTACTCAAGGCATCTGAAACTACATTGGCCTTTCCTAGATGGTAATCTATTGTACAATCGTAGTCTTTGATTAACTCCATCCAGCGACGTTGCCTCATGTTAAGTTCATGATGAGAAAAGATATACTTAAGGTTCTTGTGATCTGTGAAAATCTGGAAGGTTTCTCCGTAAAGATAATGTCTCCAGATTTTTAAGGCATGAACCATAGAAGCTAACTCTAAATCATGTGTCGGATAATTCTCCTCGTGTTTCTTAAGTTGTCGAGAAGCAAAAGAAATCACTTGTTTATCCTGCATCAACACACACCCGAGTCCATTCTTGGAGGCATCACAAAAAATTATGTATCCTTTGCCTTGCTCAGGTAGCACAAGCACAGGTGCACTTGTCAACCTCTCCTTCAGCAACTGAAAAGATTGCTAGCACATATCACTCCAGACAAAAGGAATATCCTTCCGGGTTAACCTAGTCAAGGGTAAGGCTATAGAACTGAAGTTCTTAATGAACCTTCGGTAGTAGCCAGCTAACCCTAGGAAACTTCGAATCTCCGTTGGTGTCTTCGGTTGTTCCCACTGTAGAACAGATTCTACCTTTGTAGGGTCAACATGAATACCCAAGGCAGATATCACATGTCCAAGAAAAGATACTTCCGGCAACCAGAACTCACACTTGCTAAACTTAGCATATAGCTTATGTTTTCTTAGCAGAGTTAGAGCCTGTCGGAGATGCTGTTCATGCTGTTGAGCATCCTTACTATAGATCAGAATGTCATCTATGAAGACAACAACACACTGATCGAGGAAAGGTCAGAAGATTCTATTCATAAGTTCCATAAATGCAGTCGGTGCATTAGTTAGTCCAAACGACATAACTGTGAACTCATAGTGACCATACGTTGTCCTGAAAGCAGACTTGGGTATGTCACTGTCCTTAATACGAAGTTGATGATATCCTGACCTCAAGTCTATCTTCAAGAAGACGGTTGCACCACACAACTGGTCAAAAAGATCATAAATTCTCGGCAAAGGGTACTTATTCTTTTTTGTTACTTTATTTAATTGTCTATAATCGATGCATAATCGCATTGATCCATCTATCTTTTTAACAAACAAAATCGGAGCACCCCACGGTGAAGTGCTCGGTCAGATAAAACCTTTCTCAAGCAACTCTTGAAGTTGTTTCTTGAGTTCTGCCATCTCAGCAGGCGCCATCCTATACGGTGTCTGGGCTATAGGTTTTGTATCTGGGATCAAATTGATTTCAAAATCAATTTCCCGAGGCGGTGGTATACCTGGAAGTTCTTCAGGAAACACGTCCTTGAATTCCCTGACTATAGGAACTTCAGGAGGGTTGGGACCTTCTTTGGTAATATCTACTACATGTGCCAGGAATGCATAACATCCTTGCCTCATCAGCTTGTTAGCAACGATAGCCGATACAAGACAGGTGGGCAGAATCTTTCTCTCTCCTTGAAAGATCCATGTGCTGCTATCATCAGCAAACACAGCCTGTTTGGATTCACAATCCAAGACAACTCGATACCTTTCTAAGGTATCCATCCCGAGGATTATATCAAATCCTTGCATATCAAGTGGTATAAGGTCCACTTGAATGCGATGATAAAAAAAAAAGAGGATGCAGGGAGAGCATACCTCCTGCAAAATGGCAGTCCCACTCAACGGAGTCTCCAAAAACAAGCTATCTGCCCTATGACTAATTGTCATGTTGCAGTTACGAATCACTCTCCGAGTGATAAAGGAGTGCGTAGCACCCGGGTCAATCAGAACAAATACAACACAGGATTTAGACATATCAGAATATAAAAGTTCCATCTGACCTGCCACTACCCGTGGATTGACCACTGCATCTGGTGGATTCATAACATAGAACCTCGTTGTTGCCTTGTGTTGAGGTGGTGCTGATGATCCAGCTTGAGACGCTTGTCCACGTCCTCGAGCTGCTCCTTGAGATTGCCTTCTCTGCGATCCTTATTGATTCTGCCTCTGAGGCTGTGTCACACTGACAGGCCTAGACCTGCAGTCCTTCATCAAGTGTCCCACCTTCCCACAGTTGTAGCAGCTTCTTTCCAGTTGTTTTGGTCTGTGTGGTCCTGTGACTGACATTGACGCTGAACTGCGAGTCTCTTGTAGTGGTAACCCTCGTCCTCTACCTCTACTTGGGGACCACTGAGTCTGAGAACTAGATCTGGGTGGTGGAGGTGTAGGTGCAGAGAATCTAGGCTTCTTAAAGTCTCTAGATGAAGATCCCTGGAACTGTGGATATCTCTTTTGGGTTTGTCTTTTCTTGACTACGGATCTCTCTATCCTTCGGACTGACTCAACAAAGGTAGAGAATCTCTCCCGGTTTTCTAGTGCAGACACAGGAGTAGTCATGTCGGCATTCAAACCCTTCTCAAACCTCCTAATCCTTTCTTCATCTGTGGTAGCCATATGCGGACAGAATCGCAACAACTCCATGAACTTAGCCTCATACTCGCTAATGTTCATCATACCCTGTCTCAGTCTCTCAAACTGAGAGATCTTCTCATCCAGGAAGGTCTTTGGAAAATATCTATTGTTAAATTCCCGACGAAAATCTTCCCACGAGATCTCCACTCCAGGCCTCTTCTGCTCTTCCATGGTCCACCAATGACCAGCACTTCCCTTGAGAAGATAGACAGCATGTCTAACCTTCTGAGCTTCTGGGATGTTGAGGATTCTAAAAGCTTTCTCCAACTTGGTTAACCATAGATCGGCATCTGCAGGATCAGCTGTTCCAAAGTATTTGGTTGCTCCGACATGACGAAGTCGCTCGAACTTCTTACCGATACCTTGTCCTTCAGGCTGGGTAGGTGCCCTAGGTGCAGGCATGGGCATCCTGTCGGTGATGTGTTTCATAGCAGTCATAAACTGCCCGAACATAGTTTGAACAGCTGGGTTTCCCATGTCAGCAGGGTCAAACTGAGGTGGCTCCACAGGTGGCTCAGGTACAGGTTGTTCAATCTCCGGGTTCCTTGCACCTACTTGGGGTGCAGCAACACTACTTTTAGCCTCGTATTCCTCATGTGGTCTAGACATCCTTAATTATCTTCTTCTCCTGAGGAGCAGAAGACTCTATTAGATAAGAAAGAAGTACTAAGAATAGACTTGACACTCTAAGTCCTATGTCTCTGTATACTCAGCGAACCTAGAGCTCTGATACCACTAATTGTAGGCTCTGATCTCCAAAACCACGATATAAACTTAGCGGAAGTGATTCGATTAAAAGCGGAAGACAAAAATCACGGGAAATTAAAACTTTTCGAGATAAGAGCTTGAATCTATAAAAACTTCTTCCAAGAAAGGAGATAAACTGTTTACATCTCAGATAATTACTTCTTGAGTAATTATATACAACATGATACAAAATCTCAAGAACTCAAAACCAAAATCTCATACCAAAAGACTCCAAGGACCTAAGAGTACACAGAACACATAGGAATGACTATCTAACTATACAACTCAGCAGTCTGAATCTCCACCTGAGATTTACTGCTGCTCTTGATACTGCTGCTGCTGATACTTGTCTCCTGAAGATTGATTCCTTTGCCCTCGACAACCACCTAAAAAGTTGAAATCTACGGAGTGAGATAATTTTAAATAATTGTCCCAGCGAGACTTATAACTCTTCGCTAGAATCTTTATTATAGAAACCAAGAATAACATAGGCAATAAAATCTTTAAGGTAATCAGCAGCAGATTGTTATCAATTAGAACAACAACATTTAAGGAATATGAAGAACATGTATACTAAGTAAAGTATCTTCAACCAATGTATCTCGTAGTTCAACCTAAGAAGATATACTACACGGTTGATTATGTTTTAGAAACATCATTATGCCCAGCGGAGATGAGGTATACCGCTCATGCTCCAACCGATCACTAGTAAGTCACATCAGTATCATACTAGGTCATCGAAAGAGCCGGATTCTCATGACCCTCAACTACCTCACTCAGAATGAGGATAAACATGCAGGACATCTAGTGTCCCTGCTAATATAGCTTACCAGGGTATTCTGGTACTTCGCTATTAGAGTCACAGTGGCATTCTGCACTCTCTTCACCATCGAAAGATTTCATGTTTATCTCTCATCGATGCGGTATAAAAGATTCCCTTGGGAGAATAGTATTACATCATCCCGATATAAACATATAGTGAAGGGTTGATGGATTAAGATACATCAACATCAACTCCTACACTAGGATGTAAGGATATACACATCCATATTCCCCCACATACTCTAAAGTATGTGATCTAGGAGTTCCCTTAGGAAAACCTGTTTCACCATCATTTAAACTCTGACAATGATGGATCTATGATCAGGGCTCTACATGGTATGATTATACTTGATTAGTTAGGTTCATTTTAGTATTCTTTTATCATCATACATGTTTTCAAACATTAATCATTAGCATAGCAGTTATGAAGGAAGAATACTAAAAGTAATAAGCCTAACTTCTCATCAATTATCATTTCTCAATATTCTCATCACGAGTCATCTCTTAAAGCATGACCTTGATGGTATTCATGGCTCTCATAAGATGCTATTAACAAGGCATCAGGATATATCACTATTCATAAAGCTAACAACATGCTTTCAATGAATATAGTATCATCATCCATACCTGGATATGATCATCCTCATAAAGGAACCTGCATGGTTAAATCAACTGATAACAGTAAATAACTCATTTAAAGAAGTTGTATCTCCCTACTCATACAAGAGCTAGGTTTCCCTGGTTTTCATCAATTAGGGTTTACTATTCACTTTACATGTCATCACCCTAGAATTAGGGTTTACTATTCACCTCATGGTGAAATGACCTCATAACATACTCATGTATGAGAAACATCATCATTAGAGACCTCAAATGAGATTAAGATTCATAAATTATCATAATTAGGGTTTCCATGATCTCACATAAGTGGATCATACCTAAACTTGCACATTCATGTATATTGAAGGTATTTAACTTGAGTTTTCATTATAATTGGTACTTCCTCTCTCCTCTAACTAGTAGATAGTGATTACACCACTCTAGATTAGATTGGGTTAAATCCTCATTGATTAACACCAGTCAACTCATCACTTTTATGTGATTAGGGTTTGATTAAAACAAGGTATCACTCAATTGAACCTTTCAGGGGCATTTTGGTAATTTACCCATTGGCCATCATCATGGGTCAATTCATTAGCAACTTAGTCCCTTAACATCTTAGGTTACCATTAGGGTTTAGATTAGATCATCATTGAACCATTTACACCTTCAAGTGATTAAGTATAATCAACCTTGAAGGTCTCCAATTGGTTTAGGGTTTAACCTTCAACCTTCAACCCATTTGATTCTTAAACGACCTTGAACTTGTTTAATCTCAAATGACCTTGAATCCATTTGAAAAGGGAGGCTGACATGGCCGGGATGAAAGGACTCAGAGAACAGAATATGTGATGATAAAGGTTCTGTGGAAGCACCATGAGTACGGTAAGGCCACATAGGGGCCAATGATGGACATGGAAAAGTCTTATCCTGAATTGTTTGTTTGGTTGTTTGTTTTCTTGATAGAATTTTGAGGAAAAAATTCCTATAATAGGGGAAGGATGTTACAACCCCAATTTTTGGGTTGATTTGGTGATAAATGCAATTTCTCATATTAAAGATATTTGAACAAATAATGATATAATTTACTTCAAATAAATGGATTTCGTTTATAATAGCCTAGATGTTTGTGTTATGGGCTTTATTGGCTATTGGGCCCAATAACAAGGAAATAACAAAGAAAATTCAATTAGTGAATGAATAATTGAATATTTGAGAAAAGAATAATGTGGAAACCTCTAGAAGGCAAATCCAAAGAGACTTTCGTGCCTCTTGGGTTCCTTGGGTACCAAGGAGTCCAAGGTTGCATAAAGAGTACAATAAGAAAAGAAAAGATTAATTAAGTATTTCTTTATTAAGAAAGAAATTGAAAATAATGATAAAATGTGGAAAATGAATGGAAAGAGGCATAAATGAGTTTTCTTGGTGAAGTTTTGTATCCATGAGGTTGCTAACATTAAAAGAAAGGCTAATGAGGAAAATAAAAGAGAAATAAAGAGAAATCCTCAAAAAGAATTATTTTAAATGAGAAGTAAATAAGATAATGTGAAATAATGCATAAAGGTGCATCTAAAAGGATAATAAGTATCCAATAAAAAGAATTTCAAAATAATGGAGTATCTTGGGATCCAAGGAGTCCAAATAAAGAGGAAAGAGAGATAAAATACCAAATTTGCAAAATAAAAGATAATATGATAAATTATTAATGAATTTGGTGATATTGATAAAAATGAAGTATCTTCTATTAAAAGAAAATAGAAGTTCGTGCCAATGGATTAAAAGGGCAAGAATAATGATAATAAGAGAAAGGATTTTCATTTTTCTAAGTATCCATGTGATAAGGAATATCAAGGAAGAAAAAGGAGAGAGAGGATATTGCTTCTCTTTGAAGCAATTGACTTCCTAATTGGAAAGGGACTCTTGGACTCGTGGACAACCCACTTAGGGCTTCGCACCCTCTTCTATAAAAGGTTGGGGCCTCTGGGGTGAGCCCAAGGAAATCCCTATATCCTTTCCTCTCCCATCTCCTTCTTCTTATACATCCTATCTCATCCAAAACCCTAGTTGCAAAGAATACCTTTCCTAGAGCAGCAAGGGGGCCGTGGAGGAGTACAATGAGGGCGTGCTGCCCCACGATACCTAGAGGATGCGCAACAATGGTTTCCCTCCACCCAGATCAGCGCTGCTGCAGTTGCACGTCTGCATGAGGTTGCCGAAAGTTGTTGATCGCAGCAGCCCAGTCCCAGCACCTCGACCCTGTCCTTGCACCTCCGCAAGTGCGGCGGGGGGCGGGGGATGCTTTGGGAACGTCGCCGAGGACCCTAAGGCTCGAGGAGGCCGAGGAGGAAGCCCCTGGAGCTGCTGACCGCCGGCAGCGCTAGGGTAGCAGGGGGTTGAAGAAGGAGGGCGGCGTTGGACGGTTCTGCCTTCCGCGGGCTAAAACGTCCCATCTTTAAGTCAAGGGCAAAACCGACATTTTATTATGTTTCCCAAATCGCGTGATGCTTTGCATGGAGATAGAGGCGACGTGGCGCCCTCTCATTGGCTGTGGTAAGTGATATATTGCAAAAATCATATCTTGCTATTCGTAACTCCGATTAGGACAAGTTATATATGTATTTTGAACAGAAAAATGCAAGGAACCCATTAACATTAGTTTTATAGCCTGAATCTGATCACAGTTCGAAATGTAGTGTAAATTATCATCTTTAATGAATTAAAGATTAAGAAACCCTATTTTGATGTGATTAATGTGTTTAATAGGTTTTAATGGGTCATTAGAGTTGATGTTAACCTATTAAATGTAAAAATGTACATCATGTTCAAAAAAGGCATAACTTTGCACATGATTAGTCTAATTTAGAGTTTATGTGCTTAAATATGCATGAATTTTGAAAAGGGCATAAAGTTATCATCTTTAATGATTTAATTAAAGAAAAATCCTTAGATTTGATGATAGATGGACTTAATGATGTTATTTGGATAATTAAAGTTGATATTAACCTTTTGTTAATAAAAGTGAAAATAGGATTTAAAAAGATGATCTTTTTATATAATTGGTTTAATTTAGGGTTTCGTGCATGATTATGCACTAATGAGCTTGAAAACCCTAATTTAGAAGAATATGTTTTTTAATTGTTTTAATTGTTCAAATCTATAAATAAATAGGGATATGATGATCCTAAATCAATTTGGGTATAAAAGACTATTAAAATGAATAGTTGAGCAATTAAGGTTCATATAAATGGAAAAGGGTATTTTAGGGTTTGTTAACTTAAAAAGGGATAAAGTTTGAGAAATTGATCTAAGAAACCCTAATGAATATTAATGAAACCCTAATGCGGATTAGAAACCCTAGAAAGAGAATTCAAGTCAATAAAGTAGATTCTTGATAAAGTGTGTAATAAATAGAGTACATATTCTTTGCAGGAATTATTGAATTACTTGCTTGGATCTGTTGATTGGCTTGATTTTATATACATGAAGTATAAGTTGAATAATCTCCATGACTCATCAAATCAGGTATGTGGTTACGCTTATGAATAATCACTCTAGTTTCACGGAGATTCCCGAAGTTTTAATCGGTTGCTTGAAAATAACTGTTGGATGTTTATTTATTTCATGCAACTATAAAGTGACTATGATTATCACTATAAATGTGTGTATATAACTGACTAGATCTGGGGCCACCTCTATTGCTTTTAAAAGGCTAAGAAAAAAAGGGGTAATCCTAGAGCAAGGTCTAGGTTACCAAGAGTTAGAAACTGGGCTACCTACGTGTAGTGCCATGAGACTCATTAGCCTGCCATGAGTTAAGGAGTGGGCTACTTACGAGTAGTGACATGTGACTCAACCCTAGAAATTGGTTCACTTATAGGTGGATCATGAGGGGTTTAATGGGGATAACATAGAGGATATGGTACTCTTGGATCACGGAGTTATATCCAAAATGTAATCTTGGTTGTTAAATGATTAATTGAATGATTACATTGTTAATGCATTTATTTGATTGTTGTTTCCCCCACATACCAGCTTCGACTGACCAACGTTTTGTTTGTCGGCGTTTTAGGTACAAGCCAAAAGGACAAACAGTAAATCATCATATTGTGTAATACATGAAGTAAAATACAAGGAGGATTAGTTAGAGTAGAATCTTTAAGTGGATAGAAGTTTAGAGATCCAAGTTTTCAAAAAGGTATGCAAATTTATTTTTTCTTACAGCTTTTCCGTATAGTCTATTAAAATTTGATAATTATTCTTGGTTAATTGCCGAACCTTTGATCCGAAAGTTATGGGTGCGGCTTCGACCTCTCAGCCTCCCTTAATTGGGGGTTATCGGGAAGTGGGGTCGTAACATGATCAAACCCAGAACGACAAAGCACATAGTTCATCTTGTACATGTTACATGTGATGTAGACCTAGATGACCGTGATTCCTCTTTGCTCGAGGAATCACATTAGGATGGTCATAATCATCGCTTTTATCATTTCACATGTTTTCTATGGGATATAGCATGTATATGATACATACTATGTATTGTGGTGATTGGATATGTATATGTACCTATAAAACCAAATCCCTCATTAAATATTAAAGTTTTATATGTCTTCCAAATGTGACACACGTGAAAATATTGATCGGACAAGTGTGGGCACGCCCTAGCGTGGTGTACCGTCTATCTCGTGGAAGCGTGAAGGATGGATATGTGGGTCTTCCCTAGCAGGGTGCATATTCATCGTGTTAGCTTTGGGTCGAACTTAACAAGGTGACCTAGATAGGATATAGCACCTTGAGGCATGGAGGTGATCATGGCAAGGATTGCATATGACATCTTTCAAGAGTTGCATATGATGCAATTGGCAAAAGTTGCCTACCTGGAAGATCTAAGTTGTGGGTGACATCCCTAGCTGGTCCATGACTCAGAGGATTTCAAGATCTTCACCCACTAGAAGATTGTACGCTACAATCTTCTGAATTAATGGTGAGGGCTATATAAATTTGAACAAAAATAGTGGGAGCGATAATTAATTAAAATCCTAATTATATTGTCAACCCTTCAAATCAATCAAATAAGTCAAAATTGAGTTTTGGACTAAATTGCATATATTTCCTTTTATAGTACAAATGACAACAAACAACAATCACTTTTCGTTGCGATCAATCCTTGAAAAGGACAAGCTGAATGAGACTAACTTCCATGACTGGTTTAGGACATTGAGAATTGTTCTCGCTTAAGAGTGAAAGCTCTATTTCCTAGATACTCCGGCTCTAGAGGAACCTACTCCTACCGCACCAAAGGCAGAAAGGGATGCTTATAAGAAGCATTTTGAAGATGCCATTGTTGCAAAGTGCTTGATGTTGTGCTCCATGAACCACGAGTTGCAGAGACAACATGAGAACATGGGTGTCATTGAGATGATTCACCATCTCAAGAACATGTATGACGATCAAGCACGACAAGAGAGATATGATGTCTCCAGGGCGTTGTTCAAGTGTGTCATGACAGAAGGAGATCCAGTTGGTCCTCACACTCTCAAAATGATTGGGTATGTAGAGAACCTGACAAGATTAGGATTTCTCCTGAGCTAAGAGTTGGCTATTGACGTGATACTGCAATCATTTCCAGAATCATACAATCAGTTTGTGATGAACTACAACATTAACAACTTTGATAGGCTATTGACAGAGTTGTTGGGCATGTTGAGGACAGTCGAGGCACAGATGAAGAAGGACAAGCCTAAATTTGTGATGATGATCAACAACAACAAAGGCAAGGCCAAGGGCAAGGCTAAGAAAGGTTCTGATGCTAGCCAGCATCCCAAGTCGTCTTCAACTCTCAAGGCCAAGGGAGGCATGACCAAGAGAGGGAATTGCCACCATTGTCAAAAGCCAAGACATTGGAAAAGGAATTGTCCACTCTATCTGGAAGAACTAAAGAAGAAGGAGGTGACAGACGTCTCCACCTGAAGGTGTCATGAAATAAAATTATAACACTTTTGAGGTATATGATACCAAGATATAAAGTGTAAAGCACCCAATAAATGGGGCAAGTGTTGCCGCCATAGATAGGAGTAGTTTAGTTTATTTTCAGCCTTGAAGGCATGTAATAGAGTTATGAACTGCTATTTAATATTTGCCAATGGATAGAAACACCTTAATTTTCTTGCATATTGTATGACAATGATGGCAATTAATAAAGTTGATGCTTAATCTTTGTGGCAATGGCATGTTTATCTTGTGGTACTTGGTATTCATAAGATAAAATGATACCTAAAAGTTATTGATAACTCAAACAATCATATTAACATAAATCATGAGAAATTCATTTCTAGTTTCCATATGATGGAGAAGTCTAGACTCTTTTGGTTAGAGAACCAGTAAGAGACATGAATCTCTTAGACATGATTAATAAATCTTCACTAGTGGTAGTGGGAGAATGATTATCCTATTAGGTATAATACATATGATGTATTTACATACCTATTAGAGTTAATGCTAGTGCTTCAAACAGTGTTTAGAGAAATACAAATATGAATATCTTGAAGTGTTCAAGAATATCATAGATGAAGTACAAATTTGGTAAAGTGTTAATTCCTGATGAGATCAATGAATTAAATACTTAAACCAAATGTTTGAGAACCTTATGAGTGATTATGATAGTATATCATAGTCAACTCATGATTAAGGCATGGTGATATCTAAATCAACAAGTTAGAGGATGATTATCAAATAACTAATTTCTTCTTAAATATAGAATACCCTACACTAATAAAGGACATTAAGAATCACAAAGGGTTGTGAGTTTTTATATCCTTGATAGATACACCTCGATTATCTATGTGATGAGTTGGTCATGTGATGAGTCAACTATCTAGATGAATATGAGGAACTAGATTTTGAGTTATGGTTTATGACCATTACATCCTAAATAATGTCCATGTGAACCATAAGGTATGACCTCGATGGTAGCACCCATTGGGATGAAATCCATAAGTGCATATGAGTCTTAAGCATTAAGACACATGGACAACATTTTGAGAAGGATGATGATTGTTAATTGCAACTTAATGACTGAGAGATTTGGCATACGGATACTAAAACCACATTCCTATGAGGAATAAAAACAAGGATGTGTATGTGACACAACCTATAAGGTTTATGAATCCATTAATGCAAATGAAGTCTATAAGTTATAATGGACTAATCAATGTGATTGATTGAGTACAAGCAACTCAGAGCTGGGATTTTTACTTTGATAATGTAGTCAAAGGGTTTGACTGATATGTCAAAGATAAAGAAGGGATCTGTGATTTAGTGGGAGCATATTCACATTCCACATATTGATGTGAAATGAAAATGTTCTAGAATGGAAATCCAAAGTGGAAATTATCTTTAGGGAAGATAGAGACGTTTCCTATGTGATAGGAATAGAGATCTATAGAGATAGTTCTCAAAAACTTCTTGACCTGAAAAGAGAGAGCATACATTGGCAATCTATACTTAAGGGTTCAGTGTGTACAAATTCAGTGGGAGAAAACTTGTCCATGTTACATGGAGTTAGTATCCCAAGGCCAAGTGTCCAATTCTTATGAAGAATGGGAACACTAAGAATAGATATGGATCTATCATGTATGTAATCTTCACATTATCTTGCATGTATGGACATAGAAAGAATAAAATGCATTCATCATCTTGTATGTAGGACATGACAATATGATGTGCTCATCCTGATAACTTGTATGTGGGACATGATGAGTAGATGTCTGTCTAGTTCCAGTAAGGGTTACTAGAATACCATAAGAACTTGATAAGTACTTGAGAAGTACTAGTTCTATGGAAATAAGGAAGGGTTCACTGTAAAGAGTTACACAGATGCAAACTTCCGAAAAGGATAGAAAATTAATCGCAAAATATATGGGATATATAAAAGTGAATGTTTGTTGATAAAGTCGTTTAAAAGGAAAAGTCGAGTATCCATGTGTTAGAAAACATTAGTAGATACTATATGGATCTAGAAGTTCATGAGATGAACTTATAGATATTCTGATCTTTGATGACAAGTAAGGAGTACTTGGTCATGCAATGTACCTAAAGGTTAGCAAAGGAATACTAGATCGCATATTACGGCAACTCCATCTCATACGTGTGACGTACAACAACGAGATGAGAGACATGCAGATAATACCGACTTTGGAAAGGTGTTGCCATAACTCACTATGTAAGCACTAGAGAATAGTAACATGTGAGACATGTTTGAAGATCACTATGAATATGATTCAAGGGTGATTGACTCGCAGTGCAAGTGGGAGTCTGTTGGTATGTATGCCCTGAGAGACAATCATGGGATGATTGGTGGGATACATTAAGATTGATTTGATAAACATCAAAGGCAAGCTTCCAATTCTTTCTGGTTCAGTCATATGAGATAATGATAGAACAAATTGAATGTCTAGAGAATGACAATACTCAATGACGTATGCTTTCAGGTTCAGGACCTGAATGATGAGATCATACAGATGCTAAGAGTTTTTACATTCTTATTATGTCCCTAGTCAGATGTAATTGTGGAAGGTACATAGACAACAATGACACACAAGACTAGATTGTGGTGTTAGTTGATGAAAAAATCTCATTAGTCATGATATGGAGATATCAAACCAAACACTTAGGTACTTGTTGGAGAAGAAGTGTACCAGATAGACCCACCATGAGTTTGACACATTGAACCATGACATGGTAGTCACATTCAATTCTCATAGTGATGGTGGTGAATGTGATTCTTTGACCTGAAATCACTACACTCAACACATGTCGTTAGGTACACTTTCACATCATCAAATGCAGTCTTTAAACATGGGTTGTTATAAAGGTGATGATTGGGTGTCTTTGATACATGGGGCTTTTGAGGGGTGAGTGATAGATATGGGATTTGTCCCTCTTGAGGGAATTTGATATCCATGGCCACTTGATGAGTAGGATTGAGACAGGCATGCACACACATGTGTGAATCAGTATGTGATATTGATGTCATACATATCTCCTCCAGTCTACTCTGAGATCAAGAAAGTGAATGAATGTTGACAGGATGAATGTTCCATACCTTGAGTTCATTCGGGATATCAATGACAAAGGAATTATACATTTGTGGTAACACCATTCACGGATTGTAGGATTGAAAGTTGTTCTCCAACTTTCCTTTTCACTTGGGTAGCACTGATGTGCGACTAGGCACCACTCTTTGCTTGTGAAGTCATAAGTGTTATGGATTTTCATAGACAATGTGAAATGGGCCTGCAGGGTCACACACATAGGATTTAACCTGGAAGATGAGTTTATCCACAAACGATGTTTAGATTGATTACTAAAGGAGTTTAGTAGTTCAATTAAACACTTAGTTGATTGATATCTCAAAATCATAGTGTTCAAGGTTTTGGACCAGATGATTAAGAGTATCAAATTGATTGGAATTGCAATTGACTTATTTGTACAGTTTACTACCCCAACCGATCAGCTCACAGGGTTGAATCGATCGGCTCAAGTTGATGAACTGATCAGCTCAAAGTGGTGAGTCGATCGACTCATGTGTCAATGAAATGATTAGCTCAATTATTGAATCGGTCAATTCATGTGACCAACTGAGATCGTTTGGAAAGTCATAAGACTCTTTTTGCAAATACATATTTGTTTCACTTGTACAAATTTGATTTGGACAAGGACTAATATTTGATTAGCTGGAAACAAACATGAAAGTCAATTCAAGTTGGACCAGGACCACGAACCGATCGGCTCATGCTTGAATCGATCGTCTCAGTTGGAACAAAATAAAACTTTTCTTACCTTTTTTCAAAAACTTAGATATCTACTTCTATCTCCAGTTGGAGTCTATTCTAACTAATCCTCCTTGCACTTTAATTCTTATTTGCACATATGTCACTTACTGTTTGTCCTTTTCAACTTTGTACCTAAAACGCCGACAAACAAAATGTCGGTCAGCATATAGGAATATGCCGGTATGTGTGGACAACCAAAATTTTGCAAATATGGCCAACAATCTAAATATCACAATCAAGTTAATTAACAAGCCAAATTACTCTTTCAATGTGACATTCTCCACTGCTTTTGCCCTAACCCGTGAAAACCCTCCTTAGGGTTTCTCTTTTTCCAATGACTTAAGGCCACCTTCTCAATCCCGAGCTTGGTGCCTGGGGTCACCTTTCGTGGTGCCCATTAGTCTTGCAACAAAGACCACCTTCTCAATCCCGATCTTGGTGTCTGGGGTCACCACTCATGGTACCCATGGGTCTTCCCTCCTAGGCTTGACCTTTTGGCATCATCCATCAAGGTGGCATGTAGGTGCAAGAACACACACTTATATTATAATTGTGATGATCCTAGTGACTTTATGATTTGCAAGTATGAACATCCAAACTGATAGGTTACATTTAATGTGATTAATCATCCAGAAAACCTTCGAGAAACTAATGTGATTAACCATACTTAACCACATACCTGCCAGGCTGACTTGAGTGTAGAAATAATCCAACTAAGCAAGAAATCTAGTAAACACACAAGATGATCCTGAAATATGCATCCAATTTTCCTAGCATTGATCAGGCCATCAAGGTCTATTAAGCCTAGTTGTTTCCTAGGGTTACTAGTCCTTTTTAGGATTTGGATTACAATTAGGGTTTCACTTCATTTTTACTATTTTAAACCCTAATTTTATAAAATTACTCACAAACCCTTATTATCTCATCTACTCCTCATGACAGATATTAAGGTTACCGTTTAACAACATATAACCCTAATTTCGGATTAAAGGCACTTTTCTTTCCTTTTTCACTTATTTAGGGTTTCTAAGGTTATTAACCATATATTAAGTTTAAAACCCTAAATCTTCCAATTTCATCTTCAAAACAGGTTAATATTCATCTTTATCATTAAACAGGTTAACAATGCTCGAATTAACTTATTTGCACTATTAAATCTATCCTTTATCTTCAATTAGGGTTTATAACCATAAATTAATGCCTTTTTCACCAAAATAATATACTTTTTCAAAAGGAGATAGATTTAGGTTTTCAAATTATTTTTTATCTTATTCCTCACATTTTTCTGATCAACTTTCATGTATAAATCATCTTCATCTGATATATCTACAATTAGATATGTATTTTACAAGATAACCCTTTTTCTACCCATCAGAAGTGGCCACGGTGATTTATTGGATTTAAAAACAAATATGATGGCGGGGCAACACTCGCTTAATAGAGAGGGACTATGAAATTACCTTAAAGTACAATCCCTTTCAACAGGGACACAAGGGTAGGGGAGTAACTCCCCTCTTAGTCATCTTCAACCTTCGGGTTGTTCTTTTTTTGAGCCGTCGGTCAACTCGATGGTTGACTTGGCGTGCTACTGCTTCTCCGTGTAATCCAAGGCCGCTGGGAGCTCTGCCAAGTTCTCCCAAACTCGGAGGACCCCTTGATTGTGCCTCCTACTCCCTTCTAGTACCTAGACAACACCGTGCAACTTCGGCTGAAGCAGGTCCTCAGCGGGGATGAAGGTCAAGTTGAATTCTCCAATTGAGGATGCTGAAGCACTCATCTACTCGTCCCGATCCCACGAGTAGTGTTTTCACGATCGTTGGTATCACACAACTCCCCTCCCCCTTATATAGGGTCAGGCCACATGTATTCCTGATATTAGGGAAACTTGATTCCCACTATAACAGGTAATCGATCCTAGTATGGATGGAGTCCTCGTGGCCTCCAGAAGTTAAAGGGCCCACTTCCAAATCCAATGACAGATTGGATTGCGAGGAAAGTGGAGAGGAAATCTCTCCCAATTTCACAACTTTCCCAGTCAGTCTGGAGGTAGGGGATGGCACATCTACCGTTGGATCTCAGATCTACAATTGTCGTGCTACCCGCATAAACAGAAAATAGGGAAAATTGGGTAATTCCCTTTAGAAATAAAGGATATCCCTTTCACTTTGGAAAACACATAACTCTCACACCATGGCTCCGATTAATCCCAAAATTTAGGGAAAACTTAATAATGAATTATTCTACCTCTCTACCCAATTTGGGCTCATTATTTAAGAGAAAACGTGCCTTTTCTTTAGGTGTAAGATATTACTCAATTAGGCTTATTTCTCACATCTTTTCTCTTACTTCACTTATTATCTTGCAACATGGACTCCTTAGAACCCAAGAAATACAAGAGGCATGAAATCCACCCTTGGATAATATTCCTAGCCTTCTAGAGGCTTCTACCTCTTTCTTTTCTCCTTAACTTACTTATTTCTTTATTCTTTTTAAGGATTTCTCTTTATTTTCATTTCCTTTTTCCTATTTTCATATTTCTTTTATTAGAAATCATATGTAAACGAATTTTACTCAATTGTGGACATTAATGCCACTTTCTAGATATTTACAAGTATCTCTTATAAATACTTTGCTTAATATTCATTATCTTGTATCTTTTTCTAATATTTGGACTTTTCTTCTTTTCATCTCTTTTATATCCATTATTGGAGTAATATAATAGTAGGAATCATGAAATTCCTATGCAAAGGAATGTTTGCAAAGAAATTCATCCATTGAAGCAAAGCATAAAACCTTTTCAATTAAGTCCATATTCATGAAATTATTACATTTCAATTATGAAAACATATGAAAAACTGAGGTTGCAACATCCTTTCCCTCTTATAGGAAAGTTTCCCTCAAAATTCCATCAAACATACAAACAAGCAGGATAAAACTTCCTCATGTCCATCATGGCTCCCACGTGGCTTTCCCTCTCCATGGTGCCTCCCAAGAACCTTGATCATCTCTTATCTTTACATCTGAGTTCTCTCTCACCTTGGTATCTTGTACCTTCATAGGTGACTCAAGACATTTCAACTTCAATCAAAGCTAAATGGGTTCATGGCTCAACACATGGCTTAGGTACCTCACATAGTGCTCTAGACTGGACTTGTGGAATGCATCTCGTTATCCTGAGGGATAAGAATAAACATAACCATCTCCACCAATTATTCTCAAATGGACCCATATATCAGGGACTCAGCTTTCTCAACTGTAGCTTAGAGGGGTCGGATTTTCACATCTCATATTCTCCCACAGTGAACTGCATGTCAATCTGCTTTGCATCAGCTGACGACTCATGTCACCCCTGGGTTTTCTCAACCATCGCATGATCAAAGCTACTTTGTTATAACCCCAATTTTTGGGTTCAATTGGTGAGAAATGTAATTTCTCATATTAAAGATATTTGAACAAATAATGATATGATTTGATTCTAATAAATGGATTTCATTTAAAACCGCCTTGTTGTTTTATTTGTGGGCTTTATTGGCTATTGGGCCCAATAACAAGGAAATAATAAAGAAGCACTACTACAGAAATGCCTTTTAGCGCCGGTTGTTTAACCCGCTTTGGCGTCGATTTCCGAGCGACGCCTATGTGGGCGCCGCTAAAGGTCTAACACTTCGGCGTCGGTTTTTTAACCTACGCCTATTTAACTTACATGCGTCGGTTGTTTATAGAAAACCGACGCGAAAAGGGTTCGCGCCACAGAAAATGGCGTCATCTAGGACACATTCTGCATCGGTGTTTAATTGGTAACCGACGCAGAAAGTGTCCTAGATGACACCGTTTTCTGTGGCGTGAACCCTTTTGGCGTCGGTTTTCTATAAACAACTGACGCCATACTTCAAGACGACACGGCCGTGCTTCCCTGCACGGCCGTGTTTAGTACTATATGTGTCGGTTTTATATGAATAAGCGAAGCCTTTTCCACCACGGCCGTGCTTTCCTGCATGGTCGGGTTGCTTGTAATATTAGGCGTCAATTTTTATCCAATAACCGATGATGTAGGTCTTTGCTGACGGTTTTCTATAAATAACCGACGCCTATATCTTTTTTTTTCATATCAGTTTGCAGGCCTGCTGTAGCTGGTCAGCAGGATGAGAACCTGCAGTTCACAAACCTATAAACAGGCCACAAACCTGCAAAAGTCCCAAGGAAAATTTCACACAAGTAGATACATTCAGACATCAATTCAATTCTCACATTCACACATATAGAAACATTCAAATACATGTATTAACATTCAGAAATATTCATTTACAAAGTATCATTCATTATCGCTATCAACATCCCAATTATATCTTACAGTTGCCACTGCTTGTATGACTTTTGCCCATTCTTCTCTTATTTCATCTAATGCTTCCATCGTATATGGAGCATGTATATTTTTTAAGCATTTACCTATAGTGTGGTCAGTTTTAAAAACCTGCAAAGAGAATGATGTATATATATAAGTAATAATATAAAAATAAGATTGATATATTTCATACTAACTAATGAGACTATATATAATACCTCATGTATGTTATCGATGTCCAATGCGGCATGTCGGATAATCATCTACATAAATCGCATCACATAGTATGCGCATGCCCAGCCGTTGTCTTGTGTAGCGCACTATAAATTGAAACATACAAAATAATACAACTAAGCACAATTCACATCAATAATATATACATTGGAGTCGGGAACTTACTTGTACGTTCTGCCAATTTATTGGCTGGTTCTTTTTCGTTGGGACCATTCCTCCAGCCTTTTTGAATGCATCTAAACCCCTACATGTTAATATAACACAGTTAATTGCATAAGTAAATAGTAATGTAATAACAGATGTTAACAAGTACAAAAATGAAATATTTCTCACCAGAATAATGGCATTCTCATTACGTGTCCAATTTTAGTATTTAATGTACTTCCCGCGGGATCTAGATAATAAACAGTGAACGTCCTGGGGACAATAACTAGTAACTCCCAATGTCTACCGCTAGAGGTAAAAAGTTAACAATTAATAACTCAAAATGCACAATAAAAATGGAATTTTCTTAAGTCCAAATTATAAATAAAGTAAACTTACTTGATATTGAATGGAGCTATTATTATCTTCTTGTTTTGCTGACCAAAAATTTTAAAAGCATCTATACAGTATTGTTGAACACTATCTGGGTCTTTAGCTACCATACTAATTAATGATGGAATCAAAAATCCCACATGATCAAATGCAAATTGTTTGCAATGATCTTCAACTAAGTAGCTGCAAAACATGTATTATGTATGCATTAATATATAAGAAACCAGATCACCGGATCTTACACAAGGTATATGGATGTATAAACAAGATCTCACCTTATCCATGTCTCTATCATTGATGTATTCAGCCAATCATACATAAACAGCTCAATAATATCTTGTATAAATAAAGAGATATCGTATGATTGACCTGCATAATCTGCATCTAAAGAAACAATTATCGGGCAATGTATATTATGTGCCCGTAGCCAACATGCCATTCCCCTACAAGCAGGACCTAACGGGTATGTTAGGTCAGTTGGAACCCAAGTTGGTAATGCGGGAAGTGGAGGTGGAGGCCTAGGTGCTTCTGGTGTCTTCTTTTTAACCTGTATATATAATTTCAGATCAGTTGACCTCATATGTACACATTAACAGTCTAAATCAATGTAAATTTATCTTACAATTTCAGTAGTGTAGACGACATCTGCTTTGGGCCACAATATGACCCCGCCTTCTGCCTCAGCAAGTGTATCAATATCCGGGTGGGGATATGGCAATATAGCTTCCCTCCAATCGGGTAACACACGTAATGGGCCCACACGAACGTAGCCCTGTGGCATTGGAGTCCCGTGAAACCTTTCCCCAGGAAGGGACGGGTAAGCCTGCGCCTCTGCAACAACATAGTCTTGTATTCTTAAGAGGCATGGCTGCAATGCCTAAAAATTTACATAAAGAATGTTATACATATATACATATCATCTTGAAAACATATCATCTTGAAAAGACTAGCTACAATGTCATAAACAATACTTACAGCAGACGTGTTAGGTGATGGGTCTCCAGGATTACTCGTAGTCTGTGCATCAGGAGAAGAGTGGGTCGCCATAGGTTGATTGGAAGCCTGAGATGCCTGCCACCGCAGCGATTCTTCCTTGACCTTCTCAGCAACTACATCGTTGACCTTTTTAGCAACTATATCCTCGACTCTCTTATTCTCCTATACATGGATAAAAGAAACATTAGCTTCTTATTATTGAATTTCCTTTTGCAGTAACATTCTAAAAAAAGAATAGGTTACCTCTTCTTGAGAAAGTCCCTCTCTGGGTTTGCGCTGGGATGCCCCAAAGAATGCTTTGATGCCCACATCAGCACCTGCACCCCTAACACGTCCAGGATGCTCTGGGTTACCCAGAGCAACTGTCAATTCATCCCTTGTGCCCTGAGGGATGAACGTGCCTTGTTTCCTCTGCTCGTGCAGCTCCCGCTAATCACCATGAACAGAAATTGGTAAGTTAACACCACAAATAATCAATATTCAAACGATTGCTCTAAGAGTTGTATTTTACCATTTTCACAGCCGCCTCAACAGTTACGGGCTTCTTTATTTCACCCTTCTTGTTTTGCCTCCCAACTATCCAGATATCATGGCGAGGCATGGGTGTGGCAGACTCTTGAGTAGGAGCAGACTCCTGAGTAGCCGCAGACTCCGTCTGTAGTCTTTGGTGAATGCTTGCATAGCCTTTTGGACCCATAGTGTGGTAATGCACATTCAGTGCACGCCTTGCTTTTTGTGCGTCACTGAGGGCCTAGTTAGTATGCACATTAATGATTTGGTTAGTAGCACTAAATGTTAATCTTGAATAGGTGAATACAATGTATATTAATTAAATTGGGAGTGACGCCTAATACCTTGAATTCTTCAGATTTTCTTGAAGCAACAAAATTGTCCCAATCTTCTTTGTCCAAGAAGTTCCATTGTTCAAGGGCTGACTTCTTCTTCTTATCACCCTCTTTTATGTATTCTCTATTTAGATTTGTCCTATAATTCCTAAGCATCTTTCCAGCGCGTTGCATCACACTTTTACGATGCAACTTCTCATCCAATGCAAACAGATTCTTTAAAATAGAAATGTTATTAACTAGTATCCAAAATAGAATTGCAAATAAAAGAATTTGTAATCTACAAAATAGAATTGCAAATAATAATAACTCATGCATAAATCCTTCCATATCAAGTCTTTTTTCCCCTGAGGAACTTTATGCCAATTATCATACTTAACACCACAATGGCTCCAAGTGGTACACCCAAGATTGTTTACAAAATTATTGCGGTTCACTCCAATTGCATTTCCTCCATTATCAAACTCCACAACCAATTTGGATCCACTGCTACTTAGCGCTATTAACTTCTTCAATAGAGTGATGCCCCTTTTCTTGTTAAGTGTTTGGTGTTGCGCATCAAGTTGCTCCAGTGCTTCAGTGGGTACATGTGCATCATCAACCTAAAATTTGACAAAATAAACACACTGAATTAGCCCAATATAGAAATATAGGATATATGACATAACTGGAAGATAATGAATTTTATAGAAATACAGGATATGTTTTTAGAACTTACATTGGTATCCTCGCCATGCTCGTCATGGACAGCATGCTCATCATGGACTTCATGCTCATCATGGACATCATGCTCATCATGGTCAGCCATCTGAAAATTTCATTAAAAAGGCAAACATTTAGCATTTGTATTAACTAGAAAAAAGCAAACATTTAGCATTTGTATTAACTAGAAAAAGGCAAACATTTAGCATTTGTATAAACTAGAAAAAGCCAAACATTTAGCATTTGTATAAACATACATGTCTCTAAAATTGTGATCTTATATCAATTAACAATCCGTCATTGTGATATCCGCGCACATATAAGTCATCATTAGCTTCAATATTTTGTGGAGTTGGCAACCCAACTGAGAATGGACTGGAGTCATCATACTTATCATAGTACTCTTCTTCATCTATAGGATCTTCAATGAACTGTCTTTTACCATGAAGAACAACCAACCATTTATCATTTGCAGGATCATCGATATAGAATATTTGTTTCGCCTGTGATGCCAATATGAATGGTTCACCCTTCTCGCCAATCTTTTCAAAGTTCACCAAAGTGAAACCCAATTCATCCACTATAACTCCTTTGGTGTTATCAACCCAATTACATTTAAAGAGTGGAATTTTGAAATCTATGTAGTCAAACTCCAAAATGTCTTCAATGACACCGTAATATGACATTTTAGCTTCACGTGGACTCTTATCCTTTGCACTTGCAAAGTACATAGTCGACGCTTGAAGAGTGACCCCACTATTTTGGACGACACTCTTATCATCTTGGCGCTTTGTGTAATATGTGAATCCATTAATGTCAAACCCTTCATAAGACATAACATTCGGTTTTGGTTTAAAGGCGAGGCATTTGATAGTTTCTGTAATATCATTTGGTGTTTGAGATAGTTGATGTAAGACTTTATCTTCAAACCACTTAGTAAAAGTCTTATTATGCTCTCTAGCAAGCCACATTGAACTTGCTCGAGGATTTTGTCTCTTTATGAAATTGGTATGTTCCTCGATATAAACACTCACTTCGTCTAAATTGTGTAAAATATACAAGTGAGCTTGTTCCAACTGCTCACGGCTGATTACTTTCACCCGTGATCCCAAAATTCCTTTGCCCTCCTCAATATTCTTGTCATTATCAGGAGTGTCATTACCACTGAGAAAGTCATTGCAAAAATCCATAACCTCTCTCACCACATAACCTTCAATAATACTCCCTTCATGCCGATAACGGTTTCAAACATCATCTTTAAAAATGCTCATGTATCGTTCAAAGGGATACATCCAATGCAAGAAAATTGGTCCCAACATTTTCACTTCCCTAGTCAAGTGGACAACAAGATGTACCATGATATCAAAGAACGAAGGAGGGAAATACATCTCAAGCTGACATAGGGTAACAACCACTTCTCTTTGCAAATTATCGAGAGTATCAGGGTCAATAACTTTGCTGCATAGACTGTTGAAAAAGAAACAAAGTCTGGTAATTGCAAACCTTACATGCTTCGGAAATATAGATCGAATTGCCACGGGAAATATTTTTGCATTAGAGTGTGACAATCATGAGATTTAAGACCTATCAAATTCAGATCTTTCATTGATACCAATCTACGGATGTTGGATGAGTAACCATGTGGCACCTTAACATTTACCAAGCATTCACAAAAAGTTTTCTTCTCCTTTCTAGACAACATGTAACAAGCGGGAGGTAAGTATGTTCTTTTATTACCCATTTCACGCAATTCTGTTAATTCTGACCTTATTCCCATTTCACGTAGGTCCAGTCTGGATTTTATCCCATCTTTAGTCTTACCTAGTATATTTAACAGAGTACCAATGATGCTATCACAGACATTTTTCTCAACGTGCATTACATCGATACAATGCCTGACTGTCAAAGAACTCCAATAAGGAAGATCCCAAAATATTGACTTCTTCTTGAATGAAGAATTGTCACTCCGTGTGGCCATAATACATTGTGATTTCTTACCAAATTCATTGACAATGTATTTTACTCTTGCATAAACAACATCCCCTGGTATAGGTTAGGTGCACTCCGTTCATCATTCCATCCATTGAATGCTTTTCGCTTCCTACGATACAGATGGAATTTGAAAGAAACCTTCGATGACCAAGATATATAGTCTTGCCGCCATGTTTTAGTCTTATTGAATCAGTGTTTTCTTCACATATAGGACACGCTTTAGCTCCTTTGACACTATATCCAGACAAATTCCCATATGCTGGAAAGTCATTAACAGTGCAAAACAACATAGCGTGCAAACGAAATGTCTCTCTTGCTGAAGCATCATAGGTCATCACACCTTCATCCCAAAGTTTCTTTAAGTAATCAATCAAAGGTTCAAGATAAACATCGATATCATTTCCGAGTTGTTTAGGGCCCGATATCAACAACGACAACATAACGTACTTATTTTTCATACACATCCAGGGAGGAAGATTGTATATAACAAGCATGACTGGCCAAGTGCTATGTTGGCTACTCAATGTCCCGTACGGATTCATCCCATCTGTACAAAGCCCAAGTCTTAGATTCCTATTTTCTTCACCAAATTTGGGGTACAATAGATCAATCTTCTTCCACTGTGGGGAATCAGACACATTTCGTAGGATCCCGTCATTATTTTTCTTAACATTTGCATGCCACCTCAAATTCTTCGCATCTTTCGGATTTGCAAACAAGCGTTGAAACCGTGATATTATAGGTAGATACCACAACACCTTGGTAGGAGAACCAGTTTTGGACTCCCCCGAAGTCGTCAATTTATACCGTGACGCACCAAATTTTGGACAATCTTTCAAATCTACATAGTCCTTTTGAAATAATACACAATCATTCGGGCATGTGTGTATCTTCTTGGCATCCATTCCCATTGGGAACAACATTTTCTTTACCTGGTATGTTGAGATTGGCAGCTCGTTTCCTTCAGGAAGCATTTCTTTCAACAAAGTCAACAATGAAGTGAAGCTTTTGTCGCTCCATCTATTGTTAGCTTTCAACTTATACAATCTCAACACAGCGCTAAGCTTCGTAAACTTAGCACAGCTTGTGTATAACGGTATCTTAGCATCATGCACAATGTTTCTAAAGATAGGAGGTGGATCGGTGTGCTCTACCCTACAACTATCCAACATCACATCAACGATGTCTGCTGGAACTGGTTCGTTCACATTTACGTCATCGGAGGCAATTTCTTCTTCCACCCAAGCACTGCTATCGACATCTACTGGTTTCGATTTTGAAATCTCTCCATGCTAGTGCCATTCTGTATAGCCTTGTACAATCCCGTTGCACATGACATGACTTTTGATTTCCTCACCAGTGTTGACTTTCAAGTTGTTACCGCAATGCCTACATGGACAGTAGAACCTATCTGTAGGTTTTTTCCTATGTTCCTCGGCAAATCTAATAAACTGATCAAGACCAGATATAAACTCTGGGGTGCAACGATTACGAATGGACATCCATGATCTATCCATTCTATGATTAGAGAAAACAAGTATGTATTAGGAAACAAGTATATATTAGGAAAAGATTAGGGTATACACTTACATCCTAAGTGTATAATGTGATGTCATTCTTATATATAATAAATGTGCACCACCTATCCCATCCTTGAACACCTAATCTCACTAGTAAGTTTATAATGTGTATTGGGTTTTCAAGAAAATTTTGGCAGCATTTCCCCGCTGTTCTCTAAGTACATATGTACTTAGAGAACAAACGGGGAAATGCTACTGAAATTTTCCTGAAAACCCAATACACATTATACACTTACATCCTAAGTGAGATTAGGTGTTCAAGAACAGTCCCAAACTGGGGACTATCCAAGATTTACTCCTAATGAGTCAATCTTGGACGGGTTTCTAGGCCAACAAACACAATAATAGATATCTACAATGAAGCCGGACTCCATATAAACAGTATATAATTTAGTGATTGTTCATTCTAATTTATACCAATGTACAAGTAATATAAAGAACAATGATTGTTCACTTTCTAGGCCAACAAACACATGTGATGTCATTCTTATATATAATAAATGTGTACCACCTATCCCATCCTTGAACACCTAATCTCACTAGTAAGTGTATAATGTGTATTGGGTTTTCAAGAAAATTTCGGCAGCAAATCCCCGCTGTTCTCTAAGTACATATGTACTTAAAGAACAAATGGGGAAATGCTACCGAAATTTTCTCGAAAACCCAATACACATTATACACTTACATCCTAAGTGAGATTAGGTGTTCAAGAACAGTCCCAAACCGGGCACTATCCAAGATTTACTCCTAATGAGTCTATCTTGGACGGGTTTCTAGGCCAACAAACACAATAATAGATATCTACAATGAAGCCGGACTCCATACAAATAGTATATAATTTAGTGATTGTTCATTCTAATTTATACCAATGTACAAGTAATATAAAGAACAATGATTGTTCACTTTCTAGGCCAACAAACACATGTGATGTCATTCTTATATATAATAAATGTGTACCACCTATCCCATCCTTGAACACCTAATCTCACTAGTAAGTGTATAATGTGTATTGGATTTTCAAGAAAATTTCGGCAGCATTTCCCCACTGTTCTCTAAGTACATATGTACTTAGAGAACAAAAGGGGAAATGCTACCGAAATTTTCTCAAAAACCCAATACACATTATACACTTACATCCTAAGTGAGATTAGGTGTTCAAGAACAGTCCCAAACTGGGGACTATCTAAGATTTACTCCTAATGAGTCAATCTTGGACGGGTTTCTAGGCCAACAAACACAATAATAGATATGTACATGTTAGGGTTTCATCACAATTGATGTTAGGGTTTCATCAATGTTAATGTTTAATCAAATCAAATTAGGATGCTAGAATGGACAAGTTTAAATCAAATTAGGGTCTAAATCAAATCAAACACGGCCGTGGTAGGCCATTCTTCTCAATTCTCAGTGAAAGAAGTAGAACACTGACTAGTCTTAGGTTTTGAAGTCAGAGCAGCAAGCAGAGCAGAGCAGCGGGCGGCAAGGAAGAAGACAAGGAAGAAGGTGCTACGGATAATACCTTGTGAGCAGCGGAGGCAAGCAAGAAGACAATGCCGCAGTAGAGCGTGAGCAGGGAGGAAGGAGCGGGCAGTGGCGGCGCAAGGAGGAAGGCGGCGGGCTGCGGCGGTGACGCAGAGCCACAGCAGGGATCGTCGGTGGTGAGCGAGAAGCAGCAGGCACCAGGCACCAGGCGGCGATTTTGGGAGAGCGGCGACGAGCAGTGCACAGGAGAATCGATGAAATAGGAAGAAAGGGGGAAGAGTCGGGTGATCGGGCCTCTATTAAGTTGGTCAACGGCGTCGGTTATCTAGGACAACCGACGCCTATTATCTTCAGCGTCGGTTGATCGTAATAACCGACGTCCAATTAGACAATCTTTACCCCCAAATTAATTGGCAGGAACTATTATCAGCGTCGGTTATTCAAGGATAACCGACACCAAAAGTGGAACTTTTTGCGCAAAATTTCATTTCACATAGGCGTCGGTGAATCGTTAAACAACTGACGCTGTATGTGACCTAGATTTTTTTCGCTCGAAAATTGGATTTCGCGGGCGCCTTTAGGCGTCGGTTGGTTACACTCAGTCGACGCTGAATACAAAGCGGTACCCGTGTCTGGCTAGTCTTCGAATATAGACGTTGGTTTGCATAAATAACCGACGCCGAATATTATAGGCGTCGGTTGTCCGAAATAACCGACGCCCAGAAAAGCGACATTGAACGCTATTTCTGTAGTAGTGAAGATTCAATGGATGATTGAATTTTCAAGAAAAGAAATATGTAGAAACCTCTAGAAGGCAAATCCAAAGAGGAATTCATACCTCTTGGATTCATTGGGTTCCAAGGAGTCCAAAGTTATAAAAAGAAAGCAATGAGAAAAGAAAAGATTGATTATGTCTTTATTTATTAAGAAATAAACTGAAAATGATGATAAAATGTGGAAAAGGAGGGGAAATAGGCATAAATGAGTTTTCTTGGTGAAAATTTGTATCCATGAGGTTTCTAATATTAAAAGGAATGCTGATGAGGAAAATAAAAGAGAAATAAAAATAAATCCTCAAAAAGAGATATTTAAATGAGAAATAAACAAGAATGTGAAATATTGCATAAAAATGCATCTAGAAGGATAATAAGTATCCTTAAAAAGTAATTTCGAAATAATGGAGTTTCTTGGGGTACAAGGAGTCTCAATGAAGGAAGAGGAAAGAGAAAATACCAAAAACTTGCAAAATAAAAGATAATATGATACTTTATTAATGTTTTTGGTGGAATTATTAAAAAGGAAGTAATTTCTATTAAAGGAAATAGAAATTTTGTGTCTAGTGAGATTAAGAGAGAGGTTTTTCGTATTCCTATTTATCCATGGAATAATGTTTATAAAAGGAGATATTTAGGAGAGAGAGAGAGAGAGAAGCTTGCTTCTCATGGAAGGAATAGGATTCCTTATAAGAGAGGTCTTGTCCCCTCTCAGATGATCGTCTTAGGATGTGGAAACAATCCCCTATAAAAGGGAAGAAACCCGAGATTCAAAGATTAGAGAAATCCCATCCTTATATCTCTCTTCTCCTTCTTCATGACATGAAAACCCTAACAAGAAGGTTTGGCGCTAACCCTGGACAGCGGGGACGCGTGGGGTCACCACGATCATTGAGGGAGGTATTGCGATGTCAGGGAGATGATTCGCTGTCGTCACCATGCCCAAATCCAGGCTCGACCGTCGCAGCTTGCCCGCGAAGCTGGCAGGTGGTCGCGGACGCGGCCTGCATGAGCTGCCACCTTTGGACCCCATCCGAGGGCACCCTGAATTGTGGCAGAGGGCAGAGGATCGAATGGGACCGCCGCCGGTCGCTGAAGGAGTCCAAGACGAGGGCTGGAGCCGTGCCTTGGGCGGCTAGGGCAGCCGTGTCGCGGCTGATCCAAGGAGGAAGACGACCGACTTTCACTGGACGATTTTTCCCCTCCACGGGCTGAACAAGCAACAACTTAACCAGGGGTAAAAGAGTAATTGTGTTATGTTCCAAAGAAGGCAAGCCATGCCAACGTTGCATGGGTTGGTGACGTGGCGATCTACTATTGGTCCAAAAGGTAAATCTTTGCTAAATTCATATCTTAAGATTCGTAACTCCGATTAGGAAAAGTTATATATGAATTTTGATCAGGAGAACACAAGGAATCCAATAAAAATAGTTTTATAGCCTGAATCTGATCATAGTTCGAAATATAGTGTAAATTACCATCTTTAATGAATTAAAGATTAAGAAACCCTATTTTGATATGATTAATGTGTTTAATAGGGTTTAATGGATCTTTAGAGTTGATATTAATCTGTTAAATGTAAAAAGGAACATTGAGTTCAAAAAGGAAGAACTTTGCACGTGATTAGTCTAATTTAGGGTTTACATGCTTAAAAATGCATGGAATTTGAAAAGGGCATAAAGTTATCATCTCTAATGATTCAGTTAAAACCCTTAGATTTGATGATAGATGGATAATTCAAGCTGATATTAACCTATTGTTAATAAAAGTGAAAATAGGATTTAAAAAGATGATCTTTTTATATAGTTGGTTTAATTTAGGGTTCTATGTACATGAATATGCCTTAACGGGATTAGAAACCCTAATTTATGTTGATATGAATTCTAATGGTTTTAATTGTACAAATCGAAGAATAAAATAGAGATATGATGATTCGAAGATAAATTGAGTACCAAAGATCTTTAATATGAATTATTTGGATAATTAGTGTTTCCTAGTGTATAAAAGTGGAAATAGTGATAAATAAGGTTCATGTATGTGAGTTGAACTATAATGAAATATGATTTGTCAATTTGAAAGAAACCGAGGATGATAATTAGCCTTAATGTTTTGGATATGACCTAAAAGGATAAAGATAATAGTTTTAGTGTAAAAGAAACATATTAGACTTAATTGACATTCAATTGTGCCTATGATGCAGAAATTAAGGTTTGTGAACTAAAAGAGCATTAAAAGTGATAAATGCATAATGAAGGCTAAAACCCTAATAAAACCCTAAAGTTGGCCTAGAAATCATAAGGTGGAATCCAAGTTGATTTTGAGGATGTTTTGAATAAAACAATGACACTTGAATGTTATGCATTATTTTCAGGATATTGTTGATTGCTTGTTAATTGTGTTGAATGTTAATGCATGGACATAAAGTTACTATGGAACAGGTATGTGGTTACGATTATGAATAACCACTTAGTTTCCCGATGGATTCCCGGATGTTTAATCGCATTGAATGCAACTAAACTGTTGAATGTTTATTTATTTCTTGCAATTATAAAGTGACTATGACTATCACATAATGTATATGTCTTCTAGCTCAATCATTAATCACCCTCTGTGTCGTAATGGCTTACCTACTACATGGCTACCTAGAGGGTAGGTCCATCAGGTCATGAAAGACTTTGGCTGCCTAGAGGGTAGGTCCATCAAGTCACCTTTATAGAGGTACCATATAAGTCCTTACAGGGACAACACAGAGTTGTGGATAGGTATGGATTGAGTAGTTTGGCTTAAAATGTAATCTTGGTTGTTAAATGATTAATTGAATGATTACATGGTTATCATAGTTGTCTGATTATCTGTTTCCCCCACATACTAGCTTCGGCTGACCGACGTTTTGTTTGTCGGCATTTTAGGTACAATGAAAAGAACAAATAGTAAAGCTACACCTTGTGAATTCAAGAATTAAAGAATAAGGAGGAACTAGTTAGAATAGTTCAACTGAGGTTAGAAGTTTAGTTTGTTCCAAACTTTTCAAAAGTATTCAAAGAAAAAAATTATTACCATTTTCAGTATAGTCTGTTAGAATTTAATAATTGTTTATGGTTATATGTCGAACCTTTGATCTGGGATTAATGGGTGCGGCTTCAACCTCTTGGTCTCCCTTAATTGGGGGTTATCGGGAGGTGGGGTCGTAACATTTGGTATCAGATCTTAGGTTCCTGAGTTAACCATTAATAATTATTAAATTTTACAAACTCCATAGAACCCAAGGGAGTTATTAGAGGAGTATCCGAAAGACGAAGGTGTCTAGAAAGGGATCACGACCGGGGGCTGGCAAGATTTTCCTCCGCACCGCTAGTCGGAATACGAGGACTCCCGGACCCGTGTGACTGCCTGGCCAAAGTCTTAGGGTATGAATCAAAATAAGATACCTTTAGGACTTCTCATCTTATTCATCCCTTCTCATCACAAAATTCTGATAAGGACATAAAGGATTAGGGTTTCTTTTCTTCTCCTCACCCTCCTGAGGTATGGGTAAGGTTAATAAGGTTTAAGGAATCCTCCACTAAGTGAATGAAAGGCATGTAAATAAGATGTCATGGACATAAGCTTAATAGATTAAGCGTAAAATAAATAATAGATACATGCTTAGGTCGTATGACATAAGTTGTCATGTCCTCAGAAGAGACCTGAGGCTAGACCTTCTTGTCAGGAGGATGAGTTAGTCTTGGAGATAGAGATCTCCATTACAAGTAAAGACCTAGCACGTCCTCTGAGGATGATGCTAACCCTAGCCCTAAGTGAAGGTTAGAGAGAGATGAGTTGGACCAGGTGTTTGAAAGGACATGCCTTTTGGATGCCATATGATCCATGGGTGATCTAGCACCTTTAGCAACCCAACCCTAGGAAGGGTCGTACATGTTAGGGTAAAGGATAGTTTCTTATATGATGATGTTAGTGAAGGACCATAGAAACCCTATGGGCTTGTACAAGTAGGGTATAGTTGGCACTTAGGGCACGTCATAGTGTTGACGATAGGATGAAACCCTTGATAAGGAATTATGATGGAGCATAAAGGGTTATGGATGATCTTTAGCAACCATAAGTTCGAACCTAGTCTTCACCCATGTAGATCATGCCTTTGAGGTTGATCCTCCATTAAGAAAGGACCTCTAATGGTGAGGTTGGATGTGGGGCTAGCTCTAGAGAGAGAAGGAAACCCAGCAAGAAGATTGGAAGCCTAAAACCCTGAACAATGGATGATAGTGGTTACCTCAGGATCGATCCCTGAAAGTTGATGATACCTTGGTTGTCCTTAGAGGGACCAAACCTAGTGGAAGGATGAGGTTTCTGGCACCTATGTGCCTACAGTATAGGTGTTTACCTTCTGAGGTGGGGAGAAGAGTTCCTTAGACCTAGAGAGGTTTAGTGAATAGGTTCTGAGGCCTTGTACCTTGATGGTTGTCCTTAAGGAGGACCCAATCCTAAGAGTTGCTTGAGTTGAAGGATGACAAGAAGTGCATGTCATGCCTTTTGCATGCTTGGTTCGTAGTTAAGAGATAGAGCATGTAGTTTGACACCTAAAAGTGAACCTAGGGTTCCTAGGCCTAAGAGGGGAAGTGGTATACCTAATGCTCATGATGAGAAGTTGAGTTCCTATAGAAGCGAGCATGGTAATCCTAATGTATAGAGGAAAAGGGGAGCCCCTGAAGTTTAAGGTGTGTTTGATGAACCCCTCACAGCTAGGTTGATGATAAAGAAAGGTATGATCTTGATCCAACATTGAGGAAAGAGGACAAGTATGACCTATCATGGCACAGTAAGTGATCTGCTCATGCCTTAATGGCTTGCTAGGGTTAAGTAGGCTCGTGTGGATGTAAACCCTAGACCTAAGAGATTTTGTGACCTTAGAGATAGTTTTCCTCCCATCTTGGGAGAGGGACCCCTTTGGAAGGGTGTATATCAGCTTTGTTGGTTCAATGTAACCTAAAGAGGTCTCATAGGATCTTGAGAAGCTAAGTGAAAGGTACATAGTATGAGATTGAATCTACAGACCCATAGATATCCATCTCCATTGCATATGAATGTGTTACCATGGAGGTAACCAGTATGGGGCTTGACCAAGGTAGGCAGGTTGCCATGATGCCTATGAACGGATGAGAGTCAGCCCATTAATGCAGAAAGAGAGATGATGAAGACTGGGGTAAGATTCTAAGTGAACATGTACTGTAATGGAGAATCCTAAGTCTATCCTAGGGTCAGGTAGGAATAAGACTGATGAAAGTAGGAGTTGCCTAATTCCCCAGTTGCACATGACCATAGGGTCGGGAGGTAACAGCTATCATTGTCTGAGGGCCATGGGTTAGGAGATTGATCACCTTCATGAACTCATGAGACCCAAAGGGCAGATGAGTAGGGCACTCTCTTGATGCATGAGGGAAGAGGGATGACCCCAAAAGAGTCGGTACCCTATAGACCTAGAGGAGATGACCAAGGATATAAACCTCAGTAGATTCAAGACTAGTTTGATATCATGATGTTTGTGATGAAGAGACATATGTGGCACGTTGCAACTTAGATTTAAAGGTGTACTGGCAAGGTGGGATGCACCATCTCTACTCTTGGAATAGGAAGAACTCTGTATTTGGACTGCAGCCAAATGCTTATTTCCTCTTGTTATGGGGGTGAGAGATAGTACATTATGCATGTCATACACCAAGGATAAGAGATGATGTAGGTTGGAACATTGCCACGAGAAATGGGGATAGAGAAGATAACCTACCCTGGTAAAGTGAATGATACATGGAAGGTTTACTAACACTAAGAGGAATGAGGTAGTCACCTTATGAGGATGTTTTTAGCATGAGCTATGAGTTACAATAGGTTGAGTTTGAAAACCAAAGGAATAAGCTCGGAATGTTCTTGATGAAGATGGACTTAGGGCTAAGATGAGATAATAAGTGGTAGGTGGATGTCATCAAAGTTACCTAATACCTAAGAATGTGAAGTGGTAATGGATGCTCTAGTTGAGATATAACTACCTAGTTTGGCTAGAAGAGGTTGTTAGGTTAACCCTCAGTTTGGAAAGGAGGTGTGTTTAGATAACACTCAGATGTAACAAGATATGTTGAAAAGTTAATGGTTGTTTGGTTAGCCAGCCTAGGCCTTGATGCAATGAAAGGATGGTTGTAGAACCTCAAATGTACTTCTGTGGAAAGAAAGGTGGTTTAGGGTTTCTAAGGAATCGATCTTGAGAAATCATGACATTTAGGGAATCATGATATTAAGATCACCATACACCACGGTATTACTGAGATAATGAGTGGTAGCAGTACTATGAATGCTCGAGATGAGGTTTCATGTGGTTTATGACCATGCAAGCCAGGAGGTAAAGGACGAACCCCAGTAACCTAGTATATCGATATAGAGGACAAAAGAATCCCTGAGAGGGAATGGGATCTCAACACTATGGATGTTGTGATAGGTCTTCCCTGGACCGAGGAAGGTTGAGATGCAATATGGGTTATGGTAGATCGCCTTACCTAGATGACATAAGAAAGAAAGAGTTCTGTCAAGGGAACAGATCTAGTTGAACTACCCGTGAGAGAGATGGTTCAACTACACCATGAAGTGAGTTCAAAGGTTTTGAGTTTGACCTAAAGGTTTCCTTCCAAAAGATGGAAGTAGGTGCATGAAGAACTCAATGTTAGTATAGTTTATCACCCCTAACTATGGTTAGTATGATCCAGACGAAAGGGTCTGATGAGGGCATGTGTGCTCGTTCAAGGTGATATCTAGAGGCAGTTCTTGTCCTATGGAAGATGTGACAATGACCACCATATCCAGTATCGGGTTTTATATGAAGCTCTGTAAGGGAGGTTGTGTCGGTCACCACTTCAGTAAGGTGATGTTGGTGAAAGGACCACATGATGGTTAGAAATGTACCACATGATGGTTAGAAAGGTACCACATGATGGTTAGAAAAAGGGACCCCAATGCGTGTAGATGAAGTCACTTTGATTGTGCAAGGGCTGAAAGGAGCCTAGAGACGATGAAATTCGTGAGCAGATGCAAAGTAGAGTGACATACAAGTTACTATGGGAGAAAATGTGACATGAAAATCCGACCCCTCTAAGTTATAACTAAGAGAGTTGAGTCTCCGATACATGGGTCCATTAGAGATGGATGGGTGGAGAAGGTTAGGTTTGACCCTACTCCTCAGGATAGAGTAATGGGAGATGTTTTCCATGTGTCCAATTTAGAGCACTATGTGAGGTACCCTGACCATGTGCAGAGCAATGAACCTAGTGAGCCCCAAGGGAGGCTGAAATGGCGTGAGTCACCTGTGTAGTTTATAGACGCCAAGATGATAAAGAATATGTGATGATAAAGGTTCTTTAGAAACGCCATGAGTACGGCAAAGCCACATAGGGGCCAATGATGGACATGGAAAAGTCTTATATTGGATTGTTTGTTTGCTTGCCTGAATTTTGAGGATAAAATTCCTATAAGAGGGGAAGGATGTTATAACCCCAATTTTTGGGTTCAATTGATGAGAAATGTAATTTCTCATATTAAAGATATTTGAACAAATAATGATATAATTTGCTTCAAATAAATGGATTTCGTTTAAAATAGCCTTGTTGTTTGATTTGTGGGCTTTATTGGCTATTGGGCCCAATAATAAGGAAATAATAAAGAAGATTCAATGGATGATTGAATTTTTAAGAAAAGAAATATGTAGAAACCTCTAGAAGGAAAATCCAAAGAGGATTTCATACCTCTTGGAGTCATTGGGTTCCAAGGAGTCCAAAGTTATAAAAACAAAGCAATGAGAAAAGAAAAGATTGATTATGTCTTTCTTTATTAAGAAATAAACTGAAAATGATGATAAAATGTGGAAAAGGAGGGGAAATAGGCATAAATGAGTTTTCTTGGTAAAAATTCGTATCCATGAGGTTTCTAATATTAAAAGGAATGCTGATGAGGAAAATAAAAGAGAAATAAAAAGAAATACTCAAAAAGAGATATTTAAATGAGAAATAAACAAGAATGTGAAATATTGCATAAAAATGCATCTAGAAGGATAATAAGTATCCTTAAAAAGTAATTTCGAAATAATGGAGTTTCTTGGGGTACAAGGAGTCCCAATGAAGGAAGAGGAAAGAGAAAATACCAAAAACTTGCAAAATAAAAGATAATATGATACTTTATTAATGTTTTTGGTGGAATTATTAAAAAGGAAGTAATTTCTATTAAAGGAAATAGAAATTTTGTGTCTAATGAGATTAAGAGAGAGATTTTTTGTATTCCTATTTATCCATGGAATAATGTTTATCAAAGGAGATATTTAGGAGAGAGAGAGAGAGAGAGAGAGAGAGAGAGAAGCTTGCTTCTCATGGAAGGAATAGGATTCCTTATAAGAGAGGTCTTGTCCCCTCTTAGATGATCGTCTTAGGACGTGGAAACAATCCCCTATAAAAGGGAAGAAACCCGAGATTCAAAGATTAGAGAAATCCCATCCTTATATCTCTCTTATCCTTCTTCATGACATGAAAACCCTAACAAGAAGGTTTGGCGCTAACCCTGGACAGCGGGGACGCGTGGGGTCACCACGATCATTGAGGGAGGTACTGCGATGTCAGGGAGATGCTCCGCTGTTGTCACCGTGCGCAAATCCAGGCCTGACCGTCGCAACTTGGCCGTGAAGCTGGCAGGTGGTCGCGGACACAGCCTGCACGAGCTGCCACCCTTGGACCCCATCCGAGGGCACCCTAAAGTGCGGCAGAGGGCAAAGGATCGAATGGGACCACCGCCGGTCACTGAAGGAGTCCAAGACGAGGGCTGGAGCCGTGCCTTGGGCGGCTAGGGCAGCCGTGTCGCGGCTGATCCAAGGAGGAAGACGTCTGACTTTCACTGGACGATTTTCTCCCTCCACGGGCTGAACAAGCAACAACTTAACCAGGGGTAAAAGAGTAATTGTGTTATGTTCCAAAGAAGGCAAGCCGTGCCAACGTTGCATGGGTTGGTGACGTGGCGATCTACTATTGGTCCAAAAGGTAAATCTTTGCTAAATTCATATCTTAAGATTCGTAACTTCGATTAGGACAAGTTATCTATGAATTTTGATCAGGAGAACACAAGGAATCCAATAAAAATAGATTTATAGCCTGAGTCTGATCATAGTTCGAAATATAGTGTAAATTACCATCTTTAATGAATTAAAGATTAAGAAACCCTATTTTGATATGATTAATGTGTTTAATAGGGTTTGATTGATCTTTAGAGTTGATATTAATCTGTTAAATGTAAAACGGAACATTGAGTTCAAAAAGGAAGAACTTTGCACGTGATTAGTCTAATTTAGGGTTTACGTGCTTAAAAATGCATGGAATTTGAAAAGGGCATAAAGTTATCATCTTTAATGATTCAATTAAAACCCTTAGATTTGATGATAGATGGATAATTCAAGCTGATATTAACATGTTGTTAATAAAAGTGAAAATAGGATTTATAAAGATGATCTTTTTATATAGTTGGTTTAATTTAGGGTTCTATGTACATGAATATGCCTTAATGGGATTAGAAACCCTAATTTATGTTGATATGAATTCTAATGGTTTTAATTGTACAAATCGAAGAATAAAATAGAGATATGATGATTCGAAGATAAATTGAGTACCAAAGATCTTAAATATGAATTATTTGGATAATTAGTGTTTCCTAGTGTATAGAAGTGGAAATAGTGATAAATAAGGTTCATATATGTGAGTTGAACTATAATGAAATATGATTTGTCAATTTGAAAGAAACCGAGGATGATAATTAGCCTTAATGTTTTGGATATGACCTAAAAGGATAAAGATAATAGTTTTAGTGTAAAAGAAACATATTAGACTTAATTGACATTCAATTGTGCCTATGATGCAGAAATTAAGGTTTGTGAACTAAAAGAGCATTAAAAGTGATAAATGCATAATGAAGGCTAAAACTCTAATAAAACCCTAAAGTTGGCCTAGAAATCATAAGGTGGAATCCAAGTTGATCTTGAGGATGTTTTGAATAAAACAATGACACTTGAATGTTATGCATTATTTTCAGGATATTGTTGATTGCTTGTTAATTGTGTTGAATGTTAATGCATGGACATCAAGTTACTATGGAACAGATATGTGGTTACGATTATGAATAACCGCTTAGTTTCCCGATGGATTCCCGGATGTTTAATCGCATTGAATGCAACTAAACTGTTGAATGTTTATTTATTTCTTGCAATTATAAAGTGACTATGACTATCACATAATGTATATGTCTTCTAGCTCAATCATTAATCCCCCTCTGTGTCGTAATGGCTGACCTAGTACATGGCTACCTAGAGGGTAGGTCCATCAGGTCATGAAAGACTTTGGCTGCCTAGAGGGTAGGTCCATCAAGTCACCTTTATAGAGGTACCATATAAGTCCTTACAGGGACAACACAGAGTTGTGGATAGGTATGGATTGAGTAGTTTGTCTTAAAATGTAATCTTGGTTGTTAAATGATTAATTGAATGATTACATGGTTATCATAGTTGCATGATTATCTATTTCCCCCACATACCAGCTTCGGCTGACCGACGTTTTGTTTGTCGGCATTTTAGGTACAATGAAAAGAACAAACAGTAAAGCTACACCTTGTGAATTCAAGAATTAAAGAACAAGGAGGAACTAGTTAGAATAGTTCAACTGAGGTTAGAAGTTTAGTTTGTTCCAAACTTTTCAAAAGTATTCAAAGAAAAATTTTATTACCATTTTCAGTATAGTCTGTTAGATTTTAATAATTGTTTATGGTTATATGTCGAACCTTTGATCTAGGATTAATGGGTGCGGCTTCAACCTCTTGGTCTCCCTTAATTGGGGGTTATCGGGAGGTGGGGTCGTAACATACTTCATCTGCACACAATGTGGTCTTTTTCTTACCTTCGTGAGGTCCCTTCACCAACACCATCTTAATGAAGTGGTGACCGACACAACCTCCCGTTCAGAGCTGCCTTACATCCTGATACTGGCTATGGTAGTTATCATCACATCTTATAGAGGACAAAAACGGTCTCCATGTATCACCCTAAATGAGCACACATGCTCTCATCAGACCCTCTAGTTTGGATCAAACTAACCATTAGTTATGGGTGATAAACTGTACTAATATTGAGTTCTTCATGTATCTACTTCCACCACATGGAAGTGAATCTTTAGGTTATACTCAAGAACTTTTTAACTCACACCATGGTGTAGTTGAACCATATCTTTCTCATATGTCATTCAATCGGATCCGTCCCTTGACAGTATTCTTTCTTTCTCATGTCATCTAGGTAAGGTGATCTACCATAACCCATATTGCATCTTGACCTTCCTTGGTCCATGGGAAACTTACTACACATCCATAGTGATGAACTCCCATTCCCTCTTGGGGACTCTTTATGCTCTATATCCATCTTATGGGTTATTGGTGTTCGTCCTTCACCTCGTGGCTTGCATGGCGACAAGCCACATGCATCTTTGTACACTTTTCATCTTAGGCATCAAAGTACTACTGTCACTTACTATCTTAGTAGTACCACGGTGTATGATGATCTTAAAATCATCATCTCCTGTATGTCATGATCCCTCAATATTGATTCCTTCGAAACCCTAAAACACTATAGTCAGGGTTTCATCACCTTCTTTTCCAAAGAAACACATCTGAAGTTCTACAACCATCCTTCCATCATGACAAGCCCTAGGCTGGCTAACTAAGCAACCACTAACTCGATCAATGATTTCGTTACACCTGAGTGTTAGCCAAACATATCTCCTTTTTCAAACTTTGGGCTAACCTAACAACCTCTTCTAGCCTTTAGCTAAACTAGGTAGTTGCATCTCAACCAGAGCATCCATTATCACCTCAACTCCTTATGTGTATGGTGATTTTGAAGACATACACCTCCATGTATTCAACTTATCATCTCATCTCAGACATCTAAGTCTGTCTTCATCAAGAAAACTCAGAGCTCATCCTCCTAGTTATCGAACTCAACCTTGTATAGCCCACAAATTCCACATAGATCATGATAAAAACATCCTCATAAGATGACTACCTTAGTTCTCTTAATGTTTGTAGACCATCCACATATCATACATTCTACAAGGGTACGTTATTATCTCTATCCTCATGCATCATAACAACATTTTCACTCACATCGTCTTTATCTTTGGTGTATGGCATGCATACTATCCTATCTCTCACCCCCATAATAAGAGGAAATAAGCATTTGGCGGTTGTCCAAACACAAAGTTCTTCCTATTCCAAGAGTAGAGATGGTACATCCCACATTTCCAGTACACCTTCAAATCTAAGTTCAAATGTGCAACATATGTCTCTACATCATGATTATCTTGATATCCAAGTTACTTCCAAGGAAAATTGATCTCGAACCTACTTGGGTCCACTCACAATCCTTGGTCATCTCCTTTAGGTCTATAGGGTGTCGACACTTTCGGGGGTCATCCCTCTTCCCTTATGCATGCATAGAGTTCCCTCCTCATCTGCCCTTTGGGTCCCATGAGTTCATGAAGGTGATCAATCTCCTAACCCATGGCCCTCAGACAATGATAGTTGTTACCTCCCGACCCCTATGGTCATGTGCAACTAGGAAATTAGGCAACTCCTACTTCCATCGGTCTTATCCCTACCTGACCCTAGGATAGACTTAGCATTCTAATATAGTACATGTCCAACTTAGAACCTTACCCAAGTCACCATCATCTCTCTTTGCATTCTTGGGCTGACTTTCATCCTTTCATAGGGGTCATGGTGACTTGCCTACCTTGGTCAGACCCCATACCGGTTACCTCCATGGTAACACATCCACATGTACTTAGAGATGGTTATGGGTCTACAGGTTCATTCTCATACTATGTACTTAGCTTCTCAAGATCCTATGAGACCTCTTTAGGTTACCTCAAAACCAACAAAAACTGGTATACACCCTAGAAAAGGATCCCTCTCCCAGGATGGGAGGAAACTACTTCTTGATAACAAAGGTCACAAACGTCCTTATGTCTAGGGTTTACATCCACATGAGCATGCTTAACCCAGCAAGCTACTAAGGCCCAAGCAGACCACCTACTAAACCATGCTAGGGCTCCATGATAGGTCATACTTGTTCTCATTCCTTGACATTGTACCAAAAACATATATGCCCATGTCACCAACCTTGATGTGAGGGGTTTATCAAACATACCCTAAACTTAAGGGCTTTCCCTTTCCTCTAAACATGAGGAGTGCCATGCTCGAAACTCAAGTTTCATCATGAGCATCAGGAACATTACTTCCCCTCTTAGGTTTAGGAACCCTAGGTTCACTTTTTTGATGTCTAACTGCACGCTCAACCATGTAACCACATACCAAGTGTGTTCAAGGTATGGCATGCACCTCCTATTATCCTTCTAATCTAGTAAAACCTCAAAGTTGAGTCCTCCTTAAGGACAACCAACTAGGTATAAGGCCTCATAACTTGTTACTAAACCTTTTCAGGGTCTAAGGAACTCTTCTTCCTAACCCTAGAAGGTAAACACCTATACCACAGACACATAGGTACCTACAACCTCATCTTCCCTCTAGGGTTTGGTTCCTCTGAAGGCAACCAAGATACCATCCACTTGGGTCGCATCATCCTCAACTCCCCACTATTCCTCATATCTCAGAGTCTAAGCTTCCAACCTTCTTTCTTGGGTCCTTCTCTCTCTCTCTATAGCTAACCCTACAAACAGCCTTACTACTAGATGTCCTCTCTCCATGAAGGTGGATCAAGCTCACAAGCATACCCCTACATGGGTGAATCATATGTTCAACTTATGTTTGATCAACATTATCCATAGCTCTTTATTATTATCTCATAAGCTATCCATCATACTCTCCTGTCCAGGGTTTTAATCTATTTCCAACACTATTGACGTACTCTGGGTGCATACTATGCCATGCCCATAGGGTTTCTATAGGTTCTTCTCTAACATTATCAATGAAGGAGTTATCCTTCATCCTAACATGCACGACCCTTCACAGGGTTGGATCGCCAAGGTACTAGGTCATACAACCTCACATGTCTCATATCATCATGGGCATCCAACTAAATGCATGTCCACTCACACACATGATCTACCATGACATCTAACTCATCATGTCATCTCTCTCTCTAACCTTCACTTTGGGTTAACACCATCCTCAGAGGTTGTGCCAGTTCTCTACTTATAATGGAGGTCTCTACCTCCAAGACTAACTCTCTCTCTACTCATACTCCTGACAAGAAGGTCTAGCCTCAGGTCTCTCCTGAGGGCATGATAACATATGTCATACGACCTAAGCATGGAACTATTATTCAATTTACACTTAAACTTTTAAGCTTATGTCCATGACATCTTATTTACATGCTTTTCATTAATTTTGTGGAGGATTCCTTAAACCTTATCAACTTTACCCATACCTCAAGAGGGTGAGGAAGAGAGAGAAAACCCTAAACCTTATAATATTAATAGAATTAGGGTTGAGAAGGGATGCAAATAGATGAGATAGTCCTAAAGGTATCTTATTTCGAGTCAGATCCTGGGACATTGGCCAGGAAGTCACACAGATCTAGGAGTCCTCATATTTTGACTAGCAGTGCGGAGGAAAATATTGCCAGCCCTCGAATGTGATCCTTTTCTAGTCACCTCTGGCTTTCAGAAAATCCTCTAATAACTCCCTCGTTCTATGGAATTTGTAAAATTTAATAATTACTAAAGATTAAATGAGGAACCAACACTCTGATACCAATTGTAGTGACCACACCTCCTAGTAACCCCTAATTAAGGGAGACCAAGACGTCTGAGCCATTATCCCAAATTTTCAGGATCAATGGTTAGACAAATAATCAATAATAATTATAAAATTCTACCAAAACTATACTGAAAGCTTGAATAAAATAAAACTTTGCATACCTTTTTCAAAAAGTTGGATATTTACTTCTATCCCCAGTTGGAGTCTATTCCAACTAATCCACCTTGGACTTTAATTCTTATTTTCACAATATGTCACTTTCGTGTTTGTCCTTTTTAACTTTGTACCTAAAACGCCGACAAACAAAATGTCAGTCATCATATAGGAATATGTCGGTATGTGGGGACAACCAAAATTTCACAAATATGGCTAACAATCTAAATATCACAATCAAGTTAATTAACAAGCCAAATTATGCTTTCAATGTGACATTCTCCACCGCTTTTGCCCTAACCCTGGAATACCCTCCTTAGGGTTTCTCTTTTTCCAATGACAAGGCCACCTTCTCAATCCCGAGCTTGGTGCCTGAGGTCACCTTTCATGGTACCCAATAGTCATGCAACAAAGACCACCTTCTCAATCCCAAGCTTGGTGTCTGGGGTCACCACTCATGGTGCCCATGGGTCTTCCCTCCTGGCTTGATCTTTTGGCATCATCCATCAGGGTGGCATGTAGGTGCGAGAACACACACTTATATTATAATTGTGATAATCATAGTGACTTTATGATTTGCAAGTATGAACGTCCAAACTAATAGGTTGCATTCAATGTGATTAATCATCCGGAAAACCTTCGGGAAACTAATGTGATTAACCATAATTAACCACATATCTGTCAGGCTGACTTGAGTGCAGAAATAATCCAACTAAGCAAGAAATCCAGTAAACACACAAGATGATACTGAAATATGCATCCAATGTTCCTATCATTGATCAGGCCATCAAGGTCTATTAAGCGTAGTTGTTTCCTAGGGTTACTAGTCCTTTTTAGGGTTTCGATTACAATTAGGGTTTCACTTCATTTTTACTATTTTAAACCCTAATTTTATAAAATTACTCACAAACCCTAATTATCTCATCTACTCCTCATGACAGATATTAAGGTTACCTTTTAACAACATATAACCCTAATTTCATATTAAAGGCACTTTTCTTTCCTTTTTCCCTTATTTAGGGTTTCTAAGGTTATTAACCATCATATTAAGTTTAAAACCCTAAATCTTGCAATTTCATCTTCAAATAAGGTTAAGATTCATCTTTATCATTAAATAGGTTAACAATGCTCGAATTAACTTATTTGCACTGTTAAATCTATCATTTATCATCAAGTAGGGTTTCTAACCACAAATTAATACCTTTTTCATAAAAATAATAAACTTTTGACAAAGGTGACATGTTTAAGTTTTCAAACTATTCTTATCTTATTCCTCGCATTTTTGTGATCAACTTTCATGTATAAATCATCTTCATCCGATATTTCTACAACTAGATACGTATTTTACAAGATAACCTTTTTTCTACCAATCAAAAGTGGCCACGTGGATTTATTAGATTTAAAAAAATAAGCTAGTGGGGCAACACTCACTTAATAGAGAGGGACTGCAAAATTACCTTAAAGGACAATCCCTTTTAACAGGGATGTAAGGGTAGGGGAGTAATTCCCCTCTTGGTCATCTTCAACCTTCAGATAGTTCTTCTCGCGAGCCGCCGGTAAACTCGATGGTTGACTTGGCCCGTTGCTGCTCCTCCACACAATCCAAGGCTGCTGGGAGCTCCACCAAGTTCTCCCAAACTCAGAGGACCCCTTGATTGTGCCGCCTACTACCTTCTTACACCCATACGACACCGCTCAACTTCGAATGAAGCAGGTCCTCGGTGGGGATGAAGGTCAGGTTAAATTCTCTAATTGAGGATGCCAAAGCACTCATCTACTCATCCCGATACCACAAGAAGTGTTTTCACGATCACTAGTATCACACAACTCCCCCCCCCTTATATTGGGTCGGGCCACATGTACTCAATTCCCACTATAACAGGTACTCGATCCTAGTATGGATCGAGTCCTCGTGGCCTCCCGAAGGAAGAGGGCCCACTTCCAGATCCAATGACGGACTGGATTATGAGGAAAGTGGAGAGGAAATCTCTCCCAATTTCATAGCTTTCCCAGTCAGTTTTGAGGTATGGGATGGCACCTCTACCGTTGGATCTCAGATCTACGGTTGTCGTGCTACCCACATAAATAGAAAATAAGGAAAATAGGGTAATTCCCTTTAGAAATAAAGGATATCTCTTTCACTTTGGAAAAAACATAACTCTCAAACCATGGCACCGTTTAATCCAAAAATTTTAGAAAAACTTAATAATGACTTATTATACCTCTCTACCAAATTTGGGCTCATTATTTAAGAGAAAACATGCATTTTATTTAGGTGCAAGATATTACTCAATTAGGCTTATTTCTCACATCTTTTCTCTTGCTTTACTTATTATCTTGCAACTTGGATTCCTTGGAACCCAAGAAATCCAAGAGGCATGCAATCCACCCATGGATAATATTCCTAGCCTTCTAGAGGCTTCTACCTCTTTCTTTTCTCCTTAACTTACTTATTTATTTATTCTTTTAAAGGATTTCTCTTTATCTTTCATTTCATTTTTCCTCTTTTCATATTTCTTTTATTAGAAATCATATGTAAACGAATTTTACTCAATCATGGCCATTAATGCCACTTTCTAGATATTTACAAGTATTTCTTATAAATACTTTGCTTAATATTCATTATCTTGTATCTTTTTCTAATATTTGGACTTTTCTTCTTTTCTTCTCTTTTATATCCATTATTGGATTAATATAATAGTAGGAATCACGAAATTCCTATCCAAAGTAATGTTTGCAAAGAAACTGATCCTTTGAAGCAAAGCATACAACCTTTTCAATTAAGTCCGTATTCATGAAATTATTACATTTCAATTATGAAACCATATGCAAAATTGAGGTTGCAACAGACCTTGTGAAGGTCAGAGAGACCACAGTGTGTACAGATGAAATCACTTTGACTGAGCAATGGCTGAGAAAGCCCAGGATCGACAGGAGTCGTGAGATGATGTGAAGTAGACTGACATGCAGTACACTGTGGGAGAACATATGTTATGAAGAACTCCCCCCTCTGAGCTATAGCTAAGAAAGCTGAGTCACCGGTACATGGGTCCATTTGAGATGGATTGGTGGAGTTGCTTATGTTTAGCCTTACCCCTCAGGATAATATGATGTATCATGTGTTCCATGTGTCTGATCTAGAGCACTATGTGATGTACCTGAGCCATATGATGAGCTATGAACCTATTGAGAGGCCAAAATATCCTGAGTCACCTGTGAGGATTCTAGATACCAAGGTGAGGAGGATTCTAGATCCCAAGGTGAGAGAACTCATATGTAAGAATATAAGATGATAAAGGTTCTTTGGAAGCCCCATGGAAAGGATGAAGCCACATGGGAGACAATGATGGACATGGAAAAGTCTTATCCTGAATTGTTTGTATGTTTGGTGGAATTTTGAGCCCAAAATTCCTACAAGAGGGGAAGGATGTTACAACCCCAATTTTTGGGCTTGAATGGTTAGAAATGCAATTTCCCCAATAAATGTATGATTATGGGAATTGTATGAATTATATGTATTGAATGTATTCCCTTTGCAATATTTCCTTTATGCACGTGATTTCATGGATCATAATATGTTAATGAGTCCAATGTGATTAAAAGAAAAAGAAGAAATCAAATAGTGCATTGTTAAGAAGGAAATTTGAGATAATGGGGAAAATATAAGAAAAATTTGGAAAGATGTTTGAATAATCATCATGGATGAGATTTTGAACCCATAAGGTTCTAATGGTAAAAGGAATCCAAATAAAGAGAATAAAAGAGTAAGAGAGAGAAAATATGTATAAAATATGCCTTTTTAAGTAATAGCTTGCATACGAAGAAATGTCTCTCATACTTTTGATTTTGAGTCCCAAACTTGGTACTTAAGTAGACTAAGTCATCGTGGACTTTCCCATAAAATTTCGGATTAAAAGGATAAATGGATGGGGAAATATGATTTTTTTTAAAGTTTCCTAAAGTGAGTGGATATCAATAAATGTCACAATTTATGATAATAATAGGATTACTTGTCAATTTGATGCATGTGATATGGGCCGTTGATCTATAGATCTGAAGGTAGAAAACTCATCACCCACCTCAGAACTAAAATGGGATAACAAGGCAAAGAAGGTTGAACCTTCCCAGACTTCTTTCTCTCTAATCCCTTGATGGTTTTTCACGAAATAAAAAGCTATAGATTCGGGAGAGAGAGACGAGTACAACAAGCCATTATACAATAGTTGTCTCTCCATGTATGGGAAGTTCCCAAACTGTTTGGGAAGATAGGTAAAAGTGGGACAACCCTTTAGACCATTTCCCATGCCTATAAAAGGGTTGTAGTAGAATCCTTATGTCGTACCCTACACATTGAAGACCTCAATTTCGCGAGAGCATCGATGTACCCTCCTCCTCTCACCGCTCCCTATTCTGGTAGGATGGACTTCTCGCTGATCAATGCAAGGAAAGTGAATCCAATTGCTTGAGTCCGGAGGTTGGGGCGTGTCCACGTGGTTCTTCTCGAGGAGCGAAGGGGACTAACCTACTTGGACCGTGCATCTACGTTGGCCTGTTCTACAAGTCGATAGACGTTGCTGGGGCCGCCAATCCCAACCTCCAAGGATGGTGCTGGGTAGCTAGATGAGTCTGGGTGAAGAGGGTGGAGCTCGTAGAGCCATCACCTACTAATTCAGAGAACCATAGGTAAAAGTCAACTCTATTGTTGACTTGGCCATGGCGTGACTTCGTGTGAGGGGGGAGGAACGAAGAAAGAAGATGACAGTCGTAGAAAAGATTGTCCTACCCCTAAGTCCAACATAGTGAGGAAAGGGCAAACTGGTCCTTCCATCTCTTTTTCATTCGAACTAGCGTGGCGTGAGAGGCCTTGTTGGTGAGCAGCCATTGGACAACGCGGCCCCACATAGATAACTTTAGGTAATAATAAATTCTGATGTGGCATCCCCTAATTGGTCAAGAAGAATTAATCTTAGGATAATTGTAGATAATTATTGGTAACTCGTATCAAAACAAGTTACATATGAAAATTGATCAAGAGGATGCAAGGAATTCATTAAAAATATAATTGAAGTCTAATTCTGCTTCTAATTCAAAAAGTACCTAAAGTTGCTAATTGTAATGCTTTATAATGAGGAAAAACCCTAATTTGATCCTATGTAATTGAGATGATTAATATGGATAATCTATAAGCATATTAACCTATTGTTAATAAAGAGATGTTTTGAATGTCTACGTGTATAATCCATGGGCTAAATAACCTAATTTAGAGTTTTTATGTGTTGATATGCATTAATGGGCTTAACAATCCTAATATGTGTTAATGGGTTTTAATGAATTATACTTTAAAATCCTTTGTGTAAAAGTGATGTTATGTTAATCCTAAGCCTAATCGATGATAAGAAGGCTTTAATGTGATTAAGTGGATAATTAGGGTTTTGAACCTAGAATTATTGTTTTAGGGTTTTGTGGACATAAAAGAGGAAGGTTGTAAATAGATCTAAAGGAACCCTAATGAAACCCTAATTTGGATTAGAAACCTAGAAGGTGATTCCAAGTCAATAAAGTATATTCTTGATGAGTATGTAGTAAATACGTTGTACATGCTTTCAGGATTCTGTTCTTGTGAGTGATTGGCTTGATTTCTAGCTTGGATTGGATTGCTTGATTGATTGGACTTGCTTATTTCTTATGATATCTCCTAATTAGGTATGTGGTTATTTATGATTACACACTTTAGTTTCCCGACGTTTTCCCAATGATTTATCGATTTCATGGAAATAAATTGCTTGGATGATTTTATTTCTGCAATCTTTAAAGTGAATATGACTATCACAATCTAAGTATATATATGACATGCCTGAACCTACATACCATCTCTGGATGTAAGATGAGAGACCAAGCCCTGGAGGGAAAGTCAAGGTGATCAAGCCCCAGAGGGAAGACCACAAGGCACCTAAGAGGTGGCCCCAGGTACCAAGCTCAGGATGGACAAGGTAGCCTTAAAGTCCCATGCAAGGACTAAACCCTAAGAGAGGGTATCCCAGAGTATGAGTAAAAGAGGTTGGGAAGTCATATTGGAAAACTTAAATTTGCATTGCTAAACAGCTATTTGATGTGGTTATGTTGTTAGATAATATGTGCACTATTTTGTTTATCCCCACATACTAGTATATTCATTTATATTGACTGACATTTTATTTGTCGGTGTTTTAGGTAATATCTAAAATTGGACAAATAGTAAAGTTGCATCTGTGAAGATTAAAGCTAAAATAATAAAGGAGGATTAGGTAGGTAGAATTCTACTACATGTAGAAGTCCCAGTTACCTATTTTTGAAGGTATGAGAAAGTAAAATGTTTATTCCAGTTTTTAGTTTAGTCTTTCGTACAATTTCAAAATTATTTTTGATTATTTGCAAAACCATTGATCCTGTTTTTGGGATAAAACCTCTAACTTCTTGGTCTTCCTTAATTAGATGTTATTGGGAAGCGGGGTCGTTACAGTTGCTGGTGCATTGGTTAGCCCAAATGGCATAACCATAATCTCATAGTGACCATACCACATCCTAAAGGCAGACTTGGGTATGTCATCCTACTTGATCCTTAATTTATGATATCCTGATCTTAGATCTATCTTTGAGAATATCGTCGCACCATGCAACTGGTCAAGCAGATCATCTATCCTCAATAAGGGATACTTATTCTTTATCGTGACCTTGTTCAACTGTCTATATTCTATACACAATCTCATGGATCCATCCTTCTTTTTCACAAACAACACTGGAGCACCCCACGGTGATGTACTCAGCTGGATGAAACCTTTGTCAAGCAGTTCTTACAAATGTATCTTCAACTCTGACATCTCTATTGGTGCCATCCTATACGGTGTCTGAGCTATCGATTATGTTCGGGGGACCATATTGATCTTAAAAGCAATCTCTCGAGGTGGGGGAACACCTAAAAACTCCTCATAAAACATGTACTCAAACTCCCTAACCACCGACACTTCTTGGATACTAGGACTCCTTGCCTTAGTATCCATCATGCATGCCAAAAATGTCTCACAACCTTATCTCAGAAGCTTCCTCACTACCATTGTCGATACCAAACATGTCGGGTGAATCTTTCTATCTTTTTGGAAGATCCACGCCCCACTGCCATCCACAAATGTCACTTTCTTGGAACTACAATCCAAGACCACTCTATACTTCTCCAAGGTATCAATTCCAAGGATCACATCAAATCCATGCATGTCAAGTGGTATGAGATCCACCAGAATGTTGTGTCCCAAAAATGAGAGAACATAGGATGGACACACATCGTGTAACACTACAGAACGGACCAATAGGGTTTCTAGAAACAAACTATTCTTCTTATGACTACTAGGTAAAGGACAACTACTAAGCACTTCATGTGTGATAAAAGAGTGTGTAGCACCCGGATCAACCAAAATAGATATAAAATAATAAGAAGACAAATTAGAATGAAATAACTCCATCTGACCTATCACCACTCGTGGGTTGACCACTGCCTCTAGCTGACTAATAGCGTAGAATCTACCCATTTCATGTTGTTGCCCTCATCCAATGCTTCCCTGAGCAGATGATCCAACTTGTGACACTTGGCCATGTCTTCATCCTCCTATGCCACTATTCTTCTATCTTTGTGAGTCATGTTGACTCTACCTCGGTTATTGGGTCACTTCGTTACCCCTCTCTGGACATTCTTACCTCAGATGTCCAATCTAGCTACACTTGTGGCAAGCATAATTCCCATACTATGGCCTATATGGCCCTATCACCGATGGTGATGTAACACTCTAGACTCCTATAGGTGGAAAACTATGACCTCTTACCTTACTTGGTGACCACTGCGTCGAAGCACTAAACTTCTGCAAAACTGGCGGTGCAGAAAACCTCAGCTTCTTGAAGCCAACTTATGACTTCCCTTGAAACTGTGCAGACCGTTCTTGGCACTCGTCTCCCACTACTCCTTCATAGGACGTTCTATCCTTCAAAAATATTCCACAAATGTGGAAAACCTCTCTCTATTTTCCAAAGCAAAAACTACGGTAGAAAACTCAACATTCAACCCCTTCTCAAAGCAATGAATTTGCTCGTCCTCCATGGCAACTATGTGAGGACAGAGCCTCAATAAATCCATATACCTTGCTTCATACTCGTTGATCGTCATGGATACCTATCAAATCCTCTCAAACTAGATGATATTCTCATCAAGATACGACTGAGGAAAGTACTGACTAACGAACCCTCGTTAGAACTCCTTCCAAGTGACCACAATACCGGGTATCTTCTCCTCCTCTATGGCCAACCAATGGCCAACACTCCCTTTCAGAAGGTACACTGCATGCTTCACCTTATCCTCTTCGGGGATATTCATGATCATAAAGGCCTTCTCATGCTCAGTCAACCACAGATCTGCATCCGTCGATTCAGCTGTCCCCACATACTCAACCGTTCCAACACAACAAATTCATTCAAAAGTCTTCTCAGCGCTCAAAGATTCAGTATGGGGAATGGGTTCACTAGGATGAGGTGTAGGCATCCTGTCTGCCATATGATTCATAGTAGTCAAAAACTACCCAAAAAGCAATTGAAAGGCAGGGTTTTCAACCATGATTGGGTCAAACTGGGGGACTTCAGGAACCTGATCTTCTCATGCCGAGTTCCTTGCACCACCACATGGTGTTGCAACACTGCTCTCGACAACATTTTCTTTATGTTCTCTAGACATCTTTGAGCTTTCTCTTCTTCTGCTACATAAGCAGAAGTGACTATAAGGCATATTGGAGGATACTAGAACAGACACAAACCCTTGTCCTAGGTCGTTGTAGACTCAGTGAACCTAAAGCTCTAATACCACCAAATCTGACACCCTTCTCCACGCAAAATGAGATTACTCAAAAAAAATTGCAGAAGATAGATTAACGAACAAATTACTAGAAAACGACAAAAATTAAAACCCTTTTCATAATACAACCAAACATCAAGAACCTTTACATATAAATCCTTTAATGCCTCAAAGCATATACAAGGCATACTATCAACCTGTAACCAAAAACTATTCCAGAACATATATACATGATTCCACCATATCTTGACATAATAGGCGCACGAGCCAACCATATAATAGAGACATGTTCACAAAACATCTACCAAAACAACCCCAAAGACTCGAATGTACAAGGATAACTTTAGGACTGTGTCAGCAAAAGACACCCAACAACACTACCAAGCTCATCAGGTACCAGTCCTCCTACTGCTCCCCAACCTCCTCTACATGATCTCTACCTCTTCGTGCTCATCCACCTAAAAAGGGTGTGCGAAACCCATAGGGTGAGATTCAAAATCTCAGCAGGAGATATAACAACTCTATTGTTATCACATATAAGATAAACTAAGCAACAATATAATTATAGTTATGTGAAGCACGTAATGATTATTAACAGGAAGAATAGTTACTGTCTAATTTATGGAACATCTTAATAATTTAAAAGGAATATGAAGAACATGTATATTTCCTATCAACAACATTGTACAAAGATCAAGCAAGGCCTCAGCAAATGTTTTCATATTTTGATCCTACACAATATACTACACAACTGATTAGATATTTTATTGGACCCCGAGGATTTTAGTCTTACCACCCAAATCCAATCGACCACTTGATAAGTTGAAATCGGAGCCATAAAAGGTCTAATGGAAGAGTCGGAATCTATGACCTCACCTTCCTCGGTCAGTACGAGTGAACATGCAGTGACATCATAAGCCAACTGCTTCCAGTGACGTATGGTCTAACTATGCAGATTTAGCCCACCTTAGTACAAGTCATGACTCTAGTGAGTTACGACTGTAGCCACACTCTTCCAGGGTATGGCTTGCAGCCAGTCCCATATATATATATATATATATATATATATATATATATATATATATATATATATATATATATATATATATATATATATATATATATATATATATATATATATATATAGTTAGGCTAGAATACACTAGAGTATACAAATCACACACTACACTCAAGTGGTGTTTTCATATCAAGACTAATTTTTTGAAAAATATAAACCAATGATCTTCATTGTCATACTATAATTAGGCTACATACAAATTTTGATCCCATTTGGATGAGTGTAAGTCACTCATCTGAGGGCAACAAAATTGACACACGAAATAAATTTGAAATGCATAATTTTTATGGTCTTCATAACGTGAACTATAAATGTCCAAATGGGCTCAAATTTTATATATGAGCTATTCACAACATGTTTAAGAAGATCAATGGATTAGATTTTTGAAAAAAAATGTTACATCATGAAAAACTACTTGAGTGTATTCTGCTCTAAATACACTCGAGTGTATTCTAGCCTGACTCTCTCTCTCTCTCTCTCTATATATATATATATATATATATATATATATATATATATATAGGGCTCATCTTTAATACCCGTGTGGGTAGCTACCCGCACACCTTCCTGTCACTTTTTTTAAAAATCACAATTGTTGAGGAGCATTTTATCTAGCTCCCCAAAAAATTTCTTCCAAAAATAATATCATTTGCCCCACCAAAATAAAAAAATACGTCCATATATTTACTGACTGTATATTTTATGTGCAGTTACTTTTTTAGTCATATTGTTACTTTTTTATCAATATAGTTACTCGTTTGATCTTAGAATTACTTTTGTGTACCATATAGTTACACTTTTGGATATGCGGGTAGCGAAAAATCAGGCTACCCGCACGGGCAGCAAATAAATCCCCATATATATATATATATATATATATATATATATATATATATATATATATATATATATATATTGTGGAGCTGTAGTCCAAAGCTAAACTGTTCCAGGTATGGCTCATAGCCAATCATGTGATGTATATATACATTCAAGACACAAGGAGATACCTCAGCTTGCACCCCGCATATTCAAAAATATGTGTTTCGAGTTAAACTCGTTTCACCATTTAGCAAATTCGGACTCTGAACAGATGTATGGCACAGGGAAAACTACACTATTAGAATCCACTTGATTAATTAGACCAATTTAAGCATCTTTTAGCAGCAATCAAGTTACAATGTACAACTTGTGGACAAAATCTACATAAACAAGGGCATGCTACATCACCACACATATACTAAAACAAATAAGGTATGATCTCATCATTTCATGTATATTTTTCAACATTTGTTCATCACAAGAACTACATATCTTAGGGTAATAGCCCCTCACCTCATCATTGAGTAAATTATATCATGTAGGACAATAAGCCATCATCATGTCACAATACCACTGACCTTATCTTACAAGAATGTGAACACCACTTTATGCCTCACAAGGCCCATTCAAACAGATCATAACCACCATAGTTGATACCTGGATATGTACCTCAAATGTTGTTGTCTGCATGGTTAGAAAATGATAACAGGAAAGCAATATATCATCAACACCATCATCTCATAGGACTCATGCCATACATTTTACATCATTAGAATTAGGGTTTCTCTTTACTCAATTAAGGTTTACAAGGTTTTATCAACAACCACCCTTAGGTTATCACTTTCATCATCATTATGAGGTATGTCATGAGACATAGAAACATGATTCTCATTATCATTATAAAACATGTTATGAGGTATAGAAACATAGCTCTCAACATCATACGTACAACTACTCCATAGGGTATCACATCATACCATGTGACCCTAGCATCAACATGGTGTAACTTAGACAGCGTCACAAGATATTGCTTATGGTTACAACATAGAGTGTCAGGTTAACCCTAGGTGTGTCGGGAAACCACTCTAAGTAAGGGTATCAGTTAAGCATATATTAGATGGACAACCAGGGTATCAGCCTACCACTTAGGATGTGTATCAATTTAGGCATCAAGGGATGGTGTATCAGGAAACTCAAGGGTGAAGACTATCTAGGGCTTCAACAATGTCTTAATCATGACTGGCTACTAAGGGGAATCAGGCATCAACCCTCCTCCAAGCCATTATGTCTAGAGAACTGATGGACATTGCACATCCAGGTAATGCTCCTATGGCCACAACACCAAGTCATGACGGGCACAGGTGTATCGGGAAGCAACGCCTAAAGAGGGATGTTGTCCAACCAAACCTATCGGGCAACACCATCACAAGGTTTGACGGACGTCACAAGGTATCAAAGAATGCATGTTTGTGTGTCAACATCATAACGGTAACATGCTCTACAATGTCCCTATGGTGTGACGTCCAAGGAATAAATGAATAACATTCTTTGTATCACAGCCAAACACCATATCGATCAAACAACCACCAACAAACTAGCACCCTCGTCTCATATTAGCCCACTCATACCCATTGCAAGATGATCTAAGTAGCATCAGAACGTGTCGACCTAGACCTAACCAAGGTCCTGAATACCTGTCACAAGGAGTGACGGTCAGTGGCATCACAGGTCGTGACGACCACCCAAGGCATATCAGCCTACATGCATATCGGTCAGCATACATAACGGCCTAACTATGCATCTCATTTCACTCATCTTCAACTTTAGAACAACGTTACATTCAGGACCAAAGAAGATGCAATGTGTGGAAGCAACTAAGTAAAACCTTTCTTCCAAAATAGGACACAAAACCAACAAGAAAAATCTACTACAGTGCAAAGGATAACGAACCAAAGATAGAGAATCACGATAGCAAGTAAAGGGATGATGACAACAAAGAGGGTTTATAGTTATATAAACCACCTCAAGGATCACCACCAAGATCTAAGCTCCTAGGTCAAGCTCCAAGCTTCATGAGCTCAAGGTAGAAGAAGATCTACCAATCATGATCACCACAACACTATTGAGTTTTAGAGGAGTTAGAGATGGCAACAGAAACAAAAATTTTCTCCCCAAACCCAAAACCCAAAGAGATCTTGTCAACATCTATATGGTAGGAAGGTTGGTTTGTAGAGGTGTATCTTGTCCCGAGGCTTGCTCGGTGACGTTACCTCACGGCTAGCGTGGCCTTCACCTCTGGTCTTAGACGGTGTCTATGCAGCTCCTAGTTGCACCCAGACTAAGGGATTGACAGTTGTCCTCTGAGTGGCAGAAATATCCCGCCTCTGTAGTAGTCCACATGGACCACCGGGAACTCTAGTCGTCCTATCCTATAGGACATTGGAAGGAGTTGTTCCCTTCTATCGACATACTAGCCACTGACGTGCTCTCCCGCCACCAGTTGTCGTCCTATAGTTGTCTTTCCCTTGCTATGCCTCCCTAGTTGGGTAGCACTTGCTTGGGCTCTCTCGGTTACCACAACCAGAGAGGACCACTTTGCAGAGAAATTGATGCTCTGAGTTTTTCTTAAGAAGCCCCCAGTACCCCTCTATATATAGAAGGGGTCAGGGTTCCCAACCCCGGGGAATGTGGGACTAAAGAAGGAGTAGAAGGGTCTGAAATTTCCATGAATTGATACACTGTGGCAAGTGAACCGGTCATTTCACAAACGAACCAATCATTTGGGGACTAAACCGATTGGTTCATCTCATGAACCGGTCATTTGGGGAACTAAAGTGGTCGTTTCACTTCCCAGTGCAATTCCCAATTGACTTTCCTCTTTCCGTTTCTAATTAATCCAAAGATCAATGCTTGTCCCAAACAAATTGTACAAGTGAAACGAAAATATTTTCTCACCAACCTAACTTTCCCAAACTGGTTCGTTTGGTCCAGCTGAAACAATCGATTCAATACTTGAACCGGTCGTCTCACTTGACCATGAGCCGATTGATTCAACAGTTTGAACCGGTCGGTTGGCAGTCCAGGTTGTGCAGAAATCAATCAATGCAGTTCTCAATCAATCTGACACCCAAATCAGTTAGTCCAACACTTGAACTTGGTGATTCTGAGTCAAGTCAATTGATTGAATGTTTAATTAAATTACTTAACACATTTAGTAAACAATCTAAACATCATTTGTGGATAAACTCCTCTTCTAGGTTAAATCCTATGTGTATGACCCTACAGGCCCATTTCACATTGGCAGTGAAAGTCCATAACACTTATGACTTCACAAGCAAAGAGCGGTGCCTAGTCACACATCAGTGCTACCCAAGTGAAAAGGAAATTTGGAGAAAAACTTTCAATCCTACAATTCATGACTGGTGTTACAGTGAATGTATAATTCCTTTGTCACTGATATCTCGAATGAACTCAAGGCATGGAACAGTCATCCTTTCAACATTCATTCACTTCCTTGATCTCAGAGTAGACTGGATGAGATATGTGTGACCTCAATATCACATATTGATTCACACATGCATCTGCATGCCTTTCTCAGTCCTACTCATGAAGTGGCCATGGACATCAAACTCCCTCAAGAGGGATAAATCCCATATCTATCACTCACCCCTCAAAAGCCCCATGTGTCAAAGTCACCCAATCATCACCTTTATAACAATCTATATTTCAGGATTGTGATTGATGATGTCAAAGTGTACCCAACGACATGTGTTGAGTGTAGTGATTTTAGGTCAAAGAATCACACTCACCACCACCATTGTGAGAGCTGACTGTGACTACAAGGTCATGGTTCTATGTGTGACTCTCACGGTGGGTCTGTCTGATACACTTGTTCTCTAACAAGTACCTATGTGCTCGGTTTGATATTACTATATCATGACTGATGAGATTCTATCATCAACCAACACACAATCTAGTCTTTAGTGTTATTGATGTCTATGGTTATTTCCACAACAACAACCGATTAGAGACAAAACAAGAATGTATACTCTTAACATCCGTATGATTTCATCGTTTAGGTCCTTAACCTAAAAGCATACATCATTGAGTAAAATAATTCTTTAGACATCTATCATGTTACACTATCATCTCAGAAACAGTTAAAACATATAGATTGGAAATTTCCTTTATTATTATTCAAATCATTTACAAAGTATCCCATTACAATCATCATATGACTTGCTCTATGGGCATACATACCAATAGACTCCCACTTGTAATTAGAGCCAATCACCTAGGAACCTCACTCCTTGTGACCTAGCAGGACCATCATGCTTCTGATATGAAAGTGCCTTCGTCAGTGGATCAGCTATGTTGTCTTCGGTTGGTACCCTGCAAATCTTCACATCTCCTCGTTGTACAATCTCTTGTATGATATGGAAGCCCCATAGTATGTGCTTGGACTGGTGATGTGATCTGGGCTCCTTAGCTTGAGAAATAGCTCCATTATTGTCACAATAAAGCTCAATTGCATCAAAGCTACTGGGAACTACACCAAGTTCAGAGATAAACTTCTTGATCCACACAACCTCCTTTGTTGCATGCAAAGCAGCAATATACTCGACCTCTATAGTAGAATCGGCAACTGTCTCTTGCTTGGAACTCTTCCAGCTCACTGCTCCATTATTTAGGCAAAATACAAATCCTGACTACAATTTGTAATCATCTTTGTCAGTTTGGAAGCTCACATCGGTGTAACCACTTACAACCAGTTCTTCCTCACCTCCGTACACAAGAAAATGATCCTTAGTCCTTCACAAGTACTTTAGGATGTTCTTCATGGCTGTCCAGTGAGCATCCCTAAGATTTGACTGGTACTTTCTCATCATGCTGAGGGCATACGAGACATCTGGACACGTGCATAACATAGCGTACATGATGGTTCCAATGGCTGATGCATGTGGGATCCCATTCATACGCTCCCTCTCTTCAAAATATCAGGGACACTGAGCTCTAGAGACGGTAACTCCATGCATCATGGGGATGTTGCCTCTCTTTGAGTTCTCCGTGCTGAACCGCTTCAACACCTTGTCAATGTACGTGCTCTGACTTAGTCCGAGAAGCCTTCTAGATATATCTCAATAGATCTTAATTCCTAGAATGTAGGATTCTTCTTCCAAGTCCTTCATTGCGAAATTACTCCCAAGCCAAGTCTTTACCTTCTCTAAGGCTAAGACATCATTCCCCAGCAATAGTATGTCATCCACATGCAATATGAGGAATGTGGTCATGCTCCCACTAACCTTATTGTACACACAAGGTTCATCTTCATTTTGACTAAAGCCAAACACTTTGACTTCTTCATCAAATGAAAGATTCCAACTTCAAGATGCTTGCTTCAATCCATATATTGATCTTTGTAGCTTACATACTTTATTGGCACTCTTTGGATCTATAAAACCTTTAGGTTTTGTCATGTACACATCCTCATGAATATTCTTGTTAAGGAATGCAGTTTTAACATCCATATGCCAAATCTCATAGTCATAGTAGGTCGCTTTAGCAAGCATGATCCTGATGGACTTAATCATGGCAACTGGAGAAAAGGTTTCGTCATAGTCAACACCTTGAACTTGTTAGAAACCCTTAGCAACCAATCTTCCTTTATAAGTGTAACATCCCCGACCTAGGTTATGAACTAACCCTAGGTGTTTGCCTAATTAAGTAATTAGATGCTTGTGTTTATCTTTTGAAATGTAAGTAAAGCTTTAGTGGAATTTATATTTCATTTCCAGTCCTTTTTAAATAGTGTTGAAACATTGATTTGTTAAATATGGACTAAAGTGCAAATTACCCAAGTTGAGGGGTTAACTTGCAAATTTCACATGTTAAGGTGTTCCTATGATGTTGATACATCATAAGAATGAATATGATGTGGTGTTATGGATTCCACAAGCTTGAACACCAAGATATAGCTTGTAGAGCAATCCTTGTGTTTGAAAACCTAGTTTTGGTGTAATGTGCAAATTACCCAAAACCTAGGGTCCAATATATAAGATATACCCTCTAGAGTATCTCTCATGTTTCTTGGCATAAATTTGAGCAAAGAAAATGAGATGGGAATCTCATATGAAGGATCATAGAAGGAAATACAATCTTGATGTTGAAATAATCAAAATTTAAGCAAATGGCCTTTTATATATATACAACTTATTAATATGTTTGGTTTCTTTTCTTTAATCCTTGGATAATGGAGGATTTTGCATGAGTTTAGTAAGTGGAAAACGTGGCCAAGGATGGATCAAGCCTTAGTGGATATGTTTGGGAAATAAAAAGGAAATAACTTTCCTTTTTCCTTTTGCTTTGAAAAGACCCATAAATATATAAGCAATCTTTCCAAATAATCAAGGGATCGTTTCCCTCAGTTCTTTTCTTTTCAAACCTGCTTTGGCCGACCAAGGAGGATCTCTAGAGTAGAGGAAGGACGAACAATCTGGTTTGGTAAGTATGGATCATCATCTACCTCAAATTCATGGTGGGAACCATAAAACAAGGTTGGTGTATTGGTGTTTTTCACACAATTTTTCTTTCTAGCCATCTTCTCCATCCAAAACTTGAAGAACGGACCTTGGACAGATACTGGAGATCAAACCTCCATTAAAGCTACAAATCTTGGATCTCGAGATCATACCTAAAGGTGGGTTTTATAACTCTAAACCTTGATCTTTGTTTATGCATCTTCATCTCCTTGAAAAATCGTTAGTTACTCTTTTATCTTTGTTATTCTTGTGTTCTTGATAGCAATTCCGTGAAGAACAGCCTCTGTTCTTGAGGTAGAGGATGATGACATTAATTCCTATTTTTATCTAAAAACCTACTTTAGAAAACGGTCTCCAATGTTTTCTCAAACGGTTTCCCAAACCGTTTGGAGCAAACGGTTTCAAACCGTTTGAATGCAAACGGTTTCAACCAAACCGCATAGAAGCAAACGATCCAAGACCGTTTGGATGCGTTGACCAGGCATTGACCTTTTGGAGGTCTGTTGTGAATACTATAGACTAATTATCAACCAAAAATCCTTAATTAATTCCAAGAGAATCACCAATTGAAGGCCCATCAATTATCTAAACCCTAATCGGATCAATTGCTGATTTCAATAATAGTATCATGTTGAAGTTTGGGTTGAGTGGCCCAAATGGTTTCAAAACCATTTGGGGATCACCCAAACGGTCTCAAGACCATTTGGTGATCACCCAAGACCATTTGGAGGTCTAGGGTTAAGTAGGGTTGACCAATTGAGGACCCAATGATATCAAGTTGATGCATAATCGATTGCTGATTTGGTGACCAAACCTAGGATTCAAACCATATTTGAATGACTTGGTTTTTGATACAATAATGGGAAAACAGTCTCAAGACTGTTTGGAGAATATACAAATGATCCCAAGACCGTTTGGGGGTCACCCAAGACCGTTTGGAGGTCTAGGGTTGACTATGGTCAAGTGGTTGAAGATCTAAAGGTAACAAGTTGTAGTATAATTGATGGTTGTCCTAATGATCAATTCAATGAATCAAACCTTAATTGGTTAAGTTAGTTTTTTATGTTGACTTGAGAAAACAGTGTCAAGACCATTTTTAGGATATCCAAATGATCCCAAGACCGTTTGGGGTCAGGGAATGATTAAACTGAATGATGGTTCAATGGGGATAAATCAATTAGACTCACATTGGAACATGTTGAAGGGTAGTCGATTACAAACCCTATTCCAATCGATCCAAGCCCTAATTGATGATCAATTGAGGGTAAATTAAGTGTCAAATCAGTTGAGGGTTGACCTAATTGACTCAATTGGAGAGTGGCTAATAAGTGAATGACTAATTGAGAGGTTCAACATTGGAAACCCTAACTCAATTGAAGTGGTTGAGACACTTTTTGGTCCTTGTGGTTTTGAGGTGGTTTGGACCAAATGGTCTCAAGACCGTTTGGGTCCAAATGGTCTCAAGACCGTTTGGGACCAAATGATCCCAAACCGTTTGGTGCTCATGCGGTTTCAAGGTCGGTTGTGTCCATGCGGTTTCAAAGTCAAACTTGATCAAACGGTCTTCATGACCAAACAGTCTTCATCCCACCTTGGGCAAACGGTCTTGAGTGTGTACTTTACCAAACGGTTTCAAACATCAACAAGACCAAATGGTCTTCAACACCAAACGGTTTCAAGGTCTATCCAAGACCGTTTGGGGGTTTAGTGTGCAAAACTGTTTGAGGTCTAAAAAGGGTCAAGATCGTTTGATACCTTAGTGGTCAAGATGGTTTAGTAGTTGATTAACCTAAACCTCATGGATGCTTAAAGTGATAAGGGACCAAGTAATTAGTTGACTAATGCATGTTATTATCAGTGGTGGTCATTATAAAGGTACTCTTGATGGAATAGGGTGATTAGTACTCTTTGGATGAGTAAGACCTAATGATCACAATAGTAATGACATGACCCATGATGTCAATGTTGAATTGAATTAGCATAATCAAGGGTGATGTAAACATCAACTTATAGAAAGAGGAAAGTGAAGATTTCTTATATGGATGTTAATCAAGAAATGGACTCCCAACATGAATGAATACCTAATTAGGGTATGATCCATGATAGTGAGATCATGAAACCCTAATTATGATTTCTAATGAACCATAACCCTAAGTGAGGGCATTAATGGAATTAATCCTTATACATGAAGATGGTATAATCTTAAGGTGAATAGTAAACCCTAAATCTAGGGTAATGTTATGTAACGTGAATAGTAAACCCTAATTCTGGGTTATGCTTTTAAGCATGAAACTCTATAATTGAATTATGAAATGAGGAATCATTATTCCTAATTAAGCTAAAGGGGTTGGATAACCCTAATTAAATTGATTAGGAAACCCTAACCCTAGATACCAGCCATGGTGATGTAAAACGATCGTGGTAATCTTCTGCAGCACGACCGTGCAAGATAGCATGACCGTGGCATTTTATACTTGACTTGGAAATAATTTGTATTATGTTGATATAGATATAATGTGCATGATATCAATTGTGTTAGTCATTCAGGTTTTTATGAAGAAGTGAGCATAGCCAGGTAAGGGTTATGATGCTATATTCATTGAAAGCACTTTATAGACTTTGAAAGTAATGATATGCTATGTTGCCTAGTGAGAGGTAACAGATGAGATTGATAGGCTGTATGAGCCATGAGAAATACATGTATTGTTAAAATCATATTCATACTATTAAATGACTTAATGACAATATGTTACTTGGTAATACGTGTTTGATGATCTAAGGGTTTGAACACCCATATTCCTAAAACACAATAATGTGATGGTTAGGGATTGAGATCCCAATGTTAACTAGATGTGAAATGAACTTGATGCAACTAGTACTCTTTCTTAGTAGCAATTATCTTATTGGTTTATGTTTGAAAACATTCCTGATGCTAAAAGAATGTCATAATATACTTATTTAACCAAGTATAATGATATCATGTAGAGCCCTGACCATAGATCCATCATTGTCAGAAATTAAATGATGGTGAAATAGGTTTTCCTAAGGGAAATCCTGGAGAGCATACTTTTGAGTATGTGGGGGTTATGGACGCAAATATCCTTATGTCCTAATGGAGGAATTGATGTGAGATAAACATCAAATCTCTCAAATCCTTCATTATATGTTTATGCCAGGATGATGTATCACTAATCTCCCGATGATTTTGTTAATGTCGCATCGATGAGAGATAAATAAGAAATCCCTCGATGGCGAAGAGAGTACATCATGCCATTGTAACTCTAATAGAGAAGTTGCCAGAATACCCTGGAAAGCTATTATAGCAGAGATACAAGATGTCCTACATGTTGTACCTCACACTGACTGAGGAAGATGAGTTCATAGGAATACGGCTCTTCTGATGACCTATGTATGGTACTGATTGCGATTTAGTAATGGTCAGTTGGAGAACGAGTGGTATACATCATCTCCTTAGGGCATAAATATGTTTGACAAATGTAATCAGTCATATAGCTTAATTACTTAGGTTGAACTACGTGAAACAATGATTGATGATACATTGTTTATAGTGTTCTAGTTGAATAACTAGTATACATGTTCTTCATATTCTTTATTGATATAAGTCTTGTCATTCATTCAAGTTAGAATTGAAATGATTGCTTAGAGATTACTGCTCTACTTAGTTTAATCAATGTATTGCCTGTTGTTGAATAATTATAGTTCTTCTGCTCATTTTTATTTTAATATTTGCAATAACAATGCTTTTGGCGAAGAGTTATAACTCTCGATGGGACAATTATTCAATTGTCTCACCCCCGTGGGATTCAACTTTTTAGGTAGACGTCGAGGATGAAGGAACCCTTTAGTGGGTGAACAGCAACATCAGGGACAACAGTGATCCTCAAGTGGAGACACTGTCTATCAAGTCTTGTACATAGAAAGTCCTATGTGTCATCTCTGTACTCTCAGGTCCTAGGAGTCCTTAGATGTTTTATATAGATCTGAGATTTTGGCATAATGCCTCGAGATTTTTGTATCTTGCCTTGTACAGTTAACAGGGCAGTTGATGTTGTGACTCTCGAGATGCGATATTATAGAGATGTAATGGTGAACCGGTTTGTAAATAACTTATCTTGTTTCTTTATAAAAGAGTTTTACAGTTTGTAGATTCACTTTACAAAAAGTTTTAAAATTTTGTGATTTTCAGTAATTATGCTGCTAACAAAATGCTTCCGCATTAGTTTAAATTCGTTAATCTTGTTTTCGCGAGACGGTCGTCGCAATTTAGTGGTATCAGAGCTCTAGGTTCGCTGAGTCTACAGAGACATAGGACTTAGGTTATGGAGTTTGTTCTAGTGTCTTCCAGTATATTTGATGGTATCTTCTACTCATTTTAGAGGAGAAGAGAAAACTGAAGATGTCTGGACCACACGAGGAACACGTTACTGAGAGTAGTGTTGTTGCACCTAGAGAAGGTGAAAGAGATCAAGAAAGGGAAGAACTTGTACCTGAACCACCCCAGTTCAATCCAGCTGACATGGGGAACCCAGCCGTCCAAGCCATGTTTGGGCAGTTTATGATTGCCATGACACATATGACTGATAGGATGCCTATACCTGCACCTAGGGCACCAACCCATCCTGAAGGACAAGGATTCGGCAAGACGTTTGAACGACTTCGCCGAGTTGGAGCCACAGAGTATGCTAGAACAGCTGACCCAACAGATGCTGACTTTTGGTTAACTAAACTAGAGAAGGCCTTTAGAATCCTGAACATCCCAGAAGATGAGAAGGTTAGACATGTTGTATACCTTCTCAAGGGGAGTGTTGGTCACTGGTGGACCATGGAAGAATAGGAAAGGCTGACAAGTGCACCTGTGCTGGTGTTACCTTATCAAGGGAAAGGATATATAGTTGTATGTGATGCCTCTAAGAATGGACTAGGATGTGTGCTGATGCAGGATAAACAAGTGATTTCTTTTGCTTCTCGACAGCTTAAGAAACACGAGGAGAATTATCTGAGACACGACTTAGAACTAGCTGTTGTAGTTCATGCCTTGAAAATCTGGAGACATTATCTTTATGGAGAGACATTCCAGATTTTCACAGACCATAAGAACCTAAAGTACATCTTCTCTCAGCATGAGCTTAAAATGAGGCAACGCTGCTGGATGGAGTTAATCAAGGACTATGATTGTACGATTGATTATCATCTAGGGAAGGCCAATGTGGTTGATGATGCTTTGAGTAGGAAATCAGCAACACCAGCCTTAGATAGAGCACACCTAAATTATTTGGTGTGCCCTAGGAGGGATATGCTTATCTCTTTAATGCAAGACAATGTACAGTTAAAAGTGTCATTGTTATCTGGACTATTAGCTGAGATGCATATAAAACCTACTCTGAAACAACAGATTAAGAAGGCACAACAAGTTGATGCTAAAATTCAACAGATTAGATCAGAGTATGGTAGTGAGAAACGAGAAAGTTTCCATGACTCAGATGATCAAGTAGCCTGTTATCATGGTAGGATGATAGTACCAGATATGGATAACTTAAGAAAGTTAGTCCTGGAAGAAGCTCATTCTTCAATGTATGATATGCATCCAGGAAGCACCAAGATGTATCATAACTTGAAATATATGTATTGGTGGCCTAGTTTGAAAAAGGATGTTGCTGAGTTCGTTATGCGGTGTCCGGTGTGTCAGCAAGTTAAAGATGAACACCAGAATCCTACAGGAATAATGCAACCTTTACCCATACCACAATGGAAGTGGGATCATGTAACTATGGATTTTGTGGTTGGTTTACCTAGAACAGCCAAAGGTCATGATTCCATCTAGGTAATAGTTCATAGGTTGACAAAGACAACATATTTCTTACCTGTCAAAACAACCTATTCTGCAGAGAATCTGGCATAGTTATATGTAGATGAGATATTACGACTGCATGGAGTCCCAGTCACCATTGTTTCTGAAAGAGGTCCCCAGTTTACAAGTCATTTTTGGGAGAGACTTCATAAAGCCTTAGGCACATAGTTAAGTTTTAGTACAACCTTTGATCCGCAAACTGATGGACAATCAGAAAGGACTATGCAGACCTTGGAGGACTTGCTCAGAGCATGTGTTCTTCAGTTTACAGGGAGTTGGGATTTGCACCTAAGCTTGATAGAGTTTGCCTACAACAATAGCTATCAACATAGTATTAATATGGCACCTTATGAAGCTTTGTATGGTAGACATTGTAGATCACCCTTATTTTGGTATGAAATTGGTGAATATCAACTTTTAGGTCCTGATCTTGTACAGAAGACCACTGAGAAGATTAAAATAATACAACAACAGTTACAGACTGCACAAGATAGGCAAAAATCTTATGCTGATAAGCATCATAGACCTTTAGAGTTCCAGGTTGGAGACAGAGTGTACCTTAAGGTTTCACCCTAGAAAGGAGTTCTTAGATTTGGAAGGAAAGGAAAGTTAGCTCCTAGGTTTATGGGGCCTTATCCAATCATTAAACGGATTGGAAAGGTAGCTTATAAGCTGGAGTTATCACCCGAGTTACAAAAGTTACACCCAGTGTTCCACATTTCCATGCTAAGGAAATGTCACCCTGATATAGAATCAGTTCTACAACCTATGGAAGTGGAATTGAATGATGATATATCTTATATAGAAGGACTTGTATCGATCCTTGACAGAAGAATTAAAAAGTTGAAAAAGAAAGGCATAAGTCTTGTAAAAGTCCTCTGGAATCACCGTGGTATTGAGGAAGCCATGTGGGAACAAGAGGAAGAGATGAGGAGGAAATACCCTACTCTTTTCTCTTAATATGTTTCGTAGATGATTTCGGGGAAGAAATCCTTATAAGGGGTGGGTAATTGGTAACATCCCTGACCTGGGTTATGAACTAACCTAGGTGTTTTCCCTAATTAAGTAATTAGATGCTTGTGTTTATCTTTTGAAATGTAATTAAAGATTTAGAGAAATTTATATTTCATTTCCAGTCCTTTTTTAATAGTGTTGAAACATTGATTTGTTAAATATGGACTAAAGTGCAAATTACCCAAGTTGAGGGGTTAACTTGCAAATTGCAAATGTTAAGGTGTTCCTCTGATTTTGATACATCATAAGAATGAATATGATGTGGTGGTATGGATTCCACAAGCTTGAACACCAAGATATAGCTTGTAGAGCAATCCTTGTGTTTTAAAACCTAGTTTTGGTGTAATGTGCAAATTACCCAAAACCTAGAGTCCAACATATAAGATATACCCTATAGAGTATCTCTCATGTTTCTTGGCATAAAGTTGAGCAAATAAAATGAGAGGGGTGTCTCATATGAAGGATCATAGAAGGAAAGATAATCTTGATGTTGAAATAATCAAAATTTAAGCAAATGGCCTTTTATATATATACAACTTATTAAGATGTTTGGTTTGTTTTCTTTAAACCTTGGATAATGGAGGAGTTTGCATGAGTTTAGTACATGTAAAACGTGGCCAAGGATGGAGCAAGACTTAGTGGATATGTTTGGGAAATAAAAAGAAAATAACTATCCTTTTTCCTTTTGCTTTGAAAAGACCCATAAATATATAAGCAATCTTTCCAAATAATCAAGGGATCGGTTCACTTAGTTCTTTTCTTCTCAAACCTGCTTTGGCCGACCAAGGAGAAGATATGTAGAAGAGGAAGGATGACTAATCTGGTTTGGTAAGTATGGATCATCATCTACCTCGAATTCATTGTGGGAACCATAAAACAAGGTTGGTTTATTGGTGTTTTTCACACGATTCTTCTTTCTAGCCACCTTCTCCATCCAAAACTTGAAGAACGGACCTTGGAAAGCTACTGGATCTCAAACCGCCATTAAAGCTACAAATCTTGGAGCTCTAGATCAGACCTAAAGGTGGGTTTTATAACTCTAAACCTTGAGCTTTGTTTATGCATCTTCATCTCCATGAAAAATCGTTAGTTACTCTTTTTCCTTTGTTGTTCTTGTGTTCTTGATAGCAATTCCGTGAAGAACAACCTCTATTCTTGAGGTAGAGGATGATGACGTTAATTCCTATGTTTATCCAAAAACCTACTTTAGCAAACGGTCTCCAAGTTTTGCTCAAATGGTTTCCCAAACCGTTTGGAGCAAACGGTTTCAAACAGTTTGAATGCAAACAGTTTCAACCAAACCGCATAGAAGCAAACGGTCCAAGACCGTTTGGATGTGTTGACCAAGCATTGACCATTTGGAGGTCTGTTATGAATACTGTAGACTAATTATCTACCAAAAATCCTCAATTAATTCCAAGAGAATCACCAATTGAAGGCCCATCAATTATCTAAACCCTAATCGGATCAATTGTTGATTTCAATAATAGTATCATGTTGAAGTTTGGGTTGAGTGGCCCAAACGGTTTCAAAACCATTTGGGGATCACCCAAATGGTCTCAAGACGGTTTGGTGATCACCCAAGACTGTTTGGAGGTCTAGGGTTAAGTAGGGTTGACCAATGGAGGACCCAATGATATTAAGTTGATGCATAATCGATTGCTGATTTGGTGACCAAACCTAGGATTCAAACCATATTTGAATGACTTGGTTTTTGATAAAATAATGGGAAAACGGTCTCAAGACCGTTTGGAGAATATCCAAACGATCCCAAGACCGTTTGGGGGTGACCCAAGACCGTTTGGAGGTCTAGGGTTGACTATGGTCAAGTGGTTGAAGATCTAAAGGTAACAAGTTGACGTATAATTGATGGTTAACCTAATGATCAATTCAATGAATCAAACCTTAATTGGTTAAGTTAGTTTTTGATGTTGATTTGATCAAACGGTCTCAATACCGTTTGGAGGATATCCAAATGATCCCAAGACCATTTGGGGTCAGTTCATGATCAAACTGAATGATGGTTCAATGGTGATAAATCAATTAGACTCACATTGGAACATGTTGAAGGGTAGTCAATTACAAACCCTAATCCAATCGATCCAAGCCCCAATTGATGATCAATTGAGGGTCAATTAAGTTTCAAATTAGTTGAGGGTTGAACTAATTGACTCAATTTGAGAGTGGCTAATAAGTGAATGACTAATTGAGAGGTTCAACATTGGAAACCCTAACTCAATTGAAGTGGTTGAGACACTTTTTGGTCCTTGCGGTTTTGAGGTGGTTTGGACCAAATGGTCTCAAGACCGTTTGGGTCCAAATGGTCTCAAGAGCATTTGAGTCCAAATGGTCTCAAGACCGTTTGGGACCAAACGACCCCAAACCGTTTGGTGCTCATGCAGTTTCAAGGTCAGTTGTGTCCATGTGGCTTCAAAGTCAAACTTGATCAAACGGTATTCATGACCAAACGGTCTTCATCCCACCTTGGGCAAATGGTCTTGAGTGTGCACTTTACCAAATGGTTTCAAAATTCAACAAGACCAAACGGTCTTCAACACCAAACAATTTCAAGGTCAATCTAAGACCGTTTGGGGGTTTAGTGTGCAAAACCGTTTGAGGTCTAAAAGGGGTCAAGATCGTTTGATACCTTAGTGGTCAAGATGGTTTAGTAGTTGATTAAACTAAACCTCATGGATGCTTAAAGTGATAAGGGACCAAGTAATTAGTTGACTAATGCATGCTATTATCAATGGTGGTCATTATAAAGGTACTCTTGATGGAATAGAGTGATTAGTACTCTTTGGATGAGTAAGACCTAATGATCACAATAGTAATGACATGACCCATGATGTCAATGTTGAATTGACTTAGCATAATAAAGGGTGATATAAACATCAACTTATAGAAAGAGGAAAGAGAAGATTTCTTATATGGATGTTAATCAAGAAATGGACTCCCAACATGAATGAATACCTAATTAGGGTATGATCCATGATGGTGAGATCATGAAACCCTAATTATGATGGCTAATGAATCATAACCCTAAGTGAGGGCATTAATGGAATTAATCCTTATACATGATGATGGTATAATCTTAATGTGAATAGTAAACCCTAAATCTAGGGTAATGTTATGTAACATGAATAGTAAACCCTAATTCTGGGTTATGCTTTTAAGCATGAAACTCTATAATTGAATTATGAAATGAGGAATCATTACTCCTAATTAAGCTAAAGGGATTGGATAACCCTAATTAAATTGATTAGGAAACCCTAACCCTAGATACCAGTTGTGGTGATGTAAAACGGTCGTGGTAATCTTCTGTAGCATGACCATGCAAGATAGCACGGCCGTGGCATTTTATACTTGACTAGGAAATAATTTGTATTATGCTGATACAGATATAATGCGCATGATATCAATTGTGTTAGACATGTAGGTTTTTATGAAGAAGTGAGCATAGCTAGGTAAGGGTTATGATGCTATATTCATTGAAAGCACTTTATAGACTTTGAAAGTAATGATATGCTATGTTGCCTAGTGAGAGGTAACAAATGAGATTGATAGGCTGTATGAGCCATGAGAAATACCTGTATTGTTACAATCATATTCATACTATTAAATGACTTAATGACAATATGTTACTTGGTAATTAGTGTTTGATGATCTAAGGGTTTGAACACCCATATTCCTGAAACACAATGATGAGATGGTTAGGGATTGAGATCCCAATGTTATCTAGATGTGAAATGAACTTGATACAAGTAGTACTGTTTCTTAATAGGAATTGTCTTATTGGTTTATGTTTGAAAACATGCCTGGTGCTAAAAGAATGTCATAATGTACTTAATTAACCAAGTATAATGATATCATGTAGAGCCCTGATCATAGATCCATCATTGTCAAAAATTAAATGATGGTGAAATAGGTTTTCCTAAGGGAACTCCTGGAGAGCATACTTTTGAGTATGTGGGGGTTATGGATGTGAATATCCTTACGTCCTAATGGAGGAATTGATGTGAGATAAACATCAAATCTCTCAAATCTTTCATTATATGTTTATGCCGGGATGATGTATCACTAATCTCCCGATGATGTTGTTAATGCCACATCGATGAGAGATAAATAAGAAATCCCTCGATGGCGAAGAGAGTACAACATGCCACTGTAACTCTAATAGAAAAGTTACCAGAATACCCTACAAAGCTATTATAGAAGAGACACAACATGTCCTGCATGTTGTACCTCACACTGACTGAGGAAGATGAGGTCATAGGAATCCGACTCTTCGGATGACCTATGTATGGTACCGATTGCGATTTAGTAATGGTCGGTTGGAGAATGAGTGGTATACGTCATCTCCTCAAGGCATAAATATGTTTGAAAAATGTAATCATCCGTATAGCTTAATTGATTAGGTTGAACTACGAGAAACAATGGTTGATGATAGATTGTTTATAGTGTTCTAGTTGAATAACTAGTATACATGTTCTTAATATTCTTGATTGATATAAGTCTTGTCATTCATTCAATTTAGAATTGAAATGATTGCTTAGAGATTACTGCTCTACTTAGTTTAATCAATGAATTGCCTGTTGTTGAATAATTATAGTTTTTCTACTCATTGTTATTTTAATATTTGCAACAACAATGCTTCTGGCGAAGAGTTATAACTCTCGCTGGGACAATTATTCAATTGTCTCACCCCCATGGGATTCAACTTTTTAGGTAGATGCTGAGGACGAAGGAACCCTTCAGTGGGTGAGCAACAACAACAACAACATCAACATCAGGGATAGTAGTGATCCTCAGGTGGAGACACTGTCTGTCAAGTCTTGTACATAGAAAGTCCTATGTTTCGTCTCTGTACTCTCAAGTCCTAGGAGTCCTTAGATGTTTTATATAGATCTAAGATTTTGGCGTAATGCCTCGAGATTTTTGTATCTTGCCTTATACAGTTAACAGGGTAGTTGATGTTGTGACTCTCGAGATGTGATATTACAGAGTTGTAATGGTGAAACAGTTTGTAAATAACTTATCTTGTTTCTTTATAAAAGAGTTTTACAACTCATAGATTCTCTTTACAAAAAGTTTTAAAATTTTGTGATTTTCAGTAATTTCTCTGCTAACAAAACGCTTCTGCATTAGTTTAAATTCATTAATCTTGTTTTCGTGAGATGGTCGTTGCAATAAGTATGCACATTTCCATCCATGTTGGTCTTCTTCTTGAAGACCCACTTGCACCCTATGGGTTTTACCCCTTCGGGTGGTTCCACCAAAGTCCATACTTTGTTAGAATACATGGATTACATCTCAGATCTCATGGCCTCAAGCCATTTCTAATAATCTGATCCCTCCATAGCCTCTAGATAGGTAGTTGGATCATCATCTATGATCAACTCACCACCTTCCTGAGTCACAAGGTATCCAAACCTCTCAGGTCCAAGGCATGTCCTACTAGATCTACGAGGTCCTTGTGTTACTTGAGGAGACAAAGATTCCACAACACCTTGTGAATCTCCATGTTCCTCTTGTACATCCATTGATCTTGCACTTTCTTGTTGGGCTTGAACCTCTTCAAGCTCTATTTTCCTCCCACTGTTTCCTTTGGAAATAAATTCCTTTTCTAGGAACACAGTTGTACTGGAAATAAGCACTTTGTTGTTAGTAGGGTGGTATAAATAGTATCCCCTTATTTCCTTAGGGTATCCAACAAAATAACATTTATCAGACTTGGTTCCAAGCTTATCAGAAAACATTTTCCTGACGTAAGCCTCACAACCCCAAATCTTCATAAAAGACACACCAGGACGCTTCCTGTGCCATATCTCATATGGTATCTTTTGAACCGATTTAGATGGTACGTAGTTAAGTGTAAATGTGGAAATTCAAGAGCATGACCCATGAAGGAAATCCAAAGATCGAAAAACTCATCATCGATCGCACCATATCAAGTAAAGTGCGATTCCTTCTTTTGGACACACCATTATGCTGTGGTGTTCCAGGCAGAGTCCATTGTGATATGATACCACGGGCTCACAGAAGGTCCTCAAATTCTTGGCTTAAGTATTCTTCACCTCGATCGGAATGAAGAGCCTTAATTGTGACGACCGACAAACAAATCGTCATTAATTAAGCGGAATAAACATAAACAACAGATTAACAAAAATAACTAAAAATTAAAACCATTTTGCAAAGAGATCCATTTCTAGGAAAACTCTTTAAGGCAGAACCAAAACTTTATATACATCATTGTTCACATTGTATATACACTGTACCATCTTTTCTTGAGGATAACATATAGCAGTTGCTCTATCAAAACACATACTAAAGCAACATAAAACCTCGTGGCATTTAGGCCAAAATCCTCAGATTATCATAAAATCAGTAGAGACCAACTCCAAGGACCTAAGAGTACAGAGACGACACATAAGACTACTATCTATAAGACACGACAGGTAGTACACTCAACCTAAGCTATCACTGTTGTCCCTGTTGGTGATGTTCTTCCTCTGCAATACTGTCTCAACTTGGGTAAATTGCACTTTGGTCCAAAATAAAGGAACATTGCTCAAACAACATTCAATCAGGACCAAACTTGAAACATAAGTGTGTTACATGATGACAAAACTCCTTAGAGGATTATATTAGATTTCTAAAAAACTTTATTAGCCAAAACAAATAGGGTTACCTCATAACCCAAGTCAGGGATGTTACATTAATACTTTTACCAAGTTGGTTTTGTACTTCATTCATGAAATCCTTGAACCTTTCAAGGGTTTCTAACTTATGTTTCATCAGGTACACATAGCCATACCTATTGAAGTCATCAGTGAAGGTAATGAAGTACTAATACCTATTTCTGGCATTTATTCTAAAAGGGCCACATACATCAGTATATATGAGTCCTAATAGATCACTATCTCTCTCACCTTTACCTAAAAAGGGAGTCTTGGTCATCTTGCCCAACAAATAAGATTCACATGTCTCTATTGATTCATAATCAAAAGAGTCCAGATAACCATCTTTATGGAGTCTAGAAATGCATTTCTCATTTATATTCCCTAGACGACAATGCCAAAGATATGTTTTGTTTGAGTCTTTGAGTTTTTTCTTTTTGGTGTTCACATTGTATACACTTGTCTCTAGATCTATCAAGCATATACCATAAGACATCGGGGAACTGCAATAAAAAATCCCATCTTTAGGAACACTTTCCATTCTTAATAAGAAATTCAAAACCATCCTTGTCCAAGCAAGAAACAAAAATGATATTCCTATTTATTTTAGGTACATAATAGCAGTTCTTCAACTCTATTATTAGCCCACCAGGTAGAGATAACTCATTGGTTCCTACGAGACTGGTGGCAACCCTTGCCCCATTGGCAACACATAGTTCAACCCCACCTTTCCCAAAGGCCTACTTCTCTTAAGATCCTTCACATTTGAACAAATGTGAGATCCACATCCGGTATCAAGTACCCATGACAAAGTAGTAAAGTTAATCTCTATAACGTATATACCAAAAGTAGAGATCTCTATCACATGCTTCTTCTTCCATCGTTCCCTCCATCCTGTCCATGTTTTGAGCATAGAAGACTTGGACATTGGTTTGGCAAGAGAACCCTTCTCTCCCTCACCTTTGTCCTTGGACTCCGTTCCATTGATCTCTATCAACGAACTATCCTTCTTCTTTTCTGCCTCAAACAATGCCTTAAGCGTACATAGAGTAGACTCAAAGGCCACTGGTTTATCTGGATTGTGCAGAACACTTCTCACAATCCTCAACCAGTTATGGAATTTATTCTCAATTCATTTTCCCATTTTAAAATATGGTTCTTTTGCCATTCTATAAGAGAAAATTGCATTTGTCAAATTCATTTTTGATTTGATTTGATTTGAATAAAGTTTGGCGATAGTTAATTAGGCCCGTAATTAATTACCGATCCCAATATTTTGATTCAAATTGACAGCCCTCACCCTCAATTTGGAAGATTGCAGCGTACAGCCTTCTAGTGGGTCAAGATCCCAAAATCCTCTCAGTCATGGACCAGCTAGGGCTGTCACCCACAACTTAGATCTTCCAGGTAGGAAACTCTTGCCAATTGCATCATATGCAACTCTTGAAAGATGTCATGTGCAACTCCTTGCCATGATCACCTCCATGCCTCAAGGTGCTATATCCTATCTAGGGAACCTTGTTAAGTCTGACCCAAAGCCAACACGATGAATATGTACCCTGCTAGGGCAGACCCACATATCCATCCTTCACACTTCCATGAGATAGACAGTGCACCATGCTAGTGCATGCCCATACTTGGTCGATCAAGCTTTTCATGTGTGTCTCATTTGGAAAGCATCTAAAACTTAATATTTATTGAGGGATTTGGTTTTATAGGTACATATACATATCCAATCACCATAATATATAGTATGTATCATATACATGCTATATCCCATTGAAAACATGTGAAACGATAAAAAGCGATGATTATGGCCATCCTAATGTGATTCCTTGAGCTAAGAGGAATCACGGTCATCTAGGTCCACATCATATGCAACATGTACAAGATAAACTCTGTGCTTTTTTCGTTCTGGGTTTGATCAACTCATCTCCATGATTGATTGGCTCACCATCAGGCTAGTCGGTTGGGTGCCACCAGCCGATCGATTGGCACCTCCAGTCGATCGGTTCACTAGTCGTCATACATATCCTCAGGTTGCCACCCACTCATCTCACTCCAGGAGCTAGCCACCTTGGTTCACCAGCTGATCATCTCACGCCTGAGATGATCGTCTCGATCCTCCAAGTGTCTGTCATTCTTTGACATAATAGGAAATATAAACTAATCCTATTTACATTTGCATTGGGAAACCCCGAGATACATTCGGGGGGAGCAAAGGTAGAAAAAAATCTCGAGTTATCTCAAGTTACATCAAGAATAGGAAGTAGGAAATTAGTGTGCAGACCGAGATGCAAGTAACAACAATCAACCACACAAAGATTTATGGTTTATGGGCACAATCACAACATAAACTATTTAAGGGCGATGTGTATTGAATGCATTTATATACCATATCATATTTTTATATGTAGGGATTTGTGGATTTATATTGGACAAGCATAAAGCAAATTAATTATTCATAGTATGCAATAAATAAAAGGCAACAAACCAAAAACCAATCATATCGATTATCTTAAAGTATAGAATGTTGACGTGGCTTTGATACCACTATTGGGTTTTAGGGGAGGAAGAGATGGCAACGGAAACAAAAATTTTAAACCTAGAACCCAAAGAGATCTCAACAACATCTATATGGTAGGAAGGATGGTTTGTAGAGGAGTACCTTGTCCTGAGGCTTGATCGGCAATGTTGCCTCGCAGCTAGCGTGGTCTTCACCTCTGGTCTTGGACGGCGTCTGTGCAGCTCCTGGTCATACCCAGTCAAACGAATTGATAGTTGTCCTCCAACTGGCAGAAATCTCCTGCCTCTGTAGTAGTCCACACATACCACCAGGAACTCCAGTTGTCCTATCCTATAGGACACCAGAAGGAGTCTTCCCCTTCTTCCTACGTACTAGTCACTGACGTGCTCTCTCACCACCAGTTGTCGTCATGTAGTTGTCTTTCCCTCACTGTGCCTCCCTAGTCAGGTAGCACTTGCTTGGGCTCTCTCGATTACCACAACCAGAGAGGACAACTTTACAGAGCAACTGATACTCTGAGTTGTTCTTGAGAAGCCCCCAGTACCCCTCTATATATAGGAGGGGTCAGGGTCAGGGTTCTCGGCCCCAGGTAATGCGGGACTAAAGAGGGAGTAGAAGGGTCTGGAATTTCTACGAATTGATACACTATGGCAAGTGAACCGGTCATTTCACAAATGAATCGATTGTTTGGGGACAGAACTGATCGGTACATCTCATGAACCAGTCATTTGGGGAACTAAATCGATCGGTTCATTCTTGAACTGGTTGTTTCACTTCCCAGGGCATTTCCCAATTGACTTTCCTCTTTCTGTTTCTAATCAATCCAAAGATCAATACTTGTCCCAATCAAATTGTACAAGTGAAATGAATATATTTTCTCACCCACCTAACTTTCCCAAATTGGCTGATTTGGTCCACCTAAACTGATCGGTTCAATACTTGGACTGGTCATCTCACTTGACCATGAGCCGATCAGTTCAACAGTTTGAACCAGTCGGTTGGCAGTCTAGGTTGTCCAGAAATCAGTCAATGCAGTTCTCAATCAATCTGACACCCAAATCAGTTTGTCCATCACTTGAACATGGTGATTTTGAGTCAAGTCAATTGATTGAATGTTTAATTGAACTACTAAATACATTTAGTAAACAATCTAAACATAATTTGTGGATAAACTCCTCTTCCAAGTTAAATTCTATCAGTGTGACCCAGCAGGCCCATTTCACGTTGGCAGTGAAAGTCCATAACACTTATGACTTCACAAGAAAAGAGCGGTGCCTAGTCACACATCAGTGCTACCCAAGTTAAAAGGAAAGTTGGAGAACAACTTTCAATCCTACAATCTGTGACTGGTGTTATAGTTAATATACAATTCCTTTTTCATTGATATCCCAAATGAAGTCAAGGCATGGAACAATCATCCTTTTAATGTTCATTCACTTCCTTCATCTCAGAGAAGACGGGATGAGATATGTGTGACATCAATATAATGTATTGATTCACACATGCATGTGCATGCCTTTCTCAGTCCTACTCATCAAGTGGCCATGGACATCAAACTCCTTCAGGAGGGACAAATCTCATATCTATCACTCACCCCTCAAAAGCGCCATGTGTCAAAGTCACCCAATCATCACCTTTATAACAATCTATATTTCAGGACTGTGTTTGATGATGTCAAAGTGTACCCAACGACATGTGTTGAGTGTAGTGATTTCAGGTCAAAGAATCACACTCACCACCATCACAATGAGAGCTGACTATGACTACCAAGTCATGGTTCAATGTCTCACTCTCACGGTGGGTCTGTCTGATACACTTGTTCTCTAACAAGTACCTATGTGCTTAGTTTGATATCACTATATCATGAATGATGAGATTCTATCATCAACCAACACACAATATAGTCTTTAGTGTTATTGATGTCTATGGTTATTTCCACAACAACAACTGACTAGGGACAAAACAAGAATGTATACTCTTAACATCTGTATGATTTCATCATTTAGGTCCTTAACCTAAAACCATACGTCATTGAGTAAAACAATTCTTTAGACATATATCATGTTACACTATCATCTCAGAAATAGTTAAAACATATAGATTGGAAATTACTTTTATTATTATTCGAATCATTTACAAAGTATCCTATTACAATCATCACATGACTTGCTCTATGGGCATACATACCAACAAACACCTCTAAGAGAGAAGATGGAACCATGGTTAAGAGGGTTCAATGAAGAAAGAAAGAATGTAACAAAGATCCAAGGCCGAGAAGAAGAAAGAAAGAGAGAAAGAGAAGCTAAGGGGCATGGTTTACTAAGGTAGAGGATGAAGAGAGCACCACAAGTATGGGATTCATCCATCAAGCTCCAAGGGAGAAGCTCCTCTATCTCAAAGTCATCCACCAAAGAGAGAATGCAAGGATAACCAAAAGGATTATCCTGCATGAAGGGAAAGAGGTATACACACAAGAGGGATGAAAGAGAGAGAAGGGGGAAGGTGTCACCACCTTAGAACCCTAGGCAACACTTGTCCAAGAATAAAGAGCCACATGTAACACCATGCAACAAGGTTATAAGATCTATGTCTCACCAACTAGGTCACCTAAGATGATCAAGGCTAATAAACATCTCTACCTCTCTTCACAAACTGATAGGGGTAAACCCTAGGCACCACAAACTGATAGGATGTCCCTCAAAACATCTAAAAACTGATAGAATGTCCCTCAAGACACCCACAAACTGATACAAGGCCTCTCTAAGGATGTCAAGCCCGAGACATCACTTCTAAGAGCAAGGCACACCTCAAACATGTGTTCAAAACACTACCAAGGGTGTAACCACACAAGTAAGGTCCAAACACGGTGCCCATCTCTTTCTCTTTCCTATATATGATGACAAGAGAGATAAGGAACACTCTATAGGTGGAAAACTTACACATCAACCCTTATTCTATGTAAATTGTAATTTCCACCAAAACCTCTCCACAAAACACAAGCACCAACCAAACAAGCTCAACAGAGAACCCAAGCTTCCAACATGCCCTAATTACATCTCAGATGATTAGAGCAAGGAGCTAAGAAATATACTTAAGAAAAACAAATAGAGTTATCCCAAAAGGTGGTTCAGGGTCCTTACAAAAACCTTGGTCCTTACCCAATATTCAACATAAGTATGTATCAAGTCCCTCATCTATATGCCATGAAATTTTAACTTAATATTCACCATACTTAATATGCACTCTTGGTCAATTTTTGACTCCAAGAAAGACTATTTGAATAATTAACAAACATCCTCATTTCATCTTATGTCAAAGCTCATAGTCATCATAGATAGGCATGAAGTATGATACAAAAGATGTTTGAACACTCATATTGGATCTAAACCCATGAATTAACATTCAAATGTATTTAAATCACCACTCATACTAATTCATAAAATCCCTTGTACATCCATAAACATTTGGATAATGCATAAAATACTTGATTTATCGAACCTACTTTCAAAATTCTCAAGACACCACTTTTACCTATTAAGAAATAATATCCACTCAATATACCCCAAGTATCATCATCAAGTATTTTTATCTTTCACTAATTCATCATTTGATCAACTAGAATAACATTTGTGTCAACATAAAAAATTAGAGGTAATTTTTTCACAGTTGCTAGTTAATTTTACATATATGTGTTGATTCATTTCCTCTTGATATTTCATCATCATCATCATCTACTAAGCCGCAATCCCAATCATTTTTGGGTAGGCTACATGGATCCTTCTATTCCAATCAAATCTATTTTGGTCCGTACTCTGATCAAGATGTAAATATTTAATATCTCTCTCTATAAGCTCTTCTAAAGTTAATTTAGGTATGCATGCGATTCATTTATTGTGCTTGGTTCAATAACCTTGATTCAAATGAATGTGTTTGTCACTCTACGGTGCACATGTCCATACCATCTTAGATGGTCCTCATCCAACTTATCTTCAATGCTCCACACCCCTACTTTGTTTTTGATATAGTCATTCCTTAATTGATCTTTGCTTATCTTTCCACACATCCACCTCAACATATGAATTTGGGAAAGTTCATCTTATTGCGACCTTGTTTTTTTTATTAGTGGGGTCGATCATTAACCATTAAGTCAAGAATGAACCTTATATTTTATGGAACATTTGTAATCAATCTTTTGTAACATGCATTCAGTATTCCCACACTCATATTTTTCCTAAGCTTCACCTATGGTGTAAGAACATGGTGGTGGTTTGGGTGAGGGAAAACTTTCCAACCTCCATTTTTGTTTGTAACCAAGCATGCCCAACTACTTTTATTTAATTACATGGGAAATAAAAAACATACAAAGTGGTAATTGTACAAAAAAAAAGAAAATAAAGGAAGGATTACTACATAAGCTCCACATCATATACACAAAAAGACCATGCTAGCTTATTATTTCAACATTGGTTGTTTAAAGTCTTTTTACTTATTTCAATACAAGTTATTAACATGTCTATAGTTTGAATTTGATATAGTATGAAGGAAATATTAAGTTAAAATTTTAAGCTAAACATAAAGGTTGTGTGGCAGTTACAAATCACACTTTTAACTAGCTTGATGCAACTATGGGATACATGTACCCTACTATTAGACATGTATAAACTAATCTATTATAACTTGTTGTGTGTGTCTGTATATATGCATATATATACATATATATACATTAAAATTACATAGTGCTATTAGAGATTCATGATTTTGTATCTTAGACACTAATATGTACTTATTAAGTTAGATGTAATTATGATTTTTATCTGTACAAGAAAGGCTCATCCAAATGAATCACTAGACAACGGTATCTAAGTTTATCCAAATTATTTTTGAGTTCACTAAATAAATGCATCTTCCGTGGTACTGCATGTCTATTTTTATGATCTCTCTCTATTCTTTTTTCCAAACCACAAATGGATAATTATCTGATGCAAAACAATAGAACTAGTAACGATGAAAGGGAAATGTGCTTTGAAAATGAAAAAATTGATAACCCTAGATAGCTACCCCATTCTGGAATTTTTTTTAGTGAATGTTGTGGCATCCCAAGCATCGTCAGTCGAGGAGGCAATGCATCCACATCATATATCGATTGGCATTGGAGGAATATCTTTGTCTATATACCCTAGAATTGTCTCATTGAAATTCTGTTGTAGTAAAACTTTCTACTTATAGTTTATTCATAAAACATTTTTTATTGATGCACATTTATTGCTCTAATATTAATCCACTTAATAAATTCCCTTAGAATGATTGGTCCATAACCATTGGAATTCAAGTCTATGAATTGAATGTGGGATCCTTATAAGAAAGATATTATGAAATGCCCCTATTCAAGAATTATTTTGAATCTGACAAATGTAATGCATGTACAACTAGTATGTGTGGTGACTGGTGATCATGTCTTGTGGGTCATAGATATTGAATAACAATTCATACACAATGGTACTTGTTAGAGGATATTGAAAAAACCTACCTTGATAGTAATTATGCACATTTATAGGATAGTCAATCAGCTTTGGATACAACAATACTGTTGTGATCCTTTGACCTAAAGTCACTATGATGATTTTTTTATTATTATCGTACTTGGACACTACTCAATGTGATCTTGTATAGGTTTGTCATAAAGGAAGTGATTGGGTGTCATGGAAATGGATGCTACATATTGTGAGTGATTTATAAGGAGTTTGTCCCTCCCATACACTAGGAGTGATATCCTAGGCCAGTTGACAAGTGAGACCATAGAAATGTATCGCCATGTTCATGCCAGTCAGTATATGATACTAAGATAATATGTATATTTCTAATCTACCTAGAGATCAAGAAAATTTGATTTAACATGAAAATGATGCCTCTAGTTTAGTTGGGTAAATCTGATAGATGGACCATACAATATGAAAACAGTGGTCATTTATTATTTAGTCTTGTCACACTAACTGTACTATGTGGGCAGAAATGGTGTGTATTTAGGCACTTCTCATTTCTTGTGGAATTTAATATAGATTGTTGATTTCATTACCTACGTAGTATATTGTCTACAAAGTCAAACATAGAGATATACATTTAGAAAACGTTGAATTAGACATAACTGCAATCCATAGATTTGAAAGTGTGTTTGAAAAACCTAGGATAAAACATAGATCCAGACTTTAGAAAGTTTTTTCTTAAACTCAATGGGAACCACTCTACTAAAAATAGGCAAGTCCAGCCATACTAGGACTGAAGCAGCATTATGTCCCAAAAGTCTGAACGCATGGAGAATTTCCTTCTTCTACATGAAAGTTTTAGTCTCATCATAATAGGTTTATAAAGCTCTACCTTCTCCTCTCTTCTATATAAATGATATGAGATGAGGCCTCAAGAACACTCAATCTCATATCTCATTATATCCTTCAAGATTTGCATAATCCTAAGACAAATTAAGAAAGTGTGAAGTTGGTTCATTCTCCCAGTCTCTTCAATTGTATCCTTGTTGTTCTTTGTGAAAAAAGGAGTACCATATGGTCGGATAATGTAATTGATTAATATTATAAAAATAAGAATCCCTAAACACCTTGAAAAAATAAAATTCTTTATCTCCCTTTTGGAAACATCTTTAGATATTGTATTTCATTATCCGTGATTAATAAAAACTCATGGCCTCTTTTCCTAAGCCCAATTTTTGGTCAGATTCATGGCACAACATGGGTCTTATCGGAGGCTCTTCTATCAACTTTGTCATCATATTTCTTTATGTGATCATTATCTTTATAGTGCTAAAATTGATAACCTCTCAGGATCCCTCAAACTGAAACACTTGCTCTTCATTTTTCTCTTTCAGTGATGGATGTGCTCTATTTTTTGGAGTATATCCATTATAATGTGGAAACTCATATTTAGTGGAAATGGGTTCCTACTTAAAAGTCTAGGATTCATACATTTTTTTCATACCTTGTTGAACAATTGATCTTTTAGGTATTAGACTTTGGAATATTAAATGCCACACATAATTCATGAGTTACATCTGGTTGGCGGTTGACAAAAACTTGCTTGTCGATACTCATTGGCAATCTTGAAGTTTTATTGGGCATTCATTTTCTCTATTTATCTACTTGATTATAAAGACATCACATGTGTACTTTTTACTTGTCCAGTGACTATTACTATCTGGTCTCACTTCTTCTCTGAGTGTCTATTTATTCCAACTACATGTCTTACATGACTTTTTCACTCTTTGATCCCCACTATAAAAATAATCAATTTAGTGAAGACAAATGTATTTATTATATATTTGTGATCTTGTCTATTTGGTGTGAGTACAACAATTACTCTTATTATAGTTGTGAAAGTAACATTTATCTTATTTGTGTTTTTTTCTTTTCTCATTCTGGTTCTAGATTTTTTGATGATGGTGTTTATCTAAAAAAGAATCGTCAAAGTGTCACAAGTATTCCAACCTTTCTTGAAATAAATTATTTTGTCAGATGATATCTTTCATGCTTCGATTTCCTTATACAACCGTAATGAGAATACACAGAGGCATTTCGACCCATTCAAAATCACCTCTAGGAAGTAACTCTAGGTGAGAATTCATGTTTTCCAGAACGTATAGTGGTGGCACATGATTTTGAAGCATGTTGAGATCAATTTTTATAAGGGTACATCTGAGGGGATAACAAAAAATAGATGTGAAAAATTGCCCGAGTTTTATGCATTGTTCTGATAACAAGTTTGTCCAAATGCAGCCAACCATGCATGAAGCGTGTGATGAAAGAAGAGAGAAACTAAGATGGACAAAGGTGAGATTCAATAACCAATTTTGACCACTATGAAGAGGCAGACTTTATGTTGACGCTAACCGTCCCTTTTCTGAATCTTGTTCATTCAATATGAAATTTTAGAGGAGAACAAAGGGAATATCCTTTAATGCTCCTATGCCAAGAACTGGCTGACAAAATGCGACATAATTGTGTAGCAAGGTGAAGATCACGTAAGCAGGTCTGATCAAGTAAGAACAAGGCCCACAATGGAACTTGCGATCTTCATGTGCTGACATCCAGATGGAGATGGCAAAATCTTCAAGCAGTTAAGCTCGCTCGGTCGAGCCATACAAGCTATGAGTTGGATTTGACAAAAACAAAATGTAGAGTAGAAGATATTCAGAAATGAAGATAGTTCAAACTAATCAAGCAATAATTGTTGTCTCTATGCACACTCTCAAGATTCATTTCTTTACAGTTGAAACTCAACATCTAGGAGCTGCAAGGAGTTTGTTTCTGGTCAGAGGACTCTATGGAACAGTCTTTGCCAGGGTTTGATTCGATTATGGATCAAAAAAAAATTTCCATATCATTTGACTGTCAAATCTAAATCCGAACCTGGACCCGAATTTTATACCTCTCAATCCAGAACTGACCCAAATTGAAAAATCTAAATCAGAAACCAAACCCAACCTGGATTTAAAGATGACTTTTTTAGAATTCTTTTTGTAGAATTACCTATACGACTGTAAATAAGTTCATTATCTATCAATAATATACCAAAGATGTCAATGATCATGTAATATTTAAAAAATATAATGTTATTTTTCTTTTACTTTTATTATAGAAAATAATACCAACAATAATTCATTAATATCAGCTAAATACAAAAGAATCTCAGCACAGTTACACCATCACATATATCATGCTAAAACAACACATGTATTAAATCAAAATTCTTACAACATCACTCGTCATACTAAAACAAGACATATTCACATCAAACTATAGCCCATGAAACCAATAGAGATGAATATTACCATACCAAAATAATATCTACATCACAGTATAACCACATTTAAAAAAAACATCATATATGTTACATAACACAAGTAAATTCTAACACAACAGGAATATCACAATATTATTAAAAACTAACACATTATCATATTAAATAACTATAATGTGTTGTAATATCACATATATTATACCAAAAAAGCACATGTATCAATGGGAACCACTCCACTAAAAATAGGAAAGTCCAACCATACTAGGAATGAAGCAGCATTATGTCTCAAAAGTCTGAACTCATGGAGAATTTCCTTATTCTACATGAAAGTTTCAGTCTCATCATAATAGGTTTAGTAAGCTCTACCTTCTCCTCTCTTCTATATAAATTATATGAGAAGAGGCCTCAAGAACACTCAATCTCATATCTCATTATATCCTTCAAGATTTGCATAATCCTAAGACAAATTAAGAAAGTGTGAAGTTGGTTCATTATCCTAGTCTCTTCAATTATATCCTTGCTGTTCTTTGTGAAAAAAAGGAGTACCATATGATCGCATCATGTAATTGTTGAATATTACAAAAATAAGAATCCCTAAACACCTTTTAGTGGAAATGGGTTCCTACTTAAAAGTCTAGGATGCATACAATTTTTTCATACCTTCTTGAACGAATGATCTTTTAGGTATTAGACTTTGGAATATTAAATGCCTCACGGAAGTCATGAGTTACATCTGGTTGACCGTTGACAATAACTTGCTTGTCGATACTCATTGGCAATCTAGAAGTTTTATTGGGCGTTCATTTTCTCTATTTATCTACTTGATTATAAAGACATCACATGTGTACTTTTTACTTGTCCAGTGACTGTTACTATCTGGTCTCACTTCATCTCTGAGTGTCTAGTTAGTCCAACTGCATGTCTTACATGACTTTTTCACTCTTTGATCCCCACTATAAAAATAGTCACTTTAGCGAAGACAAATCTATCTATTACGCATTTGTGATCTTGTCTATTTGGTGTGAGCACAACAATTACTCTTATTACAATTACAAAAGTAACATTCAACATATTTGTGATTTTTTCTTTTCTCCTTCTGGTCCCAGATTTTTAGATGATGATGTTTATCTCAAAAAGAATTGTCAAAGTTTCACAAGCATTCCAGCCTTTCTTGAAATAAATTATTTTGTCGGATGATATCTTTCATGCTTCGATTCCCTTATACAACCGTAACGAGAATACATGGAGGCATTTCGACCCATTTCAAATCACCTCTAGAAAGTAACTCTGGATGAGAATTTGTATTTTTCAGAACGTACAGTGGTGGCACATGATTTTGAAGCATGTTGAGATCAATTTTTATAAGGGTACATGTGAGGGGATAACAAAAAATAGATGTGAACATTTTCCCGAGTTTTATGCATTGTTCTGAAAACAAGTTTGTCCAAATGCAACCAACCATGCATGAAGCATGTTATGAAAGAAGAGAGAAACTAAGACGGGAAAAGGTGAGATTCAATAACCAAATTTGATCACTATGAAAAGGTAGACTTTATGTTGACGCTAGTCGTCCCTTTTCTGAATCCTGATCACTCAATATGAAATTTCGGAGGACAATGATGGGAATATCCTTTAATGCTCCTATGCTAAGAAATGGATGACAAAATATGACATAATTATATAGCAAGGTGAAGATCACATAAGCAGGTATGGTCCAGTAAGAATAAGACCCACAATGGAACCTACGATCTTCATGTGCTGACATCCAGATGGAGATAGAAAAAGCTTCAAGCAGTTAAGCACGCTCGGTCAAGCTATACAAGATATGAGTTGGATTTGACAAAAACAAAATGCAGAGTAGAAGATATTCGAAAATGAAGATAGTTCAAACTAATCAAGCAATAATTGTTGTCTCTATGCACACTCTCAAGATTCATCTCTTTGCAGTTGAAACTCAGCATCTAGGAGCTGCAAGGAGTTTGTTTCTGGTCAAAAGACTATGTGGAACAATCTTTTGCCAGGGTTCGAGTCGGTTTTGGATCCAAAAAATTGGTCCAGATCATTTGACTGTCAAATCCAAATCCAAACCTGGACCTGAATATTATACCTCTCAATCCAGAATTGTCTCGAATTAAAAAATCTAAATCAGAAACCAAACCCAACCCAGATTTAAAGATGACTTTTTTAGAATTCTTTTTGTAGAATTACCTATATGATTGTAAATAAGTTCATTATCTATAAATAATATACCAAAGATGTCAACGATCATGTAATACTAAAAAAATATAATATTAATTTTCTTTTACTTTTATTATAGAAAATAATATCAACAATAAAATATTAATATCACATAAATACAAAAGAATCTCAGCACAATTACACCATCACATATATCATGCTAAAACAACACATGTATCAAATCAAAATTCTTACAACATCCCTTGTCATACTTAAACAAGACATATTCACATCAAAATATAGCCCATGAAGCCAATTGAGATTAATATTACCATACCAAAATAATATCTACATCACAGTATAACCACATTAAAAAAAACATCATATAAGTTACATAACACATAAGTAAATTCTAACACAACAGGAGTATCACAATATTATTAAAAACAAACACATTTATCATATTAAATAACTATAATGTGTTGTAATATCACATTTATATTATACAAAAAAACACATGTATCAATTGAAAACATAGCAGTCATCCCATAAATATATGCATACAAATAAGTATTTAGAACCCGATTTCGTCCGGTTTCTAAATCTAGAACCGGCCCGGTTTAAATTTGGACACACAATTTTAAACCTAGAACCAACCCGAAATGTTACAACTGAAATCCGGACCCATTTTTTCCGGATTGGACACAATCGGATTTATGGATTTAGACAAATTTTGACAGCCATAGATGTCCTAGAATCTGGTAATTAACAAATGACCACTATCGCTTAGCTGGATGTGGAGAATAACTCACTGTGTCCAAGAGTGGCTACAGTAAAGAGGAACGTAGCATGGATGTTTCCACGGCCCGTCCGTACAATTGGCAATTATGCGTACCCACATGGACTTGGATCTCATGCCTCATCCGGAATTCAATTGGGGTGGAACCAATTTATCGTTGAACCCGCTGATGGCATGCCTCCAAATCGAAGTGCTGAATTTCCTGACAGGCATGTCGTTGTAAATGCAATGTTTGATTTGAATGACAGATAAGTGGCTTCTCTCACCGATTTGAAAGCCACTAGAAGTTTATGGATAACAACAGATCACCAAATATCTATTTATTTTTAGGCAGAAATAAATGCTGTGCTGCTCGAGAATCCTGAGAAATGTAGAATCGAGAGATCTAATGAAATATTTAATTACATCACTGAAATTTTATTTACTTTTAGCATCATAATAAAGTTTCTGAGCGACTGCCTGCAAGAATCTTATATATATAGAAGGAGAATCATCAAGATTGATTATGGATAACAATAGTGGGGTTGGGTGAGATCAATGAACCGTGTTGTAGCCTGGAACCAGCTGGCAATGCTGTATACATGCACTCTTAGTTTGTCTCGGCACCTGATGTCATCGTTTTCAAGCATGTGCCTGGCAGCCCACCTATGTTTGACCCACACAGTGACACAGTTAAGCACTATTTTTTCCGTCCTCCATCTCCTTGTCTGCATTGCCACCGAGGCACCCCATGGCCCAAATATCCAGTAATTAGGTTTATTTCTAAGTTCTGATATGATCTCTCTCCCTCACCAGTGTTTCATAACGTGACCCTAACTACATGTCAGGCCGCTAAGCACAAGGCTCTTGCAAGGAGACTGTTCGCCGTACCACACCGTACAAACAAGTACCAGAATGAATAATGGAGGCAGCAGTATCCGAAAGCTGGCTCGCTGTAGCGAATGGAGCTAGGGGTGAGCATTCGGTTAATTCGGTCGGTTACGGTTAATTCGGTTCAGTTAAATGGTTAATTTGTGATTTGAAATTTTAACCATTAACCTAACCGAATTGCGTCAGTTAATTCGGTTATTGTCCAATCGGTTAACGTATAATTCAGTCGGTTAATTTGGTTAACCAAATAACACATGTGTAATAATGTTATTTGAAATACTCATTGAATTTTGAACAATTGTTATATTATAGTGGTATTTCTGGAAATATAATGTTGTATGGCTCGTGAAAACTTGATTACTATGTATATGGGGAAGTTTTTTGAAATAAAAGTACAACTATATATGTATATATACGTGTGTAGGATATTATTTAAGAATAAATTATAACTATTCGGTTAATTTGGTTAACCATACCAAAAATATCTTTAACCATGAAATTAACCATTTAACCGATTAACCGAATTAAATTAACCAAATTAACCGAATTAACCAAATAGTCTAAAAAAAATTAACCATTCAAAATTAACCATTCGGTTAATCGGTTATTAATCAAATTCTGCTCACCCCTAAATGGAGCTGTCCTGTGATATGTATAATTGTTGGGCAGAGAAGAGATTTGAAAGGTAACCCGCACGGATGCTTCCGCGTCCGTATCTCCAGAGCCCTTCCTAATCCGGGTACCTGATCTCACAGCCTCATCCGGCTTCTTGTGCTGCAGGCTAATGTCACACCCTAATGCGCATGCTAGGCTTTGTATAATGCAATATGGTTTACGATGCTGGGAACAAATACAAGAAACAACCCCTTGTCCTGGCATCATTTCTCCTATTTAACATTTTTAAAGGTGAGGCAAACCCTTCTTTTGAACAACCTACCTGGTCGTGTTTCCGTCCAAGGTGCCGGTGGTGCTATATAAATTAAGGCATCTAGACTCTGCAGATCAAAAAGAAGTCCGAGTGAATCATCCGAATGATGCCAGCGGTTTCCTTATGTATGAACAAAGTACTACTCCCGCTAAGGATTAGTTAAGACGATCAATTTTGCTCTCCGATCAAGTTGTTCATAGCTAGTTACATTCCATTACCCTTTTTATTAAATAATAACAAAGGATATATATAGTTGCCAACATCCACTCTCCAGATTTTGTTTCGGTTGAGATTGTTACATTTGGTTCTAGCTTAATTGATCATCTTAAGGTACATGAGCCCAAATCTCAATTTGCAATTCAATTTAATGATTTCTGTAATTTTCTGCTTAACCGATGAGTTTTTTTGTGATAAACCTATCCCCATGCATATATTAATTACAAAAGCCGGTACAGTGGTAGGGCGATAGAACGGCAAGCAGTGCCCCAAACAATGTATGTGGACGTGGGAACCCGACATATAACAACCCACAAAGCATGTTAGTACGCTAGACCAACCTGGTTGAATGCAATGATCAGATATTGAGGCTTGGAGAAGAGCCAGAAATGATGTCCAAAATTGGGTTGGGCTCCCTGCAACACACAAAATCATAAGAGTTAGAAGCAGAAAAAACCATAAGACTTAGCCAAACAAGCATCACATTGAATACTCTCAGAAGCTTAAGCATCCACACCTGGGGATGCCATGTTTGCATTGGCCTCGAAGTTGATCACTCCCATTTGAGTAGATTGTTCTTAATCCCTAGAAATGGAAAAGGCTCTAGGAGCAATCTTCATCTTCGATCCAGAGGGGGCATCACATACTTTTAAGAATAAAGTCCAATCTATGACGTGTATATATATATATATATATATATATATATATATATATATATATATATATATATATATATGGGCTCATCTTTATTGCCTGTGCGGGTAGCTACCCGCCCACCCTTTCCATAACTTTTTTTCAAAAAAAAATTTCGGAATTGTAGAGGACTATTTTGTCTAGCTCTCCAAAAAATTTTGGCCAAAAATAATATCATTTGCCCCTCCAAAATTAAAAAACCCGTCCTTATATATATCTCTTGTATATTTTGTACAGAGTTACTTTTTTGGCCAGCAGAGTTACTTTTTTTGCCACCATAGTTACTTTTTTGACAGCAAACTTACTTTTTTGGCTAGGAGAGGTAGCGAAAATCTAAGTTACCCGCGCGGGCAACGAATGAACACCCTATATATATATATATATATATATATATATAGAGTTGAGCTGCTATACACTCGAGTGTACCAGCCTTCTTATACACCTCAATTTTCTGCCCTTGGATCTCTATCCCGATCAAACCAGAAAATAGCACTTTCCCAGCCACAAACGGCGTCAAGTGTACTTTTCGTCTGCCTGCCTGCATTAATCTCTGACCCCGATATACTCTCTCTGTCACGACCACACACAGGCCCACCATCTCCTTGTTTGTTTTTTACGCAACTGGTAACTCTCTCTCTCTCTCTCCAGTTTCATATCCTCTCTCTTCTGTTCTTCTGGACGAAACGCTAATTAGGATTCTGCATCCCTTCCCTTCTTTTTTCCAATTCGGTTTCTTCCTTATTCTTCTATTCTCGTTTCCTATTTGCTTCTGTCATTTCTCCGTTTCTCATTTCTTCGCCATCCTTCCTCATTTATCATTTCTTAATTGCTCCTCTGAATACGCATCTTCCTTGTTCTTCTATTCTCGTTTCCTATTTGCTTCCGTCATTTCTCCATTTATCCTTTCTTCGCCATCCTTCCTCATTTATCATTTCTTAATTGTTCCTCTGAATACGCATCTCCTCTTGTTTTCCCTTCGATTCCTTCTATTCCCCTTTACAACCTTCTGTATTGCCGCATACGAATAAATTGTTATGCCAGATTTGTCTTTCCGTTGCAGCCAACAAGTATCGGAGTAGCAGGGAGTCACCGGCTACAAGACCTCAAGGCTAGGCCGATCTGAGCGGCTTTGATCAAAAGGCAGGGAGTTACGGCTACAAGACCTCAAGTCGAGGCAGATCTGAGCGGCTTTGATCAAAAGCCAGGGAGTCACGACTACAAAACCTCAAGTCCAGGCAGATCTGGGTGGCTTTGATCAAAAGGACGTCTCTTTACTCCATTTCAACCAGTTCTCGGTAGCTTGAGTCAAAAATACAAAGAAGGATGCTTGTTTGATCCAACATCCAAAGGTGCAGCGTCAGAGGCACCAAAGCATATGGAGTTCATCCTATACAGAAATCCAAAAATCTGTGTCACTTCCATCCACGAGTAGGGTTCTAGAGTAACAATCCGCAACAACAAGGGGGCTCGACTATAGAAGGGATCTACTAGAGTAACAATCTGTGTCTTTCATTGGACTTTTTCAGACTTAGTGTCTCCTTGGACTGGTGAAATGTCACAGACAAGTGAAGGCAGTGCAAAATCAACTTTTAGGGCCAGGAGCAGAGGCCCCTTCAATCAGGAAACTACCATTGACTTGATTAGATGCTATTGTGGGAGGACGGTTGATACCAAAACAGCTTGGACACAAAAGAATTTTGGAAGGAAGTTCTTGAGTTGTCCAAATTATAATAAACAAGGCCAATCATATTGTGATTTCTTTCAATGGCTTGACAACCAATGCAATTATGTTGATGAATGGACAAAAAAGTTTGCTGAGCTTGAGGTTGAAGTGAAGCTGGCTAAGGAGAATGGACAAAGAGCAATGAGGATTACAAAGTTTTGTGTTTTTCTTATTTTCTTATGTGTTGTGTATTGTATTTTCTGTGTTTAATTTGTAAAGGATCAGATGGTCATGTACATATATGGCATTGTATGGTGTTGTACAATATGGAATGAATGATCTGAATGTGTTTCTGTGTTAATCTTGAATGAATGAACAAATCTCGTGTCTTTGTGATTAGTTGAATGCATGGTGGTTAACAAGATTAACAAAATGACGCATGTGGAGCCACAGTCTGAAACATGAAACCAAAGATCCAGAATATATAACATGAAATAAAAAAGACAGAATTTGTAACATGAAACCAAAAAGAAACAATCATTAACATGAAATGAAAAAGCCACAATCTGTAACCACAAAATTACAGAGTGAACGAAGACAATAATTAAACAATTAACATTACTATACAGAATATGCAGCAGGTTGGCAGTGAGGATGTCTCTAAAGCATACACATACATAGGATGTTCAGACCACCATTCAACAATTATTTTGGAGCAACAATGTCTCAAAACGTATTAGGACTGATCTTCAAACTTGAGATTATAAGTCCAAGAACGCATCAGATTATAAGTGCAAGAACGCATCAGGCATGGAGCAAGTTTATGACGAGATACAATGGAACTAGTCTACAAGAAAGATACCAACCATGTAAGCACGTCCAAATGAAGATACTAAGTTCATCACCTCAATATTACCAACTAAGAAAGATACTTAATCAACCACACATATTGGATCAACCACTGAAATATTTAATCAACCACTGATCTGAGTTCAAACAACAAACTGAATTCCAACAACCATAACAGTGGGGCAAATGATATCAAATGAACCAAAAAATTCATATCAAAAGTTGTTACATGAATCAACCACAAAAATTGTATCAACCACTGAAATATTGAATCAACCACTGATCTACTGATTTGAGTTCAACCAACAAACTGAATTCCAACAACCATAACAACCAAATATATAACCAACCACTGATCTAAGTTCAACCAACAAACTGAATTCCAACAACCATACAAAATCTGGACAAATGATGCCAACGAACCAATATATTGATATCAAAAGTTGTTACATGAATTTGGATCAGCCACTGAAATATTTAATCAACCATTGATCTGAGTTCAAAACATACAAAATCTGGGCAAATGATACCAAACGAGCCAATAAGTTGTTGACACCCAAAAAACAGAAGTTTCTGTAAAGATACAAAATAGAAACATTTGTTACATGGCCATGATTTTGGCATTTGTTAACACACAAAAAATAGAAGTTTGTGTTACATATCCATGATTTCATCAACACTAGTCTTCGGTTGTCTCTTCAATTTGTTCTCCCATATGAGTTAGATGCATCATTAGTTCCCTGGATGCAAGTAAGTAGGGATTAGAAATTAAAAAAAAATCATATAAATTTATTTTAAAAAAATGAATTCAGTTATATACCCCATGTGTGCATGTCCGACTATTGTGACCTTTTGCATTGCATGTACTACAAGTTCTTTGCTTCTTTGCCTTCATTTCAGCTGGTGGTTTGAACCTTTGAGGTTTTCTTGTTCCTTTACATTGTGAAGTAATAGGATCTCTCACTTTGATGTGCTCTTGTCCATCTATAATCAAAGGCACATATTGACTCCCTTGAGTTGGAATATAACTCTGAGACATGGGCAGTTGTTCTTCTATACAAACTGGATCCACCCTTGGTTGTAATTCTAACACTTTATCATATGAATTTTGTAGAATTTCTTGCACCATAATGTAGGTTCCCTTGTCTTTAGAAGCTAGACCAACTAATTTCATAGCTGATCTACACAAGGAGTTATACCTACTCAACATCGTACTATCTCCCAGATCCACTTGGCATTCTTCAACATGAACAACTTTGTTATTGGTGTTTGCATTCAATGTCCAACGCCCCAACACATAGAATGGTGGAATTTTATGAAATTTCAGAAAAGTTAATACCTTAAGTGCATGAGAACATAGAATTCCACTGAATTGAAAATGTTTACAATCACAAGTAATTTCTTCTACTTCTCTTTTAAACGTCACTTTGTAGTGCTTGTTTGTCATGAATAGATCTTCCTCTCTAGAAATATGTGTAATGTGATATAAGGAGTCCTTGTTGATCTCCTCTAGATCATAGCAAGATGTCAACTTTAGTTGCTCGCGAAAGTCTTTAAAAATTGTTCTTGTGTATACATCTCTTGCATGTGACTCAATAGGTGCAAATGACCAAAGATTAGGCTTTCCAAACTTAGATCTAAAGTCCTCTTCATCTTCTTTATCATATCTACTCTCGACAACCTTTTCAAATGCTTCAACAAACTTGAAAAGAGGCAAATGATTGTTGACATGGTCTTTAAATATAGCATTCATGCTCTCACTCCGTTGTGTGGTTGACATATTAGCAAAAAAAGTATCCCTGAAGTAAACTGGAATCCATTGATCTCTAATGTTCCATAGTAAACATAAATGTGCATTATCACTTAGGTTAAATTTGCATATCATTCTTTGCCATCTATCTTCAAATTCATCAATAGTGATAGACTTGTTTATGCAACAATGAAACTCTTCACTAAACCCAGCAACTGTCCCATATATCACACCAAGGTGCTCACGTGCTTTCCTCATTATATGCCATTGACAACAACGATGAACTGCATTAGGAAACACTATGTGAATGGCCTTCCTCATTGCCGGATCTTGATCAGTTAATATTGCTTTAGGATGCTTTCCATACATGGCCTCCAAAAATGTTTGGAATACCCAAACAAAAGAATCTGCAGTCTCATCACGAAGCAAAGCACACCCAAATAAGGTTGATTGTTTGTGGTGGTTCACGCCAATAAATGGTGCAAAAGGCATGCTATACTTGTTGGTCATATATGTGGTATCAAAAGTAATTACATCACCAAATGTCTGGTATGCCGTCCTTGACTTAGCATCCACCCAGAAGATACTACGCGTACATCCATCCTCATCAATTTGTATAGAATAATAAAATGATGGGTTAATTGCTTGCAATTTTCTGAAATGCTCTAATGTGGAGGAAACATCAATGCCTATATACTTCCTCCTCAAGGATACAAGTTCATTGCTTAAGTCCTTTCTGATGAAACTCACATTACGAATACCACCACGTTGGCTAGCAATGAGAGACATGATTTGAGCACTTGAAATATTTTGGTCATGCATAACACGTACTAAATCACGGACCTCTACTGACATATGTCGATGTGAACGGTGAAATCACTTCTTAGATGGACTTTGAGTGAGTTCATGATTGTGCTCTTCTTCAAAACTTGTGACAACCCACTTTGTGTCCTCTTCTTGCTTCACTCTCATGCGAGCCTTACAACCGGTGCGTATAGAAGTCATATCTTTTTTTGGAGTACCTTTATCACCATTTGCAGGTTTGTTTTTTATTTTTTGCAAGCCTTCCATTGAACAAACAAATACTCTACCAGTGACCAATTTTGTTTTGGCAGAAATATATTGACTCCCCTTGCGTATACTGAATCCAACTGTGTAAGCATGTTGGTTATAAAATTCTTCTGCCTTTTCAAGAGTATCAAACCGTAGACCAACATATGGTTTTGGATTAGATTCCACTTCAACCGTTTCATCATCTATGTCGAGTGGTGCATCATCCTGAAGCAACATAGGCAAATTTACATATGAGCAACTACACACAAATTTAATAACATAAACATATTTTTAAATATAGCATTTGGTTACCATTTCCGACAAGTCATCATTTCCTTGAATTGATTTATCATTTCCAAACAAACCATCATCATAACTTAGCCAATCTATTCCAGTCATGCCATCAACATCATTAGAGAAATCCATACCTAATGAAAAAATAGATTTATTAAAAAAAATTACAAGTGTTACCAATCAACATTAGGAGGGTGTACATACCAATAAAAAATATAGAGGAATTCAATGCAAGCCTATGAAGCATGGATACTCCAAAATAGGTACCATACCCGTATCCGATACGTATTGGCATGACATTGTTTGATTAGCATTTGACGCCAGCTCATGTCTCAACCCTCTCTGCTAAGTAGTAGCTTGCAGCAAGGTTGTCATAGTTGCTTCCTTGAAGTAGTTCAAGGTTAGTCACCATTCCTCTTGGTAAATGTCAATCTTCCTTCTCTTTATTGTTTCTACCTCCTATATTTTTTGGGATTTTACTTTTTATAGAACTTCAATATGTAATCTGGATTTTTGTTTGTTGTTTATTGTAAACCAATTCATTCACATTTACATGGTACTTCCGGATGCTTTTCTTGCTAAGGTGCAAGTTTTATGCACGTTGATGTCCTCCATATTCTATGAAAGGATTCAATTTAGTATCGTTGGGTTAACATGCCTCTTGTTTTGGTGACTAAATCCATTATGATTTATTCTAGATTTCCCACTCGCGTGATCCCTTGAAATCACAAAACCATGTGACTTCCAACTCTAGACTCCCCCTATTGTATTGTGATTTGAGAATGAAATTGGTATTTTCTGTTAAAATTTCAAAATAAACATTAAAAAAATTGTTGTATCCATGTTGTACCCGTATCTTATATTTTTAAAAATTGTTGTATCCCCATACCGCACCTGTACCCATATCCATTTCTGTATCTATATCTGTGCTTCATAGTAGCTATACATGAGAGAAGATAGTTTGGTATCACAGATGACACAACTCACTTTACAACACAACATTACATTATACATGAAATGTGAAAGGTTTAGAATAGGATATTAACATGTCTTTTTGTAACTTGTCTCACATTAATATGAATGAAAGACCCATTTTTAAATCATTGTCTGATATTATAGTATTGGTTTCCATTTCCTTGAGAAATATTTTGATTTTTTATTGAAATTTGATTGTCTTCATCTATTTTTAAAATAAATATATTGGTTATTTTTAAAAATATTAAAATATATATTAAAAAAATTGCCATATCCATGACGTACCCGTATCCTATATTTTTGAATATTGACGTATCCGCGTACCTATACCCGTACCCGTATCCGATACGTATCCGTATCCATGCTTCTTAGATGCAAACAAGTTGAATAATACTTTTTTGAAAAATTATTGAAAAAATACAGAGGAATATAAGGCTCAACACTGATCAGTGGTTGAATAAATATTTCAGTCCTTGATACAATTTTTGTGGTTGATTCAGTTTAGTAGTTTTCTTAGTTAATAATATGAGGTGTTCAATTTAGTATATTTCTTGGTTGATTAAATATTGTTGCTTACATGGTCTATTTATGATCATTGATTGAAAAGAACAAGTTGAATTGAATGCTATGAAACTCACGTTAGAATGAGCAGAAAAAATTGAAAGGAAGGCAACATAGTTACAAGGAGAGATCAACGGAGAAAAAAATGTAAGGTCAGAGATAGTGGGGTGTGTATACCACTATATTCATTGATTATATATTTTATCAGGCGTTTATGTACAACCATTTTCAAATAGATTCCTTTATTATTATATACCAGATTTTTAATCAGTACATCTTGCGTTATACATATTGTTTTGAATGATGAACGAAAAAATACAGAAGAATTCAATGCAAACCAGTTGAATAATATTTTTTTGACGGATTATTGAAAAAATGCAGAGGAATTCAAGGCTTGTCACTTATCAGTAGTCGAATAAGTATTTCAGTCCTTGATACAATTTTCATGGTTGATTCAGTTTAGTAGTTTTCTTAGTTGATAAAATTGAGGTGCTTAATTTAGTATTTTGCTTGGTTGATAAAATATCAGTGCTTACATGGTCTATTTATGATCAGTAACATGGTCATCGTTGAGAGAAAAGAATAAATTGAATTGAATGCTATGAAACTCGCGTTGGAATGAGGAGAAAAAAAAGTGAAAAGAAGAAGGCAACATAGTTTTTGTCAGTTAGTATTTTGCTTGGTTGATAAAATATCAGTGCTTACATGATCTATTTATGACCAGTAACATGGTCATCGTTGAGAGAAAAGAATAAATTGAATTGAATGCTATGAAACTCACGTTGGAATGAGGAGAAAAAAAAAGTGAAAAGAAGAAGGCAACATAGTTTTTGTCAGTCTGCATAAATGCCTCGAGGAGAAAAAATGGTGGAAATGATTACCGTGAAAAATGGTAAAATATCAGTTTTCTTCGGTCTGCATTAATGCCTTGAGCTGCTATTACTCTCTCACAGCCACACAACAAACGTTATCTCTGACCTTCCTGAATGAATGTGAACCGATTAAATACTAACAAACTGGCGTTGGAATGAGAAGCACAATTGCAAGGAGAGATCAACGAACAAAATGGTAGAAAGAACAAAAATTGAATGCGTCTATCTGACCTTCCTAGTTCTGTCTGGCAGCATTAATGCCCGGATCTTCTATTCAACAACCACGGACATACCAATGCGTCTCTCAGCCCCTTAGATCAATGCAAACAATTGAATGCAAAAGAACAAAAATGGAAAAGAAGAAGGACAGTCGCATGGAGGGATCAATATACAAAACGGATGAATAAATGAAATGGAAAGGATTACCGGAAGCAAAGAAAAAGGACAGTCGCATTGTCAAACATTTCCTGGAGCTGATCGTGTGGAAGCAAAGAAATTTGGGAGGCGCCTGCTACACGAAATTGACGAGAGAGACACACAGACTAGTCTACAAGAAAGAAAGGTTAGAAACAGGGGAGCATTAATGGCGGATTGAGGGAGGGGAGAGACACAGGACTGTGTGTGGCGTGACAGAGAGAGAAATAGTACGCCGGACAGTTAATGTAGGCAGACAGAATAGTGCACTTGACGTCGTTTGTGGCTGGCAAAGTGCTATTTTCTGGTTTGATCGGGATAGAGATCCAAGGGCAGAAAATTGAGGTGTACAAGAAGGCTGGTACACTCGAGTGTATATATATATATATATATATATATATATTCTAGCTATAATGATATTATGTGAAGGATTTCTATTTTCGAAATATATATATGATTACGATCCAACCATAAGTTCCATATAATGCTGGCCACTAAAGGCCAATATTGAATACGAAATTGTGGTCAGCGCAAGCGTCATTATTGATGAGTTGATAATTCAATCGTAGTTACTGCTGAGTGGATAATTCAATCGTAGTTTCTGTTGCTATTGGGTCCCTCATCGACCAAGTAGGAGAAATGACACCATATGGCTAAAAACAAATGAACAATTAAAGAATATATGATTGGCATTCTATTCATAACGACAAAAAAATGGGCATGTATAAGGACCATATAAGCCTCTTTTGCTGCAAACAAGTCCTAGAAAAACCCTTTCTATTCCCTACTGACCACAAAAGTATATGTTCTATGAAGGGAAATTTAATATCCAAAAAGGTACTATAAAAATAGTTATATTTAGTATGTATGAAGAATTCGTATGCTTTAATTACATTATAACACTTTCACCGAGGCCAATATATAGGAGTATTATCGTTAGGCCTACTAAGACAATTTGATGAGCCTGGACCTAAAATTAGTCATGCCAAGGTTAGATAAAGTCCCAATAATTATATTATTTCTTGATGAAATCAAGATTGTATAATCTTGGTCTAGGGATATATTAATCAATATGGTTGGTATTGTCTGAGAGGTTTATAAAGATTTATGCTCATAATAAGACACTAAGGGTTAGAGAAAAACATCATACTATTCCAACTATTAGATGAAATTTCAAAAGAATCAATCATTAGATGTTGACTTTCATTATTTACTTCCAAAAAGTGGGAAATCTATTAATATTCCGTATCTCCAGAGCCCTTCCTAATCCGGGTACCTGATCTCACAGCCTCATCCGGATTCTTGTGCTGCAGGATAATGTCACAACCGGCGCAGGCAGAATGCGCATGCTGGGCTTTGTATAATGCAATATGGTTTACGATGCTGGGAACAAATACAAGAAACAACCCCTTGTCCTGGCATCGTTTCTCCTATTTAACATTTTTAAAGGTGAGGCAAACCCTTCTTTTGGACAACCTACCTGGTCGTGTTCCGTCCAAGGTGCCCGTAGTGCTATATTAATTAAGGCATCTAGACTCTGCAGATCAAAAAGAAGTCCGAGTGAATCATCCGAATGATGTCGGTGGTTTCCTTATGTATGAACAAAGTACTACTCACGCTAAGGATTAGTTAAGACGATTTTGCTCTCCGGTCAAGTTGTTCATAGCTAGTTACATTCCATTACCCTTTTTATTAAATAATAACAAAGGATATAGTTGCCAACATCCACTCTCTAGATTTTGTTTCGGTTGAGATTGTTACATTTGGTTCTAGCTTAATTGATAATCTTAAGGTACATGAGCCCAAATCTCAATTGGCAATTCCATTTAATGATTTTTGTAATTTTCTACTTAACCGATGAGTTTTTTTGTGATAAACCTATCACCATGCATATGTTAATCACAAAAGCCGGTACAGTGGTAGGGAGATAGAACGCGAAGCAGTGCCCCAAACAAAGTATGTGGACGTGGGAACCCGACATATAACAACCCACAAAGCATGTTAGTACGCTAGACCAACCAGGTTGAATGCAATGATCAGATATTGAGGCTTGGAGAAGAGCCAGAAATGATGTCCAAAATGGGGTTTGGCTCCCTGCAACACACAAAATCATAAGAGTTGAAGCAGAAAAAACCATAAGACTTCGCCAAACAAACATCACATTGAATACTCTCAGAAGCTTAATCATCCACACAGGGGGATGCCATGTTTGCATTGACCTCGAAGTTGATCACTTCACTCCCATCTGAGTAGATTGTTCTTCATCCCTAGAAATGGAAAAGGCTCTAGGAGCAATCTTCATCTTCGATCCAGAGGAGGCATCACATACTTTTAAGAATAAAGTGCAATCCATGACGTATATATATTCTAGCTATAATGATATTATGTGAAGGATTTCTATTTTCGAAATATATATGATTACGATCCAACCATAAGTTCCATATAATGCTGGCCACTAAAGACCAATATTGAATATGAAATTGTGGTCATCGCAAGCGTCATTATTGATGAGTTAATAATTCAATCGTAGTTACTGCTGAGTGGATAATTCAATCGTAGTTTCTGCTGCTATTGGGTCCCACATCGACCAAGTAGGAGAAATGACACCATATGACTAAAAAACAAATGAACAATTAAAGAATATATGATTGACATTTTATTCCTAACGACAAAACAATGGGCATGTATAAGGACCATATAAGCCTCTTTTGCTGCAAACAAGTCCTAGAAAAACCCTTTCTATTCCCTACTGACCACAAAAGTATATGTACATATGAAGGGAAATTTAATATCCAAAAAAGGTACCATAAAAAAAGTTATATTTAGTATGTATGAAGAATCTGTATGCTTTAATTACATTATAATACTTTCACCGAGGCCAATTTATAGGAGAATTATCGTTCGGCCTACTAAGTCAAATTGATGAGCCTGGACCTAAAATTAGTCATGCCAAGGTTAGATAAAGTCCCGTTTTGTAGATTACCTCTTGATGAAATCAAGACTGTATAATCTTGGTCTAGGGATATATAATCAATATGGTTGGTATTGTCTGAGAGGTTTATAAAGATTTATGCTACATAATAAGGCACTAAGGGTTAGATAAAAACATCATACTAATCCAACTATGAGATGAAATTACAAAACAATGAATCATTAGATGTTGACTTTCATTATTTACTTCCAAAAAGTGGGAAATCTATTAGTATTTCTAGTAAAATGCCAAGGTTATTTTATCATGTAGTATTTATCCTGACATAATCTAACCTAGTGTTTTTCTTATTTTTCATAACAATGAGATCATGCATTTTGAATACAGTCTTATATAGATAAAACTCTTGTGTTGCACCCATCCCAGAAAATATATGTCTTTCACATATCTTAGGTGATGAAACTTGATTCGACGGTTGTGGTGGAAAATAATAAAATAATATATGATCAAAGTCACCATAACATTTTATTTATAAAACAATGTAAAATTAGATAAAATAGTATGTATTCAATAGTGGAAAGTCAATTAACTCCGGACTCCAAACGAAGGATAGATAAGAAAAAGTATATGTAACCAGAAATCATATCTAACAATATTATTATGAGTATGAAAGGATTAACACCCCGGTTTCACCTGGTAAACTGATATTGATATGTTTTTGAATGTTTCTCATAAATATATGACGATTCCATGTTGGGTTAAAAATTAAAAAAATGACAAAAGGTGATGAAAAAGACATATTTTGTTGTTTGAGGACCTTCACGACTAGAGACATCCTCAACTTTCTCATTATGTCCCAAACATCCTAATATTTTGGGTTTGGGATGCTAATTACCTTAGAACCTCCCACAGAGGAGATCCAACCCTAGCAATAAGGACTGATTCTTAGGATGAATTGGAGGATGATAAGAAAAAGATATAATTTAGAAGCCAGATCTAGTCTCTCAATGAGTAGTTAAATTGAGCTAGGTACATACATTACATGATGATATATAACCAGCTGAGTTCAATAAGCAGATAAGTAGTTGTGAACAGTTAAAAGAAATTAAGAGACATCAATTAAAATTAACAATTTAAACACAAGTTGATTAGAATTTTGTAGCCAAACATTCTTAGAAAGAAGATGGTTTTAGAAGAAAGATCCTCTAAACATGAGTAATGCATAAAATAAATGGGGATATAGTCTATGTTTGGCTTTAGGAGAGGAAAAGGGATTGGAATATACTGGACATAGAGGAGTATTTATAGGTAAACTTTAGGATTCAAGACTCCGAATAAAAGTCCTTTGAAGAGACAGTTGATCACGACAATGTGCAACACATGCCTAGTTCACAGATTGAGGTGATCCACCATGCATCACACGAGGATTGACTCTGATCTAATGGGTGGCCCAAGCAAGATAAAGAATGTCTCCCAATTTTTTAGATATTTTAGGGACATTTAGAAGAAAATCATTTAGATTTAGTCTAAAATGTGCACTATGAATAAGAGTTAATAAAATAATAAAGAAAAGAAAAAATGGAATCAATTAAAGATTATCTTTCATCATTGTAAAATTTTTATTTTTATTTTTTGAAGAAAAAGAATGAATGAATTTCTATGGGTAAAAGGAATATTTTATTTACAGTACTTAAACTGGGTAATTTATTAGAAAGGCTTATAAAAAAATTGAAATTGGTGAGAAAATTGCAATTAAGTATACAAAATATGGGTAAAAGTGGGTGACAATGAACATATTAAATAGGTTGAAAATATGGAAAAAGGATACAAATGTGAAAATGTCAAAACATGTAGGAAATGGAATTATGTGGAAATTGCATAATGATGTGGAAAATGTTGGATCTAATGGTTTTGCTCTCTAGAGGGGGTGAATAGAGCTATAAAGACTTAAATCAAATTCATTAAACCTTCAAAATATATCAAGAGATAGGGTTGCATATATGAAATTTGAGTGTAACTAAATATACATAACAAAGATGAGAGAGATTGAATAATAACAACAACACAAGCTATGTAAAGTGGTTCCAAACTTCAAACTAGGAGAGTGTAAATCCACTACCTAGAGAGGTCAACCTGTAGGATTTTTCAAATACTGCACCTTCATTATATTCCATTATAAGATATACAATAAGGCCTTCCTTTTCTGGGACAAGGATACCCAACCTTCCCTTTGAGGACAACAGAGAAAATAACCTTACAAAGGACTTACCTATCAAATATCAAGAGTCTTCAACCTCACCAAGGACTTACCCACTTTTATAATGAGTCTTTTGCCTTCACCAAGGATTTATCCACTCCTGCAACAAGCCTTCCACCTTGAAGGAATTACCCACTCTTCTGGGATCTTCCGCCTTTGACTTCACCTTCACCAATTAGAAGGTTTCACCAAGGGGATCATTCCCTTCTTATTCACCTCTCTTAGTCATGAGAGAGAACCTTCATCTTCATGGTAGAAAGAGAGATTTGGAGGTGGAGGAAGTGAGAGCCTCCACCTCATATACACAAAAAGATCACACTAGCTTATTATTTCAACATTGGTTGTTTAAAATCTTTTTAGTTATTTCAATACAAGTTATTAACATGTCTATAGTTTAAATTTGATACAGTATGAAGGAAATATTAAGTAAAGATTTTAAGATAAACATAAAGGATGTGTTATAACCCCAATTTTTGGGTTCAATTGGTGAGAAATGTAATTTCTCATATTAAAGATATTTGAACAAATAATGATATAATTTGCTTCAAATAAATGGATTTCGTTTACAATAGCCTTGATGTTTGTGTTGTGGGCTTTATTGGCTATTGGGCCCAATAACAAGAAAATAACAAAGAAAATTCAATTAGTGAATGAATAATTGAATATTCGAGAAAAGAAATATGTAGAAACCTCTAGAAGGCAAATCCAAAGAGGATTTCGTGTCTCTTGGGTTCCTTGGGTTCCAAGGAGTCCAAAGTTGTAAAAAAAGAAAGCAATAAGAGAAGAAAAGATTAATTAAGTATTTCTTTATTAAGAAAGAAATTGAATATAATGGGAGAATGTGGGAAATAAGTGAAAAGAGGTATAATTGAGTTATCCTTGGTGGAATTTCGTATCCGAAGGATTACGAATGATAAAAGGAATACCAATCAGGGAAATAAAAAAAGAAATAAAAAGAAATCCTCAAAAAGAGATATTTTAATAAGAAATATACATAATAATGAAGAATGATGCATGTAGATGCATCTAGAAGAATAATAAGTATCCTTAAGAAGTAATTTCGAAATAATATAGTTTCTTGGGGTATAAGGAGCCCCAATGAAGGAAGAGGAAAGAGAAAATACCAAAATTTGTAAAATAAAAGATAATATGATACTTTATTAATGTTTTTGGTGGCATTATGAAAAAGGAAGTAATTTCTATTAAAAGAAAATAGAAATTCGTTCTAAGGGATTAAAGAGCAAGAATAAAGAGGATAAGAAAGAGGAATCTCGAATTTCCTATATATTCAAATAATAGGGGATATCAAAAGGATAAATAGAGAAATAAGGATTACTTGTCCTTGAAGGAAAATGAATCCTTTTGGAAAGAGACTCTTCGAGTCATGTATAAGCCTACTTAGGGCTTCGTTTTTCTCCCCTATAAAAGGGGTAAGAGCTTGGCTCGAGTTCTGGAGGGAATCCCACACAGCTATCCCATTTCTCCTTCTTCCTTCGTGTTAAAACCTAACCAAGAAGGGGAACGTGACCCTGGTGCAATGTGGATCTGTTAAGCGACCTTGAAGGATGCGAGATGCTCTCACGATGGCCTAGGAACGTTTTGCCTTCATCCCCGTACCCCCACCTTCACGTAGAGCCTGCTGAAGATTCACATCTTTGCCGCGAGTTGCAGGCCTAGTGCCCTTGCACGTGATCGTTTCGGTCGTGCTTTGAGGCCTGGATGGCTGCGACGGAGATGGGAGAAGGCAGAGCAACGACTTTCTGTGAGGATGGCGGCCAAGGGAGGGAAGGAGAGCCTCCGCAAGATTGCAAAACGCGGCCGCTAGGGTCTGCGTCGCGCCTGCTGGAGGTAGGAGATAACCCATTGACGTTTGGAAGGAAATGCCCCTCCGCGGGCTATTCAAGAAGGAACTTAAGTGGGGGGCATAACGGTCAATCCGTTATGTTTCCAAACAAACCGTGTTGCATGGAAAGGATGACGTGGCGCAACCTGATTGGCCAAGTAAGTAATATTTTGTAAAATTTATATCTCTTGATTGGTAACTCGGAATATAGTGAAACTATATATCAAATTTCTCAGAAAAATAAAAGGAATCCAATAAAAATATGTTTAGAAGCTAATTCCTCTTCCTATTCGAAAAGTAGTGTAAATTATCATCTTTAATGAATTAAAGATTAAGAAACCCTATTTTGATATGATTAATGTGTTTAATAGGGTTTAATGGATCTTTAGGGTTGATGTTAACCTGTTAAATGTGAAAAGGTATATTATGTTCAAAAAGGAAGAACTTTGCACATGATTAGTCTAATTTAGAGTTTATGTGCTTAAATATGCATGAAATTTGAAAAGGGCATAAAGTTATCATCTTTAATGATTTAATTAAGGAAAAACCCTTAGATTTGATGATAAATGGACTTAATGACGTAATTCAAGTTGATATTAACCTGTTGGTAATAAAAGTGAGAATAGGATTTAAAAATATGATCTTTTTATATATTTGGTTTAATTTAGGGTTTCGTGCATGATTATGCATTAATGAGCTTGAAAACCCTAATTTTGACGAATATGTCTTTTAATTAGTTTAATTGTGTAAATCCACAAATAAAATAGAGATGTGATGATCCTAAGCCAATTTGAGCATAAAAGATCCTTAATGTGGATAATTTGAGTAATTAGGGTTTTTATGAGTGGAAAAGTTGTTTTAGGGTTTGTTGACCTAAAAAGGATAAAGTTTGAGAAATTGATCTAAGAAACCCTAATGCATCCTAATGAGACTTAGAAACCTTAGAAAGGTGTCCCAAGTCAATAAGGAGTTGTTTGGGATATGCTTGTGACAATTAGACATTATACATGTTTTCAGGATTAATGTTTGCTTGATTGATTGATTGGCTTGCTTGATTGGACATCTAGTTGGATTTGGATAAATTATTGCTTGAGATCTCCAAGACAGGTATGTGGTTAATTATGAATAACCGCTTTAGTTTTCCGATGGATTCCCGGATGTTTAATCGCATTGAATGCAACTAAACTATTTGGATGTTCATATTGCAAACTATAATGTGGCTATGACTATCACAAAGAATATATGCCTTCAAACTCAGATCTTGGTTCTCTCTGTGGTATTATAGCTAACCTAGTACATGGCTGCCTATGGGTAGGTCCATCAGGTTAGAGAAAGACCTAGTACATGACTACCTATTGGGTAGGTCCATCAGGTCTATGGATGACCTAGTACATGGCTACCTATTGGGTAGGTCCATTAGGTCTATGGGGGACCTAGTACATAGCTACCTATTGGGTAGGTCCATCAGGTCTATGGTTGACTTAGTACATGGCTACGATTGAGGTAGGACCATCAAGTCACAATGAGTTAGATATTGGACTATCTTCGGATAGTGCCATGCGACTCTATTACCTAAAAGAGAGGTGATATCCATGTCCACTGCAGGGACAACCCAGAGTTAGAGAATATGTATGGATTGAGTTGTATGGCTTAAAATGTAATCTTGATTGTTAAATGATTAATTGAATGATTATATTGTTAACATAGTTGAACATTATCTGTTTCCTCCACATACCAGCTTCGGCTGACCGACGTTTTGTTTGTCGGCATTTTAGGTACAATGAAAAGAACAAACAGTAAAGCGACACTTTGTGAATTCAAGAATTAAAGAACAAGGAGGAACTAGTTAGAATAGTTCAGCTCCCGTTCTGAGCGACAGAGAGGGCGACTAGGGCACGACTCTCCGATCCTGGGGCAGGGGGCTCGACGGCCAGGCTCACCGCCCTGCTCCCCCGGGGGCTGCCTCAGCGGCTGCTCCAGCCGGATCGGGACTCCCTGGGTTGCTTCGCGGTGGTTTTCTCTTCTCCTTGCTTCACGCCTCTGTTTGCGGCGGCGGGGAGCGGGATCTTAGATCCGGTTTTTGCTGGTGCTTCAAAGGGGTGTCTTCGGTTGGGAAACCCCTTCAGGTGTTGCCGGAGGTCGTTGTGACTGAGGAACCAAAGCAAGCATCCTGGATTTCCCCTTCTCTGCAGTGGTTCGTTGCTTATCTTCCCCCTATTTCACCGTCCTTTTTGCTGCTGTCTGTTTTTCCGTTGTTGTTTGGGTTCTCTGTTGTTTTGGGGCAGTTCTTCTGCCTGTTTTGTCGCCGTTTATCGGTGTGTTTCAGTGTGTCAGGTGTCTTTAGTTTTTCTAGTCTCTGCCTGTAGGCGTTCTCTGTGGTCGTTGGTTGGTCGTGTCATGTCTTGGGTTCCTTCTTGGGCAGACGGTGGGCTCGGGCGCCCTTGGTGCTCCAGGCAGAGGAGGAGAAAGCTGGGTTTTGGGCTTCGTGTGGGTATTCCGCCCCCTGTTCGCAGTGGTGGTCGGGAGTGGTGGTGGAGTTCTCGGCACCCTCTACTCCCCGCCTTTGTACAAGCATGAGTCGTCCTTCCTCTGTATCTGCATCCCTGGGTTTTGGCCTCCTTCCCGGGTCTCCTGATTGGTGCAACCTTAGTGCTCGTCGTTGGTAGTTGTGTTTCTCGTCCTTTTTGTGGGACGTTGTGTTGTTAGGTAGGTGTTGTTGCTTCAGTAAGTTATAGGTTCTATGTTGTCGTGTGGTTTGTGTCCTCCTTTCATGTTAGGTCTTTTTTTGTTTCTTTGTCATATGGCAGCAAGTGCGAAGGTGATCACCGTTTCGGTCACTGGTTTGGAGCATATACCTTATATCAGATATAATCTCAGGTTGAAGGAATCTCTCAAAAAAAGCTATTTTGGTCAGCGACATAGAAGAGAGATCAATACATCATTGTTCTTATCACGTTCCGATATGAGTTTCTGGTTATTGTATCTGCTCTTTACTTTTTTGTGTTCGGTTGGTGTATCTCCCTTTACATGTAGATGTCGTATGCCTTTAATGTAATGAATGTTGTGTCTTCAAAAAAAAAGTTAGAATAGTTCAGCTGAGGTTAGAAGTTTAGTTTGTTCCAAACTTTTCAAAGGTATGCAAAGAAAAAATTTATTACCATTTTCAGTATAGTCCGTTAGAATTTAATAATTGTTTATGGTTATATGTCGAACCTTTGATCCGGGATTAATGGGTGCGGCTTCAACCTCTTGGTCTCCCTTAATTGGGGGTTATCGGGAGGTGGGGTCACAACATTTGGTATCAGAGCTTAGGTTCCTCAGTTAACCATTAATAATTATTAAATTTTACAAACTCCATAGAACCCAAGGGAGTTATTAGAGGATTATCTGAAAGACGGAGGTGTCTAGAAAAGGATCACGACCGGGGGCTGACAATATTTTCCTCCGCACCGCTAGTCAGAATACGAGGACTCCCGGATCCGTGTGACTGCCTGGCCAAAGTCTTAGGGTATGAATCGAAATAAGATACCTTTAGGACTTCTCATCTTATTCATCCCTTCTCATCACAAAATTCTGATAAGGACATAAAGGATTAGGGTTTTCTTTCTTATCCTCACCCTCTTGAGGTATGGGTAAGGTTAATAAGGTTTAAGGAATCCTCCACTAAATTAATGAAAGGCATGTAAATAAGATGTCATGGACATAAGCTTAATAGATTAAGCACAAAATAAATAATAGATACATGCTTAGGACGTATGACATAAGATGTCATGTCCTCAGAAGAGACCTGAGGCTAGACCTTATTGACAAGAGGATAAGTTAGTCTTGGAGATAAAGATCTCCATTTCAAGTAGAGACCTGGCACATCCTCGGAGGATGGTGCTAACCCTAACCCTAAGTGAAGGTTAGAGAGAGATGAGTTGGACCAGGTGTTTAAAAGGACATGCCTTTGGGATGCCATATGATCCATGGGTGACCTAGCACCTTTGGCAACCCAACCCTGGGAAGGGTCGTGCATGTTAGGGTAAGGATAGCTCCCTAGATGATGGCGTTAGTGAAGGACCATAGAAACCCTATGGGCTTGTGCAAGTAGGGCATAGATGGCACCTAGGGCACGTCTTAGTGCTGATAGTAGGATGAAACCCTGGATAAGGAATCATGAGTGAGCATAAAGGGTTATCTTGAGCAACCATAAGTTCGAACCTAGGCTTCACCCATGTAGAGAATACCATCGAGGTTGATCCTTCATGAAAAGATGACCTCTAATGGTGAGGTTGGATGTGGGGTTAGCTCTAGAGAGAGCAGGAAAACCAGCAAGGAGGTAGGAAGCCTAAAACCCTGAGATATGAGGAACAATGGATGATAGTGGTTGCCTCATGATCGATCCCTGAAAGTCGATGATACCTTAGTTGCCTTTAGAGAGACCAAACCCTTGGGAAAAGATGAAGCTTCTGGTACCTACGTGCCTATGGTATAGATGTTTACCTTCCGGGGTAGGAAGAAGAGTTCCTTAGACCTAGAAAGGTTTAGTAGCAGGTTATGAGGCCTTGTACCTTGTTGGTTGTCCTTAAGGAGGACCCAACTCTAAGTGTTGCTTGAGTTGAAGGATGACAAGGAGTGCATGTCATGCCTTTTTCATGCTTGGTTTGTAGTTAAGAGAAAGAACATGCAGTGAACCTAGGGTTCCTAGGCCTAAAAGGGGAAGTGGTGTACCTAAGGCTCATGATGAGAAGTTGAGTTCCTATAGAAGCGAGCATGGTAATCCTCATGAATAGAGGAAAAGAGAAGCCCCTTAAGTTTAAGGTGTGTTTGATGAACCCCTCACAGCTAGGTTGATGATAAAGAAAGGTATGATCTTGATCCAACATTGAGGAAATAGGACAAGTATGACCTATCATGGTTCAGTAGGTGATCTGCTTGTGCCTTAATAGCTTGCTAGGGTTAAGTAGACTCACGTGGATGTAAACCCTAGACCTAAGAGCTTTTGTGACCTTGTTGTCAAGAGATAGTTTTCCTCCCATCCTGGGAGAGGGACCCCTTTGGTAAGGTGTATATTAGTTTGACTGGTTTTGAGGTAACCCGAGGAGGTTTCATAGAATCTTGATAAACTAAGTGAAAGGTACATGGTATGAGCATGAATCTACAGACCCATAGATATCCATCTCTATTGCATGTGAATGTGTTACCATGGAGGTAACCAGTATGGGGCTTGACCAAGGTAGGCAGGTTTCCATGATGCCTATGAAAGGATGAGAGCCAGCCCATGAATGCATAGTGAGAGATGATGAAGACTTGGGTAAGGTTATAAGTGAACATGTACTGTAATGGAGAATCCTAAGTCTATCCTAGGGTCAGGTAGGGATAAGACCGATGAAAGTAGGTGTTGCCTAATTCCCCATTTGCACATGACCATAGGGTCGGGAGGTAACATCTATCATTGTATGAGGGCCATGGGTTAGGAGATTGATCACCTTCATGAACTCATGGGACCCAAAGGGCAGATGAGTAGGGCACTCTCTTGATGCATAAGGGAAGAGGGATGACCCCAAAAGAGTCGGTATCCTATAGACCTAGAGGAGATGACCTCGGAATGTGTATAAACCCCAGTAGGTTCAAGACTAGTTTGATATCATGATGTCTGTGATGTAGAGACATATGAGGCACGTTGCAACTTAGATTTAAAGATGCACTGGCAAGGTGGGATGTACGATCTCTACTCTTGGAACATGAAGAACTCTGTATTTGGACTGTAGCCAAATGCTTATTTCCTCTTGTTATGGAGGTGAGAGATAGGACATTACGCATGCTATACACCAAGGATAAGAGATAATGTAGGTTGGAATGTTGCCACGAGAAATAGGGATAGAGGAAGTAACCTACCCATGTAAAATGAATAATGGATGGCTTGCAAACACTAAGAGGAATGAGGTAGTCCCCTTATGAGGAAGTTTCTATGATGAGCTATGTAGAACTTACAAGTTATACCAGGTTGAGTTTGATCACCATGATGATGAAATCAGAGAGTGTTCTTAATGAAGAAGAGGATAAGTGAAATGCATGGAAGTGTATGTCTTCAATGTTACTTAATATCTAAGAATGTGAAGTGGTAATCGATGCTCTGGTCGAGATACATCTGACTTGAAGCTAGAAGAGGTTGTTTGGCTAACCCTGAGTCTGGAAAGGAGAGGTGTTTGGACAACACTCAGATGTAACAAGATACGTTGAAAAGTTAAGGGTTGTTTGGTTTAGCCAGTTTAGTCCTTGATACGATGAAAGGATGGTGGTAGAACCTCAAGTGCACTTCTTTGGAAAAGGAAGTGATGAAACCCCGACTAGAGTGGTTTAGGCTTTCGGAGGAATTGATCTTGAAAGAATAATGACATACAGGGAAGCATGATTGAAGATCACCATACACCGTGGTAAAATGGCGATAGAACTTTGGATGCTTAAGATGAAGTTGCATGTGGTTTATGACCATGCAAGTCAGGAGGTAAAGGACGAACCCCAGTAACCCAGTGTATCGATATAGAGGACAAAAGAGTCCCTGGGAGGGAAGGGGAGTTCACCACTATGGATGTTGTGATAAGTCTTCCCTTGACCAAGAAAGGTCAGTATGCAATATGGGTTATGGTAAGTCGCCTTACCTAAATGAAATGAGAAAGAAAGAGTTCTGTTAAGGGACATATCTATTTGAACTACCCATGAGAGAGATGGTTCAACTACACCATGAAGCGAGTTCAAAGGTTCTAGAGTTTGACCTAAAGGTTCACTTCCATAAAGTGGAAGTAGGTACATGAAGAACTCAATGTTAGTATAGTTTATCACCCCTAACTATGGTTAGTATGATCCAGACTAAAGGGTCTGATGAGGGCATGTGTGCTCGTTCAGGGTGATATCTAGAGACAGTTCTTGTCCTATGAAAGATGTGACAATGACCACCATAGCCAGTATCGGGTTTTATATGAAGCTCTGTAAGGGAGGTTGTGTCGGTCACCACTTCAGTAAGGTGATGTTGGTGAAAAGGGCCACATGATGGTTAAAAAATGGACCACATGATGGTTAGAAAAGGGACCCCAGTGCGTGTAGATGAATTCACTTTGATTGTGCAAGGGTTGAAAGGAGCCTAGAGACGATGAGAGTCATGAGCAGATGCAAAGTAGACTGACATGCAGTTCACAGTGGGAGATTATGTGATATGAAAATCCGAACCCTCTAAGTTATAGCTAAGAGAGCTGAGTCCCCGATGCATGGGTTCTTTTGATATGGTTTGGTGGAGAAGGTTAAGTTTGACCTTGCCCCTCAGGATAAAGTAATGTGTGATGTTTTCCATGTGTCCAATCTAGAGCACTATGTGAGGTACCCCGACCATGTGCTAAGCAATGAACCTAGTGAGCCCCAAGGGAGGCTGAAATGGCGTGAGTCACCTGTGTAGTTTATAGACGACAGGATGAAAGAACTCAGAGAAAAGAATATGTGATAATAAAGGTTCTTTGGAAACACCATGAGTATGGAAAAGCCACATAGGGGCCAATGATGGACATGGAAAAGTCTTATCCTGAATTGTTTGTTTGCTTGCCTGAATTTTGAGGACAAAATTCTTATAAGAGGGGAAGGATGTTATAACCCCAATTTTTGGGTTCAATTGGTGAGAAATGTAATTTCTCATATTAAATATATTTGAACAAATAATGATATAATTTGCTTCAAATAAATGGATTTCGTTTACAATAGCTTTGATGTTTGTGTTGTGGACTTTATTGGCTATTGGGCCCAATAACAAGGAAATAGCAAAGAAAATTCAACTAGTGAATGAATAATTGAATATTCGAGAAAAGAAATAAGTAGAAACCTCTAGAAGGCAAGGCCAAAGAGGATTTCATGTCTCTTGGGTTCCAAGGAGTCCAAAGTTGTAAAAAAATAAAGCAATAAGAGAAAAAAAGATTAATTAAGTATTTCTTTATTAAGAAAGAAATTGAATATAATGGGAGAATGCGGGAAATAAGTGAAAAGAGGTATAATTGAGGTATCCTTGGTGGAATTTCGTATCCCAAGGATTACTAATGATAAAAGGAATACCAATGAGGGAAATAAAAAAAGAAATAAAAAGAAATCCTCAAAAAGAGATATTTTAATAAGAAATATACATAATAATGAAGAATGATGCATGTAGATGCATCTAGAAGAATAATAAGTATCCTTAAGAAGTAATTTCGAAATAATATAGTTTCTTGGGGTATAAGAAGCCCCAATGAAGGAAGAGGAAAGAGAAAATACCAAAATTTGTAAAATAAAAGATAATATGATACTTTATTAATGATTTTGGTGGCATTATGAAAAAGGAAGTAATTTCTATTAAAAGAAAATAGAAATTCGTTCTAAGGGATTAAAGAGCAGGAATAAAGAGGATAAGAAAGATGAATCTCGAATTTCCTATATATTCAAATAATAGGGGATATCAAAAGGATAAAGAGAGAAAGAAGGATTACATGTCCTTGAAGGAAAATGAATCCTTTTGGAAAGAGACTCTTCGAGTCATGTATAAGCCTACTTAGGGCTTCGTTTTTCTCCCCTATAAAAGGGGTAAGAGCTTGGCTCGAGTTCTAGAGGGAATCCCACACAGCTATCCCCTTTCTCCTTCTTCCTTCGTGTTAAAACCTAACCAAGAAGGGGAACGTGACCCTGGTGCAATGTGGATCTGTTAAGTGGCCTTGAAGGATGCGAGATGCTCTCACGATGGCCTAGGAACGTTTTGCCTTCATCCCCGTACCCCCACCTTCACGTAGAGCCTGCTGAAGATTCACATCTTTGCCGTGAGTTGCAGGCCTAGCGCCCTTGCACGTGATCGTTTCGGTCGTGCTTTGAGGCCTGGATGGCTGCGACAGAGATGGGAGAAGGCAGAGCAATGACTTTCGGCGAGGATGGCGGCCCAGGGAGGGAAGGAGAGCCTCCGCAAGATTGCAAAACGTGGCCGCTAGGGTCTGCGTCGTGCCTGCTGGAGGTAGGAGATAACCCATTGACGTTTGAACGGAAATGACCCTTCATGGGCTATTCAAGAAGGAACTTAAGTGGGGGGCATAACGGTCAATCCGTTATGTTTCCAAGCAAATCGTGTTGCATGGAAAGGATGACGTGGCACAACCTGATTGGCCAGTAAGTAATATTTTGTAAAATTTATATCTCTTGATTGGTAACTCGGAATATAGTGAAACTATATATCAAATTGCTCAGAAAAATAAGAAGAATCCAATAAAAATATGTTTAGAATCTAATTACTCTTCCTATTCGAAAAGTAGTGTAAATTATCATCTGTAATGAATTAAAGATTAAGGAACCCTATTTTGATATGATTAATGTGTTCAATAGGGTTTAATGGATCTTTAGGGTTGATGTTAACCTGTTAAATGTAAAAAGGTATATTATGTTAAAAAAGGAAGAACTTTTCATATGATTAGTCTAATTTAGAGTTTATGTGCTTAAATATGCATGAAATTTGAAAAGGGCATAAAGTTATCATCTTTAATGATTTAATTAAGGAAAAACCCTTAGATTTGTTGATAAATGGACTTAATGACGTAATTCAAGTTGATATTAACCTGTTGGTAATAAAAGTGAGAATAGGATTTAAAAATATGATCTTTTTATATATTTGGTTTAATTTAGGGTTTCGTGCATGATTATGCATTAATGAGCTTGAAAACCCTAATTTTGATGAATATGTCTTTTAATTGGTTTAATTGTGTAAATCCACGAATAAAATAGAGATGTGATGATCCTAAGCCAATTTGAGCATAAAAGATCCTTAATGTGGATAATTTGAGTAATTAGGGTTTTTATGAGTGGAAAAGTTGTTTTAGGGTTTGTTGACCTAAAAAGGATAAAGTTTGAGAAATTGATCTATGAAACCCTAATGCATCCTAATGAGACTTAGAAACCTTAGAAAGGTGTCCCAAGTCAATAAGGAGTTGTTTGGGATATGCTTGTGACAATTAGACATTATATATGTTTTCAGGATCAATGTTTGCTTGATTGATTGATTGGCTTGCTTGATTGGACATCTCGTTGGATTTGGATAAATTGTTGCTTGAGATCTCCAAGACAGGTATGTGGTTAATTATGAATAACCGCTTTAGTTTTCTGATGGATTCCCTGATGTTTAATCGCATTGAATGCAACTAAACTATTTGGATGTTCATATTGCAAACTATAATGTGGCTATGACTATCACAAAGAATATATGCCTACAAACTCAGATCTTGGTTCTCTCTGTGGTATTATAGCTAACCTAGTACATGGATGCCTATGGGTAGGTCCATCAGGTTAGAGAAAGACCTAGTACATGGCTACCTATTGGGTAGGTCCATCAGGTCTATGGATGACCTAGTACATGGCTACCTATTGGGTAGGTCCATCAGGTCTATGGGGGACCTAGTACATGGCTACCTATTGGGTAGGTCCATCAGGTCTATGGTTGACTTAGTACATGGCTACCATTAAGGTAGGACCATCAAGTCACAATGAGTTAGATATTGGACTATCTTCGGATAGTGCCATGCGACTCTATTACCTAAAAGAGAGGTGATATCCATGTCCACTGCAGGGACATCCCAGAGTTAGAGAATATGTATGGATTGATTTGTATGGCTTAAAATGTAATCTTGATTGTTAAATGATTAATTGAATGATTATATTGTTAACATAGTTGAACATTATCTGTTTCCTCCACATACCAGCTTCGGCTGACCGACGTTTTGTTTGTCGGCATTTTAGGTACAATGAAAAGAACAAACAGTAAAGCGACACTTTGTGAATTCAAGAATTAAAGAACAAGGAGGAACTAGTTAGAATAGTTCAGCTGAGGTTAGAAGTTTAGTTTGTTCGAAACTTTTCAAAGGTATGCAAGGAAAAATTTTATTACCATTTTCAGTATAGTCCGTTAGAATTTAATAATTGTTTATGGTTATGTGTCGAACCTTTGATCCAGGTTTAATGGGTGCCGCTTCAACCTCTTGTTCTCCCTTAATTGGGGGTTATCGGGAGGTGGGGTCACAACAGGATGTGTGGTAGTTACAAATCACACTTTTAACTAGCTTGATGCAACTTTGGGATACATGTACCCTACTTTTAGACATGTATAAACTAATCTATTATAACTTGGTGTGTGTGTCTGTATATATACATATATATACATATATATACATTAACATTACATAGTGCTATTAGATATTCATGACTTTGTATCTTAGACACTAAGATGTACTTATTAAGTTAGATGTAATTATGATTGTTATATGTATGAGAAAGACTCATCCAAATGAACCACTAGACAATGGAATCTAAGTTTATCCAAATTATTTTTGAGTTCACTAAATAAATGCATCTTCCTTGGTACTGCATGCCTATTTTTATGAGCTTTCTCTATTATTTTTTCCAAACCACATATGAATAATTATCTAATGTGAAACAATAGAACTAGTAACAATGAAAGGAAAATGTGCTTTGAAAATGAAAAAAATTGATAATCCTAGAATGCTACACTGTTCTGGAATTTTTTTTTGGTGAATGTTGTGGCATCCCAAGCATCGTCGATCGAGGTGGCAATGCATCAACATCAGATATCGATTGGCGTTGGAGGAATCTCTTGGTCTATATACCCTAGAATTGTCTCATAGAATTTCTGTTGTAGTAAAACTTTCTACTTATAGTTTATTCATAAAACATTTTTTATAGATGCACATTTATTGATCTGATATTAATGCATTTCATAAATTCCCTTAGAATGATTGGTCCATAACCATTGGAATTCAAGTATATTAATTGAATGTGGGATCCTTATAATTAAGATATTATGAAATGTCCCTATTCAAGTATTATTTTGAATCTGACAAATGTAAGGCATGTGCAACTAGTATGTGTGGTGATTGGTGACCATGTCTCGTGGGTCATAGGTATTGAATAACAATTCATACACACCGGTTCTTGTTAGAGGACAAGTTTATTGAAAAAACCTACCTTGACAATGATTATGCAGATTTATAGAATAGTCAATCAGCTTTGGATACAACAATAGTGTTGTGATCCTTTGACCTAAAGTCACTATGATGATTTTTTTATTATTATCGTACTTGGACACTACTCAATGTGATCTTGTATAGGGTTGTCATAAAGGAAGTGATTGAGTGTCATGGAAGTCGATGCTACATATTGTGAGTGATGTATAGGGAGTTTGTCCATCCCATATACTAGGAGTGATATCCTAATCCGCTTGATAAGTGAGACCATATAAATACATCGCCATGTTCATGCCAGTCAGTATATGATAATGAGATCATATGTATATTTCTAATCTACCTAGACATCAAGAAAATTTTATTTAACATCAAAATGATGCCTCTAGTTCAGTTGGGTATATCTGAGAGATGGACCATACAATACGAAAATAGTGGTCATTTATTATTTAGTCTTGTTACACTAACTGTACTACGTGGGTAGAAATGGTGTGCATCTAGGCACTTCTCATTTCTTATGGATTGTAATATCAATTGTTGATTTCATTACCTACGTAGTATACTGTCTACAAAGTCAAACATAGAGAGATACATTTAGTAAATGTTGAATTAGACATAACTGTAATCCATAGACTTGAAAGTGTGTTTGAAGAACCTAGGATAAAACATAGATCCATACTTTAGAAAGTTTTTTCTTAAACTCAATGGGAACCACTCCACTAAAAATAGGAAAGTCCAACCATACTAGGAATGAAGCAACATTATGTCTCAAAAGTCTGAACTCATGGAGAATTTCCTTATTCTACATGAAAGTTTCAGTCTCATCATAATAGGTTTAGTAAGCTCTACCTTCTCCTCTCTTCTATATAAATTATATGAGAAGAGGCCTCAAGAACACTCAATCTCATATCTCATTATATCCTTCAAGATTTGCATAATCCTAAGACAAATTAAGAAAGTGTGAAGTTGGTTCATTATCCTAGTCTCTTCAATTATATCCTTGCTGTTCTTTGTGAAAAAAAGGAGTACCATATGATCGCATCATGTAATTGTTGAATATTACAAAAATAAGAATCCCTAAACACCTTTTAGTGGAAATGGGTTCCTACTTAAAAGTCTAGGATGCATACAATTTTTTCATACCTTCTTGAACGAATGATCTTTTAGGTATTAGACTTTGGAATATTAAATGCCTCACGGAAGTCATGAGTTACATCTGGTTGACCGTTGACAATAACTTGCTTGTCAATACTCATTGGCAATCTAGAAGTTTTATTGGGCGTTCATTTTCTCTATTTATCTACTTGATTATAAAGACATCACATGTGTACTTTTTACTTGTCCAGTGACTGTTACTATCTGGTCTCACTTCATCTCTGAGTGTCTAGTTAGTCCAACTGCATGTCTTACATGACTTTTTCACTCTTTGATCCCCACTATAAAAATAGTCACTTTAGCGAAGACAAATCTATCTATTATGCATTTGTGATCTTGTCTATTTGGTGTGAGCACAAAAATTACTCTTATTACAATTACAAAAGTAGCATTCAACATATTTGTGATTTTTTCTTTTCTCCTTCTGGTCCCAGATTTTTAGATGATGATGTTTATCTCAAAAAGAATTGTCAAAGTTTCACAAGCATTCCAGCCTTTCTTGAAATAAATTATTTTGTCGGATGATATCTTTCATGCTTCGATTCCCTTATACAACCGTAACGAGAATACATGGAGGCATTTCGACCCATTTCAAATCACCTCTAGAAAGTAACTCTGGATGAGAATTTGTATTTTTCAGAACGTACAGTGGTGGCACATGATTTTGAAGCATGTTGAGATCAATTTTTATAAGGGTACATGTGAGGGGATAACAAAAAATAGATGTGAACATTTTCCCGAGTTTTATGCATTGTTCTGAAAACAAGTTTGTCCAAATGCAACCAACCATGCATGAAGCATGTTATGAAAGAAGAGAGAAACTAAGACGGGAAAAGGTGAGATTCAATAACCAAATTTGACCACTATGAAAAGGTAGACTTTATGTTGACGCTAGTCGTCCCTTTTCTGAATCCTGATCACTCAATATGAAATTTCGGAGGACAATGATGGGAATATCCTTTAATGCTCCTATGCCAAGAAATGGATGATGAAATATGACATAATTATGTAGCAAGGTGAAGATCACATAAGCAGGTATGGTCCAGTAAGAATAAGACCCACAATGGAACCTGCGATCTTCATGTGCTGACATCCAGATGGAGATAGAAAAAGCTTCAAGCAGTTAAGCACGCTCGGTCGAGCTATACAAGATATGAGTTGGATTTGACAAAAACAAAATGCAGAGTAGAAGATATTCGAAAATGAAGATAGTTCAAACTAATCAAGCAATAATTATTGTCTCTATGCACACTCTCAAGATTCATCTCTTTGCAGTTGAAACTCAGCATCTAGGAGCTGCAAGGAGTTTGTTTCTGGTCAAAAGACTATGTGGAACAATCTTTTGCCAGGGTTCGAGTCGGTTTTGGACCCAAAAAATTGGTCCAGATCATTTGACTGTCAAATCCAAATCCAAACCTGGACCTGAATATTATACCTCTCAATCCAGAATTGTCTCGAATTAAAAAATCTAAATCAGAAACCAAACCCAACCCAGATTTAAAGATGACTTTTTTAGAATTCTTTTTGTAGAATTACCTATATGATTGTAAATAAGTTCATTATCTATAAATAATATACCAAAGATGTCAACGATCATGTAATACTAAAAAAATATAATATTATTTTTCTTTTACTTTTATTATAGAAAATAATATCAACAATAAAATATTAATATCACATAAATACAAAAGAATCTCAGCACAATTACACCATCACATATATCATGCTAAAACAACACATGTATCAAATCAAAATTCTTACAACATCCATTGTCATACTTAAACAAGACATATTCACATCAAAATATAGCCCATGAAGCCAATTGAGATTAATATTACCATACCAAAATAATATCTACATCACAGTATAACCACATTAAAAAAACATCATATAAGTTACATAACACATAAGTAAATTCTAACACAACAGGAGTATCACAATATTATTAAAAACAAACACATTTATCATATTAAATAACTATAATGTGTTGTAATATCACATTTATATTATACAAAAAAACACATGTATCAATTGAAAACATAGCAGTCATCCCATAAATATATGCATACAAATAAGTATTTAGAACCCGATTTCGTCCGGTTTCTAAATCTAGAACCGGCCCGATTTAAATTTGGACACACAATTTTAAACCTAGAACCAACCCGAAATGTTACAACTGAAATCCGGACCCATTTTTTCCGGATTAGACACAATCGGATTTATGGATTTAGACAAATTTTGACAGCCATAGATGTCCTAGAATCTGGTAATTAACAAATGACCACTATCGCTTAGCTGGATGTGGAGAATAACTCACTGTGTCCAAGAGTGGCTACAGTAAAGAGGAACGTAGCATGGATGTTTCCACGGCCCGTCCGTACAATTGGCAATTATGCGTACCCACATGGACTTGGATCTCATGCCTCATCCGGAATTCAATTGGGGTGGAACCAATTTATCGTTGAACCCGCTGATGGCATGCCTCCAAATCGAAGTGCTGAATTTCCTGACAGGCATGTCGTTGTAAATGCAATGTTTGATTTGAATGACAGATAAGTGGCTTCTCTCACCGATTTGAAAGCCACTAGAAGTTTATGGATAACAATAGATCACCAAATATCTATTTATTTTTAGGCAGAAATAAATGCTGTGCTGCTCGAGAATCCTGAGAAATGTAGAATCGAGAGATCTAATGAAATATTTAATTACATCACTGAAATTTTATTTACTTTTAGCATCATAATAAAGTTTCTGAGCGACTGCCTGCAAGAATCTTATATATATAGAAGGAGAATCATCAAGATTGATTATGGATAACAATAGTGGGGTTGGGTGAGATCAATGAACCGTGTTGTAGCCTGGAACCAGCTGGCAATGCTGTATACATGCACTCTTAGTTTGTCTCGGCACCTGATGTCATCGTTTTCAAGCATGTGCCTGGCAGCCCACCTATGTTTGACCCACACAGTGACACAGTTAAGCACTATTTTTTCCGTCCTCCATCTCCTTGTCTGCATTGCCACCGAGGCACCCCATGGCCCAAATATCCAGTAATTAGGTTTATTTCTAAGTTCTGATATGATCTCTCTCCCTCACCAGTGTTTCATAACGTGACCCTAACTACATGTCAGGCCGCTAAGCACAAGGCTCTTGCAAGGAGACTGTTCGCCGTACCACACCGTACAAACAAGTACCAGAATGAATAATGGAGGCAGCAGTATCCGAAAGCTGGCTCGCTGTAGCGAATGGAGCTAGGGGTGAGCATTCGGTTAATTCGGTCGGTTACGGTTAATTCGGTTCAGTTAAATGGTTAATTTGTGATTTGAAATTTTAATCATTAACCTAACCGAATTGCGTCAGTTAATTCGGTTATTGTCCAATCGGTTAACGGTTAATTCAGTCGGTTAATTTGGTTAACCAAATAACACATGTGTAATAATGTTATTTGAAATACTCATTGAATTTTGAACAATTGTTATATTATAGTGGTATTTCTGAAAATATAATGTTGTATGGCTCGTGAAAACTTGATTACTATGTATATGGGGAAGTTTTTTGAAATAAAAGTACAACTATATATGTATATATACGTGTGTAGGATATTATTTAAGAATAAATTATAACTATTCGGTTAATTTGGTTAACCATACCAAAAATATCTTTAACCATGAAATTAACCATTTAACTGATTAACCGAATTAAATTAACCAAGTTAACCGAATCAACCAAATAGTCTAAAAAAAATTAACCATTCAAAATTAACCATTCGGTTAATCGGTTATTAATCAAATTCTGCTCACCCCTAAATGGAGCTGTCCTGTGATATGTATAATTGTTGGGCAGAGAAGAGATTTGAAAGGTAACCCGCACGGATGCTTCCGCGTCCGTATCTCCAGAGCCCTTCCTAATCCGGGTACCTGATCTCACAGCCTCATCCGGCTTCTTGTGCTGCAGGCTAATGTCACACCCTAATGCGCATGCTAGGCTTTGTATAATGCAATATGGTTTACGATGCTGGGAACAAATACAAGAAACAACCCCTTGTCCTGGCATCATTTCTCCTATTTAACATTTTTAAAGGTGAGGCAAACCCTTCTTTTGAACAACCTACCTGGTCGTGTTTCCGTCCAAGGTGCCGGTGGTGCTATATAAATTAAGGCATCTAGACTCTGCAGATCAAAAAGAAGTCCGAGTGAATCATCCGAATGATGCCAGCGGTTTCCTTATGTATGAACAAAGTACTACTCCCGCTAAGGATTAGTTAAGACGATCAATTTTGCTCTCCGATCAAGTTGTCCATAGCTAGTTACATTCCATTACCCTTTTTATTAAATAATAACAAAGGATATATATAGTTGCCAACATCCACTCTCCAGATTTTGTTTCGGTTGAGATTGTTACATTTGGTTCTAGCTTAATTGATCATCTTAAGGTACATGAGCCCAAATCTCAATTTGCAATTCAATTTAATGATTTCTGTAATTTTCTGCTTAACCGATGAGTTTTTTTGTGATAAACCTATCCCCATGCATATATTAATTACAAAAGCCGGTACAGTGGTAGGGCGATAGAACGGCAAGCAGTGCCCCAAACAAAGTATGTGGACGTGGGAACCCGACATATAACAACCCACAAAGCATGTTAGTACGCTAGACCAACCTGGTTGAATGCAATGATCAGATATTGAGGCTTGGAGAAGAGCCAGAAATGATGTCCAAAATTGGGTTGGGCTCCCTGCAACACACAAAATCATAAGAGTTAGAAGCAGAAAAAACCATAAGACTTAGCCAAACAAGCATCACATTGAATACTCTCAGAAGCTTAAGCATCCACACCTGGGGATGCCATGTTTGCATTGGCCTCGAAGTTGATCACTCCTATTTGAGTAGATTGTTCTTAATCCCTAGAAATGGAAAAGGCTCTAGGAGCAATCTTCATCTTCGATCCAGAGGGGGCATCACATACTTTTAAGAGGGCATCACATACTTTTAAGAATAAAGTCCAATCTATGACGTGTATATATATATATATATATATATATATATATATATATATATATATATATATATATATATATATATATATATATATATATGGGGCCATCTTTATTGTCTGTGCGGGTAGCTACCCGCCCATCCTTCCCATAATTTTTTTTCAAAAAAAAATTTCGCAATTGTAGAGGACTATTTTGTCTAGCTCTCCAAAAAATTTTGGCCAAAAATAATATCATTTGCCCCTCCAAAATTAAAAAACCCGTCCTTATATATATCTCTTGTATATTTTGTACAGAGTTACTTTTTTGGCCAGCAGAGTTACTTTATTTGCCACCATAGTTACTTTTTTGACAGCAAACTTACTTTTTTGGCTAGGAGAGGTAGAGAAAATCTAAGTTACCCGCGCGGGCAACGAATGAACACCCTATATATATATATATATATATATATATATATATATATATATATATATATATATATATATATATATATATATATATTCTAGCTATAATGATATTATGTGAAGGATTTCTATTTTCGAAATATATATGATTACGATCCAACCATAAGTTCCATATAATGCTGGCCACTAAAGGCCAATATTGAATACGAAATTGTGGTCAGCGCAAGCGTCATTATTGATGAGTTGATAATTCAATCGTAGTTACTGCTGAGTGGATAATTCAATCGTAGTTTCTGTTGCTATTGGGTCCCTCATCGACCAAGTAGGAGAAATGACACCATATGGCTAAAAACAAATGAACAATTAAAGAATATATGATTGGCATTCTATTCATAACGACAAAACAATGGGCATGTATAAGGACCATATAAGCCTCTTTTGCTGCAAACAAGTCCTAGAAAAACCCTTTCTATTCCCTACTGACCACAAAAGTATATGTTCTATGAAGGGAAATTTAATATCCAAAAAGGTACTATAAAAATAGTTATATTTAGTATGTATGAAGAATTCGTATGCTTTAATTACATTATAACACTTTTACCGAGGCCAATATATAGGAGTATTATCGTTAGGCCTACTAAGACAATTTGATGAGCCTGGACCTAAAATTAGTCATGCCAAGGTTAGATAAAGTCCCAATAATTATATTATTTCTTGATGAAATCAAGATTGTATGATCTTGGTCTAGGGATATATTAATCAATATGGTTGGTATTGTCTGAGAGGTTTATAAAGATTTATGCTACATAATAAGACACTAAGGGTTAGAGAAAAACATCATACTATTCCAACTATTAGATGAAATTTCAAAAGAATCAATCATTAGATGTTGACTTTCATTATTTACTTCCAAAAAGTGGGAAATCTATTAATATTTCTAGTAAAATGCTACGGTTATTTTATCATGTAGTATTTATCCTGACATAATCTAACCTAATGTTTTTCTTATTTTTCATAACAATGAGATCATGCATTTTGAATGCAATCTTAGATAGATAAAACTCTTGTGTTACACCCATCCCAGAAAATATATGTATTGCACATATCTTAGGTGATGAAACTTGATTTGACGGTTGTGGTGTAAAATAATCAAATAATATATGATCAAAGTCAACATCCCATTTTATTTATAAAATAATTTAAAATTAGATAAAATAGTATGTATTCAATAGTGGAAAGTCAATTAACTCCTGAATCCAAACGTAGGATAGATAAGAAAAAGAATATGTAACCAGAAATCATATCTAACAATATTATTATGAGTATTAAAGGATTAACACCCTGGTTTCACCTGGTAAACCGATATTGATATGTTTCTAAATGTTTCTCATAAATATATGACAATTTCATGTTGGGTTAAAAATAAAAAAAAATGACAAAAGGTAATGAAAAAGACATTTTTTGTTGTTTGAGGACCTTCACGATTGGAGGTGTCCTCAACATTCTCGTTATGTCCCAAATGTCCTAATATTTTGGGTTTGGGATCCTAATTGCCTTATAACCTCCCATAGAGGAGATCCAACCCTGGAAGTTAGGACTAATTCTTAGGATGAATTGGAGGATGAAAAGAAAAAATATAATTTAGAAGCTAGATCTAGTCTCTCAATGAGTAGTTAAATTGAGCTAGGCACATACATTACACGATGATATATAACAAGTTGAGTTTAGTAAGCAGATAAGTAGTTGTGAACAGTTAAAAGCAATTAAGAGACACTAGTTAAAAGTAACAATTTAAACACAAGCTTATTAGCATTTTGTAGCCAAACATTCTTAGAAAGAAGATTGTTTTAGAAGAAAGATCCTATAAACATGAGTAATGCATAAAATCAATGTGAATATAGTCTCTATTTGGGTTTAGGAGAGGAAAAGGGATTGGAATATACTGGACATAGAGGAGTATTTATAGGTAAACTTTAGGGTTCAAGACTCTGAATAAAAGTCTTTTAAAGAGGAAGTTGATCGCGACAATGTGCAACACATTCCTAGGTCACAGATTGAGGTGATCCACCATGTATCACACGTCAATTGACTCTGAGCTAATGGGTGGCCCAAGCAAGATAAAGCATGTCTCCCAAATTTTTAGATATTTTAGGGACATTTAGAAGAAAATCATTTAGATTTAGTTGAAAATGTGCACTGTGAATAAGAGTTAATAACATAATAAAGAAAAGAAAAAATGGAATCAATTCAAGATTATCTTTCGTCATTGTAAAATTTTATTTTTTTTCTGAAGAAAAAGATTGAATGAATTTCTATGGGTAAAATAATATTTTATTTACGGTACTTCAACTGGGTAATTTATTAGAAAGGCTTATAAAAAAAGTAAAATTGGTGAGAAAATTGCAATTAAGTCTATAAAATATGGGTAAAAGTGGGTGAGAATGAACATATTAAATAGGTTGAAAATACGGAAAAGGGATACATATGTGAAAATGACAAAAAATGTAGGAAATGGAATTATGTGGATATTACATAATGATGTGGAAAATATTGGATCTAATGGTGATGCTCTCTAGAGGGGGTGAATAGAGCTATACAGACTTAAATCAAATTCATTAGACCTTCAAAATATATCAAGAGATAGGGTTGCACATATGAAATTTGAGTGCAACTAAACAAACAAAACAAGGATGAGAGGTATTGAATAATAACAACAACACAAGCTATGTAAAGTGGTTCCAAACTCTTAACTAGGAGAGTGTTAATCCACTACCTAGAGAGGCCAACCTCTAGGATTTTTCAAATATTGCATTTTCATTATATTCCATTATAAGAGATACAATAAGACCTTCTTTTTTTGGGACAAGGATACCCACCCTTCCCTTTGATGACAAGGGAGTAAATAACCTTACAAAGGACTTACCTATCAAAGATCAAGAGTCTTCATCCTCACCAAGGACTTACCCACTTTTATAATGAGTCTTTTTCCTTCACCAAGTTCTTACCCACTCCTACAACAAGTCTTCCACCTTGAAGGAATTACCCACTCTTCTGGGATCTTCCGCCTTTGACTTCACCTTTTCCAATTAGAAGGTTTCATCAAGGGGATCATTCCATTCTGCACCTCTCTTAGTCATGAGAGACAACCTTCATCTTCATGGTAGAAAGAGAGATTTTGAGGCGGAGGAAGTGAGAGCCTCCACCTCATATACACAAAAAGACCACACTAGCTTATTATTTCAACATTGGTTGTTTAAAGTCTTTTTAGTTATTTCAATACAAGTTATTAACAAGTCTATGGTTTAAATTTGATACAGTATGAAGGAAATATTAAGTTAAAATTTTAAGCTAAACATAAAGGATGTGTGGAAGTTACAAATCACACTTTTAAATAGCTTGATGCAACTCTGGGATACATGTACCCTACTTTTAGACATGTATAAACTAATCCATTATAACTTGGTGTGTGTGTCTATATATATACATATATATACATTAAATTACATTGTGCTATTAGAGATTCATGATTTTGTATCTTAGCCACTAAGATGTACCCATCAATTTAGATGTAATCATTATTGTTATATGTATAAGAAAGGCTCATCCGAACAAATCACTAGACGATGGTATCTAAGTTTATCCAAATTATTTTTGAGTTCACTAAATAAAAGCATCTTCCTTGGTATTGGATGTCTATTTTTATGAGCTATCTCTATCCTTTTTTCCAAAGCACATATGGATAATTATCTGATGTGAAACAATAGAACTAGTAACGATGAAAGGAAAATGTGCTTTGAAAATGAAAAAAATTGATAACCCTAGATAGCTACGTTGCTCTGGATTTTTTTTTAGTGAACGTTGTGGCATCCCAAGCATTGTCAGTCGAGGAGGCACTGCATCCACATCAGATATCAATCGCCATTGGAGGAATCTCTTGGTCTATGTACCCTAGAATTTTCTCATTGAATTTTTGTTGTAGTAAAACTTTGTACTTATAGTTTATTCTTAAAACATTTTTTATTGATGCACATTTATTGCTCTGATAATAATGCACTTAATAAATGCCCTTAGAATGATTGGTCCATAACCATTGGAATTCAAGTATATTAATTGAATGTGGGATCCTTATAGGTGCTAAGAGAGATATTACGAAATGTCCCTATTCAAGTTTTTTTTTTGAATCAAACAAAATGTAAGGTATGTACAACTAATATGTGTGGTGACTGGTGACCATGTCTCGTGGGTCATATGTATTTAATAACAAGTCATACACACTGGTACTTGTTAGCGGATGAGTTTATTGAAAATACCTACCTTGATAGTGATTATAAAAATTTATAGGATAGTCAATCAGCTTTGGATACAACAATAGTGTTGTGATCCTTTGACCTAAAGTGACTATGATGATTTTTTGTTTATTATCATACTTGGACACTACTCAACGGGATCTTATATAGGGTTGTCATAAATGAAGTGATTGGGTGTCATGGAAGTTTGTGCTACACATTGTGAGTGATGTATAAGGAGTTTGTCCCTCCCATATACTAGGAGTGATATCCTAGGCTTCTTGATAAGTGAGATTGTAAAAATGCATCGCCATGTTCATGCAAGTCAATATATGATACTGAGATCATATGTATAATTCTAATCTACTTAGAGATCAAGAAAATTTGATTTGTCAAGAAAATGATGCCTCTAGTTCAGTTGGGTATATATGAGAGATGGACAATACAATACAAAAATAGTGGTCATTTATTATTTAGACTTGTCACACTAACTATACTACGTGGGTAGAAATGGTGTGTATCTAGACACTTCTTGTTATAACCCCATTTTTCTAAATCATGTAATGAGATTTGTAAATATCCTTTTAAAAGATAAATGAAATCAATGGTTGATTTAATGGTTTAATTTGAATGAATTTCGTGTATAATAGACTTGTATTTTTTCTTAATGGGCCTTGTTGTCTATTGAGCCCAATTGAAAGAAAAAGAAAAAGAAAAGGAAAAGGAATCCCATTGGATAAAGGAATAAACAATAAAATAGATGAAAGAAGAATAAAAGGCTAAGGAATATTTTCCAAGATGGAATTTTGAGATTAATGTTCCTTGAGGTTCAAGGAACTCAGGATAATAATATAAAGGCTAGGGAAAGAGAAAATATGTGGAAAATATGAATAATTAAGTGTTAACTTGAAACTGAAGAAAAGGACTTGTTTTCTTTAGATAATGATCCCAATTTTTGCATGATGAGAGATAAAATCATAAATGAGGTTCTCTTAAAATTTGAGATAAAAAGGAGTTATAAATTGGGAGTTATGGCTTTTTCAAATTATCCTCAAAATATGGATTTATTTTGAATTTAGGAAATCTTTTCCTTTGATTGGTTGAGCGTGTGTGATGAGGGTCGTTGGATCTTGATACAACAGGCACCACTCATCGTCAAAGTCCCAGTGGGACATGGACTGTGGCCGAGTTCAGGGGAACTTTCCCCTTCAACTTTCTCGTGATCCAGTGCATGTGCACTCTTAGAAATCACTCCTTTGGGTCCGGGAGAGGGAGACGAACCTTCTCGGCCCTTAGATGATAGGCTCCCATCACGACTAGGAGAAACACCCAATTGGGCTGAGGATTGGCTGGCGGCAGGGATAGGAAACCCTAAAAAGGACCCCCCATATCCTATAAATAGGCCCTCACGCACTTCTTCTCACCCTCGCGAACTCTGACGACAGCTTCCTAGGTTCCCAAACCCTCTCTCTCTCGCTCAGTTTTTCTCACTCTGGCGAGAGCGCCACTATGGAGCCATCACGGGCTAGAACATGAGGAAGGAGGAAGACGAAGAGTAGTAGCCCTCGGATCAGAGTCCATTGTGGACTTGAGAGGGATCCAACGATCGGTAGTGGGCATCAGCGTGTGTAACCAAGTTAGTGGAGTGATACCTTAGTCCTATGTCTCTGTAGACTCAGTGAACCTCGCTCCGATACCACTAAATTGTAACGACCGACTCACGAAAACAAGATTAACTGAGCGGAAGCAAATTATTTGTAGCGGATTACTAAAATCACTAAAAATTAAAACTTTTTACAAAGAGATCCACACATAGGAAATCTTTTCCATCAAGAACCATTATATAACATTTAAATTCTAGTTCAAATGTACATAACCTGTACCATCTATTCTCAGAGACTACAACATCAACTACCTATTATCATTATATATAGACAGCATAAAACCTCGAGGCATCAAGCCAAAACCTCAGATCGATTTATTAAAAACTCTAACTATAAACTCCGAGGACCTGAGAGTACAGAGATGACACATAGCACTTCCTAACTACAACTTGACAGGCAGGGTCTCCACCCGAGATCTCACTACTTTCCAGGCTGTTGCTTTCCTTTTTCCTGCAAAAGAGTATCTGCTTCGTTGTTAGCGTCCACCTAAAAATATTGGATCCCACAGGGGTGAGACAATTGTAAATTGCCCCAGCAGGAGATATAACTCTCCGCCAAAACATTGTTATTGCAGTTTAAAGATATGAAACTGGGCAGATGGTAAGCATTTTAAAGCATTCTCAACTTTGAAAGCATTGCAGCTATTTATGATAGAGCAATATATCATCTATTCTTTTAATAAGGAATAGGAATGACATGTATATCATTTATACATCATATTATACCATCATATCAAACTTTTCTTGTGACACTCATCATCTTGTTATGTCACCCATGAAACACTATTGTTCCATTGTGTTGGCCTTAGCCAACCTGTTTAACAGATAAGGAGATATATCTACCATGTACTCATATATCAACAATACATGCACTGGGTTAATACCAATCCTGTGTTACTATTACAGGCATTGGTCTATTACCAATCCTGTGTCATCAGCACAAGCATTTAGCCTCTGCCAGGTATTGGACTCTTCCAAACCTGATTACACCACCAGGCATTGGACACTACCAATCCTGATTTCACAGCCAGGCATTGGACTTTAGCCAACCCTGATTACAGGCATTACACCTCTGCCAGGTATTGGACTCTACCCAAACCTGATTACATAGCCAGGAATTGGACTCTAACCAATCCTGATTTCACAGCCAGTCATTGGACTCTAACCAACCCTGATTACACAGCCCGGCATTGGACTTTAACCAATCCTGATTTCACAGCCAGGCATTGGACTCTAACCAATCCTAATTTCACAGCCAGGCATTGGACTTTAACCAATCCTGATTATAGGCATTACACCTCTGCTAGGTATTTGAGTTTAACCAATCCTGATTACACAGCCAATCATTAGACTCTAACCAATCCAGATTATATCCCATGTCTGTTTACACAGCACTGGGCTCCTTATTCTTTTACTAGCATTAAACTTTGGCTATGCCAATTATGCTCAATACATTCTTTATGTATTACAAGTATTCCTCTTTTCTCCACACATGTACAATCCATGTTTCATTATTATAATTGTATCCTTTTGTTATTATTATTATTATATTACTAAGTTCCCATTCCTTGGTTCAGTATGAACATTATTATCTCTTACAAGAGATTTTTATAATCATCTTGTTACCTCTCAACTAATCTCATGGCTCACAAAGCCCTTAAATCATCTTGTCACCTCTTACTAGGCAACATCTAACCATATGGATCATAAGGCCATTCACATCTTGTCACCTCTCACTAGGCAACAACAACATATTCCCTCATATAATACAATAGTAACACCACTATTCCCTCAATAGGGTTAGGGCTTACTTTTCACATCACATTAAGGTTTTTCATGTCCCATTACCCAATTTAGGGTTAGGGTTTTCCCATCTCACATTTGGATTTCATATTTGTCAAATCAACCTTAATACATTGCTCCACACCTCTAGGAGTATCCATTAACATCTTGAATAATCAATCAAGTTTATTACTCTTAACATTTATCATTTAATGATTATCAATGCAAGGTATGAGTTCATTTCCCATCCTTATCATGATATGATTACATCATACTCATCAGTTTGGCTTAACCCCATTCTCGAGGTATATTAGCCTATACTTATCAAAGTATATCAAACTCATTACATTTCATTGTAACATTTTACATAACACACTTCATGTGTTTCTTATCCAAGTATATTGGATTTGAGGTGCATCAAGGTATATCAACCTCGGAATGCTAAAAGTGATACCTATCACATCTTTATGTATCACTTTCCTCATCACTTCCAACTTTCTTGAGTTATCAACTTATCTTGGATTAAGGAATTTCCCATCTTAATCCTTTCATCCACTAACCTATCACTCTTACCATGAAGTGCATAGTCACACATAAGAATGGTCCAACTATCTTTAATGATATGGACCCATTTTAGGATAAGGCATTGCTTGCTATAAGGTTATCTATAATTAATCACTTTAGGTATTTCTCTTATAAATGTATTAATCACCATTCCATCATTAGGATTAGGGTCTCTCATACCATCACCCTTTATTAGGGTTTAGGGTTTCACATACTATCATACTTCATTAGGGATAGGATGGCATATAACATCACCCTTCATTTAGGATTTCTCATGGAACCAACCTCAATTAGGGTTTCCACTATGGTTACCCACAACTTGGGTCTACTATTCATCTCCAATTAGGGTTTTACATCTCATTTCCCTAAATTGGAGTTTCATATATCATTACCCTAGATTAGGGTTACATCCTCACCCTAGATTAGGGTTTGATTTAGAATTGCCCTCAATTAGGGTTTATGTTCATGATTAGGGTTTCATGATCTCTTTGATTAGGAATCATACCCTTAATCACCTCATGAATCATATTCATGTATGAACCTCATGCTATCATCTTCTCGACTTGATTAGGTCATATCAACCCTTCAATCAAGTACATATAACTATGATTAACATAGAGTACCACGTCATTGTTCCTATAAGCAATTAGGGTTCATTCCTTAATTGGAACTAATCACTTAGGTACTACTAGGATTTCAACCTTTGTACCTTCATTGATTATCATTACTAATCATCATTTGATCAATGGATCATTCATCATCTTAATTCTCAAGAGATTCAATTACATTGGACCTCCAATACATAAGGTATCCAATTGAATTGACCAATTGGATCTTCAATTACAATAGGTGTCCAAGTGGATTAACCAATTGAATCCTCAATCAATCTTGACTACTTGATCCCCAAATGGTCTTAGTCTTTCAAATTTCAAATGGTTTGAAACCGTTTGGTAAAGGTGGTGCTTGAGACCGTTTGCTAAAGCAAGTACTTGAAACCGTTTGCTAAAGTACCTTTTTGAAACCGCATGGACTCAACCGGTTTGGGATCGTTTGGTCCCAAACGGTCTTGAGACCGTTTGGTCCAAACCTCCTCAAAACCGCATGGACTAAATATGGTCTCAACCAATCAAATTGAAATAGGGTTTCCAATGTTGATTCCTTCAATCATTGAATTCATGGAACCAATCATCAATTGGACCTATCCTCATACTTCAATTGTGTTAATTAGGTCATCCTTCAACTGATTTGACCCTCAATTAACCCTCAATTGATCATCAATTAGGGTTTGAATCAATTGGATTAGGGTTTGGAATCGATGATCCTTCAAAATTAACCAATGTGAAACTAGTTACTTTTAAACTATTGGACCATCATCCAAATTAGGCATGACCTGACCCCAAATGGTCTTGAGGTCGTTTGGATGACCTCCAAATGGTCTTGAGACCGTTTTCTCATGTCAACATCAAAATCCAAGTCAATCAATCAAAGTTTAAATCATTGGATTGATCAACAAGTCAGCATTTGATTGCACTTCAACTTAGTACCTTTAGGTATTCAAACACCTAACCATAGTCAACCCTGGACCTCCAAACGGTCTTGGGTGACCCCCAAAAGGACTTGGGATCGTTTGGATGACCTCCAAACAGTCTTGAGACCGTTTTCCCATCATATCATCATCAACCATGTCATTCAATTAGGGTTTGGATCCTAGGATTGGTCACCAAATCAACACTTAATTGTATTTCAATTTGGTATCTTTGGACCTTCAAACACTTGAACAATAACCCTAGACCTCCAAACGGTCTTGGGTGACCCCCAAACGGTCTTGAGACCGTTTGGGTGATCCCCAAATGGTTTTAAATCCGTTTGGGTCAATCAACCCAAAGCATCAACTCATTCAATTGCAAAATCAACACTTAGCCGATTAGGGTTTATACCATATGTTTGAAACTTCAAATACCTAACCATACTCAACCCTAGACCTCCAAACGGTCTTGGTTGACCTAAGAATGGTCTTGAGACCGTTTGGGTGATTTCCAAACGATTTTGAAACCGTTTGGGTCAATCAACCCAAATTTCAAACTCAATCACTTATGAAATCAGCACTCAACCCAATTAGGGCTTAGGTGATTGATGGACCTTCAACTCATGAACCAATTGGAGTTAATCAATAATAATTGGTGGGTCATTAACCTAGATCATTATGATCAAGTACCCAAATGGTCAACCCTAGTCAACATCACCAAACGGTCTTAAACTGTTTGCTTCTATGCAATTTAATGAAACCGTTTCATTTTAAACGGTTTGAAACTGTTTGTTCCAAAACACAAACCGTTTGGACATTTGATTGAAACCGTTTGGTCTAGATATTTGGGGAGGTGTGTGCTTATGATGATGTCATAATCATCAAGATCTAGACCCATGAAACCTTCTGTGATTTCTATGAAGATTGAATCAATCAACCAAATCAATAATTGTAAATAGAGAAATGATCATTATTTGTAGGGGAATTGAATGCAATAACAAAGTTAGGGTTTCAAGTTATAAAACCCACCTCCAATTGATATACAAAGCTCCAAGATCACGGAAACAATGGTGGATGAAGCTTTTGCAACTCCTCCTAGGCTCGTCCTCAAGCTTTTGGTTGAAAAGATTAGCTAGGGTTGAAGAGGAGATCGAAATAAGAAGAAATCCATAATTTATTTTCAATTTCCACCATGGAATCAAGGTGAAATGGATCAAGAACCTTACCAACAGGTTGGGGGTCGTCCTCCTGACCCTCCCAAGCTCCCTTGGTCGTTTCCCAAGAAAGGAGAAGAAGTGGGATCGAAAAAGCCTTTCATTTGGCTTGTATAAGGTCCTTTTATAAAAATTCAATGAGAGAGAATTACTTTGCAAAAATCCAATTAATCCCAAAAATGTGGCCACCTCTTCCCCCTCATCTTTCTTAGGGACTAGTATATCTTTTTTGCCTATTATACATCTCAATTATCCATGATTTAAAGAAAAACAAATCAAGCACCTTAAATCATATTATATTAATATCCATATGTGAGTGGATATTTCTTTTTCTTATAAAATTGTGTGTGAGTTATCCACTCCCTTGGTTATTTTCGTGGTCCTTGCAAAGCTCAAGGACGTCACACACACATCAGAATTCAACCATTTTAACTTTGGTTGAAGTCCCTTTAATTAATACGTTTATTTTTGCCCTAAATCGAATTAGGGTTTCAATTAGGATTAAATCTTGATTATTTTAATATCAAGATTCTCTCTCCTCCAACTTAATTCAAATGAGGAACCCCTCTCATTTTCTTTTCTCTACATTGTGCCAAGAAACATTAGGGACCTTATTGAAGTGGTAATTTGCATATTGAACCCTAGGTTTTGGGTAAATTGCACTTTACACCAAAACTAGGTTTTAATGCATAAACATTACTTTATCAGCTCTTCCTTGGTACTCAGGCTACCACAAGCCATAAATTTTCATCATATTCATTCTCATGATGCTTCAACACATGAGTAACATCTTATAATGCAACATTTGCAATTTAACCCCTCACCTTGGGTAATTTGCACTTTAGTCCAAAATAAGCAAACATTGCTTCAACATTGTTTAAACAGGACCAAAATTGAAACATAAGTTTCTCAAGATCCCTAATTATTTTTCATAAGATAATATTAAGCATATAATCATATTTCTTAATCAAAACACCTAGGGTTAAGTATAACCCAGGTCAGGGATGTTACAGATAGAGTTGTATGCAGGGCATGAAAATTAAAAGATGGCAATATACACATAAAGGTACTAAGGGAGTGCCAAAGAATAAGGCTATTTGTTGAGAAATTCTAGTTGAGAGGGAGATTCCCATCCAAAATGCCAATTTTATATTCTGTGCACAGTGTTGTCGGTCGAGTTTATGGATTAAACTTCTCAGCCGACTACAGTTGTTGGCAACACCCATTGTTACTTGTTGGTTGAGTTTCCTCATGATAAACTCGGACAACAATAGCTTTTGTCCAAAAGTATGTATATTTTAGAAAAATATATCTAGAGGCATGATAAAAATATAAACCATATCCAAACATACATAAGAAAGTTAATAATGCACTATGAAAGAATTAGGGGAAATTTTTTAGCAAGATAGTGATGATGATTACAATATACCATCTTTGACTCAAAAACCATATGTCTAGTACATACTAACTTGACTAAACAATCAATGACTGGATATGAGCAAGAGTACCATTACCTCTATTCTCACCATTTCCTTTCAGCTTGTTGTCACTCCATACACATCTCACCTTTCTTCCAATTTTGCAAAACAATAGCTCATGTCAATCCATTTGGAAGTGACTAAAAGAAGAAAGATGAAATTACACCCAATCATATTTTTGGGTTTAGAGAGGTTAGTTTAGTAGCCCAAGTCCTATTTCTTTTGGGTGCTTTTCTAAAAGGACAATATGTAGAATAATGACCAATTTCATTGCAATGATTACATGATCTCATAACCTTGGAATTAGAGGATTCTTCATTGAAAATTGAGGGTCCTTTGCCTTTGTTGTTCCTCTGGATACTATCAAGTCCAATGTCATTTCTACCCATTTGTTCGATAGTATGATCCAATATTTGATTAAGATTCTTTTGATAATCTAAGAATCTTTGCATAGAGGACCTTAAAATATGATTATCATGCATAATATAAGTAATAATAGAGGACAATTGGTTCATATCATCTCTAGCTAGCATGCAAAAGATCAGTTTCTAAGAAAAGAGCTTTGCCCATATATGAAACTTTGTCAATATGAAGAGCAACAACAATTTTCTCTCTACTAGTAGAACTAGAATAAGATTCAAGAACATTAATTTTAGCATGAAAGGAAGCATTTTCATTTTCAAGCAAAGAAATCTTAGAAAGATAAACATCATTTTTAGAATCTATTCTTTGCAAAATAAAGTCTTTGTCCTCATTTTCAGTTTTAATAACATCAATATAAAGCATGAGTGAATTCATAGTTTTATTATGCTCTTCATTACAATTAGGCATAAGAGGTTGATCTTCTAGAAATCTAATCTTATAAAGAAAGTTAGAATTTACAAGTTTAATAGAGTCTACTTGACTAAAATAAGCATTATTTCTTTTTCTTCATGCAAGTTATCAACAATTCTAGCAATCTTTTTCTTTTTCTTTTTAGTAGACTTAAGAAAGGCATAAGTGTCATGAATAATTGCAATTGAAAATTATTTATCTAGAGAGTTTAGATTTACCTCATTTGAGTCTTCATTTGAACTTGCCATGAGAGAAAAATGGCATTCTCCATCTTCACTAGAGCTTGAGCAAGATCCTCTACTAGATTCTTCACTTGAGCTTGAGTTGGAGGAGTCACTAGAGAATTTGTGCCATTTCTTCTTCTTATTATGCTTCTCTTCCCTTCACTTGTGATGATGGTATTTTACCTTGAGAGAAATCTTCCTTGAAGTGACCCTTATTTCCACTTTTGAAGCACCAAGTAGAGGAGGAGGACTTGCCTTTATAGAGTCTATCTTTGGAGTACATATCATCTTCTTCAGCTTGATAGGATGGAGAGGCTTGACCAACATTAGCTTCAATTTGGGTTTTGATTCATCCTTCTTCATTCTCTTGAGCTCTTTATCCTCTTCTCTTTCTTCTTCCTCTTGCTTGTCAAGTGTAACTTCATGGGCTTGTAGATTTCGTATGATCTCTTCAATGCAAATTTCTCTTGCTTTCTTTAATGGACGTCACCTTGTATTGCCACATGTTGAAGAGAGTTCTAAGTATCTTTGATTTTATCTCTCCTCTAGCCACAGGATGGCCTAGTAGGACAAGACCATTTATAATAGTGTTAATCATTGAGTACATGTCTGCCACCCTCTCTGTCTTTCCCATCTTGAAATTTTCAAGGAGGACAGTGACCATATAGACTTTGCTTTCCTTTACTTTCTCTGTTCCCTCATAAGTGACACATAGCTTTATCCATACCTCATAGGCCATTTCATAAGAATAAATCTAGTTGAACTCGGTGGGGGAAAGAGAAGCATAGAGAATGTTGATGGTTCTTGCATTTAAGCTTGCTTTATTCAAAGTATCTTCATCCCATTCTTTTATCTTTGTCTTTGGTAGCTTGTATAGAAGGCCCACCATTCTCCATAGCTAAAGCCTTGATCCTTGGATGTAGAATTTTAACCTTCTCTTCTAATAGAGGAAGTTACTCCCATCAAAGATTGGAATGTTGATGAGGTACCTCCCACCTTGATAGTAGTCCATCTTCTCCTACTTGTGGAAGTATGCTTGGAGAAGACCCACTTTGATACCACTTGTTAGATCTAATGGTGATGGGATCTATAGGGGGTGGTGAATAGAGATATAAAAACTTAAACCAAATTCATAATACCTTCAAAATGTAGAAAGATATAGGGTGGCATATATGAAATTTGAGTGGAACTAAACATAGATACCAAGGATGAGAGAGATTGAATAAGAACAAGAACACAAGCTATGTATAGTGATTCCAAACTCCAAACTAGGTAAGTGTTCATACACTACTGATAGACATCAACCTATAGTATTTCTCAACCATTGAACCTTCCTTATATTCCATTATAAAAGATATAATAAGACCTTTCTTTTCCAGGACAAGGATAGCCAATCTTCCCTTTGAGGACAGGGAGCCAATAACCTTACAAAGGACTTACCTATCCAAGACTGAGAGTCTTCAACCTCACCAAGGACTTAATCACTTTTACAATGAGTCTTCCTCCTTTACCAAGGACTTACCCACTCTTATAACAAGAATTCTGACTTGAAGGAATTACCCACTCTTCTTGGATCATCCGCCTTTAATTTCACCTTCAACAAGAAGAATCTTTCACTAAGGGACTCCTTCCCTTCTTATTCTTCACCTCTCTTATCCATGAGAGAGAACCTTCATCTTAATGATAGAAAGAGAGATTTGGAGGTGGAGGAAGTGAGAGCCTCACATAAGACTAGCTTTCCTACAAATCTCCTACTCACATTAATGGATATAACAAGTGATTAAGCTTGAGAGTAGAAGGAGGATCTTGGAGGCACTCAAATATAATAATACAAGGACCTTCATAGTTCTTGGCTAACCATGGGATGAAGCCTGAGGGGGTCTTATTTGTAATTGTGAATGTCTCCTAGCTAGTAGAAGCACTTAGGGATGAATTCTAGTTGTTTCGCATGTTCCAAAGGATCTATTTTTGATGTTTACAATGCTCCAATGCCCAGAAACACTTTTTCTACACTTTCTGTACAGTGTATTCAATCAAGTTTACTTTTGGAAAACTCGACCAATAGTACTATGTGACGAATAAAATTTGAATTGTCAGTTGATCTTGACCGAGATGAAACTCGATCGACGACTTAACTTTGGTTTACCTATGCAGAGATGTCAGTTGATTTTGTCCTGAGGATACTCAATTGAACCTTGCAATTCCCAAAATCCATCAAGGGTGTTGGTCAAGTTTATAAAAGGTGAAAATTGACCAGCAAAGGCCCATGTAATGATTTTTACAAATTTTCATTAGAGTGCTTAAACATTCATTTTAAGTGCTCCTGGTTTTTTCTAAGATTAATTACATGCCATACAATCATGTCAAGTGATTTATAATATGATTCTAATAGATTTGAGGTCTTTTCTACAAAAGTGTATTTGAATAGATATTGACTTGTCTTTATCCAATATAGGATGTGTAAGTTAGGGCATCTGGAGTGTGTTTATACCTAATATGAAATGACTCAAGTAGAAGAATAAGATACAAAAATGGAATGATTAGTCATCATCAAAATAAGGGTTTACTCTGTTAGATTTTGAGAGTCAACTGGACTTCGAATCAACACAAAAGACTCCATCAATAGACAAAGAATGAACGATAACATGAATTTATATTGAATGTGAAACTCTCAAGGAATGATTCGAGTTGAGACTGAAAACTACAAGCTTGAGAAGTCTAACCCCCACTTTTTGTCACAAAATCCAAAAAAAGTGCGACTCGTTAAAGCATATTTTGATAAATCTGGTGGACAGTGCTGTCAGCTCTGATCTCCAAAGTCCGAGATGAACACATGAACTTCGAAGTAAACATAGCAGAAGCGATTCGTTTAGCAGCGGAATACTAAAAATCAGCGGAAATTAAAACTTTTTGAGATAAGACATTGAAACTATAAAAACTCCTTTCATATTCAAGATAAACTGTTTACATCTCTATTAATTACTTCTTGAGTAATTATACACAACATGCTACAAAATCTCAAGAGACGAATCAAAACTCAGACCATGACTCCAAGGACCTGAGAGTACAGAGGACGCATAGGACTGACTATCTATCTATATAACTCAACAGTCTGAATCTCCACTTGAGATTTACTGTTGCTCTGGGTGCTGCTGCTACTGATTCTGGTCACCTGGAGATTGGTCCCTTCGTCCTTGGCGACCACCTAAAAATTTGAAATCTACGGGGTGAGACAATTTTAAATAATTGTCCCAGTGGGAGTTATAACTCTTCGCCAGAAACATGATTATTACAGAATAAGAGAATAGCAGTACACAAAGAAGTCATATATATTTTAGGAGTAGTTAGAACAATGTTTCACAGATTGTAATCTATTCCTCCTACTAGAAGCAAAGAATCTCTAAGACAACCCACATATCTCTTTTCTTTTAGAAATAAAAGGACATGTATAACATCTATTTATTATAAATCCATCATCACCACACTGACTCTCTTCAGGCTTAGATCATATATCCATCACCTGGCATTATAATAAGGGATATCTTGGCCTGTAGCCATACCCTTTCCTACAAGGTGTTAGGATTCCAAATCCACAACATAACTGTATGATTAGTAAACATGAAATCATACTTAACCATACTCAAGTGACACAAGGGTTATTTACATTCATCACCCATAAGTCTGCAGTTAAGCCTTTCATAGGATTATCTTGTAATAGAATTTCACATAGTAACACTCTATATTAGGATCACATTTCATAATTTAACATAGGGATATCAATACCTAAACATCTTATCACTAAGAATCCGGAAAGTGAGAGTCCAAACCCCTGGACTAATTATAACATTTATTACCAAGAACATCTTATTTTATCTGGTCATCTAAATAATATGACCTTTGATGATCATCAGCGCATATTACTCATGACTCATTCAACCTATCAAACTCATAAGTTATCACTTATCAGATAACATACATGTTCTTGAACATTAAACATTAGCATAGCAGCTAAGAAAGAAGGATACTAAATGTAACAAGTCTAACTTACATCAATTACCATTTCTCAATTCTCTCATCACAAGTCATCTGTTAAGCATGACCTTGATGGTACTCATGGCTCTCACAGACCATCAATCTCATAAGATGCCACTAACAGGGCACCATGATATATCACTATTCATAAAGCTAAAAACATGCTTTCAATAAATATAACATCATCATCCATACCTGGATATGATCATCCTCATATAGGAACCTGCATGGTCAATTCAACTGATAACAATAAATAACTCATTTAAAGAAGTTGTATCTCCCTACTCTTACAAGATCTAGGTTTCCCTGGTTTTCATCAAATAGTGTATACTATTCACAATACATGTCATCACCCTAGAATTAGGGTTTACTATTCATCATACATGTCATCACCCTAGAATTAGGGTTTACTATTCACCTCATGGTGAATTGATCTCATAACATCACCATGTATGAGAACCACCACCATTAAATCCCTCAGATAAGATTAAGATTCATCAGTTATCATAATTAGGGTTTCCATGATCTCACTTAGTGGATCATACCCTAATCATGCACATTCATGTATATTGAAGGTATTTTACTTGAGTTTCCACCATAAATGGTACTTTCTCTCTTCTCTCACTAGTATATGGTGATTAAACCACTCTATATTAAGTTGGGTTAAGTCCCCTTTGATCTTCATAAACCAAATCACCACTATCAAGTGATTAGGGTTTGATTAGGACAAGGTATCACTGAATTGAACCTCTCAGGGGCATTTGGTAAAATTACCCATTGATCATCACCATGGGTCGATTCATTAGTCACTTAGTCCCTTAGTATTTTAAGTTACCATTATGGTTTAGATTAGATCATCATTGAACCAATTATACATTTAAGTGGTTAAGTATAAACAACCATGAAAATCTCCAATTACGTTAGGGTTTAACCTTCAACCTTCAACCCATTTGAACCCTCAAACGAGTGTGGACTCACTGAGTTGAAATGGGTGTGAACCCATTTAAGATGAAACGGGTGTGAACTCGTTTGAGATGAAACGGGTTGAACTCGTTTGGATTGAAACGGGTTGAACTCGTTTGGATAGAAACGGGTTGAACTCGTTTGGATTGAAACGGGTTGAACTCATTTGGATTGAAACGGGTTGAACTTGTTTGGATAGAAACGGTTTGAACTCATTTGGATCTAAATGAGTGTGGACTCGTTTGGGTCTAAACGAGTGTGGACTTGTTTGGGTTCAAACCGCATGGATATGAAAGGTGATACAAAGGTTATGATTGAATAGGATTTCCTATGTTGAAGCCTTCAATTGGCCCAAACCATGTTAACCACTTACAAATTGAGTCAAATAGGGATGAGCCTCAATCAATTGGACACCAATTTGACCTTCAATTGAAAGCCAATTAGGGTTAAGTCTAACTCAATTAAGGTTTCCAATCGGCTACTCATCAATTTTCATCAATGTGAAACAAAACAAGGTTGAGCCTATCAATTGAACTCCAATTGGGCCCAAACTTGGCCCAAACGGTCTTGAGATCGTTTGGATGATCTCCAAACGGTCTTGAGACCATTTTCCCAAAGTTTGACTAAAAATTAAGTTGATTTGATAAGGGTTGAGTCCTCATTAGATTACAAATCGACACTTTTCATCAATTTATCAACATCTTGTGATTAGACCTTCAAACCATCAAATTCTTTAACCCTAGACCTCCAAACGGTCTTGGGGTGTCACTAAACGAGTGTGAGATCGTTTGGATGAACCCCCAAACGGTTTTGAACTCGTTTGGGTCCTTCAACCCAACACTCAACAAGATCTATATTGAAAATCAGCAATTTTAACCCGATTAGGGTTAGGGTGTTGAACTACCTTCAACTCTTAATTGGTTATGAATTAGATTATGATTCTTTGTAGAAATGAAATTAAATATATTATGAACAGGAATCCCAAATGGTCAATGCTTGGTCAACTCATTCAAATGGGTTGGAACCCGTTTGCCCAAAAGGTTCAATTTGATTAGTTTGGAAAATCAGCACTTAATTTAATTCGATTGCTTAATTGATTGGCCTTCAACCTACGATTCCTTTTGAATTAACCCCTCAAATTAGGTGGGTCATTAGTATACATAATTGTGAACAGGAATCCCAAACGGTCAATGCTTGGTCAACGCCCTCAAATGGGTTGGAACCCGTTTGGCCAAACCGACCTATTGAACCCGTTTGCCCTTCAAATGGTTGGTCAAGAAGGGGGGGAATCATAAGATCGTTTGATAAAGTTGGATAAGGACCAACATAGGTATTAACGCCCTACGTTTTCAACCTTGAACCAAGGTCTGTTCTTCACGAAAAAGCTTGCAAGAGTGCAAAGAATGATGGGGAAGAAGAACTAAGCTTAAAAACAAGAACAAGGATATGCATAATAAAGCTAGGGGTTTAGAATTATAAAACCCGCATTAAGGTCGTTCCTTGAGCTCCAAGCTTCCAAGCTTCAAGTATTTAATGGTGTCTTGATCTCCACAGGTCGGCCAAGGGTGTTTCTCCAAGGAAAGGTTGGGAAAAGATGGCTAGAACGAGAAAGCTAAGTGAGTTATCTACAAAACCAAGCTTGCATAATGAATTCACCCAAGAATCCGAGCTTAAAGATGGTTCTTCTCACCTTAGAACTACTTGGTCGCCTCCCTGAGATCCAGAGCTTGCCTTAGACGTTTTGAGAGAAAAGAGAAGTGAAGAGAAATGAAGGATCATTCACTTGGTTTACAAGGAAAAGGGCTTATATACTTTAGGCTATTTTACACCATAAGGACCTCTAAAGCATGGGATTTTCATCTAAGTCCCTCCTTGCTTCTTAGGCACGTCCAAGCCATCTAAACTCAAACCAAGTTCATCAAAGCTCAAGATTTAAGGGTAGAAAAGGTCAACTTTCAACTAGGGTATACATATGAAGGTCTTCATACCCATACATGGTGAATTTTATGCACAAAGATTACTTTTCTTATCTGATTATTTATTGATGCATCGCTTTCATCATTTCTACTCTAAATGATGCCAAGAGTCATATAAGATGCTATAGAATATGTACTTCCCAAGTTTCACCCATAATTTGGGTAAATTGCACTTTACTCCAAATTAGGGTTTTTAAGCACCAGGATCATTCCACAAGCTGCATCTGAACGCCCAAGCTTGGAAAATCCATCATGCCTCATCAGATTCACTCTTATGATGTTTCATCATCAAAGGTACATCTTAACCTGTGAACTCTGCAAGTTAAACCTCTTAACTGGATAATTGCACATAGGTCCCTACATTGCAAAACAATACTACAACATTGTTCCTAGGGGACAGGAATGGAAACATATGTTCCCTAGAAGCTTTAATTACATACTAAAGGATAATTAAAAACATATAATTTCATAATTAGGCAAAACACCTAGGGTTAGCTCATAACCCAGGTAAGGGGTGTTACAAATTATAAACCCCTAACAAGGATTTCGTCCCCGAAATCCCAGGGAAAGGAAGAACAGATTGATCATAATGATGATATTATGAGTTTGTAATTCGTACAAAGTCCCTTTTGTTAATTACTTCTTCTCACTGTTTATGCTTGTGTAAAGCATAAACCCCTAACATAAGATGTCCATACTTTTTGAAGGGAAAAAGCATAAAAGAACATTCTTCCAAAACTACTCAAGAATGCTTACCATCAGAGGAACATACATACCTTAACACAGATATTTTACTCAGTATATTGTCTCAAAGGCTTCACTAAAGGAGTTCATTGAGTATGCTTACTAAGTAGTTACTGAGGAAATTCACCGAGTATATTCACTAAGTTTGTTTACTAAGTATATTCACTAAGTATTCACTGAGTATGTTCACTGAGTATATTCACTAAGTATTCACTGAATATATTCACTAAGTATTCACTGAGTATGTTCACTAAGTATATTCACTAAGTATTCACTGAGTATGTTCACTGAGTATATTCACTAAGTATTCACTGAGTATGTTCACTGAGTATATTCACTAAGTATTCACAGAGTATGTTCACTGAGTATATTCACTAAGTATTCACTAAGTATGTTCACTGAGTATATTCACTAAGTATTCACTGAGTATGTTCACTGAGTATATTCACAAAGTATTCTCTGAGTATGTTCACTAAGTATATTCACTAAGTATTCACTGAGTATGTTCACTGAGTATATTCACTAAGTATTCACTGAGTATGTTCACTGAGTATATTCACTAAGTATTCACTGAGTATGTTCACTGAGTATATTCACTAAGTATTCACTGAGTATGTTCACTGAGTATATTCACTAAGTATTCACTGAGTATGTTCACTGAGTATATTCACTAAGTATTCACTGAGTATATTCACTAAGTATTCACTGAGTATGTTCACTGAGTATATTCACTAAGTATTCACTAAGTATGTTCACTGAGTATATTCACTAAGTATTCACTAAGTATGTTCACTGAGTATATTCACTAAGTATTCACTGAGTATGTTCACTGAGTATATTCACTAAGTATTCACTGAGTATGTTCACTGAGTATATTCACTAAGTATTCACTGAGTATGTTCACTGAGTATATTCACCAAGTATTCACTGAGTATGTTCACTGAGTATATTCACTAAGTATTCACTGAGTATGTTCACTGAGTATATTCACTAAGTATTCACTGAGTATGTTCACTGAGTATATTCACTAAGCATTCACTGAGTATGTTCACTGAGTATATTCACTAAAAAGGTTCACTCAACTTTTCTCATTTAATTTTTCCTATACTAACTAGATTGTTTTAGAATAATTACCTGATCAGAGTAATCAAAAGATAACAATCTAGGAGTTTCATACTTGCCTTATCTACAATAACCATATACCTGGCCAGGGTATATGAGCATTGAGATTAGGTAGTATGTATTTTTCTTATCATCATATTTCTCGTTCTTCATATCATTATACACACAAAATTTACCATACTAGATTATTCTTCAGGTATCACATCTATATTTCATCCTTTTCATACACAGTTAAGGGAGATTATAAATTGTTTTAAAGAATACTGAGTAAGATACAAGTTCTTATCTCCCTTGTGTTCTTCAAGGACTTAGACAAGGAATTCAAAAGCAGCAAATTTACATATCTTTTACACATAGAATCCTGATATGTAATATTAAAACAAAACTTATGTCATCTGACCTGTATGGGATGTTTGTCCACATCCTCTATTATTATAGAGCCTCCCTTGTGAGCCTTGCAGACTCTGTCCTTGGGGCTGAGTCATTATTGTATTCCTGTCTGGACAATCCCTTGCCATGTGTCTCGGCTGTCTACATAGGTAACAGATCCTGGGTGCAAAGTGTCTATACGATCCAGTTACCGATGTTGTTGCTATGTCGGAGGGTCCTCTTGGAATACTACTATGATCCCTACTTCCACTTGACACCCATTGTGTCTGGGTAGGAAATCCTGACAAAGCTGATGGTGTAGAAAATCTTGGTTTCTTAAAACTTTCAGGCCCTTGTTCTTGAGGCTGGGTGTACATCTTCTTTCTAATTGTCTATTGTTTCATGGTTTCTGACCTCTCTATCCTTCTTACTGACTCCACAAAGGTGGCAAAACTTTCTCTATTCTCTAGAGCAGACACAGGAGTGGCTAGTTCAGAGTTCAAGCCCTTTTCAAAATGTCGAATTCTTTCTTCATCGGTAACTGCCATTTGTGGACAAAACTGTAGTAACTCCATGAACTTAGCTTCATACTCGCTAACGTTCATGTATCCTTGTGTGATCTTCTCAAATTGAGAGATCTTCTCACCTAGATACGTCCTAGGGAAGTATCTATTGATGAATTCTCGTCGAAAAACCTCCCATCCTATTTCTTCGCCTGGTCTCTTATCCTCCTCTATCATCCACCAATTATCAGCACTCCCTTTTAGGAGGTATACTGCATGTTTTACCTTTTCAGCTTCAGGAATATCAAGGATCCTGAAAGCCTTTTCCAGCTCTGTCAACCATAGATCAACATCTGCTGGGTCATATGTACCAGCATAGTCTATGGCTCCCACCCGGCGAAGTCTCTCGAAAGTCTTGCCAGCTCCATAACCTTCCTGATGGGCTGGTACCCTAGATGCGGATGGTGGCACCCTATCTGCTATGTGTGTTATGGCTGTCAGAATCTTATCAAATAAGGCATTGAAAGCTGGGTTTTCTATCTCAGCTGGGTCAAACTGGGGTGGCTCCCTGGGTTGCTCAGGTAAGGATTGCTCCATTTCTGGGTGCCTTGCACCTCCCTGTGGTGCAGCAACGCTACTTTCCACCACGTACTCTTCATGTGGCTCAGACATCCTTATATATCTTCTTCTTCTGAGGAGCAGAAGGTTCTATTAGATAAGGAAGGAACACTAAGGATAGACTCGACATCCTAAGTCCTATGTCTCTGTAGACTCAGTGAACCTAGAGCTCTGATACCACTAATTGTCGGATCTGATCTCCAAAGTCTGAGATGAACACATGAACTTCGAAGTAAACATAGCGGAAGCGATTCGTTTAGCAGCGGAATACTAAAAATCAGCGGAAATTAAAACTTTTTGAGATAAGACATTGAAACCATAAAAACTCCTTTCATATTCAAGATAAACTGTTTACATCTCTGTTAATTACTTCTTGAGTAATTATACACAGCATGCTACAAAATCTTAAGAGACGAATCAAAACTCAGACCATGACTCCAAGGACCTGAGAGTACAGAGGACGCATAGGACTGACTATATATCTATATAACTCAGCAGTCTGAATCTCAACTTGAGATTTACAGTTGCTCTGGGTGCTGCTGCTGCTGATACTGGTCACCTGGAGATTGGTCCCTTCGTCCTTGGCAACCACCTAAAAAGTTGAAATCTACGGGGTGAGACAATTTTAAATAATTGTCCCAGCGGGAGTTATAACTCTTCGCCAGAAACATGATTATTACAGAATAAGAGAATAACAGTACACAAAGAAGTCATATATATTTTAGTAGTAGTTAGAACAATGTTTCACAGATTGTAATCTATTCCTCCTACTAGAAGCAAAGCATCTCTAAGACAACCCACATATCTCTTTTCTTTTACAAATAAAAGGACATGTATAACATCTATTTATTATAAATCCATCATCACCACACTGGCTCTCTTCAGGCTTAGATCATATATCCATCACCTGGCATTATAATAAGGGATATCTTGGCCAGTAGCCATACCCTTTCCTACAAGGTGTTAGGATTCCAAATCCACAACATAACTGTATGATTAGTACACATGAAATCATACTTAACCATACTCAAATGACACAAGGGTTATTTACATTCATCACCCATAAGTTTGTAGTTAAGCCTTTCATAGGATTATCTTGTAATAGAATTTCACATAGTAACACTCTATATTAGGATCACATTTCATAATTTAACATAGGGATATCAATACCTAAACATCTTATCACTAAGAATCTGGAATGTGAGAGTCCAAACCCCTGGACTAATTATAACATTTATTACCAAGAACATCTTATTTTATCTGGTCATCTAAATAATATGACCTTTGATGATCATCAGCGCATATTACTCATGACTCATTCAACCTATCAAACTCATAAGTTATCACTTATCAGATAACATACATGTTCTTGAACATTAAACATTAGCATAGCAGCTAAGAAAGAAGGATACTAAATGTAACAAGTGTAACTTACATCAATTACCATTTCTCAATTCTCTCATCACAAGTCATCTGTTAAGCATGACCTTGATGGTACTCATGGCTCTCACAGACCATCAATCTCATAAGATGCCACTAACAGGGCACCAGGATATATCACTATTCATAAAGCTAAAAACATGCTTTCAATAAATATAACATCATCATCCATACCTGGATATGATCATCCTCATATAGGAACTTGCATGGTCAATTCAACTGATAAGAATAAATAACTCATTTAAAGAAGTTGTATCTCCCTACTCTTACAAGAGCTAGGTTTCCCTGGTTTTCATCAAATAGTGTTTACTATTCACAATACATGTCATCACCCTAGAATTAGGGTTTACTATTCATCATACATGTCATCACCCTAGAATTAGGGTTTACTATTCACCTCATGGTGAATTGATCTCATAACATCACCATGTATGAGAACCACCACCATTAAAGCCCTCAGATAAGATTAAGATTCATCAGTTATCATAACTAGGGTTTCCATGATCTCACTTAGTGGATCATACCCTAATCATGCACATTCATGTATATTGAAGGTATTTTACTTGAGTTTCCACCATAAATGGTACTTTCTCTCTTCTCTCACTAGTAGATGGTGATTACACCACTCTATATTAAGTTGGGTTAAGTCCCCTTTGATCTTCATAAACCAAATCACCACTATCAAGTGATTAGGGTTTGATTAGGACAAGGTATCACTGAATTGAACCTCTCAGGGGCATTTGGTAAAATTACCCATTGATCATCATCATGGGTCGATTGATTAGTCACTTAGTCCCTTAGTATTTTAAGTTACCATTATGGTTTAGATTAGATCATCATTGAACCAATTATACCTTTAAGTGGTTAAGTATAAACAACCATGAAAATCTTCAATTAGGTTAGGGTTTAACCTTCAACCTTCAACCCATTTGAACCCTCAAACGAGTGTGGACTCACTGAGTTGAAACGGGTGTGAACCCATTTAAGATGAAACGGGTGTGAACTCATTTGAGATGAAACAGGTTGAACTCGTTTGGATTGAAACGGGTTGAACTCGTTTGGATAGAAACGGGTTGAACTCATTTGGATAGAAACGGGTTGAACTCGTTTGGATTGAAACGGGTTGAACTCATTTGGATAGAAACGGGTTGAACTCGTTTGGATCGAAATGAGTGTGGACTCGTTTGGGTCTAAACGAGTGTGGACTCGTTTGGGTCCAAACCGCATGGATATGAAAGGTGATACAAAGGTTATGATTGAATAGGATTTCCTATGTTGAAGCCTTCAATTGGCCCAAAACATGTTAACCACTTACAAATTGAGTCAAATAGGATGAGCCTCAATCAATTGGAAACCAATTTGACCATCAATTGAAAGCCAATTAGGGTTAAGTCTAACTCAATTAAGGTTTCCAATCGGCTACTCATCAATTTTCATCAATGTGAAACAAAACAAGGTTGAGCCTATCAATTGAACTCCAATTGGGCCCAAACTTGGCCCAAACGGTCTTGAGATCGTTTGGATGATCTCCAAACGGTCTTGAGACCATTTTCCCAAAGTTTGACTAAACATTAAGTTGATTTGATAAGGGTTGAGTCCTAATTAGATTACAAATCAGCACTTTTCATCAATTTATCAACATCTTGTGATTGGACCTTAAAACCATCAAATTCTTTAACCCTAGACCTCCAAACGGTCTTGGGGTGTTACTAAACGAGTGTGAGATCATTTGGAAGAACCCCCAAACGGTTTTGAACCCGTTTGGGTCCTTCAACCCAGCACTCAACAAGATCTATATTGCAAATCAGCAATTTTAACCCGATTAGGGTTAGGGTGTTGAACTGCCTTCAACTCTTAATTGGTTATGAATTAGATTATGATTCTTTGTAGAAATGAAATTCAATATATTATGAACAGGAATCCCAAACGTTCAACGCTTGATCAACTCATTCAAACGGGTTGGAACCCGTTTGCCCAAAAGGTTCAATTTGATTAGTTTGGAAAATCAGCACTTAATTTAATTCGATTGCTTAATTGATTGGCCTTCAACCTATGATTCCTTTTGAATTAACCCCTCAAATTAGGTGAGTCATTAGTCTTCATAATTGTGAACAGGAATCCCAAACGGTCAATGCTTGGTCAATGCCCTCAAACGGGTTGGAACCCATTTGGCCAAACCGACCTATTGAACCCGTTTGCCCTTCAAACGGTTGGTCAAGAAGGGGGGTGGGGGGAAATCATAAGATCGTTTGATAAAGTTGGATAAGGACCAACATAGGTATTAACACCCTCCGTCTTCAACCTTGAACCAAGGTATGTTCTTCACGAAAAAGCTTGCAAGAGTGCAAAGAATGATGGGGAAGAAGAACTAAGCTTAAAAAGCAAGAACAAGGATATGCATAATAAAGCTAGGGGTTTAGAATTATAAAACCCACCTTAAGGTCGTTCCTTGATCTCCAAGCTTCCAAGCTTCAAGTCTTTAATGGTGTCTTGAGCTCCACAGGTTGGCCAAGGGTGTTTCTCCAAGGAAAGGTTGGGAAAAGATGGCTAGAACGAGAAAGCTAAGTGAGTTATCTACAAAACCAAGCTTGCATGATGAATTCACCCAAGAATCTGAGCTTAAAGATGGTTCTTCTCACCTTAGAACTACTTGGTCGCCTCCCTGAGCTCCAGAGCTTGCCTTAGACGTTTTGAGAGAAAAGAGAAGCGAAGAGAAATGAAGGATCGTTCACTTGGTTTACAAGGAAAAGGGCTTATATACTTTAGGCTATTTTACACCATAAGGACCTCTAAAGCATGGGATTTTCATCTAAGTCCCTCCTTGCTTCTTAGGCACGTCCAATCCATCTAAACTCAAACCAAGTTCATCAAAGCTCAAGATTTAAGGGTAGAAAAGGTCAACTTTCAACTAGGGTATACATATGAAGGTCTTCATACCCATACATGGTGAATTTTATGCACACAGATTACTTTTCTTATCTGATTATTTATTGATGCATCTCTTTCATCATTTCTACTCTAAAGGATGCCAAGAGTCATATAAGATGCTATAGAAGGTGTACTTCCCAAGTTTCACCCATAATTTGGGTAAATTGCACTTTACTCCAAATTAGGGTTTTTAAGCACCAGGATCATTCCACAAGCTGCATCTGAACGCCCAAGCTTGGAAAATCCATCATGCCTCATCAGATTCACTCTTATGATGTTTCATCATCAAAGGTACATCTTAACCAATGAACTCTGCAAGTTAATCCTCTTAACTGTATAATTGCACATAGGTCCCTGCATTGCAAAACAATACTACAACATTGTTCCTAGGGGACAGGAATGGAAACATATGTTCCCTAGAATCTTTAATTACATACTAAAGGATAATTACAAACATCTAATTTCATAATTAGGCAAAACACCTAGGGTTAGCTCATAACCCAGGTCAGGGGTGTTACAAGTGCAAAATGTAGGTGATGTGTTTTTCCTTAAAAGGATGAATTAATAAAAGGATCTACCATAACAAAATAACATTGGTCATAAATGATATTTCTAAAATGAGGTAGCCTTCTAGGCATTTACCTATGACCAATCACTCATTCCCCCTAGAGAGTTGATGAACCATATATATTTCTCCCATAGTGAGAGCTACTCATATCATCATCCCAATTCTTACATCTATACACGTATGATTATCTCTCTATCTCGGGCATTAATGAGAAAATGTATGGGTGAAGAGAGGATATGATAGTAGTTTGTTAGCGATAATAAAGATTGAGAGTCTATGATCAATTACACATGGTTTATTATGAAAATACCTTAAGAAGTCATTGTCTCCCTATAAGAGAGGTGAAGAAGAAGGGCATGAAGCCCTTAGTGAAAAGATTCTCCTTGGTGAAAGTAATGTCAAAGGTAGAAGATCTAAGATAAAAGTGGCTAAAACCTTGAAGGATGAAGACCTTAGTGAAAGTCAAAGACTCATTGCAAGAGTAGGTAAGTCTATGATAAAGAAAAAAACTCTTTCTTGTGGATAGGTATGCCTTTTGTAAGGTTGTAGGCTACCTTGTCCTTAAATGGAAGCTTAGGTATCCCTTGACATAGAAAAGGGTGGCCTTTAGTATTGTAACTCTTACCATGGAATATAAGGAGTGATACATGGTAGAAATTCCTAGAGATTGACCCCTCTAAGTATTGGATGTCTATATCCTAGTTTATTAGTTGAAACCACTAAAAATACTTGTGTTATTTGGTGTTTATTCAATCTCTCTCCCTCTCCAAACTTATTTAGTTGCAGTTAGATTTCATATTTGTAATAAAATCTTTAGAAATATCTTGAAGATCTAATGAATTTTGTTGAAATGGTTGTAGCTCTATTCACTACCCCCTCTAGATCCCATGAAAAGATCCAACATTGTCAAGCTCCTTTGTAATCATTGTTGTTCAAAGATGGAATCAATGAAGAGGTGCTTGACTTCCTCTCATATTCCCTCCTTATATCTTTTACAAATTATAAAATAGGGCCATGATTTTTCAGCAATATTTCTAGATACTTCTAATAGTTATAAAAAAAACTATAGAAAATTTACTAACTTCCAAACATAATATACAAAAAATATATAAAAAATCCAAAGATTGTAAATATTGCCTTTAAAATTAAAAGAGTCCCTATTTCTGGGAGAAAAAAATTATTTGACGATTTTGAGGGTTAGACCCTTATATGCCACGGTCTTGGATCATGACCTAATATTGAGACACACTGAATATTTGACTTCCAATTATTAATAGCCTTGTAGTATTATTCTAAATTTGGCCAATTTAGTTTTCAAATCCTCTTACAAGACTTGGGCCATGACCTAAAACTAAACAAACCTATGATTGTATTTCCAAGATTTTTGGGTCCTCGACCATACCTTAAATTAGACCACAATCCATGTCCTAAACATGCAACTCACTTTTGTTTTGTTTTCAAATTTTCTATTTTAGGGCCCTCAAATATGACTTAAAACTATCCCAACTTCAGTGAAAACTTTCCAAAACCAGATCATGACTCAAATTTGATATGCTTTTCACCCCTACATCTGGTAGGAAAATTCATTAAACACATGCACTCAAATAAAGTGAGAACTAGAAAGTCTAGATTATTAACTCTTTTACAATCTAAGGTAAAGGATGATGGACTAGTGGAGGAACACAGTTGGAGACCACCTTATCACTAGATGATCACCTAATGCTCGACCTCAACTTGGTTTGACACTCTTCTTCTAGACTTATCCTATGAGATTACACATGCTTTTTGGGAAGAAGACAGTTGACTAGCAGAATCACTGGCCCTAAAGGCCACCTTATATATGAAAATTTGTAAGATGCCTCAATATTCAATTTTAATGAAAGCCCTATCTTTTATAAGAAAACTTACCATATTTTAACTTTTTAGAGTTGTGTTCCTAGCCCCAATTTGGTCCACTCCGCCAAATCACTCAAATTATTAATCACAAAATGAAAAAATAAACATGAAAAATAAAATTAGGAAGAAAGAGAGAGAATCTTCATCTTCATGGTAGAAAGAGAGAACATGAGGTATATGAATGAAAGCCTCACAAGATATACATGTAGGACTATCTCTCTTACAAATCTCCTACGGATAGTAATGGACGTATAAAGTGATTAACCTCATGAGAGTGGATGGACACTCTTGAAGGGAAATCTTTCTCAATGATAGTATAGGGACCTTCATTGTGCTTGGATAACCATGGCATGAAGCACAAGGGGTCCTATTTTTTGTTGAGGACGTCTTCGATCTATCAAAATCAATTTGGAAAAAATCTATACCTTTTGATGAGAGTCCAATGAATATATTTCATTTTGGGACTCTCTCCAATAACTATTCTATACTTTTTAGCTACATTACATCGATCAAGATTTTGGGAGGGCATCTCAGACAATGATACTAAAGGACAAGTTTATTAAATTCATTGACCGAGATACTTATCTGTTATTATCTCAACCTATGATCATGCATAATCAAGCTAAATGGCTCGTCAGCCGAGATGTTTACTCAGAAAATCTCAACTAGTGTAATGCATTATAATTTAGTTGATCATTTCATATACATGTGCATGAATCATTGAGATAATTAACTCTATTGCAGTTTAGAGCTTAGTCAAAAGTCATACAATCTTTACAAGTGATTAAAAAAATATCTAAGGAGATGTGATCTTAAAACTTGATCTTTTTGCATGTATGCCTTTGTTTCTCCAACATAAGATTTGCAAGTTTAGGCATTTGTATTGTGTCTATCTAAAATCATTCAAGTACAAACATTATAAACAAATAAGTGTAATGGTTTAGACACTATCATAAATGGGCCTTGAATCAAAATTCTCACAATTTTTGAAGATGACAAACCAATCATAAATGTAATGGAAGAATCCAAGTAAAAGCATACTACTGGAGACTCTCCAGTAGTTTAAAGAATTTGATTATGTATGACCTCCCTCAGTTTATGCTAAATCATTTTGTATACTCCCCTCAAATTTTTCTTGTTCTCCTACAATGTTAGCCTTGATTTCATTTAGAAACTATGTATTATACTCATATATGTATTCTCATATACGTCTTCTCTCCCTTTGTCAAGTCAAAAATTGGGGATTGAAGAGATAAAACACAAATTGTTAGAGAAGGGAGGGTAGAAGATAAGAAACAAAGGACTTGTCCAAGAAATGTGTGTAAAACAAATCAATACATGCAGTTGAACAACCCTAGATGTAGTTCTATCATAAATCAAAGCAAGTCTATTAAAGTGAATCAAACTAGTCTATATTAAAATCAATAAGAAATTTTACGTATGTATGAAACAAGATACATGCATAACACAAGATGAATTCCAAATGTTGAACATAACTAGAATTAGATGTAGATGCACTACTAGTAGATATCACAAGTTAGGATTACTAGTAGCATCTAGTTTGTAGCAAAAGATTCACTATTAAAGAATGTTATGAGTATATGCAGAGAACAATCTAGATAAAGAGATATGCAATTCAAGAAGCATGTATGGATATTACTCATGTGCAAATATGCATCACTACCAAAAATGATTACTACTAAGAAACTCAAGGTTGCATCAAAAAAATATATACACCTATAAAAACGTAACAAGTTAGAGCATAATGGAATCAAGTTAGTCACAACAAAGATATCCGAAAAGATTATAATAAAAACATGCATAACAAAGCAAGACAAGTAATTGCAAGATATAGAGATATCAATTGTTAGAACAATTAGAATGATAGATTTATATGCAAGATAGACAATTTTAGATCAATGAAGAATGCATAAAAAAACCCAAGGTATCAAGGGTCATGCCATTAAAAAAAGGAATTTTTTGAGAAAATCTAGTTGAGAGGGATATTCTAATCCAATGTACCATTTTTGTATTTAGTGCTTAGTACCATCGACCGAGTTCCTGGGTTGAACTTCTCAGCTAATGGTAATAGCAAGGAAAATCTCAACAGACCTCATCAGTTGAGATTGTGCTCAGGAAAATTTACCTTTGTTCTTACTATTTGTTTTCTATTTCCAGCCCATACAAATCTCACATTTCTTCTTTAATGTGTATCGAGAAACCAATTAGCAACTGAGTACCTTGTGTCAATCCATTTGCAATTTTCCTGGAAGAAGAAATATGAAATGGTCCACAATCATAATTTTGGTTCTGGGGGTAGCTTAGAAACCCAAGTTTTTTAGGGTGCTTTCCTAAAAGGGAAATATGTAGAACAGTGACCAATTTCATTATAGTGATTGATGTTCTCATAGCCTTGTGACTAAAGGATTCTAGATTGAAAATTGGAGGCCCTCACCTTTTTTTTTTCCTTTAGCTACTATCAGGTCCTATAATATCTCTACAAATTTTTAGTAGTATGCTATAGGATTTGATTAAGATTCTTTTCATCATCAATAAATATTTGCAAAGATAATTTCAAAATGTGATTATCATGCATAAGAGAAGTATAGTAGAAGACAATTTACTCATATCATCTCTAGCATGAAAAAGATCAATCTCTAAGAAAAGTGATTTAGTAATGTAAGAATATTTTTCAATATGAAGAGTACTATTATCATTCTCTCTACTTGTAGTGATAGAAAAATATTGAAATACATTAAATTCAGTAGGAAAGGAAGCATTTTATTTTTTGAAGCATAGTAATCTTAGAAAGATAAATACTAATTTCAAATTATATTCCTTGGAAAATAAAATCTTTTCCTCAATTTTAGTTCTAAGAACATCAATGTCAAACATGACAGATTTCACAATTATAGCATGTTCTTCATTAGAACTAGGCATTAAAGGTTGATATTATAAAAATCTAATCTTATCAAACAAGCTAGCATTTTCAAGTTTGAGAGCATTTACTTGACTAAAATAAGTGTTGTTTTCTATCTTGACACCATTATGTTTCAACTCAAGTTCTACTTAAACTTTTGAAGATTGTCAATATCATTTTGCAATCAAATGTTAGCATGTTCAAGATCATCTTATTCTTCATGTAATTTGTAAAAAAATTAGCAAGATTTTTCTTCTTATGCTTAGTAGACTTGGGGATTCTTTATCCAAAGAGTATATATTTACTCATTTGAAGCTTAATTTGAACTTCCCATGAGTCCAAAATGGCATTCCCCAACCTCAGTTCTACTAGAGCTAGATCCTTCACTAGATTCTCCACTTGAACTTGAGGTGTCCATAGAGCTTTTGTGCAATTTATTTTTCTTCTTGGGGCTCCTCTTCCCTTCTCTTATGATGATGGGCCTTTCTTCCTTGAGGGTAATCAACCTTGAAGTGACCCTTCTACCCACGTTTGAAGCATCAAGTGGAAGAAGACTTGCCCTTATATGCTCTACATGTCGAGTAATTGGAACCTTCTTCACCTTGAAAGGATTTGTTACTTGATTAATCATGTTAAGAGATTATGTGAAGGGAAAACCATATATTAAATAGGCTATTGAATCTCAACTAGCTCAACTTGCAGCTAGCATGAAACCACCTGCTAGAGCCTTTGCTGGCCAACCAGAAAACAATCCTAAGCATCCCGAGCAACTCAAGGATGTCTCCACCAGGTCAAGAAAAGACTATTCTGATCCTCTTGTCAAGACGCCTATGGTTATTACAGATGAGGATGAACCTATGATTGTCCAAGACTCAACAACACCTGAGTCTCAACTGAAAGAACCAGTGATTGCTGATAAGACAGCCGAACAAAGATATGAAAAACCTATTAATGAAGAGGAAAAAGCAACACCAGAACCTGATATCCATGTATACAAGCATCGTATACCTTTCCCTACACGTTTGAGGCAAACCAAGCTTGATACTCGTTTCAATAAGTTCAAGGAAGCCATGAAACTGCTTCATGTTGATATACCCTTTTTGGATGCGCTGGCTGAAATACCATCCTTAAAGATTATGGATGAATTAACCAATTTTTGTGCAATATATTGTTTAAAGGAAGTTACCACTCACCCTAAGGTGTGAAAACACCTTTAAAAAATAGCTCATCCCTGAAAATCTCGATCTCATATCAAATCCCTAGTAATTCACCCAATTCTTCTTCCTTTCAACTCAGAAACCCTAAAAATGAGGGATTATGAAGAAAGAGTGAGAAAATGGGAAATTTTGACACCATTTCTGATCAAATCAGAGGAGGGACGGAATTTTGACATGTGAGAGAAGATTCACCATGAAAATATATCCAAAGAAGTTAAACTTACATGATTTCATTATTCCTCAGACCACAAAATACTAGGTCAGCATCCCCATCAATTTCTCCTCTCAAACCCTAACTCTCCCTTTCTCTCTGGGATTTTGTTTCTCTGGATTGAATAAAGAATTATGAGAGCTTCTAGTGTGTTAGGTTGACCATATATAGCAATTGAGCTGCTTGGGTTAATTGCACATTGACCCCTCACTAAACGTTTTCTTATTTCAGTAGATTTTTCTGTCATAAAAAGGTTTCTATGAATTCATGTATTTTAGAGATCAATTCTTCTCCAAATAAATTATGAGAATTTAGAATGTTATGTATAATTGAGTTAGAAAGCTTCAGTTAAAATTTGAGATCATTCCAATCTTCCATTTAATAATTAAAAATCGAATAGTGCACTGCTATCTAGAATTCTATAGAAATGTCAGTTACTGTAATTCGTCTACTGATAAGGTCTAAACGAATCCAAAAATTATGAAAATTTTACATGTTGTTTATTATTGAGGTTCAGATCTTCATTTAAAATTTCTGATCATTTGGAGTTACCAATAAATAACTAAAAATAAAACACTACGCTGCTAAAAAGCACTATGTCAGGATTTTGGTTGAAGTATAGTTTGACCGAGAACCACATTCAAAGAACACTCAAATATTCTGAACATTTTCTCAAATATGCATGATTGAGTTATCCATTTCATATCCAAAATTCAAATAAATATAAAATTTGTATAAAATATGAAAAATCAGTTACCACACTGCTATCCTAATCAAATTCCATACTCATGTACCATCAAAACCCTAATTTCAGCCAACTAGGATTTATATTTCTCAAGCAATAGAACACTTAACGTTCTTATTAGGTTTAAAACATCATAATTGAATTATCATCATTAATTAGATTTAAGCAATGATCAATCTAATTAAGAATATAATCATCCAGGTAAACCATAGTTTACCAATTAAGCTCAAATGCGGTCATAACAACATAGCTTATAGGTAAAATGGGGTAGCCTTTTATCACAAGGTTGAAGATATGAAAATTTAGGCCTTAAAAGTTAAGGTATTTTGAATAAATTTCCAAAAAAGGATGGATATGTTGTACAGTCAAAGATGAAGATTGAAGAGCATTCAGGGTACTTTAATAGCATTATGGTAGCCTTTCAGTGGATGTCAAAGGTTTCAGGTATGAGCAGCGGCTCATGAGAAGAGACCGCAATCAGTCATCCTTTCATCATGGATCCAATCAGAAGATCTTTGAAATGGTTATTCAAGTTTAAAAGATTTCCCTTTCTTTTTCTTGAGTTTTGAGAAGATTTTCCAACTTCTATGAAAGATAGTTCAATCATTTTAGATATTTTTTGAAAAAGAATGTTCAACTTTGTTGATTTTGAAAAGAATTTTCAACATTGTTGAGTTTTGAAAATGTTCATTTTTTTGTTCAACTTTGTTGAAATTTTGAAATATTGTTCATCTTTTGTTGATTTTCTTTGACAAGAATTAAGATCATTTTTCCTTTTGAAAAGAATGTTATTTTTCATAATTCTTTTGAGAAGATTGTTCTTTTTTGAACATATTTTTCAATTAAAAGATTGTTTTTTTAAAATAAATTTATAAAGATTTTTCTTTTTAGTTTTGAAAAGATATCTATTTTGTAAAAAATTATATTTGAAAATATTTTTATTTTTTGTTTTGGAAAAGGTTTCTTTTTTCAAAAGAATTTCTTTTATCAATTTTCAAAAGACATTTCTTCTAATTTTTAAAACAAAGTTCTTTTTTATTTTTGAAAAGATATTTCTTCGGAAAAGAATATTTTTCATTTCTTTGAAAGGAGTTTTCTTATTGTTTTTTGTTTAAAAAGAATCTTGATTATTTTGTTTACCAAAGATTGACTTCCATTTAGATTTTTCGGAAACGTTATTTAGGTAATATTATTGAATGAAGATTGTTGGATAATAAAGATCATTTGATATTACTCGAGATTATTAAAAATTCAAGTTTGAAAAGATCATGGATGAAAACTTTTTGATGATTGAGATCTTTGGAAATCATTTAGGATTTTATGAGATCATTTAATATTGTTAGTTTGAGATTGTCTTAGTCATGTGAGATCATAAGATTGTTGTTTTCATAAGATTGTTGATTTGAGATTGTTTTTTTATAAGATTTTTGATTTAAGATTTTTGTTTTGATAAGATCATGTTAAACATGAGGACATTAAAAAATGGCCAACAATCTGTGTGTGATGATTACAATCTTAAAGATTAAAATTTAAACAATCTTAGAATTAGTAAAGCTTGCAACATTCTAAGAAATTTTAAAACAAGCAACCACAAGATGCATATATAGAAGATAAAGTCCCCCTTTTATCCCTTGAGTTTGATTGTGATTTTATGTCCTCACTCAAGCATGATTTGAGTAGGACGGGTTGGTTCTTATCGTCTGTATGGCGTGATGATTCTCATAGTGGGCTTAATCCTGGCTCTTGCGAAATGTGTACTTCTTTTAATACACCTCGTAACTATGATGATTGTAATCAGTTGTGAATGTTAGGAGTAGGGGTGTCCTTAAGGCCTTTAGATGTCCAACTTAACATTGTGTTGTTAGCTTTTCTAACACCCCCACACCACCTTTAAGGATTCAACATGAGGATTGGCCCCCGTTCCATGACACATGGGTTTGTTGGTGTACATTGTACAAGTATAAGTGTTTAATATCTTCTAAAGCAAGCCCGCAATAATAAGGTGTTATTGATAAATGATAAGCATATAAGAAAACACTCATACAATTGTTAATAAAGAGAAAACATTTTTCATCATGAATACCTCTCTCATCCTTTTATCTCTTCCCTTATTATAATCTATTTGTATATTTTTTAAATTAATAAAATAGAAAGGTGTGAAATGAAAAAAAGTAGGGAAGTAGAGGATAATCCTAAAAGGGAAGTGGAAGAAAATCCTAATAGGGAAGCAGAGGCTATTTCTAAAGGCATAAATTGCCAGAAAATATGGTAGTTGTCCTACTGTAAAAAAGAAAAATTATTATATAGAATATAAAAGAATCTTTCTTTTACCAGAAAAAAATGATTAAAAGAAATTTTTATGTTGGCGGACCTTTGCGGTTGGAGATTGTCGTGGCTTTCCCATCACATCCCTAAAGATCCTAGTTTTTAGCTGTGTTGCAAGACGAATTGCTTCAGGACCTCCCATGGAATAATATCCATGGAAAAAGGAGAATATTATCTTAAGGATCATTCAATTGGGTAATTTATAAAAAGGCTTATAAAAAGACAAAATAATGATAAATTACACTTGAGTCCAGATAATAGAATTTTTTTGTAGAAAGCCATGATGTGGGTAAAATTAGATTAAATGGATGGATTAAATAGAAAAAATGTGGAAAATATGGAAAAAGATAAAATGTGGAAAAACTGGAAAATGTGGAATAGTAAAAAAGGATAAATGTAGAAAATGTGGAAAAGATGTTCAAAAAAGTTGAAAAAGAATAAAATGTAGAAAATGGGATGAACTCTGTCATTAACAAGAAAATTTATCAATTTTCATGATTTTTCTGCTGAGTGAGTCAAAATGGGGTGTCAACACTTCTATTTTACGCTTGTCGCCTTCACATTTCTAAACATTTCTCCTTTACCATGGAATAGATAACAAGAGGTGGTTAGCTTCCTCCAATCATGAGAAAATAAATGGGCTCTCATAGCTTTTTAGTGGTCCTACAATGAAATAATGGCGATCTACCATGCCCAAGATATTAAGGAAAGATAAAACAAATTACTTTTTGTTTTCATTTGGTAGAAATATAACTGAATATCACATTCCCACTCAACTATCAATAAAGATTGTCTTTCTAAACCTAGTTGTTGAAATCCAACTAGGCAAATAGTGATGATTAGAGACGACATTGGTCGAGGGATGGGAGGAGTTGTTGGAGACCTAGAGACTACTGATGTTATGGAGGTTGAGCGAGCACACATCAATCTAGGTATGAAGATTGCTAAGAGAAACCATTCACAGTCTGTACGCATTGAATCTGATTGTCAAGTGGCTATAAGGATGTTGGCGAGTAATATTCATGACAAACCTAAAAGCTAAGTGGTTGATGAGGATTCTGAATATGATGAACCCTAGATAACATGTGATGTCCATGACCAGAGAAGGCAATACAATAGCTGACAAGCTGGCCAAGCTACATGTAAAAAACCATGGGATGTGTAAGGCTTATACTATACATACTATCAAGATCAATGATCTTTTAGTCCATGATTTATGTAATGGTAGTAGTACTACCATATTTTCAATTTCATACTTAATTAGTGCTTGTAGATTTAATTTGAATTTGCTCGTGTGGGAGGACGCCATGAATAAGATTTCATACTTAATTAGTGCTTGTAGATTTAATTCGCGTGGGAGGACGGGATGAATAAGATGGCTCCCAACTTACCTAAAAAAATGGTTAACAAAGGTTCAATTTCTTTATGTACTTTTTCTAATGTTTGGTGCATTAATTATTACATCTTGACGTATCTTTCTTCGCAATTTTTTTCTTAAAGTTCAACTGTCACGAGCTAACCTTCAATTATAACTCAAGAACGGTCTTCAATTAATGTCCAAATTCTTTTTATGTACTTTAATAGATTATTTGTATACTATCCATGTATCCTCTCTGTAAGTTGCGTACTTTCTGTGTGTATCCTATGAGAAATAGTTCTCAATAACACATAGTAGTACTTGATGGATACATAACGCAAAGATCGTCCGGATCAGTAAACTCTTGAAGAATCGATTAAAATAGCACCATCGGCTACCTGGATGGGGAGCACGATGAGGTACCAAGACAAAAAGAAGGATTTTACCTTCTTTAAAAACAGTTTATGTAGAAGAAATGTCCCCAGCCAAGGGGTTGTTTCTCGCATACTTCCCCTCTTGGTCCAAGATCTCGTGCCAGGCTGCATGATCTGCATCTCCCAGCTCGCTTAAGCTGCTTTGCATTATTCATTGTCCAGCTGAACCGCTATGGTATTGTCCTTATACCTTGCACGCGTACGTGCCCATGCGGCATTGTCTAGAAGAAGACAGGTGCCATATCTTCGTTTGGTAGATAAGAATAATTATGAAGCTTGATCGGGCTGGCTCCAAGCGCTGCAACATCAGCTGGTAGGATTGATTGGGAAGGAGCAGTGGAGGTACGGAAGCGGAAGCATCCGTGCGGGTTCGTCCGAACGTCCAAATGGGAATCTCTTCTCATGTCCCTACTATTATATCACAGGAGAGCTTCATTCGCCTCTGCCACCCCGATTACAGATGCTGCTGCCGGCCTCCATTATTCAGTCTGGTACATGGTGTACGGTTGTACGGCGTACGGCATCCTTGTGCGGAGAGCATTGTGGGTTATCCATCCCACTCCCCTCTCACATGTAGCTAAGGCCACGTTATTAAACACGAGGAACTGGACGAGAAAAATGGTATTTACCTGCATGGGGTCAAACGTAGGTACACTGCCAGGCACATGCATGCTCGAAAACGATGGCATGCAGTGAAGAGAAAAGCTACTACAAGTGTAGCATAGCCAGCTGTGTCCAGGCTGCAACACGCTTCCACTGATCACACTAGTTTCAGTTAGATATATATCCAATATTCCATGTGCGTTAGCTCTCCTACATGGTCTTCTTGATGACCGAGAGCAGTTTCTCAGAAACATCAGAATGATGCTAAAAACAATTATAACTTCTAATTAGGCAGCTTACGCAGTCTGTCAGCCACAGTGTTATCTGCCCCCCTCTTGGTCATCAGGAAGCTCAGTACAGTGAACTTTTGATCTGGAAGCATGGCATCAGAGGGGCAACCATAAATTGGTTTCAGGTTGAGGCCATGCCAATTGAATTCTGGATGAGACAATAGATCAGAGTCCATGTGGTACGCGCATACTGATCAACTATACGGATGAGCCTGGGGAGACATCCAGGCTAGCTACGTCCCTGTCTACTGTAGCTACTATCGGACGCAGTGATTGGTTCCCTGCGGCATGAAACTGCTTATTATTTTTAGTTAGAGGAAATTCATACCCTGCTTCCTCACACCAGCATACCAAAGATGCCTAGAGCTCTACATTCAGTTGTACACAGGAGATAGAGCGCTTTACCATATAGCAGTTCGGATTTAGTCATGACACCCCTTTTCCTCAGGACATCCTAACAGATATTTAGACCACACATACAAAATCTTTTGACAATTTTTGTTTCTATAGTCCAGATCACGGAGGAGTATTTTCGGAACTCCATTTTGACATTGTTTTATATATGCTCGCTCAACATTCGAATACCTGGAGCGAACGTTCTCTTCCCTCTTTCTTCTCTCCTCATTCGTGTTCCTTTCCTCGCCCTCCCTACTCCTTTTCTCCTCATTCATGTTCTTTTCATCGCCTTCTTTAATCCTTGTCCTTCTCTCCCTTCCCATTTCTGTTCACTTTCTTCACATCTTTGTTTCTTCTCTCACTCTTTTTGTTCCTTCTCTCCCCTCCTTTCCTCCTTATTCCTTCTCTCCCCTCTTTTCCTTCCATGTTCCCTCTCTTCTTATTTGTGTTCCTTTCATGGCCCTCCTTGTTTCTTTTCTCATCATTTGTGTTCCCTTCTTCGCCTCCTTTCCTCCTCTTCCTTTTCTCCACATTTTTGTTCATTTTCTCGTTCATATTGTCCCCCTTGTCGTCTCTTTACTCGTTCCTTTTCTTACCTGACTTCTTCCTTTCTCCCCCCCTCATTGTTCCTTTACTCCCGGTTTTGGTTCCTTTTCTCCCTCTTTTGTTCTGCGTCATGGTACAAATCAAAACAATAATGTTTCCAACTAGATTCAAACTGAAACCTCTCACTAATAGTTCAAAGACATTCTCCAATAAGTTATCAACAATTCTTTGTCTACCAACTTCAATATATATATATATATATATATATATATATATATATATATATATATATATATATATATATATATATATATATATATATATATATATATATATATATATATATATATATATATATATATATGCTATTCACTCGCTGCCCGCGCGGGTAGATAAGTGAAGTTACCTGGCTCCCAAATTAAAGATGTGAAGTGCTGATATAGAAACGGTGGTGGTGGCACTCTTTGTAATTATGTATATTGCTAGTCGTTTTACGTTCATGGAGCAGCGGTGGCACTATTAGTAATTATATTAAATAGTTTCCGTGACATTGAAATCAGTTTCGTTGGTTCTGTTCTTCGTTAGTCCCTCCGAACAACCGGCGAGAAGCAGAGTCCAGCGCCTTCACAGACCGCTCGAGGAACTCGGCCACGGTCCGGTCGAGCGGCGGCCTCCGCATCACCGCCGCGACAACGGGTGATGCCAGCACAACGTCGCTGAACCGGTCGTGGCAGAGGAGGTAGACGTCGAGTAGCTTCCTCACCCAGGCTGCTGAAAGGAGCTCCTCGCCCGAGGATGCAAGCAAGAGTCCCTGGAAGGCGTTCGCGACGAGTTGCTGGAGTGTGTCGAGGTCGGAGTCGGTGGTTCCCAGTGAGGACGTGGACGACGAGGAGGCCGGGGACCCGGGGAGGTCCATGACCTGTGTGTTTGTGTGGTGGTCAGAGCGGCGGAGGGCGAAGAGGGATTGGCCCATGGTGGAGAACGGGGAAGAGGAGCTCTGGTAGTCCGTGGCGGGCATTGTCACATGCCTTGGCTCATAGTGAGAAAGATAAGGAGAGAGCCCCACCGAAACTGGAAGAGCACCACCGCCTAGCCACTCACACTTGTCCGCTACTGAACTGGAAGTTGTAGAGTCTCTCAGATAAAATCGAGCGAGGTGGCAGAGTTGCAAGGAAGCAACAGAGCAGAGGAAGCCTGGTAGGGGTTATGTTTTCAGATTGGAGGAGGAAGGAAGGAGGTGTCGGAGGAGGTTGCTTGGATGGTGCTATTTTCATAGTTTTCACGCAAATCGTATCGCAATGTCGGGTCTTCCGTTCACCTCTCTCTGCCATCAGTCATTTAACATAACTCTATTTCACATTGTTGTCTAGGAATCGATAGACAAGGTTGTTGAATGCGGTTGATGTAGGTTATACAACTGGAATAGAACTAACTAAATTGGGATTTGAGGTATTAATTTGTATGAGCACAGTGATGTAGATCGTAGTGGCTGCATTTCAAGAGTGAACGTGTATGAAGCAGCAATACAAGTTTTATCCAAGAGTAGAAATAGCCATTGCAACCTCGTTAATACAGGATATGTACTATCCGACATGCACATTGGACAAAAATGGGTGCCGTTTAATATCTTTAAAATAACAATAAAGCTGATGATAGTTCATTCTATTTATGCATGTGCGTAGTATATTAATACAAAATATGGATACAACATGTATGTGCACAATATGTGTATGTGATTGATAGTATTTTCAGATTTAATCAATTGTTATTTATATTCAAAACAAGTATCTATGTATTTTGTGTTCAAGAGATCACTCTGTAACGAGAGATGACACATTGTAAATAGAAAAGAGAAACTGTAACGTGTACGGAAAAAACGCAATACAAAAGAGCACATCATAACTAAAAGTGACATTTTGTAATCAAAACAAAATAAGAAACAACAACTACTAAACAAGTGATATTCTGGCATTGTACAAGAGTTGTAATAACAAGTAAAGAAAGATATCATTATGTAATAGAAAGGAACTGTTTATAATCTGAACAGAGAATTCATAATGGGAAGGAAAAATTGTAACAAAGGATAACTATTTGTAATACAATCTCGATGTATCAGATTCTAATATCCAGGAGAATGAACCTCAGTATGTATTTTGTATTCAAGAGACCGCTCTGTAAGGAGAGATGACACATTATAAATAACAAAGAGAAACTGTAACGTGTACGGAAAAAACGTAATATAAAAGAGCACATTGTAACTAAAACTGATATTTTGTAATCAGAACAAAATAAGAAATAGAAATAAGTAAACAAGTTATATTCTGACATCGTACATGAGTTATAATAACAAGTAAAGAAAGATATGGTTATGTAATAGAAAGGAACTGTTTATAATCAGAACATAGAATTGGCAATGGAAAGAAAAGAATTGTAACCAAGGATAACTTTTTGTGATACAATCTCAATATATCAAATTCTAACATCCAGGAGAATGAACCTCTGTACATTAAAATTTTTAATACTAAGGAACATTTTGTCATGAGAATAGATATTTCATAATGAAAATGAGAAAGTTGTAACTAGTGATGACATTCTGTAATACAATTTGGGTATATGAAATTTTATTATCTATGAGAATAAACTTCAATACGTAAAAATTATAGTAAGAAAGAGAATTTTGTAATAAGAACTAAGAATTCATAATGAGAGTGAGAAAGTTGTAATTAAGGATTGCATTTGGTATTATAGTCCAGATCTATCAAATTCTCTATCTAAGAGAATGAACTTTAGTACAAAATAAGTTGTAACTAGTAATAGGAAGAAACATTATGTAATTTGAATAAAACAATTGTAATGAGAATGATAAAAATGTAACCATAGATGACGTCTTGTAATACAACCTGGCTATATCACTTGTTATATCCATATTATGTACGTTTCAATCCACAAGCGTAATCAATTAAATAATAGCACTTGGTATATATGGAAGCAACCGGTTGTCAGTGCTTTATTTACACTAGATGCCACCGCTCACTGGAAAGTTAATTGGCACATTGATAATTACCACATATGCCACCGTCCTTTTCAATTCTAGCTGCTATTGGTATTTACTATATATGCCACCGTCTCAGCAAATTAGTGGCCACGGGTAGTAGATTCTAATTACCCGCGCGGGTATTGAAGACAAACTCATATATATATATACATATATAGATACATATATATATACATATATATACACAAATATATATATATACATATACATATACATATACATATATATATGTATATATATATGCATTGTAGCTCTTTTTGTGTGCTTAGCTGGAACACACTATGTTGTTGTGCGCTCCAGCTAGAACATACTTTTTAATTATTTTCAAAAATACCCTCGTGTAAATCTGGACCACTAATTATAATATGCTCGAAAAATGCCTGAGAAATGCCATTTTTATGGTTGGGATTGTTGTTAGTGTGTCCTGAGAAAAAGCCCCTCAGGATCTTTTCACATCATATAGATGCTATTGTATACAATATACCTAATACATCATACGTGAGGGGTGATATACTGTTTTTTATTTTTGTAAGTGACTCTTCCCCTTTTTTGCTGATGGCGGCCTGGATGAGAAGGAGGGATGAATACAATCCTTCTCATTGAAAAAAAAATCTACTGAGCTTATGTGAGGATGATGTGTTGTGGACTTGTCGTTACATATTGGGAGTACAAGATAACGTGATAATATTGCTAGGTCGGCTTGTTCTAACATATCATGTTTCCTTCAATCTTTCTAGTTCACAACATGCTTCTTATGAAAAACATGAGAGCCTCTTCATCATGGGAGTACGAGAAGAATATGTGAGATTCCTAGGGAGAGTATAAAGGATTTGAAATGGTCCCAAACCATTGTTGTGGGCTTGTTGTTACATATTGGGAGTATAAGCAGAGCATTTAACAATATTACTATGTGAGCTTGTTCTAACATATCATGGTTCACTTCATCTTTCCAGTTCACAGCATGCTTATTGTGAAAAATATGAGATTCTTTTCATCTTGGAAGTACAATAATAATATGTGAAATTGCTAGGTGAATCACATACTCATTCAAGATTAAATGTTGAAATTTAAATATAGTATGAAGTGTGACTATTCCCGTATTTAAATGTTAAAATATGTTTGGAATTGAATCATGATCAAGTGTTGGGTGGCATTTAGAGGAGGATTAAGGTGTTACAAGCATTTTTTTCATTTAATATTTCATCAAGGTCAAAAAAATCTATATGACACAATGAAGTCTTATGTTGTTCCATTCAAAAGTGTAGAGGATTCAAAATGGTCCACAACTTCTATCTTGAAGATCCGTAGAGTAGTCTATTCCTCAGACCCCAGTCCCATGTTAGGGATGAAGCATTATTCTTCCATGGAATAAAGTGGGTCTACTATTTCCATACCATTGGTTTTCACTACTTAATATCAGTAAATGATGAATATTGAATACAAACCCTGAGTTGTCTATTTGTTCTAAGTTGTTGGAAAATGATATGAAATGGATTCTTCCTCTGTTTAGATGAAGTTCAGATTATAAAATCATATTAGAAATATATACAATACATCCTAATGAGAATTCCCTAAGTATTCACAGAGGTTATAAGAGTAAACTGAAATGTAGGGAATTTGTCTATGACTGAAATTTGCTGTATAAGTAAATAGAGAAAATTTCTTATCTAGATCCCCTTGGTTATGAATGATTGTTTATCTAAATTCATAGTACATATGTCAGATACTATCTTGGATTTCGTTCAAAGTGAATAGTGTTTGTTTGATATCTCAGTAAAGAGGGTGAAACCCTAGATGCGAGGAAAGTTGGATATTTGTGAATAGATATCGTGAAATCTATTTGAAGGGATTTTCTTGACATAATAGACTTTATTTATTAAATCTTATTATTGATGCATGATATCCTAGTGAATGGCATGGAAACCCAAATTCAACTCAGTTCCAAGGTTTCATACATATATTGATTTTATATGATTTGTTGATAGTAGTCTTGATTCAATGAATGTTCATGTCGCATGAAATCTTTATGGGAGCCATGTGAATAAGTTGTTGCCTAGTGAGAGGTGACAAGATGTGTGATGACCTTGTGATCCATGAGAATACTTGTACAAGTAGTGAAATCAATACCTTGGTCTAAGGACCTAGAGGTAATGGTTACCTGTTACAGAGGTAACAATGATATGTGATGATCTAAGGGTTTGAATACCCAGATCCAGTAATCATGATAATGATGTGAAGGCATGATAATTCCCAGTAATGTGATAAGGGATTGAGATCCCAGGTATCATGTGTTTTAATGATTTGAAAAGTGCATGATAGATGTATTACACCTTTCTTTGTAGCATTTGTGGTGATTAAATGAAACCCTAAGGGTAGGGTGTTTAATGAATCAAGTATTGTGATATCAATGTTCTCAATTATTATTAATAATTATTGTCATGATAAGTAATTAACTCTTAATTGAGTTATGAGATTCACAACTCAAGATTTAGGTTGATATGCACGATTCTAGTGTGTATGTGCCAAGTGGACATGAAATCTATTTATTTAAGAATTTTAGTCTGCCTGCATGTATAGTATGTCGATTACTCAATATATTATAGTGTTTTGAATATACTACTCTACCAAGTTTAGAATGATATACATGTTGTATTATAACTTCAAATAAGTAGACGTGACACCATAGAGATACCAGAGTCAAGTATAAGTAAGAGAAGGGTACAATGTAGAAAGATCTTTGTAGGAATAATAAAATAATAGACTTAGGATCCCTGAACACTGTAGAACCCCTATGTGAGGTCTGCGCCTTAGGGGTGAAACGACCTAACCCTGGCAGCGTCCCGTATACGGGGGTCAGAACGTGCTATCAGGTGGCACGGGGGAGGAAGCCCTAGTGGAAGTCTCCTTAAATTATAGTTTGCAGTTTCCAACATCAACTAGAAGTCCTGGTGGCACTAGAGTATAGAAAAGCCAAGAGGTGGCTTGACTCTCCACATGTGTGCTCAAGTTAGAGGAGGAGTCCAGTTTAGGCCAGAGAGCCATTTTCCTATTGCAGACTAGGAGAGTAGTCAAACTTAGCATTTCCCAGGTGTGTTCGCTAAGTCTTGTACGGAGTGATCGTAGTGCACTCTGAGTCTTCATATGTAGAGTACATTGCATATGATCAGGGCATAATAAAATGAATGAGAGGTCAAACAAGTGTGTACTATTATTCAATTATTCTTTGTATGTTTGTGAATTATTAATTCTCTTTATGATCAATCAATCATTTCATATATTGATTCACTCTTATAGATATATAGAGTATCCTGCCATATATATGATTGTCAATTATTAGACTCTTTAAAGCTTACTGTTGTTATAATTGATATCAATTTCTTAAAAGTATATATGTAATTATATCAGTTCTTTGGACTATTTCTTTGAAGTACTCATTCACTGAGCGAGTAGGATCACCCCTCTACTCAAATTTTTAGGGAAATCACATGGACTTGAAGAAGATATCATTGCATCAAAGTAGATCTACCATAAGAGTTAAGTCTGAGTATAGTTAAGTTCAGTCGGTCCCTGTCACTCTAGGTCCTTGTATAGATGTGAGAGAGTTGTAAATGATGTTTTGTATGTTTGTTTCCTTAATAAAAGAGAATGTAAATGATTGTAATGTCATATGTACATGAAAGTGTGAGAAACATAATGAATGTAAAGATGTGTATCATTAATGCTGAGATTACATTAGAGAAATAAAAGTTTAATTCTCTTGTAAAGTTAGTTTATGTGGTTCAAAGCGAGAAAACAAAGAGTTTGAAAAAGAAGAAAAAGTTAAGGGTGATCTTTGTCTTATGTTAAATCCTCAATTTATACCCTAATCTCATGATTAGTGGTAATTGTGAGATCAGGGTGTGACAACTTTGGTATCAGAGCTTAGGCTGAGTCGTCAGGGACCATTAAGTTAGTAAGTTAGAGTCATAAGTGTGGCAGATAGGAGATGTTATGATGTTATCTCTGGGGATTTGAGTATTTGGATATCCTATCCCAATATCTGAGTACTTGGATCAACCAGTATCAAGCTACTCTGTCTATTCTTTCATGTATACCCTGGACAGGTATATAATGGAAGGGTGGGCTAGAGAGAAACCCTAGAAATATTAGGGTTAGAAATAAGATAAGTAACATGAATTAAGAGCATAAATATAAAATGAGATAGATATTTCATTTCATATTGTTGTTTTATTGGAGATGAGTAGAAAATCTCTCATATGTTTGAATTCAGATATTCAGTATTTTGAAATATATATGGGTCTTTAAGATTTGTTGTATACTATGCAGTTGTAGAATTTATTTATTACATTCTTTGTATCAAGTAGACTAGAAATGATCTTTAAATGAGCTTTCCTAAGTAGATAAGTTTTCTTCCACACATTTGAGATGAATAGCAATCAAGGAGGTAACTTGGAACTTGGAGTCTGATGTTAATACTATGTGGCATAACATGAGCTCCCGCATAAAAAAAATTTCCAAAGAGGTTTTGGGGGAGTCTAAAGGTTGTGGACCTCCACAGAAGGAGACTTGGTGGTGGAATGATGAAGTACAAAAGGCTATTAAACTGAAAATGGAGATCTATAGGAGCTTGCCCAAATCTAGAGATGATGCAACGTTCCAAAGATACAAGCAAGCAAAGAAAGAAGCTAAAAAGGTGGTTCGGGAGGCAAGGTCTAGATACTTTGATGATATGTATAAGAAGCTGGACACTAGAGAAGGGGAAAAAGATATATATAAAATGGCTCATATAAGAGAGAGGAAAGGAAGATACTTGAGTCAAGTAAAATGCATAAAGAATGAAGATGGCAGAGTTTTGGTGAAGGACGATGATATCAAAAACTAGTGGAGAAATTACTTCCATAAGCTTTTCAATGGAGATACTGCATATAATGTTAGCGACTCGTGTGACATGAATACAAGAGATATCATTTACACACGACGAGTTTCACCATCTGAGGTCAAGAGTGCTTTGAAAAGATGAAATTGAGAAAGGCATGCAGACCAAACAATATTCCCATTGATGTATGGAAGAGTATGGGGGATGATGGAGTTACATGGTTAACAAAATTCTTTAACAAGATCATGAAGACCAAGAAGATGTCGGATGAGTGGAGAAATAGTATTATAGTCCCAATCTATAAGAACAAAGGTGACGTTCAGAGCTGTAAAAACTATAGAGGTATCAAGATGATGAGTCACACAATGAAGCTTTGGGAGAGGATTATTGAGCAGAGGTTAAGATCTATAACGCAGGTATCAAACAACCAATTCGGTTTCATGCCTGGAAGATCAACAACAGATGCTATTTTTCTGATAAGGAGGCTTATGGAGAAGTATAGACAAAGCAAAAGAGATCTTCATATGGTGTTTATCGATCTAGAGAAGGCTTATGATCGAGTACCCAGAGAAGTGTTATGGATGGTTTTGAAGAAAAAGGGTGTGCCTATCCAATACATTGACTTGATCAAAGACATGTATGATAGCTCTACTACAAGTGTCAAGACTCCTGGAGGAGAGACACCAACTTTTCCTATTACAGTTGGGGTACACCAAGGATCCACACTCAGCCCATATCTATTCGTTATGGTTATGGATGAGTTAACAAAGAATGTTCAGGATGATATTCCTTGGTGTATGTTATTTGCTGATGATATTGTTTTGATAGACAAAACAAAAGATGGATTGAATGATAAAGTTGAATGTTGGAGAAAGACATTGGAATCAAATGGATTGATGATTAGCAGGAGCAAAACTGAGTGTATGCATTGCAATTTCAGCCAATCTCGCAGTGTGAATGATGGAGCCAAGTTGGACGGAGTAGATATACCAAAATGTGACAAATTTCGTTACTTAGGTTTTATTATTCAAATAGACGGGGATGTCCAAAATGATGTTTGTCACCGGATCACTGCATGATGGTTGAAATGGAGGAGTGCAACTGGGGTTTTATGTGATCAGAAGATCCCTCTCAGGTTAAAAAGTAATTTTAATAGAATAGCTACACGACCAGCCATGCTCTATGGGAGTGAATGTTGGGCGGTGAAGAAACAAGGTCTCAACAAGATGAACATGGATGCAATGCGTATGCTGAGATGGATGTGTGGGAAGACAAGAAAAGATCGTTTGAGAAATGACTATATCAGGAATAAAGTGGGGGTGGCGAGCATTGAGGACAAGTTGCGTGAGGGCCGACTCAGATGGTACGGACATGTGCAATGCAGACCTACTAGTGCGCCTATACAAAGCAATGCTATTGAGCCAAACACTATAAATAGAAGAAGAGGAAGGCCTAAATTAACATGGGATGAGCTTATAAAGAGAGATTTTGAATCTCTACATCTCAATCAGAATATGGACCATGATAGAGCTGAATGGAAACGAAGGATCCATGTAGCCGACCCCAACATAGTTGGGATTGAGGCTTAGATGATGATAATTTGAGATGAATAGGAGCTGAGTAATCATGAGTAGCTCTTGGCTTCAGGACTGCAGGTTCAGCCTGGTCCGGCTGGCAGGATGCATTACTGGGATCTAATGACTCCTATTAACAATATGATAAGAGTAGACTCTAGACAAATTAGGCCCACATCATAGTGAGAATGTACATACACTAAGATGTTGAAACATATGGGAAAGATTAGAATAGCTAAGAATCAGTTGGAATTGATATCCAAGACCCAGCTTTGGGGCCTCATATGAGAAACCCTTAATTGGGAATAAAGGGACATGACATAAGTTTTTGATTAAGTTTAATCATTAGTATTATAAGAACTCTAAATATGAAATATGGAAAAGATATGAGAAAAGTATGTAAGGGCCAAGATAATAAGAATCAATCATGAGGAATGGATTATATAACCAAGTACAATGTTTTTATGTACTCCAAAGCAAAGGAAAAATAGAAGAAAAGAGTTAAGTATACGATAAGTAAATATAAGTGAAGAGTCTTCAGAAGTGTTAAAGTAAAGAGAATTGGATAAATATGTAAATCATAAGACTAGGATAAGAAACTAAGTTAAAACAAAGATAAATGTTGGAAATGATGAGCACAATTAAGGAATGAGGGTTATGATATAATTGAGAGCATGGAATGTATACCTTTATTAATAACTTTTATACATTCATCCTTATTACCTTTGGATTCCAAGTCTCTATAGAACAACAAACTAGTTTCTAAAAAAAAGAACAAAAGTGTAGCTTAAGAGAATGAATAAGTTATACAAAGGTAGACTAGACTCAGGAAGGAAAAACTTGATATAAGAGAAACTACATTTAACCCATGCATGATCCGTTTGATTTAAAATGAAGGATATGTAATGTATTAAACATGAGTTGAAACTAGTAGAGAGACTATTGATTTAGAATTTCAACTTCACATGAGTAGAAGGATAAAAAGAAATATGTGCAACATGGTATACATGATCATACACATGAATAAGCAACATGATCATAAGAGAAAAGTAGAAGTTAAAGATAATAGGTGGAAGAGTAGTATATGGTAAGAGGATTATGGAAAGTAAAGAAGGGTTTGAAACATAGTGGTGTAATATAGATTATAAAAGAAATAGGTTAGGAGATTCAATCAAGTGCTAGTTAGTCAAGTATCCTTGTTGATAACTACTTAAGCCTACATAAGGAAAATGTATTAATGGGATGTTTGAAGATAAGAATTCTAATTCTCAGAATTGTCTTCTCTTCCATATATTACTTAATGAGAGAAATGTGGGGATGAAGTGATAAGAAAATGAATCATATCTGATGCATAACCACCATGGTAGAGGCATCTAGTGAATGTAATAATGACACACAATATGATGATGAAACCCTAGAAGAGTAAATTGAGAATGTAATCTATCTGAATGGCAAATTAAGATGAAGGAAATTCAATTGATAAGATAAGGAAGACTTTAGTAAAAACTTGTGAGATCCAAAGTTTGAATTTCAAATTAAGGGAGAAAAGTCACATCAAAATAACGTCATGCTTCTGATAAGGACCAAACCCTAGAATGTTTAGAGTTGTAGTAGTTCAAGAGATGTCAATAGTGACTTGAACTTGAATACTAGCATCTCTATAAAATAAGATTATGAGATTTGCACTATGAGAAGTAAACTAGCACTGATAGTAACCCAGGGTTTAAAGGTAGCTAATCTGAAAGGTAGATAATCAATATGGAAATGATTTGGAGCAAAGAGTAAGATATAAATTTGAAATGTAACAAGTGTGTTTTGAACAAAAGGAGAAATACAATATGAGTGAAGTGCGATATGAGATAAATTCTTGCAGTGATAGAAAGAATGATGAATAATCCATTTGTACCTTATATTATTCAATTTTAGGAATGTTTGATCTACATGATTAAAATGAGAAGAATAAGTAGCAAAAAGTAAGTAGTAGTGAATGAGGAGAGAGATAAGAGAAAACAATGGCTTTTAGTAATATGTGAATTTGTTTTTAGAAGTATAATTTGTTGAAGGTATATTAAGGGATGTAAATTGTTTCTACATATGATTTTAGTGTACATGTGTAAGCAATATGTTAATTAAATGGAGGGTTACCCTGAATAAGGTAGTCTTACTTGTTCACTCATATGAATAGAAGGGTTGATAACCATTTTGTATTGATATGTAACCCTAATGAGGTGTAGCTTGTTATACCTAGCTTTAATATAACTAAGTGATGGTAATTGGGTATGAATAATCCTTGAATGACTAATACAATTACGGAGTACTTTGTTACTATTGTTGAAACCCTAGTATGCTATAACCCGATGGTTACACCTTGAATTATGTGTGGCTTCATGCTTGAGAATAATATTGTAACAACCCCGCCTTCTGATAACCCCCAGTTAAGGGAGACCAGGAGGTTAAAGATGTTATACCAATTTTCTAGATCAAAGGTTTGACAAGTAATCAATAATAATTATCAAATTCTACCAGGCTATACTGAAAAGCTGTGATAAAATAAAATTCTGCATACCTTTTGAAAACTTGGATTTCTAAACTTCTATCCACGTATGAATTCTATTCTAACTAATCCTCCTTGCACATTAATTCATGTATTCACAATATGCCAATTTACTATTTGTCCTTTTGGGTTTGTACCTAAAATGCCGAAAAACAAAATGTCGGTCAACATAAAGCTGGTATGTGGGGGAAATAATAATCGTGTAATTAATAACAACATATTGTAGTCAATTACAGTTTAACAAACAACTTTACATTTTAAATATAACTGCTCGATCCATACACACCCTATCATCTGTGTGGTCCCTATAGTGGACTTGGATGCTACCCACCTTATGGTAGATCCCCATTAAACCCCTCATTATCCTACCTAACAGGTGAATCCATTTCTAGGGTTGAGTCGCATGACACTACCCGTAGGTAGCCCACTCCTTAACTCATGGTGTGCTGAAGAGTCTCATGGCACTACACATGGGTAGCCCAATTTATAACTCATGATAGCCTATACCTTTCTCTATGTTACCCTTTTTAGCATTAGCAAAGCCACAGAGGAGGACCCAGATCTAAGTCCATTGTATATATAAATATTTATAGTGATAATCATAGTCACTTTATAGTTGCATGAAATAAAATTCATCCAAGTAGTTATTTTTAGGCAACCGATAAAAACATTCGAGAATCATTGTGAAACTAAAGTGATTATTCATAAGTGTAACTACATACCTGTCAGGCTGATTTGAGACAGAATTAATCCAATCAATGTAAGAAATCCAATAGGCAAGCAAGAACACAAAGAGATCCTGAAAAAAAAAACATACAATTTCCTACCATTGATCATGCCATCAAGATCTATTAAACCTAGCTCGCTTCCTAGGGTTTCTAGTCTACTTTTAGGGTTTCCATTGAAATCGGGGTTTCACTTCAATTATACTATTATAAACCCTAATTTTATATAATTATTCACAAACCCTAATTATCTCATCTACTCTACACAAAAGATATTAAGGTCACCTTTTAACAACATATAACCTTAATTCGAATAAAAGGTACAATTAAACATCAATTAAGTTCATTCTTCTCTTTCACATTAAAACTACCATTTTTATCCTTTTAATTCATGACAAGATCATTAGGCCTAATTATCATCTTTGGTTCCTTCCAGATTAACAACTCATAGTTCATTATGATCTAATTCACATATGAACTCATTTTATCATTAATTCCACCTTTATCCATTAGAAAACCCTAATTACTATTTTAAGGGTATTTATCCACAATTAGGAACCTTTATACTCGAATTAGCCTAGAACCATCATATCTCAGCTTATTCATGGATTTGAACAATTAAAGCCATTGCCATAATTATCGAGATTAGGGTTTCAAGGCCCATTAAAGCATATTCATGTACATGGAATCTTAAATTAATCAAACTATGCATAAAGATCATCCCTTTATATCTAATGTGCCCTTTTTATAATCAACATGTTAATATCAAATTTAAACATCCATCTAACCCTTCTCAAATCATCAATCACCAAAGATTTGGGTTTTGCATTAATTAAACCATTAAAGATAGCATCTTTACATACTTTTTTGAATTAAAATTAGAATTACGCTTCAACACTATTTTTAGTGGATTCCTCACATTTTTCTGAGCAAAATTCATATATAACTTGCCTAATTTTGAATTACCATTTTATTTCTAGAATTATTTGAAGTTATGATTATTTGGACCAATCATGTGCTGCCACGTCAGCAGAAAAAAGATTTCCTTGTATTAATCTGGTCCGACTCTTGATTAGGCATGAAAGGAATCCCGTGCCCTTGGTTGTTGAACATGCATGCTTGGGCAGGTGAGTCTTTTGGCTCTTATCTTCTCCTATCTTCACGCGACGCCTGCAACGGCGTGAAGCCGTGCACCTATTGTCGGCTCCGCAAGCTCCACCGCCCCTTCCTTGTGGTGTCATAGAGGTGATCTCGGCATGTGGAGCCTCCCCGAGGTTGAGGGTGCTATTCCCCCAGCTTCTGCCGGCCGTCTGCACACTCGACGTCTGCAACCCGCTCCGCAACGCACCGTCACATTCTCAGCGCCCAGGACGGCCGCCGCCGTCTCCAAGGCTAGGCGCCCACCTCGCTTGCCTTATCGGAAAGTCAGATGGTGGTAGGGTGTCCTTGACAGTAGCCTAAGGTTCTCTTCATCTCTGCAAGATGCCCCGACCTAACCTACTACGATGACAACAGTACAAGTTGGGGGTACGTAGGGTATTTCGTGACGCGGTTGCAAAGTTCAACCTTGGTCATTGGTCCGTCCTCAATGCCCCCTCACCCTTCTCCCATTGCTCCTCATCTACCTTTGTCATGGCTGCCAATGCCTCAACACCCTGAGGTAACGGGGGCTGGCTGACCAGGATTCCAACAACTTCATAGAAGAACACTACCTAGACTAGGAGCAGATGACGGGGGGGGGGGAGGTGAGGTTCCCTCTATGTGAAGGGATGGGGTCTATCCCTATATATATAGTCCGTAGCACTTAGGGTTTGTGAGTCCGCGTGGTTCTAGTTTCCTTAGGTGTTTATACATAACTTGGCAGTACCAACGTTAAATAAGGAAAGGATATTAGAGGATTCCATCCCACTTTCCTTATTGGATAAATTGCCAACTTCTCGTTTAAAGAACTTGGTTAGCAACCCATCAAAGGTGAAATAACTATTCTAGATTGTTCTCTTATTTAATTATCTTGGGTTTCCATACATAATTACATATATAGAAAGAGGCCTCCTCGTATCTTACTTCTTAATCCAAAAGTGGAAAGGAGTATTACAACTATCTGCAAAAAAATTTCCAAGATTATTTAATCTTAACACCAAAAAAAACACTCCATCATATAAACCCTTTGCTTTTATTCCAAAAGGCCACGAGAGGCACCACCATATGATTTCCAGAAATTCTTATCTTTTCCTCATTAATTCAAATTTCCTTCTTAATAGATTTCTTTTTTATGTATTTCTCATTATTCTTCATTTCCTTTCATCTTTTCCTATTTCTTTTATTAGAAATTACATATAAAAAATTTTATTCAATTGTGGCCATTAATGCCACTTTCTAGAGATTTCCATGTATTTCTCATAATTATTTTGCTTAATATCCAATATCTTGTATTCTTTTCTATTACTTGGACTTTTCTTCCTTTCTTCTCTTTTATATCCATTAATGGATTAATCTAATAATAGGAATCACAAAATTCCTATCAAAATGGATATTTGCAAAATAATCCATTGTTTGAAGCAAAACATACAACCTTTTTAATTAAGTCCAATTCATAAAATCTTTACATTTCAATTATGAAAACATACGCAAAATTGGGGTTGTAACATCCTTCCCCTCTTATAAGAATTTTTTCCTCAAAATTCTATCAAGCAAACAAACAATTCAGGATAAGTTTTTTCCATATCCAACATTGGCCCTTATGTGGGTTTACCCTATCCATGGCGCTTCCAAAGAACCTTTATCATCACATATTCTTTTCTCTAAGTTCTTTCACCTTGGCATCTATAATCCTTACTGGTGACTCAGGACATTTCTGCCTCCCTTGGGGCTCACCAAGTTCATTTCTCAACACATGACTCAGGTACCTCACATAGTGCTCTAAATTGGACATATGGAACTCATCATATATTACTTTATCCTGAGTGGTAAGGTCAAACATAACCTTCTCCACCAATCCATCTCAAATGGACCCATGTATCGAGGACTCATCTTTCTCAGTTATAGCTCAGAGGGGTCGGATTTTCATATCACATATTCTCCCACAATGAACTGCATGCTAGTATACTTTGCATCAGCTCATGACTCATGTCGTCCCTGGGATCTCTTTTAGCCATTGCATGATCAAAGTGACTTCATCTGCACACACTGTGGTCCTTTTCTGACCTTTATGAGGTCCCTTCACCAACATCATCTTAATGAAGTGGTGACCGACACAACCTCCCTTATAAAGCTCCTTTACATCTCGATACTGGCTATGGTGGTTATCATCACATCTTACAGAGGACAAGAGCTGTCTCTAGATATCACCCTGAACGAGCACACATGCTCTCATAAGACCCTTTAGTCTGGATCATACTAACCATTAGTTAGGGTGATAAACTATACTAATATCGAGTTCTTCATGTATCTACTTCCACCGCATGGAAGTGAATCCTTAGGTTATACTCAAGAACTTTTGAAATCGCATCATGGTGTAGTTGAACTATCTCTCTCTCATATGTAGTTCAACCAGATCCATCCCTTGAGTAATCTTTCTTTCTCATGTCATCTAGGTAAGGCTATCTATCATAACCCATATTGTACCTCGACCTTCCTTGGTCCATGGGAGACTTACCACAACATCTAGAGTGATGAACTCCCATTTCCTCTCGGGGTCTCTTTATCTTCTATATCAATACACTAGGTTATCGGTGTTCGTCCTTCACCTCCTGGATTCCATGGCGACAAGCTACGTGCAACTTCATCTTAAGCATCCAAAGTACTATTGTCGCTTACTATCTTTGTAGTACCACGGTGTATGGTGATCTTAAAAACATGGTCTCCTCTATGTCATGATTGATTCCTTAGAAACCCTAAAACACTCTAATCAGAGTTTCATCACCTTCTTTTCCAACGAAGTGAATCTGAGGCTCTACAACCATCCTTTTATTGCATCAAGGCCTAAGCTGGCTAACCAAACAACCACTAACTTGATCTGAGTGTTAACCAAACTTATCTCTTTTCCAAACTTAGGGATATCCTAACAACCTTTTCTAGCCTCTAGCTAAACTAGGCAGCTGCATCTCAACCAAAGAATCCATTATCACTTCACATCCTTATGTGTAAGGTAATGTTGAAGACATACACCTCCATCTATTTCACTTATCATCTCATCTCAGACTCTAAGTCTATCTTCATCAAGAAAACTCTGAGCTCATCCTCTTGGTTTTCGAACTCAAACTTGTATAACTCATCACTCATGATAAAAACATCCTCATAAGATGACTACCTTATTTCTCTTGAAATTTGTAAACCATCCACATATCGTTCACCCCACAAGGGTATGTTATCCTCTATCCTCATACCTCATAGCAACGTTCCAACTCACATCATCTTTTATCCTTGGTGTATGGCATGCATATTGTCCTATCTCTCTCCCCCATAACAAGAGGAAATAAGCATTTGGCGGTCGTCCAAACACAAAGTTCTTCATGTTCCAAGAGTAGAGATGGTAAATCCCACATTGCCAGTACACCTTCAAATCTAAGTTGAAACGTGCAACTTATCTCTCTACATCACAATCATCTTGATATCCAAGTTACTTCCTTGGAAAACTGGTCTCGAACCAACTTGGTCACAATCCTTAGGCATCTCCTCTAGGTCTGTAGGGTTTCAGCACTTTTGGGGTCATCCCTCTCCCCTTATGCATCCAGAGAGTGCTCTTCTCATTCGTCCTTTGGGACCCATGAGTTCATTAAGGTGATCAATCTCCTAAACCATGGCCCTCATACAATGATAGTTGTTACCTCCCGACCCTATGGTCATGTGCAACTAGGGAATTAGGCCACTCCTACTTCCATCGGTCTTATCCCTACCTGACCCTAGGATAGACTTAGGATTGTAACATAGCACATGTCCAACTTAGAACCTTAACCAACCTTTCATCATCTCTCTCTACATTCATGGGCTGAATTTCATCCTTTCATAGGGGTCATGGCGACCTTCCTGCCTTGGTCAGGCCCCATACTGGTTACCTCCATGGTAACACATCCACATGCACTTAGATATGGTTATCTATGGGTTTATAGGTTCATTCTCTTACCATGTACTCTTCACTTAGCTTCTCAAGATCCTATGACACCTCTTTAGGTTACCTCAAAACCAACAAACTGGTATACACCCTACAAAAGGGTCCCTCTCCCAAGATGGAAGGAAACTATGTCTTGATAACAAAGATCACAAACGTCCTTATCTCTAGGGTTTACATCAACATGAGCATAATTAACCCAACAAGCTACTAAGGCACAAGCAAACCACTTACTAAACCATGCTAGGTCATACTTGTTCTCATTCCTCAACATTGGATCAAGATCATACCTTCCCATGTCACCAACTTAGCTGTGAGGGTTCACCATACCTTAAACTTAAGGGGGTTCCCTTTCCTCTAAACATGAGGAGTACCATGCTCAAGTCTATAAAACTCAAATCTCATCATGAAAATCGGGTACCCCACTTCCCCTCTTAGGTCTAAGCACCCTAGGTTCACTTTTCTGATGACCAACTACCTTCTCAACTTTTTAACCACGAGCCAAGCATGTACATGGTATGACATGCACTTCCCATGATCCTTCTACTTAAACAACATCTCAGAGTTGAGTTCTCCTCAAGGACACCCAACTAGGTATAAGGCCTCACAACTTTGTTACCAACCTCTTCATGGTCTATGGAACTCTTCTTCCCATCTCAGAAGGTAAACACCTATACCATAGGCACATAGGTACTAGCAGCCTCATCTTCTCTCTAGGGTTTGGTTCCTCTAAAGGCAATCAAGATACCATCAGCCTCTAGGGATCATGTATGGGGAAACTGCAACCATCCTCTTAGGTCGCATCATTACCACTGTTCCTCACATCTCAGAGTCTAAGCTTCCAACCTTTGTGCTTGGGTCCTGCTCTCTCTCTCTCTCTAGAGTTAACCCTACAAAACAACCTTACTACTAGATGACCTCTCTCCATGAAGGTGGATCAAGCTCACAAGCATACCCCTACATGGTTGATACCTATATTCAAACTTATGTTCGCTCAAGATTATATTTATGCTTATCTCATAAGCTATTCATCATATTCTCCTGGCCAGGATTTCAACCTACTGCCGCACTACTAACGTACTCTGGTTGCATGTTATGCCCTACTCTCATAAACCCATAGGGTTTCCATAGGTTCTTCACTAACCGCATCATTGAAGGAGCTACCCTTCACTCTAACATGCATGACCCTTTCTAGGGTTGGGTTGCCAAAGGTACTAGGTCATCCAACCTCACATGGCTCATATCATCATGGGTATCAAACTAAAAGCATGTCCACTCACACACATGATCTACCATGACATCTAGCTCCTCGTGTCATCTCTCTCTCTAACCTTCACTTAGGGTTAGGGTTAGCATCATCCTCCAAGGATGTGCCAGGTCTCTACCTTTAATGGAGATCTCTGCCTCCAAGACCAACTCTCTCTACTCATCCTCCTGATAAGAAGGTCTGGCCTCAGGTCCCCCTGAGGGCATGACAACTCATGTCATATGACCTAAGCATGCAACTATTCTTTAGTTTACACTTGAACTATTAAGCTTATGTCCATGACATCTTATTTACATGCTTTTCATTAATTTGATGGAGGATCCCTTAAACCTTATCAACCTTACCCATACCTCAAGAGGGTGAGGAAGAGAGAGAGAAACCCTAATCCTTGAAATCCTTAACAACATTTGGGTTGAGAAGGGATGAACAAGATGAGAGAGTCCTAAAGATATCTTATTTCGAGTCAAATCCTGAGACATTGGCTAGGCAGTCACACAAATCCGGGAGTCCTCATATTCTGACTATCAGTGCGGAGGAAAATATTGCCAACCCCCAGACGTGATCCTTTTCTAGACACCTCTTTCTTTCAGAAAATCCTCTAATAACTCCCTTGGGTTCTACAGAGTTTGTAAAATTTAATAATTAATAAAAATTAAATGAGGAACATATGCTCTTATACCAAATGTAATGACCCCGCCTTCCGATAACCCCCAATTAAGGGAGACTGGGAGGTCAGAGCCGTTATCCCAATTTTTCGGATCAAAGGTTTGACAAATAATCAATAATAATTATCAAATTCTACCAGGCTATACTGAAAAGCTGTGATAAAATAAAATTCGGCATACCTTTTGAAAACATGGATTTCTAAACTTCTATCCACGTATGAATTCTATTCTAACTAATCCTCCTTGCACATTAATTCATGTATTCACAATATGCCAATTTACTATTTGTCCTTTTGGGTTTGTACCTAGAATGCCGAAAAACAAAACATCGGTCAGCATAAAGCTGGTATGTGGGGTAAACAATAATCTTGCAATTAATAACAACATATTACAGTCAATTACAATTTAACAAACAACTTTATGTTTTAAATATAACTGCTCAATCCATACACACCCTATCCTCTGTGCTGTCCCTGCAGTGGACCTTGATGCTACCCACCTTATGGTAGATCCCCATTAAACCCCTCATGATCCTACCTAACAGGTGAATCAATTTCTAGGGCTGAGTCACATGGCACTACCTGTAGGTAGCCCACTCCTTAACTCATGGTGTGCTAAAGAGTCTCATGGCACTACACGTGGGCAGCCCAATTTCTAACTCATGATAAACTAGACCTTGCTCTAGGTTACCCTTTTTAGCATTAGCAAAGACACATAGGAGGACCTAGATCTAAGTCGGTTATCTATATACATATTTATAGTGATAATCATAGTCACTTTATAGTTTCATGAAATAAAAGTCATCCAAGCAATTATTTTCAGGCAACCGATAAAAACGTTCGAGAATCACCGTGAAACTAAAGTGATTATTCATAAGTGTAACCACATACCTGTCAGGCTGATTTGAGACAAAATTAATCCAATCAATGCAGGAAATCCAATAGGTAAGCAAGCACACAAAGAGATCCTAAAAAAAGCATACAATTTCCTATCATTGATCATGCCATCAAGATCTATGAAACCTAGCTCGCTTCCTAGGGTTTCTAGTCCACTTTTAGGGTTTCCATTGCAATTAGGGTTTCACTTCAATTATACTATTTTAAACCCTAATTTTATACAATTATTCACAAACCCTAATTATCTCATCTATTCTACACGAAAGATATTAAGGTTACCTTTTAAAAACATATAACCTTAATTCAAATAAAAGGCACAATTAAACATCGATTAAGTCCATTATGTGCTTTTACATTAAAACTACCATTTTTATCCTTTTAAATCATGATAAGATCATTAGGCCTAATTATCATCTTTTGTTCCTTCTGGATTAACAACTCATAGTTCATTATGATCTAATTCACAACGGAGGACAGAGGGAACCAACGTCACACAACACCCGAGCAGATGAGAAGCTTCCCAACCCTCTGTTTTGATGCTCGACGCCAGCCTTTGGATCCTGAGTCTAGTTCTTGTGGCTCCCACGACGGTTTTGACAGAGGTGAATGCTATGACTGGGTGCCTGGAGTTTCATTCGTAGATCTCTGATCGTGGTGGTTTTGATGCTCTGTCTTCTCCGAGTCGGATCTGAAGCAACCCCCCTCTTTTTTTCCTTTCCAGTTTCGTTTAGCTTCCTATTTTTTCCTTTATTTGGTAGTTCTCGTTAGTGGCAGCTTCTCTGCCTTGTGTTTTCTCAGTCTTTCGGCATTTATCAGTCCGTATGTCTATGATCCTCTCCTAGAGTGGTCCTGGGGGTGCTTCATCTTTGAACGGATCTAGTTTGTCATTTCCTTTTAGGTTCCTTCGGGTCGAGTTTTCCTTCTTCCTTTCTTTTCATCTTGTTGTTTATGTATTGTGTCATTTGTAGGTCTAGGTTTTTGGGGTCTTCCTTTCTATGTGTCTTGTGTCATTCTTCCGTCTAAGGTTTGGTGGGTGTGCCCTCGGTTTCTCTATTGGCTTGCTGGGGTAGGGGATAATTAGGGGTCTTGGGTTTGGAGGCGTTGCTTCTGTTCCTCTCTCGATTGCGATCGAGTTAGCATTCTTGGTGAGTGGTGGTGGGGTTCTGCTATGTTTTCTATCCCCCATCCTTGTTCTTCCTCTGACCTTTTCTACTCCTTTGCTTGTCCTTGAAAGGGATCCGTAGTTGCTTTTTCATTCGGTGCCGTAGTGCGGCGTGTTATTTGTTATCTTTCTCTCTATTTGTAGTTTCCTTTAGTGAGTTATAGCTTTTTTGTTCTCGTGTGGTTTGTGTCCTCCTTTCATGTTAGGTCTTCTTTTGTTTCTTTATTATATGGCAGCAAGTGTGAAGGTGATCCCTTCTTCGGTCACTGGTTTGGAGCATATACTTTATGTCAGATATTATCTCAGGTTGAAGGAATCTCTCATAAAAAGCTATTTTGGTGAGCGATATAGAAGAGAGATCAATACATCATTGTACTTATCACGTTCCAATATGAGTGTCTGGTTATTGTATGTGGTCTTTACTTTTTTGTGTCTGATTGGTGTATCTCCCTTTACATGTAGATGCCGTATGGCTTTAATGTAATGAATGTGATGTCTTTCAAAAAATCTAATTCACATATGAACTCATTTTATCATTAATTCCACCTTTATCCATTATAAAACCCTAATTACTATTTTAAGGGTATTTATCCACAATTTGGAACCTTTATACTCGAATTAGCCTAGAACCATCATATCTCAGCTTATTCATGAATTTGAACAATTAAAGCCATTAAGTGTCATAATTATCGAGATTAGGGTTTCAAGGCCCATTAAAGCATATTCATGTACATGGAATCTTAAATTAATCAAACTATGCACATATATCATCCCTTTAGATCTAATGTTCCCTTTTTATAATAAACAAGTTAATATCAACTTTAAACATCCATTTAACCCTTCCCAAATCATTAATCACCAGAGATTTGGGTTTTGCATTAATTAATCCATTAAAGATAGAATCTTTACATATTTTTTGAATTGCGATCAGAATTAGGCTTCAAAACTATTTTAGTGGATTCCTCACATTTTTGTGAGCAAAATTCATATATAACTTTCCTAATTCTGAATTACCATTTTATTTCTAGAGTTATTTGAAGTTATCATTATCTGGACCAATCATGTGTTGCCACAATAGTAGAAAAAAGATTACCTTGTATTAATCCGATCCATCTCTTGATTAGGCAAGAAAGGACACCCGTGCCCTTGGTTGTTGAACATGCATGCTTGGGCAGATGAGTCTTTTGGCTCTTATCTTCTCCTTCCTTCACGCGACACTTGCAACAACGTGAAGCCGTGCCCCCACTGTCGGCTTCGCAGGTAGGCCACCGACTTTAGATTCTACACAAGCTTTGCCACCCCTTCCTCGTGGTGTCACAGAGGCGATCTCGGCATGCGAAGCCTCCCCGAGGTTGAGGGCGTCATTCCCCCAGCTTCTCCCGGCCACCCTCACACTCGACGTCTACAACCCACTATGTGACACACCATCGTGTTTTCAGTGCCCAGGATGGACACCGCCGTCTCCAAGGATGGGCGCCCACCTCGCTTGCCTTGCCGGAAAGTCAGATGGTGGAAGGGTGTCCTTGATAGCAAACTAAGTTCCTCTTCATCTCTGCAAGATTCCCCGACCTAACCTACTACGGTGACATCAATACAAGTTGGGGGTACATAGGGTATTTCGTGACGCGGTTGCAAAGTTCAACCTTGGTCCTTGGTCCGTCCTCGACGCCCCCTCGCTCTTTTCACATCGCTCCTTGTTTCCCCTTGTCATGGCCGCCAGTGCCTCAACACCAAGAGGTAGCAGTTGCTGGATGACCAAGATTTTAACCGCTTCATAGAAAAACACTGCCTAGACTAGGAGCAGATGACGGGGGGAGAAAGGTGAGGTTCCCTCTACGTGAAGGGATGGGGTCTATCCCTATATATATAGTTCGTAGCACTTAGGGTTTGTGAGTCCGTGTAGTTCTACTTTCCTTAGTTGTTTATACATAACTTGGCAGTACCAACGTTAAACAAGGAAAGGATATTAGAGGATTCCATCCCACTTTCCTTATTGGATAAATTGCCAACTTCTAGATTAAAGCACTTGGTTAGGAACCCATCAAAGGTGAAACACCTATTCTAGATTGTTCTCTTATTTAATTATCTTGTATTTCCATACATAATTACATTTATAGAAAGAGTCCTCCTCATATCTTACTTCTTAATCCAAATGTGGCAAGGAGTATTACAAATATCCGCAAAAACAATTTCCAAGATTATATAATCTTAACACAAAAAAAATACTCCTTTATATAAACCCTTTGCTTTTATTCCAAAAGGCCACGAGAGGCACCACCATATGATTTCCACATAATTCTTATCTTTTCCTCATTAATTCAAATTTCCTTCTTAATAGACTTATTTCTCATTATTTTTCATTTCCTTTCATATTTTCCTATTTCTTTTATTAGAAATTACATATAAATGAAATTTATTCAATTGTGGCCATTAATGCCACTTTCTAGAGATTTTCATGTATTTCTCATAATTATATTGCTTAATATCCAATATCTTGTATTCTTTTCTATTATTTGGACTTTTCTTCCTTTCTTCTCTTTTATATCCATTAATGGATTAATCTAATAATATGAATCACAAAATTCGTATCAAAAGGGATATTTACAAAGTAATCTATTGTTTGAAGCAAAACATACAACCTTTTTAATTAGTCCAATTCATAAAATCTTTACATTTCAATTATGAAAACATACGCAAAATTGGGGTTGTGACAAATATGGAATGTGATGGTAATGCTTTACCTTATGCATCCATTATGCAATGGGGATGCCATGAGTAGTATTATACAATTGCTGTTGAATCCAGTCTTCCAACTCAAGACTGTTTTGCTATTTGAGTAGCACAATAGTAAAAATTCAAAACAACATGGTGAACTCTCTTTTGCGACTTAGAGTTAATACATAACAATAGTACATATTGAGTCGTATGACTTGAGATAGTTGGATCAAATTATCAATGTTGAGGTAAAACCTCAAGAGTATGAAAATATTGAAATGGTTTTTTCTCTCTCTACCATATGATTGATTGTGGCATAGAGAATTTGTTTGTTATCATTGAGAACTATTTCAAACATGTTGTGATTTAGTAAAGGAATGAAGGACTTAATGTTGAAAACTGCATTCAAGTATGAAATACAAGAATATAATGACATGTAAGATTTCAGAATTTTAAAATAAACCTTGAATGTACTTTACTTGCATATTTATGTTTCGGGGATGAAACCTTTTTAGGGGGGGGGGGGAATTGTTATGATCGCATCTGAGCTTATTTGGTAAACTAGGGTTTACCTGGATGATTATATGCTTAATTAGATTGATCATTGCTTAAATCTAATCAATGATGATAATTCAACTATGATTTTTTAAACATAATAAGAATGTTAAGTGTTCTATTGTTTGAGAAATATAAACCCTAGTTGGCTGAAATTAGGGTTTTGATGGTACATGAGTATGGAATTTGATCAGGATAGCAGTGTGGTAAATGATTTTTCGAATTTTCTAAATTTTTTTATTTAATTGAATTTTTGATATGATATGGATAACTCAATCATGAATATTGGAGAAAAAGTTTAGAATATTTGAGTGTTCTTTGAAAGTGGTTCTCAGTCAAACAATACTTCGACCAAAATGCTGATAGAGTGCTATTCAGTAGTGTAGTGTTTTATTTGTATTTATTTGTTGGTAACTCCAAATGATCTGAAATTTTAACTGGTGATCTGAAAATCAATCATAAACAACATGTAAACGTTTCATAATTTTTGGATGTGTTTAGCCCTTGTCAGTAGATGAATTACAACAACTAACATATCTGTAGAATTCGGGATAGTAGTGCACTATTCAATTTTTAATTATTTAATGGAAGTTTGGCATGATCTCAAATTTTAACTAAAACTTTGTAACTCAATTATACACAACATGATAAATTCGCATAATTTTTTTGGAGAATGTTTGATATCTGAAATACATGAATTCACAGAAACCTTTTTATGACAAAAAAAATCTGCTGAAATAAGAAAAAGTTTAATGAGGGGCCAATGTGAAATTAACCCAAGCAGATCAATTTCTCTATATGGTCAACCTAAAACACTAGCATCTCTCATAATTAGTGATTCAATCTAAAGAAATGAAATCCTAGATAGAGAGGGAGTGTTAGGGTTTGAGATGAGAGATTGATGGAGATGCTGGCCTAGGGTTTTGCGGTCCGAGGAATGATGAAATCATGTAAGTTTAACTTCTTTGGATATAGTTTCATGGTTAATCTTCTCTCACATGTCAAAATTTCGTCCCTCCTCTGATTTGATCTGAAATGGTATCAAAATTTCCCCTTTTCTCACTCTTTCTTCATAATCCCTCATTTTTAGGGTTTCCGAGTTGAAAGGAAGAAGAATTGGGTGAATTACTAGGGATTTGATATGATATTGAGATTTTCAGGGATGAGCTACGTTTTTAAGGTGTTTTCACACCTTAGGGAGAGTGGGAACTTCCTTTAAAAAGTATATTGTACGAAAATTGGTTAATTCATCCATAGTCTTTAATTGCTTGTATGGGACTACAAACCCTGAATTGTCTATTTGTTCTAAGTTGTTGCAAAATGATATGAAATGGATTCTTCCTCTATTTGGATGAAGTTCAGATGATAAAATCATATTATAAATGTATACAATACATCCTAATCAGAATTCCCTAAGTATTCACAAAGGTTATAAGAGTAAATTGAAATATAGGGAATTTGTCTATGACTGAAATTTGTTGTATAAGTAAATAGAGAAAATTGATTATCTAGACCCCCTTGGTTATGAATGTTTTTTATCTAAATTAATAGTACATATATGTAAGATACTATCTTGGATTTCGTTCAAAGTGAATAGTGTTTGTTTGATATCTCAGTAAAGAGGGTGAAACCCTAGATGCGAGGAAAGTTGGATATTTGCGAATAGATATTTTGAAATCCATTTGAAGGGATTCTCTTGACATAATAGACTTTATTTATTCAAGGACATTATTGATGCATGATATCTTAGTGAATGGCATGGAAACCCAAATTCAACTCAGTTCCAAGGTTTCATACATATATTGATTTTATATGATTTGTTGATAGTAGTCTTTATTCAATGAATGTTTATGTCGCATGAAATCTTTATGGGAGCCATGTGAATAAGTTGTTTCCTAGTGAGAGGTGATAAGATGTGTGATGGCATTGTGAGCCATGAGAATACTTATGCAACCAGTGAAATGAATACCTTGGTCTAAGGACCTAGAGGTAATGGTTACCTATTATAGAGGTAACAATGCTATGTGATGATCTAAGGGTTTGAATACTCAGATCTAGTAATCATGATAATGATGTGAAGGGATGAGAATTCCCAGTAATGTGATAAGGGATTGAGATCCCAGGTATCATGTGTTTTAAAGATTTGAAAAGTACGTGATAGATGTAGTACACCTTTCTTTGTAGCATTTGTGGTGATTAAATAAAACCCTAAGGGTAGGGTGTTCAATAAATCAAGTATTGTGATATCAATGTTCTCAATTATTATTAATAATTCTTGTCATGATAAGTAATTAACTCTTAATTGAGTTATGAGATGCACATTTCAAGATTTGGGTTGATATGCATGATTCTAGTGTGTATGTGCTAAGTGGACATGAAATCTATTTATTTAAGAATTTTAGTCTGCCTGCATGTACAGTATGTTGATTACTCAGCATATTACAGTGTTTTGAATATACTTCTCTGCCAATTTTATAATGATATACATGTTGTATTATAACTTCAAATAAGTAGACACGACACCATAGATATTCCTGAGTCAAGTATAAGTAAGAAAAGGATACAATGTAGAAAGAGCTTTCTAGGAATAATAAAATAATAGACTTAGGAGCCCTGAACACCATAGAACCCCTATGTGAGGTTTGTGTCTTAGGGGTGAAACAACCTAACCCTGGCAGCGTCCAGTATACGGGGGTCGGAACGTGCTATCAGGTGGCACGAGGGATGAAGCCCTAGTGGAAATCTCCTTAAATTATAGTTTGCAGTGTCCAACATCAACCAGAAGTCCTGGTGGCACTAGAGTATAGAAAAGCCAAGAGGTGGCTTGACTCTCTACATGTGAGCTTAGGTTAGAGGAGGAGTCCAGTTTAGGCCAGAGAGCCATTTCCCTATTGCAGACCAGGAGAGTAGTCAGACTTAACATTTCCCGAGTGTGTCCCCTAAGTCTTGTATGGTGTGATCGTAGTTCACTACGAGTCTTCATATGTAGAGTACACTGCATATGGTCAGGGTATAATAAAATGAATGAGAGATCAAACAAGTGTGTACAATTATTCAATTATTCTTTGTATGTTTATGAATTATTATTTCTCTTTATGATCAATCAAGCATTTCATATATTGATTCACTCTTATAGATATGTAGAGTATCCTTCCATATTTATGATTGTCAATTATTAGACTCTTTAAAGCTTACTACTATTATAATTGATATCAATTGCTCAAACGTATATCTGTAATTATATCAGTGTTGTAGACTGTTTCTTTGAAGTACTCATTCACTGAGCGAGTAGGCTCACTCCTCTACTCAAAATTTCAGGGAAATCACATGGACTTGAAGAAGATATCATTACATCAAAGTAGATCTGCCATAAGAGTTAAGTTTGAGTATAGTTAAGTTCAGTCGGTCCCTGTCACTCTAGGTCCTTGTATAGATGTGAGAGAGTTGTAAATGATGTTTTGTATATTTGTTTCCTTAATAAGAGAGAATGTAAATGATTTTCATGTGACATGTACATGAAAGTGTGAGAAACATAATGAATGTATGGATGTGTATCATTAATGTTGAGATTACATTAGAGAAATAAAAGTTTAATTCTCTTGTAAAGTTAGTTTATGTGGTTCAATGTGAGAAAACAAAGAGTTTGAAAAAGAAGAAAAAGTTAAGGGTGATCTTTGTATTATGTTAAATCCTCAATTTATACCCTAATCTCATGATTAGTGGTAATTGTGAGATCAGGGTGTAACATATGTGCTCCCACAATCAAATCACATCTCAATGTGAATCATTTGCTCTAGCCTTGAGCTTCTCTTGCCCATGTTTACTCAACAACAATTTAATCGTTGAAGAGACTCTAACTTGGCTTGATCCTTTCCAGACAAATCTTCACCATTACATTGTTCGACAACTCAATCTTCAAATATTAGACATGACTGCCAAATCTCGACTAAAATATCAACTCATTTCCTGAGTATATCAACTCCATTTATCTAAAGGATTTTCCAACTTGACTTATATGTCCCTAGTAGTGCATGGACCATCCATATTTACATACCCAACACCATGGTCATGGACTACAACCTCAAATGGGACCATTCCATACTTTCATACTCATATCCATATGGTCCCAAACTATGACCTAAAACTAGGCCATTTCTTGCTTTCACGCTCATATCTATACGATCCCAGACTATGAAATAAAACTAGACTAATAGATTCTATTTCCTTTTGAGCATTGCTCTCATAAAACCTTCATTTAGAGAGAGGAATCTCACACATCCATATTCAGCCACAATTACTGGCCACCAAAGGTCACAATATCCCTGTATATCACCTATACCTTATGGGTATTTCTCTAATAAAATCTCACCTGAGAAGAGAGGAATCTCACACACTAGTATTAAGCCATGGTCTCTGGCCCTGAGAGGGTCACCTTGCCCCTAGACATCCCTTTATATTTTGAGTATTTATCTCATAAAATCCCAACTGATGGGAAAAGAATCTCACACACCCATATCTGAACTGCATTCTCTGGACCTGAGCAGGTCACCTTATCCTAGGATACCCCTTTACCTTGTGAGTATTTCTCCGATAAAATCTCCCTTAATGAGAGAAGGATCTTACACATGCATACCAACCACAATATCTAGCCCCAAGCCGGTCACCTTGACCCTGGATATCCCTTTACCTTGTGAGTATTTCTCCGATAAAATCTCCCTTAACGAGAGAGGGATCTTACACATGCATACCAACCACAATCTCTAGCCCCAAGATGGTCACCTTGACCTTGGATATCCCTTTACCTTGTGAGTACTTATCTCATAAAATCTCCCCTGAGGAGAGAGGAATCTCACACACCTATATCTAGACATAGTCTCTGGATCCAATATAGTATTTTTATCCCTAAATAACCATTTCCTTGATATCATTTCTCTCATAGAACATCCCCTGAGGAAATAGAAACCTCACACATTGATCCCGAGTGATAGTTTTTAGTTATGAGGGATCACCTTGTCCATGGACACAATCCTAACTTTACCCCTTATAACCAACAACCATGATCCATATGCTTTATTGATGCTACCAGACATATCTCTAAATAAGATTGAAAAAATTCCTTCCATATCACTCAATGTAGTGGACTGTTACCCAATTTTTATCATTAGAACAAACAAGTTGTGCTAACACATGAACTATCCTTTTTTCATACAAGGGGCAAACTTTCATATCCTGACATGATCTTTGGCCCCTTTTCCAACAAGGGGCAGATTACCTTTTCTCTATCATGCTTTCTGAATCCCTCTTTCACGCAAGGGGCATTTTATTTTAAACCCTGCCAAGAATTATGGGGACAAAAAAGATTAGAATTCCATATGTTGAAACCTCTTTCAAAACACAAGGGGTAGTTTTCTTATGACCATGTTTCTTCCCTTTTAAACTCCTTCCTACACAAGGGGTAGATTCCCCGTTGGTTGCCCAATCCTAACAACCAATCCTTTAACCTTCTACACAGAGGAGGACATAACAAAAGTCTCATGCACAAGATGCTTATGAAAAACACTAGGGGGGTGAATAGGGTTTAATGATATTTTTAAAATTAATTCAACAAACAACCACAAAAATATTGGAGAAGGAGACAAGGCCTTTAGAGTGGTTCCACCCTTAGAAAATACTAAGGGAGTCATTCCACTACCCAATTGTTTCCAATTGGGATTTTGAAAGCAATTGTATTTTATTACCTCACAAGGATGTTACATAAGATACAACTACCTTCACAACCCTTTGGACAACCTTCACCTCAAAGTCATCTCACCAACCTTGAAGCAACCTTCACTTGAAGTAACTTCAAGATCCCCCTTGAAGTAGCCTTCCTCCTTGAAGTAGCTTCCCTTTGAGACCTTCTAGAAGTAGTCCAAAGTCACGCAGAGCTACCTTCACCACCGAAGAAGCTCCTACAACCTCCTTTCCACAACCTCCAACCTAGGAGTAGCAAAGGAGAACAAAATACAACAAAAGGAACAAGATTGGAAGAAAGAAACAATGTTACCAATTAAGTACAGTGCTTTGATCCTATATCAAGCGTATTGATCACCTATCCACTGTGGATAAATGTGGTAGTGTTGTGGCTAGGAGATACTAAGCTATAGGACACTAATGTAGAAAATATTGCAAGTGAAGCTTAGCTTGTTCCTCACAAGGAATGATTCTCAAGTGTAATTGTATGCACAATTAATGCTATTGGGTGTCCTATAGCTTGTCCTATCTATAGGAGTGGTTTACTAATGCTTGGGGATGTTTTAGACACCTTCTAGGGTGTTCTTAGTGCTCAACTAGCTGTCATGTGTCCATTAATTACATTGCAATGGATAGTTGTTTAATGTTGAAAAGTGCAGTCCACAAACTTTCTCGGTCGAGAAGTTTGTCGACCGAGAGTTTCTTGATGGAAGAATTTGTTGACCGAGTGAGAATCTGAGTCAATATATTGTAACATTTGATTCCAACTCCCAACCACTTTTCTAACTCAGTCTAATGACTAGGAGGGTCTATTTTCAGTTGAGGACTTTGTCGACCGAGAGTGTCTCAGGAGAAGTTTTTATCGACCAAGAATATCCATGATTCAATGTATTCATTTACTAAGTGTGTGTATCAATGTGCAATTGTGATACTATCATGATGGATGACCTATCTAAGTGTTGTGATTGGATAGGAAGATCCAAATTATTGATTTACATGATATCTAAGTACTTATACATTATAAACTTGTACAAGTTTTTTTACATTCATTACAATCATGAAAATAAAGAAATTTTAGCAAATTGATCTTCCAAGTCTTTGCTATCCACCACCTTATATGCTTGTCCCTGAAACACTCAAATAGAAAATTAAAACCACAAGAAAGAAATGTTTTTCATCATCAAAATAAATGGATTATAATAATGTCCAATTTAGCCAACAATCTCCCCCTTTTTTAGAATGACAAACATTTCCAAAATAGAAATCAGGGAAATATAAAACACATGAGTCTCATACCTGAAGTTTACCTTTTGTAGCCATTCTCTTGTTTGTGAATTGTGTGCAAGTATGTACTAGCCGAGAGATTATGAAACTCCATTTACTTTATGTTATTGATTTTATATTATTTCTCTCCTTTTGTAATTTCAAAAAGATAACCAACCTAAAAATTAAGTATGCCTTTTATTATTCCCCCTTAATTTTATGCTTTGATTCTCCCCCTTAATAAGATATTCAATTTTAAAAGCAAGGGATTAATATTAATGCAAACCACTTATTGTCAAATTTAGCCACAATTTATTTCTCAATCATTTGTAAAGGATGTTAAGCCTTGAAATGATATGAGATCCTTTTAGATTCATGGAATATGTGTTTTGATTTCTCAATCATTTACAAGGGATGTTAAGCCCTGAAATGATATGAGATCCATTTAGGTTCATGATGGATATATGTGTTTATTTCTCATCCATTTTACAAGGGATGTTAAGCCCTGAAAATGATATGAGATTTTCTTTATGGCATAGTAGGATCAAGAAATATATATCTCTAATCAATAATGAGGGATGTTAATCCCATATTGATATAGAGAGTCCTTTTAAGATCAAGATAATTCAATAATCCTAAAGTCATGGCTAGTTTCTAAAGTTTGATTTGATCAAGATTTATCATAATGTTTACAAAGTTTTGTGAGCTCCCCCTTAATGTTATAATCAAGAAAATTTAGTAATTCTAACGTCATAATAAGCACTAGAGTTTGAGTTAAACTTTTATGAGTGATTTGCACTAAAATCTTGTTTTCAATATAATGAATGAGTTTCATATCAATATACCAAGATTTAGTGCAAAGAAATGATTTACAATTAAGCATTTTGTCAAGCTTATTTTAGGTGAACCTTGACTTCAACCTGAGCGCCCCTCGGTCAAACTCTTTTTTGATCGAGAGGCATTTCTATAGATTTCCAGTTTGAGCATTCACAATGATCCACTTGATTGAATATAAAGCCTTTATGTAACAGGTGGATACCAATTTTAAAAAATTATATCAATTTGAAAGATTATAGCTTAGGATCAAGTTTGTGTAGAACTTAATTCATGTGAGCAATATTTGATATTGAAATAGTGTCTTGCTCTTGATTTTCTTAGGATAGGCTTTAGATAGAATATTGAAATAATTTTATTCTAAGAAAGACCTCTTATTACACCAATTTTCCCATTTCAAACTTTTCTCAATTATGATCATAAAATATGTCTTTTCTTCATATAAAGAAAAATTCTTTAAGCGAGTCTTATTTGCAAGAAATATAGCTTTGAAAATACTTAGAACAATTTATCATGTAAAGTCTTATTTCACAAAATTGCAAGTAGAGTATTTGATTTACAATCTTAGAGCAAAATGACATCATCTCTTATTTGCAAAACTGTGAGCCATATCTTTCTTAATCAATAGAAACAAGTCCATAAGTTCCATTTATGAAGTTTTCTCAAGACAACATGGTTCATAGATTGGCCAAGAAATACTTTTAGGAAAACCATGTATAAGATCATAGTAATTGAAGTTTGTCTAATTGCAGTAAGAGTATAGATTTCCAATCAACATCATTAATCTTTGTAAGCAACATTATTTGCATCAATTTGGGTAAAAACGTCATATACATTACAATTTTATTGAGTTATGATGCAAGACTACCAACATGTTTTGATTTGACAACTTTATCTCACACTTCTTCAAAAAGTTTCCTTTAATCCCACTAACCATCTTATTTAGGTTTTTTTGATAGCAAGCTGAATCAATTAAACATGTTCAGTAGAGCTTATGTCGGTCGAAGTATTTCTTAACCAATTTCTTTTCAGTCGAAGTTATTTTTGATCGAGTGAGTTATTTTTTATCAGTTAAAATAGTGTTACGTTCGGTCCACTAATCTTCGACTGGATATTTATTCGGTCGAATTCTTTTTCAACCAGGGTGGTTACTATTTTTACAGCAGATTTCAGTTTTGATACAGGTATTCCCTTGGTCGAATACTTTCTCGACCGAAAAGTGTCTCGGTCAAACTATTTGTCAACCGAGGTTGTTTCTTTTTGTTTCCAGCAATCTTCTTATGTTAGTTTGAGCTTAAATCTTTGTAATATGCTAAGGTACCATTCCATTTAGTTGAGATAAGACATTAAGATATTCAAATGAGGTTTTAGGTCAAATCTCAACTTAATCATATTAAATTTGCTAAGTTTGGGGTCTTGGAATCCATACTAACTCAACATCCTTTTTCTTGTAAGGACATGAGAAGGAATAATGTCCAAGATGCAAGCAATAGTGACAAGAAATGGAGTCAATTTAATTTCTCTTTCTAGGATTTTGAGTTGTGTTCTTGGGTACAAATATGATCTTGGTCTTGGATATATGATTTCTCCTAGGTTTAGGTTGATAAGAGTTTTCTTTTGGAGCATATCCTAAACCTCTTCCTCCACTATAACTAGAAGAATTCTTTAGGATCTTATCAAGAATACCATTATTTCTCAAGCTACTAACTTATTTTTGTAAATTAAAAATCTCATCCATTTTCTTATTGATAGCTAACTTTGCTTGATCTAGATCAGATGATAAAGAATCTCTTTCTTTAACAATAGCATCATAATCTAGATGAGTATATAGGATAGGTTGAGTCTGAAAATTATTTAGTTTTGCAAGCAATTCAACATTTTCTTGAGAAAGAAAATCATAGCTTGTTTCAAGAGTAATCAACTTTGTATTGCAATCATTAAAAGATGATTTCAAGGAATAATTTTTAGAGATAATACTTTCCTTTTCAGAAGCAAGATTATTTAATTGAGCATACAAATCCTCATTAGTTTTAATAACTCTTTTTAGTTTCTTTTTACAATCAATATATTTATCATGCAATTCCTCAATGCTAGCAAACAACTCTTCTTTAGATAAATAAAAAAGGCTTACCTCATCTTCTTCTTCATTTGTTGTAGAAATGAGACACTCTACTTCTTATTTTCCATCTTTACTATCATAACTTGAATCATCCCATGCAGCTTTGTAGGCTTTTTCTTTCTTCTTGTGAGATAATTTCTTTCCCTTCTTAAGTTTAGAACAATCACCTTTTAAGTGTCCCTTTTTGCCACATTCAAAGCACCTGGAGAAAGAAACACTAGAAGTTTTGTTAGTTTTAAAACTTCTATACTGCTTACCGTTTACAATGAGAGTTTCTTCTTCACTATCTTCTTCACTTGTGTCATTAATAATCTTGGTTGATGCTTTAAATACAATGTCCTTTCTTTTCTCCTTTTTGTGTTCAACTGCCAATCTTTCTTCTTCCTCCAAGGTTGCCTCATGTGCTTCTAAGTTGCCAATGAGTTGTTCCATCCTCAGTCGAGTGAGGTCATTGGCTTCTTCAATTGCAGTCACCTTAGGCTTGTACTTGGGAGGAAGAGACCTAAGAATTTTGGACACTTGATCCTCTTCACTAATGGCTTTACCTAATTGCATTCAAACCGTTAACAATGGAAGAAAACTTTGCATACATTTCACTAATAGACTCATTTGGTTCCATACAAAACTGTTCAAACTTTTGTTTAAGCATACCAATTTTGGAATTCTTTACTTGAACAGTTCCTTCACAAGTAATAGAGAGTCTATGCCATATTTCATATGCAGTTTCACAATTTGATATTCTATTAAACTCACCTATTGAAATTGAACAATAAAGGCTACTTACAACTTTTGCATTCAATTGAGCCAATTTTACCGTATTTGCATCCCATTTAGCATACTCTATTTGAGGAAGAGTTTAGGAATTTGAGACCATTCTCCAAAGATCCCAAATAATCCCTTGAAATTAGAATTGCATCCTCCGCTTCCAATAGTTGTAGTTGGTGCCATCAAACGGTGCAAGTCGAGATAGAAGTGTTCCTTCCAAATTGAGGTTGTTTAGTACCTCATCACCCATTTTCTTTAAGACTCGATTAGAGCTCCTTGCAGCCTGCTCTGATACCAATTTAAAAACACTAGAGGGGGATGAATAGGGTTTTATGATATTTTTAAAATTAATTCAACAAACAACCACAAAAATATTGGAGGAGACAAGGCGTTTAGAGTGGTTCCACCCTTAGCAAATACTAAGGGAGCCAGTCCACTACCCAATTGTTTCCAATTGGGATTTTGAAAGAAATTGTATTTTATTACCTCGCAAGGATGTTACATAAGATAAAACTACCTTCACAACCCTTTGGACAACCTTCACCCCAAAGTCGTCTCATCAACCTTGAAGCAGCTTTCACTTGAAGTAACTTCAAGCTCCCCCTTGAAGTAGCCTTCCTCCTTGAAGTAGCTTCCTGTTGAGACCTTGTAGAAGTAGTCCAAAGTCACACCGAGCTACCTTCACCACCGAAGAAGCTCCTACAACCTCCTTTCTGTAGCCTCCAACCTAGGAGTAGCAAAGGAGAACAAAATACAATAAAAGGAACAAAATTGGAATAAAGAAACAATGTTACCAATTAAGTACAACACTTTGATCCTATATTAAGCGTATTGATCTCCTATGAACTATGGATAAACATGGTAGTGTGGTGGCTAGGAGATAATAATCTATAAGACACTAATGTAGAATTGATTGCAAGTGAAGCTCAACTTGTTGCTCACAAGGAATGATTCTCAAGTGTAATTGTATGCACAATTGATGCTATTGGGTGTCCTATAGCTTGTCCTATTTATAGGAGTGGTTTACTAATGCTTGGGGACGTTCTAGACACCTTATAGGGTGTTCTTAGTGCTCAAGTAGCCATTATGTGTCCACTAATTACATTGCAATGGATAGTTGTTTAATGCTGAAAAGTGTAGTCCATAACCTTTCTCAGTCGAGAAGTTTGTCGACCGAGAGTTTCTCGGTGGAAGAATTTGTCGACCGAGTGAGAATCTGAGTCAATATATTGTAACATTCGATTCCAACTCCCAACCACTTTTCTAACTCAGTCTAACATCTAGGAGGGTCTATTCTTGGTTGAGGACTTTGTCGACCGAGAGTGTCTCTGTCGAAGTTTTTGTCGACCGAGAATATCCCTGATTCAATGTATTCATTTACTAAGTGTGTGTATCAATGTGCAGTTGTGATACTATCTTGAGGTATGACCTATCTAAGTATTGTGAGTGGATAGGAAGATCTAAACGCTTGATTTACATGATATCTAAGTACTTGTACATTATAAACTTGTACAAGTTTTTTTACATTGATTACAATCATGAAAATAAAGAAATTTTAGCAAATTGATCTTCCAAGTCTTCTCTATCCACCACCTTATATGCTTGTACCTGAAACACTCAAATAGAAAGTTAAAACCACAAGAAAGAAATGTTTGTCATTGTAACATCCCTGACCTGGGTTATGAGTTAACCCTAGGTGTTTTGCCTAAATATGTAGTTAAATCCTTGTGATTAACTCTGAGCATGTAATTAAGCTTCTCAGAAACGTATATTTCAGTATTTGCTCCTTTTTATTTAAAGTTGTAGCATTGTTTTGATATACAAGGACCTATGTGCAATTTACCCATTTAGAAGGATTAACCTGCAATTTGCACATGATGAGGTGTTCCTCTGATGTTGAGACATCATGAGAAACATTTTGGTAAAGTTTGAGGGATTTCCCAAGCTTGAGCACCAAGGTGCAGCTGTGGAAGCAATCCCGGTACTTGAAACCCTAATTTGGGGTAAAATGCAATTTACCCAAATAATGGGAAGCAATTTGTAAAGAATGTTATCTAAAGTATCTTTTTAGACTCTTTCCATCATTTAGATAAGAAATGATGAGGAATTCACCTCAAATGAGTTATCAAGTTAAGAAATAGGCTTTGTGATTGAATAATCAGGGTATATGTGCAATATCCCTTTAAGTATGAACTTTATTATTAGATTGTTCTTCCTTGCCTTCTTTTCTATAACTTAAGATAAGGTTTGTCCTTAGAATAAAGAGGAAGGGACGAGCAAGTAATAAAGGAAGGACTTAGTTGGAATTAAGGGAAACTTATAAACTAATGTTGAAAATCCTACCCCATGTATATTAGCCATCCTTCCTTTAGTTGCAAGGGAACTTAACCTTCGTTCCCTTTACTGTTTCATTTCACCAAAGACGACCAAGGACTGACTTGGAGCTAAGGAGGACGAACAAGGGGTGCAAGGTAGGTTTAAACCCCTCTTCTTGCCTAATTCCATGGTTAGAATTCAAATTCAAGGTCATCTTCATGGCTAATTCTCGAAACCCTATCTTTCTAGCCGTCTCTTTTCATCCTTCCTTGGAGTTTTCACCTTGGCCAACCTGTGGGAACTCAAGGACGCCATTAGAGCTTGGAGCTTGAAAGCTTGGAGCTCAAGAAGCAAGCTTTAGGCGGGTTTTATAACTCTAAACCTATGCTTTACTATGTGCATCTTTATATGAGATTTAGTGATAGCTCTTAGTATTTCCCTACTTTTCCCTGCTATTTTGCAAGCAAACCCGTGGGATATCTGTACTATTCTTGAGCTAGAAGATGAAGGCGTGATTTCCAAGAAAAACCCACCGCTTTTCTTTTCTCTAAACGGTCCTAACAGTTTGCTCTCACGACCTCAAGATCGTGAGAGAGCCTCGCGGTCTCGAGACCGTGAGAGGGCTCGCGGTCTCAAGACCGATTGGCCCTGTTGACCGAGCGTGGACCATATAAGAAACCTGTTCCTAATTATATAGGCTAAATACCCTCAAAATTTGGGAGACTAACTCCAAAGGAATCGGGAGATATGACCTTTTTAAGTCACAACTTTAAATGAATTAATTGCTGATTTTCAAACGGTCTGAAATTGCCTTTTTGGGCAAAAGGTCTCAAGACCGTGAAAGGTCGTTGACTAAGCGTTGACCCCATGAGATTACTGTTCAAAATTATGTTAATTAACAACTCACCAAGTTTGATGGTCTAATTCCAAACGGGCTAAGAGTTGAAGGGTGAATACTAGGGCTAACCCTAGATAAAATTAGTACTGAAATTATGGTGACCTAATTAGGGTTTTTTAGGGTTGATTGACCTAAACGGTCTCAAGACCATGTGGGGTCCACCCACATGACCTCAAGACCGTGAGGACAATCACCCAAGACCATTTGAAGGTCTAGGGTTGAGTAATTTGACTAATTGAACACCCAATTGCAAATAAGTTATCAAGTTAATCAAAATTCGGATTCTGTGACCAATCATGGTTCAACCTCTATCAAATCACCTTAGATTTTGATGAAATCTTGGGCAAACGGTCTCAAGACCATGTGGGGTCCACCCACATGACCTCAAGACCGTTTGGGCCAAGTTTGGGCCCAATTGGAGCTCAATTGAAGGGTTCAACCTTGTGTTGATACACATTGTTGAGTGTTGATGGGTGAACATTGATAGACCTTAATTGAATCGATTTCAATCCTAATTGGTCAACAATTGAGGGTCAATTGAATGACCATTTGGTTAAGCATAACCTTAATTAACTCAATCCATAGGTGGTCAACAGTTATTGTACCTTTTGAAGGCTTCAACATCAGTTGACATCATCGTTTGATTTGTTGAACCTTTGTTGAAGGACCTTGTGGTTGAGACCATGAGAGGCTCACGACCTCAGGACCGTGAGGTGGCTCACGACCTCAGGACCGTGAGGTGGCTCACGACCTCAGGACCGTGAGGTGGCTCACGACCTCAGGACCGTGAGGTGGCTCACGACCTCAGGACCGTGAGGTGGCTCACGACCTCAGGACCGTGAGGTGGCTCACGACCTCAGGACCGTGAGGTGGCTCACGACCTCAAGACCGTGAGGTAGCTCACGACCTCAAGACCATGAGGTGGCTCACGACCTCAAGACCGTGAGGTGGCTCACGACCTCAAGACCGTGAGGAGGCTCACGACCTCAAGATCGTGAGGGGGCTCACGATCTCAAGCCCATGAGGAGGCTCACGGTCTTGGAGCTAGAAAGGGGATCATGGACTTGAAAGGTCAAAGTGAGCAATCGGTCAACACTTTCAACCGAATTCAATCATGTGATGGTTCAATGTTGCTCAAATCAAACACTAATGATAATCTAAGATAGTAAGGAGTTATTTGATTAAGGTTTTTGACTATGATGATGATCAATGGGGTGAATTACCAAGATACCCCTGAAGGGTCAATTGAGTTATACTTTACTCAATTCAAACCCTAATTACATGAGAATGATGTTTTTAGTTATAATGACTCTACCTAACCTGATCTAGTCTAATGTTATCATCAACCATTAGTATGATGAAAGAGAGAGTACTCTAGAGAGAGAAAGTACCCTAGAGAGAGAAAGTAACTCTAATCACTTAATGGTGATGCTTTTGGCTATGTTAGCCTATGATGACTCAACCCAACCTGTTTTAGAGTGATGTTGACATCACCTAACCTTATGATGAGAGAGAAAGTACTTCTAGAGAGAGAAAGTACTTCTAGAGAGAGAAGGTACCCTTTTAAATGGAAACTCAATTGAAGCATCCCCAATACACAGAAATGAGCATAATTAGGGTATGATCCACCTGGGTGAGATCATAGAAACCCTAATTATGATAAATGATGAACCTTTAACTAATCCAGGAACATCAATGAAGGTGTTACTCAAACATGATGATGTTATGAGTTTAATTCACCTTGATGTGAATAGTAAACCCTAATTCAAGGGTGATGACATGTAATGTGAATAGTAAACCCTAATTCAAGGGTAATGGCATGCTTTTGAGCAATAAACTCTATTTGATTTAAATTAAAGATTTAACTCTTATGATAAGAGTAGGAAGTACATTCCTTATTGTTGTATTACCTTTATCAGATGTATTAACCATGCAGGTTTTGATATGAAGGTAATCATATCCAGGTATGGATGTTGATGTTATATTCATTGAAGGCATGTTGTTAGCCTTATGAATAAGTAATGTAATCTGATGCCTTGCCAATGGCATCCTATACTGATAATGGGCTGTGAGAGCCATGAATACCATCAAGGTCATGCTTTAGAGATGACTTGTGATGAGGATAATGAGAAATGATGATTGATATGAGTTAGGCTTGTTACATTTAGTATTCTTCTTTTATAGCTGCTATGCTACTGTTATTGTTTGAAGAACAATGTATGCTGTTAAAGAATACTGAATGTACCTAACTAATCAAGTATAATGTAGAGCCCTGATCATAGATCCATCATTGTCAGAAATTAAGTGATGGTGAAACAGGTTTTCCTCAGGGAACTCCTGGAGCACATACTTTTGAGTATGTGGGGTATATGGATGTGTAGAACCTTACATCCTAGTGTAGGAAAGTGATGTAGATGTGGAATCCATCCATCCTTCACTATAGTTCCATACCGTATCAGTGGTAGGTAAACATGAAACCTCCTGATGACGAAGAAAGCACAGATATCCGTATCAGTGGTAGGTAAATATGAAACCTCCTGATGACGAAGAGAGTACAGAACGCCACTGTGACTCTAGAATAGCGAAGGACCAGTTTACCCTGGTGAGCTATAGTAGTAGAGACACAAGATGTCCTACAAGTGATCCTCTTACTGATTGAGGAAGGTGAAGGTCATGAGAATCCGGCTCTCTTAATGACCTATGTATGATACTGATGCGGCTTCTCAGCGATCAGTTGGAGTTTGAGTGGTAAGCCTCATCTCCACAGGGCATAATGTTGTTTGTAAAACATAATCAACCAGGTAGTATAACTTGTTAGAGATGACTCCAAGTTAGTTGATTGATGTTACCTTGCAATAATGTTGATATTCTCCAAATCTCTTAATTTGTAGAGATCTTGTTATATCTGCAACTGTTATAGAATGCTTTGAAGGCTTTACTGTTTAAAATAATCTTTGATGTTATAATAAAGCTTCTGGCGAAGAGTTATAACTCTCGCTGGGACAATTATGTATAATTGTCTCACCCCGTAGACTTCAACTTTTTAGGTGGACGTCGGAGACGAAGAAACCAGCCTACAAGTGATCAATCTCAGCAGCAGCACCAGGGGCAGCAGTAATCTCAGGTGGAGATTTGTCCTGCCATGTGGTGTAGTTAGAGTCAGTCCTATGTGTCCTCTGTACTCTCAGGTCTTGGAGTCTTGTGTTACGTGATCTTGAGATTTTGTATCTTGAATGTATATAATTACTCAAGAAGTAATTATCCTGAGATGTAAACAGTTACCTCTCTTTATGAAAGGAGTTTTTATGGATACAAGTTCTTATATCGAAAAGTTTTAATTTTCCGTGATTTTTGTCTTCCGCTGATTACCGATTCGCTTCCGCTAAGTTTTAATCGTGTTTATGTCATGGTTTGGAGATCAGACCCCACAATTAGTGGTATCAGAGCTCCAGGTTCAGTTGAGTCTACAGAGGCATAGGACTTAGGATGTCGAGTCTACCTTTAGTACTCCTTCCTTATCTAATAGAATCTTCTGCTCCTCAGGAGAAGAAGATACATAAGAATGTCAGAACATCGCGATGAGCACGTGGCAGAAAGTAGTGCTAGTGCACCTCGAGGCGGTGCAAGAGTTCCGAGAATAGAACAACCTGCACCTGAGTCGCCAAGAGAGCCACCCCATTTCAACCCAGCTGACATGAGTGATCCAGCTGTACAGACGATGTTCGGGCAGTTTATGACTGCCATGACACATATAACCGATAGGATGCCCATTCCTGCACCTAGGGCACCTGTCCAGCCTGAAGTACAAGGTATTGGTAAGACATTCGAACGACTTCGTCGTGTCGGAGCTACCGAGTACTTCGGAACTGCCGATCCTGCAGATGCTGACTTATGGTTGACAGAGTTGGAGAAGGCTTTCAGGATTCTTATGATTCCGGAAGCTGAGAAGGTTAGACATGCTGTCTATCTTCTCAAAGGTAGTGCTGGTCACTGGTGGAACATGGAAGAGCAGAAGAGACCCGGAGTAGAGTTCTCATGGGAAGAGTTTCGTCGGGAATTTATCAATAGATATTTTCCAAAAACCTTCCTAGATGAGAAGATTTCTCAGTTTGAGAAACTAAGGCAGGGTATGATGAACATTAGCGAGTATGAAGCTAAGTTCATGGAGCTGTTGCGGTTTTGTCCGCATATGGCTGCTACAGATGAGGAAAGAATCAGAAGATTTGAAAAGGGTTTGAATTCCGATATGTCAACCCCTGTGTCTGCCTTAGAAAACAGAGAGAGATTCTCTACCTTCGTTGAGTCAGTCCGAAGGATAGAGAGATCTGTGATTGAGAAAAGACAAACCCATAAAAGATATCCACAGTTCCAGGGTTCTTCATCTAGGGATCCTAAGAGACCTAGATTCTCTGCACCTAACCCTCCACCACCCAGATCGAGTTTTCAAACTCAATGGACACCAAGTAGAGGTAGAGGACGGAGTCAACCGCTTCAAGGGACACACAGTTCTGCATCAATGTCAGTTACTGGACCACCCAGACCACAACAACAGGAGAAGAGTTGCTACAACTGTGGTAAGGTGGGACACTTGATGAAGGATTGCCGTTCTAGGCCTGTCGGTGTGACACAACAACCTTCGAGACAGAATCAACAGGGATCTCAGAATAGACAACATCAAGGAGCAGCTCGAGGACGTGGACAAGCGTCTCAAGCTGGATCATCAGCACCACCTCAACACCAGGCAACTGCGAGGTTCTATGCTATGAACCCACCTGAGGCAGTGGTCAATCCACGGGTAGTGACAGGTCAGATGAAATTTTTATATTCTGATATGTCTATATCCTGTGATGTATCTGTTCTGATTGATCCGGGTCCTACGCACTCTTTCATCACTCGTGAAGTGATTCGTAACTGTAATATGACTGTTAGTCATAGGACAGATAGTTTGTTGTTAGAGACTCCGTTGAGTGGGTCTGCCGTTTTGCAGGAGGTATGTTCTCCCTGCATCCTTTTCTTTTCTGATCATCGCATTCAAGTGGATCTTATACCACTTGATATGCAGGGATTTGATATAATCCTTGGGATGGATACCTTAGAAAGGTATAGAGTTGTCTTGGATTGTGAGTCCAAGTTGGCTGTGTTTGCTGATGAAAGCAACACATGGATCTTTCAAGGTGAAAGAAAGATTCTGCCCACCTGTCTTGTGTCAGCTATGGTTGCTGATAAGCTGTTGAGGCAAGGATGTTATGCATTCTTAGCCCATGTGGTAGATGTTACCAAGGAAAGTTCCAACCCTGCTGAAGTTCCCATAGTCAGGGAATTCGAGGATGTGTTTCCTGAAGAACTTCCTGGTATACCACCACCTCGGGAGATTGACTTTGAAATCAATCTGATTCCAGATACGAAACCCATAGCTCAAACTCCGTATAGAATGGCTCCTGCCGAGATGGCAGAACTCAAGAAACAGCTTCAAGAGCTACTTGAGAGAGGTTTTATCCGACCGAGCACTTCACCTTGGGGTGCTCCGGTCTTGTTTGTTAAAAAGAAAGATGGGTCAATGCGGTTGTGCATCGACTATAGACAACTCAATAAAGTGACAATAAAGAATAAGTATCCTCTGCCGAGGATTGATGATCTCTTTGACCAGTTGCGTGGTGCAACAGTCTTTTCAAAGATAGACTTGAGGTCTGGATATCATCAACTCCGTATTAAGGATGGTGACATATCCAAGTCTGCCTTTAGGACAAGATATGGTCACTATGAGTTCACGGTTATGTCGTTTGGACTAACCAATGCACCAGCTGCATTCATGGAACTCATGAATAGAGTTTTTCGACCTTTCCTTGATCAGTGTATTGTCGTCTTCATAGATGACATTCTGATCTATAGTAAGGATGCTCAGCAGCATGAGCAGCATCTTCGCCAAGCTCTGACCTTGCTAAGAGAACATAAGCTGTACGCTAAGTTTAGCAAGTGTGAGTTCTGGCTGCCGGAAGTATCTTTTCTTGGACATGTAATATCCGCCTCGGGAATTCGTGTTGACCCTACAAAGGTAGAATCTGTTCTACAATGGGAACAACCGAAAACACCGACGGAGATTCGAAGTTTCTTGGGTTTAGCTGGCTATTATCGAAGGTTCATTAAGAACTTTAGTTCTATAGCTTTACCTTTGACCAAGTTAACCCGGAAAGATGTTCCTTTTTCTTGGAGTGATAAGTGTCAACAATCTTTCCAGTTGCTGAAAGAGAGGTTGACAAGTGCACCTGTATTAGTGCTACCTGAACAAGGAAAAGGTTATATAGTTTTCTGTGACGCTTCCAAGAATGGACTAGGATGTGTGTTGATGCAGGATAAACAAGTGATTTCTTTTGCTTCCCGACAGCTTAAGAAACACGAGGAGAATTATCCAACACACGATCTGGAGTTAGCTGCTGTGGTTCATGCCTTGAAGATCTGGAGACATTATCTCTACGGAGAAACATTCCAGATTTTCACAGACCACAAAAACCTTAAATATATCTTCTCTCAGCATGAGCTCAACATGAGGCAACGTCGCTGGATGGAGTTAATTAAGGACTACGACTGTACAATTGATTACCATCCAGGTAAGGCCAATGTTGTTGCAGATGCCTTGAGTAGGAAATCAACAACATCAACCATGGATAGAGCACAACTAAACTCTTTAGTATGCTCTAGGAGAGATATGCTTATCTCTTTAAGGCAAAACAATGTACAGTTGAAGGTGTCATTGCTAGCCGGTGTGTTAGCTGAGATGCATATTAAACCTACCCTAAGAGAGCAGATTAAGGAAGCACAGCTAGGTGATGCTACAGTCCAACAGATTAGATCTGAGTATGGAAATGAGAAGCAAGATGGTTTTCATGACTCAGAGGACCAAGTAGCTTGTTATAATGGAAGAATGATAGTGCCGAATGTGGACAACCTGAGGAGGTTAGTCCTGGAAGAAGCTCATTCTTCCATGTATGCTATGCATCCAGGGAGCACCAAGATGTATCGGAATTTGAAGGATCTGTATTGGTGGCCTGGGATGAAGAAGGACGTTGCAGAGTTTGTTTTGAGGTGTCCTGTGTGTCAGCAAGTTAAAGCTGAACACCAGAAGCCTGCAGGGACAATGCAACCTTTACCCATATCACAGTGAAAGTGGGACCATGTGACCATGGACTTTGTTGTTGGCCTACCCAGGACAAGCAAAGGACATGATTCCATTTGGGTAATTGTTGATAGGTTGACTAAGACAGCACATTTCTTACCTGTCAAAACAACCTATTCTGCGGAAAGGTTATCAGAGTTGTATGTGCAAGAGATAGTGCGTTTGCACGGAGTTCCTGTCACAATAGTTTCGGACAGAGGTCCTCAGTTTACAAGTCGTTTTTGGGAACAGTTGCACAGTGCCTTAGGCACTAAGCTGAGGTTTAGTACGGCCTTTCATCCACAGACTGATGGACAGTCAGAAAGGACCATACAAACCTTAGAAGACCTGTTGCGAGCATGTGTTCTCCAGTTCACCGGAAGTTGGGATCTACACCTAAGCTTGATAGAGTTTGCCTATAACAATAGCTATCAGCATAGTATTGATATGGCACCTTATGAAGCCTTATATGGTAGACGTTGTAGATCACCCTTGTGTTGGTTTGAGACTGGTGAGCACCAGTTATTAGGCCCTGACCTGGTGCAGCAAACCACGGAAAAGATTAAAGATATACAACATAAGATTAAGACTGCTCAAGATAGGCAGAAATCTTATGCTGACAAACGTCGTAGACCCTTAGAGTTCCAGGTTAGAGACAAAGTGTATCTTAAGGTCTCACCTTGGAAAGGGGTCCTTCGTTTTGGAAGGAAGGGGAAGTTAGCTCCTAGATATATGGGGCCTTATCCAATCATTGAACGGATTGGAAAGGTAGCATATAAATTAGAGCTTCCCCCAGAATTACAGAGGTTACATCCTGTGTTTCACATTTCTATGTTGAAGAAATGTCACCCAGACACCGAGTCAGTTCTACAACCTATGGAAGTAGAATTGAATGATGACATGTCCTATGAGGAGGGACCAGTGTCAATCCTTGATAAACGAATTAAAAAGTTAAAGAAGAAAGATATAAGTCTTGTGAAAGTCCTCTGGAATCATCGTGGTATTGAAGAAGCCACTTGGGAGTTAGAGGATGAGATGAGAAGGAAGTATCCTGCCCTTTTCTCGTAATATGTTTTATCGATTTCGGGGACGAAATCCTTGTAAGGGGTGGATAATTTGTAACATCCCTGACCTGGGTTATGAGTTAACCCTAGGTGTTTTGCCTAAATATGTAGTTAAATCCTTGTGATTAACTCTGAGCATGTAATTAAGCTTCTCAGAAACGTATATTTCAGTATTTGCTCCTTTTTATTTAAAGTTGTAGCATTGTTTTGATATACAAGGACCTATGTGCAATTTACCCATTTAGAAGGATTAACCTGCAATTTGCACATGATGAGGTGTTCCTCTGATGTTGAGACATCATGAGAAACATTTTGGTAAAGTTTGAGGGATTTCCCAAGCTTGAGCACCAAGGTGCAGCTGTGGAAGCAATCCCGGTACTTGAAACCCTAATTTGGGGTAAAATGCAATTTACCCAAATAATGGGAAGCAATTTGTAAAGAATGTTATCTAAAGTATCTTTTTAGACTCTTTCCATCATTTAGATAAGAAATGATGAGGAATTCACCTCAAATGAGTTATCAAGTTAAGAAATAGGCTTTGTGATTGAATAATCAGGGTATATGTGCAATATCCCTTTAAGTATGAACTTTATTATTAGATTGTTCTTCCTTGCCTTCTTTTCTATAACTTAAGATAAGGTTTGTCCTTAGAATAAAGAGGAAGGGACGAGCAAGTAATAAAGGAAGGACTTAGTTGGAATTAAGGGAAACTTATAAACTAATGTTGAAAATCCTACCCCATGTATATTAGCCATCCTTCCTTTAGTTGCAAGGGAACTTAACCTTCGTTCCCTTTACTGTTTCATTTCACCAAAGACGACCAAGGACTGACTTGGAGCTAAGGAGGACGAACAAGGGGTGCAAGGTAGGTTTAAACCCCTCTTCTTGCCTAATTCCATGGTTAGAATTCAAATTCAAGGTCATCTTCATGGCTAATTCTCGAAACCCTATCTTTCTAGCCGTCTCTTTTCATCCTTCCTTGGAGTTTTCACCTTGGCCAACCTGTGGGAACTCAAGGACGCCATTAGAGCTTGGAGCTTGAAAGCTTGGAGCTCAAGAAGCAAGCTTTAGGCGGGTTTTATAACTCTAAACCTATGCTTTACTATGTGCATCTTTATATGAGATTTAGTGATAGCTCTTAGTATTTCCCTACTTTTCCCTGCTATTTTGCAAGCAAACCCGTGGGATATCTGTACTATTCTTGAGCTAGAAGATGAAGGCGTGATTTCCAAGAAAAACCCACCGCTTTTCTTTTCTCTAAACGGTCCTAACAGTTTGCTCTCACGACCTCAAGATCGTGAGAGAGCCTCGCGGTCTCGAGACCGTGAGAGGGCTCGCGGTCTCAAGACCGATTGGCCCTGTTGACCGAGCGTGGACCATATAAGAAACCTGTTCCTAATTATATAGGCTAAATACCCTCAAAATTTGGGAGACTAACTCCAAAGGAATCGGGAGATATGACCTTTTTAAGTCACAACTTTAAATGAATTAATTGCTGATTTTCAAACGGTCTGAAATTGCCTTTTTGGGCAAAAGGTCTCAAGACCGTGAAAGGTCGTTGACTAAGCGTTGACCCCATGAGATTACTGTTCAAAATTATGTTAATTAACAACTCACCAAGTTTGATGGTCTAATTCCAAACGGGCTAAGAGTTGAAGGGTGAATACTAGGGCTAACCCTAGATAAAATTAGTACTGAAATTATGGTGACCTAATTAGGATTTTTTAGGGTTGATTGACCTAAACGGTCTCAAGACCATGTGGGGTCCACCCACATGACCTCAAGACCGTGAGGACAATCACCCAAGACCATTTGAAGGTCTAGGGTTGAGTAATTTGACTAATTGAACACCCAATTGCAAATAAGTTATCAAGTTAATCAAAATTCGGATTCTGTGACCAATCATGGTTCAACCTCTATCAAATCACCTTAGATTTTGATGAAATCTTGGGCAAACGGTCTCAAGACCATGTGGGGTCCACCCACATGACCTCAAGACCGTTTGGGCCAAGTTTGGGCCCAATTGGAGCTCAATTGAAGGGTTCAACCTTGTGTTGATACACATTGTTGAGTGTTGATGGGTGAACATTGATAGACCTTAATTGAATCGATTTCAATCCTAATTGGTCAACAATTGAGGGTCAATTGAATGACCATTTGGTTAAGCATAACCTTAATTAACTCAATCCATAGGTGGTCAACAGTTATTGGACCTTTTGAAGGCTTCAACATCAGTTGACATCATCGTTTGATTTGTTGAACCTTTGTTGAAGGACCTTGTGGTTGAGACCATGAGAGGCTCACGACCTCAGGACCGTGAGGTGGCTCACGACCTCAGGACCGTGAGGTGGCTCACGACCTCAGGACCGTGAGGTGGCTCACGACCTCAGGACCGTGAGGTGGCTCACGACCTCAGGACCGTGAGGTGGCTCACGACCTCAGGACCGTGAGGTGGCTCACGACCTCAGGACCGTGAGGTGGCTCACGACCTCAAGACCGTGAGGTAGCTCACGACCTCAAGACCATGAGGTGGCTCACGACCTCAAGACCGTGAGGTGGCTCACGACCTCAAGACCGTGAGGAGGCTCACGACCTCAAGATCGTGAGGGGGCTCACGATCTCAAGCCCATGAGGAGGCTCACGGTCTTGGAGCTAGAAAGGGGATCATGGACTTGAAAGGTCAAAGTGAGCAATCGGTCAACACTTTCAACCGAATTCAATCATGTGATGGTTCAATGTTGCTCAAATCAAACACTAATGATAATCTAAGATAGTAAGGAGTTATTTGATTAAGGTTTTTGACTATGATGATGATCAATGGGGTGAATTACCAAGATACCCCTGAAGGGTCAATTGAGTTATACTTTACTCAATTCAAACCCTAATTACATGAGAATGATGTTTTTAGTTATAATGACTCTACCTAACCTGATCTAGTCTAATGTTATCATCAACCATTAGTATGATGAAAGAGAGAGTACTCTAGAGAGAGAAAGTACCCTAGAGAGAGAAAGTAACTCTAATCACTTAATGGTGATGCTTTTGGCTATGTTAGCCTATGATGACTCAACCCAACCTGTTTTAGAGTGATGTTGACATCACCTAACCTTATGATGAGAGAGAAAGTACTTCTAGAGAGAGAAAGTACTTCTAGAGAGAGAAGGTACCCTTTTAAATGGAAACTCAATTGAAGCATCCCCAATACACAGAAATGAGCATAATTAGGGTATGATCCACCTGGGTGAGATCATAGAAACCCTAATTATGATAAATGATGAACCTTTAACTAATCCAGGAACATCAATGAAGGTGTTACTCAAACATGATGATGTTATGAGTTTAATTCACCTTGATGTGAATAGTAAACCCTAATTCAAGGGTGATGACATGTAATGTGAATAGTAAACCCTAATTCAAGGGTAATGGCATGCTTTTGAGCAATAAACTCTATTTGATTTAAATTAAAGATTTAACTCTTATGATAAGAGTAGGAAGTACATTCCTTATTGTTGTATTACCTTTATCAGATGTATTAACCATGCAGGTTTTGATATGAAGGTAATCATATCCAGGTATGGATGTTGATGTTATATTCATTGAAGGCATGTTGTTAGCCTTATGAATAAGTAATGTAATCTGATGCCTTGCCAATGGCATCCTATACTGATAATGGGCTGTGAGAGCCATGAATACCATCAAGGTCATGCTTTAGAGATGACTTGTGATGAGGATAATGAGAAATGATGATTGATATGAGTTAGGCTTGTTACATTTAGTATTCTTCTTTTATAGCTGCTATGCTACTGTTATTGTTTGAAGAACAATGTATGCTGTTAAAGAATACTGAATGTACCTAACTAATCAAGTATAATGTAGAGCCCTGATCATAGATCCATCATTGTCAGAAATTAAGTGATGGTGAAACAGGTTTTCCTCAGGGAACTCCTGGAGCACATACTTTTGAGTATGTGGGGTATATGGATGTGTAGAACCTTACATCCTAGTGTAGGAAAGTGATGTAGATGTGGAATCCATCCATCCTTCACTATAGTTCCATACCGTATCAGTGGTAGGTAAACATGAAACCTCCTGATGACGAAGAAAGCACAGATATCCGTATCAGTGGTAGGTAAATATGAAACCTCCTGATGACGAAGAGAGTACAGAACGCCACTGTGACTCTAGAATAGCGAAGGACCAGTTTACCCTGGTGAGCTATAGTAGTAGAGACACAAGATGTCCTACAAGTGATCCTCTTACTGATTGAGGAAGGTGAAGGTCATGAGAATCCGGCTCTCTTAATGACCTATGTATGATACTGATGCGGCTTCTCAGCGATCAGTTGGAGTTTGAGTGGTAAGCCTCATCTCCACAGGGCATAATGTTGTTTGTAAAACATAATCAACCAGGTAGTATAACTTGTTAGAGATGACTCCAAGTTAGTTGATTGATGTTACCTTGCAATAATGTTGATATTCTCCAAATCTCTTAATTTGTAGAGATCTTGTTATATCTGCAACTGTTATAGAATGCTTTGAAGGCTTTACTGTTTAAAATAATCTTTGATGTTATAATAAAGCTTCTGGCGAAGAGTTATAACTCTCGCTGGGACAATTATGTATAATTGTCTCACCCCGTAGACTTCAACTTTTTAGGTGGACGTCGGAGACGAAGAAACCAGCCTACAAGTGATCAATCTCAGCAGCAGCACCAGGGGCAGCAGTAATCTCAGGTGGAGATTTGTCCTGCCATGTGGTGTAGTTAGAGTCAGTCCTATGTGTCCTCTGTACTCTCAGGTCTTGGAGTCTTGTGTTACGTGATCTTGAGATTTTGTATCTTGAATGTATATAATTACTCAAGAAGTAATTATCCTGAGATGTAAACAGTTACCTCTCTTTATGAAAGGAGTTTTTATGGATACAAGTTCTTATATCGAAAAGTTTTAATTTTCCGTGATTTTTGTCTTCCGCTGATTACCGATTCGCTTCCGCTAAGTTTTAATCGTGTTTATGTCATGGTTTGGAGATCAGACCCCACAGTCATCATCAAAATAAAGGGATTATAATAATGTCCAATTTAGCCAACAACTTACATTTTTAGAAATATCTTCTTGAGATGACAAGCACCAGAAATAGTCCAACACTAGTGAGGTGATGAAGGCAATGACTGCAGATTCTTAAGACAAACTGAAGGCTCAGGTGAACACAGGGTCCATCCTACTCTCATGATGGGATGATGACCCAGAGGGCATAAAGGAATTTGAGTTTGGTGGAAAGATGACAGTTAAGGATAACATGCATCAGCCAAAGCCACATACCCAGGTGTTCACCTGTGTAGGTCATGCATAACAACCATCACCATACAACCTACACTGTGAACAACTACACCATCTTGTATGACTCTCGCCAAGGGTATACCGGCACAAGAGTGCTACATGTGAGCATCTACAATAGGAGACATCTATTAAAAACACAATCACTCCATAGAACAACCAAGTAGATGATCAGATAAAACAATCTAGTGAACAATCAGGAGTTGTTGTTTATCAAGACATTAAGACATAAGGTCAAAATCTAAAAAATATAAAAAGACTACAATTCTAGTGTAGAAGAAGAAGCCTTATATGTCAATCCAATAATGTACTCTAAACTGCCATCTTCAAACTATCCTCTAGTTCTAGTACCATATGGGTACCCACCTCATCTAGGCTTAGTTGCATCATTGACAAATGCAATTCACTCACAGGACTAAAACATTGTTGATCACAACCTAAGAGAAATCCTACATAAACTAGGATATCTAGAGGTCAGTATAGTAGAAATTGACACCTTCAGAGGTCACTACCAAAAGATCACAAAGCTTGATTGCCTAAGCATGATGTGAGGGGATACATTTTCATAAGAAACTACTGCTCCCACCATTATAAAAGTGGAGATACTGACATAGAAGAAAAATAAGATTCACAACCTTACCAGCCTCTGCAATAGCATTATTCCATTGATTGAGCACTTTTTGTAGTTTCCAGCCATAATGAAGCTTCCAAATTCCATGTCAAATAGCTACAATTCCAAATATTATTGTGATTTCCATCCCAACAAAGGGCTCAAAATAGATTCATATACAACCCATAAGCACATAATTCAAGACCTAACTGATGCCATTTTGGTCCAAGTGGATGTGCTTACAAAAGTCACTCTAGAGCCTGTCACCCAAGAGCCAAGTGCAGTCATAGAATTGATTGAATCCATGCTCCATCCAGAGCATAGTGCGAACACACCACCAATGTAATCGCATAGTTGGCATCCATTTAAGCCAGAGTTCTACTAAATATCACCAAGAGGCACACTAGTCACAATCCCCAAAGCACCCAGGGATCATGAATAATCGATTTAATTGTTTTTACTAACAATAAAAATAAAAAATGAAAAAGAAATCTTCAAAATCCACAAATCCACTTAATGTAAAAGTGTATGGATGCATCCCACTATGAACCTTGAAGTAGAAGGGTCAAAGTAGAACCATAGGGTCTAGGACATAGAACCTCAAGGCCTCAATGGTTTGCATTCCTAATTTCACCCAAAAAATCACTCAATTGATGAAATCATTTAGAGATAAAAATGTAGGATGAAACAACATATCAAAATCAATAAATGTCATCTTGTAGATCTTCTTAAATTGAGCACACTAGAGGTGAGTTGGAATATAACCAAAAAGTGAGTACATCCTGGAAACAAATTTAGGGGTCATTCCCTACATGAACTTTAATGGTTAAATATGACATCAACCCTGCTCTGGGTCATGAAAAAATAGGTGGACTGGAGGATAACGAGTTTGGGATCTCTAGTTGCATTGTTCGTGTCTCACCATAATCTAAGATGATCTATCATGGGGCCCAAAAATGGGAAAACTTTGTTAGGAAACTCCCATTAATCCTCAATTAATGCTCCCATACCTAGGATCTGAGCATCAATGTCCATAACACCAAAGAATTAGCAGAATATACATTCATTGTAAAGCCCAAAGAGCACCCAAATTTGGAACTACACTTGTGGTTAATTTCTTTTCAATCATACATCTAGGACTAGTTGGGCATAAAAACTCTTTTTCAGGATCCAAATACTCCCATCCTATGTTTTTAAGCATCAATACCAATGGACTTAAAGGAAAATGGTCATAAAGATGAATAATTAAGTCCAAAGGACACCTGACAATCTATATGCATGCTTGTGACTGTAACGTATGGGCCCACTGCCCGAGGCTCTAGTAGAGTTTCAGGAATGACACATGTCCCCACAGATCACCACTAGCCTTAACTGTGCACTTTGTCCACACTGACACGCAAGCTAGGATCAACTTCCCGACTGGTCACCCATCCTAGTACTACTCCAAGCTGAGCATGCTTAACTATGGAGTTCTTTAGTGATGGGATCCCAGAAAAGGAGGTGCACCTTGGTGATATGGGTAGTTCAATCATTCCTTTTAAGATCAACTTATCTGAGGCCTCAAATCCTGGGATGTTACAGTGACAAATTGCATACACCAAGAAGTGTCAAGAATAGAGCCCATAGGGGTGTCTCTAATTCTTTGAACCTTAACCCAACTGGGTAGAGAATTGTCGCTCTAGTACTCATTACATTGCACAACTTGAGTTGTAAAATCATGAAATTAAGTGCCAATAGAGCATTAAATCCACCCTAAACAAATTTCCCCTATGGTGGTACATCTAGCTATGTTCATCTCAAGGTAACAATCAGCCAATTCATTGAAGACCTTGAACAAGATTAAACATTCTTGGGGTCTCAAATCACCTTAAACCTTGGTAAAGAAAAGTGGAAATATTTACATGACCACCACTCACATCTCATAGTAGGGTGAACAGGGTAGATATCATTTTCCATCAAACAAGCTACAATATTTACATGACCACCACTCACATCTCATAATAGGCCTCTTGACTAACATGGGTTACACAAACTTGTCAAAGGGGTCTCACTCTAGAAAACATGAATGTTGACTAGTGGTCTAAGCCCAAAATAAAATAACAAATAATAACACAAAACCCTCCAAGGATCAAATACTAACATCTTCTATTGTAAATAGCAACATACGAATCCACAAACCATGGTATAGTAAATCAAAACTTGAATCGAGAATCAACCACAAAAACAACTTCTTTGATGACTAACATGATTATACTAATGTCAAAAGAAGAATTCAAAATCTTTGAAAGAAAACAATGGGGCAATATGCTACCACCATAATTCCAATCATGATATTCTCTTGCCTCACGAAGACAAATTAGGAAGGGATATCTAAGATGATAGTGTTTCACTATGCTTTAATATCACATGACATGCTCTTTACACAATTGATGTTGAATCAACAAAGGAGATTTTATCCAATGACCCTATAACATGATGGCTCAGCTACAATGAGCTCAGGTCATCATAAAGCACTTCTCTCACAACTGAGCCAACATGATACAACCTCTATAGATGATGGTCATGGGGAAGCTTCAAGTCTCTACCTTCCAATCAAGATACACTAATCAATTTGCAAAGGCCCACACAAGACATGTTAGAAATACAACATTAGTTGCACATCACAAAAGAAGATTGAATGATAATCTAGACTAGAACCATCATTGGCATCAACTCTTTGATAATTGCATTGATGTCCTTCAAATAAATTGAAGATGAGGAGTTCAAAGTCTATACAGCTTGCATCAAACTTCAAAGATGAATCCTGGTTCAAAGTTTATCAACTATATTATTGTTGGGAGCATAACAACTTGAGCTTTTGGCTCAATTTTAATATCCTATAGTCTTCTAAGAATCCTCAATCATGACTACTTCTATGGGTTGTCATTTCAAAATGTATGATCCTAGATCATGACCTAAAACTGAACCAAACCCACAATGATATCTCAAAATCTTTTTATGGTTAAGGACGATCACCTAGAACTATACCAATCACAAACTTATCTTCCAATCTATTTTGGGTCATGGACTATGTCCTAAAACTATACCAATAATTTTCTTTATAAACTAGACCACAAGCCCTATCATGAATGGGCACTTTACAATTTTAAAAGCCCTGTCGAGAGTATGAACTTGTCAATTTTGTATCCCTATTTGGATGAGGCAGTTCTTTCTTCAAATCCCTATCCTTAATGGGCACCTTCCCATCTAACCAAAAATACTTACACTCAAGTAGGTACCTACACTTGTAACCTATTATCGGTAGGCATCCCATCGTCAATCACTATCTAGAATAGGCATTTTAATCATCGAGGACGTATGTTCAGGTAGGCATCTATGAAATCTAAGTCCTACACCATGTAGGCACTACCTAATTACTCTCTTGATCACCTTAGAGGCCTAACTATCATCTAGATCATTAATATTATATTATGGTCCATACTAATCAAACTCAAATTCCCATCATTCGGCTTGACCCTAATACATCACTGTGAAAGGCTTATCATGAATATGAATCTCCTCTTATAAAAGACCTATTATGAGTAGGGAACTTTTTTTTGTAAAAGTCATACATTCATGTAGGAATCACCTCAAGCCCTATTTCGTATAGACACTCCCTAATCCTACCTCAAATATGCACTCTATCAATTTAAACCCTCCATTCAGGTAGGCCTCTGTAAGACCTAGCCTTAATAGGCATTTCTTCTAGTCTAAGACCTATTCTTAGATAGGAGTGTTTGTTGAAATCCCTACACTCAGGTAGAAAACTCTATAAGCCCTATTTTGAATAGGAATTTCCTCTAATCTAATCCCTACATCATGTAGGTGCCTATAGCCCAACTATATCTAGAATAGAGATTCCTCTAGTTTAAACCCTACATCCACTAGGCAACTTTGTCCAAGCCCTATCTGGAATAGGCATTTCCTCTAGTGTAAGCCTTGCGTCTAGTAGGAAGCTTTATCCAAGTCCTCTCTAAATAGGCATCCATATTCAAGCCCTATTCTGAATAGGTGTCCCCTTGAACTCAATCCCATGGTAGCAACACCCAAAAGAGCCTTAGATTTTAGAGATCACACCTTGCAAAAGACATATCAGCATATAGGCACCTCGATCAAAGACCTATGTACAGTAGTCAAATCCTACTCTTATCATGTTGAACCATCTAATATTCAAGAATCTTTAGGGAGTAGACAATTGTCTGATATAGTATTGGTCGTAATGGCTACCTTAAAGTTTGGAAACTTGTTTGGTTCTCAATCTTATCCATCTTGAGAACTTTTGAGAAATAAGAAAGGCTTTGAAGAATGACAATTGATTGATACAATCACTAGAGATGAAGGCTACCTTAAATCAGAAAAACTTCCAGACCCAATCCTATCTATCTTATTAGTCTTATCAATCTCATAGATATAGTTAGATGTTCTAAAGATTAGACAAATGACCGATATGATCACTGGCCATCAAGGTTACCTAATATCCATAATCTAGTCTAATACCCAATGTATCCATCTTGAGCACTATTGTAGATATACAATAGTTAGTACTTTACTTTTAAAGGTCCTAACAAGCAATTTCGAACTCTTTAGATGACAAGATAATCCTCTGTTGATTCCTACATCTACCAGGAACTTTCAAATAATCATGTTCTTTCATTTCCACATCTATCAGACATTTTTAAAGACTTTAAATAGAGCTTTATATTGTCATAACTAATCAGACACGATATCACTTCAAGAAAAAACCATTCCTAGTGGGGATGTAGTTCAAAGGAGGATTGATCAAATCAAGGGAGAACTAGAGTGTGTGATAATTTCTCATCGACACTTAGTGGGACAGATGATAGAACAGTTGAGGAACATGTCATGGAGCCCCCCTTAACATTATGTAAGCACTTTATGGCTGAAGTTAACTTTTTTAACACTCATCCCATGAACGTTATCCTAATAATTAATTGTAGTTGCTCTAAGGAACATATGATTAATCGGTTAGAGTAACTAGTCACTAAGGTCACCTTTAAATTGATTATTTTATAGTTCCCAGTCTGTCCATTGTGAGCACTTTCAAAGAATCGAAACAAATGATACAATACTTTTAAAGATCGTAAGAAGCAAAACATGGAACTTTTTGAATGGCTGACTCATGCCCTAAGGATTAGACAACTAGCTAACACAATCACTAGCCATGAAGTCCACCTTTAAATCTAGAAATTTCTCTGGTTCCCAACCCTATCTACCTTGAGCACTTTTGAAAATTAGAAACATTCTAATCTATATGGATATCTTTTTTATACCAATCCATGGTTCTAGTTCATGACCTAATATTGAAATAATCATGCCTTCGTTTACAAATCAATCATGGTCCCAGATCATGACCTAAAACAGAATTAATAATATGCTTTTATTTTGAAATCTTTTTAGGCCCTCAAACCAATCTTTTTCTCACAATTCCAAATCTTTATGATAGCAAGATCCTAATCTAAATTTGGATCAATCATACCCTTGACATATATCAAGACATCCAATCTGTACATTTGGTAGTAGCTTTTAGATGATCACATATGCTATCATTTCCATATCTGTCGATCCTTTCTCAATAAGGATGTATTTCACAAGAAGTTTGATCAAATGAATTGAGAACTAGAGAATCAAGGACAATCACTCATCAACAATCTAGGGGAAGAAATGATAGACAAGTGGAGGAACATGTTGTGGAGAGTACCTTAATGTTGGAGTATCACTTGATGCCTGATCTCAACCTTTCTAACATTCTTCCTATGAATTTTTCCTACAAGATCACACATATTGTAGGGAGCAGAAAATTAACTAGCACAGTCATTGGACATAAAGGTCACCTTATAACTGGGAACTTGTCTGACACTCCAATCTTCAATCTTGAACAATTAAAGCCCTACTTTTAAATAGGAAATCTCACTCGATGTTATCTCATTAGGGTTGTGGTCCTAACCTTAATTTGTTGCAATCCTCCAATGTAACAACCTCACTTTTTGCGTCCCCCAACTAAGGAAAGACCATCACGTTGAGAGCAATTAACTATATTCCCAAGAATCTAGATTTAGTAAACAATAAGTAATAGAAAATAATTTCAAGTAAATTTCAAATATCATTTACAAAATGTAAAATGATATACCTCATGGAACTAATACCTATTGAGAATAAGTATCATCTAGCAAGTCCTCCATGGTATAGCTTTAATACCTTTGATCTTTCATCTTATTCTTCATGTCTTTTCTCATGTGAAATATATATACTGAAAATGTCAACAAACAAAATGTCAGTTAGTATAATGAATTATATTGGTATGTGGGGAAAACAAAAGTTCACATCTATTTGTAACAACATATTGCAACAAAATTATTGCTCAACAGATTAAACTTTACGCCTTAAACATAACTACTCAATCCTGACATATCCAAGCCTTTGTGTTGTCCCTGCAATGTAAATGGATACTAGCTTTCTCATGTGGTAGACCCCAAATAGCCCCATTTGATTCTACCCTAAATGTAGACCAAGACATAGAGTTGTATAGTCATATGATCGACCCAAAGGTAGACCAAACATCAACTCATGATAATCTATTGAACCTACCCCAAGGAAGATCAATACCTAGATCATCAATTCCACACAAATACTCAAAGCTACAGAGGAAGACTAGGATCTAAGCTAGTCATGCATATATTTATGGTGATATATATAGTCACTTTATAGTTGTAAGAATTAAAGTTCACCCAAGAAGTTAATTTCAAGCAATCGGTAAAACCTCGGAAATCATTGTAAAACTAGAGCGATTAGCCATAAGCATAACCACATACCTTATGGTGAGCCATGTATAACATGAAGTATATATACTTCAAGCATATTATCCCATCAATAAGAAATCCAAGCAATTAACTTTAATATGCAGGTTTATAATCCTAAATTGTCACCATCACTTTAATACATTATACCCTACTTAGTATTAAGCTAGGTTTACATTTCCTTGTTATCGAGTTGTCACTAGAGTCATGTTTGATCCCCTAGTATTCATGTTCAATGATCTAATGACTTTAGAAAACTAATTCATATTAGGTGTTTTCATGATTATTAAATCTACCATATTACAGAACAATGAACATCTATATCAAATTAAGTTTATTATTCAACATAACAAGATATGACCTTAATTTCATAACCTTAGATATTCACATGCATAGTTAACCACTTTATTAACCATAAATGTCATCTTTATTATCGTGGTCATCAGATTATTCAACAATATCAAATCACATCTCAAAATAACCAAATTTACTATTTTAAGCATCATGATCACCAAAACTATGGTTTTTATACATTAATCACTACTTTAATGTATATTGCACTAATTTCATAATATAGAGCATGATTATGTCTTAATTATATTTTATTTGGATTCTACGTGTCCTCCTAATTAAATTTCATATACAACTTGTCTTCATCTGAGTTACAAATCATTTATTAGATTTAATGCAAGATTACCTTGTATTTAACCGGCTCGAATCTTCAATAGGTGTGAAAGGACTTCTACACCCTTGGTTGTTGAACATGTACACTTGGGAAAAAGAGTCATTTAACTCTTATTCTACTCTTTTGCCAAAAAGGGTTCATATCCTAATCGATCATTGTTTACCATATGCGATGGACACTTGTGTTCCCACACTTGCCCCAACATGCCATATAACAAGAGTGTATCATACATTACGAAGAATATTTACTTTCCTTCCATATAAAACTGACTCCAAAGCACTCCTCTTCATTTTCCCATATTAAGTCCTCCCTCTCTCATGGTTATAAAGTATATTCATGTGAAAAGTACCATCCAACATAGCAATACATATATAAATGATAGATTACAAAGTTTACTTAGTTGGCCCACTGTAAGCCATAAAAGGAAGTATATATATTTGACTTTGGATAACCAATACATAAATGGTTTCTCAAATTCTTATTACTAGATTATTCTCTCCTCGATATATTCCCCAAATCACTTATGGGAACTCATTAATGTTATTCCCATTTTATATCTAACATGTTGGGATTTATTCGTATGTCGAGATTGGTTCCTTTTTAACACTTATTTAAAACAATACCATTATCTCATGCTATATTCTTTTTTCTAGAATTTTCTTCCCTTCCATTATTATATCCAAGTATACAAAGGTTAAGTCGAGATAATGTTATTTGATGTCCAAAATATTGTGTTGCCATTCTTGGGTAGGTAATTACTCTTTTAATTATCTAAAACATCATACATATTATTTTCTTTTTTGAAAGTTGCACATTATCCCATACTTCTATTATCCAAAAATTATGAAGCCATTAACATTTACTTGTACACAAAATCTCTTATTATTTATTAATGCATGAAAACTCTCTTTTGTAGAGAACTCCACGTCACTCTATGTTCAACAATGTCAATTGTCCATTATTTTTAACATCTCTTCCTTATTGGATTTCTCACTCTTTCTTTTGTCCAAAGAGTATTAATGGATTATTTTAAACCATAACACACAAGAAATTCCTTTTATTTATTTAACTTGTGCCCCAATAACTCATGTTACAAAGGTGATTAACATTATCATTTCACCAATAATACCATTAGAGAGGATTATTTATCAAAACATGCTTTATATTTATATAATTCAATTTTACCAAAATTGAGGATATTACATTCACCCATCCTTTCAAGGAATTTGTCCCCACAATTCATACCTAGTAAGATTAAGGTGAATGATATCTCATCTTAATTTCAAAACATAGGGTTGGAAACCCTATTTAACATCTTTCATTGATATGCAAATTCCATGCATCATTACTAAGATTGGTACCTGAATTCAATTCAAGGCATAACCACATCCTTAGTTTTACATGTAATCATCTATGCATGATTACGTTTTCACTTGTAATTTCAATTTCACTTGGTGATTACCTTTTCACCTAGGTTTCCAACTTATTGTTCATTTCTTCTCACATAAGGGTGAGGTAACACCTCCAACCCTAGATCAAGTCATTACAACTCAAGGTATTAATTCTCATTTCTCAATTTTAAGCACATCACATGGCTACCCAATCATTCTCACTCATAATAAGTTGAAATAAGCATTTGGCTACAATCCAAAAACAAAGTTCATCCCATTCCAAGAGTAGAGATTGTGTGCACACACTTTATCTTTCAATTTCACATTTTAGTTTGAATCATCCACAACATGACTCTAAACCATACATGTTTTTTTATTCCAAAACTTTCCTATATTTCATGAAGTCAAGTGCCTTTCTCACTCTTGAGTTTGTGCACACTTCCACTTCAAATTATTACATGTCTTCTTGAATCCTCTATATTTACACCTCATGTCTCATTAGTCTTAGTCATTTCCTCAAGGTCTCTAGGATTACAAGTACTTTTGGAGTGATCTCATCCTTATCCATCTAGGGAGTGCCTCTCATATTTTCCCACTAGGCCACATGATCATTATGACGGTAGTTAATGTCCTGAGTCATGGACCTTGGGCAAACCTAGACGTTACCTCCCAAACACAAGGTCATATGCATTCAGGGCATAATCAACACCTAATCCCATCAGTCCATGTGCCTTTATTACTCCCTACTTGACCATAGTATTGACTTTAGGATCTACCCTTCCTGAGGATTCATTTATAGAACATTATTTTCGTATGCGATTCTCTAAACTGGATTCCTCCATCTCTTATAATGCTCATTATTCACTTTGTGTCCCTCATTGGACTCATGGCAACATTTCTTTTTCAGACTCAGACTCATTCGGTCAGTCACATCCATAGTGACTTTTCTTCATGTCCCTCAGAGATGGAACACTTGGGTTCAAAGAATCATACTAAATATATGTGCTTTCATCTTTTATATATCATGGTTACCTCAATCTTTAAATTGATTTGTAACGACTCCGCGTCCCGGTAACCCCCAATTAAGGGAGACCAGAAGGTCAGAGCCATTATCCCAATTAATAGGATCAAAGGTTTGACAAATAATCAATAACAATTATTAAATTCTACCAACTATACTAAAATATGGTAAAAATAAAAACTTTGCATACCTTTTGAAAATTGGGATTTCTAAACTTCTATCCACACTGATACTAATCTAACTAATCCTCCTTTGCACTTTAATTCTCATTTAATTCCACATATGCCACTTTTCTATTTGTTCTTTTCACTTGTACCTAAAATGCCGACAAACAAAATGTCAGTCAACAGAAGCTGGTATGTGGGGGAAACAAATAATGTGCAACTATGTTAACAATGTAATCATGGAATTAATCATTTAACAACCAAGATTACGTTTTAAGCCATACTACTCATTCCTTACCTATCCCCTAACTTTGTGCTATCCCTGCAATGGACTTATATGCTACCTCTCTTTTAGGTAGATTATTACCCCCATTGTCCTACCTTACAGGTAGCCAATACATAGGGTAATAGATTCGCATGGCACTACCCGAAGGTATCCCAATATCTAACTCAATGTGACTTGATGGACCTACCTCATTGGTAGCCATGTACTAAGTCATCCAATTACCTAATGCAAGGTTGCCTAATTTACTAGGTCAATTATTAAGCCACAGAGGGGACCAGGATCTTAGTTGGTAGGCACATATCTTATGTGCTAGTCATAGCCACATTATAGTTTGCATGAACTAAATTCATCCAACAGTTTATTTCAAGTCATCGATGAAAAATTCAAAAAACCTCGAAAAACTAACTCGACTTATGCATAAGCGTAACCACATACCTTTGATTGTAGATTTCAAGAAAGATTCAAATATGCAGGGAAACCCAATCAAGCAAGCAATGATGAATAGAAATCCTGAAATAAAAGTACCAATTTCCTTTATTAATATTTATCCAATTGCATCACATTACTTAGGATTTCAATTCCAATTTTAGGGTTTCCTTGGGAATTAGGGTTTTTCCCTCCTCTTTCAATATTATGATCCTTAATTTATCAAAACTACATAAAACTCTTAATTTCTCATTTTAGTACCCTTAACAAGTTTATGATCTTTATTAAGCATCTAACTTCCTTAATCTAAATAAATATGATTTTTCTCTCCTTTTATCCCACATTAGTGTTTCCATATAGACTATACTTCTTTTATGGATTACAACTCTAAATTAGGCAACCTTGCATTCAAAATGGATAAACAAACCACATTTATCATTAATGGGGTTAATCTTATCAATTGACATATTAATTCACAAAAATACACCATTAATATTCAATTAGGGTTTCTCATCAACTTTTAATACATTTTACTAGCAAATTATGGTACTTTTATAAAACAGAGTAGAACCAGATTCTCAAAGTATTTTTATAATATTCCTCCTATTTTTAAACACAATGTTCATGTATAAAGTTTTTCCATTAGACACTTCTAGTAATTTCTACAAATTTTGCAAAGAAACACCTTTTTAAGGATTACTTGGTCAGAGAGTGAAATTACCGAAAGTCCTCGATCGTTGGATGCTCCTCGGTCCACGATGGTCCACTAATCAGACAATCTGCGTCGATCGTCCCCACTCGCCTGCTTGCGCGCGTGCCTCACAAAAGTCGCTCCTGCTCTGGAGCGTCGGATTCGACTTGAGACAACTATGGACTTAGATCAAATGGCAATGAGTCGTCATCTACCTCTGTCTCAGCAGCTCCACGAGAGTCAACTGTGGGGTTGACTCTGAGCTCTCGACCACGAGCGAGCATGCTACCAAGCCAGGGAGTGTCCTCTCCCTTTCGTCGAACTCAATCGTAGGTCCAATTGAATGCCCAGCACGCGCCGCAATCCCTCTCCACTTGCCGGACTTTGGAGAGGTTCACGGCCGAAAACGACAGTGCAGGTCATGGTGGACGAGCCAATTGAAGGCACAAAAATGCTCCTCCCACTCTTCCGCAGAGTTTGGAATAGCAAACAGGGATTCTCTTCTTCTCGTTTATCCCCCCCTATATATAGGGTCGGGCAAGTCCCTACTAGAATGGGAATTTTCCCAATCGGCGACCACTCCTACACAAACCAAGGATGTTTCCCTTCGGTCTCATCTCCTGAGTTCAAAGGACAACTCAACAAACTTTCCCACTCATTGAATTGTGAGGAATCTAAGAGGGAAAATCCCTATGACATAGACAGAGTCCTAGTCTGCTTGGGACTTAGACGATGAGTGGCGCCTGTTAAATTAAGATCCAACGGCCCACCTTCTTTGTGTTCAACCAAATAAAGGAAACCATTTTCCTAAATTCCAAATTAAATCCATATTTGAGGAAATCTTGAAAAAGCAATAACTCCCAAATCCTATTTCCTTTTTAATTCAAATTTTGAGGGAACCTTGTTCATACTTTTATCTTCCATCCTACAAAATTGGGATTATTATCTCGAGGAAATGATCCCTTTTCTTTGATTGCAAGTTATCATCTAATTATTCATATTTTCCACATCTTTTCTATTCCCTTTACCATTAAGTTATTATCTTGAGTTCCTTGATCCCCAAGGAACGAAATTCTATTTTTGGAAATTATTCCTTAGTCTTTTGTTCTTCTTTCATTTATTTTCTTATGTATTCCTTTATCCAATTGAATTCCTTTTTCATTTCTTTTGTTTCCCTTCAATTGGGCTCAATTGCCAATAAGGCCTATTAAGAAAACACACTAGGCTAGCATACACGAAATTCATTCAAATCAACTCATCAAATCAACCATGGATTTTATTTATTTTTTAAAAAGATATTTACAAATCTAATTACATGTTTTGGAAAAATGGGGTTATAACATCCTCCCCTCCTTATAGGAATTCTGCCCTCAAAATTCCATCAAGCAAACAAACAATTTAGGATAAGACTTTTCCATGTCCATCATTGGCCCCTATGTGGCTTTACCTTATTCATGGCGCTTCTAAAGAACCTTTATCATCACATATTCTTTTCTTTGAGTTCTTTCACCTTGGCATCTATAAACCTCAAGGTGACTCAGGTCATTTCAGCCTCCCTTGGGGCTCACTAGGTTCATTGTTCTACACATGGTCTGGGTACCTCACATAGTGCTCTAAATTGGACACATGGAACTCATCACACATCACTTTATCTTGAGGGGTAAAGTCAACCATAACCTTCTCCACCACTCCATCTCAAATGGACCCATGTATCGGGGACTCAGCTTCCTTAGCTGTAGCTCAGTGGGGTCGGATTTTCACATCACATATTCCCCCACAGTGAACTGCATGTCAGTCTACTTTGCATCATCTTACAACTCATGTCATCCCTGGGCTCCTTTCACCCATTGCATGCTCAAAGCGACTTCATCTGCACACATTGTGGTCCTTTTCTGACCTTTGTGAGGTCCATTCCCCAACATCATGTTAATGAAGTGGTGACCGACACAACCACCTTTACAAAGATTCTTTATATCCCGATACTGGCTATGGTGGTTATCATCACATCTTACAAAGGACAAAAACTGTCTCTATGTATCACCCTGAACGAGCACATATGCTCTCATCAGACCCTCTAGTCTAGATCATACTAATCTTTAGTTAGGGGTGATAAACTATACTAACATCGAGTTCTTCATGTACCTACTTCCACCTCATGGAAGTGAACCTTTAGGTTATACTCAAGAACTTTTAAACTCACCTCATGGTGTAGTTGAACCATCTCTCTCATATGTAGTTCAACCCAATCTGTCCCTTGACAATATCTTTCTTTCTCATGTCATCTAGGTAAGGCGATCTACCATAACCCACATTGCATCTTTGCCCTTCCTTGGTCTAGGAGAGACGTATCACAACATCCATAGTGTTGAACTCCCATTCCCTCTCGGGAACTCTTTATCATCTATATCTATGCATTGGGTTACCAATGCTCATCCTTCACCTTCTATCATGCATGGCCACATGCCACATGCAACTTCATCTTAGGCATCCAAAGTCCTATTGTCACTTATGATCTTGGTGGTACGGTGTATGGTTTGGTGGTACGGTGTATGGTGATCTTAAAATCAGATCTCTTATATGTCATGATTCCTTAAGATCGATACCTCAAAAACCCTAAACCACTCGAATCAAGATTTCAACACCTTCCTTTCTAGAGAAGTGCAATTGAAGTTCTACAACCATCCTTTTATTGCACCAAGGCTGACTAACCAAACAACCACTAACTTGTTCAACAGATCTCATTACATCTGAGTGTTAGCCGAACATATCTTCATTTTCAAACTTAGGGTTATCCTAACAACCTCTCCTAGCCTTGAGCCGTACTAGGAATCTATATCTCAACTAGGGAATCTATTACCACTTCACATCCTTACGTATTAGGTAATGTTGATGACATACACCTTCATGTATTCTACTTATTATCTCATCTCAGCTCTAAATCTATCTTCATCGAGAAAACTCTGGGCTCATTCTCATGGTTATCAAGCTCAACCTCGCATATCTTGCAAATTCCACATAGCTCATGATAAAACATTCTCACCAGATGATTACCTTAATACTCTTATCATTTGTACCTATCCATGTATCATTCACTCCACAAGGGCACATTATCATCTCTATCCTCATACCTCGTAGCAACATTCCAACCCACATCATCTGTTATCCTTGGTGTATGACATGCGTACTGTCCTATCTCTCACTTCCATAACAAGAGGAAATAAGCATTTGGCTGCAATCCAAATATGGAGTTCTTCTTGTTCGAAGAGGAGAGATGGTACATCCCACCTTGCCGGTACACCTTTAAATCCAAGTTGAAACATGCCACATATGTCTCTACATCCCAATCATCTCGATATCAAGGTTACTTCCATGGGAAAACTGGTCTCGAACCTACTTGGGTCCACACACAATCCTTTGTCATCTCCTCTAGGTCTATAGGGTGCCAACACATTTGGGGTCATCCCTATTCTCTCATGCATCTAGAGAGTGCGCTACTCATCTGCCCTTTGGGTCCCATGAGTTCATGAAGGTGATCAATCTCCTAACCCATGGCCCTCAGACAATGATAGTTGTTACCTCCTGACCCTATGGTCATGTGTAACTAGGGAATTAGGAAACTCCTACTTTCATCGGTCTTATCCCTACCTGACCCTAGGATAGACTTAGGATTCTATTATAGCACTTTTCCAACTTAGAACCTTACCCAAGCCTTCATCATCTCTCTCTGCATTCAAGGGCTAACTTTCATCCTTTCATAGGGGTCATGGTGACCTGCCTACCTTGGTCAGGCCCCATACCGGTTACCTCCATGGTAACACATCCACATGCACTTATAGATGGTTATCTATGGGTCTATAGGTTCATTCTCATACCAAGTATACTTTTCACTTAGCTTCTCTAGATCCTATGAGACCTCTTTAGGTTAACTTAAACCAACAAAACTGGTATACACCCTACCAAAGGGTCCCTCCCAGGATGAAAGGAAAACTTCACCTTGATAACAAAGGTCACAAACTTCCTTGGGTCTAGCATGATTAACCCTAGCAAGCTATTCAAGTTACAAGTAGACCACCTACTAAACCATGTTAGGTCATACTTGTTCTCATCCTCCATATTGGATCGAGATCATACCTTCCCATGTCATCAACTTAGCCATGAGGGGTTCATCAAACATACCTTTAAACTTAAGGGGTTTCCCTTTTCCTCTATACATGAGGAGTACCATGATCGAAACTATATCAACTTGATTCTCGTCATGAGCATTAAGTACACCACTTCCCCTCTTCGGCCTAGGAACCCTAGGCTCACTTTTTGATAACTAACTACATGCTCAATCTATTAACCACAAATCAGGCATGTATAAGCCATGACACACACTTCCTGTCATCCTTCTACTCGAGCAACACTTCAGAGTCGATTCTTCCTTAAGGACAACCAATAAGGCACAAGGCCTCACAACCTGTTACTAAACTTCTCCAGGGTATACAGAACTTCTTCTTCCATTCTCAAAAGGTAAACACTTATACCATAGGCACATAGGTACCAGCAGACTCATCCTCTCTCTAGGGTTTGGTTCCTCTCATCATCAACCTTTAGGTATCAAGCATGCGGTGACCACTATCATCCACTTAGGTCTCATCATCCTCAACTCCCTACTTTTCCTCATATCTTGGAGTCTAGGATTCCAACCTTCTTGCTTGGTTTTCTACTCTCTCTCTAGAGACAACCCTACAAACAACCTTACTATGAGAGGCTCTCTCTCCAAGAGGGATCAAGCTCACAACCATACCCCTACATGGTGAAGCCTATGTTCAACTTATGTTCGCTCAAGGTTATCCATAGCCCGTTATGCGTATCACATAAGCTATCCATCAAACTCTCCCAGCCAGGGTTTCAACCTATTGCTCGCAGTACTGACACATTCTGGGTGCCTATTATGCCTATATAAACTCATAGGGTTTCCATAGGTTCTTATCTAACCTCATCAATGGACGAGCTCTCCTTCACTCTAACACACACGTCCCTTCCTAGGGATGGGTTTCCAAAGGTACTCGGTCATCCAACCTCTCATGGCTCATACGTCATCCAAGGCATGTCCATCCAAACACCTGGTCGAACTCATCATGCCATCTCTCTCTCCAACCTTCACTTAGGGTTAGGGTTAACATCATCCTCAAAGGATGTGTCAGGTCTCTACTTGTAATGGAGATCTCTATCTCCAAGACTAACTCTCTTTACTTATCCTCCTTACAAGAAGGTCTAGCCTCAAGTCTCTCTTGAGGGCATGATAACTTATGTCATACGACCTAAGCATGTATCTATTCTTTAGTTTAGCTTATTCTATTAATCTTATGTCCATGACATCTTATTTACATGCTTTTCATTAATTTGGTGGAGAATTCATTAATCCTTATCAACCTTACCCATACCTCAAGAGGGTGAGGAAAAGAGAGAAAACCCTAATACTTAGGTCCTTAATAGAATTTGAGTTGAGAAGGGATGAACAAGATGAGAGAATCCTAAAGGTATCTTATACCAAATCATACCCTAAGACTTTGGCCAGGAAGTCACACGGATCTGGGAGTCCTCAGATTCCGACTAGTGGTGTGGAGGAAAATATTGTCAGCCCCCGGTCGTGATCCTTTTCTAGACACCTCTGTCTTTCGGATAATCATCTAATAACTCCCTTGGGTTCTACAAAATTTGTAAAATTTAATAATTATTAAAGATTAAGTGAGAAACCTTGGATCTGATACTAAATGTAATGACCCCACCTCCCGGTAACCCCCAATTATGGGAGATCAGAAGGTCAGAGCCATTATCCCAATTAACATGATCAAAGGTTCGACAAATAATCAATAGCAATTATTAAATTCTACCAACTATACTGAAATATGGTAAAAATAAAAACTTTGCATATCTTTTGAAAACTGGGATTTCTAAACTTCTATCCACACTGATACTAATCTAACTAATCCTCCTTTGCACTTTAATTCTCATTTAATTCCACATATGCCACTTTACTATTTGTTCTTTTCACTTGTACCTAAAACGCCGATAAACAAAACATCGGTCAACAGAAGCTGGTATGTGGGGGAAACAAATAATGTGCAACTATGTTAACAACGTAATCATGCAATTAATCATTTAACAACCAAGATTACATTTTAAGCCATACTACTCAATCCTTACCTATCCCCTAACTCTGTGCTATCCCTGTAGTGGACTTGTATGCTACCTCTCTTTTAGGTAGATTCTTACCCCCATGGTCCTACCTTATAGGTAGCCAATACATAGGGTAATAGAGTCGCATGGCACTACCCGAAGGTAGCCCAATATCTAACTCAATGTGACTTGATGGACCTACCCCATTGGTAGCCATGTACTAAGTCATCCAATGACCTGATGGACCTACCCCATAGGTAGCCATGTACTAGGTCAATTATTAAGCCACAGAGGGGACCAAGATCTAAGCTGGTACGAACATATCTTATGTGATAGTCATAGCCACATTATAGTTTGCATGAACTAAATTCATCCAACCGTTTATTTCAAGTCATTGATGAAAACTTCAGAAAACCTCGAAAAACTAACTCGAGATATTCATAAGTGTAACCACATACCTTTGATTGCAGATTTCAAGAAAGATTCAAATATGCAGGGAAACCCAATCAAGCAAGCAATGATGAATAGAAAACCTGAAATAAAAGTACCAATTTCCTTTTATTAATATTTATCCAATTTCATCACATTACTTAGGATTTCAATTCCAATTTTTGGGTTTCCTTGGGAATTAGGGTTTTTTCCCTCCTATTTCAATATTATGATCCTTAATTTATCAAAACTACATAAAACTCTTAATTTCTCATTTTAGTACCCTTAACAAGTTTCGGATTATTATTAAGCATCTGATTTCCTGAATCTAAATAAATATGAATTTTCTCCCCTTTTATCCCACATTAGGGTTTCCATATAGATTACCCTTCTTTTATGGATTACAACTCTAAATTAGGCAACCTTGCATTCAAAATGGATAAATAAACCACCTTTATCATTAACAGGGTTAATCGTATCAATTGACCTATTAATTCACCAAAATACACCCTTAATATTCAATTAGGGTTTCTCATCAACTTTTAATACATTTTACTAGCAAATTATGGTACTTTTGTTAAAAAAAAGTAGAACTAGGTTCTTAAAGTATTTTTATCAGATTCCTCATATTTTTCTACACAACTTTCATGTATAATGTTTTTCCATTAGACACTTCTAGTAATTTCTACAAATTTTGCAAAGAAAACCTTTTTTAAGGATTACTTGGTCAGAGAGAGAAATTACCAAAATTCCTCGATCATTGGATGCTCCTCGGTCCATGATGGTCTGCTGATCAGATGATCCACATCAATCATCCCCACTTGCATGCTTGCGTGCGTGCCTCACAAAAGCCACTCCTGCTCTGGAGCGTCAGATTCGACTTGAGACCACCGTGGACTTAGATCATACGGTGAAGGGTCATTGTCTACCTGTGTCTTGGTAGCTCCACGAGGGTCAACTGTGGGGTTCACTCTGAGCTCTTGACCACAAGAGAGCACGCTACCAATCCAGGGTGCATCGTCTCCCTTCGTTGAACTCAACCATAGGTCCAATTGAATGCCCATCACATGTCGCGATCCCTCTCCACTCACCGGACTCCGACGAGGTTCACTGCCGGAAACGACGATGCAGGTCACGGTGGACGAGCCAATTGAAGGCACAAAAATGCTCCTCTCGCTCTTCCATAGAGTTTGGAATAACAAACAGGGATGCTCATCTTCTTGTTTATCCCCCCCTATATATAGGGTCGGGCAAGTCCCTGGAAGATTGGGAATTTTCCCAATCGGCGACCACTCCTACACAAACCAGGGATGTTTCCCTTTGGTCTCATCTCCTGAGTTCAAAGGATAACTCAGCAAACTTGCCCACTCATTGAATCGTGAGGAATCTAAGAGGGAAAATCCCTCTGACATAGACAGAGTCCTAGTCCACTTGGGACTTAGATGATGAGTGGCTCCTGTTGGATTAAGATCCAACGACCCACCTTCTTCGCGTTCAACCAAATAAAGGAAACCATTTTCCTAAATTCAAAATTAAATCCATATTTGAGTAAATCTTGAAAAAGCAATAACTCCCAAATCCTATTTCCTTTTTAATTCAAATTTTGAGGGAACCTTGTTCATACTTTTATCTTCCATCTTATAAAATTTGGATTATTATCTCATGGAAAAAATCCCTTTTCTTTGATTGCAAGTTATCATCTAATTATTCATATTTTCCACATCTTTTATATTCCCTTTACCATTAATTTATTATCCTGAGTTCCTTGATCCCCAAGGAACGAAATTCTATTTTTGGAAATTATTCCTTAGCCTTTTGTTCTTCTTTCATTTATTTTCTTATGTATTCCTTTATCCAATTGAATTCCTTTTTCATTTCTTTTTCTTTTTCCTTCAATTGGGCTCAATGGCCAATAAGGCCTATTAAGAAAACACACAAGGCTAGCATACACGAAATTCATTCAAATCAACTCATCAAATCAACCATGGATTTTATTTATCTTTTAAAAAGAGATTTACAAATCTCATTACATGTTTTAGAAAAATGGGGTTATAACAGATTTAGTCAACTTACTTTTATAGGTAAGGTCTTAACCTAGGGTGCCTTCTGGCTCGTAGGAGGAAGTTAGGCTCTCTAGCTACAACCTGACCCCAAGGTCTAAGGTTTTACCTCTCCCATAGGTCATCTTCCCACTCTTGGGTTGACCCACCCCGGGTTGGCACACTAGCCCTAAAGGTTTCATATTCATGAATTGGTTTTATTATAACATCTCAACCCTTATTTCAATTCGATCTCTGGGATACCCTCTCATAGGGTTTTAGTCCCAATTGACTCTCATACCTTCCCATCTGAGCTTGGTTCACAATCATTTTTAGAATGACCAAATTTCCAAGATAGCAACAAGACAATGAGCAAGTAATATTCATATTTCCTTTTTCATGTATGACTATTGGTTACTTGTGTTTCTCATGTATATATTCATGCATTTTCTTTCTAACTTATCAACTTAATCTCTATGGGAAACTCTCTCTCTGGAGTATGCATGTGGGGAACCCTCTCGCTAGGGTAAGTCCCTATAGCGGACATCATACATAAGCCCTGGCCCAATCACCTATCAATATAGTGGAAATCATACATAGACCTTTGCCGGAGGTGATTATCTTTTTTGTCCTAGATCACCGACCACCATAGTGACCATACATAGACCCTCTTGACCTGAGGTGATTAGACAGCCCTGATCATACATCCAACATGTATTACACACATCCATAGAGTTAGTTGCGCAAGTTATATTATATCACATGTTCTTCATAAGTTTCTTAAAACTTTTCTTAGTAATGTCTTGTTCCACATACACACATGCATGTGAGACTGAGTCACTTAACTCGTTTATATTCATATTCTTTCACATGCATCCTTCATGCATGGGTAACTAGAAACATTTATATTCTCTCTTGGTTAGGGTTTTAGGGTTATAATTAGGGACTATACCCTTCCTCTTTGGGTTTCCATCTCCCTTGACCCCCTAGGGATCTTCTAAACCAACCCTAGTCCCATCTAGGGTTATCTTCCTAGGGAAAACCCATATCAAATTTATTTTACTATTATCTCCACATGACATGTATATTACTATTTCCATATTACATGTACATTATAATTTTCACATTACATGTACATTAATTGGAGGAGGATGCCTTAATCTTATTTCCTCTCAAAAACCCTAAAATTAGATGAGGAGAGAACTATTCTTTTAGGTTTTATCAAGTACGAGGATGAGAAATGGATGAATCAAGATGAGAAGTAAAGATAAAGGTATTTTATTTCGGGAAAAATCTTTTGACTTTGGCCAAGCAAGATGCACGGGCCCGGGAGTCCTCATAAGCTGACTAGCGGAAAAGAGGAAAATTTTGCCAGCCCCCAATCGTGGTCCCTTCTAGACACCTCAGTCCTTAGAAAATGTTCTAATAATTCCCTCATATTTCTATAGATTACTTGAAATTATAAACTATTATATATTATTTGAAAAATCTAAGCTCTGATACCAAATGTAACGACCTCACTTTTCACGTCCCCCAATTAAGGAAAGACCTTCAAGTTGAGAGACATTACCTGTATTCCCAAGGATCCTGATTTAGCAAATAATAAGTAATGGAAAACAATTTCAATTATATTTCAAATATTATTTGCAAATTATAAAATGATATACCTCATGGAACTAATAGCTATTGAGAAGAAGTATCATCTATCTAGTCCTCCTTGGTATTGCTTTAATACCTTTGATATCTTTCATCTTATTGTTCATGTCTTTTCTCATGTGAATATATATATATATATATATATATATATATATATATATATATATATATATATATATATATATATATATATATATATATATATATATATATATATATATATATATATATATATACCTAAAATGTCAAAAAACAAAATGTCGGTCAGTATAATGAATTATATTGGTATGTGGGGTAAACAAAAGTTTGCATCTATTTATAACAACATATTGCAACCAAATTATTGCTTAACAAATCAAACTTTACACCTTAAACATATTACTCAATCCTGACATATTTAAGCCTATGTGTTATCCCTACAATGGACATGGATACTACCTTTCTCATGTGGTTGACCCCAAATAGCCCCATTTGATCCTACCCTAAAGGTAGACCAAGACATAGAGTTGTATAGTCATATGATCCTACCTAAAGGTAGACCAACTATCAACTCATGATAATCTGTTGAACCTAGCCCAAGGTAGATCAATACCTAGATCATCAATTTCACACAAATACTCAAAGCTACAGAGGAGGGCTAGGATTTGAGCTAGTTGTGTATATATTTATGGTGATATTCATAGTCACTTTATAGTTGCAAGAATTAAAGTTCACCCAAGCAGTTAATTTCAAGCAACCAGTAAAACCTCAGAAATCGTCATGAATCTAGAGTGATTAGACATAAGCGTAACCACATACCTTGATGGTAAGCCACACAGAATATGTAGTATATAAACTTCAAGCATATTATCTGATCGACCAGCAATTCAAGCAATTAACTTTAATCTGCATGTTTATAATCCTAAATTGTCACCATCAGTTTTATACATTAGACCCTACTTGGTCCTAATCTAGGGTTCAGGTTTCCTGGTTATCGACATTAGAGTCATTTTTGATCCCCTAGTATCCATGTTCAATGGTCTAATGACTTAAGAAACATAATTCATATTAGGTGTAGTCATGATTATTAAATCTACCATATTATAGAACCATGAACATCTATATTAGATTAAGTTTATTTTACAACATAACAAGATATGACCTTGATTTCATAACCTTGAATATTCACATGCATAGTTAACCACTTTACTAACCCTAAATGTCATCTTTATTATCATGGTCATCAGAGTATTCAACAATATTAGATCACATCTCAAAATAACCAAATTTACTACTTTAAGCATTATGATCACCAAAACTATGGTTTTTATATGTTAATCACCACTTTAATGTATATTGCACTACTTTTAGAAAAAAGAGCATAATCAGGTATTAATTATATTTTATTTGGATTCTATGAGTCCTCCTGATCAAATTTCATTTATAACTTGTCTTCATTCGAGTTACTGATTATTTATTAGATTTAATGCAAGATTATCATTAACTTGGCCAATCATGTGCTGCCACATCAGCAAAAAAGATATTACCTTATATTAATCCATCTCGGCTCTTGATTAGGTGTGAAAGGACTTTTGCGCCTTTGGTTGTTGAACACACATGCTTTGGTAAAAGAGTCATTTGACTATTATCCTTCTCTTTTGCCAAAAATGGCTCATATCCTAATCGATCACAACTTACCACATGTAATGGACACTTGTGTTCGCACACTTGCCCCAAAATGCTATATGATAGGAGTGTATAATACATTATGAAGACTATTTACTTTCCTTCCATATACAAACAACTCCAAATCACTCCTCTTTATTTTCCCATATTAATTCCCTCTCATGGTTATAAAGTATATTCATGTGAAAAGTACCTTCCAACATAGCAATACATATATCAAAGAGAGATTAAAAAGTTTACTTAGTTGGCCCACCATAAGGCCATAAAAGGAAATATAAAGCTTTGACTTTGGATAACCAAATCTTAAATTGTTTCTCAAATTTTTATTACTAGATTTTTCTCTCCTCGATATATTCCTTGAATCACTTATGGGAACTCATTAATGTTATTCCCATTTTGTATCTAACATGTTGGGATTTATTCATATGTCGATATTGGATCCTTTTTAACACTTATTTAAAACAATACCATTATCTCATGGTATATTCCTTTTTCTAGAATTTTCTTCCCTTCCATTATTTTATCCAAGTATACAAAGGTTAAGTCCAGATAATATTATTTGATGCCCAGAATATTGTGTTGCCATTCTTGGCTAGATAATTAGTCTTTTAATTATCTAAAACATCTTACATCTTATTTTCTTTTTGAAACTTGCACATTATCCCATACTTCTATTATCTAAAAATTATGAATCCATTAAAATTTATTTGTACACAAAATCTCTTATTCTTTATTTATGCATGAAAACTCTCTCTTTCTAGAGAATACCACATCACTCTATGTTTAACAATATTAATTGTACACTATTTTAGAATCTCTTCCTTATTGGATTTCTGACTCTTTGTTTTTTGCAAAGAGTATTAATGGATTATTGTAAACCATAGCACACACGAAATTTCTTTTATTTATTTAACTTGTCCAAAAGAACTAATGTTACAAAGGTGATTAACAATATCATTTCACCAATCATACCATTGGAGAGGATTATTAATCAAAACATGCTTTATATTTATATCATTCAATTTTACCAAAAGTGATGGTATTACATCCAAACACTGGAAAAAATCTAAACATGCATATAAAGAGAAGAGAGATGAGACTTTCAAGATCTTCACATTTGAGTTGTTGCCCTGATTCTCAATGAATACATACTCATGATCTTAATATCTCTAAGAAACCACAAATCCAATATGATTTCTCCATTCGACCTTTTTCTCACTAAGGCATGAGTTAGTGGGAGAATCAGACATGTAGTGATTGAAGAACTAAAGCAATGTTGATAGACATGTCAAACTGGGTCAAAATATGTGGACACCCACATGACGACCCATTTAAGTTGGGTTTGGGTGACATGCCACCTGCCGAAAATCACCCAAACCCATACCCACCCGTTTATATAGTGGTTTAATGATTGACCTATGGGCACCCATGGCTGACCTAGTTAATTGAAGTTAATATATTTATATACATATCATACAGATACTTAAGATCCATTTTTCATTAGTTAAATATTTAACCTTGACTACACCAATTATAGTATCTTTATTTTGTGTTTGCAATACACAAGAGGTACTTGTAATATTTACAATGTATAATTTTAAATGAAAAAAATGTGTTGATTTTTATAATAACTTGTGTGTGAAAACTACATGGAATTTTCCTATTTCACGTCCAAATACAACAACTAGTTTTTATTTGTTGTCTTTTAACTTTATATAAATGTAAGACAACAAGTAATATATTGGTCTAATGTAAAATCTACTAGTTGGTTGGTTTTTTGCACTATATTTAACATCAAAAACATAGCTACGAGCTGTTTTAAGTATTGTTTCATGTATTAAGGGAACCAACTAGAAACTGATTATTGATTTGACACATTTTAAATGGGCACCCGTGGGTCAACCCACAACACGATGGGTCAGGTTTGGATGTGCTTTTCTTCCACCAATTTAGAATTATATCTTTTTGACATGGACTTACAACGACCCAACCCAAACCCAACCCACCCACCCGTTTGACATGTCTTAATGTTGAGAGTCACTTTTGCAGACAAGAAAACCTCTTAAGGATCATTGAAATGTTAGGGGAATGAATAATTGGTCACACTAAGGAAACTACCTAAGTCAAAGATTGCACTTACTTTGGATAAATCATTTATGCCCAGTCTTTTCCTCATTAATTCATCCTTATAAGGAAAAGACATCACCTACGCTTTCCACCCTACATAAGGTTTGTCAAAACATCTTTACAAGTCCAAACATTTTGGCCTTTCATGACCAAAAATGGGGCTCAAACTTGTCTCAAACCTACGATTCACACTATTATCCCAAGCCTTGCCTTGAGAGGGGCAAACTATTGATGCCCCATTTTTGTTCATTCAACATAAAAGTCATTTTGAATGTTAATTCTCTGGATATGACATAGTTCATCCCATTTTCGTATCTTATCTTTTTTTTAATATTTTTCCACATTTTCCTCATTTTACTCTTTTACACATTTTCCACTTTTTTCCACATCTTACCCTTTTCAAATGATCCATATTTTTCAACATTTGTTTGCACATTTAATCCATCCATTTAACCCACTTTTACCCACTTCAGTTTTTTTATAAAGAAAATATATTATTTGGACTGAAGTGCAATTTGCTCATTGCTCATTATTTCTACTTTTTGTAAGCCTTTTCTCCATAAAGTGTCCAACTGAATTATCTCAAATAAAATATTCCCTTTTTTACTCAGATACTTAATTGCCTTTATCAAAAGATAAAAAAATACATAACTTTTGGAGAATAATGAAGAATAATCCTGAATTCATGCCTTTTCTCTATCCATCATTATTTTATTTGAATTTTATTCACAAACCATATTCTCCATAATTTTCTCTAAAATGTTCTTGAAATATCCATAAATTTAAAAAATTGACATTATTCGATCCACGGGCCACGCCTCGCGACGCATTGACCAAATCCATTTCTCCCTCCATAATCTTCTAGTTGGAAACCTCAAACCTGAAAATCCACCTATAAATAAACGCCCACACCCTCCATATCCTAGGCCCCTTTCATCTTTCATTAAGCAAGAGGATCCTTCCTCTGACACCAACTTGTGATAAGAGATCCTTCTTCTAACACCAACTACTCAGTTAGCACTAGTAGGATGCTCAACAATAATTGCTACTTTTTTTATTATATCCATATTATTAAATGTTGCTTTCTTTTATCTGTTATGTTCATAACTATTCAAACATACACATAGTTTCAAAGATCTAAGATTTTTTTTCTATTAAATCTCTCTTACCTCTCTCACTCTCTCTATGTATCGGTCCTTACCATCAATGATGGGTCTCCACAATGGGAGGTTCTGAGGCAATTGGGACCACATCACACCTAAAAACTAGACCTTTAGGACTATAATGGGAAATCCATGACACCTCTAATCGCAAAGGTCATGCAACATAAAAGTTGATTTTTAATCATTTTTATACCGTCTTTATTAAAAAATAAACTCAGTCGCTGTTGTTTTTATCTACAATTACTAAAAAGGATGCAATACTACTATTGGGCAAGATAGGGGTACTAACACCTTCCTCGCTTGTAATAGGATCATTGAGTTCAATCTTTGAAATCAACATACCTCTCTTATCAACCTTTGGGTGGAGTCAAAATTGGTATTTTTTGGTGTTTTCACATTCATATAAATGCCAACCTCCATTTGTCCTTGTTTTACAAATAAAACTAGATGTGACTCCAAGCTTTATCAAATTATCATTTTATTTTTTTGTTTTTCATTATTTTCATGACTGTAGGATCCATAAGATTTTTTCGAGTCAGGTACAATAGGAAGTAACAATTTCTTTTCATATCTCCTATAAGAAAATCTCATCAGTAATAATGCATCGAGGAGTGATGCAAGATATACCTTCTCACAGTGTAGATCAGACCATGCTGCTCAAAAGAAAATATGCAATATAGATAGATCTCGAAGATGTTCTCCAAACATAGTTATACAATCATGTGCATCTCGATATAGTCCACACAGATTATATGAACTCCACATCACACTATAAGAGTTGGTAGGGAAGGAGAAACCACTTCATAGGGAATGTGCTACCTTTGCACTTTGTCTCCTTTTTCTCTCTATCTTATGGGTACTGACTAGGGTTGATGGGATAAGTGGTGTTAATAAAACTTTGGTCATCATGTCCCTTGAAATAGGGGAGACAAGGTTTTTTAAAATCCATAAAATGAAATGTCATTGTGGAATAAATTAGATTTTTTCTCGTGGATAGCCAGTCCACCAGATGGCCATCCCAATCAGTTGACTAGACTACATCAAAATATTCTAGAATAAATTGACCAATTTATTAATCTTGTCCATTCTACCAAGTAATTAAACAAGCTGATCGCTTGAGATGATCTTGTCTAGACATGTGACTTGAGTAACCAAATGACTAATTTTTAATGTTCTTGCATTTATTGACCAACTAGATTTTCCATTTCATCAACTCGTCTTTGTAGTAAATCAATTACACTTTCCAATCAACCAATTGGGCTTCTAAATATATCATTTTTCTAAATAATTATGTATATTATTAGTAGCCATTTAATTTAGTTTCTCAGTTTTTACTCCTCTTCCCTGTGAATCCTATGTGTGTCACCCTATAGCCCCCCATTGCATTGGTAGTGATGTCAATAATTATATTATGACATCACTAGCAATAATTGCTTTCTAGCAAGACTTAATTATCAACCAATTAATTAGTTACATTGGAGAACAACTTCAACCTAGTGTACTGATAGTTTTACAATTATCATATAATACCTTTGTCTCTGATATCTAGGTTGAATCTGAGGCATAAAAACATAATTCTATCAATGTTCAACCTTTGTACCTTAATCTAGAGTAGACTATTTGAGATGCATGTAAGCTCAATATTATATGTTGACTCACATGAGTATGTCCATGCATTTTATAATCTCATCCATCAAACGTCAATATATCAATCAAACAGGATGGTGTAATGTACTAAAAATTTATATTAAACATATTTTTTAGCCATATTGCAAGATTCCACCTCGTAAAAATCCTAACTTGCAATTGGATACACATTATTCAAATTATGATTTCAATATCCTTGAGTTTGTGTAAAAAATTATATTCTTGGTTATCTAATCAAATCCAATATTAGAACTCAATCTGGGTTATCTTGACTAAAAGAATCTTGAACCCGTTTAAAGGTAATTTTTTTAAAGTTATTGAAATTCAAAATAAAACAAATATTGGATAAGTAATATAGTCATATGATCCATAAGAGTAGTATTAGGTTTCCTAAAATATATTTCTTTCTTGAAAGCATGGCAAATAGTTTTTTTAAAAGATAAGCCAAGGCTAAAGGTATAGGGAGATAATTGATCAAGTTTTAGAATATGATAACTTTAGTGGAACTATCAATTAAAAATTCCATTTACATAAACATGCTCAATTATAATAGCATCATTAACACGTTACATGATCTCATCACTTATTTAGAATGTAATAAGACAAGTAGTGATTATGATTGTATATATTTCAATCAATTAAAATGTAAGAGTTGTCTTAAAATAAACAGTTTTCAGATTGACATAATGGTGAACAAAGCATTCTCGTATTGAGAACTTACTTATTATATATCTTCACTTGTAAGGTGATGATACTATTGGCTATGTTCCTATTTAGTGTCGACCATGAACTCCATGAATAGAAGAAAGGATTATCCAATTGGAAAATGTAAGAACATTGAAGGATGTATTTATTTGAAGTCATATTTATATACAGAAAGAAAACATTTAGAGATATGAACAATTAGGGGAAATATAAGGCTAACCACTTAATTGGTCATCAGCCAATGCATAAAATTGCATTTAATTCATAATGTCTTGTTTTTTCTCTTGTAAGGTATGTGTTCTACTCGATAAAATACAAAGAAATGATGATAATTAATTCATTTTCATGGTTGTTACTAATTCATACCAAGAACAAAAATGATGATGACTTAAATAGTAATTATATCTTGGCAATAATTGTTTTGTTTACTCCGTTCACACTTTGTCTCATCAGCCACTTTTGACAATCAACTTTAGTAGTAACAGATGTTTCAAACTATAAAAAGGTAATTATAACATCACAACTCCATATATGAACAACTGAATGAGACCCATTCACATTTACTTTGATAGTCAAGTTGTCGTCGATGATTACATCGTATGAAACAATACATGGTTTGATGTTCTCCTTTCCTAGATGGTAATCAATAGTACAATCACAGTCCTTGATAAGCTCCATCCAATGTCAGTGTCTCACATTTAGATCCTACTGTGAGAAATATACTTCAAGATCTTGTGATATGTGAAGATCTAACACTTCTCGCCATATAGGTAGTGCCTTTAGATCCTCAAAGCATGGACCATAATAGCTAACTCTAGATCATGGGTTGGGTAATTCTCCTCATCTTTCTTCAACCATTGTGACGCAGAAGAGATCACATTCTTATCCTGCATCAGCATACAACCAAAACCATTCCTGACGCATCACAAAAAACTATGTATACTCTCCCTTTCTTAGGAAAAACTAGCATTGGTGCACTTTTCAACTTCTCCTTCTACAACTGAAAGGCATGTTGACACTTGTCATCCCAGACAAAAGATACATCTTACCTCATCAACTTCTTTAGTTGTAACGCCATTGAACTAAAGTTCTTAATGAACCTCCTATAGTATCCTGCCAAACCAAGAAAACTACACACTTCTTTCAGCGTCTTCAGTTGTTCCCACTCCATCACGAATTCAACCTTCGTGGTGTCCACACGAACACCATCATCAGATATCACATATCCTAGGAAAGACACATCCTTCAACCAAAACTCACACTTACTAAACTACACATATAGCTGATGTTGTCTTAACAAAGTCAATGTTCGACGAAGATGATGTTCATGATCTCTAGATTATATCAATATATCATCTATAAAGACCCCCACAAAATGATTGAGCAACTATCAAAACACCATGTTCATCAAATCCATGAACGTTTTCAGTGCATTAGTTAGCCCAAATTACATAATCACAAACTCGTAATGACCATACCGAGTCCTAAAAGATGAATTAGGCATGTCATCCACCTTAATCTACAATTAGTGATAACCCGATCTCAGGTCTATCTTCGATAACATTGTAGCACAACACAACTAGTCAGACATGTCATCAATCTGTGGCAAGGGATACTTGTTCTTTATCATCACCTTGTTCAACTGGCTGTAGTCTATACACAGCCTCATGGATCCATCTTTCTTCTTCACAAACAACATGGGAGCACCCCGTGGATGTGCTCAGTTTGATGAAACCTTTCCCAAGAAGCTCTTTCAACTATTTCTTTAACTTATCCATCTCAACTACAACCATCCTATATGGCGCGTGCGCTATCGGTTGCGTGTAGGGAACTATACTGATCTCAAAATCAATCTCTCCGGTAGGGGGAACACTTGGGAACTCATCTGGAAACACATGCTCAAACTCAAAGACCACTGGAACCTCCTAGATACTAGAACTTGTCACCTTAGTATTTGCCACATGTGCCAAAAATGCCACACAACCTTGTCTCATCATCTTCTCAGCCAACATCGTTGACACCAGACACGTCGAGTGAATCTTCCTATATCCTTAGAAGATCCACATCACATCACCATCTATGACTGTTGCCACCTTGGAATTATAGTCCAAGACCACCTGATACTTCTCCAAGTTGTCATTCCAAGGATCACATCAAACCAATGCATATGAAGTGGTATGAGATCCAGTTGAATGTTGTGCCCTAAAAAAGAAAGGACACATGAAAGATACACCTCCTACAACTTGGTGGAACCAACTAATGTGATTTATAAATGAAAACTATCCCACCTACGACTAATAGGCAAAGAACAAATATGAATCACTTATCAAGCAACAAAATAGTGTGTAGCACCTGGGTCAACCAAAATAATTATAAAGCAAAAAGAAGAAAAATTAGAATGAAATGACTCAATTTGACATGTAACTACTCGCTAGTTGACCACTCCTTCTAGCTGACTCATAGTGTAGAATTTAGTCATGGCCTGTTGTCATCCCCATCCTCTACTAGCATACCCAGAAGAACTACCCTACGATGCTTGTCTACATCCTCGACCTCCACTACTGCTAAATTGTTGACTCTACCTTGGATATTGGGTCACCTCTTCATCCTTCACATGGAAATACAGTCTTTTATGCCTAGTCTGTCCACAATTGTAGCAAGTATTGTTCTCATACCATGGCCTATACGGCCCGATCACTGACACTAAAGCTATACTATGAGCTCTTGCTGGTGGAAAACTGTGGCCTCTACCTCTACTTGGTGACCACTATGTCTGTGCACTTGACCTCAGTAGTGTTGATGGTGCTGAGAACCTAGGCTTCATAAAGCCACCAAAATATTGTCCTTGGTACTGTGTCAGTCTCTTCTTGGCACTCTTCTTGTGCTTCTCAACCACTGACCTCTTTATCCTTCTAATCGACTCCACAAATGTGGAAAACTTCTCTCTATTCTCTAGGGATGACACCAACATTATAATCTTCATACTCAAATACTTCTTAAAATGTTTGATCCTTTCCTAATCTGTAGCAGCCATGTGAGGACAGAACCTCAGCAACTCTATAAACTTTACTTCATACTGGTTGACCGACATGGATCCCTACCGGATCCTCTCCAACTAGATATCTTGTCATTCAGATAGGTCTGAGGAAAGTACTGACTAACAAACTCACATCACAACTCCTCCCAATTGATAGAAACATCAGGCCTCTTCAATGGCCCACCAATGGCCAACACTCCCCTTCAAAAGATACACTACATGCTTCACTTTGTCTGTCTCAGGGATGTTAATGATCTTGAAGGCCTTCTCCAACTCTATCAGCCAAAGATCAGCATCTGTTGGATCTATCAGACCAACATACTCCACAACACCAACATGCCTTAGCCTCTCAAAGGTCTTCCCAGAGCCTAGAGATTTAGCATTGGAAATAGCTTCCCATGGTTGTGGTGCACACATTCTGTCTGCCATGTACGTCAAAGTTGCCATGAAGTGGCCAAACAAAGACCAAAAGGTAGGGTTTTTCATCATGGTCAGGTCAAAATGGGGCACTTCAGACACTCAATCTTCTCTCTCCTGATCCCTTGCATCACCTCCAGGTGCAGTAGCACTACTCTCTACAACATGTTCTTCATGTTCTCTAGACATCTTTTCTATGCTTCATCTTCTGCATAAGCAGAAGTCACTATAAGAAATACTAGAGGACACTAGAATAGACACAAACCCTAGTCCTAGGTCCCTATAGACTTAGAGAACCTAAATCTCTAATACCAATCAAATCGTGACACCCAAACGTGCCACAAATGAGGTTACTCAAAACCAAACATGGAATTATAACTAAACATGCAAATACCCAAAAATCATAGGAAATTAAAATGGATTTAGAAAAAGCACAATAAACCAAAAACTTATCACATATAAGTCCACAAGTGTGCCACAAGAATTATATATCATATCACAAGGTGCTTACATCATTGTGCATCATCATTCCTGTCATCAAATTGTTACACAAGATATCCATTCAACATATATATGAATACATATTACATATCTTGCATACATGGATCACAAGCCCAAAAACCTCATATCAATATCATATCCACAAAAAAAATGAGAACACCCTCAAAGACCTGATTGTATAGGGACCACATCTCGGACACTCCCACCAAAACACTAGAAGCACATCCAACCTTATTAGCTACTACTCTTGTTGCTACCCTTCCTCAGTTTCACAATCTCTACTTCTTCATGCATGGCCACCTAAAAGATGTAGAAACCCACTAGGTGAGACCAAACATCCCAGCGATAGATATAACTGTCTTCTAATGTCTATTAAAGCACAAATAATTAAGAAAGTAGATAAAGTACTTAGCAGGATGAGCATATTCAAGTAACTGATATGTATCTAACAAATAAGGCAAATTAAGCAACACTGGGCAGTTACCACTGAGTCGTACAACCATTAATATTCTATGAAGGAATATGAAGATCATTTATAATAGTTGATTTCTCTTACCGCCTTATAGTTCTTAAAATCAATACAAAGATAAGGCAAAGGGATCAACCAATGTTATTTGCATTTGTCCCAAAAAAAATGCAAAACACTCTATATTACGTCTTTTATTATTGCCCTGAGGATTTGAGTCATACCACCTAAATCCAACTAACTACTACTAAGTCAAAATTGGTGTGATACAAGGTCAATGGAAAAGTCTGAATCCACGACCTCCCCAACACCTCTTGGTCAACACAAGAGAAAACACCGTAGGGACCTATCAGTCAACTGCAATGATGACATATAGTCAGGCTAAAGGATTGTCTCACGCATGGCCATCCATATAAATAATAACACCTAGACCACATTGGTACAGGTACTGTGCTACAAGAACATGCTCACACATGACCATTCTAAAAAGCAGGATTGGCTCACACATGGCCATCCATATAATAAGAAGAGTAGCTCACACATGGATATCTCAGACTACCTATAATTATGGATGCAAGGAGATACTCAACTTGCACCCCTACATATTCAAAATTATGCACTCTAGGTTTCCCATAGGAATTACTTGTTTCACCATCCAACACTAAGACTGACAATAAAATGGATCTATGGCACATGACAACTACATGATTTGAGTTTTCACTTGATTAATTAAGCCAATTGGGTAATTTTTAGCAGGAATCAATTTACAATGTACAATTCCAAAACAAACTCTACAAATATAAGGGAATGATGCAACTCCAGAAGATATAAAACATATAAGGTGTGAACAAGTCACATCATCATCATATGATACTGCCATTCACAAGGCCATCACCAATGTCAAATTACAAGGAAATATCAGTCCCTCAATCATATCACTAGAGGTATCACCTCAAAATAGGCATTAAACATTCACCAGATCATAAGACCCATCACATCAATATGATCTCATCATGTCTCATTAGGTCTTATAGCCATCACCCTGCATCACATAATAATCACCATAACATACACAAGTCATGGCATTCATTTCACCTATAAGGTTAGAGTTTCATATACAATAGAGAGAAAATTGTATAATATCATAACCACTTCAACAGAGAGAAGAAAACACATCACATGACCCAACATTAGGGTTAGGGTTTCATGTATAGCCGATTCATGTTTTATAGTTGCATTCAATCACCAAACCCTAGGTACACCATCACCCACTTTCTTAGAGCATCTTAGGGTTAAGGAACATGATTAGGGTTAACCAAAAAATATTCAAATATCACTATATATGGTTCATTACTTGCTTACTCATATACATGTTTTGATTATATAATTAAGTATGTGTCTCGACCATCCATCACATAGGTGTCTTGACCACTCATGAAGCAAGTGTCTTGACCACCTTCAAGCAAAGTGTCTTGACCACCTTTATGAAGGTGTATCAATCAGACCACAACAAACTAGGTGTCTTGGACACCACATAAAACCATGTCTCGACCACCACATAGATTAGGGTTTTGACCACCCTCAAAGAACATGTCTCAACCTCAAACCAAAACATGTCTCAACCTAAAAAACAAGGCATGTATCGACCTAAACAAAAGCAAGAGTCATGACCATGCCAAAACATATGTCTCAACCCAAAATAGGAGCAACATCTCAACCAATCACCAAGAATCAAAGTGTCTCGACCCAAGGGGAAAACATGGTGCATCGACCACTAATGTCGGGACCCACTCTTTTGATCAGCATAAATACCAACCATTAGAGATAATCCCAAACTTAAACCTAGATTATGAAATAAAACAATGAATTCTCGACAAAGGCGATTAAACAATATATGAAAAAGACAGATAAATTTTTCCTTTTTCCTTCTTTACAAACTCATAAATCAACATCACATCAAGGACATCATATTCAGATATCACAAATCATATTCAACTCCATTAAATCCATAATCAAATCTTGTTCTCATATGCGGTTCAGTTTACATCAAATACATGTATTTGATGAACAAATTGAATCTACAAACCATCCCGGGAAAGAGAGAGTATAGGGACATTCTAATCTATCTAGATTATACTATTTATATCTTCTTTGTCACGACCTCTCCGCTGGATAACATTATACCTAAAAACATTTGAAACAACCTCATGAGACTCATATAGAGCCCCAGTGAGTGGATACCTCCCACTCAAGCTAGGTACATACATGAACATCAGATTAAGTATAATAAACTTAATAGAAACATGCATATATTGAAAAGTCTAGCAGATAGATCTATCATAAGTCATTTCTAACTTGCAATGATAATCTGATCCAATAGATAAGGTAATCACTTAAACCAATTATAACTTTGAAACATCTTTTAGAGCAAGTCTATGAACAAATCAACATATACTTCTTAGTTCAGATTAAGAATCCTACTGCATGAGTAATAAGTCAATTTCTTAGCATTTTGAATCAATACATAACTACAACATTATATTTGTGACACTCCACTAGCTGGACAAAGAACACATCCTGCAGTCCTGAAGCTAAAGTACACATAATACATATCTACCAAGCAATACTATCAAATAGCAGACAATCCAGCTCATATTCAGAATGGATATAAATCCCATCATTTATAACTTGTGAACATGATAGATCATAATATGAAATAGAAAATGTCCATAGCAACATGATTACTTTCCATAACATGAAGCTTAATCAACAATGACAAATCATCAAGTAGCAGTACGAGGAATGTAACAACCATTCAAATCATGTTCTACACAGCTTATCATCTTTTATTCATTTTCCCTGAAACTACTTGGCTTGTACCTCACCAAGTAGAAGTCGCCACGCCTGATTCTCGTGTCAACGACTCACCATCACTATCTTAGGGTTTAGCTGACCACCCTAAGATATCAACAACAAACCCTGGCCACCTCAGGGTTGCCTAAAGAGGCTCACGTCCTCATCTCAGGTACACGAGATAGGAACCAACAAAACAATATATCACATATCACAATATTTCACATATTTTTCATTTCACATTTCACATGTTTCATTTCAACAGAGTATATTCCATCTGGACATAGACTTTCACAGCAAGGATTTAGGGTCAGAGCCACTCTAGATGACTCACTCCTAAATCCTGGTGGTCTAACCTTTAAGGTCTCGATCCACACTCTGGAAATCCTTCTCATAATTCATCGATTACTACATGAAGATCCATTTTGTTGCCCCAATGTGGTCCTCGGGGGAAACTCACGGTGTTCAGGGCACCTAATTAGATGTTCCATCATTTCACTTGTTATTAATATCTTTTACTCATCTTACAAGAATTCAAAACATCATATATCATATATGTGTATTCTCGTGTAACTATAATAACATGAAACATATTAAGTTTATCAATAAGGGCAATGATCAAAGCAAGAAGCACAATAAGTCTATAGATTGCAACAAGTATGATTATTTCTATCTTCTACATCAACTCATAGGAATCATCAATAGTGGGCCTTCAGACCAAGACATAATCTTATTGTCCATCATTTACCCCATTAGGGTTTTATCATCCTCAGTGGGCTTTTAGTCCTAGACATAATCTCATTATGCAACATTTACCCTTATCAGGGTTTCTCAATGTAAGGAGTGCATATTAAATTCCATTTCAACATAAATCTTATCAGCTCATTATATATCACAGTTCTGAACAAATATTAGAAAAGACATTAAAACTAGCAACAATAAAAGCATATAGATATCATGTATCATTCATCATACTCAGAATAGATTTATCATACAACATATGCCTCTTCCATCCAATCTGAATAGATGCCATTAAATTTAATGCATATACATGCATACCAGACTTATTTCTCTTCTTCTTTTATTTCACATTCTTCATATGGGGTTACTAGTCAACACATGTTGATTATCATTTGAATTCCATCAAAATAGTTCATTCTCATAATATAATTATTCTATCAAACAATCACAATACAAGAATGCATTCTTGTAAGTCAATTCAAACACTTGAGTTTCATCATTTAGTTGAATTCAACTATGGTAATGTACATCTCTTAATCACCCATTTGAGATTGTCATTCATTAGCATAATCAAAATCATCATTTTAGGGTAAGAGTTACATTCTTAGAATCATCTACTAATTCCTATCTTTTTCCATCATTTTATACTCAGTAGTCTCAGCTTCTTTCATTTCATGTTCATTACATCATCTAGACCAATCTTTCTTGATTCACTTTACATACAATGCTTCTCTTCTACATAACATTAATCAAAGTACAATTTTAGTATATTTTATTTAATTTGGGTTAATCCATATGTAATTAAATAAAAGATAAAATACTTCATCATACTATCTTCATTAGTTTCATCTTTATCTTGCAATCACCATTAAGTACATCTTGTTCATATTGTCTCTTATATTCAGATAAGTGTACCTTGACTACTAATGTCATTCCCATAATCAACAATGATCATTCTTTATTATACTAAAACAAATTCATTAGACTTAGATTATATAGTAAGACTCATCATATTCAATTGAAGTATTAATACTTTCAACTTCAGCATTGGATAACATTTCAAACATCATATATAAGTTTTGAGTTTATCACTCATAATTGTCTTAGTAATAAACTTTTAGGATTTTAAAGAAGTCATTCCTTACTTCAACATATCATAAGAATCATATCATTTAGTAATCCAATCATGACCCAAGGGTTCATTAGGGTTATTCACAAATATGGAAACCATAGTTTCCATTCTCACACATTTCATTCATCAATCATAAGTATACATTGTTTTATTGACTTATTTGATTCACTTCCTCAACACAAATCCTAACCAGGATATGTGGTCATTCAAATCGATTAACATTGAACAATACACTTGTATAATATGATCTAATACAATTCAAATATGAATCTATCCATGTTAATTCAATTCCAAGCATATCGGCCATTGGGCTGATTTTTAGGCAAAATTCACTTGAAATACCATAGTCATCTACCCATAAGAATACCCATGCATCCTCAATCAATATAACATGAACTAATAAAGTTTCAATCAATGAGAAATAATCAAAATCAGTAACATTAGATTCCCCAATATCTTTCCCAAATCAAATTCAATCACATACATATACAAACAAGGTTTCTGATTGTTTTAGTCGGATTGAATTAGGCTTTCAACATGATTACAAAGCTTAGGAGGGAGAAAAAAACTCACCTCAGGTGCCAAGAACCTTAATTTCTTAGGTCAACCTTTGAATTTTTGGAAACCCAATCAAACTCTCGCAAAAGAATCCAATTCTTTCTCCTCTCAACTCAAAAACCCTAGAAATGGGGATTAGAAGAGAAAGAGTGAGAAAAGGGGGAGATTTGATGTGTTTTCAAATCAAATCAGGGACGGAATCTTGATATGTGAGAGAAGATTCACCATGAAATGCTATGCAAAGAAGATAAACTTACTTGATTTCATCATATCTTGGATAGAGAAACCCTAGGTCATCATCTCCTCTAGTTTCCTACTCAAAACACTAGCTCTCCTCTCTCTCAAGAATTTCGTTTCTTTGATAGTAAGGATGAGTTATGAGAGCTTCTTGTGTGTTATTTTAGTGATATAGATGAATTGAGGTGCTTAGAACATTTGCAAACAATCCCCTCAATGCATTTTTATTTTGCTCAGACTGGTTGGTCGGCTGAGTTATAAACTCGACCGAAACCACATGTTTCAGAACTCAAAACTCATCCAAAAATTATGAAACTTTAATAAAATTTTGAAATGGAGTTTATAAGATAATGTAAAAATTTTAGATCATTTGGAATTACTAATAAATAATTAAAAATCAAATACTACACTGCTATATTGTAGTCAGCAGCATGGTCGGTCGAGTTTGTCCTGCATAGAACTCGACCGACACCCTCCCTGTAGAGATCAAAAGTCATCCAAAAATTACGAAAATTTAACAGGGTGTCTATAATTCAGTTTGTCAAGTATAGTTAAAATTTGAGATCAATTTTATATACCAATAAAAAGGTAAAATTCAATTACCATACTGTTGTATCAATCTGAAAATATAATTGGTCGATTTTGAAACTCGACCGATAAACAAGTCATAACATTCTTCAAAAATTCTGATAGTTTTCAATGGTGTTCAAATTTTATATATACAAATCATATTTTCACATAAAATACTAAAAATCATTTAGTGAGACACTATACTTATCAAATTCTGTATTCATATGTCATCAAAACCCTAATTTGGGCCGATTAGGGTTTCCAAACCTTAACCCTAATTATGTGAATCAAAGTATGATTAAACCTTATCATTATATTTAAAATATCAAAAATTAAGTACCATCACTAATCGATCTTTAAACAATGATCGACTTAGTTAAGCATACAATCATCCAAGTAAACTCTAATTAGATGACTAATTTGAAAACAAGTCATTACAAATTCTTCCCTCCTTTTAGGATTTCATCCCGAAATCCAAGAAAATATATGGAAGAATATCATATCATCTCATCATTCACCTCTCTGGACATCAAATTATAAATACTTTCATTTTATCTTTCTTTCATATGATATTTTTTTAATGGATATTCCATCCCTTGTCATCATCATATCTCTCCTTGGGTATTAGAAACACTCACTTCACAAATATTAGTAATACATCATTTATCAAGATTTGATTCACATCACCTTTCACATACTTTTTTTTAATTTTATTGTGTATCTCATGGATATAGATTATGACCCATTCACATATTATCATCTGCATTCATCAATTTCCTTTATAAAGGAGATCTTCTAGTGTGCATCTTAGTTTATAGCTTCTTCTCACAATTTCAGATTTCATACTCAGACTCAAACTCATTAGAGATTATGTTCATAATACATTAAGCTTTCATCTTTCTTATATGAAATTTCATGTTTGCCATAGGTTCCATATTGAATTATAAAATCCTTTTTTTCCCACCATTTTATCACCATTCTTCTCTTTTTCATCATGCATCTTATTATACTACCAAACTATGTTCATATGGATACTTGGTCAGGGCATCCAGAAGAAGTATAGTCGGCAGTTCCATACTAGCTTATCTCAATACCCAAATACTTGACCAGAGTATCTGGATATCGAGTTCAGTCAGTATGCACAACATTAAGGTTATATTCAACATCGACATTATCAATTAGTCCTAGATCCTATTGTCCTTGTAGACTCACCAAACCTAAGCTCTGATACCACATCTGTCAGGACCCACTCTTTTGATCAGCATAAATACCAACCATTAGAGATAATCCCAAACTTAAACCCAGATTATGAAATAAAACAATGAATTCTCGACAAAGGTGATTAAACAATATATGAAAAAGACAGATAAATTTTTCCTTTTTCCTTCTTCACAAACTCATAAATCAACATCACATCAAGGACATCATATTCAGATATCACAAATCATATTCAAATCCATTAAATCTAGAATCAAATCTTGTTCTCATATACGGTTCAGTTTACATCAAATACATTTACATTGATGAACAAACTTAATCCTCAAACCATCCCAGGAAAGAGAGAGTATAGGGACATTCTAATCTATCTAGATTATACTATTTATATCTTCTTTGTCACGACCTCTCCGCTGGATAAAATTATACCTAAAAACATTTGAAACAACCTCATGAGACTCATATAGAGCCCCAGTGAGTGGATACCTCCCACTCAAGCTAGGTACATGCATAAACATCAGATTAAGTTAATAAACTTAACAGAAACATGCAGATATTGAAAAGTCTAGCAGATAGATCTATCATAAGTCATTTCTAACTTGCAATGATAATCTAATCCAATAGATAAGGTAATCAATTAAACCAATTATAACTTTGAAACGTCTTTTAGAGCAAGTCTATGAACAAATCAACAGATACTTCTTAGTTCAGATTAAGAATCCTACTGCATATGTAATATGTCAAGTTCTTAGCATTTTGAATCAATACATAACTATAACATTATATTTGTGACACTCCACCATCCGGACCAAGAACACATCCTGCAATCCTGAAGCTAAAGTACACATAATACATATCTACCAAGCAATACTATCAAATAGCAGGCAATCCAGCTCATATTCAGAATGGATATAAATCCCATAATTTATAACTTGTCAACATGATAGATCATAATATGAAATAGAAAATGTCCATAGCAACATGATTACTTTCCACAACATGAAGCTTAATCAACAATGACAAATCATCAAGTAGCAGTACAAGGAATTTAACAACCATTTAAATCATGTTCTACACAGCTTATCATCTTTTATTCATTTGCTCTGAAACTACTTGGCTTGTACCTCACCAAGTAGAAGTCTCCACGCCTGATTCTCACGTCAAGAACTCACCGTCACTCTCTTAGGGTTTAGCTGGCCACCCTAAGATATAAAAAACCGACCTTGTACACCTCAGGGTTGCCTAAAGAGGCTCACTTCCTCATCTTGGGAACCCGAGATAGGAACCAACAAAACAATATATCACATTTCACAATATTTTGCATATTTTTCATTTCACATTTCACATGTTTCATTTCAACGGAGTCTATTCCATCTAGACATAGACTTTCACAGCAAGGATTAAGGGTCAGAGCCACTCCAGATGACTCACTCCTAAATCATGGTGGTCTAACCTTTAAGGTCTCGTTCCACACTCCGGAAATCCTTCTCATAATCCATCGATTACTACAAGGAAATCCGTTTTGTTGCCCCAATGTGGTCCTCGGGGGAAACTGACGGTGTTCAGGGCACCTAACTATATGTTCCATCATTTCACTTGTTATTAATCTCTTTTACTCATCTTACAAGAATTCGAAACATCAAATATAATATATGTGTATTCTTGCGTAACTATAATAACATGAAACATATTAAGTTTATCAATAAGGGCAATGCTCAAAGCAAGAAGCACAATAAGTCTATAGATTGTAAGAAGTATGATTATTTCTATCTTCTACATTAACTCATAGAAATCATCAATAGTGGGCCTTCACCCCAAGACATAATCTTATTGTCCATCATTTACCCCATCAGGGTTTTATCATCATCAGTGGGCTTTCAGCCCTAGACATAATCTCATTATGAAACATTTACCCTTATCAAGGTTTCTCAATGTAAGGAGTGCATATAAAATTCCATTTCAACATAAATCTTATGAATTCATTGTATATCACAGTTCTGTACAAATATTAGCAAAGGAATTAAAACTAGCAATAGTAAAAGCATATAGATATCATGTATCATTCCTCATACTCAGAATAGATTTATCATACAACATATGCCTGTTCCATCCAATCTGAATAGATGCCATTAAATTTCATGCATATACATGCATACCAGACTTATTTCTCTTCTTATTTTTTTTCACATTCTTCATATGGGGTTACTAGTCAACACATTTTGATTACCATTTGAATTCCATCAAAATAGTTCATTCTCATAATATAAGTATTCTATCAAACAATCACAATACAAGAACACATTCTTGTAATTCAATTCAAACACTTGAGTTTCATCATTTAGTTGAATTCAACTACGATTATGTACATCTCTTAATCAACCATTTGAGATTGTCATTCATTAGAATAATCAAACTCATCATTTTAGGGCAAGAGTTACATTCTTAGAATCATCTACTAATTCCTATCTTTTTCCATCATTTTATACTCAGTAGTCTCAGCTTCTTTCATTTCATGTTCATTACATCATCTGGACCAATCTTTCTTGATTCACTTTACATACAATGCTTCTCTTCTACATAACATTAATCAAAGTACAATTCTTAGTATATTTTATTTAATTTGGGTTAATCCATATGTAATTAAATAAAAGATAAAATACTTCATCATACTATCTTCATTAGTTTCATCTTTATCTTGCAATCACCATTAAGTACATCTTGTTCATATTGTCTCTTATATTCAGATAAGTGTACCTTGACGTTGACTACTAATGTCATTCCCATAATCATCAATGATCATTCTTTATTATACTAAAACAAATGCATTAGACTTAGATGATATAGTAAGACTCATCATATTCAATTGATGTATTAATACTTTCAACTTCAGCATTGGATCACATTTCAAACATCATATACAAGTTATGGGTTTATCACTCATAATTGTCTTAGTAATAAACTTTTAGGATTTTCAAGAAGTCATTCCTTAGTTCAACATATCATAAGAATCATACCATTTAGTAATCAATCATGACCCAAGGGTTCATTAGGGTTATTCACAAACATGGAAACCCTAGTTTCCATTCTCACACATTTCATTCATGAATCATAAGTATACATTGTTTAATTGACTCATATGATTCACTTCCTCAACACAAATCCTAATCAGGATATGTGGTCATTCAAATCCATTAACATTCAACAATCCACTGGTATAATACGATCTAATACAATTCAAATATGAATCTATCCATGTTAATCCAATTCCAAGCATATCGGCCATTGGGCTGACTTTTAGGCAAAATTCACATGAAATACCATAGTCATTTACCCATAAGAATACCCATGCATCCTCAATCAATATAACATGAACTAATCAAGTTTCAATCAATGCGAAATAATCAAAATCAGTAACATTATATTCCCCAATATCTTTCCCAAATCAAATCCAATCACATACATATACAAACAAAGTTTCTGATTGTTTTAGTCGGATTGAATTAGGCTTTCAACATGATTACAAAGCTTAGGAGGGAGAAAAACACTCACCTCAGGTGCCAAGCACCTTAATTTCGTAGTTCAACCTCTGACTTTTTGGAAAACCAATGAAACTCTCGCAAAAGAATCCAATTCTTTCTCCTCTCAACTCGGAAACCCTAGAAATGGGGATTAGAAGAGAAAGAGTGAGAAAGGGGGAGATTTGATGTGATTTCGAATCCAATCATGGGATGGAAAGAATCTTGACATGTGAGAGAAGATTCACCATGAAATGCTATGAAAAGAAGCTAAATTTACTTGATTTCATCATATATTGGATAGAGAAACCCTAGGTCATCATCTCCTCCACTTTCTCTACTCAAAACCCTATCTCTCCTCTCTCTCAATAATTTTGTTTCTTTGACAGGAAGGATGAGTTATGAGATCTCCTTGTGTGTTAGTTTAGTGATATATATGAATTGATGTGCTTAGAACATTTGCAAATAATCCCCTCAATGTATTTTTATTTTTCTCAGACTGGTTGGTCGGCTGAGTTATAAACTCGACCGAAACCACATGTTTCAGAACTAAAAACACATACAAAAATTATGAAAAATTAACACAATGTCTAAAATGGAGCTTTTAATATATAGAAAAAATTTTAGATCATTTTTAATTATCAATAAAAAATTAAAAATCAAATACTACACTACTATATTGCAGTCAGCAACATGGTCGGTCGAGTTTGTCCTGCACATAACTAGACCGACACCCTCCCTGTGGAGATCAAAAGTCATCCAAAAATTACACGAATTTAAAAGGATGTCTATAATTAAGTTTATCAAGTATAGTTAAAATTTGATATCAATTGGATGTACCAATAAAAAGATAAAATTCAATTATCACACTGCTATATCAATCTGAAAATATGATCAGTTGAGTTTAAAACTCGACCGATAAACAGGTCATAACATTATTCAAAAATTCTGATATTTTTCAATGTTGTTCTAATTTTATATATCCAAATCATATACAAATTTTAATTAAATTAGAGTTATAAATAAAATACTAAAAATCATTTTGTGAGACACTATACTTATCAAATTCTGTATTCATATGTCATCAAAACCCTAATTTGGGCCGATTAGGGTTTCCAAAACTTAACCCTAATTATGTGAATCAAAGTATGATTAAACCTTATAATTATATTTAAAATATCAAAAATTAAGTACCATCACTAATCAATCTTTAAACAATGATCGACTTAGTTAAGCATACAATCATCCAAGTAAACGCTAATTAGATGACTAATTTGAAAACGGGTCATTACAACTAAGGTCATGCTACCACCAAGGCAAAGGACCACCATCAAAATAGGGATTAACCAAAATCAAAATAGAAAATAATCACGGCCAAAACAGGAGATGATCATCAAAGAAAACCACCATCAACTAGGAGGAAAACTCCACATAAAACAGTAACCAAAAGCCTTAAAACATGGGTCATAAAACCACCATGAAAGAACCTCATGTAAGAGAGATAAAACTCAATTAACACCTCCAAAAAAAACCTAAACTTCATGATACATCAAGGTGCATGAACCTCATGCATGTTCTCAAAACCAATATTAAAATATAGTAAGAAAAAACACCATGTCACAACCTTCTCCAAAATCGGGTACCTCAATTAAGGTTTTGCTATTTTAAGTAACAAAGCATGATAACCACAATGATTGAAGCTCTAGGGCATGGTATCATCTACTAGAATATTAGGATCATGATTTAGAGAGATAAACAACAACATGCATGCAAAGGAAAGAGCAATAATAGAGAGGATAAAGAGTTATATAACCCGCCTTAAGGAAGATCAACTCCAAGGATCACAAGCTCAAAGCTCACAATCACCAAGGGTGGTGAAACCCCACCAAATGCTCCACCCTCAGCCACAATATCACCTCAAGAAGAAGAATAAACCAAGGTAAAAGGTTTCTCAAGATGAGAGGATAAGAAACCCTAGGCGGAACCAAAAAAAGAAGGAAGAAAGAGAGAAAAAACTTCCTCTCACTTGGGTACCTCCTTGTCAAAACATGGTCTATGACCCTTGTGATGAGGATTTTCTCTCCAAAATGACCACCGTGGATGGTACATGGTCTAAGTCCAGAAAAAGAGAAGAAGAGGGGGTAGAAGATCCAAGGAAAATGTCAAAAAAGAAAGGCATAAACTTACCAAGGTTGAAGATGAGAAAGAGTCATCACATGCAAGGGATCTCGGGCACTAAGAGCTCAAAGATCAGTCCTCCTTGCTTCAACAAGCTCCAAGGATGAGAAAAAGAGAGTGAGGAAGAAGGAAGGCCAAAAGTTTCACTTGAATGGAGAGATGAGGGAATATATATATGAAGGAGAGAAGGAGGGTGGATGTGGGGTGTCAACACCTAAGGGCACCAAAGGGACACTTGTCCACCTAAGAAACACACATGCAACCACTTAAACCTTACATGCACTAGATGGTGATACAACCAATGTTGGGTATCGACCACTTAGGACCTTAACACCTGGTTTTGGTCACAAAACCTCAAGGAGGTTGAAACAAAGAGCACCATATACATCCAGGTCGAGATAAAAGGTCACAAAGACACTCAAGGTTGATACACACCACAAAAGCACAAACTGTCTTGACCCAAAACACCCCAAGACCATCATGTTCGAGACAAAACATACCAAGGAAGGTGTCTCATCAAGAAACTCACAAAACACACCACATGGTCAAGACATAAGTCCAGACACTCCAAACAAGTACACATTGTCTAGACACTCAAAACCTAAGAAAGCCTAATAAGCTCTAGTGATGACACCACTAATCCAAGGACCAACTAATGCACCCCAAAGCATCAAATTCTCTCTCACGAAGTCAAGAAATAGAAGGTACACACAAGAGCTAGAAAATTGCAATACAACCCTCTCAAATGGGTATATTGCAATTTGATCCAAAATAGACACATAAAGCGCAAACACCATCCAAACAATCTCAAATTGGAAACTTAAGCTCTCCCCAAGATCTAAGAGCATATCAATGGATTAAAGCAAGGTTCTAATCACTTAATCAAGCAAAGCAAACAGGGTTAACCCAAAACATGGGTATGGGGTGTTACAAGCCATAAACCCCTAACAAGGATTTTTCCCCTGAAATCCTAAGCGAAAATAGACAAGTACTTGATACACATATAATCCTCAAGCTCCAATGTGGGTTCCTCAATGCCACAGTGATGCCACAAAACCTTCAACACTACATCTTTCTTCTTCAACTTCTTCACACTTCTATCAAGGCTCAACACAAGTCCTTCCACATATGACACATCCCCTTCCAATTCAACCTCCACATGTTGAAGGACTAACTCAATATTAGGATGGCAGTTCCTCAACATAGACACATGGAACATAAGGTGCAACCTATGAAACTCTGGTGGCAACTCCAACTTGTAAGCCACCTTCCCAACATGTTCCACCACAAGGTAAGGCCCCATATACAAGGGAGCCAACTTACCCTTCTTCCCAAATCTCAAAACACCCTTCCAAGGAGAGACTTTAAGATACACTCTATCCCCCACTTGGAACTACAATGGTCTTTGACGGCTATTAGCATATGACTTCTACCTATCTTTTGCTACCTTCAATCACTGTTGAATCACTTTGATCTTCTCTATTATCTATTCTACAAGATCTAGACCAAGAAGTTGATACTCACATATCTCGTACCAACACAACGGAGATCTACAATGTCTCCCATACAAAGCATTATGTAATGCCATGTCGATGCTTCTCTAATAATTTTTATTAAAAGAAAACTCTATCAGACCGAGGTGGATATCCCAACTACCCAAATATTGCAAGGCGCAAGCTCTTAAAAGATCCTCCAACATATATATGGTCCTTTCAGAATATCCATCTATATGCAGGTGGAATGAAGTATTAAACCTTAATTGCGTACCCAAGGTTGTGTGAAAATTCTTCCAAAAGTGATTGATAAACTGAGGACCTGTATTCGATACAATAGTAGCTAGAACACCATACAAACACACTATCTCATTGACATTAATCTGTGTGAGCTTCTCCATTATATACATTGTCTTCATAGGAAGGACATGTGCTGACTTGGTCAACCTGTCAATGATCACCCAAATGGAATCATGACCTTTGGATATCCTGAGGAGACCAACCACGAAGTCCATCATAATATGATCCCATTTCAACTACGGTATAGGCAACAATTACAACGTCCCTGTAGGATTCTCATGCTCTTCCTTAACTTCCTGACACACAACACATTTGGCTACAAACTAAGCCACATCACGCTTCAAGACAGGCCACCAATAAAAATCTTTAAGGTTATGGTACATCTTAGTGCTACTTGGGTGCATAAAATACATCCAAGAGTGAGCCTTTTCCAAAACCATCTTCCTTAGATTATCAACATCATGAACCACAACTCTTTTGTGGTAACACACTGTCCCATCCTCTACCTCATGAAAACCATTACACTTCTTGCTCCCAAACTCTACTCGAATCTGTTGTATCACAAGATCACTCTGTTTTAACTCTCTAATCTACCACTACAATGTTAGCTTCACCTGTAAGTGCGCCAACAATCCAGCTAATAGGGAAACTTCTAGCTTCATGTTCATATGATGCAAGGAGACCAACATGTCTCTCTTAAGTCACACCAAGGAACACAATTGTGCCTTCTCCACCAATGATGGTGAAATGGACATCTTTCTCTGTGCATCTGCCACAAAATTTTCCTTTCCTGGATGGTAATTGATAGTATAGTCATAGTCCTTGATAAGCTCCATACAACATCACTTCCTCATGTTCAGCTCCTATTGTGAGAAGATGTACTTCAAGTTCTTGTGATTTGTGAAGATCTGACACTTCTCTCCATATAGGTAGTTCCTCTAGAACTTCAAAGCATGGACCATAGTAGAAAACTCTAGATCATGGGTTGGGTAATTCTCCTCGTGTTTCTTCAACTATCATGATGCAAAAGATATTACATTTTTATCATGCATTAGCACACAACAAAAACCATTCCTTGACTAATCACATAAAACTATGTATCCTCTCCCTTGCTTACGTAAAATTGGCACTGGTGTGCTTGCCAACTTCTCCTTCAACAACTAAAAGGCACCTTGACACTTGCCATCCCAGACAAAAGGAAAATATTTCCTTGTCAGCCACTAAATAGAAGTTCATGATGAACATCCTATAGTATCCTGCCAAACCCAAAAAATTGCACACTTCTATTAGCATCTTTGGTTGTTCCCAGTTCAGCACAGATTCAACTTTCTTGGGGTCCACATGAACACCCTCAACAGATATCATGTGCCCTAGGAAAGACACCTCCTTCAACCAAAACTCACACTTATGGAACTTAACATATAACTGATATTGTCTTAACACATTCAATGTCTGATGAAGATGTTGTTCATGTTGCTGACTATCTCTGGATTATATCAGGATATCACCTATAAACACCACCATGAACTGATCGAGGAACTGTCAGTACACCATGTTCATCAAATCCATGAACGTTGTCTGCACATCTGTTAGCTCAACTGGCATAACCATGAACTCGTAATGACCATATCGAATCCTAAATACTGACTTAGGTATGTCATCTGCCTTGATCCACAACTGGTAATAACTAGATCTCACATCTATCTTCAAGAACAATGTAGTGCAACACAACTGGTCAAACATGTCATCAATCCACGACAAGGGATACTTGTTCTTTATCATCACCTTATTCAAATGTCTATAATCTATACATAGCCCCATGGATCCATCTTTCTTATTTACAAACAACATGTGAGCACTCCACAGAGACATGCTTAGTTTGATGAAACCTTTCCCAAGCAACTCTTGGAACTATTTCTTCAACTCTGCCATCACAGATGGATCCATCCTATATGGTATCTACACTATCTGCTGTGTGTCGAGAAGTAAATTGATCTCAAAATCAATCTCTTGGGGTGGGGGAACACCTGGGAACTCATCAGGGAACACATCCTCGAACTCGCAGACCATTGGCACCTCCTGGATATTATGACTCCTCACCTTAGTATCCATCACATGTGCCAAAAACACCTTGCAGCCTTGTCTCATGATCTTATCAGCCACCATCACCCACATCAGACACGTCGGGAGAATTTTCCTATCTCCATGGAAGATCCACATCACATCACCATCTATGAGCATCCCCACCTTAGAACTATAGTCCAAGACCACCTGATACTTCTCCAAGGTGTCCATTCCAAGGATCACATCGAACCCATGCATATCAAGTGGTATAAGTTTCACTTGAATGGTGTGCCCTAAAAAAGAAAGAATACAGGAAGGACACACCTCCCGCAACTCTGCAAAACCAATGAACGAGAATTCTAAACGAAGACTGTCCTACCTACAACTAATAGGATAAGAACAACTATCAATCACTTCTCGAGTGACAAAAGAGTGTGTCGCACCGAGGTCAACCAAAACATATATGAAGCAAGAAGAAGACAAATCATAATGAAATAACTCCATCAGACCTATCACTACTCATGGGTTGACCACTCGTTCTGGTTGACTCATAGTGTAGAATCTAGCCATTTCTTGTTGTCATTCCCATCCTCTACTGTCCTACCCAGAAGAACCAACCTACTATGCTTTCCCATGTCCTCGACCTCCACCACTGCTAAATCATTGCATGGATGAGACCTACTGACTCTGCCTTGGCTATCGGGTCACCTCATCATCCTTCACAGAGCAATACAGTCTTGTATGCCTAGTTTATCCACACTTGTAGAAAATCTTATTCTCATACCATGGCCTAGACGACCCTGTCACTGACACTAAAGTTGTAATGTATGCTCCTACTGGTAGAAAATTGCGGCCTCTGCCTCTACTTGGTGACCATGATGTCTATGCACTTGACCTCTACGGTGATGATGGTGTCAAGAACCTAGGCATCTTAAAGCCTCCAGAAGACTGTCCTTGGTACTTTGTCGATCTCTTCTTGACACTCTTCTCATGATTCTCAACCAGTGAACTTTCTATCCTTCTAAAAGACTCCACAAATGTGGCAAAATTCTCTCTATTCTCTAGGGATGACACTGACATTGCCACTTCCATCCTCAGACCCTTCTCAAAATGCATGATCCTTTCCTAATCTATAACATTCATGTCAAGATATAACCTTAGTAACTCCATAAACTTCACTTCATACTCATTGATCAACATGGATCCCTACTAGATGCTATCAAATTGGGATATCTTCTCACCAGATAGGTCTGGGGAAACTACTGAGTGACAAACTCACATCAGAACTCCTCCCAACTGACAGAAACACTAGGCCTCTTCTCCTCTTCAATGGCCCACCAATGGCCAACACTCCTCTTCAAAATATACATTGCATGCTTCACTTTGTCTGTCTTGGGGATGTTAAGAATGTTGAAGGCCTTCTCCAACTCCATCAGCCAAAGATCTTCATCGGATGGATCTACCGTACCAGCATACTCCACAGCCCCAACATACCTCAGCCTCTCAAAGGTCTTCACAGATCCTGGTTCAACACTCACTACTACAAAACCGACCTTTGGTGTCGGTTATTTAAGGCCTTTGGCGACGGTTAAAAAGTGACACATATGTGGGCGACACTTAAAGGTGAACCCTTAGGCGTCGGTTTGAAAACCGACGCCAGATCCCTTTGTTCCACCCAAAATGAGCCAGCAGGGGCACTATAGGCATCAGTTATTAGTGGGTAAACTGATGCCAGAACCCTTCACACCACAAAAGGGGTGCCAACAGGGGCACTATAGGCGTCGGTTATTAGTAGGGAAACTGACGCCCAAATCCTTCATGCTACAAAATGGCACCATCTAGGACACCATCGGTGTCAGTTTCTTAGTAATAACTAATGCCATATCACCTTCTACCACGGCCGTGCTGGCCAGCACGACCGTGTTGTCTGCCCACATTAGATAGTGGTTTTTTGCTATTAACTGACATTGTAAGCCTTTGTTGTCGATTTTTAACTAAAAACCGACACCTATGTTTTGATTTTTTGTTTCTTATAAGTTTGCAGGTCTGCTGTGGCTGGTCACAGGATGTAGAAACCTATAGTTTAGTGGAAATAAACTGTAGGTTTACGACATCCATTGATATCAGCCAACAACAGGCCACAAACCTACAAAATTAACAAGATTCATTTTCACACATTTAGCAACCTACAGTTCCATTCAATTTTCACACATGTAGAAATATTCAGACACATGTAGAAACATTCATGTAGCAACCTGTAGTTCCTTTCATTTTCACATTCACACATGTAGAAACATTCAGACACATGTAGAAAATTCATGTAGCCACCTGCAATTCCTTTCATTTTCACATTCACACATGTAGAAACATTTAGACACATGTAGAAACATTCATGTAGCAACCTACAGTTCCATTCATTTTCACATTCACACATGTATAAACATTTAGACACATGTAGAAACATTCAAACATGTAGAAACATTCACACATATGACAATTTAGAAAAATTCATTTACAAAATATCATTCTTTAGTCATTATCTCTATCAACATCTCAATTATATTTTAAAACCCCCACTACCTGTATGGATTTTGCCCATTCTTCTCTTACATCATTTAATTCTTCCATCGTATAGGAAGCATGTACATCTGATAATGCCTTACATGTAGTGAGGTCAGTTTTAAACACCTACAAAGAGAATGATGTATATATATAATTAATAATATATAAATAAGATTGATATATTTCATATTATCTACTGAGACTATATATAATACCTCATGTATGGTATCGATGTCCACTGTGGCATATTTGATAATCATGTGCATAATTCACATCACATAGTATGCACATGCCCAACCGTTGTCTTGTATAGCACACTATAAATTGAAACATACAAAATATTAAAAAAATACAACTAAGCACAGTTCACATAAATAATATATACATTGTAGTCGGGAACTTACTTCCACGTTCTACCAAATTATTGGCTGGTTCTTTTTCCTGGGGACCTTTCCTCCATCCTTTTTGAACTCGTGTAAACCCCTACATGTTAATGTAACACATTAAATTGAATAATTAAATAGTAATGTAATAACAGATGTTAACAGATATAAAAATGAAATATTTCTTACCAGAATAATGCCATTTTCATTGCATGTCCATATTTTGGATTCAATTTAGTCCCCTTAGGATCTAGATAATAGACAGTGAACCTCCCAGGGACAATAACTAGTAACTCCCAATGCATACCCCTAGAGGTAAAAAAGTTAAAAATTAATAACTCAAAATCCATAATAAAATGTAATTTTCTTAAGTCCAAATTATAAGTAAAGTAAACTTACTCCACATTGAATGGAGATATTATCACCATCTTCTTATTTTGACCAAAATTATTAAAAGCATCACAACAGTATTGTTGAACTGACGAAGGGTCTTTAGCTACTAGACTAATCAAAGATGGAATAAAAAATCCTACATGTTCAAATGAAAAATCTGCACATATCTTGTCTAAGTAGCTGCAAAACATGTATTATGTATGCATTAATATATAAGAAACTAGATCACCGGATCCTACACAAGGTGTATGGATGTCTAAATAAGATCTCACCTTATCCATAGCTCTATCACAGTTGTATTCAACCAATCATAGAAAAACAACTACAAAATATCTTGCATAAATAGTTTGTTTTCGTATGATTGACCTGTAGCATCCGCATCTACAGAAACATTTATAGGGCAATTTATATCATGTTCGCCTAACCATACTGTCATACCCCTACAATTAGGACCTAACGGGACAGGTAGGTCCTATGGAACCCAACTTGGTAATGTAGGAGGTGTAGGTGGAGGCCTAGATGCTCTGGGTGTCTTCGTTTTAACATGTATATATAATTTCATATCAATTGACCTCATATATACACACTAACAATTTAATGTAATTTAAATTTACCATACGATTTCTATATAGATGACATCTGCATTGGGCCACAATATCACTCCATCTTATGCCTCACCAAGTGTTTCACAATTTGGGTGGGCATATGGCAATGGAAGATCCATCCAATTGGGGAATATACGTAGTGGGATCACACGAACCCAACCATCTGGTAATGGAGACCCATGAAACATTTCCCCTGGAAGGGATGGGTAAGTCGATGCCTCTGCAACAACGTATTCATTACTTTTTAGACACCATGACTTCAACCCCTACAAATTTACATAAAGAATGTTATATACATATCATCTTGAAAAGACTAGCTACTATGTCATAAAAATACTTACAGCGGATGTGCTAGGTGGTGGGTCTACAAGATTACTCCCAACCTATACAGTAGGAGTAGAGCGGGACACCATAGGTACTGTCTGAGTGGTAGTTAGAGATGCCTGCCACTTTCTCATTACTTCATGGAGTGTCTTATCAACTGCTTCCTTGACTCTCTTGTCAACTACTTCATCGACTCTCCTATCAACTATCTTATCTACTTATACATGGATAAAAGAAACATTAACTTTTGATTATTGAATTCCCTTTTACAGTAACATTCTAAAAAAGAATAGGTTACCTCTTCTTGTGAAATTCCCACTTTTGGGACATGTTTGCACTGGGATGGCCCAAAGAACGCTTTGATGCCCACACCAGCGCATGCACCCCTAACACGTCCAGGATGCTCTGGGTTACCCAGAGCAACTATCAATTCATCCCTTGTGCACTCAGGGATGAACTTGCCTTGTTATCTCATCTTGTGTAGCTCCCACAAATCACCATCAATAGAAATTAGTAAGTAAGTAAACACCACAAATAATTAATATTTGAACGATTGCAGTGAGAGTTGTATTTTGCCATTTTTGTAGCCGCCTCAGCAGTTGCGGGCTTCTTTATTTCTCCCATCTTGTTTTGCCTCCCAACTATCCAAACATCATGGCAAGGCAGAGGTGTGGTACCTATAGTAGAGGACTCCTAAGTAGAAGTAGAATGAGCAGTACACTCAGCCTGTAGTCTTTGGCGAACTCCTGCATAGCCCTTTGGACCCATTGTGTGGTCATGCACATTCAGTGCACACCTTGCTCTTTACACCTCATTGATAGCCTAGTTAGTATACACATTGATTTAGTTAGTAACACTAAAGGTTAATCTTGAATAGGTGAATACAACGTATATTAATTAAATAGGGAGTAACACCTAATACCTTGAATTCATCAGTGTTTCTTGAAGCAACAAACGTGTCCCATTCTTCTGGGTCCAGGAAGTTCCACTATTAAGTGACTGACTTCTTCCTCTTCTCACCATCTTTTATGTATTCTCGGGTGAGATTTGTCCTATAGTTCCTTAGGACCCTCCCATAGTGTTGCATCACGCATTTATGATGTAGTTTTTCATCCAACATAAATATACTCTAAAAAATAGAATTGCTATTAACTAGTATCCAAAAAATTAGTAATCTACAAAATAGAATTGCAAGTAATAATAACTCATGCATAAATCCTTCCATATTAAGTCTTTCTTCCCCTTAGGAACTTTATGCCAAGAATCTAGCTTACAACCACAATGTCTACAAGTAACATACCCAAGATATGTAACAAACGAATTGTGGTTCACTTCAATTGCATTTCCTGCATTATCAAAATCCACAACCAGTTTGGGTCCATTGTCCCTTAGCACTGTTAACTTCTTCATCATAGTGATACCCCTTCTCTTGTCAACTTTTTGGCATTGCTCATCAAGTGCCTCAAGTGCTTTAGAGGGTACATGTGCATCATCAACCTAAAATTTGACAAAATAAACACACTTACAGGATATAACTATAAATGGACATATACATAGAAATATATGATATATTTTTAAAACTTACATTATGAGGCGACACATTGGTATCATCACCATGCTCATCATGGACATCATGGTCATCATGCCCATGCTCAGCTATCTGAAAATTTCATTAAAAAATCAAACATTTAGCATTTGACATAACTAGAAGATAATGAAACATTGAAAAATGAAGCATTGTATAGTTCACATATACAAATGAAACATATAAAAAATATAAACATGCATGCCTCTAATATTGCGATTGTTTATCAATTAACAATCCTTCATTGTGATCTCCGCACACATACAAGTCATCATTAGCTTCAATATTTTGTGGTGTTGGCTACCCAACTGAGAATGGACTAGAGTCATCATACTTATCATAGTACTCTTCTTCCTCTATAGGATCTTCAATGAACTGTCTTTTACCATGAAGAACAACCGACAATTTATCATTTGCAGGATCATCGATATAAAATACTTGTTTCGACTGTGATGCCAATATGAATGGTTCACCCTTCTCACCAATCCTTTCAAAGTTCACTAAAGTGAAACCCAATTCATCCACTATAACTCCTTTGGTGTTATCAACCCAATTACATTTGAAGAGCGGAATTCTAAAATCTATGTAGTCAAACTCCCATATGTCTTCAATGAAACCATAATATGACATTTTAGCTTCATGTGGACTCTTATCCTTTGCACTTGCAAAAAACATAGTCGATGCTTGAAGGGTGACCCCACTGTTTTGGACGACATTGTTATCATCTTGGCGCTTTGTGTAATATGTGCATACATTAATGTCATACCCTTCATAAGACATAACATTCAATTTTGGATTAAAGGCAAGGCATTTGATAGTTTTAGTAATATCATCTGGTGTTTGAGATAGTTGATGTAAGACTTTATCTTCAACCACTTAATAAATGTCTTGTTATGCAATATAGAAAGCCACATTGAATTGGCTTGAGGATATTGTCTCTTGATGAAATTTGGTATGTTCCTTGATATAAACACTCACTTAGTCCATGTTGTGTAAAATATACAAGTGACCTTGTTCCAACCGCTCACGGCTGATTACTTTCACCCGTGATCCCAAAATTCCTTTACCAAATTGCTCCTCAATATTCTTGTCATTACCAGGAGTGTCATTACCACTGAGAAAGTCATTGCAAAAATCCATAACCTCTCTTGCCACATAACCCTAAATAATACTCCCTTTAGACTGATAATGGTTTCGAACATCACTTTTAAAAACACTCATGTATCGTTCAAAGATATACATCCAATGCAAGAAAACTGGTCCCAACATTTTCACTTACCTAGTCAAGTGGACAATAAGATGTACCATGATATTAGAGAACAAATGAGGGAAATACATCTCAAGATGACATAGGGTAACAACCACTTCTCTTTGCAAAGTATCGAGAGTACCAGGGTCAATAACTTTGCTACACAAACTGTTGAAAAAGAAACAAAGTCTGGTGATTGCAAACCTTACATGCTTCGACAATATAGGTCGAATTGCCACGGGAAATATTTGTTGCATTAGAGTGTAACAATCATGAGATTTAAAACCTATCAACTTCAGATCTTCATTGATACCAATCTATGGATGTTGGATGAGTAACCCTGTGGCACCTTAACATTTACCAAGCATTCACAAAAAGCTTTCATCTCCTTTCTAGACAACGTGTAATAAGAGGGAGGTAAGTATGTTCTCTGATTTCCCATTTCACGTAATTCTATTAATTCTAACTTTATTCCCATTTCACGTAAGTCCAGTCTGGATTTTATCCCATCTTTAGTCTTACTTGGTATATTCAATAGAGTACCAATGATGCTATCACATACATTTTTCTCGACGTGCATGACATCGATACAATGCCTGACTGTCAAAGAACTCCAATAAGGAAGATTCCAAAATATTGACTTCTTCTTGAATAAAGATTTTTCACTCTATGTGGCCATAGTACATTGTGATCTCTTACAAAATTCATTGACAAAGTCTTTTACTCTTTCATAAACAACCTCCCCCGGTATATGTTTAGGTGCACTCTATTCCTCATTCTATCTATTGAATGCTTTGCACTTCCTACGATACTGATGGAATTTTGGAAGAAACCTTCGATGACCAAGATATACAGTCTTGCTGCCATGTTTTAGTCTTGTTGAATCAGTGTTCTCTTCACATATATGACACAATTTAGCTCCTTTGACACTATATCCAGACAAATTCCCATATGCTAAAAAGTCATTAATAGTGCAAAACAACATAGTGTGAAAACAAAATGTCTCTCTTTGTGAAGCATCATAGGTCATCACACCTTCACCCCAGAGTTTCTTTAAGTCATCAATCAGAGGTTTAAGATAAACATCGATATCATTTCTAGGTTTTTTAGGGCCCGATATCAACAATGACAGCATAACATACTTATTTTTCAGACACATCCAAGGAGGAAGATTGTTTATAACAAGCATGATTGGCCAAGTGCTATTTTGACTGCTCAATGTCCCGTATGGATTCATCCCATCTGTACAAAGCCCAAGTCTTAGATTCCTGACTTCTTCACCAAATTTTGGGTACAATAGATCAATCTTCTTCCACTGTGGGGAATCAGACACATGTCGTAGGATCCCATCATTATTTTTGTTAACATCTGCATGCCACCTCAAATTCTTTGCATCTATCAGATTGGCAAATAAGCATTGAAACTGTGATATTATAGGTAGATACCACATTACCTTGGCAGGAGAACCAGTTTTGGACTCCCCCGAAGTCATCAATTTATACCGTGGCGCACCACATTTTGGACAATCTTTCAAATCCACATATTCCTTTTGAAATAATGCACAATCATTCGTGCATGCGTGTATCTTCTTGGTCTCCATTCCAATTGGGAACAACAATTTATTTACCTGGTATGTTGAGATTGGAAGGTCATTTCCTTCAGGAAACATTTCTTTCAACAAAGACAACAATGACGTGAAGTTTTTGTCACTCCATTTAATATTAGCTATCAGCTTATACAATCTCAACACAGTGCTAAGCTTTGTAAACTTAGTACAACCTGTGTATAATGGTATCTCAGCATCATGCCCAATGTTTCTAAACATGGGAGGTGGATCAGTTTCGGTGTGCTCTACCCCACAACTATCCAGCATCGCATCAATGTTGAATACTAGAACTGGTTCGTTCACATCTACGTCTTCGGAGGCAATAACTTCTTCCACACAAGCACTGCTATCGACATCCACTGGTTTCAGGTTTGAAATCTCTCCATCCCAGTGCCATTTTGTATAGCCTTCTATAATCTCATTGCACATGACATGACTTTTGATTTCGTCACCAGTGCTGACTTTCAAGTTGTTACCACAATGCCTACATGGATAGTAGAACCTATCTCCAAGTTGTTTCCTATGTTCCTCGACAAATCTAATAAACTAATCTACACCAAAATAAACTCTGGGGTGCAGCAATTGCGATTGGACATCCATGATCTATCCATTCAATGATCAAAGAGAAAACAACTATATATTACAACAAGATTAGGGTATAGGGTTAACCAATTAGATTTTAAGCATGGTTAAAACTTTAGGGTTTAAGGTCTTATATATAATTAATGTTTAAAAAATTCTAAGTGAGATTAGGTGTTCAAGAACAGTCCCAAACTGGGGACTATCTAAGATTTACTTCTATTGAGTAAATCTTAGATGGGTTTCTAGGCCAACAAATACATGTGATCTCATTCTTATATATAATAAATGTGTACCACCTATCCCATTCTTGAACACCTAATCTCACTAGTAAGTGTATAATGTGTATTGGGTTTTCAAGAAAATTTCAGCAGCATTTCCCCACTGTTCTCCAAGTGCATATGTACTTAGAGAACAAACAGGGAAATGCTACCAAAATTTTCTTGAAAACCCAATACACATTATACACTTACATCCTAAGTGAGATTAGGTGTTCAAGAACAATCCCAAACTGGGGACTATCCAAGATTTACTCCTAATGAGTAAATCTTGGATGGGTTTCTAGGCCAAAAAATACATGTATGTTGTCATTCTTATACCTACAATCCTAGTTTCATCATTCATATCCTAAGTTTTGTGTAACATCATTTAATCATGCTTGTCAGTAAATACTAAATAGTAAATAAACCATGATTCCATAAATCAAAGATTTGAATCAGGGATCAATCTTGAAGTTTTAACTAGAGCTTCATATATTAACATACATACTAGGTCATATTTCAAGTCAAGATTTAGGCATTTAATCACCTTAGGGCGCATGCATGATTCACAAGGTATTTTGGTGCACAAAGAATAATATATGTTACTGATTTAGGAGTTCACATAATCATTTTAGAAATAGAAGACCCACATTTGAGTTAATTTTGACATTCAACATCACTGTATCTTTAACACGCATGTTTCAAGGTTCAAAGCACATAATCAAATCAAATTAGGATGCTCGAATGGACAAGTTTGAATCTTATTTTAACATGCATCAAAATTTATTGAATTAGGTCAAGCATGAGAATTAGACAAGTTAAAGCATTACATTAATACTAATTAGTAGATAAATGAATAAAAATTAGTAGATAATAAATATAAATCAATAGATAAGTAAATACAAATTAGTAGATAAGTAGATACTAATTAGTTGATGGAAATTAGTAAAATCAAGATATGTAACCTACCTAGCAGTAGGGGAAATAGAGGCTAGCACCTCTGGTGACCAGCAGCTCCTCTGGCGACCTATAGTAGCTCCTTCGGTGACCTCAGGCTCGAGCTCTGATGGTGTGAGGAGCAGGAGCGGCGGCTTGATCAGGCGGCTGCGGCTTGACCACAGCCGTGTAGGAGTAAGACGAGAGGGGCGGCAACTTGAACACAGTCATGCGGAAGGAAGAAGAGAGCACAGGAGCTTCAAGGCTAATTTTAACCACAGGAGCTTTGGCGACGACGACGATCACAAGAGCTCTGACGACGTCGAGAGGGGAACAATGATGTAACAGATAATGGGGATCGAGTCTGTTTCTCGCAGGGGTTATTAAGTTAACCAACGTGTTGGTTATCTATGAAACTGACACCTAACATCCATTAGCATCGGTTGCCAGAAAAAACTGACATCCACTGGACAATCTTAACCCTAAAAAATTTCGTGGGGACGGCGTGCGAAACCTTATCAGCGTCAATTTTTCCACAAAAAATGACAACCTTTGGAGGTATTTTTTTCATCGTTAGGTGTCGGTTATTAGGTAAAAAACTAACGCCGTATGTGAAACTTTGGGGGTAATTTTTTTTTGCTCAAAAAATTGGATTTGGCGGGCTATTTTAGGCGTCGGTTCCTGATAGGGAGTCGATGCTAAATAAAAAGTGATACCCGTGTCTGGCCGGTCTTCAAATATAGATGTTGGTCTCTGTAATTAGCTGACGTTGTAGGGTTTAGGCGTCAGTTTTTGGTAATAACCAACGTCTCTAAATATGATGTTATAAGTTATTTCTATTGTAGTGATTGGGAATAGCTTCCCTTGGCTGTGGTGCAGGCATTCTGTCTGCCATGTGAGTCATCGTTGCCAAGAACTACCCAAACATAGACCAAAGGTAGGGTTTTCCATCATGGCCGAGTCAAATTGGGGCAATTCAGGTTCCCGAACTAGTCTTGCTTGATCCCTTACACCACCTCCAGGTGCAGTAACATTTCTCTCTACAACGTGTTCTTTATGTTCTCCAGATATGTTTTCTATGCTTCTTCTTCTTATGTATAAGCAGAAGCCACTATAAGACATACTAGAGGACACTTGAATAGACATAAACCCTAGTCCCAGGTCCATGTTGACTCGGTGAACCTATATCTCCGATACCAACAAAACTATGACTCCCTGACATGCCACAAATGAGGTTACTCATGACCAACTGTAGAATTATAACTAAACATGTCGATTACCAAAAATCATAGGAAATTAAAACTGATTTAGAAAAAGTTCCATAAGCCAAAAACTTATCACAAATAAGTCCATAAGCCTACCACATGCATTATACATCATATCACAAAGTTCTTACATCACTGTGTATCATCATTCATGTCATCAACCTATTACATGAGATATTTGTTCAACATATATACATATACACATGCCATATATTACATACATGGCTCACAAGCCCAAAAACCTTGTAGCGATATCATACCCAAAAAACACAATGAGAACACCCCCAAAGACCTTAGTGTACATGGACGACATCTAGGACTCCACCACCAAAAGATTAGTAGCACATCCAACCTTATTAGCTACTGCTCTTGTTGCTACTTTTCCTCAGTTGCACGATCTCTACTTTTTCGTCCACGACCACATAAAAGATGTGGAAACCCACAGGTGGGACCAAACGTTCCCGCAAGAGATATAACTCTCCACCAACATCTATTAAAGCACAATTAATTAAGCAAGTAGATAAAGTGCTTAGCAGGATGAGTAGATTCAACTAAATGATATGTATCTACCAAATAAGGCAGATTAAGCAAAATTAGGAAGTTACCACTGAGTAATAGAACAATTAATATTCTAAGAAGGAATATGAAGAACATGTATAATAGTTGATTTCTCTTACTACCTTATAATTCTTGAAATTAGTAAAAATATAAGGCAAAGGGCTCAACAAATGTTACCCTAAGCAAAATGTACTACACGACTGTATTACATCTTTTATTATTGACCCGAGCTTTTGAGTCATACCACCCAAATCCAATCGACCATTGCTAAGTCAAAACTGGTGCCATACAAGGTCAATGGAAGAGTCAGACTCCACAACCTCCATAAACCTCTTGGTCAGCATAAGAGAAAACACCGTAGAGACATGTCAGTCAAATGCAACAATGACTTATAGTCAAGTTGAAGGTTTGGCTCACTCATAGCCATCAATAAATATAATCACACCTATCCCATCTTGGTACAAGTATGATGCTAGAAAACATGATCACACATGGCCATTCTGAAAAGAAGGATTGCCTCACGCATGGCCATCCATATCACAAGGAGAGTAGCTCATGCATGGATGTAATGACCCCGTCTCCCAGTAAACCCCAGTTAAGGGAGACTAAAAGGTCAGAGGAGTTATCCCAAAATAGGATAAGTGGTTTTGCAAATAACCAAAAATAATTAATAAATTCTACAACAACTAAGCTTTTAACAGAATAAATGTTTTCTATTCATATCTTGAAAAAAAATAGGAAGTGGAGTTCTTTACCCAAGAAAGAACTAATCTAACTACAATCCTCTGATTCTTTATTAAGCTTTATTCCATCAATGTCACTTTAAAGGAATATACATTTCTTGATAACCTAAATCGCCGACAAACAAAATGATGGTTAGTATAACGAATTATACTAGTATGTGGGGGAAACAATAATCTTGCATTTAATTGTAACAGAATATTGCAAGTAATTATGGTTTGACAAGCAAACTTTACTATTTAAACATGACTACTAAATCCTTACATACCCTAGCCTCTGTGTTGTCCCTATAGTGGACATGTATACTACCTCTCATATGGTAGATCTCAACTGACCCCCATGATCCTATTTTGGGATAACACCTCTGACTTCTTGGTCTCCCTTAACTGGGGGTTACTGGGAGGCGGGGTTGTTACATTTGGTATCAGAGTTGTGGTTTTCCATTTAATATTATGTAATTATTAAATTTTACAAACTCTTTAGAGCCCCAAGGAGTTATTAGAGGATTTTCTGAGAATAGAGGTATCTAGAAAATGATCACGGTCCAAGGGATGGCAATATATTCCTCTGCTCTCTAGTCGGTCATGAGGACTCCCGGATGTAGTTTGACTACCTGGCTGAAATCCAAAGATTGACTCAAAATAAGATACCTCTAGGTTTTCTCATCTATCTTCATCCCTTCTTTACCTATTATTTCTAGAGAAACATTAAGAGCTTAGGGTTTTCTCTCTCTCAACCACCTCCTATGTTTGGTAATACAAAGTTTTAAGGATTAAGGAATCCTCCATCTAATTAATAAAAGATACGTAAACAAGATGTCATCGGCATAAGTGTAATTAGTTTAAACGTAAACTAAAAGTTTGATTTTATGCTTATGTAGATGGCTCGTGTGAAGACTGTAGTTATCCCCTAGGCTACTGAGAACCCTACTAGGGGTTGGCCTCCCCGTAAGAGGAGGGGATCTTCTGAGAAAAGGAAGAGGAACCATGGCGATGAGTTCTCAAAGAAGAGAAAGAAACCCGAGGGAGCCTCAGAAGAAGGCTCAGACCCTAAGTTGGTTCCCTTCGATAACCTAGAGATGGACCAAGAAGAGGAACACATGTCTGAAGATGATGCCAAGTTTGAGGAGAACTCAACTGGTGTTCCAGGACCTGCTATGGTAGTTCACACCCCTGATTCCATGTGGATGGAATAACAGAAGAGGCTGACTGAGGCCATTAGTGCCCTGTCCCTCAGGTATATAGCCAAAGATGAGAATGGTTAACCACTTTCCGTCCGTCCCTGACTTGGAGTCACCATTCTAGACTATTTGCACATCATGTGGGAGAACCACATCATGGGTCGAGACCTGAGTGTGAACCCAATGGCATGGACCGACTTTAGGACTATTTGCACATCTAGACTCATTCCCATCTCAGCTAAGAAGGAGAAGGAAAGAGAGTTTACCAACCTGATCCAAGGTAACTTATCAGTCACAGACTTTAGCAGCAAGTTTCGCATCCTAGAGCATTTTGGGCACATGAAAGATGAGTGGATCATTTTGTAGAGCATATGCATCCTACCATTAAGTCTCATGTGATGTCAAATAAACCAAAAACCTTCACCAAAGCCTATAACACTACCCTAGACATGGAGAGGACGGTGATGCCTGCTCAGAATCCACCCAAAGGATATTTGGGTTTCACTGAAGGTACCCAAAGCCAGAAGAATGATCACAAGAAAGGACAAGGGTGCAACCATGCAAAGGGAAAGCATGGAGGAAAAGGAAAACCCCGTCATGAGAACAACCGACCTAGGTGTCGCACCTGCGGAAAATGGCATTCAGGTGAGTGTAATGACCCATTTTCAAATTAGTCATCTGATTAGGGCTTACTTGGATAATTGTATGCTTAATTAAGTTGATCATTGTTTAAAGCTTGATTAATGATGTTAGTTAATTTTTGATGTGTTAAATATAATGAGAAGGTTTAATCATACTTTGATTCACATAATTAGGGTTAAGATTTGGAAAACCAAATCGGCCCAAATTAGGATTTTGGTGATATATGAATACAGAATTTGATAAGTATAGTGTCTCACTAAACGATTTTTAGTATTTTCTGTGTAACTCTGATTTAATTCAAATTTGTATATGGTTTGTATGTATAAAATGTGAACAATCTTGAAAAATATCAGAATTTTGGAAGCATGTTCTGACCTGTTTATTGGTCGAGTTTCAAACTCGACTGATCATATTTTCAGATTAAGATAGCAGTGTGGTAATTGAATTTTCTTTTTATTGGTATATCCAATTGATCTCAAATTTTAATTGTACTTGGAAGACTCAATTATAGACAGCCTATTAAATTGGTGTAATTTTTGGATGAATTTTGATCTCTACAGTGAGGGTGTCGGTCGAGTTCTGTGCAGGACAAACTCGACCGACCATGCTGCTGATTGCAATATAGTAGTGTGGTATTTGATTTTTAGTTATTTATGGGTAACTCCAAATGATCGAAAAGTTTTACTGTATCTTATACACTCAATTTCAGACATTGGGTTAAAGTTTCATAATTTTTTGATGAGGTTTTAGTTCTAAAACATGTAGTTCGGTCGAGTTCTGAGAGAGACAAACTCGACCGACCAGAGTTTTCTGGAAAATAAAAAAAGACTGAAAAATGTTTATAATTAATTATTCCAAGCACCTTAATGAGTATATAGGACTCTATTACGACCCAAGAACCTCTCATTTCTGTCCCATACTTCAGAGCTTCGTAATTCTTGAGAGAGGAGGAGATTTTAGGGTTTGGAGAATCTGAAGTGGAAATTTCAGATTTCTGGGTTTTCTCTTTCCAAGGTTGGTAAATTCTGCATAGATCATAAATCTTTACTAGGTTTATTTGCTTCTATTCTCTCCTATGTATAGAACCCGTCACTTCCCTGATTTGGATCAAAAGAATCCAAATTGATCTCTTCTTTCATTCTTTCTTCTTCAATTCTTCTTCTTCTAGGTTCTTGAGTGAAGAGGAGCAGGAAGATTCTGTTTTCTTGAAGCAAGGACTTGATTCAAGAATTAGCAGTAGTAGCTGGGCTACAAATTTTAGGTGTTTCACACCTGAGGTGAGTGTTTTTCTCCCTCCTAAGCTTTGTATCCATGTTGAAATCCTAATTCAATGCGGCTAAAACAATCACAAACCTTGTTTATATATGTATGTGATTGGATTTGATTTGGGAAAGATATTGGAGAATCCAATTTTACTTATTTTGATTATTTCTCATTGATTGAAACTTGATTAGTTCCTGTTATATTGATTGAGGATGCATGGGTATTATTATTATGGGTAGATGAATATGGTATTTCATGTGAATTTTGCCTAAAAATCAGCCCAATGGCCGATATGCTTGGAATTGAATTGACATGTATAAAGTCATATCTGAATTGTGCTAGATTGTATCATACAAGTGTATTGTTGAATGTTAATGGAGTTGAAATGTCTACATATCCTGATTAGGATTTGAGTTGAGGAAGTGAATCAAATGAGTCAATTAATCGATGTATACTTATGACTGATGAATGAAATATGTGAAAATGGAAACTAGGGTTTCCATGTTTGTGAATAACCCTAATGAACCCTAGAGTCATGATTGGATTACTGAATGATATGATTCTTATGATATGTTGAACTAAGGAATGACTTGTTGAAAACCCTAAAAGTTTATTACTAAGAAAATTATGAGTGATAAACCTAGAACTTGTTTATGATGTTGTAAATGTGACTAAATGATGAAATTGAAGTTATTAATACTTCCATTGAATATGATGAGTCTTATGAATATCACCTAAGTCCAATGTAATTGTTTTAATACAATAAAGAATGATCATTTTTTATTATGGGAATGGAATTAGTAGTCAACATTAAGGTAAACTTATCTGAATATAAGAGACAATATGAACATGATGTACATAATGGTGATTGCAAGATAAAGATGAAACTAATGAAGATAGTATGATGAAGTATTTTTATCTTTTATTTTAATTACATGTGGCTTAACCCAAATTAAATGAAATATAATAAGAACTGTACTTTGATAAATGTTATGTAGAAGAGAAGCTTTGCATGTAAAGTGAATCAAGAAAGATTGGTCCAGATAATGTAATGAACATGAAATGAAAGAAGTTGAGACTACTGAGTATAAAATGATGGAAAAAGATAGGAATTAGTAGATGATTCTAAGAATGTAACTCTTACCCTAAAATGATGAGTTTGATGATGATAATGAATGGCAATCTCAAATGGGTGATTAAGAGATGTACATGATTGTAGTGAATTCAACTAAATGATGAAACTCAAGTATTTGAATTGACTTACAAGAATGTGTTCTTGTATTGTGATTGTTTGATAGAATACTTGTATTATGAGAATGAACCAATTTGATGGAATTCAAATGATAATCAACATGTGTTTACTAGTAACCCCATATGAAGAATGTGAAATAAAAGAAGAAGAGAACTAAGTCGGGTATGCATGTATATGCATGAAATTTATTGGCATCTATTCATATTGGATGGAATAGGCATATGTTGTATGATAAATCCATTCTGAGTATGAGGAATGATACATGATATCTATATGCTTTTATTGTTTCTAGTTTTAATACCTCTGCTAATATTTGTTCATAATCGTGATATATAATGAGCTGATAAGATTTATGTTGAAATGGAATTTAATATGCACTCCTTACATTGAGAAACCCTAATAAGGGTAAATGTTGCATAATGAGATTATGTCTAGGGCTAAAAGCCCACTGATGATGATAAAACCCTGATGGGGTAAATGATGGACAATAAGATTATGTCTCGGGTTGAAGGCCCACTGTTGATGATTTCTATGAGATCAAGTAGAAGATAGAAATAATCATATGTGTTGCAATATACAGAGTTATTGTGCTTCTTGTTTTGATCATTGTCCTTATTGATAAACTTGATCTGTTTCATGTTTTTGTAGTTATGAGAGAACACACAGATATGATATATGATGTTTTGAATTCTTGTAAGATGAGTAAAAGAGATTAATAACAAGTGAAATGATGGAACATCTAGTTAGGTGCCATGAACACCGTGAGTTTCCCCCGAGGACCACACTGGGGAAACAAAACGGATCTCCTTGTAGTAATCGATGAATTATGAGAAGGATTTCTAGAATGTTGATCGAGACCTTAAAGGTTAGACCACCAGGATTTAGGAGTGAGTCATCTGGAGTGGCTCTGGCCCTAAATCCTTGTTGTAAAAGTCTATGTACAGATGGAATAGACTCTATTGAAATGAAATATGTGAAATGTGAAATGAAAGATATGTGAAATACTGTGATATGTGATATATTGTTTTGCTGGTTCCTATCTCGTGTACCCGAGATGAGGACGTGAGCCTCTTTAGGCAACCCTAAGGTGGCCAGGGTCTGTTGTTGATATCTTAAGGTGGTCGGCTAAACCCTAAGATAGTGATGGTGAGTCGTTGACACGAGAATCAGGCGTGGCGACTTCTACTTGGTGAGGTACAAGCCAAGTAGTTTCAGGGCAAATGAATAAAAGATGATAAGCTGTGTAGAAAATGATATGAATGGTTGTTACATTCTTTGTACTGCTACTTGATGATTTGTTATTGTTGATTATGCTTCTTGTTGAGGAAAGTAATCATGTTGATATGGATATTCTCTATTTCATATTATGATATGTCATGCTGACAAGTTATAAATGATGGGATTCATATCCATTCTGATTATGAGTTGGATAGCTTACTATTTGATAGTATTGTTTGGTAGATATGTTTTATGTGTACTTCAGCTTCAGGACTACATGATGTGTTCCTGGTCCGGCTGTTTGAGTGTCACAAAGATAATGTTATTGTTATGTATTGGTTCAAAATGCTTAGAACTTGACTTATTACTCATGTAGTAAGATTCTTAATCTGAATTAGAAGTATTTGTTGATTTGTTCATGTTCAGATGATGGAGTGTCACACAGATAATGTTATTGTTATGTATTGGTTCAAAATGCTTAGAACTTGACTTATTACTCATCTAGTAAGATTCTTAATCTAAATTAGAATTATCTGTTGATTTGTTCATGTCCTGATGGTGGAGTGTCACAAAGATAATGTTATTATTATGTATTGGTTCAAAATGCTTAGAACTTGACTTATTACTCATGTAGTAAGATTCTTAATCTGAATTAGAAGTATCTGTTGATTTGTTCATGTCCGTATGGTGGAGTGTCACAAAGATAATGTTATTGTTATGTATTGATTCAAAAATGCTTAGAACTTATCTTATTTTACATGCATTAGGGCTCTTAATCTGAACTGAGAAGTATCTGCTGATTTGTTCATAGACATGCTCTAAAAGATGTTTCAAGGTTATAATTAGTTCAAGTGATTGCCTTATCTATTGGATTAGATTACCATTGCAAGATATATTTGACTCATTATATAACTATTTTCTATACTTTCCAATATATGCATGTTTCTTTTAAGTTTTATACTTAATCTGATGTTTATGCATGTACCTAGCTTGAGTGGGAGGTATCCACTCACTGGGGCTCTATATGAGTCTCATGAGGTTGTTTCAAATCTTTTTAGGTATAATGCTATCCAGCGGAGAGGTCATGACAAAGAAGATATAAATAGCATAATCTATATAGATTAGAATGTCCCTATACTCTCTCTTTCCTGGGATGGGTTGTAGATTATGTTTGTTCATCAATGTACATGTATCTAGTGTAAACTAAATCGCAAATGAGAACAAGATTTGATTCTAGATTTAATGGAGTTGAATATGATTGTGATATTTAAATGTAATGTCCTTGATGCGACATTGATTTATGGGTTTGTGAAGAAAGAAAAAGGAGAAAAAATTATCTATGTTTTTCATATATTGTTTAATCGCCTTAGTCGAGAATTCATTGTTTTATTTCATATTCTGGGTTTAGGTTTTGGGATTACCTCTAATGGTTGGTATTTGTGTTGATCAAAAGAGTGGGTCCTGACAGAGAGTGTCGCTACAAGAAGAGGACGTGCAACCATTGTCAACATGAGGGACATCTTCAAGCCAACTTCCCTCTACCAAACCCGAGGAGGCCAGGCCCAGTAGCATCCTAGCTTGTAGCTATAGCTTCACCTACTGGAGAAAGAAGACAAGCTCGAGTTTTAGCTATTCACAATGAGGAGGCTCAAGCTAATGCTAATCGGTTGATAGAGGGTAATAACGCTTATAGTTGTTTTTTTATGTGTTAAGATAAGCATGTAATGGTCTAATGTACGGTGAAAAACAATGTAGGCATGTTTGAAGTCATGGGACACAATGTAAAAGCTTTATTTGACTCTGGATCTACTAATACTTTCATTTCGAGAAATCTCACAACTATGCTTTGTTTGGATATCAAGGATTTAGCGTATATCTTGGATGTCACAACCCCAAGTGGTGGAATCTTTACGTCCCTTTTGAAAACTCTTGTGATACCTGTGAAATATAGAGATCATGAGTTCCCTACGGATTTTATCCTCCTTGACATGAATGACTTTGATGTGATCATTGGTTTGGATGAGCTTTATACCTATAGGGCCAATATTGAATGTAGGGAGAAGAAGGTAATCATAAAGAAACCAAGTCAGCCGACATTCATCATTAGGGGTAGGAAGGATGCTACTACCAGCATGTATGTGTCAGCTTTGAAGGTAGAGCGGATGATAACCAAAGGTTGCCAGTCTTTCCTAGCAGTCGTTATCGAGCTGGAGCCCAAGGTGCAGCCCTTAGAGGAAATAGAGGTAGTCAGGGACTATGAAGATGTTTTCCCAGATGATTTTCATGGGATCCCTCCTGAGAGAGAGGTAGATTTTTCAATAGATCTAGCTCTCAGGACAAACCCTATTTCATGAGCACCTTATAGGATGGCCCCTACTGAGTTGCTTGAGTTGAAGAAACAAATGTAGGGACTACTAGACAAGGGTTTTATCCACCCTAGCACATCACCATGGGGAGAACCAATTCTCTTTGTGAAGAAGAAGGATGGTTCACTCAGAATGTGCATAGACTACCAGATGATGAACCAGACTACCATTAAAAATAAATACCCTTTACCCCAGATAGATGACCAGTTTGACCAATTGAAGTTTGAGTCTTTTTAAAGATTGACCTGAGATCGGAGAACCACTAGTTGAGAGTCAAAAGTGAGGACATCCCAAAAACCACTTTTAGAACCCGTTATGGCCACTATGAGTTTGTGGTTATGCCTTTTGGGTTGTCCAATGCACCGAGTCTGTTCATGAACCTCATGAACAGTGCGTTCCAACCCTTCCTTGACTCTTTTGTCATAGTGTTCATAGATGACATCTTGGTTTATTCTGATGACCTAGAACAACACCGAGACCAACTGAGTAGAGTCCTTGATATCTTGAGAAAGTAGAAGTTTTATGGGAAATCCTCGAAGTGTGAGTTTTGGATAGATCATGTCATGTTCCTTGGACACATCATGTCTGTAGGAACCATCTCGGTAGATCCAGCCAAGATGTTAGCTGTTTGAGATTGGCTAGCACCAAAGAATCCCTCAGAGATCCGTAGCTTTCTGGGATTGGCTGGATACTATCGAAGCTTTATAAAGGATTTCTCAAAGACTACTTTGCCTCTTACCAAGCTCACTTGAAAAGATAAGAAGTTTGTGTGGTCGGACCTATGTGAAGAATGATTCCAAGAGCTGGAGGAGAAGTTGACTACAGCCACAGTGTTGACTCTACCATTCGGTAACGAAGGTTTTATGATCTTCACTGATGCATCAAAGATGGGACTCAGATGTGTGCTAGAGAAAGATAGACATGTTGTTGCCTATGCCTCCAGGCAACTCAAACCCAATGAAGTGAATTATCTATCACATGATTTAGAGTTGGCTACGATTATTCATGCCCTGAAGATTTGGCGACACTATCTGTATGGAGCCACCTTTGAGATCTTCACCAACTATAAGAGCTTGAAGTATCTCCTAACTCAAAAGGACCTAAATCTCATACAGATACGGTTGATGAAATATATGAAGGACTATCATTTCACCATTGCCTATCACCCTAGAAAGGCAAATGTTGTAGTTGATGCTCTTAGCCAAAAATAGCTCCGGTGTGTAGGTGTCTTGTCGCCAATGGAGAAAGCTAGAAGATCTTGTGGAGTGGACTCCGCAACCATTAAAAGACCGAGTCCATTTGTCTAATATACAGATTAAACCAGACCTATTGACTGAGTTGGTAGCTGCCAAGATAGCCAGTCCAGAACTTGATAAGGTGAAAGGTTTGCTAGGGAAGCCTCAGACCCATCTCTCTGTAGGAGTGGATGGCACAATCTGATACAAGAGTCATATTTGGGTTCCTGAAAGCTCATCTTTGAAGGATCGTATCTTGTAGGAAGCTCATGGTTTGAAGTACATAGTACACCTTGGAACTAACAAAATGTTTAAGGACCTAGAGCGGTACTTTTGGTGGCCCAAAATGAAAAGAGATATAGCAGCATATGTTTCTAGTTGTCTCACTTTCTAGATGGTGAAGGTTGAACACCAGTGACCCGGTGGATTACTACGGTCAATTGAAATTCCTCAGTGGAAATGGGAACAGATCACAATGGACTTTGTGGTGGGTCTCCCCAAGACTAAGATAGGTCATGACTCAATATGGGTTGTATTAGATCGCCTTACCAATTTGGCACATTTCCTCGCACTAAAGACCACTTCCAAAGTTACAGACTTAGTTGAACTATACATCTGAGAGATTGTACGAATACATGGTGTTCCGAGTTCGATCATTTCTGACCGCGATCTGAAGTTCACTTCCAAGTCGTGGAAGCAGGTACAAGAGGAACTTGGCACTAGAGTAAAGTTCAGTACATCATATCACCTCCAGACTGATGGACAGTCAGAGAGAACAATACAAACTTTAGAGGATTTGTTGACAACTTGTGTGCTCGATTGGGGTGGTTCATGGGAGAAATACCTACCCCTCACTGAGTTTGCATAAAATAACAACTACCAAGCTAGTATCAGGATACCACCATATGAAGCTCTCTATGGGAGGTTGTGTCGATCGTCACGTCACTAGGATGATGTTGGTGAGAGGACCTTGCTGAGGTAAGATGAACTCCAGGTGTATGCAGATAAAGTCACTTTGATCAAGTAAAGGCTAAAGAGAGCCAAAGATTGACAGAAGTCGTATGCAGATGTGAAGTGGACTGACTTGCAGTTCACCATGGGAGATCATGCGTTTCTAAAAATCCAACCCCTCAGATCTATATCTAAGAATAGAGGAAAGCTGAGTCCCTGATATTCCTCTATCCTCAATCATCATAGAAAGGTTTCAACTCATATCACCTTTATTCTTAGTATATGGCATGCATTTTGTCCCATCATATGATAACCACTTCAAGAGAGAGAACCAAACACATCACATGATCCAACAATAGGGTTAGGGTTTCATGTATAGCCAATTATGGTTTTATAGTTGCATTCAATCACCAAACCTGTAATGACCCCGCTTGCCAGTAACCCCCAATTAATGGAGACCAAGAGGTTAGAGTCGTTATCCCAATTAATAGGATCAACTATTCGACAACTAATCAGCAATAATTTTAAAATTCTACCAAACTATACTAAAAACTAGTATAAAATAAAACTTTCCATACCTTTTTCAAAAACTTGGATATCTAACTTATATCCACACCTTGACTCTATTATAATTAATCCTCCTTGCACTTTATTTCTTAATTTCACAATATGCCACTTTACTATTTGTCATTTTCAATTTCTACCTAAAATGGAGACAAACAAAACGTCGGTTAACATAAATGAATATGTCGGTATGTGGGGACAACCAAAATTTCACAAATATGGCTAACAATCTAAATATCACAATCAAGTTAATTAACAAGCCAATTTACGCTTTCAATGTGACATTCTCCACCACTTTTGCCCTAACTTTGGAATACCCTCTTTAGGGTTTCTCTATTGCCATTGACTTAAGGCCACCTTCACAATCCTGAGCTTGGTGCCTGGGGTCACCTCTCATGGTGCCCATTAGTCATGCAACAATGACCACCTTCTCAATACTAAGCTTGGTGTCTGGGGTCACCACTCATGGTACCCATGGGTCTTTCCTCCTGGGCTTGACCTTTTTGCATCATCCATCAGGGTGGCATGTAGGTGCGAGAATACAGACTTATATTATAATTGTGATAATCGTAGTCACTCTATAGTTGCATGAAATAAAAATCATCCAAGTAGTTATTTTCAGGAAACCGATAAAACATCCGGGAATCACCATGAAACTAAAGTGATTAACCATAGGCGTAACCACATACCTGATCCAGAGCCACTTGATGTCCAAGCAATAATGATAAAGAACAATGAAACAAGCAATCAACAATATCCTGAAATTAATGCAATACATCCAAGTGTTATAGTTTATCCAAAACATTCTTAAGATAGACCTGGATTCCATCTTAGGCTTTCTAGGCCACCTTTAGGGTTTTAGCCTCCATAATGCTTTTATCAGGTTTAATGTTCTTTTAGTTCACAAACCCTAATTTCAACATCATAAGCATAGTTGAATGTCAATTAAGTCTAATACATTTCTTTTACACCAAACTACCATCTTTATCCTTTTAAGTCATGTCAAGATCATTAGGCCCAAATATCATCTTTGGTTTCTATTGAATTGACAAATCATATTTCATTATGGTCTAATTCACATATGAACTCCATTTATCACTAATATTACATTATTCCACTAGAAAACCCTAATTACCAAATTAAGGGTATTCCTCCAAAATTAGGAACTTTTATACTCAAAATAGCTTAGAACCATCAAATCTCACCTTTATACATGAATTTGACCATTTGAAACCATTAAGAAACATAATTACTAACATTAGGGTTTCAAGGCCCATTAAAGCTTATTTATGCACATGGAACCCTAAATTAAGGTTTCTAAATGCTTTATCATTCATAATTGGTGTATAACCCTAAACCATGCACTAATTCATCTAGATCAGGTTCAAGTTCATCATTTAACATTTCTATAGGTTACTATTACTTAATTTCACCAATTAAACATCATCAACTTAACCAATAATTTCAATTGGGGTTTCTGACATAATTTCAAAGCACTTTTCATTAACTTAGCACACTTTTGCAAATAGGAAAAAAATCAGGCTTTAAAAGTATTTTTATTGGATTCTATGCATTCTCCTGATCAATTTTCATATTTTACATGTTTCCATTGGAGCTACCAATAAAAATATACGAATTTTACAAAATTTACTTGGACCAATAGCAGGTTGCCACATCATCTCTTTTCCATGCATCACGTAGCCGCGGCCGATTATAACCAAATTATTCTTTTTCCCTTCCATAAGTGGTTTGTTCTTCACAGTGCAGAGGGGAAATTTTGTCCAACGACCATTGAGTCATCTTCCACCTCCAGCGCCCGCTGCTACTGCTGAGCACAACATTTCCACGATCATCCCCCTCTTCCCCAGGGCCCGATGACCGCCGCCAACCTTTGCCCTAGCTCATCCGCCCTCCTCCGCACCTAAGGGTGCCTATGGTTCGCAGCCAAGATGGCCGGTTCAAGTCCTCTAGGCCTACAACATGGAGACAACCTACTGCCCTCCTGCCAACGTCGCGGAAGCACTAGGGCTCAGGGACGATGGTCGAGCTCTTCCCCGCTGACCTGGGTGCATTGCACTTCCACCGCAAACCCTTCCATGGTTCCTCGTTGCTCCAGGGTTGCATTACCCCCCTTGGTTAGGGTTTGAGTGGGTGTAGGGTTGGAGAAGAGTGTGAGATAAGGCAAACTCGAGGTTATGGGTTCGTCCCTTATATAGGGATAGATAGCAATGCCCTAGCTCGCCTATCTATGAGGAAAACAAGTCCCTCATCAACCATGGCAACCATAATTTCCTTGTTTAAGATATAACTCCTCTCTTTTATTATTAAAAGATTTCCTTTTTTATTCATGATCCTTGGTTATTAAGGAATCCAAATTTTACCTCTTTTATCTTCTTTGTGCTTGGCCTTTAATCCATTGGCCACGAAATTCTACTTTTGTAAAGAAAATAATATCTCTTTTTGATAATATCAAAAAGTCAATAATTATGTATCACATTATTCTCATATTTTGTATTATTTACATTTTCTCTTTCTTCTTCTTTATTGGGACTCCTTGGACCCCAAGAAATACTAATTTTTCGAAATTCCTTTTTTAAGGACACTTATTATCCTTCTGGATGCATCTACATCCATTATTTCTCATTATCTTACTTATTTCTTTATTAAAATATCTCTTTTCAAGGATGTTCTCTTTATCTTTTATTTCCTTTCCTCTTTTCCTATTTCCTTCATTAGAAATCGCATAGAAACAAAATTTACTTAATTGTGGCCATGAAGTCCACTTTCTAGAGTTTTCTATGTATTTCTCATAATTACTTTTCTTAATATCCATTATCTTGTATTTTTTTCCTTTTATTTGGACTTTTCTTCTTTTCTTCTCTTTTATATCCATTATTGGATTAATATAATAATAGTAAACCACGAATTTCCTATCCAAAGGGAGATTTGCAAAGAAATCCATTCTTTGAAGAAAAACATCCAACCTTTTCAATTAAGTCCATATTCATAAAATATTTATAATTCAATTATGGAAACATATGCAAAATTGAGGTTGTAACATCCTTCCCCTCTTATAGGAATTTTTCCCTCAAAATTCCCTCAAACATATAAACAAGTAGGATAAGACTTTCTCATGTCCATCATGGCTCGTATGATGCTTCACCCTCTCCATGGTGCTTCCCAAGAACCTTCATCATCTCATATTCTTGCATCTGAGTTCTTTCTCACCTTGGTACCTTGTACCCTCATAGGTGACTCAAGACATTTCAACTTCTCTCAAAGCTAACTGGGTTCATGGCTCAACACATGGCTTGGGCACCTCACATAGTGCTCTAGATCAGACTCGTGGAACACATCACATTATCTTGAGGGCTAAGACCAAACATAACCATCTCCACCAATCCATCTCAAAAGGACCCATATATTGGGGACTCATCTTTCTCAGTTGTAGCTTAGAGGGGTCAGATTTTCACTTCACATATTATCCCATAGTGAACTACATGTCAGTCTGCTTTGCATCAGCTCATGACTCATGTCGCCCCTGGGCTTCCTCAGCAATCACATGATCAAAGTGACTTCATCTGCACACACTATGGTCCTTTTCTGACCTTCGTGAAGTCCCTTCACCAACATTATCTTAATGAAGTGGTGACCGACACAACCTCGATTACAGAGCTTCTTTACATCTTGATACTGGCTATGGTGGTTATCATCACATCTCTCATAGGGAAAGAACTAGTCCCCATGTATCACCCTGAATGAGCACACATGATCTCATCAGACCCTCTTGTCTAGATCATACTAACCATTAGTTAGGGGTGATAAGATGTACTCACATCGAGTTCTTCATGCATCTACTTCCAACTTATGGAAGTGAATCTTTAGGTCATATTCAAGAACTTTTGAACTTACATCCTGGTGTGGTTGAACCATCTCTCTTACTTGTAGTTCAACTGCATCTGTCTCTTGACACTACTCCCTCTTTCTCTTAGATTATGTCATCTAAGTAACATGATCTTACCATAACCCATATTGCATCTTGACCTTCCTTAGTCCATGGGAGACTTACCACAACATTCATAGTTATGAACTCTCATTCCCTCTCAGGGACTCTTTGTCCTCTATGGCGACAAGCCACATGCAACTTCATCTTAGGTATCCAAAGTACTACTAAAACTTACCATCTTAGTAGTACCATGGTGTATGGTGAACTTAAAATCATGATCTCACGTATGTCATGATTCCTCAAGACTTTAGTCGGGGTTTCATCACCTTGTTTTCCATAGTAGTGAATCTAAGGTTCCACAACCATTCTTTTATCACATTAAGGCCTAGGCTAGCTAACCAAACAACCACTAACTTGATCAACAGATCTCGTTACATCAGAGTGTTAGCCAAACATATCTCCTTTTTCAAACTGAGACTAACCTAACAACCACTTCTAGCCTGTAGCTAAACTAGGTAGCTGCATCTCAACCAGAGCATCCATTACCACCTCACATCCTTATGTGTAAGGTAATGTTGAAGACATACACCTCCATGTATTCCACTTATTATCTCATCTCAACTCTAAGCCTATCTTCATCAAGGGAACTCAGAGCTCATTCTCTTGGTTATCAAACTCTACCTTGTATAGTTCATAAGTTCCACATAACTCATGATAAAAACATCCTCATAAGATAACTACCTTAGTTCTCTTAGTGTTTGTAAATCATCCACTTATCGTACACTCCACAAGGGTATGTTATTATCTCCATCCTCATGCATCATAGCAACATTTCCACTCACATTATCTTTATTCTTGGTGTATGGCATGCGTACTGTCGTATCTCTCACTCCCATAATAAGAGGAAATAAGCATTTGGCTACAGTCCAAATATAGAGTTCTTCCCATTCCAAGAGTAGAGATGGTACATCCCACATTTCTAGTACACCTACAAATCTAAACTGAAACGTGCCTCACATGCATCTACATCATGAACATCTCAACATCCAGGTTACTTCCATGAAAAACTGGTCTCGAACCCACTTGGGTCATCATACAATCCTTAGTCATCTCCTCTAGGTCTGTAGGGTGCCGACACTTTTGGGGACATCCCTCTTCCCTTATGCATCATAGAGTGCCTTCTTCATTATCCCTTTGGGTCCCATGAGTTCATGAGGGTGATCAATCTCCTAACCCATGGCCCTCAGACAATGACTATTGTTACCTCCCGACCCTATGGTCACGTGCAACTAGGGAATTAGGCAACTCCTACTCCCATCAGTCTTATCCCCACCTGACCCTAGGATAGACTTTGGATTCTAACATAGTACGTATCCAACTTGAAACCTTACCCAAGTCTCCATCATCTCTCTCAGCATTCATGGTCTGACTTACGTCCTTTCATAGGGGTCATGGCGACCTATCTACCTCGGTTAGGCCCCATACCGGTTACCTCCATGGTAACACATCCAAATGCACTCAGATATGATCATCTATGGGTCTACAGGTTCACTCTTATACTATGTGCTCTCCACTTAGCTTCTTAAGATTCTATGAGACCTCTTAGGGTTTCCTCAAACCCAACAAAAGCTAATTCATACCCTACAAAAGGGTCCTCTCCCAGGATGGGAGGAAACTATCGCTTGATAGAAACAAAGGTCACAAACGTCCTAGGGTTTACATCTAGGGTTTTCATGAGCATGCTTAGTCCTATCAAGCTACTAAGGCATGTAGCTCACAAGTAGACCACCTTCTAAACCATGCTAGGTATCCATTGTAGGTCCTACTTGTTTCTATTCCTTCACATTGGACCAACATCATACCTGCCCATGTCACCAACTTATAGGCGAGGGGTTCATCAAGCATACACCTTAACCAAGGGGTTTCCTTTTCCTCCAAACATGAGGGGTGCCATGCTCAAATCTATGGAAACTCAAATCTCATCACGAGCATCAGGTACACCCAATACTACTACTCCCCCTCCTAGGTCTAGGAACCCTAGGTTCACCTTTCTGATGTCCAACTACATGCTCAACCATGTAACCACGTACCAAGCATGTATAAGGTGCGGCATGCACTTCCTATTATCATTCTACTCGAGAAACACCTCAGAGTTGAGTCCTCCTCAAGGACAACCAACTAGGTATAAGGCCTCACAACTTGTTACTAAACCTTTCTAGGGTCTAAGGAACTCTTCTTCCTAACCCTAAAAGGATAAACACCTATACCATAGGCACATAGGTACAAGAAACCTTATCCTCTCTCTAGGGTTTGGTTCCTCTAAAGGCAACCAAGATACCATAAGCCTCCAGGGATCATGCACAAGGCAACCGAAATCATTCACTTAGGTTGCATCATCCTCAACTCCTCAGGGTTCCTCCTCATTCGGAGTCTAAACTTCCAACCTTCTTGCCTGGGTCCTGCTCTCTCTCTCTCTCTCTCTAGAGCTTAACTCTACAATAACCTTACTACTGGAGGTCCTATCTCTAAGGTGGATCAAGCTCACAAACATACACCTATATGAGAGAAACCTATGTTCGCCCAAGATTATCGAAAACTCTTCATGCTTATCTCATAAGCTATCCAACATACTAGCCTGGACAGGGTTTTAGCCTATTGTCAGCCCTACTTACGTACTTTGGGTGCAACGTTGCCATGCTCATAAGCTCATCAGATTTCTATATGGTTATCACTAACCTCATCAATGAAGGAGTTATCCTTCACCCTAACATGCACGACCCTTCACAGGGTTGGGTTGCCAAAGGTACTAGGTCATCCAACCTCACATGGCTCATATCGTCATGGGTATCCAAACTAAAAGCATATCCACCCACACACATGGTCTACCATGACATCTAGCTCATCATGTCATCTCTCTCTCTAACCTTCACTTAGGGTTAGGGTTAGCATCATCCTCAGAGGATGTGGTAGGTCTCTACTTATAATGGAGGTCTCTACCTCCAAGACTAACTCTCTCTACTTATCCTCGTGATAAGAAGGTCTAGCCTCAGGTCTCTCCTAAGGGCATGACAACATATGTCATATGACCTAAGCATGCAACTTTTCTTTAGTTTATGCTTAAACTATTAATCATATGTCCATGACATATTATTTACATGTTTTTTCATTAGTTTTGGTGGAGGATTCCTTAACCTTATCATTCATACCCTATCCTCAATAGGGTGAGGAGAAGAGAGAAAACCATACACCTTATGATCTTAATAGAATTAGGGTTGAGAAGGGATGAAAATAGATGAGAGAGTCCTAAAGGTATCTTATTTCGAGTTAGATCCTAAGACATTGGCTTGGAAGACACACATATCTGGGAGTCCTCATATTCCGGCTAGCGGTGTGGAGTAAAATATTTCCAGCCCCCGAACGTGATCCTTTTCTAGACACCTTTGTCTTTTAGAAAATCCTCTAATAACTCCCTTGGGTTCTACATAGTTTGTAATATTTAATAATTATTAAGGATTAAATGAGGAACCAATGCTCTGATACCAAATGTAACGACCCCGCCTCCCAATAACCCCCAATTAAGGGTGACCAAGAGGTCAGAGTCATTATCCCAATTAATAGGATCAAAGGTTCGACAAATAATCAGTAATAATTATAAAATTCTACCAAACTATATTGAAAACTTGTATAAAATAAAACTTTGCATACCTTTTTCAAAAACTTGGATATCTAACTTCTATCCACATCTGGACTCTACTCTAACAAATCCTCCTTGCACTTTATTTCTTAATTTCACAATATGCTGCTTTATTATTTCTCCTTTTCAATTTGTACCTAAAACGCCGACAAATAAAACGTCGGTCAGCATAAATGAATATGCCGGTATGTGGGTACAACCAAAATTTCACAAATATGGCTAACAATCTAAATATCACAATCAATTTAATTAACAAGCCAATTTATGCTTTCAATGTGACATTCTCCACCGCTTTTTCCCTAACCCTGGAATACCCTCTCTAGGGTTTCTCTTTTGCCATTGACTTAAGGCCACTTTCTAAATCGTGAGCTTGGTGCCTGGGGTCACCTCTCATGGTGCCCATTAGTCATGCAACAAAGACCACCTTCTCAATCCCGAGCTTGGTGTCTGGGGTCACGACTCATGGTACCCATGGGTCTTCCCTCCTGGGCTTGACCTTTTTGTATCATCCATTAGGGTGACATGTAGGTGTGAGAATACACACTTATATTATAATTGTGATAATCATAGTCACTCTATAGTTGCATGAAATAAAAGTCACCCAAGCAGTTATTTTCAGGAAACCGATAAAACATCCGGGAATTTCTGTGAAACTAAAGAGATTAACCATAAGCGTAACCACATACCTGATCTAGAGCAACTTGATGTCCAAGCAATAATGATAAAGAACAATCAAACAAGGAATCAGCAATATCATGAAATTAATGCAATACATCCATGTGTTATAGTTTATCCAAAACATTCTTAATATAGACTTGGATTCAATCTTAGGCTTTCTAGGCCACCTTTCGGGTTTCATTAGGGTTTTAGCCTCCATAATGCTTTTGTCACGTTTAATGCTCTTTTAGTTCACAAACCCTAATTTCAACATCATAATCATAGTTGAATGTCAATTAAGTCTAATACATTTCTTTTACACCAAAATACCATCTTTATTCTTTTAAGTCATGTCAAGATCATTAGGCCCAAATATCATCTTTAGTTTCTTTCTAATTGACAACTCATATTTCATTACGGTCTAATTCACATATGAACTCTATTTATCACTAATATTACATTATTCCACTAGAAAACCCTAATTACCAAATTAAGGGTATTCATCCATAATTAGGAACTTTTACACTCAAAATAGCTTAGAACCATCAAATCTCAGCTTTATACATGAATTTGACCAATTGAAACCATTAAGAAACATAATTACTAACATTAGGGTTTCAAGGCCCATTAAAGCTTATTCATGCACATGGAACCCTAAATTAAGGTTTCTAAATGCTTTATCATTCATAATTGGTGTAAAAACCTAAACCATGCACTAATTCATCTAGATCAGGTTCAATTTCATCATTTAACATTTCAAGAGGTTACAATTACTTAATTTCACCAATTAAGCATCATGAACTTAACCATTAATTTCAATTAGGGTTTCTAACATAATTTCAGAGCACTTTTCATTAACTTAGCATACTTTTTCAAATAGAAACAAAATCAGGTTTTAAAAGTATTTTTATTGGATTCTACGTGTTCTCCTGATCAATTTTCATATTTTGTATGTCTCCATCGGAGCTACCAATAAAAAGAAACAAATTTTACAAAATTTACTTACTTGGACCAATAGCAGGTTGCTACATCATCTCTTTTGCATGCATCACATGGTCGCGGCCGATTATAATTGAATTACACTTTTGCCCTCCCTTAAGTGGTTGGTTCTTCACAGCGTGGAGGGGCAATTTTGTCCAATGACCATTAGGTCGTCTTCCACCTCCAACGCCCCCTGTTTCCGCCGAGCGCAACACTTCCACGGTCCGCCCCTCTTCCCCAGGGCTCGATGACCACCGCCAACTTTTGCCTTAGCTCTTCCGCCCTCCGCCATACCTGGGGCACCTCTGGTTCGCGGCCAAGATGGCCGGTTCCAGTCCTCCAGACCTGCAACATGGAGCCAACCTGCTGCCCTCCTGTCGGCGTCGCACAAGCACTCGGGCTCGGGGACGATGGCCAAGCTCTTCTCCTGTGATGTGGGTGCATTGCGCTTCCACCACAAACCCTTCCATGGTTTCTCGTTTCTCCAGGGTTGCATTACCCCCCTTGGTTAGGGTTTGAGTGGGTGTAGGGTTGGAGAAGAGTGAGAGACAAGCAAAAACATGAGGTTATGGGTTTGTCCCTTATATAGGGATAGATAGAAATGCCCTAGCTCACCTATCTACGAGGAAAACAAGTCCCTCATCAACCATGGCAACCGTACTTTGCTTGTTTAAGATATAACTCCTCTCTTTTATTAATAAAAGATGTTATTTTTTATTCATGATCCTTGGTTATTAAGGAATCCAAATTTTACCTCTTTTATCTTCTTTGTGCTTGGCTTTTAATCCATTGGCCACAAAACTCGACTTTCTTAAAGCAAATAATATCTCTTTTTGATAATATCAAAAAGTCAATAATTATGTAGCACATTATTCTCATATTTTTTATTATTTGCATTTTCTATTTCTTCTTCTTTATTGGGTTCCTTGGACCCCAAGAAATACTAATTTTTCGAAATTCCTTTTCTTAAGGATACTTATTATCCTTCTAGATGCATCTACATCCATTATTTCTCATTGTCTTACTTATTTCTTTATTAAAATATCTCTTTTCAAGGATTTTCTCTTTATCTTTTATTTCCTTTCCTCTTTTCCTATTTCCTTCATTAAAAATCACATAGAAACGAAATTTACTTAATTGTGGCCATTAATTCCACTTTCTAGAGTTTTCTATGTATTTTTCATAATTACTTTGCTTAATATCCATTATCTTGTATTTTTTTCCTTTTATTTGGACTTTTCTTCTTTTCTTCTCTTTTATATCTATTATTGGATTAATATAATAATAGGAACCACGAAATTCCTATCCAAAGGGAGATTTGCAAAGAAATCCATTCTTTAAAGCAAAACATCCAACCTTTTCAATTAAGTCCTTATTCACAAAATCTTTGCAATTCAATTATGAAAATATATGCAAAATTGAGGTTGTAAAAAAACCCTAAGTACACCATCTCCCACTTTCTTGAAGCATCTTAGGGTTAAGGAACATGATTAGGGTTAACCAAACAATCGTTCAAACAACACTATACATGGTTCATTACTTCCTTACTCATATTCATGTGTTGATTATATGATTAAGTATGTGTCTCGGCCATCCATCACATATGTGTATCGACAACTCATGAAGCAAGTGTCTTCACTACCTTCAAGCAAAGTGTCTAAACCACCTTTATGAATGGTGCCTCAACCACAACACACTAGGTGTCTCAACCACCACATAAAACCATGTCTCGATCACCACATAGACTAGGGTTTCGACCACCCTCAAAGAACATATCTCGGCCTCAAACCAAAACATGTCTCGACTTCAAAAATAAGGCTTGTCTTGACCGAAACAAAAGCAAGATTGATGACCATGCCAAAGAATATGTGTTGACTGAAACTAGGACACTTGTCTTGACCCAAAATAGGAGCAACATGTTGACCAATCACCAAGCATCAAAGTGCCTCGACCCAAGGGGAAAACATGGTGTATCGACCACTAAGGTAATGCTACCACCAAGGCAAGGATCACCATTATAATAAGGATTAACCAAGATCAAAACAGAATATAATCAAGGCCAAAACACGAGATGATCATCAAAGAAAATCACCATCAACGAGGAGGAAAACTCCACATAAAACGGTCACTGTAAGCCCTAAAACATGGGTCATGAAACCACCATGAAAGAACCTCATGCAAGAGAGATAAACCTCATTTAACACCTATAAAAAAGAACCTAAACTTCATGATACATCACGGTACACAAACCTCATGCATGTCCTTAAAACCAAGATCAAAAGATAGGAAACAAAACCACCATGTCACAACTATCTCTAAAATTAGGTACCTCAAATTAGGGTTTTGGATTTAAGTAACCAAGCATGATAACCACCATCATTCAACTAGGGCATGGTGTCATATACTGGCATATTAGGATCATAATTTAGAGAGAGAAATAGAATCATGTAAGCAAATGAAAGTGCAATAATAGAGAGCGTAGAGAGTTATATAACCCACCTTAAGGAAGATCAATTCCAAGGATCATAAGCTCCAAGCTCAGGATCACCAAGGGTGATGAAGCTCCACCAAAAGCTCCACTCTTAGCCACAATATCACCAAAAGAAGAATAAGACACCAAGGTTATAGTTTTCTCAAGAAAATAGGATAAGAAACCCTAGGACGAACCAAAAGATGAAGGAAGAAAGAGAGAAGAAACTTCCTCTCCATTGGGTACCACCTTGTCAAAACATGGTGTATGACCCTTGTGATGAGGAGTTTCTCTTCACAATGACCACCATGTATGGTCCATGGTCTAAGGCCAAGGAAAGACAAGAATCTAGGGTAGAAAATCCAAGGAAAATGTAATAAAAGAAAGGCATACAGTTACCAAGGTTGAAGATGAGCAAGAGTCACCACATGCAAGGGATCTCGACCACCAAGAGCTCCAAGATCAGTCCTCCTTGCTTCAACAAGCTCCAAGGACGAGCAAAAGAGAGGGAATAATAAGGAAGGCCAAAAGATTCACTTACATGGAGAGAAGAGGGTTTATATACATGAAGAAGGAGAGAAGGAGGGTGGAGATGAGGTGTTAACACCTAAGGGCACCCAAGGGACACATGTCTACCCAAGAAACACACATGCAACCACTTAAACCTTGCATGTATGAGATGATGATACAAATATTGTGGGTTATTGATAAATTAGGTCCCCCAACACATGGTTTTGGGTGCAAAAACCCAAGGAGGTCAAAACAAATAACACCATATACATCCAGGTCGAGGCAAAAGGTCACAAAGACACTCAAGGTCGATACGCACCACAAAAGGACAATCTGTCTTGACCCAAAACACCCCAAGACCATCATGGTCTAGATAAAACATCCCAAGGAAGGTGTATCGGTCAAAACACTCACAAAACACACCACATCGTCGAGACATAGGTCGAGACACTCTAACCAAGCACACATGGTCGAGACACTCAAAACCCTAGAAACCCTAATCACCTCTATTGATGCCCCACTCATCCAAGGCCCAACCAAGGCACCCTAGAGCATCAAATTCTCTCTCATGAAGCCAAGAAAGTGAAGGTACACACAAGATATGGCAAATTACAATATAACCCTCTTAAATGGGTAAATTGCAAATTGACCAAAAAAACATGAAGTACAAACATCATCCAAACAAGCTCAAACTGGAAACTTAAGCTCTCCACTAGCTCTAAGAACATATCAAAGGATTAGGGAAAGGTTTTAAGAACTTAATCAAGCAAATAAAATAGGGTTAACCCAAAACACAAGTCTGGGATCTGACAACTACTTTTGTCCATCCCCAAGATAAGTCATCTTCCCTAACCCACCAAACCCCATATCATCTACGGAGGCCATACCACACATGTTGCAGTGTTAAAACATCATAATTCCACCAAAATGCTTCAATCCTTAACAGGGTTCATAGTCATTGATGTCGCCTTCACCAGTCTCTCCATCTTCATGAATATATAAATAAGTCTTTTGACGAGCCACACAAATAACATGATTGCAATCATTACCATCCTTCCACCTTCCTAGACCAATAGAAAACTACTCTCAACCTGAAGGTGGAACTCCTTGTGATGAGTCTTCCCTTTCTAGCATCTTTTTTGATGAGGACATGTGCTTCCCCTCTTGGTGTGTAATCAAGAGTTGACCCCTCTAACACATGCAAAGAATTTGGGAAATGCTCAACAACCACCACCTTTATTACCAACATTTCTGAGACACCTGCCTATTCCTCTATTCTATTATAAGTTACACCGCATCCTGATTTTTCTTCTTCTCATGTTAGCTTAAATCGTCCAATAACATTTATACTAATAAATTGATAATCTAGATGTTAATGAAATTAAAACATCACAAAATAATATATAGCAATAAGATGATTATTATAATCTGGAAACTTTGAAAAATAAGATCTAACCTATCATAACATCACATCCAGCTTAATTCTTCAATGTACTTATAATTCAATCATATTCATTAACAAGGCTTAATATCTAAATTAGAAATTTGATAATGGGAAAATATAATAATTAATAATAGTGGTTTAAAAATTTAGTAAAATAGGTAATGACACATAGTATGATAATTGTTATTCTATAAATTTGGCTAAAAAAATTAGTTTAATTTATTAAAAGAAAATAATTGCATTTCAAGACTGATCAATGAATAAAATATAATAATTAAATATAGCTAAAATAAAGTTCTTGGAGAATTTGTAATTGCCTTAAAGAGTAGCTAAAACTTGGATTCAACTTAGTTTATAAACTACTATTTATTATTTGTTTTTAATATGTTAAGTGACTAATATATAATTTAATGAATTATAAAGATAAAAAGAAAACATTAACAGTCAAATATTTCTAACTAAATTTATATTTGAACTTTTTTGACCCAAGTGATTAACTTTGACAAGATTAATTGGTTACTCTAGTAGAAATAGAAAATGACTAATATGTATGTCAATGCATCAAAACATATAGAAAATGGAAATAAATGCTTGTACGTTATGGGGGAAAACGTGTCCAATTAGTTAGATATGTTTTTCCATTCATATTCAACCTAATTTGACCCTAAATAATTCTCTGGCCAAAAAATTAATATTTTGACCTAATTTGGTACTAGAATACAATTCATTAAATAATGTTTAAAATGGTAAAATTGGGAAATAGGAATTAAAATATGTATGTATTTGTAGAAATCTTGAAAACTATCTACCATTAATGCTTGGACTTATACAAAAAATTATATTTGGTCTCTCACTTCACTATATAGAAGCATAAACATAACACTACTAAAGTATATCAATCAATATACATGAACAATTAAAAATTATTAGACACGCATGTATTTTACAATTGGAAATATGAGAACAAAACATAATAGGAAAAGTATAAAATAGTAATAACCCTAGATAGGAAAGAAAACAATTAATAGAAATATCAAAGACTAACTGGTTCCAAGCCAAGTGATAACCCCATTGTGTTGTACTTTTTGAATGTCTCTCTAAGGAGCTAGTTTTGTAATTAATAAATTTGTGTATTTTTTGATAAATTGAGGTATTGCATTCTCTATTTAAATTGTTTTTCTATTTTATTTCTCTTGACATGCAAACCATCTAGAATACAATGTGCTATGTGCAGGAACTTTGAGGACAACCAACAGCTATACTCTGTTGATAGCAAGGGTATTAGGGCATACAATAGACTTACACCAGGGATCAACACAGGTGGTAATAGAAATGTTACTTGGGTGCAGATATTTTGGGGTTACCTCCTCTGCCTCAAATTGAGCAAACTGGCCTACAAAGACAATCTCAACAGGCTTCCAACAAAAGATAGGCTCATTAGATGGAATATTGATAAGAATCCTACTTGTTGCATGTGTGATAGAGCTGAGGAGACGGTTTATCACCTATTTTTTATTGTTCATGTTCAAAAATTGTCAGGGAAATCAGATGTTTGAGGAATGAATGGGGAAACATACTACCTAGTAACCTATGTGGAATCAATTCTAGGATAAATGCTAAGTTCAAGAATGATATGTTGGGTTTTAGGGGAGGCAGAGAAGGTAGTGGAAACAAAAATTTTCTCCCCCAAACCCAGCACGAGGAAACGCGTCAACGTCTATATAATAGGAAAGGATGGTTTGTGGAATCATACCTTGTCCCAAGGTTTGCTTGGAGACAATACCTCGCACCTTGTGCGGTCTTCAACTCTGGTCTTGGACGGTGTCTGTGAAGCTCCTGGTCACACTGGGACTGACAACTCCTCTCACCGGACTGTCGGGATTGACAGTTGTCCTCCTGAGCGGCAGAAACCTCCTGCCTCTGAAGTAGTCCACACGGACCACCTAGAACTCCACACCCCTTGTCCCACAAGGAAGTGGAAGGATTCGCACCCTCCTGTTGACGTACTAGTCACCAACACACTCTCCTACCTCTAGTTGCAACTGCAGTTTTCCTTCCCTTGCTGTACCTCTCTTTGTGGGAAGCACTTGCTCGGGCTCTCTCTCGGTTACCAAAACCAGAGAGAACGACAACTTTGCAGAGCAACTGGTTGCACTGAGTTGTACTTTGAGAAGCCCCCAATACCCCTATATATATAGGTGGGTCATGGGACATGGTTCTCTGTCCCCGGCAATATGGGACTAAAGAAGGTGTAGAAGGGTTCGAGATTTTCCACAAAAGCAACCAACTCGCAACCTGAACCGATCGATTCACAAGTGAACCGGTCGGTTAGGGACTTGAACCGGTTGGTTGGGACCCATGAGTCGATCGGTTCACTTCTGAATCGGTCAGTTCGTGGTCCTGATCAGTTCCCGATTGACTTTCCTTCTTTTGTTTCTAATTGGTATCGAATACCAATCCTTGTTCCAATCAAATTGGGCAAGTGAAACACAAGGAAAATTCTCACCGACCTGACTTTCCCAACTTGCTCAGTTGCACCAGTTGAACCGATCGTTTCAACACTTGAACCGATCGTTTCACTCTGACTATGAGCCGATCGACTCAACACTTGAGCCAACCGGTTCAGCAACCTCAGCCGACTGGTTCAACACTTGAATCGATCGGTTGGGAGTACAGGTTGTGCAGAATCAGTCAAATGCGATTTCAATCAATCCGATACTCCAATCAATATGTCCAACACCTTGAACAATATCATATTGAGCTATCAATTGATTGAGTGTTTAATTGAACTACTAAACTCCTTTAGTAATCAATCTAAACGTTGCTTGTGGAAAAAACTCCTCTTCTAGGTTAAATCCAATGTGTGTGACCCTGCAGGTCCATTTCACATTGGCAGTGAAAGTCCATAACACTTATGACTTCACAAGCAAAGAGCGGTGCCTAGTCACACATCATTGCTACCCAAGTGAAAGTAGAAAGTTGGAGAAAAACTTTCAATCCTACAATCCGTGAATGGTGTTATAGTGAATGTATAATTCCTTTGTCACTGATATCCCCAATGAACTCGAGGCCTGGAACAGTCATCCTGTCAACGTTCATTCACTTTCTTGATCTCAGAGTAGATTGAACGAGATATGTATGACATCAATATCACATACTGATTCACACATGTGTGCGCACGCCTATCTCAATCCTACTCAGCAAGTGGCCTTGGATATCAAACTCCCTCAGGAGGGACAAATCCCATATCTATCACTCACCCCTCAAAAGCCCCATGTGTCAAAGCCACCCAATCATCACCTTTATAACAACCCATGTTTCAGGACTACGTTTGATGATGTCAAAGTGTGCCCAACGACATGTGTTGAGTGTAGTGATTTCAGGTCAAAGAATCACACTCACCACCATCACTGTGAGTACTGACTGTGACTACCATGCCATGGTTCCATGTGTCAAACTCACGGTGGGTCTGTCCGGTACCTTGTTCTCTAACAAGTACCTATGTGTTTGGTTTTGTATCTCTATACCATGACCAATGAGATTCTATCATCAACCAACACCACAATCTAGTCTTGAGTGTCATTGTTGTCTATCTACCTTCCACAATGACATCCGACTAGGGACATAACATGAATGTACAAACTCTTAGCATTTGTATTATCTCATCGTTCAAGTCCTTAACCTGAAAGCATACGTCATTGAGTAATGTCATTCTCTAGACATTCAATCTGTTCTATCACTATCTCATATGACTGAACCAGAAAGAATTGGAAGCTTTCCTTTGATGTTTATCAAATCAATCTTAATGTATCCCACCAATCATCCCATGATTGGCTCTCAGGGCATACATACTAACAGACTCCCACTTGCACTGCGAGCCAATCCCCATTGAATCATATTCACAGTGATCTTCAAACATGTCCCACATGTTACTGTGCTCTAGTGCCAACATAGTGAGTAATGGCAACACCTTGCCAAAGTCAATGTAAATTGCATGTCTCTCATCTCTTCACTGCACGTCACACATATGAGATGGAGTTGCAGTAATATGTGATCTAGTATTCCTTTGCTAACCTTTAGCCACATTGCATGATCAAGGATTCCATACTTGTCATCAATGATCGGAATATCTATAAGTTCATCTCATGAACTTACAGATCCATATAGTATCCACTGCTATTTTTCTAACACATAGATACTCGACATTTCCTTTTAAATGGTTTTATTGGAACACTTCCAATTATCAACAAACTTTCACTTTTATATATCCTATATATATTTTGCGATTAATTTTCTGTCCTTTCGGAAGTTCGCATCAGTGTAACTCTTTACATTGAACTCTTCCTTATCTCCATAGAACTAGTACTTCATAAGTACTTATCAAGTTCTCATGGTATTCCAGTAACCCTTACTGGAAGTAGACAAACATCCACTCGTCATGTCCCACATACAAGTTATTAGGATGAGCACATCAAATTGTCATGTCATACATACAAGATGATGAATGCATTTTATTCTTGCCATGTCCATACATGCAAGATAATGGGATGATTACATACATGATAGATCCATATCTATTCTTAGTGTTCCCATTCTTCATAAGAATTGGACACTTGGCCTTGGGATACTAGCTCCATGTAGCATGGACAAGTTTTCTCCCACTGAATCTGTGCATACTAAACATTTCAGTACAGATTGCTAATGTATGCTCTCTCTTTTCAAGGTTAATAGGTTTTCGAGAACTATTTCTATAGACCTCTATTCCTATTACCTAGGAAACATCTCTATCTTCCTTAAAGATAATTTCCACTTTTGGATTTCCAATCTAGAACATTTCATTTCACATCAACATGTGGAATGTGAATGCGCTCCCACTAAGTCACAGATCCCTTTTTTATCTTTGACATATCAGTCAAACCCTTTGACTATATCATCAAAGTAAAGATCCAATTCTGAGTTGCTTGTACTCAATCAATCACATTGATTAGTCCATTGTAACTTATAGACTTCATTTGCATTAATGGATTCATAAACCTTATAGGTTGTGTCACGTATACATCCTTGTTTTATTCCTCATAGGAATGCAGTTTTAGTATCCATATGCCAAATGTCTTAGTCATTAAGTTGCAATCAACAAGCATCATCCTTCTCAAATGTTATCCATGTGTCTTAACATTTAAGACTCATTTGCACTTATGGATTTCATCCAATGAGTGCTACCATCAAGGTCACACCTTATGGTTGACATGGATGTCATTTAGGAAGTAATGGTCATAAACCATAACTCAAAATTCAGTTCCTCATATTCATCTAGATAGTTGACTCATCACATGAACAACTCATCACATAGATAATTGAGGTGTATCTGTCAAGGATATAAGAACTCACAACTCCTTGTAATTCTCAATGTCCTTTATTAGTGTGGGGTATTCTTTTATTAAGAAGAATTCCGTTAATTAATAATCATTCTCTAACTCCTTAGAGTATGAATCCTTCTTGATTTAGACATCATCATGCCTTAATCATGAGTTCACTATGATACATTATCATAATCACTCATAAGGATCTCAAACATTTGGTCCAAGTATTTCATTCATTGATCTCATCAAGAATTAACACTTTACCAAATTTTTACTTCATCTATGATAATCTTGAACACTTCAAGATATTCATATTGGTATTTCTCTAAACACCTTTTGAAGTATTAGCATTTACTCTAATAGGTATGTAAATACATCACATGTATTATACCTAATAGGACAATCATTCTCCCACTACCATTAGTGAAGATTTATTAATCATGTACAAGAGATTCATGTCTCTTACTGGTTCTCTAACCAAAAGAGTCTAGATTTATCCATCATATGGAAACTAGAAATTAATTTCTCATGATTGATGCTAATTTGATTGTTTGAGTTATCAATAACTTTAGGTATCATTTTATCTTATGCATACTATGTATCACAAGATAAGCAAGGCATTGCCACAAAGATCATATCTTTAAGATTGAAACATCAACTTTATTAATTGCCATCATTGCCATACAATATGCAAAAATAAAGTGTTTCTATCTATTGGCAATATATGAAATAGCAGTTCTCAACTCTATTTCGTGCCCTTTAGGCTGAAATAAATTGAAAGATACTCCTATCTATGGCAGCAACACTTGCTCCAATGATGGGTACTTCTTTCTTGGTCCTTTCACAAAGGCCATCACTTCTTTGCGGATCTTGCATATCATATATGATAGATCCATATCTTGGTATCATATACCTCAGATAAAGAAGCGGTTCATTTCATGATACCTTAGGTGGAGATCTCCATCTCCTCCTTCATCTTCTTTTGTTCTTCCAGATATAGAGGGCAATCCCTCATATACCCTTTCCCCATGTGCCTTGAGGCTGAAGACGGCTTGGATTGCTAGCTAGCATCAGAACACTTCTTTGCTTTGCCCTTATCCTTGCCCTTTAAGAATTACCTTTCTCTTTTATCACATCAAAGATTATGGTTAGCCTTTCTTCATCTTTGCCTCTACTATCCTCAACATGTCCAACAACTCTGTCAACGCTTGTCAAAGTTGTTCATGTTGTAGCTTATCATGAATTGTATGATTCTTGCAACATTTGCAATATCATACCAATAGCCAACTCTTGGCTCAGGGGGAATCCTTCTTAGTCAGGTTTTCCACATATACCCAATCACATTGAGTGTGTGAATACCTTATTAGATCTCCTTCTGTCATGACATACTAGGACAGTGTCTTGGAGACATCATATGCGTCATGTTGTCTCTGGAACTCATAGTTCAGAGAACACATCATCAAGCGCTCCTCATCAATGTCTTCCTCGGTATGCTTCCATAAGCATACTTTCAGCCATTGATATGGTGGGATCGAGTTCATCTGGTTCTGGTATAATTAGGACTTAGAGCTTTCGCTCTTTGAGAACACTTCTCATCATCCTAACCAGTCGTGGAATTATTCCCATTTAATTTGTTGCTCTCAAAGACCAATCGCAAATAAAGTGATTTGTTGATTAACCATTTATTTTAACAAAAGGAAATATATGCAATTTTAAGTCCAAAACTCCTTTTGACTTGTTTGATTGATTTGAATAGTTGACGATAAAATTAGGCCTTTAATTAATTATCGCTCCCACTATTTTACTTCAAATTGATAGCCCTTACCATCAATTCGGAAGATTGCAGCGTACAATCTTCTAGTGGGCAAGATCCTGAAATCCTCTAAGTCATGAGTCAGCTAGGGCTGATCGCCCACAACTTAGATCTCTCAGGTAGGCAACTCTTGCCAATTGCATCATATGCAACTCTTGATAAGATGTCATATACAACTCTTTGCAATGATCATCTCCATGCCTCAAGGTACTAGATCCCATCTAGATCACCTTGTTAAGTCCAACCCAAAGCAAACACGATGAATATGCACCCTGCTAGGGCAGACCCACACATTCATCCTTCACGCTTCCATGAGATAGACGGTGAACCACGCTAGGGCGTGCCCACACTTGGTCGATCAAGCTTTTCACGTGTGTCGCATTTGGAAGGCATCTAAAACTTAATATTTTAATGAGGGATTTGGTTTTTATATACATACACATATCTAATCACCACAATACATAGTATGTATCATATGCATGCTATATCCCACAGAAAACATGCACAAACGATAAAAAGCGATGATTATGGCCAACCTAATGTGATTCGTCGAGCCAAGAGGAATCACGGTCATCTAGGTCTACATCTTATGCAACCTGTACAAGATGAATTCTGTGCATTGCCATCCGAGTTGATCAACTCATCCCATGAATGATCTGCTCTCTTTGGTCAGTCGTCTGGGTGCCACCAGCTGATCGGTTGGCTCCTCCAACCGATCGGTTCTCCTAGTCGTCGTGCATCTCTCCATGGCCACCACCCGCTCGTCTCGCTCCTTGAACCGGCCATCAACCGATCGGTTCACTCCTTGAACCGATCGTCTAGAACGTCAACCGATCAGTTCACTCCTTGAACCGATCGTCTCAGCTATCGTCTCGATGTCCTCCGGTCTTTGACATAACAGGTTATAAAATATATCCTAATTTTACATTGCTTAAAAGGGAAACACCGAGTTACATTTGGAGGGAGCAAAGGTAGGAAAGAATCTCGAATTATTTCGAGTTACATCAGGAATAAGAGAGAGAAGATCGGTGCACAGACCGAGATGCAAGCAACCACAAACAACCACACACAGATAGGGGTTTATAGGCCATAATCATGCTGCACACATCCACCACAAAACTCGTTTAAGGGCGACGCGTATCGAGTGCATTAATAATACATATCATATATGTAATTGGGATTTGTGGATTTAGGATTGGACATGCATAAAGCCGATAGTATTCGCATCGTATGCAATAAATAAAGGTGAAAAACCAAAATCGATCATATCGATATTCCTAAAATATAGAACAGTTGACGTGGCTCTCATACCACTGTTGGGTTTTAGGGGAGGTAGAGAAGGCAGCGGAAACAAAAAATTTCTCCCCCAAACCCAGCATGAGGAAACGCATCAACGTCTATATAATAGGAAAGGATGGTTTGTGGAATAATACCTTGTCCCAAGGCTTGCTTGGTGACAATACCTCGCGCCTTGTGCGGTCTTCAACTCTGGTCTTGGACGGTGTCTGTGCAGCTCCTGGTCACACCGGGACTGACAACTCCTCTCACCGGACTGTCAAGATTGACAGTTGTCCTCCTGAGCGGAAGAAACCTCCCGCCTCTGAAGTAGTCCACACGGACCACCTAGAACTCCACACTCCTTGTCCCACAAGGAAGTGGAAGGAGTCGCACCCTCCTGTTGACGTACTAGTCGCCAACACACTCTCCTGCCTCCAGTTGCAACTACAGTTGTCCTTCCCTTGCTGCACCTCCCTTTGCGGGAAGCACTTGCTTGGGCTCTCTCTCGGTTACCAAAACCAGAGAGAACGACAACTTTGCAGAGTAACTGGTTGCACTGAGTTGTACTTTGAGAAGCCCCCAATACCCCTATATATATAGGTGTGTCATGGGACAGGGTTCTCTGTCCCCGGCAATATGGGACTAAAGCAGGAGTAGAAGGGTTTGAGATTTTCCACAAAAGCAACCAACTCGCAACTTGAACCGAGCGGTTCACAAGTGAACCGGTCGGTTGGAACACCAACCGGTCGGTTGGGACCCATGAGCCGATCGGTTCACTTCTGAACCGGTCGGTTCGTGGTCCTGATCAGTTCCCGATTGACTTTCCTTCTTTTGTTTCTAATTGGTATAGAATACCAATCCTTGTTCCAATCAAATTGGGCAAGTGAAACACAAGGGAAATTCTCACCGACCTAACTTTCCCAACTTGCTCGGTTGCACCAGTTGAACCGATCGTTTCAACACTTGAACCGATCATTTCACTCTGACCATGAGCCGATCGACTCAACACTTGAGCCGATCGGTTCAACACCTCAGCCGACCGGTTCAACACTTGAACCGATCGGTTGGGAGTACAGGTTGTGCAGAATCAGTCAAATGTGATTTCAATCAATCCGATACTCCAATAAATATGTCCAACACATTGAACAATATGATATTGAGCTATCAATTGATTGAGTGTTTAATTGAACTACTAAACTCCTTTAGTAATCAATCTAAACGTTGCTTGTGTACAAAACTCCCCTTCCAGTTTAAATCCTATGTGTGTGACCCTGCAGGTCCATTTCACATTGGCAGTGAAAGTCCATAACACTTATGACTTCACAAGCAAAGAGCGGTGCCTAGTCACACATCATTGCTACCCAAGTTAAAGTAGAAAGTTGGAGAACAACTTTCAATCCTACAATCCGTGAATGGTGTTACAGTGAATGTATAATTCCTTTGTCACTGATATCCCGAATGAACTCGAGGCATGGAATAGTCATCCTGTCAACGTTCATTCACTTTCTTGATCTCAGAGTAGATTGAACGAGATATGTATGACATCAATATCACATACTGATTCACACATGCGTGCACACGCCTATCTCAATCCTACTCATCAAGTGGCATTGGATATCAAACTCCCTCAGGAGGGACAAATCCCATATCTATCACTCACCCCTCAAAAGCCCCATGTGTCAAAGCCACCCAATCATCACCTTTATAACAACCCATGTTTCAGGACTGCGTTTGATGATGTCAAAGTGTGCCCAATGACATGTGTTGAGTGTAGTGATTTCAGGTCAAAGAATCACACTCACCACCATCACTGTGAGTACTGACTACGACTACCATGTCATGGTTCCATGTGTCAAACTCACGGTGGGTCTGTCAGGTACCTTGTTCTCTAACAAGTACTTATGTGTTTGGTTTGATATCTCTATATCATGACTAATGAGATTCTGTCATCAACCAACACCACAATCTAGTCTTGAGTGTCATTGTTGTCTATCTACCTTCCACAATGACATCCGACTAGGGACGTAACAAGAATGTACAAACTCTTAGCATCCGTATGATCTCATCGTTCAGGTCCTTAACCTGAAAGCATACGTCATTGAGTACTGTCATTCTCTAGACATTCAATCTGTTCTATCACTACCTCATATGACTGAACCAGAAAGAATTGGAAGCTTTCCTTTGATGTTTATCAAATCAATCTTAATGTATCCCACAAATCATCTCATGATTGGCTCTCAAGGCATACTTACTGACATGATAAACATATGACAAGTGAACGCGGAATCAATCTTAATGTATCCCACAAATCATCCCATGATTGGCTCTCAAGGAATACTTACCGACATGATAAACATATGACAAGTTTCTCTGGTCTTTGCTTAATCGATATATGTTTTTCTATATGGCAGGGGAGGAACATGAGGATACATAAGGATAAGAAAATGGGGCCTCTTGGGATTCTTGATACTTGTGCATCTTTTCTTGTTTGAAATGTTAAAAATACATGTGACATCTTGTGTAGAATTAAAGATAGCACTATAACCAACTAGGGATTTCATATATAACCCCTTTGTAGTGTGTTTGTGATTGGCTCTATATGAACAAATGCCATGTATTGTAATGTGTAGTATTTGTATACACCCCTTTTACATATTTAAAAAAAAGGAATCCAATTTATTTAGCAGCCTTATTGTTTCTTTTGGATGTGACCACAAAATTTTGAATCTTGAATTTGATTAAATATTGAAAATTGAATATTGAGAATGGCATGAAAATTGATCTATTGGATCTTTGACTCTCTTGGTGGCTTTGACCCCTTTTAGAGATTTGGCTCAATTGTGTGGGCCTAATACCGACAATCTTAAACAATGTATATGGATTAGTTGTCCCTAGCATACTAGAAATAACTAATAAGGCATTAGTGTTATTCTCTCCTAGAATGTGAGAACAGAAGGCACTTAGACTTAGCACAGATATGATAGTAAGGTGCCAAACTTTAATGTTTGATATCTAAAAATCTTTGGAAATCTTGATAGCTTGAATAGTATTATAATCCTCAAAATAGTTGATATATTGTGAATAAAATAAAAATTTGAACAACCTTCGCTTAGTTTATATTTTGATAAACATTGTGAATCATTATATTGAAGTTTGAGTATTAATCATCTTGAGTCTTTTAATTTTAAACTTGACTACCTAAGTCCACGGAACTTCCCTTACCTATTTTGTAAATGCTTTGAATCTTCTCTTGTTTCATGATTAAATAGCTCAATTATAAGGATTTAGTACCACTAGTTGTTGAGCTATTTTACTCTTTGGTCCATGTTGTTGTTAAATTTATCCCTTTGGGATATACATGGGTGAGTGATAAGTAGATGCCTTAGAAAAGGCGTGCATAGATGTACTCTATTGGATGAAGTGTAGAAAGAATTGATGTATGTTTTAAATTGAAGTTATTATGTATAGGCTTATTTGAGCACTGATGCAAAGCATGAATGTACATATATTTTCTTAAATATTTTAATTTTAGATTGTGTTGACAGAAAATAGGTCATAAAGATCGACTCTTTACAGAGGGACAAATTCCATCTTTGTCACTCAATGGTCCACATGTGTCATAATGGACCCAAGCACAACTTGAATGGAAGCCCTTATTCAAGGTCATATTGGTAGTCTTAAATCATGTTCAATGACATGTAATTATTATAGTGACATTAGTTTTAAGGACTACAATCACCACTATCAATTTGAGATATGATTACGACTATGCTTTTTGGCTTCATGTATCCTTCTCAAGTTGCATATGGTACACTTGATCATAAGAAATACCTGTGTTTATATTGATATCATATATCATGCTCAATGAGATGTAGTCATAATTCAAAACACATACTAGTCTTATTATATTATTATCAGTCTAAATTCCATAATAATATATGACTAGGGACTAGGGACTTAGACAAGAATGCATGCTCATAGCATACGCATGATCTCATCTTTAAATCCTCAACATAAAATAACATGTCACTTAGTAATACATACTTAGGTCATTATTATAACCATTCATTATCTTATCTATTAACGAACATAATAAATAATTATTAGTAATCAAATCAATTCAAATCTCTTCCATTACAATCATCAGAGATTGGATGTCACGATGGAAGGTCACACCTCCATCCTATTTGTTAGGCATACTACCCAAATGAATCACCTCAACAACTTCCTTTATCTAGACAACAGAAGGTCACACTTTAGTCCTATTTGTTGGGCTAACGGAGGAATGGTTGTTTTCTTCTAAAATTGTTGTCAGTTCATTCATCTTGAAGCACCTCTAGAAGACATCTTCACAAGGATATGGGAAAAATGGATAGACATATTTAAATAATAAACTATTTGCTTAAGATATTCTTTATAGGGTAGGAAATGTTTCAACAAGTGGTGAAGTAGTACTTGAGTACAAATATGGATCATTAAGGCACAATATCGCCATAATATTTTTGAAATGTGCTTTATTTCTCAATGATGTGTTGTCAAATACATTCTCTATATGTATGAATAGATGAGAGTTCCCCAAGGTAACTCAAAAATATATATGTTATGTTAACTCAAAAATAAATTATTAGGCATAATTTGCATTTGTCCTATTTTCTTGGTTAAAATTAGAGTTCAAACAAGATACACTTTAATTGAATTATGAGCTTGACTGGAGTCAGAGGAAAATGTAGCACACATCAAACAAAGCCTATAATTGAATAAAATGCCATTTGACAACTTATCGAAAAACTACAAGTTGGACCGATTTGAGGTCCAAATGAACCCAAGTTCAACCAAGATATATCTAGGAACCTAAAATTCACTGAGAAAAATAACTCCAATCAAAAATATTGTGGTTAATTTGTGACTTCAATAAAATTTATCTAAAATAGTCAGGACATTACCTGTTGGTCATCTTTCATACCCTATACCATCTTGTAAAACATCCACATTCTTGATTATCCTATTTGACATTTTTGGGTTATTTCCCATGAAGTCACTTTTTGAAAAAACATTGAGGGAACTGGTCTCACTAGTAGTTAACCCATTGTAGAAGGTAGTAACCGTATATCCTAGCTCAATGTTGTGGTGGGGACAATCTCTTTGGTAGTCCATATACTTTTCCAATATCAACTCAAGTTATCACCAGGCTTCTGGATAAAGCCAGTGATCTTGTCTCTATAGTGTATGGTTTTCTCTATTGGGTAGAGCTTTGTGACAAAGGCATCAGCTGCGGCATCCCAACCTTTGAAACTTCTATCCATCAGAAAAAGATACTAGTCGAGGGCCTTATGTCTCAAATAGAACCCAAAACCCTTATATTAGATGACCTCCTGAGGGACCCTATTGATCTTGAGGGTATCAAAAATGTTTCTAAGGCATCGAGGTGGTGGTAAGAATTCTCTTCAACTAATTTCCCCCCAAAGGTTTATTGATGTAGAATATTCCAAAAGGTCAGTTTTGGCTCAAAGTTTGCAACATTAATCATGGGAAGAATGACTAGGTTCCTTGATTCATTAGATCATTTGATGAACAAGGATTAGATAGATGGACCATCATCTTCCTCATAATTTGGCTGAGGGCCTTGATCTTCTAGTTCATGTTCTAACTCCACCTCACTGTGTGTTTGTTTACCACTATGGTCTAATTCGTCCTCATTTCTAGCCACTCGGTCTCTTCGAGGAGGCATGACTTCTTTAGTGAATGGAGAAAGATCTAGTTCACAATAAGTTTCTAAAAGAAACTATACAGTCAAGAAGCTTCACATGTTAAAACAATTTTCAAGAGGTATATAGTTGTTGGATCTAAGATTGTGTAGTTAATTCTATTGATAAACTTAAGGAATTCATGTATGATAATTATATCTCATGTCCTTAACAGCTGTTTATTTCCTTGTCCCTTGCAATGGCACAATAAGTTTATCACCTTAAATCCAATGTCCAAAACAGATGTGTATCTAATCAGACTTCAAAATTTATAACTTGATACTTCTACACCCTCAGTGATAATATGTGGTATTCTATAGTAAAAAGGATAAAAAATGGGGACAAAGGGTGGCAAGTGTAAAGCACTTAAGGCATAAATCTAGTTATATCTAGCCAAAAGGATATAATCTCCCTTATGTAAGGATGAGATCCAAACAAAGAATAAGACAATGAAAGTAAAGTCAAATTGTATTATCAAGTAAAGAATGAACTTAAACCTTTAGATTTGTTTTGAATATATGGATAAAACATGGATCTGGTTTCACTGCTTAAGATCTCTCACCAACATGATATACTCACACCCATTGTATACCCTTAGTTTGGTTTATAAGAAATCATCGTTAGTGTCTATTCCCTCCTCTCTCAAGTTTAGGTAATAACTAGATCATAAGAGTGTATCTCTCTTGAGATGAAAACATATAATCAAGAATACAATAATATGATCATTTTCTTTAGAATTCTAACATTCCCATGCATTCATACTACACCATAACTCTAGATCTAGACTAACACTACTCTATTGAGGTATTAGCAATAAAAAAACATAATATGGTATCTAATCATGCAAGTGAAACATTAAAGACCAAGAATATGAAGATAAACATTGATAATAGTATATATTCAATGGATATAAGTATTTTTCATGTTGGGAGAACCTTATGGCTACTCCCAATCTTAGAAAATGGTTTATCCACAAATGGTAATGAGATATAATACGGATTTACAAATGAGAAAATCAAAATCAAGATGGATAGATGGAAGAAGATGAACAAGATGGGGAAGAAGGAAGAAAATAAAACAAACAGTAACCACAAAGGGCACTAATGGTTGGTAAGAACCCCCTCTTTCACTACAGTGATGATTTTCACAAAGTCAGTGGTACCCAACAATCCTTCTCCTCTAATAGATGCTTTTCTAAGTGATGAGGAGTGGGGGTCGATGGTGGAGAACATTGGACTCTCATCCTTGGCCTCTGATGGTCAATTATGAAAGTAGGCATTGGCATCACTTCATGGTGAGAATGAATGTGTCCTTCAGGGAAGATCTAGGTCTCTATTTATAGGCGATCGATCATTGTGTACCCAAGGCACCTGAGTGTTGGATACATTTCTTTTACTCAAGCCTCAAAGAACATTCCTTGGGTCACAAACTTAAGTAACAACAACAAAGGCATGATCTGTATAAGGTTCATTGGGTTGTTGTCTTTCTATTTGGTCATTAGGGAGAGATGTTGTTGGGTTAGGATGATGTTAGGTTGAGAAAACATCAGATGTGGGGTCCATTGATGGGTGGATGATGGAGATTCTAGGTATAGTCTCCCCAAATGTTGTGAGATTTATAGAATGCCTTAATTGAGTGGGCAACGAGTCTCCTACAAAGTTCCCTCAATGTTGGTTTTGACCATCCAAGGTACCATCAGGCTATGATTGATGGTAGAGATAGTATAAGTTGTCTTCCCCAAAAGACAGAAAATATAAGTAAAGAAGAAAGTTTTCGTGAAATACTAGTGAAATTAGACTTGTAAACATAAAACCTAGAATGTAAAAGGAAAATAAGGATAAATATGCATGTAACATCCATAAAATTGAATGTTATCACTCACGTTTCAATATTTCAAAGTCTATTATCCATTAAATCTACCCTAGTTTTCTAAGAAGTTAATATTAGGGTGTAAGATGACAAATAAAAATCAATTGATATGGATTTTTATATGAATATGGTAATTAGTCTTCACAATCCTCAAGAAATTAGGGTTTCTTCAACCTAAGAATAGCAACTAGGATCTTCTCAAGGAGAGAGGTAAGTGGTTCATGCTCTTTGAAGAGAAGTAATGGTTGACTTTGTACATGTATGTACAATGTACATGAAATGTTGTCAATGTTTTATCTATTGTTTTGGTTACTTTTGAAGACAAAATTCAATATATCAATAATGAATTGAACGACATGTCATCAATAGTTATTGCATTATCTCTCATTCACATTATGAGTAAATCTATGAACAAGATCTAATATCAAGTGAGGAATTTTCAAGAGAAAGAAAATGATAAAAATATAACTTATTTAATATCATCACCAAAAGGCTCCCCAGAGAAAATTAAGAGGACCCTCGGTGCATAAGAGAAGAGTCACTTTGATGCAACCAAAGAGACAATTTGGTCCATAAGAGAAGACGCACTTTAGTCAACCCAAAGGTTCTTATATTGTTCAGGATAAAATAAATGATCTAGAAGTAATTGTGTGTTTTGTTTTTAGTTTAATTTTTAGAGTGCTTTTTAGTTTAAAAGTTCTTCTTAATTTATAGTATGCCTAATTCTAACTAAAAATTGTTTGATGCATGGCTGGGGGCGTGATGCCCATAGGTAATGATAAAGCATAGAAGGATAGAGTTATCTTGTTACGACCCCATCTGAGTTTAATTGGTAAACTAGGGTTTACCTAGACAATTGCAAAGATTAATTGGAATAATCATTCTTGAAATCTAATTAATGACGATAACACAATTAGGATGTCTTAACTATGATAAGAAGTCTAAATGTTCTTTGGTCTTGAGAATTAGGGTTTGAGAAGCATAAACCCTAATCGGCCCAAATAGGGTTTTGATGATACATGAATACAGAATTTGATAAGTAGAATGTCTCAATAAATGATTTTTAGTATTTTATTTGTAACTCTGATTTACTTCAAATTTGGATATGATTTGTATATATAAAATGTGAACAACATTGGAAAATATCCAAATTTTTGAAGGATGCTCTGACCTGTTCATCGGCCGAGTTTCAAACTCGACCGATCACAATTTCAGAATTTTACAGCAGTGTGGTAATTGAATTTTATCTTTTTATTGGTATATCCAATTGATCTTAAATTTTAACTGTGCTTGAAAAACACAGTTTTAGACACTCTGTTAAATTGGCATAGTTTTTGGATGACTTTTTAATCCCTACAGTAAGGGTGTCGGTCGAATTTGTGCAGGACAAACTCGGCCGAATATTTTGCAGACTGCAATATAGCAGTGCACTGTTCTATTTTTAGTTATTTATTGGTAACTCCAAATGATATCAAATTTCAACTGAAGCTTTATAGGTCAATTATAAACAAGTGATAAATTCCCATAATTGTTGGAGAATGTTTGATCTCTGAAATAAACGAATTACAGTAACTTTTGTATACTGAATATTCAGCCAATATAATTAAAGTTAAGTGTTGGGTCAATATGCAATTGACCCAAGCAGCTCAATTGACTTATATGAGCAACCACACACACACACAGCTCTCATTCTTCGTCATTCACTCCAGAGAAATGAAAATCTAGAGAGAGAGGGAGAGTTAGGGCTTGAGTGGAGAAAGAGGAGGAATTGCTGAATTAGGGTTCTGCGGTCCCAAGAGTGGTGAAATCAAGTAAGTTTGGATCCTTTGCATAGACTTTTATGGTGAATCTTCTCTCTCATGTCAAGATTCCGTCCATGCTCTGATTTGATCCAAGAGGATGTCGAAATTCCTTCTTTTCTCACCCTTTCTTCATAATCCCCTATTTTCAAGGTTTCCGAGTTGAATGGAAGAAGAATTGGGAGATTTGCTAGGGATTTGATAGGAATTCGAGATTCCCTGAGTTGAGCTGCAGTTGTGAGGTGTTTTCACACCTTAGGGTGAGTGGGTTCTTCCTTCAAACATTCTAATGCACGAATTTGATTATAACATCCAAATCCCTAAATGCTTAGCATGTGAATTCTAAATCCTGAAATGTCTGTTTGATTTAAGTTATTGTAAATTGATATGATACGCATTCCTTCTCTGTTTGAATGACTTTTTGATGGTAGATTCATATTAGATACGTATACAACACTTCTTAGTGAGAATGCTTTTCAGATTTATATCAAATGATGTAATTAGGGTTTAACCTAATTGAGACATCACTAGTGTTTCAACCTTATTGAAAAGGGCTAGTAATCCTATAAGTGGTTAGGATGTATCTCATGGGTTATCTTAATTGAATCTTATTCTTGATACATGATATCTCAGTAAATGATATGGAAAAATCTAAATTTAGTTAAGTTTCCATGATTTCATATCTATATTGATTATATATGATTTGTTGGAAACAGTCTTTATTTAGTGAATGCTTATATCTTATGAGATCATGATAAGAGCCATGTGACAAGTGATTGAGGCAAATAAAACCCTAAGAGTAGGGTGTTGGCATGTGATGAATGAATATGGCGAATGAAACCCTAAGGATGGGGTGTTCAATGAATCATGTTATGGTGACATGAAAGGTCTCGATATGAGATGTGGTGATACTTAACTGTTGAATTGTATGTTTCTAGTGCATTTAACTTTATATGCTTGTTCTCTCTGAGTTGATATCTACATACTGCAGGGCTTCTTATTTTCAATACATATCTCGTAAATTGCAGGTAATGAAATATGACATACCCTAGAAAGGGATGTTACTGAGACATGGTATATGTTGAATACATGAGCTATGATATTTATATGTTAACTAATTAATAGACTTAGGTGCCCTAACACCGTAGAACCCCTCGTGAGGTCTGCACCTTGGGGTGAAACGACCTACCTAGCGTGTGTCTAGATGGTCGGTGACTCGTGTTCAACAATAATCTGTGCGTGTGTCACGGTGGCACGAGGGCAGAAAAGCAGTGTTCAACAATAATTTGTGCGTGTGTCACGGTGGCACTGGAAAGAAAAGAAAATACGGTTATCTAACACCATTCGTGCAGCGTCACGAAGGTAACCCTGTGACTCTCCGCCGATGTACTTAGGTTAAAGGAGGAGTCTAGTGTACACTCTTTTGAGAGTGCAGTGAGGCCGTGTGAGCCTGAGAGTCCTGTAGCAGACCAGGACAGCAGTCAGACTTAGCACTTCCCGGGTGTGTCGCTAAGTCTTGTACGGTGGGACCGTAGCATGGACTTGTTGCGGATCTTTATATGCAGAGTACACTGCATATATTTAGGGTATAATAATAAAATAAGTATGTAATCATATAGGATCACAGTAAATTAAAGTATTCGAACTTGTGTTCTATTTCTTTATATCTGATTATCTGTTCAAATTATGTTCTATTGCATGGAAATGTGATTGTATTCTGCAAATTTGTTATGTTATTAGAACTGCCTTGCTTAGTTCTGCATTTATGTTAAATTTTAAATCATTTACTCAAAATTATATCTGAAATCACATTAGTGCATTAGTCTGTTTCCATGAAGTACTCATTCACTGAGCGAGTAGGCTCACCCCTCTACTCAAACATTTTTAGGGCTAACCACATGGACTTGGAGATGGTCAGAGCTTCAGTGTAGATCTGCCACAGGGGTCAAGTACGAGATTAGTTGTGTCAGTCGGTCCTTGTCACTCTAGGTCCTCAGTAAGAGTTTAGAGAAAGAGTTGTAATTACAATGTGTAATATTGTTCCTCTTTGATATGTATGCTAATTAGCAAGTTTCATGTGCATGATGTGTGAAAGACATCGTGAATGCTTATACATGTATCTTTACTATTAAAGTCTGATTAGTAAAAGAAATGTTCAGATTCCTTTGTTAAGATGATATGTGGTTCAATGTGGGGAAACAAGAGTTTTAAAGAAAAGTAAAGAAAAGAAAAAGTTAAGGGTGTTCTTTGTGTTGCATACAAAATCCCATCTTATGCCCTAATCTCATGATTTGAGGAAATTGTGAGATCGGGGTGTAACAGCTTGGTATCAGAGCTTAGGGTGAGTTGTTAAGGACCATTAAGTTAGTAAGTTAGAGTCCTAAGTGTGGAAGATAGGAAATGTTTGATGTTAGCTTTGGGGATTTGAGTATTTGGATATCCTGGCCTGATATCTGAGTACGTGGATCAACTAGTACAAGCTACTCTGTTTATTCTCTCACGTATACCCTGGCCAGGCATACAGTGGAAGAATGGGCTAGAGATGAACCCTAGAAATGTTAGGGTTAGAAAACGAGAAAAGAAACAAGAATTAAGAGCATAAATGTAAAAGGAGATAGAACTTACATTTCATAATGTTGTTTTTGTTGGAAATGTACAGAAATGCTCTTATATGTTTGAATTGAAATATTCAATACCTTGAAATATGGGTCTTTAATATCTGTTGTATACTATGCAATTGTAGCATTTATTGATTTTATTCTTTGTAACAAGTAGACTAGAATTGACCTTTGAATGGGCTTTTGTTTCTATAGTTTTTCCCGCTGATTCGAGTGAAACTGACATCAGCAGGTCTGTTTAGGTTTTCAGTCTGTACGCGATTCGGCCGAGTTGTATGTGATTCGGCCGAGTTTCCTTAATAGGCAATCGAACAGCAAACTGATCGGCCGAGTTGTATGTAATTCGGCCGAGTTTCCTTTTTCAGGAAATCAAACGGCAAGTTGATCGGCCGAGTTGTGAAACAATCGGCCGAGTTTCTGACCAATCGGCCGAGTTTCTGAGATGTGAGTGGCAGTTCAGGAAGAATGTAATTCTTGCAGTTCTTGGCTTCAGGATTCCATGTTTGGCCTGGTCCGGTTGGCAGGATGCGTTACTAGGATCTAATGAATCATATCAATAGTATAATAAGAATAGAATTTGAATAATTAGACCCACATTAGAGTAAGAATGTACATACAGTAAGATGTTGAAACATATGAGCAAGATCAGAACAACTAAGAATTAGTTGAAATTGATATCTGAAGGTCAACTTTGGGGTCTCAAATGAGAAACCCTTAATTGGGAATAATAGAACATGATAAGAAGTTCATAATCAGTTTATTGATTAATATTACATGAACTATACATATGAAATATAGAAAAGGTATGTGAAATGTATGTATGTATGGTTCAAGATAACAAGAATCAATCATGAAGAATGAATCATATAATAGAGTATAATGCTTTTATGAACTCTAAAGCAAAGTCTAAGTAGAGATTAGGGTTGAGCATTCAATAGGTCCATAGAAGTAAAGAGTCTTCAAAAGAGTAAAAGTAAAGAGAATCGTATGAACATGTAATTCATAAGACTAGAACAACAAACTAGTTTCTAAGCAAGGAACATAGGTATAGTTTAACGAATGAATAAGTCATACAAAGGTAGACTGTATTCAGAAAAGAAAAACTTGATTGAAAGAGAAACTATGTTTGACCCATGCATGATCCACTTGATGTAAAAATGAAGAATATGTAATGTATTCAACATGAGTAAAAACTAATAGAAGGACTATTAATTTGGAATGATTAACTTCACAATAGTATAAATATAAAGGTGGAAATATGTGCAACATGGTATACATGACCATACATATGAATAAGCAACATGGTCATAAGAGAAAAATTTAGAATTTAAGATGACTGATTAAAGAATAGTATATAGTAAGAGGACTATGAAACGTAAGAAAGGGTTTGAAATATGATGGAGAAGTTATAAAATAAAGAGGTTGTGAGATTCAAGCAAGTGCTAATTAATCAAATATCTCTGTTGATAACTAAGTAAATCTGCATACGAGAATGTATTAAGGGAATGCTTGAATACAAGAATTCCAAGTATTAAAATCATTTTCTCTTTCATATATTCCTTAATGAGAGAAAGATGGGAATGAAATGATAAGAGAAAATGAATCATATATGATGCATAACTACCTTGGTAGGGTCATCTAGTGAATGTAATAGTGACATACAGTATGATGAAGTGCGATAAGAAATAAATTCTTGTGTGATAGCAAGAATGATGAATAATCCATTCCTATCTTAAATGATTCAATGCTAATGATGTTTATTGTATATAATCATATGAAAAGGATAGGTAGCAAAAAGTAAAGAAGTAATGAATGAGCAGAGAGATATGGGAAAACACTAGCTTTGTGTAATATGTGAATTTTTTTTTACATGTATGATTTGTTGAAGACATATTAAGGTATGAAAGTTGGTCCTACATATGATTTCAGTATATTTGTGCAAGCTATATGTTAATTTAAAGGCGTATGATAGTTGAAGTAATTCATACCTGATATGCATCTTACTATTGTGTATTTGTGATATGGTGATACGGTTTGGATGATGTCATAACACATGAAGGGATATCCTGAATAAGGTAGTTATACCTATTCACTCATATTAATAGAAAAGGATGATAATCAGATTGTTTGGACAAATAACCCTAATGAGGTGTAGCTTGTTATACCTAGCTCTAATATAACTGAGTAATGGTAATTGAATATGATTAATGCTTGAATGACTGATATAATTGTGGATTACCTTATTACTGTTGTTGAAAACCTAAAATGATATAATGTGATGGTTACACTTTGAATTGTGTGTGGGCCCATAACCCACAGATCCCAGGATCGAAACAGGATAGTATGGAATGAGGTGGTAATGCTTCACCTCATGCATCCATGACCCAATGGGGATGCCAAGTGTAGTATTGTGCAATTGATTGTTGAATCTAGTCATTTAATTTAAGACTGTTTTGCTATTTGAGTAGCACTTGATTAAAGTTTAAAATAGCATGGTGAACTTGCTTTTATCACTTAAAGGTGATACAGAACAATAGAACTCTCTGAGCAGCATAAGTTGAGATAGTTGTATCAAAGTATCAGAGTTGCGTAGTGAAAGCGTGGTGGTTTATTTTTGCATTCTATGTTTGACTGTGGCATAAAGAATTTGCTTGATATCATTGAGAACTATTTGAAATATGTTGTGATTTAGTAAAGAATTAAAAGATCTAATGTTGAAAACTACATTCAGGTATGAAATACAAGAATATAATGACATGGAAGGTTTTAGAAGTTTAGAATAACCTTGAATGTATCTTTCTTGTAGGTTCATGTTTCGAGGACGAAACATTCTAAGGGGGGGAGAGTTGTTACGACCCCATCTGAGTTTAATTGGTAAACTAGGGTTTACCTAGACAATTGCAAAGATTAATTGGAATAATCATTCTTGAAATCTAATTAATGACGATAACACAATTAGGATGTCTTAACTATGATAAGAAGTCTAAATGTTCTTTGGTCTTGAGAATTAGGGTTTGAGAAGCATAAACCCTAATCGGCCCAAATAGGGTTTTGATGATACATGAATACAGAATTTGATAAGTAGAATGTCTCAATAAATGATTTTTAGTATTTTATTTGTAACTCTGATTTACTTCAAATTTGGATATGATTTGTATATATAAAATGTGAACAACATTGGAAAATATCCAAATTTTTGAAGGATGCTCTGACCTGTTCATCGGCCGAGTTTCAAACTCGACCGATCACAATTTCAGAATTTTACAGCAGTGTGGTAATTGAATTTTATCTTTTTATTGGTATATCCAATTGATCTTAAATTTTAACTGTGCTTGAAAAACACAGTTTTAGACACTCTGTTAAATTGGCATAGTTTTTGGATGACTTTTTAATCCCTACAGTAAGGGTGTCGGTCGAATTTGTGCAGGACAAACTCGGCCGAATATTTTGCAGACTGCAATATAGCAGTGCACTGTTCTATTTTTAGTTATTTATTGGTAACTCCAAATGATATCAAATTTCAACTGAAGCTTTATAGGTCAATTATAAACAAGTGATAAATTCCCATAATTGTTGGAGAATGTTTGATCTCTGAAATAAACGAATTACAGTAACTTTTGTATACTGAATATTCAGCCAATATAATTAAAGTTAAGTGTTGGGTCAATATGCAATTGACCCAAGCAGCTCAATTGACTTATATGAGCAACCACACACACACACAGCTCTCATTCTTCGTCATTCACTCCAGAGAAATGAAAATCTAGAGAGAGAGGGAGAGTTAGGGCTTGAGTGGAGAAAGAGGAGGAATTGCTGAATTAGGGTTCTGCGGTCCCAAGAGTGGTGAAATCAAGTAAGTTTGGATCCTTTGCATAGACTTTTATGGTGAATCTTCTCTCTCATGTCAAGATTCCGTCCATGCTCTGATTTGATCCAAGAGGATGTCGAAATTCCTTCTTTTCTCACCCTTTCTTCATAATCCCCTATTTTCAAGGTTTCCGAGTTGAATGGAAGAAGAATTGGGAGATTTGCTAGGGATTTGATAGGAATTCGAGATTCCCTGAGTTGAGCTGCAGTTGTGAGGTGTTTTCACACCTTAGGGTGAGTGGGTTCTTCCTTCAAACATTCTAATGCACGAATTTGATTATAACATCCAAATCCCTAAATGCTTAGCATGTGAATTCTAAATCCTGAAATGTCTGTTTGATTTAAGTTATTGTAAATTGATATGATACGCATTCCTTCTCTGTTTGAATGACTTTTTGATGGTAGATTCATATTAGATACGTATACAACACTTCTTAGTGAGAATGCTTTTCAGATTTATATCAAATGATGTAATTAGGGTTTAACCTAATTGAGACATCACTAGTGTTTCAACCTTATTGAAAAGGGCTAGTAATCCTATAAGTGGTTAGGATGTATCTCATGGGTTATCTTAATTGAATCTTATTCTTGATACATGATATCTCAGTAAATGATATGGAAAAATCTAAATTTAGTTAAGTTTCCATGATTTCATATCTATATTGATTATATATGATTTGTTGGAAACAGTCTTTATTTAGTGAATGCTTATATCTTATGAGATCATGATAAGAGCCATGTGACAAGTGATTGAGGCAAATAAAACCCTAAGAGTAGGGTGTTGGCATGTGATGAATGAATATGGCGAATGAAACCCTAAGGATGGGGTGTTCAATGAATCATGTTATGGTGACATGAAAGGTCTCGATATGAGATGTGGTGATACTTAACTGTTGAATTGTATGTTTCTAGTGCATTTAACTTTATATGCTTGTTCTCTCTGAGTTGATATCTACATACTGCAGGGCTTCTTATTTTCAATACATATCTCGTAAATTGCAGGTAATGAAATATGACATACCCTAGAAAGGGATGTTACTGAGACATGGTATATGTTGAATACATGAGCTATGATATTTATATGTTAACTAATTAATAGACTTAGGTGCCCTAACACCGTAGAACCCCTCGTGAGGTCTGCACCTTGGGGTGAAACGACCTACCTAGCGTGTGTCTAGATGGTCGGTGACTCGTGTTCAACAATAATCTGTGCGTGTGTCACGGTGGCACGAGGGCAGAAAAGCAGTGTTCAACAATAATTTGTGCGTGTGTCACGGTGGCACTGGAAAGAAAAGAAAATACGGTTATCTAACACCATTCGTGCAGCGTCACGAAGGTAACCCTGTGACTCTCCGCCGATGTACTTAGGTTAAAGGAGGAGTCTAGTGTACACTCTTTTGAGAGTGCAGTGAGGCCGTGTGAGCCTGAGAGTCCTGTAGCAGACCAGGACAGCAGTCAGACTTAGCACTTCCCGGGTGTGTCGCTAAGTCTTGTACGGTGGGACCGTAGCATGCACTTGTTGCGGATCTTTATATGCAGAGTACACTGCATATATTTAGGGCATAATAATAAAATAAGTATGTAATCATATAGGATCACAGTAAATTAAAGTATTCGAACTTGTGTTCTATTTCTTTATATCTGATTATCTGTTCAAATTATGTGCTATTGCATGGAAATGTGATTGTATTCTGCAAATTTGTTATGTTATTAGAACTGCCTTGCTTAGTTCTACATTTATGTTAAATTTTAAATCGTTTACTCAAAATTATATCTGAAATCACATTAGTGCATTAGTCTGTTTCCATGAAGTACTCATTCACTGAGCGAGTAGGCTCACCCCTCTACTCAAACATTTTTAGGGCTAACCGCATGGTCTTGGAGATGGTCAGAGCTTCAGTGTAGATCTGCCACAGGGGTCAAGTATGAGATTAGTTGTGTCATTCGGTCCTTGTCACTCTAGGTCCTCATTAAGAGTTTAGAGAAAGAGTTGTAATTACAATGTGTAATATTGTTCCTCTTTGATATGTATGCTAATTAGCAAGTTTCATGTGCATGATGTGTGAAAGACATCGTGAATGCTTATACATGTATCTTTACTATTAAAGTCTGATTAGTAAAAGAAATGTTCAGATTCCTTTGTTAATATGATATGTGGTTCAATGCGGGGAAACAAGAGTTTTAAAGAAAAGTAAAGAAAAGAAAAAGTTAAGGGTGTTCTTTGTGTTGCATACAAAATCCCATCTTATGCCCTAATCTCATGATTTGAGGAAATTGTGAGATCAGGGTGTAACATATCTGATGTACAAGGACTACCTCGAGGATCTTCATAAGAAAGGGCATGGTCGGGTGCCAACTATGGATAATTTAAATTTATTTCCTTGTTTTTAGAAATATATCATGTTCATTTAGGTGTGATTTTGAGGATTTGAGAACAAGAAATGTTATACTTATACTATGGTGGTTTTTCTAAACTATATTTTTATGCATTAAATATCATTTTGTGGCTTTTCGAGTGAGAATTATGCTTCCACACAGTAACTCATATGCTATAGGAAATTGGAATTCTATAGTGGTATACACATAAGTTGATACATGTGCAAGGAAATAGTTAATACTAAATCTCTGTAATGAGTGGTGTTTAATTATGTGGACAGTCATCCCATGAAAAGGAAACGATCCAATAGAGGAAGAGAAGTTCAAAATCTCATGGATCTATGATATGTGTCTAGAGATCCTAACCTCCTAATAATAAATAACAGAACAACCAACATGATACTCATCCTCTAAATATGAATTGAACCATCTAGTCTTTTTTTTATTTTGAGATAACACTATTGTGGCGAAGCATTTGAAAAAATGTTATTAATTAAGAGGAAGCGATTACTAACAGCGGACTACTGAAAATCACTAAAAATTTAAACCTTTTTCAAAGAGATCCATTCATAGGAAAACTCTTTCAACAAGAACCAATGCATTACATTTACATCCTGGAACATAAGTACATAACTTGTACCATCTCTTCTCGAGGATTACAACATTCACTGCCTTGTTAAAAGCTAAACACAGACAACATAAGAACCTCGAGGCATCAAGCCAAAATCTCAAAACAATTTATTAAAAGCACTAACTATCAACTCTGAGGACCTGAGAGTACAGAGACGACACATAGAACTTCTATCTACAAGATAGGACAGACAATACACTCAACCTGAGTTGTCACTGTTGTCATTGCTGCTGTTGATGTTCCTCCTCTGTAAGATATTCTCAGTTCCTCCGTGCTCGTCCACCTAAAAATGTTGGATCCCACGGGGGTGAGACAATTGCAATTGCCCCAGCGGGAGATATAACTCTCCACCAAAAACATTTTTATTGCAATTTAAGAATATAAAACTGGGCACAAGATAAGTAGTTTGAAGCATTCTCATCTTAAAGCATTGTAATCATTTATGATAGAACAATAGATCAACTATTCACTTTATAAGGAATAGGAAGAACTTGTATACCATTTATCCATCATATTATACCATCATGTCAAACTTCTCTTGTGACTTTCATTCTCTTAATATGTCACCCATGAAACATTCTTGTTTCATCTGTTGGCCTTAGCCAACCTTCTAAACAGATATAGAATTATGTTTACCATGTACTCACATATCATCAACACAGGCATTGGGTTATTACCAATCCTATGTCATCATTACATGCATTGGGTTATTACCAATCCTGGGTCATTATTACAGGCATTGGGTTATTACCAATCCTATGTCATCATTATAGGCATTGAGCCTCTGCCAGGTATTGGACTCTTCCAAACCTGATTACACCACTAGGCATTGGACAATACCAATCATGATTTCACTATCAGACATTAGACTCTAACCAACCCTGATTACAGGCATTACACCTCTGCCAGGTATTGGACATCTCCAAACCTAATTACACTGCCAGACATTGGACTTTAACAAATCCTGATTTCACGGCTAGGCATTGGACTCTAACCAAACCTGATTACAGGCATTACACCTCTGCTAGGTATTGGACATCTCCAAACCTGATTACACTTCCATACATTGGACTTTAACCAATCTTGATTTTAGGCATTACACCTCCTCCAGGTATTGGACATCTCCAAACCTGATTACACCACCATGCATTGGACTTTAACCAATCCTGATTATAGGCATTACACCTCTGCCAGGTATTGGACATCTCCAAACCTGATTACACCGCCAGGCATTGGACTTTAACCAATCCTAATTTCAAAGCCAGGCATTGGACTCTAACCAACCCTGATTACAGGCATTACATCTCTGCCAAGTATTGGACATCTCCAACCCTGATTATACTGCCAGGCATTGGACTTTAACAAATCCTGATTACACCCCATGTCTGTTTACACAACACTGGGCACCTTAATCTTTTACTAGCATTAAACTTTGGTCATGCCAATCATTATCAACACATTCTTTATGTGTTACAAGTATTCCTCTTTTCTCCACACATGTATGATCCAAGTTTCATTATTATAATCATATCCTTTTGTTATTATTATTATATTACTAAATTTCCATTACTTGGTTTATTATGAACATTATCATCCCTTACATGAGACTTTTATAATCATCTTGATACCTTTTCCTAGGTATCAAATTACTCATGTGATTCTCAAAGCCCATTAAAACATCTTGTTACCTCTCACTAGGCAACAATCATTCACATGGCTCATAAGGCCCATAAAACACCTTAAGTATTCAATCAGGTTTATTAATCTTAACATTTATCATTAAATGATTATCAGTACAAGGTATGAGTTCATTTCTCATCCTTATCATGGTATGATTACATCATACTCATTAGTTTGTCTTAACCTTATTTTCAAGGTATATTGGCCTATGCTTATCAAGGTATATTACATTTCACTGTAACAATTCACATAACACTCTTCATGTGTTTCTTGTCCAAGTATTATTGGATTTGGGTGCATCAAGGTATATCAACCCTGGAATGCTAAAAGTGATATCTTTCATATCTTGATGTATCACTATTCCCATCACTTACAACTTTCTTGAGTTATGAGCTTATCTTGGATTAAGGTATTTACCAACTTAATACTTTCATCCACTAACCTATCACTCTTACCATGAAGTGCATAGGTCATACATAAGAATAGTCCAACTATCTTTAATGATATGGACTCATCTCCGGTTAAGGCATTTCTTACAATAAGATTGCCTATAATCAACCATTTAAGATATTTCACCTTTATAAGATTTTACCCACTATTTTATTATTAGGGTTCTAGTTTGTCATCATATTGCCCAAGATTAGGGTTTCATGTATTATAACTCTAATTAGAGTTTCACATACCTTTACCCTTTATTAGGGCTTTGGGATTTCACATACTATCATACTTCATTAGGGTTAGGATTGCATATAGCATCACCCTTCATTAGGCTTTCACATCACATTGCCTATACTTAGGGTTTACTATTCATCCCAACTAGGGTTTCTCATAGCATCAACCTTAATTAGATATTTCACATGGAATCAACCTTAATTAGGGTTTCACATGGAATCAACCGCTATTAGGGTTTCACATGAAATCACCCTCAATTAGGATTTCTCATTTCATACTAATTGGAGATACTCATCCCAAATAGGGTTTCACTCTCCATTCCCATAATTGGGGTTTTACATTATGTTATCCTGAATTAGGTTAGGGTTCATTAACCTTATGGATTAGGGTTTCATGATCTCTTTACTAAGGATCATAACCTAATCACCACATGATCAATACTCATGTATGAATTCCTTTCTAGCATCCTTTCAACTTGATTAGGTTACATCAACCCTCCAATCAAGTACAAACATCTATGATTGACATAGTATATTGAGACATTGTTTTCATAGGCTTATGGTGTTAATCATTCTAACGTTACTGATTATCTAGGTACCTTAGGGTTTCAACCTTTGTACCTATCATTAATAATCATTAACACCAACCATTGGATCAATGGATCAATCATCATCTTAATTCTCAAAAGATTTGATCACATTGGACCTCTTTACATAAGGTGTCCAAATACATTGACCAATTGAATCTTCAATTACAATAGGTATCCAAAAGGATTAACCAATTTAAACCTCAAACAGTTTTGGTTACTTAGACCCTAAACGGTCTTGGTCTCTCAAACTTCAAACGGTTTGAAACCGTTTGGGCACATTGCCCTTGAAATCATTTAAGCAATATTGCATTGAAACCGAATGAGCTTGGGTCTCCAAACGGTTTGAGACTGTTTGGACCCAAACGGTCTTGAGACTGTTTGGTCCAAACCTCCTCAAAACCGAATGGACCAAAAGGGTCTTTCAACAATTAACCAATTCAAGGTTTCAATCAATGAACTGCTTTTCAATTGAATACTTCATTCATTCATCAATTGAACCATAGAATCACCCATAAATTAAAGCATAAATTAGGGTTTTGAACCAAGTTAAACTAGGGTTTATAATCAAGAAACCACCAACTAGGGTTTTGAAATCGAGCAACCATCAATGCTTAACATTGTAGAAATCAATTCAATTGAAATCAGTGAACCATCATCAATATATGATATGACCTGACCTAAAACGGTCTTGGTTGACATCCAAACGGTCTTGAGGTCATTTGGATGTCCTCCAAACGGTCTTGAGACCATTTGCCCCATATTTCATTAAAAAGTTGTGAAATCCAATTAGGGTTTGGGTCATTAGATTGAACAACAAATTGGCTATTGATTGCCTTTCAATTTGATATCTCTGGATCTACAAATACTCAACCATACTCAACCCTAGACCTCTAAATGGTCTTGGTTGACCTCCAAATGGTTTTGAGACCGTTTGGGGTGACCTCCAAATGGTTTTGAAACCGTTTAGGCTAATCAACCCAAAACATCAACTAAATCAATTGTAAATTCAGCACTTAGCCGATTAGGGTTTCTACTTGGAAGATTGTCCACATGCTGAATTAATTAATTGGAGTCATTGGATCATCATAGAAAAAACACTAGGGTTATGACCACATACGGTCAACCCATCCAAATGGTCAACTCCTCTAAATGGTTTTGGTTCCAAGTCTCCAAATGGTTTGGAAATCGTTTGGTCTCCAAACGGTTTGGTGAAACTGTTTGGACCAAACCATTGAAACGGTTTTTCCTAAATATTTGGGAGGTGTGTGCTTATGATGATGTCATCATCATAAAGCTATAAACCCACGAAACTTTCTCTGATTTTCATAGTGATTACATCAATCAACCAAATAAAATTTTGAGAATGAAGAAAAGATCATCAATTGAAAAGGAATTGAATGCAATAACAATATTAAAGGTTCAAGTTATAAAACCTGCCTCCAATTGAGCTCCAAAGCTTCAATATCACGTCAAAAATGGTGTATGAAACTCCTTTCACTATCCCAAGGCTCGTCCTCAAGCTTTGAGTGAAAAGAAATGGCTAGGATAGAAGATTGCATGGAGAAAAGAAGAAATCCATCATTTATTTTCGATTTCCACCATGAAATCATGGTGAAAGGAGGTCAAGAAGCTTACCAACATGTTGGGGGTCTTCCTCCTATTTCTCCAAGATCCCTTGGTCGTTTTTGCAAGCAATAAGTGAAGGTGGGTTCGAAATTCCCTTTCCAAGCTATGGATAAAGGAGCATCTATGCCTTTTATTAAAAATTCATTTAAGAGAGAGAAAGTAGGAATTATCTCCATCATTTCCTTGCCATTTTCCCCCTTACCTTCCTTAGTCACGAGGCTATATTCCTTGCCTCTTATTCCTCTCAATTATCCATGTTTTAAAGAAAAGCAAATTAAGCACCTTAGATCATATTATAATAATATCCATAAGTGAGTGGATATTTCTTTTTCTTATAATAATGTGAGTGAGTTATCCACTTCCTTTGGATATTTTCGTGCCTTTGCAAGGAAAAAGCTCGTCCAACCTCTTTGAAAATTCATCCTTCAACTTTTGGTTGAAGGTCTCTTTAATTAATATATTTCTTTTTGCATTAAATTGAATTAGGGTTTCAATTATGCATAAATCTTGATTATTATAATATCAAGATTCTCTCTCCTCCAAATTAATTCAAATGAGGCACCCCTCTCATTTTATTTGCTCTAAATGATGACAAGAAACATTAGGGACCTTATTGAAGTAGTAAGTTGCATATTGAACCCTAGGTTTTGGGTAAATTGCATATTACACCAAAACTAGGTTTTAATGCACAAACATTGCTTTATCAGCTCTTTCTTGGTACTCAGGCTACCACAAGCCATACCTATACATCATCTTCATTCTCATGATGCTTCAACACATGAGGAACATCTTATAATGTAAAATTTTCAATTTAACCCCTCAACTTGGGTAATTTGCACTTTAGTCCAAAACAAGCAAAATAATGTTTCAACATTATTTGAAAAGGACTAAAATTGAAACATAAGTTCCTATTGAACCTTAATTACTTTTCAAGAAATAAGAGCAAGCATTTAATTAACTTTATTAAGAAAAACACCTAGGGTTAAGGCATAACCCAGGTCAGGGATGTTACAAATCATAAACCCCTAACAAGGATTTCGTCCCTGAAGTCCCAGATAAAAGGAGACAAATATTATTCATTCGTTATATCATCAAGTCTCCACATAACATCTCACTGTTATGGAGACACCATAGAAATTTGATCAATACAAAGTCTTTCCACATAAAATTCTCATACAATCAAAAACATAGGACACACACTCCACTATCCTTTCATTATTGACTGTGGAGTTAATTCTGTGTCAGGTAACACTTTTCTTATTTAGATAGAGGTTATTTGTTAATTTAATTTAATAAACTTTTATTGTAATAATTTTGCAATTATTCCTTCAGATAGATCATTCTCATCAATGTTATGTTTATGCCAAGCATAAACCCCTAACATATGATGTCCATACTTCATTAGGTAACTGGACTGATTCCACAGTTAACCTTTCCAGGTAACTATCATAAAATAGCCTGATATTTCTCAGATACCATAATCCCTTACCTTGGTATCTAACACATGTGTTAACAACACATCATATCCTCATCTTCATTTTTTTTGTTTATAAGTTGATTTATAATTAAATCAAATTCCTTCGTATATCAATTAGAATGTGGTAGAAATATCCATGCCAAATCTCCTTCCAAATTAGGTTTCTTTGGATTGTTTCAGAATGATTTCTTGATCAGAGTAATCACAAAGATAACAATCTAAGTATGTCATACTTACCTTGCCTTCAATAAATGAATACCTGGCTAGGGTATTCAAGAACTGAAATTAGGTAGTATGCATTTATTTTATTTTATGTTTTCATCTCTTTAAATTTGATATACATAATATCGTAGATTTCCTCTGAGTTCCTTTTTCATCTCTTCCCTTCCTTAATGAAGAAAGAGGAATTTCAAAACATATAAAAGAATAGTAAACTGAACATAAGTTTTCATTCTACTTATCTCTTCCTCATATCCTCAAAGGATTATACAGATGAACTAAACAACAACTACCTTCCTGATAGTAGGGAACAGAAGATAATTCAAAATAGAAAGTTCTATCTTGATAAGTTTACCTTTTACAAGTTATCTTGTGTCTTGTATATTGGGTCACCCCATCACTTTCTATTTGGACATTGCCACCTCAGATGTCCTCTTTGTCCACATCTATAGCAGGCTATGAGCCTTTTAGGTGATTGTTGCTTGGGTGCACTACATTGTGGTTGAGTCGGTACTACTGAAATCTTTGATTGTTTAGTACCACCAATTCCTTGTTCGAGTGACTGTTTAGACTTCCATTTAAGGTCTGTCTCATGTTTCTTTGTCATAGACCCTTCTATCCTTGGAATTGATTCCACAAATGTGGCAAACCTCTCTCTACTTTCTAGGGCAGATGTCAGAATAGACATTTCAACATTCATTCCCTTCTCAAAACGTTGAATCTTTTCCTCCTCAGTAGCAGCCATCTAAGGGAAAAATCATAAAAGTTCCATGAACTTAACCTCATATTCACTTATTGACATGGCTCCCTGGAGAATCTTCTCAAACTGTGAGATCTTTTAATCTAAATAAGTCCTTGGAAAATACTTATTGATGAATTCTCGATGGAATTCCTCCCATCCAACCTCTTCATCATTCCTTTTTATTTCTTCTATAGCCCACCAATGTCCAGCACTACCCTTCAAGAGGTACACAATATGTTTAACTTTGTCAGCATTTGGGATACTAAGGATCTTAAAAGCCTTTTCTAATTCAGTGAGCCAGAGATCAACATCTGCTGGGTCAGATGTTCCAGCATATTCTATGGCTCCAACACGACGTAGTCGTTTAGAAGTCTTACCAGACCCATATCCCTCATTGGGAGCTAGTGCCATGGGTGTTGGTGCTGGCATCCGGTCTGCTACATACTTCAGTGTGGTCATGAGTTGCCCAACAAGATTATGTACATCTAGGTTTCCTCCCATGACTTCATCAACATGGGGATTTTTAGGCACTGGTTCCTCCCTTGCCTGATTCCTTGCACCTCCCACTGGTGTAGCAACATTGCTCTCAACAACGTGTTCCTCATGTCTTCCAGACATCTTTAAGTTATATATCTTCTTTTGCATAAGCAGAAGGCACTATAAGATACACTTAGAACATACTTAATACCTTAGTCCTATGTCTCAGTAGACTCAGCGAACCTAGAGCTCTGATACCACTAAATTGTGGTGAAGTGTTTGAACAAATGTTATTAATTAAGCAGAAGTGATTACTAACAACGGTTTACTAAAAATCACTAAAAATTTAAACCTTTTTCAAAGAGATCCATTCATAGGAAAACGCTTTCAACAAGAACTAATGTATTACATTTACATCCTGGATTATAAGTACATAACTTGTACCATCTCTTCTCGAGAATTACAACATTCACTGCCTTGTTAAAAGCTAAACACAGAAATCATAATAACCTCGAGGCATCAAGCAAAAATCTCAAAACGATTTATTAAAAGCATTAACTATCAACTCCGAGTACCTTAGAGTACAGAGAAGACACATAGGACTTGTATCTACAAGACACAACAAACAGTACACTCAACCTGAGTTGTCACTGCTGTCACTACTATTGTTGATGTTCCTCCTCTACAAGATATTCTCAGTTCCTCCGTGCTTGTCCACCTAAAATGTTGGATCCCATGGGGGTGAGACAATTGCAATTTCCCCAGTGGGAGATATAACTCTCCTTCAAAAACTTATTATTGCAATTTAAGAATATAAAATTGGGCAGAGGATAAGAAGTTTAAAGCATTCTCATCTTAAAGCTTTGTAATCATTTATGATAGAACAATAGATTAGCTATTCACTTTATAAGGAATAGGAAGAACTTGTATACCATTTATCCATCATATTATACCATCATGTCAAACTTCTCTTGTGACATTCATTCTCTTAATATGTCACCCATGAAACATTCTTGTTTCATCTGTTGGCCTTAGCCAACCTACTAAATAGATATAGAATTATGTTTACCATGTACTCATATATCATCAACATAGGCATTGGGTTATTACCAATCCTATGTCATCATTACTGGCATTGGGTTATTACCAATCATGGGTTATTACTATAGGCATTGGGTTATTACCAATCCTATGTCATCATTATAGGCATTGAGCCTCTTCCAGGTATTGGACTCTTCCAAAATTGATTACACCGCTAGGCATTGGACACTACCAATCCTGATTTCACAATCAGGCATTGGACTCTAACCAACCCTGATTACAGGCATTACACCTCTACCAGGTAGTGGACATCTCCAAACCTAATTACACCGCCAGGCGTTGGACTTTAACCAATCCTAATTTCACAACCAGGCATTGGACTCTAACCAACCCTGATTACATGCATTACACCTCTTCCAGGTATTGGACATCTCCAAACCTGATTACACTGCCAGGCATTGGACTTTAACCAATCCTAATTTTAGGCATTACACCTCTGCCACGTATTGGACATCTCCAAACCTGATTACACCACCAGGCATTGGACTTTAACCAATCCTGATTACAGGCATTACACCTCTGCCAGGTATTGGACCTCCAAACCTGAGTACACCGCCAGGCATTGGACTTTAACCAATCCTGGTTTCACAGCCAAGCATTGGACTCTAACCAACCTTGATTACAGGCATTACACCTCAGCCAGGTATTGGACATCTCCAAACTTGATTACACAGCCAGGCATTGGACTTTAACCAATCCTGATTACGCCCCATGTCTGTATACACAACACTGGGCACCTTATTCTTTTACTAGCATTAAACTTTGGTCATGCCAATCATGCTCAACACATTCTTTATGTGTTACAAGTATTCGTCTTTTCTCCACACATGTATGACCCAGGTTTCATTATTATAATCGTATCCTTTTGTTATTATTATTATATTATTTAATTTCCATTACATGGTTTATTATGAACATTATCATCCCTTACAAGAGAATTTCATAATCATCTTGACACCTTTTCCTAGATATCAACTTACTCATTGATTCTCAAAGCCCATTAAAACATCTTGTTACCTCTCACTAGGCAACAATCATTCACATGGCTCATAAGGACCATAAAACACCTTAAGTATTCAATCAGGTTTATTACTCTTAACATTTATCATTAAATGATTATCAGTACAAGGTATGAGTTCATTTCTCATCCTTATCATGGTATGATTACATCATACTCATTAGTTTGGCTTAACCTTATTTTCAAGGTATATTAGCCTATGCTTATCAAGGTATATTACATTTCATTGTAACAATTCACATAACACTCTTCATGTGTTTCTTGTCCAAGTATTATTGGATTTGGGTGCATCAAGGTATATCAACCCTGGAATGCTAAAAGTGATATCTTTCATATCTTGATGTATCACTATTCCCATCACTCCCAACTTTCTTGAGTTATCAACTTATCTTGGATTAAGGTATTTCCCATCTCAATCCTTTCATCCACTAACCTATCACTCTTACCATGAAGTGCATTGGTCATACATAAGAATGGTCCAACTATCTTTAATGATATGGACTCATCTCTAGTTAAGGCATTTCTTACAATAAGATTGCCTATAATCAACCATTTAAGATATTTCACCTTTATAAGGTTTTACCCACTATTTTATTATTAGGGTTCTGGTTTGTCATCATATTGCCCAAGATTAGGGCTTCATGTATTATAACTCCAATTAGAGTTTCACATACCTTTACCCTTTATTAGGTCTTTGGGATTTCACATACTATAATACTTCATTAGGGTTAGGATTGCATATAGCATCACCCTTCATTAGGCTTTCACATCACATTGCCTATACTTAGGGTTTTCTATTCATCCCAACTAGGGTTTCTCAAAGCATCAACCTTAATTAGGGATTTCACATGGAATCAACCTTAATTAGGGTTTCACATGGAATCAACCTCAATTAGGGTTCCACATGGAATCACCCTCAATTAGGATTTCTCATTTCATACTAATTGGAGATACTCATCCCAAATAGGGTTTCACTCTCTGTTACCATAGTTGGGGTTTTACATAATGTTATCCTCAATTAGGTTAGGGTTCATTAACCTTCTGGATTATGGTTTCATGATCTCTTTACTAAGGATCATAATATAATCACCACATGATCAATACTCATGTATGAATTCCTTTCTAGCATCCTTTCAACTTGATTAGGTTACATCAACCCTCCAATCAAGTACATACATCTATGATTGACATAGTGTACTGAGACATTGTTTTCATAGGCTTATGGTGTTAATCATTATAAAGGTACTAATTATCTAGGTACCTTAGGGTTTCAACCTTTGTACCTATCGTTAATAATCATTAACACCAACCATTGGATCAATGGATCAATCATCATCTTAATTCTCAAAAGATTTGATCACATTGGACCTCTTTACATAAGGTGGCCAAATACATTGACCAATTGAATCTTCAATTACAATAGGTATCCAAAAGGATTTACCAATTTGAACCTCAAACGGTTTTGGTTACTTAGACCCTAAACGGTCTTGGTCTCTCAAACTTCAAATGGTTTGAAACCGTTTGGGCACATTGCCCTTGAAACCGTTTAAGCAAGATTGCATTGAAACTGAATGAGCTTGGGTCTCCAAACGGTTTGAGACCGTTTGGACCCAAACGGTCTTGATACTATTTGGTCCCAAATGGTATTGAGACCATTTGGACTCAAACGGTCTTGAGACCGTTTGGTCCAAACCTCCTCAAAACTGAATGGACCAAAAGAGTTTTTCAACACTTAACCAATTCAAGGTTTCAATCAATGAACTGCTTTTCAATTGAATACTTGATTCATTAATCAATGGAACCATAGAATCACCCCTCAATTAAACCATCAATTAGGGTTTTGAACCAAGTTGAACTAGGGTTTATAATCAAGAAACCACCAACTAGGGTTTTGAAATCGAGCAACCATCAATGCTTAACATTGTGGAAATCAATTCAATTGAAATCAGTGAACCATCATCAATATATGATATGACCTAACCTCAAACGGTCTTGGTTGACCTCCAAATGGTCTTCAGGTCGTTTGGATGTCCTCCAAATGGTCGTGAGACCGTTTGCCCCATAATTCATTAAAAAGTTGTGAAATCCAATTAGGGTTTGGGTCATTAGATTGAACAACAAATTGGTTATTGATTGACTTTCAGTTTGATATCTCTGGATCTCCAAATACTCAACCATACTCAACCCTAGACCTATAAATGGTCTTGGTTGACCTCCAAATGTTCTTGAGACCGTTTTGGGTGACCTCCAAACAGTTTTGAAACCGTTTGGGCTAATCAACCCAAAACATCAACTAGATCAATTGTAAATTCAGCACTTAGCCGATTACAGTTTCTACTTGGAAGATTGTCCACATGTTGAATTAATCAATTGGATTCTTTGGATCATCATCCAACAAACACTAGGGTTCTGACCTCAAATAGGTAACCCATCCAAATGGTCAACTCCTCTGAACGGTTTGGGGTCCAGGTCTCCAAATGGTTTGGAAACCGTTTGGACCAAACCATTGAAACCGTTTGCCCTAGATATTTGGGGAGGTGTGTTCTTATGATGATGTCATCATCATCAAGCTCTAAACCCACAAAACATATTGTGATTTTCATGATGATTACATCAATCAACCAAATAAAATTTTGAGAATGAAGAAAAGGTCATCAATTGATAAGGAATTGAATGCAATAAAAATATTGAGGGTTCAAGTTATAAAACCCGCCTCCAATTGAGCTCCAAAGGTTCAAGCTCATGTCAACAATGGTAAATTCAACTCCTTTCACTATCCCAAGGCTCGTCCTCAATCTTTGAGTGAAAAGAAATGGCTAGGATAGAAGATTGCATGGAGAAAAGAAGAAATCCATCATTTATTTTCGATTTCCACCATGAAATCATGGTGAAAGGAGGTCAAGAAGATTACCAACAGGTTGGGGGTCATCCTCCTATTTCTCCAAGATCCCTTGGTCGTTTTTTCAAGGAATAAGTGAAGGTGGGTTCGAAATTCCCTTTCCAAGCAATGGATAAAGGAGCATATATGCCTTTTATTAAAAATTCATTTAAGAGAGAGAAAGTAGGAATTATTTCCCCCACTTCCTTGCCATTTGCCCCCTTCTCTTCCTTGGTCACGAGGCTATCTTCCTTGCCTCTTATTCCTCTCAATTATCCATGTTTTAAATAAAAGAAAATTAAGCACCTTAGATCGTATTATAATAATATCCATAAGTGAGTGGATATTTCTTTTTCTTATAATAATGTGAGTGAGTTATCCACTTCCTTTGGATATTTTCGTGCCTTTGCAAGGAACAAGCTCTTCCAACCTCTTTGCAAATTCATCCTTCAACTTTTGGTTGAAGGGCTCTTTAATTAATATATTTCTTTTTGCATTAAATTGAATTAGGGTTTCAATTATGCATAAATCGTGACTATTTTAATATCAAGATTCTCTATCGTCACAATTAATTCAAATTAGGCACCCCTCTCATTTTCTTTGCTCTACATGATGCCAAGAAACATTAAGGACCTTATTTAAGTAGTAATTTGCATATGGAACCCTAGGTTTTGGGTAAATTGTATATTACACCAAAACTAGGTTTTAATGCACAAACATTGCTTTATCAGCTCTTTCTTGGTACTCAGGCTACCACAAGCCATACCTCTGCATAATCTTCATTCTCATGATGCTTCAACACATGAGGAACATCTTATCATGTAACATTTGCAATTTAACCCCCCAACTTGGGTAATTTGCACTTTAGTCCAAAACAAGCAAAATAATGTTTCAACATTATTTGAAAAGGACTGAAATTGAAACATAAGTTCCTCTTGAACCTTAATTACTTTTCAAGAAATAAGAGCAAGCATATAATTACCTTTATTAAAAAAAACACCTAGGATTAAGGCACAACCTAGGTCAGGGATGTTACAACTATCTTTCCTAAAAGGATCTAGACCTAAAGGTTGAAAAGGCAGTATGATATCTCCAATGTAGCGGCACTCGAGTGGTTAAGTATATGTTGTATGACCGAGAGGTCACGAGCTCAAAACCCCATGAAAATAGGAAAAATACATTGCCAATATTTAAGGAAAACTACTATATGATATGATGGTATAGTATATGAAAAAAATAAATCCTTACAATGAGCTAACAAATTATGCATTCAAAAGAAGTTCAGTCATTGTTGTAAAAAAATGGTTTTGGCATATATATATATATATATATATATATATATATATATGAATATGTGATTGTTGAATGAATTCATTAAGTACATTGATTGGGTCGTAATAAATTAAAAGAGAATATGTGACTCTAGTTCTAGTCTTAAGGGTTGTCTTGTCCATGATAAGTCAATATGACATGGATTCCTAACAATACAAGGAACCCTTAATCCAAAATGAAACATGAATGGTAACAAGTATAAATGTAGGAATGTAACATCTCAGGTCATCATGTTAATTATTGGGTCTTTATTCAACCCTAAGGCTAGGAGGGGACGGTATCGAGGTACCTAAGGCTCAAAGGTCTATAGAGAGTCTCACCCCATAGGACTTGAAGGGTTAGGATAATATCACTCCATGAGTATATATATCCCTAAAAATCATGAGGGAATGGCTAAGACTAATAACACATGAGGATATATATATACATAAATATATATATATATATATATATATGTTTGTGCGTGTATTTGGGGAGGTTATTTATTGCTCGTGCAGATAACTAAAGTCTCACTACCCATGCAACCTTAAAAGTGACTATTTGATAAAAAAAGTAACTATCTAAATCAAAAAGTACCCATTCTACTGAAAACATTGAAACAAGTAGAATATACAGTAAAAAAATTGGAATCAATATGTAACTAGAATTTTTACATTATATTTTTCCCATTTTACCATCTTAGTCGTATAGTTAATTTTTAGACAACATAGTATCTTTTTGGTTTAGATAGTTACTTTTCTGACCAAATAGTTACTTTTTAAGTTTTAGGGTAGAGAAAACTTAGTTACCCGCATTGGTCTTAAAGATAAACCATAATTATATATATATGGGACTTATATGATACTCACACAAGTAACTAAGCTTGGGTAACACATACATCTGGAAAAGTAAGTAGTTGGTTAGGTTTGAATGTACCTAGACAAAAAATTAACTATTTTGTTAAAAGAAGTAACTATTACGTTGAAAAGGTAAAGACAGATGAATTTTACAATAAAAATTTGACAAATTAGTTTAGAACATATATAACTATTCATATGTAACTATTGTAACTATTGTCCATGTAATGTAAATATACATAAGGTATTGTAACCTTGTTACTATGTATTGTACAAAAATGTTGAAAAGTATTTGTTTCCGTCGTAGACATTATAAACATACATTATATATAAGTATATTATAGATACATACATACATATATATATATATATATATATATATATTTATATATTCATTTATATAAAGAATTACAAAATAAGGAAACCCTAAGGGAGGTTGTTCAAAAACTCAGGGAACATTAGAAAAGTGCATTTTCCCCTTGTATTAATAACCTTGAAAAACCCTTCAAATATAAAGAAATTTTCATGTAGGGTGTTTTTGAGAATGGCTGCACATAAAAATAGGAGTATAAGATTAAATGTGGATTCATCATTACATGTGAAAAGAGCCTAAATTTGTATTTAGATTGTATCTAGATACAAATTTATCCTCAATATGGGTTTAAGAGTGTGGGTAGACATATGTAATACACATATATTACATATCATTCTTAAGCTTTATATAATGATATGATCAAAACATATGTTTTACCTCTCCAACTAAAGAGTATAATTAAAGGATAAACCTTGATAGAGAAAGACCTAAATGAAAATGTTATCTACATGTTTGAATAAATTGGAATGCAGAAAATCTTGGTTCTAGCCTTCGATAGATATATCTATAGATAACTACTTTCGTAAGGGTTGATGAGGGTTTGTATAAAAAACCTATCCAGGAGGATTTTTTCACCCCAAAAGTAAATGATGAAACCCTAATTTGGTTGGGTTCCCTCGTACAAGCGGTTAACATGTATGATATCTTCTGGAGGATTTAGCCTCAGTGGTTACATGTCATTGTCCAATGAATGCATGTATACATGGACCTAGTATAAGATAAGAAATATGATTGCATCAATATAAGACATTGAAATCCTTATAAAGGTGGTCAGATAGTGCTTGGACTTGGGGTTTTCATCCTCAAAGAGGGATAGACCTTGAGAAAGGAAACTTCACGAATAGGAGGCCAGAGGTTGTGCATATAGAACCTTAAATCATAATGTGACATATGATGAAAGTCCTAAGCTAAGCTACTCCTAAAATAGAATAGTAATAACCCCTCATGTTCACATAGGATGATAATTAAAAATAATAGATATCGTAGGGTACTCAACCTCTATATATATGTTTAGATAAAAATACTATGATACTTATGCCTAATGAACCATACATTTTTGGTGAGGGAAGGGTTACAAGACCCTTGAAGATGCATGTATAATGAACATTAAATTTAGGTGAGGGAAGAGAACCCTGGAGGAGGTATGTTAATGAAAGCCTTTCACTTTGGTTAATGGTACTTGATGTAGGAATATAGTGGTTGTAGCCAAGAGAGTGGGATAATATATGGTCATGAGGATATGTCTTGACTTGAGTAGAACCCAAATTGAGTGACAAGGGCAATGGGAGCTCATGCCAAGATGCTTTTGAGGTCAACCTAGAAACAATATATAGTGAAGGAGGATGAAGTTCATCTCAGATAGTAATGCAATATGCAAACCTCATTTGAGATACCCCTATTGAGGGATAAAGAGACACTTGGAAATTTTGGCTAAACCAAAATTTATGATGTGAATTGAAATACCTATGACTTTGTGTATGTAATACTAATGATTTTCCATCCAACCTCGGACTCACTCTTATTGAATGTGAATGCCCAATTCTGACAAAAATTGTGTGCTAATGCAAGATAAATGCACTTACCCATCTACTTCAAAGATTTAATAATTTGACCCATCCCTACCAGTGCAATGAATTGGGGAAGTTGAACCCCAGGCAAGAGAGTTTATTAAAGTATTGGGTTAGGATGATAGTCTTGTTTGACATATTACCTGACCAATTATTTGTATCATTTCCTAAGAGTCAGTCATATGATGATTGTAATAGCAGACTTTGTAATTGATTTTACTATTAATAAAGGCAATTCTAGTTATTATCTTTACTTAAATATGACATAAATATAATAATTTCCTAAGAATGAATGAGTTGAGGACATGTGATTTTGGACTGAGGACATGGACATGATCTCATGTGTATGCTAAGAGTATCAATCCTTTTTTAGGTATCTAGTTGGATATTAATGTGAAAATTTGGACAATAATAATACATTAAGGCTAGTATGTGTGTGGAATGATGTTTGTGACCCATTAGTCATGATATTTGATATCAAGTCCGACACATAGGTACTTATTATGAATAAGTGTATTTTACAAATAAAACTTCAATGAGAAACATGGAAACCATAAATGGTATTCAGAATCATACCTCTATGTGATAGTTTTGATTGTTGTCCTTAGACATGAAGTCACTTTAATGATCACACATTGTTGGGATGTACTTTAGTTGTACCCCCATGTGACCTTGGATGAGAATTTACATATAGATAGTACTTGGGGGCAATGTGATATGTGGATTATTAAGAGTAATGTAGATGAAATATGACCCTCCTATTGAAGTGATATTCCATCCACTTAATGAGTGAGATTATGAAATGCATGGCCATGCTCATGTGAGTCAATAAATGTTTGTGAGCCCATATCAAATTGTCTACTCTAGAATAAGGAACAAAGATTATCATTAAGAGGATGATATTTCCATGCCTCTGATTCTATTTTGATAACAAAGACAAAGAGATTATATAATCACTATGAAATTGGTCACAATACTAGGTTAAAGTTGTTCTCCAACTTATACAATTATTTGGGTGGCGATGAAGTCTTGCTAGATACTAATCATTGTCTTTGAAATCATGATATGATTATAATTATAAGCACAAACATAATTTGGAGCCTATAGCTTCACACCCATAGGATGCATAGGGAAGAGAGTATAAAAATAGACACTTGGTGAATTGGTTTTGATAAGGTTTAGAAAATCAATTGAATCATTGATAAACTAACTAAAAGTTTAGTCACCCAATTGGTTAGAACAGTTAATCGAATCCAAGGTATAGTTGATTGACTGGACTAAGATCTTCCCAATTAGTTGATTGGCTAGCCCAGTCGATTGACTATACTAGATAACTCAATCGGTCAACTGGATGACCCAGTCAGCCAACTAGATTGGACAAGCAAGTTCATCAAGAATTATATGAACCAGTCACTTTGATTTAATAGAGTTTCTAGTCACACAACTGGAAGTCTGAATGGGCCACTAAAAAGTATCTCAAACCTTCCAATCCATGGATTGGACTAAGATAGTTAATCGACCAACTCCCCTTAAGTAATTTGTTAAAAGGAGGTCATTGTCTTTTTTGTTCCCATGGTTTAGTAGAAATAATGCTTCTGTACCTCTCTTATAAATAAGGGCATGATGGCTAGGGTTTGGGTTACACCTTTGGTCTAGCTATGATATACCACCAAGGAGAGAGAGAAGGTTTTATTTTGCAATACTATCAAGTTGCCAACAAGAAGTTTGTTCTTTCCTGTCCAACTCTTGGAGAGTGATGTGGAGTTTCCCTCATACACATGATCGATATAGAGATGTAAACGTGTTGGTCTATATGTTAATAGAACTTCATCAACATCCTCCTCCTTGTATGTTCTTGTAAGAATCGTCACCAGAACATATACCTCATATCCCTTCCTTCCTAATATATTGTTGTTCATGAGATCTTCTCATGGGATCGTGAATAATTGTTTTTTTGCTTTTGATGTGTTTATAGTCTCCACGATATGGTACACCAACCCCAATATGACCTGATACGTGATGAGTTCCATATGTCCAACTTAATGCACCATGTGATGAATCTGACCTATGTGTTTCAAAATTTATATGTTTGACCTGTGAGAATCATGGATTCAAATTTGATGGAGCTTTGAAATAAAATTAAGTCTCAATAAAAGATCGTGGATAGGATAAAACCACATGTGGCCTCAGAATTTGACATAGAAAAATTACACCCACCCATTGTGCATGTTGATCCATTTTATTTAAGGGAAAAAGCATTTAAGGAGGGAGTATGAGAGGATAGGGATATCATCTCTTTTTCATTATGTAGATATTGTAATTGAAAAAGGATCATTAAATATAACACTTAAATAAATATTGTGGTCACTCTGGGTCCTTTGGGGTGCCAGTTCAATAAATAATGGTCCAATAGATTAAACATCACATATGGTGATCCATTTGTTTCTAATTATGCCTTGGAATGTTACTCTCAAGTTTGAAACAACTTATGACATTATTTGTAATTGTGGATACTATTAAAATATTAGTTTAAAAAGAAGGTTCCTTGAAGATCAAGAAAAGGTCACTAATCTAATTTTTTATTTTCCATAATATTTATGTTAGCAATATAAGAGATAAATAAAGAAAATCCTACAATTTCAAGTCATTAAGACTTTACTAGAGGCCTAATGCATAAGTTATCTAATATGTGACATATATGTGCATGCACACGTTAACAATTTCATTTGTATAATCAATTTGTTTCATAATTAGGTGAGACTTGGTCCAAATTGATATTTATGCAGAAGTAATAGCAGTTAAAATCTCAAGTTGATCATAGTTATGGTTTAAAAGTTATGGATTTTCTAAGTTTGTATAAAGTCTCCTTTTAATTCCATGGATCATTGATTAATCAATCAATGTGAAAGTTTTGGCAAAACCTAGGTCTGAATTTGGGGGGTGTCACCTATCAAGGGGAAATGGACATGTTTTTTATCATGATCCTTCAATTACATATTTATCCTTTATATCCATTCCAATATGGAAATGGGGGATGCCAAACAATTGTCCTTATGTTTTGCATTGACAATCACCATCAAAACTTTCTAGAAATGGAATCATTAGATTCAAAATCACTGAAGAAACCTTTTTCCCCATTCATTAAATAAAATGGAACTCTATATAGGGAGAACTACCCCACTCTCCTCTTCTTCCCCTCCATTGTTGTTATAGAAAAACATGGAGGCAAAAACCCTAGACTTTTATTGACTTCTTTTTGGTATAACCACCTTCACATGACCCTAAAGGACTTTGAGTGAGATCCTATTGTACATAAATTATATCACTTTTGAATTATTCTTGGATGCATAATACACTCATTTCACCATTATTCTACTCCCAATCATACAAGATTTCTCACTTTTCATTTGTTTTACTTGTTTCAAGTTTGTGATCATAGGTACATGATAAGGATCTAGAAAGGGGATTCATACAATTGAAATCCAATGATAGTTGGATTTCCCCAAAAGATTGCAAATGTTTTAGGGAATTTCTCAAAGTTTTATAAAGGAACATGACATGTCTCTATCAGCACACAAAGTGTTAATCTAATGGCAAATTTCTTTTCCCCTGATGAGTAGCAACATGCCATTTCTCTCAGAAGACACGATGTGTCCAATTAGTCAAAAGATCGCGCCAAAGTTTCTTCCAAAAACATGTGTTTATTACTGCACAACATGTACAATATATCCAAATCTATCAAGTTCCTCACCGATTCTTAGCAACACGATGTGTCGGCCAACTAACACACTTTGCATCATTTGAGAAAAGCATTTCCAACGTCAGTTACTCAAGGTGGCACACTATGTCTCCTCTGACACACCATGCCACCATTAATTTCTACAGCTTTTGAAAGCAATCGTCCCTCCTTTTTAAATATGAAAACACATACATGGGATGGTTATCACTCATCATTTGGAACACTTTTCGACCAAAGATTAGAGTAGAGGAGAAAAAGGGAGATTCTAGAGAAGAAGAGGCAAATACTTGAGAGAGGACCTCTTCTCTACTCCATTCTTCTTCACATATTGCATCAAGGGTTCTCCACTCCATTCCGGCCACTCGGGAGAGAAGGTTGTTGGAGTAGAAGCATCAGCAAGGATGAAATTTTTTCTTCAAGATGGAGTTCTTACTTGTTCTTCTTGTTTCCCCAGATTTTCTTTGCTCTTTCCTTCTCTAATCATGTTTAGCTTTAAAATCTATTGCTAGTACTTGTGTTTCACCACTATGAGAAAATAAAACTTTGTCTCTTTGAATGGAAGAGTAACTCCCATGTCACAACTTATGAAAATTAGGAATTCATGTCTAACCCTAGTCAATTTATTATTCCAAGATATGCTTTGGTGATTATTTGCTTGTTTGCACAATTGGCCATCATACTTGTGTGTTATATGCTTATTTATGTAATCTGGGAAGATATGTTAAGAAGTAGGTGGTATCTATCTTGGAAACATACTTTGATCATGGTACAGACATGGATTATTTTGAGGATCTTATTGTAGTTTGAAACTAGGTAAAATCATGGGAGTCTGTGTGGAGTTGTATCTGTCTCATATCACTGGGAGGTGTGTGATGATGACAAAGCTCCTTTGTAAGATTGCATAATATGCAGGATTTTTGGGGTTAAATACAAGTTATAATGTGGAAGTGAAATCCCTATTCCAAGATCCCTTAAATCTGATCTTAATCGCTCTTGACATAATTTGTTTTCTTATTTTCTCTTCATTTGTCAAATAGTTCGATATAAACCAAATCACCCTTTGAAATCAATTTAGATTCTTGAACATCAACACACTTGTGTTTAACAACCTTGCTCCTTGGACAATCTCAAATGTACTACATGCACTCGTACACTTGCGGGGTAGTGCTCAAGCTTATAAATTTAAGACTTGTGTGAACATGACTAACAAGTTTTTTGGCACCTTTTCTGGGGAGCATCGATGTTTTTGTTAGAGTAAGAAGTTTTGATCATTAAACAAGACTAGATCACACCCACATTCTGTCATTCCATCATCATTATTATCATCTATCATATTTCCATAGTTTTCTAAGTGTTTCTCACCCACTTGTAAATTTGCAAGGCTGTATGCAACGTTCAAAATGGGGTCTTCATCCATCCATATTATTGAACCCAGAGATCGAGCACACATATAGTAGTTGTAGGTGAGTAGGGAGGAGTGAAAGCTCTTCAAACTTGGAGAATTCACCTTCATATTCACCGGACCACCTAGAACCAACCATTCAAGATGATCATCCTCTTACGGACTTTGTTGTTCCTCTTCTATAAACACCAATGAGGCTACCAATGCCCCACAGATTGTGGCAAACAACTTTTCAATCAGCCTAATAATCATGTTGATGATTCAACAGAATGATTTTGGAGGGACTCCCATGGAGGACCCTAATCTTCATGTAGCTAAATTCTTGCAATACTTGAATAACTTTAAGATCAGTGGTGTAGCCCTTGATTGTATTCGTCTACATATTTTCCCATTCTTTTTTTAGAGATAGAGCCAAGTTGTGGCTCTCATCATTGTCAAGGAATTCTAAATAACTGGGAGGAGTTGCAAAAAGCCTTTCTACCTAAATATTTTCCATCAAGCAAGACCGCTCATCTCAGAAGTCAACTCACTAATTTATCTAAAGGAGATGAAGATATCCTCTATGATATGAGGGAGAGATTAAAACACATCCGACATCTTTTCCCTCACCAGGACCTTAGCAACTGGAAACTCCTTCATACTTTCTAAAATGGGTTTCATTACAGCACCATGATGTCTATTGATGTTTCCTCTAATGGAGTTTTGGTGAATAAATCCTATAGGGAAGCATAGGCAATTGCTGAAGGCATGGCAATTAACCATTTCCAATGGAGAATTGAGAGGAGAAACCACCCATCGCCATACTATCTTGTTGTTGCGAAGCAAGTTGATATACATGTCTTTGATGTCATTGACTTGATTGCAACTAAGTTAAATGCTATCATGCAGCAACTTAAGAGGTTGAACACTTAACCAGATCAACTAGTAAATGTTATTTTTAATGCAAATGAAGCATTGGGGCATGTAACTTCCTCAAGCCACCATTATTTTATAACTTCTTAGGAGACTACAAAGCGATGCCATAAGACAAGAAATAATGGAAACATGTAACCTTACTATCCATACTCTAGTATTCTATTCTAGATGATGGAACTCATCCTCTCATTATTAAATACTTCCCTTGTCGTTCATTGTTTTGTTGTTTGAAAGATTAACCAATCATTCTTATTTTTCTATTTAGATGGCTATTATGGATTTTTTCAAGTACTAATTTACCCACCACACCAAGGAAAGACAACTTTCACATGCACCTATGGCACCTATAATTATAGACACATGCCTTTTGGTCTTTGTAATGCACGAGTGACTTTTCAGTGTTTCTTGATGGCTATTTTCTCTGATTTCATTGAGCATATTATGAAGATCTTCATGGATGATTTCAATTCTTACAAAAATTCATTTGATGACTATTTGTTGAACCTATATAAAGTCCTTGAGTACTGTAAAAATGTTAGCCTAGTACTAAACTGGCAGACCATTTCATGATACAATCTAAAGCAGTACTAGGTCATGTGATATCTAACAAGGGTATTGAAGTTGATAGAGAAAAGGTAGAAGAAATAGAAAAGATGTCCACTCCATCAATAGTTAAAGATATCCAATGTTTTCTATGCCATGCAAGATTCTACAAGAGGTTTATTAAAGATGTTTTCAAGATAGCTAAGCTATTATGCTCATTGTTTTCCAAATACATGGTTTTTTTGTTTGATGATGGGTGTGAAATTGCTTCTAGAAAGCTCAAAGATGTTCTCATTTATCCCATATTATTCATTCATCGGACTAGGATGCTACCTTTGAATTAATGTGTAATTCTAGTGACTACATAGATGGTGTAGTATTAGGTCAATGGAAAGAAAACAAGTTGCATGCAATACACTACGCTAGCAAGACCTTAGATGAGGCCCAAATTAATTATGCCACCATAAAGAAAGAGATCTTATCCACAATATACTCCTTCAAAAAATTCCAGTAGTATCTAGTGGTATCCAAAATTGTAGTTTGCACTGACTATGTAGCTATCAAATATTTATTGAAAAAAAGGACAAAAAATCATGCCTAGTTCATTGGCTTTTATTTTCTAAAGAATTTGATCTTGAGACTAGGGATAAAGACGGTACTGAGAACAATGTAGGTGATCACCTTTATAGGCTTATGATAGATACAAATGATCCACTTCCCCTTGATAATTACCTTCACGTTGAAAGATTGTATGTTGTTGATACACTACAAGCACTATAGTTTGCATACATCACCCATTTCCTTGCTACCGGCCTTATTCCCATTGATTTAACTTATCAATAAAAGTAGAAATTCATACATGAAATAATATTCTAATATTGGCATGATCCATTTCCATTCAAGAAAGGAACTGATGGACCAATCTGGTGATGTGTGGCCATAGAAGTGATCCCAAACATTATTTATAAATGTCATTCTTCTTCTTATGGAGGCCATTTTGAGGAGAGAAGATAGCTATAAAGATTCTTCAAGCTGAATTATATTGCCCAACCTTATTCCGAGATGTACATGCTTATGTCAAAGGTTGTGAGAAGTGTCAAAGAATAGGAGTAATATCTAAGAAGGAAGAAATGCCTCTCAACACCATTCTGGAGATTGAGGTATTTGACGTATAAAGTGTAGACTGCATGGGTCCATTCCCATCTTGTTGAGGCTATAATTATATTTTGTTTCTTGTGATTATCTTTCAAAATGGGAAGAGCCTATTTCTACCCAATCTCCGGATGCAAAGTCAGTCATAAAACTTTTTGAGAAGGTCGTCAATCCTTGATTTGGAGTTCCTAGAGCTATCATTTAAAATAAAGGTACACATATCAATGAAAAACATTTCAATAACCTTCTCAACAAATATGGAGTGAACACAAGATGTCCACTGTATACCATCCCCAAACTACTGGTCAAGTTGAAGTAACCAATAGAAAACTCAACGGAATTCTATAAAAAACTATTTCAAGTTCATGGAATATTGGACTCTCAAATTGGATGATGCTTGTTGGGCATTAAAGATAACATTCAAGATAACCATTGTTACCACGCCATTCAAGCTCATCTATGGAAAATATTGTCATCTTCCTTTAGGGCTAGAGCGCAAAGCCATACATGATATCAAGTTTCTCAACTTTGACATGAAGAAAGCAAGCAAAAAGCAACTAGTGCAACTTCAAGAACTTGAGGAGCTTCATCTGGATGCTTATGAAAATGAAAAAATCTATAAAGAGAGAACTAAGTTGTGGCATGATAAGAAGATAACAAGAAGGAATTTCTTTGAGGGATTCAAGTTTGAAACTCTTTCTCGAAAAGCTTCATTTAGAATGCTATGGACCATTCTTAGTGGTAAAGGTATATCCATATGGAACTCTGGAGCTGCAAGAAAACAACCAACATTCAAGATGAATTGAAAATGTTGCAAATTATACACCAAAGGAGATAAGATTGAAAAGGTAGTCTCTTGCTCCCTCTCATATGTTTAAGATGCAAATTGAAGTGTCACTCTAGATTGATGAACTTGTGGGAGTTGACTCCACATTCAGGATAGATTTCAATTTCATTTTTACCTCAAGAACATTTCCCTTTCCAATAAGTATGCCATGAATGAATATAATAATTTAGAACGTCATATTAATGCCATCATTGTCATTGTAGAAGAAGAAGGAAAAAAGTAAAAGATCAACTCCTTACAAAACCCAGTCGAACACACTGTGTTCTTCCTATAACATGACGTGTTTCATGAGACAGACAAAATCCAATCAAACACTCCAGAATACACAATGTGTCACTAATCCACACAATATGCCACACTCAGGTCTTCTAGGCATAAAGTTTCACTGGAAACTCACACATCATATCATTATTACGCACACAGCATGTCAGAAATGTCATTCGGTTCTAATATCTTTAGAGAAGAATACACAGTGTATGCTCCAACTCATATAGTGTGTACATATCCAGAGAAATTTACAAGCCTTGCCACTGGAACGTGCCGGGAAAGACTTTTATCTTCGAAGAATTTATGTGAGGAAACATGATGTGTCTTGTTTAGGACATGGAGTGTCATCATCAAGTGAAGAAAAAATTAAAAAGATAAGGCAATTCTATTCTAATGTGGACACAATGTGTGTCTACCAAAACACTGAGTGTTAGGTGACCATAAATAGAGTTTATCACCCTAATTTCAACTCACTTCAATAGAAATCACTAACTCATGAAGCCGCATGCGAGAGACAAGCAACCAACCATCTTTGTGAACTCCATTCCTCATCAACAAGCAGCCATGTTTGTCCTTAACGCAATCCATCTTCTCTAGTAACCTTCCCCACCACTTTCCTCACCGCCTGAATCTCCCTTCACCTTGCTTCTATGCACTCCATTCAAGGTCGATGACATAGAAGACATGTCGTGACTAGAGTACACACGTCGTGATCATCGACTTCATTATCAACCTACAAATTAGCTCCAAGAGCAGTACACACATTGTGTGTAAGTCCAAACACGTCGTGCTCCTTCGAAACATCCTCAACTTGTGGCTCCCCTAAACACACAACAGACACACCATGTCCACTCCCACACATATCGTATCAATCCATACAAAAGCAATATATCAGTTCGCAAAAGACACACAATATCTTAACATCAACATTTTGTGTCCCTTCCTCTGACAACAACAACTAAGTGATGACCCATCAAGCAAGCAAGAAAATGTCATATATGAGAGAGCTTTTCTTCCACATATACATACATCTCTTCAACTCAGTACAACATCATCAAGGAAGAAGACACCACATATAAAACTTGATCACTTGTAGGGTCTTATGTTCATGTTTTGCTTGCGAGGAAACATTGGAGGTGATGTGGTTCAAAGATGAATTCTTGGGATTTCTTGAAGATATAGGGCACAAATACATTTACTACAATGCAAGCCCTACTTACCTAAGATTAACTTGTGAATATTTAACTAGTTTTCATGCAAAAGATGACCCAAGAATGCCACATGAACCTTTTAGAATTATTAGCTTTAGACTTCTTGGGCATGGTTACAAATTTACATTTAGATAATTATATGATGCATTTTGGTGTCATTATGGAGGGTCAATGTCATGCCCACCTCATTTTAACAATGATGAGTTTTGGAGACAAATCACTTAGGATGACATTCATGAGACCAAAGTCTCTAGAGCAACACACATCCACAACCATATCTTCCTTTACATACACAGGATCCTTAGCCCACGTGTATATGCAAGAAAGGAAACACATGACATTTTTGGAAAGAAAGACATGTTCTTTGTATGGACAATGCTACAAAATTCAAGATTAATGTTGATAATTATATCCTCTATCATTTCTTTGTGATCACATTGAAGAAATCTGGTGACATTTTGAATGGAGGACTAATCACACACATTGCCCTCAAAGTTAATGCTCAATTAACAAGATTTGAAGTTTCTCGTAGGAGGAATAAAATCACCTCCAGTTCCTCATCTCCTTCATATTGATTGTTAGGGATAACTCTATTAAAAGAAAATTCAAACAATATTTTCATGGTCAAGGTTCATTGAACTTCCTGATCTAGAGGGGTTTACCTTAACAAACAAAGACAACTAGAAGTTCATGTTTGATGATGGGATTAACTTTAAAGATCAACCAAGGCTTTCAATGTAGTTGCGACAGCACCTCACCCTCCTTCTATTGATACTTAGACAGATTATAGTTGGGCTATGCCCGACGTCCAACATATTTATTGGTATGTACAACAGTGTTTTGATCAGAAAAATACCCATTTGGACCAACTAGATGAGTATTACAATGAGATGCGTTGAATGATTTTGAGTATGGATATGTGGCAAATATGTCAAGACCACTATGTTGGCATGTATTCCCAGAGAGACAATCATATGATGATTGTAATAACATAATGTGTAAATGATTTGACTATTAATAGAAGGCAAGATTCCAATTTATTCTGTTTGATTTAGTTATGAGATAATAAAATAACATTATAAATGTCTAAAGGATGATATTACTCAATGACGTATGTCTTGAGTACGTGACTTGAAGAATGAGATTATATGGATGTTAAGAGTATACATTCTCATTATGTCCCTAGTTGAATGTTATTGTGGAAGGTTGATTGACAACAATAACACATAAGACTAGAGTGTGTGTTGGTTGATGACTGAATCTCATCAGTCATAATATGGCAATATCAAACCAAGCACATAGATACGTGATGGAGAACAATGTATTAGACAGACCCACCATGAGAGTAACACATGGAAACCATTCTTATGGTGGTCATATTTATATCTCATAGTGATGGTGGTGATTGTGATTCTTAGACTTGAAGTCATTACACTCATCACAAGTCATTTGGTATGCTTTGCCATCATCAAACATATTCTTGAATAAGGATTATCATAAAGGTGATGATTGGGTGATTGTAACACATGGGGACTGACTGTGAGTAATGTAGCTAGGATTTGTCCCTTATATAGTATTATGATATCCTAGGTGACTTGAGTTAGCGAGACTGAGAAATGCATTACCATGTACATGTGAGTCACTGTGAGATATTGAGATAACACATATCTCATATAGTCTATTATAGCAAGACACATAGATTGAGTGTTGAAGAGGATGGCAGATCCATTGCTCGAGTTCGATCTGGATATCAGAGACAAAGGAATTATACAAACACTACAACACCAAGCATAGATTGTAGGTTGAAGTTGTTCCCCAACTTTCCATTTACTTGGGTAGAAATAGTGTATTACTAGGCAACACTCTTTGCTTTTGATGTCATAATTGGTTATGGACATTCACTGCTAACATAATATGGGACATATAGGGTGACACACATAGTACATGACCTAGAAGAGGAGTTTTATCTTGAATAAGGATTGGATTGATTACTAAAGAGTTTAGATATTCAATCCAAGCAACAAATCAACTGACTGGACTCTCAACCGATCAGCTCATGTGATGAAATATCCATTTGGAGTATTAGGTTGATTAGATATTGTATTGGTTGAGTTCTACACAAATTGAGCTCCAACTAACTGATTAGCTGGTGTCGTGAGACGACCATCTCGCTTCGCAAGATGACCTGTTCGAGTTGTAATTTGATTGCATCAAGGATTAGTGTTGATGTCATGTTGGGCATTTATTGGAATAGAATTTCCAAATACATATGCAATTGGGAAACATGTGAAACGACTAGTCCTTTGGCGAGAGGAATTCCTACATACGATGATGTTTGAGTTTTCTATCCATGGAGGAGCTGCAAACGAATCCCAGTCCAACTAGAAGACAATTTTGCATCTACAACGATGAGGAATATCTTGTTGTACTTGCTCCAGGACCAGGTATATCCTCGAATCCATCCTTTCCATTATATAGTTGTTGACACAATCTAGTGGTTTTTTGGGAACATGGCAATAAAAATTTTGTTTTCACTACCTATTTTGTCATCCTATTTCCCTACAGTGGTATCAGATCCACATGAATCTATTATATTTTAGAATAATCGATATGATAGGATTTTGGTTTTATCATTTAATTATTTCATGTGATGAGAATAATTTTGTATCCAAACAAATTCCAGGATAATACAAAACTAATATATATAAATGATATATATGCAATTTACACACATTTCCCTAAAAGTGAGTTTTGATGGTGGATGGTGGATGTGTAGCATGGTTATGGCCAATAATTTCTATTATCTATGCATGGTTATGTGGTTGGTTAATCCTATTTTATCTCAGTTTGCAAACCTAGCCTCTATCTTATCTTTCTGATGTAAAGTTAATTCTTTCCTACCCTTTCTCCCCTCGAATGTAACTCAAGGTTTCTCTATAATCATGTAATAGTAGCATAGTTTACTTTCCTATTATGACAAAAAAGAAAGACGCTCTGACGATGCCAACCGAACATCTCGAAGACAAGCCTACCGGATGGAGGACCGAGATCGACTAGAAAGACATGTCGAACTGACTGACTGGTAGACCCAACTGATCAACTGTAGGAGCCAGTAGATGGTGGACAGAAGAGCTAGACAAATAGTTAGACGTCCAAACAACTAATCAGGAGGCGATTCGATCGGTTCAAAGGTTGAATCAATCAACACAGATTGGAAAGAATGGATCTTCATCAACAATAGGTTTTTGCATATGATGTAGAATAAGGTTGTGGTAATTCCTTGTGGCTCCAAGGAATTACATTAGGTTGGACATAACCATCACTTTTTTATTGCATGTTTTTGCTGTGGGATATAGCATGTATATGATATGTACTATATGTGTGATGATTGGATAAAGTATATGTTATAAATACAAAACCCTCAAATAAAATATTAAATCTAAGATGATTATAATTAACAACATACATGAAAATCTTGATCGACCAAGCGTAGGGTACACCCTCGTGTGGTGCTCTAGACTCTCGTGGAAGTGTGATGGTAGATATGTAGGTTCTGTCTTTGTAAGGTGCATATCTATTGTGTTGGCTATTGGGTCAGGTTTAACTGGTGATTCTTGTATTTTATAAGCCTATAGGCATGTAAATTATTATGGCAAAGAGTTTCATATATGATCTATCCAAGAGTTGCATAGATGCAATTGGCAAGAGTTTTCTACCTTAATAATTGACTATGGTTGCTGGCGTATTGGTTGGGTGATAGTTGAATTATTTTAGATCTTGGCTCACTAGAAGGTTGTATGCTAAAATCTTCCAAATTGATATATGAGGGTTATGAATTTGAACAAAATAGTGGGAACAATAATAATTAAAGAACTAATTAATATTGTCAAAAAAATTCAAATCCAATCAAAAGATTTTTAACAAAAATGCAAATGTTCACTTGTAGAATCAAGTGATGAAAAAATATGTATTGCAATCAGTCCTCAGGAAGGACAAACTTGATGGGACAAATTTCAATGACTGGTTTTGGACTTTGAGAAGGGTTCTCAATGAGGAGTGCAAGCTCTATGTCCTTGATAAACCAGTTCAAAAAATACCTACTCCTGATGCGCTAAGGGCAAAGGTGGATGCTTACTGGAAGCATGCCAATGATGCCTTGGAGATTAAGTACCTTATTCTTAGATGCATGAACTAATGAGTTGCATGAGCAGTGTGAGGACATGGGTATTCTTGAGATGGTAACACATCTTAAGAAAGTGAATCTAGACCTTACAAAGTAAGAAAGGGATGATATCATAAAGACGCTACTTGAGTCTAAGCTAACAGAGGGAACCTCGATAGAAGAATATGTGCTCAATATGATTGGAGAGGTGCATCATCTTGAAGAACTGGGATTCACTCTGAGCCAAGAGTTTGCCATGGATATGATTCTAAACACATGCCTAGAATCATATAGCCACTTTATTGTATGCTATCATGTGAATAATATGGCCAGACCGATGTCAGATTTGCTTGGTATGTTGATACATGCCAAAGCAAGAATGAAGAAGGAAAAATATGTGACGATGATCAGTAGAGATGTGTTCAAGGATAAAAGAAAGGATATGAAGAGTTTTGAGACCAAACCCAAATCCAAATCTTAAACACTCAGGATGAGGAGAAAGAAAAGTACAAGAGGAAATTTTCCTTTGTACTTGAAGGCATTCTGGAAGAAGAGGATGGGGATGGCGATCTTCACTTTTGGTATATATGTTATTGAGATAAATACATATACTTCTTCATCATGGGTCCTATATACCGGATGTGGAACTCACATGCTCAAATATGCAGGATATGAAAGGATTTAGGCCTTTGGGAAAAGACGAATTGGAACTGGAAGTTGCAAATGGCACAAGAGTTGTAGCCAATGTAGTTCGAACCTATAGATTATCTTTGCCCATAGGGCTTATAATAGAGTTAATGAACTACTATTATGTATTTTCTATAAATAAAAACATCATTTCTATATTTTGTATAGACAAGGATGCATTTTAATTCCATATTAACAATGGTTGATGTTGTATTTCTAAAGATGAAATCTTTAATGGTAGTGCCACAATGTCTTATAATTTTTATTTGTTAGATCTAAAGACAAATGTATATAAAGTAAATACCAAAACACTAAAATACAATGACTCAAACAAAACATACCTTTGGCATTGTTGTCTAGAGCACATAAATGAGAATCACATATCTAGATTCCATAAAGATGGTATCTAGACTCTTTTGATTTTGATTCAATAGAGACATGTGAATCTTGTTTATTAGGAAACATGAAAAAAAACCCTTTCAGTAGAAACAATGAAAGGGCTAGTATTCTATTAGTACTCATACATACTTGTTTATGTGGACCTTTTATAACAACAGCTAGAGGTGGGTATCAGTACTTCATTACCTTCACTGATGACTTCAGTAGGTATGCTTATGTTTATTTGATGAAACATAAGTTAGTAACTCTTGACAGGTTCAAGGAGATTATGAATGAAGTACAAAACCAACTTGGTATAAGTATTAAGGCACTTTGTTCTGATTAGGGTGGAGAATATTTGAACCAAGATTTTGTGGACCTTCTTAAAGCCTTAGGGATCGTATCCCAATGGACTCCACCTAAAACACCTCAACATAATGGTGTACAAAAAGAAGGAATCACACATTACTGGATATGGTGCAATCAATGATGAGTTTAGTTGAGCTTCTGACTACCTTCTGGGTTGCTTATACACTAAACTGAGTACCATCTAAATCGGTTCAAAAGACACCATATGAAATATGGTTTGTGAAGCGTCCCAATGTGTCTTTTATGAGGATTAGGGTATGTGAAACGTATGTTAGAAAAATGTTTTATGAAAAGCTTGTCCCTAAGTCTAATAAATGATACTTTGTTGGATATCATAAATAGACAAGAGGATAATACTTTTATTACCTATCTGACAACAAAGTGTTTGTTTCCAGAGATGGTGCATTCATTGAAAAGGAATGTATTTCCACATGAATCAGTGGGAGGAAAGTGGAACAAAGAGGTTCGAGACCAACAAGAAAGCATTGAACTGATAGATGTACAAGAGGAAGAAAGAGAATAATCACAAAGTGTTTTGGAAACTCAAATTCCTCAGGTAACACAAGTACCTCATAGATCTAGTAGGACACACCTTGAACCTGAAATATTTGGATATCTTGTGACTCTAGAAGGCAATGAATTGGTCATAGATGATGAGACAATAACCTATCTAGATGCTACAGAGGGACCAGAGTCTAAGAAATGGCTTGAGGCTATGAGATCTGAGATGAAAACAATGTATGCCAACAAGGTATGGACCTTGGTGGATCCACCTAAAGGGGTAAAACCTATAGGGTGCAAGTGGGTATTTAAGAAGCAGATTGACATCAATGGAAAAGTTCAAAACTATAAGGGAAGATTGGTTGCTAAGGGTTTCAAAAAAGTTCAAGGTGTTGACTATGATGAAACCTTTTCTTCAGTGGCCATGGTTAATTTCATCAGGATCATGCTTGCCATTGTAGATTATCATGACTATGAAATTTGGCATATGGATGTTAAAACCAAATTCTTAATGGGAATCTGCTTGAGGATGTGTATATGACACAACCTGAAGGTTTTATAAATCCAAAGAATTTAAATAAAGTTTGTATATGATATAGCCTAAATTTTTTATAAATCCAAAGAATTCAAATAAAGTTTGTAAATTGCAAAGGTCGATATATGGATTGAAGCAAGCATCTCGGAGCTAGAATCTTGATTTTGATGAGACAGTCAAATAGTTTGGCTTTATTCAAAAAGAAGATGAACCTTGTGTGTACAAGAAGGTTAGTGGAAGCATAGTGGCATGTTGGTATGTATGCCCAGAGATCCAGTCATATGATGATTGGGATGTGACACTAGATACCTGATTTGATAATAATTAAGGTAAATCCTTCTATTATGTTTGCCTTAGTCATGAGATGATTACATATACATACTAAATGTCTAAAGAATGATGTTACTCGATGATGTATGTCTTCAAGTATGTGACTTGAACAATGAGATCGTATGTATGATAAGAGTACATACATTCTTGTTATGTCCCTAATCAGATATTACTATGGAAGAAAAATAGACAATAGTAATACATATGATTAGAGTGTGTGTTAACTGATAACAGAGTCTCATTAGTCATGATATATAATATCAATTCAAGCACATAGATACATGTTAGAGAATATTGTCTTGGACAGACCCACCATGAGAGTGATACATGGAGACCATGGAATGGTAGTCAGAATCATCCCTCCTAGTGATAGTGGTGATTTTGGTTCTTAGACCTAAAGTCACTACATTCATCACATGTTGTTTGATATACTTTGATATCATCAAACATAACCATGAATAAGGATTTCCATAAAGGTGATGACTGGGTAGCTGTGACACATGGGCATTTGAGTGTGAGTGATGTAGATGGGATTGTTCCCTCCTATAGGAGTTTGATATCAATGACCTCTTGATAAGCCAGACTGAGAAATGTATGGTCGTACTCATGTGATTCAATATGTCATATGTGAACTCACATGCATCTCAGGAAGTCTACTCTAGTTCAAGTAACATGGGTTGAATATTGAGAGGATGACGATTCCATGCCTCTAGTTCAATATGGATATAAGAGACAAAGGAACTATACGATCATGGTAGCATTGATCATGGATTGTAGGTTGAAGTTGTTCTCAATCTTTCATAATTACTTGGGTAGAAATGATGTGTTAATAAGAACCTCTCTTTGCTTGTGATGTCATAATTGGTTATCGGCATTCACTGCCAACGTAATTCTGGACCTATAGGGTCACAAGAATAGGACGCAATTGGATTAAAGGAGTATATTCATGAATGACATTTAATTTGATTACAAAAGGTGTTTAGGTATTCAATTAAACAATAGAGATTCAAAATTGACTAACTAGACTCTAAACTGACCAGTTCAAGTGTTGAGATGATCGGCTGGAGTGTTAGGTCAATTGTAATCAATATTGGTTGAATTTTTCCTGAACTAGACAAGTGAAATGACCATCTCACTTGTGAAATGACCATCTCACTTGTGAAATGACCATCTCAATTGTGAAATGACCATCTCACAATGTGAAATGACCATCTCATAATGTGAAATGATCATTTCACTATGTGAGATGACTGGTTTGTTTCCTAGGTTGTCCAGTTCAGTTTCCAATTCGATTGGAACAAGGATTGATGTTGATGTCATGTTTAGCATTAATCAAGCATTGAATACCAATTTTATTTAGAACATGAAATGTGTGAAACTACCATTTCGCTAAGCGAGATGACAGGAATACTCATCAGATGACCATTTGGGTGTTCTAAATTACCATTTTATGTTGCACAAGTTATAGAAGATACATGATTCTGGACCCTTCTACTCCCACATCGATTAGGAACCCTGATCCTAGCCTCTACTATAAATAGAGGGGTATTGGGAGCTTCCCCAGACACACAATTGAGAATTAGTAGCTCTGACAATTATTGTCCTCTCTAGTTGTGGTAAGCAATAGAGAGCCCAAGCAAGTCCTACCTGTCAAAGGGAGGGATAGAGAGGGAGAGAACAATTGAGGATCAGTTGTGGGAGAGCATGTCGGCAATGAGTACACTGACAGAGGGACAAATCCTTCCTGTTGGCTCTGGCAGTGCAACATGGAGTTTCTGGTGGTCATCGTGGACTACTCTAGAGGTGGGAGGATGTTGTCTTCCACTTGAAGGACATTGTCAGTCGATGTTTATGGTGTTGCACCAAGAGGCAAGTGGAAACAATTGTTCATGTGGTGTTGTTGCTGAAGGAGCATGTTGTTGCCTAAAGATGAAGTTGCTTCTACTACTGGGGTAATGTCGCTAGACTTTCTCCAAGACCAGGTATAACCTTGCAACCTTTCCTTCCAAGATACATTGTTGTTGATGTGATTCTACTGGTTTTCAGAAATGGGCATTTAAATGGTTTGTTTCTTCTAACTATATATGTGCCTGATTTCCCAACAGTGGTATTAGAGCCACGTCAATTCACGATGTTTATGGGATTTAAATCAATATTATTTGATGTAGTTTTCATTATTTTATTGCATACAAATATTAAAATGATTAATTTGCATATCCAATAAAATTCTACATACGACTCCACAAACTAATATATATATATATATATATATATATATATATATATATATATATATATGCAATTTACATGCGTCATCCTATAATCGGTTTTGATGGTGGATGTGAAGCATGGTTATGGACAATAACCCCAGATCTGTGTTTGCATGGTCTTTGATATTTACTCCTATTGTTACTTGATATGCGTACCAAGCCTCTCTCTTCCTTCCAAATGTAAATTAATTCTCTTCTTCCTATTTCCCCTCGAATATAACTCAAGGTTTCCCATTTACAATGTAATAAGAAATAGGAAAGATTTAATTTATGTTCTGCACAAAAGGCAAAATGACATGCTCGTGAGACAAATTGAATGGAGGACTGAGGAGGCCAGATGGCAAGATGACGAATCAATGAACTGGTGGCCCAACCAATCGGATGGAGGTGTCCAGATGCCGCTTGGACCTGAGAAATAGAAGATTGTTTCAAGAGACTAATCGAGCGACCAGGAGGTGAACCGACCGGTTCAAGAGTTGAACTGATCAATCTAGATTGATTTGGGCACACATTTTCACCAATAACATGTTCCATATAATGTGAAGCATAGGTGGAAGTAATTCCTTGTGGCTCTAAGGAATTATAGTAGTATGGCCATAACCATTGCTTGTGTGTTTATTATTGCATGTTCTCATTTGTGGTTATAGAATGTATATGATATGCACTAAAAGTATGTGGTGATTGTATATGTATATTTACTTAAGTATAAAATTCCTCAATCTAAATATTAAGTCTTAGATGATTTCCATAAGAATCACACTTGAAAATATTGATAGACCAAGCATAGTTTACACCAAAGTGTGGTGCACCGTCTATCTCCTTGAAGTGTGATGGTAGGTATGTAGATCTACCAAAGAAGGGTGTGTACTCTATCATGTTGCCTTTTAGGTTAGTCTTAACTGGTGATTCTTAGTGGGACTAAGCCCCAGAGGCATGCAGATCATTATGGCAAGGAGTTATGCATATCATCTATCCAAGAGTTGCATAAGATGCAATTGACAAATGTTGTCTACCTAAATAGTCAGGTTGTGGGTGATCAGCCAAAGCTAAGCCATAATTTGATGAAATATGAATCTTAGTCTACTAGAAGACTGTACGATGCAATCTTTTGAATTGATACATGAGGGTTATCAATTTGAAAAAAATAGTGGGAGCGATAGTTAATTAAAAACCTAATTAATATCGTCAAATTTGTCAAACCAAATAAATAAAAAATGTTTTGAAAATGTTGAAATATTTCTTTGTTGAATCTAATTTCAAACACAAACACATTCAAATTGTGATCAGTCCATAAGAAGGAAAAAATGGGATAACGTTTCACAATTGGTTAAGGACTTCGAGAAAAGTTCTCATCAATGAGAAAAATCTCTATGTCTTTGATAGACCAAAGCCAGGGAACCCGTTGCAAATGTGCCTAAGGCTGAAATGGATGCTTACTTGAAGCATGAAAATGTTTCCATGGACATTAAGTACCTTATACTATGTTGTATGAACTATGATTGCATGAACACCATGACAACATGGACATTCTTGAGATGGTAACACATCTTAAGAACCATGTAGAGCAAATAAGGTATAATGTCGCCCAAGCACTATTTGAGTGCAAAATGACAAAGGGAGGTCCAGTAGAACCCCATGTGCTCAATATGATTGGTCATGTGGAGTAACTAGGATTTCTCTTAGGTCAAGAGTTGACCATAGATATGATTATGTAAGTGTTGCACAAATCATATAATCAGTTTATCAAATGTTTTGTATGTTGATGCTAAAGCAAGGAAGAAGAAGGACATATTAGTGATGGTGATCAATGGAAGTGGGTCCTAGGGGAAAGACAGGGCCAAGAAGAGTTCTGAGGGTATGCTGAAGTCCAATTCTTTTGCACTCAACATACAGAGAAGGGTTAGTGTAAAAGGAATATGTCCTTTTCACTTAATGGATTAAGGAAAGAAAGTGCCACCATTGTCACTTATAGAGGATCTCAGGAAGAAAATGGAGATAGAGATAGCTACTTCAGGACCTAAGAAGAAGTAAGTTAGAACTATGAACAACAATGGTTGCTACCTCTATAGTTGGAAACTGTCATTCATGAGCACACAATAGAATTAGAGAATTGCTATTATGTACCTACCATTGATGAAAAAATCACATGTCTTGTGTGACAAGAACATTATGTTTCATTTTTAAAGATATGATCTTTTATGGCAATGCCCTATGTCTCATAAACTATACTTGATAGTTGTACAAACAAATGTGTATGACACATATACTGAATGACTTGATAACTCAAACAATGAACACATGTAGTATTGTCATCTAGACCGCATAAATGGGAAATGCATTTCTAGAATCCATATGATGGTTTCTTTTGGTTAATTGGACAAATAAAGGCATGCATATCTTATTTGTTGAGAAACATGACAAAAGCATCTTCACTAGATGTAGTGGGAGAGTGACTATTCTATTAGGGCTCATACATACTGATGTGTATAGACCTTTTATAATAAATATTATGGGTAGTTACTAGTACCTCATTATATTTACTAATGTTACAGGTAGATATTGAAATTTGTAATTAATGAAATACAAGTATGAATATCTTGAAGTGTTAAAGGAGATTATAAATGAAGTATGTAACTAACTTGGTAAAAGTATTAAGATACTTCAATATGATTGATGTGGAAATACTCTGAACCAAGAGTTTGAGGACCTTCTGGAGACATCGTGATAGTGTATCACAATGAACTCCACCTGAATCATAATGATGTATCAGAAAGGAGTCACACCCTATTATGTCATGGTGTGATTATCAATACATAGCCAATCTTCAATTTCTTTTAGGCACATGTTTTATACTAAAGAATGTACCGTCTAAAATGGTTCAAAAGACACCATATGTAATATGGAATGGGAGGTGTCCCTATATGTCTTTTATAATGATTAGGGATGAATTCCTATATAAGAAATTTTTTTATTAAAAGTCTTTTTCCACAAATCAAATAAATGTTATTTTGTTAAACAATACTCTTATCCCAATCCTACAACAAATTTGTTTGTTGATCTGGATGGTTGTATTCCAGATGAGGAACTTAGCTCTAAAGGATTCAGTGGGAGTAAAAGTAGAACTCAAAATGTTAAAGACAAATAGGAAAATATTGAACCTAAAGAGGTACAATGGGAACAATGAGAATCACAAAGTGTTGTAGAATCTCAAGTTCATAGTGTAACACAAAACCTTATAGTTCTAGTAGAACACGCCTTTTGGTCCCTTCCACTCCCGTACAGATAGGGAACCCTGATCCAAACCCCTCCTGCAAATAGAGGGGTATTGGGGGCTTCCCAACACACCCAATTGAGAATCATTTTCTCTGACAATTTTTTCCTCTCTGGTTGTGGCTACCCAGAGAGACCAAGCAAGTCCTACCCTACTAGGGAAGGATATCGACAGAGAGGACAAATGAGTCTTATTGCGGAAGTGCAGGTTGGTGACTAGTACACCAACGGAAGGGATAACTCCTTAATGTTCATTCTAGTAGGATGAAAAGAGTTCTAGGCGGTCCATATGGACTTCTCTAGAGGTGAGGTGGCCTTTTCCTGTCACTAATTAGGACAACGTCAGCCAATAGTTTGTGGTGAGAGGAGCTGACGTTGTAAATATTGCACTAACAAATTCACTCGGGGTTAAAATCCCCGAGCTTTTACCAAAACCTCATGCAATAATACCACCCACAAGCAGACGGGTCTTATCGCAGTATAGTTAAGGATCGAATCCCAAGAGACAATGTTTTAAGAATCTTTGTTAATCTAATCTAGCTCAAGTAAGACTAATATTTAAAACGATTGATTTGGTTGAGGTTAATTAGACTAAATGCAAGAAAGTAAAAGATCAGAATTAAAGTTTGTTATATATTAATGATATGGAATCGTTGGGATGGTATCAGGTTTCACCACCACTGCACATGCAAACGCATCCAAACACATAATATCCATGAAAGCATCTAACTATCCAAATGGAGCTGCTGCAAAACCCCCCATATGGGCGTTAGGCTTGCGTAAGCATCACCTTAGGTATCAGATGTCTCGTCACCATCCGATTCATATACTTATGGCTCCAGAGAAGCAACATACAACTAAGTTTGTGGTCCTCCCTGAGGATTGAATAGACCACAGAAGTGTCACTGAAGGTTAGATGGCTCATCAACTCACAGATAATTCACTTACGACCTCAAGGAAACCCATTCTATTTCTAGTCAAGGTGTCAACCGCGCTAATCAATAAGAAAAGTAGGTGATTAATCTACAAGCAAACATCGACGATAAACAAAGATGATGCAAAATCCAACTAAGGTTGTGGCCCTCCCGGAGGGATGTTTAGGCCATAGAAGCGTCACTCAAGGTTAGATGGCTTGTCCCCTTACGGATCATGCACTTACTACCTCAAGGAATCCTATCCTATTTCTAGTCAAGGAGTCGAACTTCATAAACTTCCATTCCACCCTACATATAGAAGATTTCAAAATATAGGGAAGAACAAGATGAAAGCAAGTAGATAATCAACTACAAACAAACCAACTAACAATGAAATGAAAAGTTATATACATTGCCTTGGAATGTTAAATGAAAAGACATCGTTTCATGGGCAGCGGGACTAGTCCCCGCACCCCAGTGAAAAGGAACTACTCGCTCATGATGCGAGAAACAAGAAGAATAAGAAAGAAATAGGAATCTACCATGAGTATGATGTAGAAGGTGGTCGTAGCTCGGTGAAAATGATGTGGTCTCCTACGTCATGTCAGAGCATATCTGGATGAAGGACGAGTGACCCCAAAATAGACCGGGCAGTCTTTCTCACTCCTCCTTCCTTCTCTTCTCAGTCTCCTTGAGTTGTAGTAGGCACGACTGGTGAAGTGACAGTGGCAGGATTGGACCAGCGTACAAGCAGCCTGTCCGCATCCCAGAACTGATGTCCAAAATGGGGGTCCTGTTGGTGCTATTTATAGGCTCTGGTTTGGTCCTCAGTTTGGCCATATTTTCCGAAACAGTTTAGTGTAATTTGATGTCCAAACGGTTTGGAAAAATGATCAAACAGTCTTTGTATACACTGATCAAACGGTCTTGAGGCTCTAGCTTCATACGGTTTGGTAAATATCTTCTTCAAATGGTTTCATTGCAAGCCAACTTTATCAAATGGTTTTGCATGCATGTCCAAACGGTCTTGTGCAAATCACTTTATCAAATGGTCTAGTGTACTAGAATTTTGTCAACCGGTTTGCTTTGCTTCCACTTTATCAAACGGTCTTCGTTTTCTCCTCCAAACAGTTTTGGAGTCAACATCATCAAATGGTTTTATAGTTGCCTTTCCATTCGGTTTGACAGAGCCAACTCTATCAGTCTAGTGCCAGCCTCCAATCGATGACAGACCGTTTGGAGAGGTCATGGTCTCAGACCATTTAGCTATCGCTTACTTGAGGTTGTCCGCCGCTACAGGTCTGTCCGACGCTGCAGGTCCATCCGGCGGTGAGGAAGGGAGCACGGGCGCAGGGTGATGGTGTTGTTGCCGTTGGAGGTAGTGAGGGTGCAGGTGCTTATGGCGGCTACAGGTGGACACTGACGCCGTTGGCGGAGGAAGGGATAGAGATTGGTGCTGCTATCATGTCTAGCAGTAGGTCGAGTTGGTGGTGAACAGTGGGAGAGGTGATGGGGTGCTACGACGCTAGGATTGCAGGTTGGATGGAAGGAGGAAGAAGAAGGTGGAGCGCGTGCCCTTGTTGTCAAGTTGCCCAAAATAATAAGGGTCGTTGATACAAGATCTGATGGAAAAGAGAGATGAAAGCCCAAACGGTCTTGAATGACATGTTAGATCAAACAATATTTGGGTGTGGTGGTCCATTCGGTCTTGAGACCGAATGGATGAAACCGATTGGTCAAGACCGAATTGTCAAGACCGATTGGTGAGATCGTTTGGTGAGACTGAATGGTTGAACCTGAATGGCCATCACTAAGGATAAGAGAGGGTAGATTCAAGGGTGGGTCCCAACTGATTGTTCAACCTCATCAAGACCTGCATCAAATCAACATAAATTCAGTTAAAATCATGATAATTGGACCAATAAAGTAATTTTGCACATTTTAATATTTAGTAAATGAAATTGAATGCATTGAGTCGACTTTGACCCAATAAGGTAATTGAATTCCATGATGAATATGCATTCATCAAAATACCCCGAACTTAAACGTTGCTCGTCCTCGAGTAACACAAAATCTTAAATGGTCGCCAATTGAATACTTTCAATTCAAGTGATTGTCTCATCTTCACATCACGATTGTTTTCTTTCTACTCAGTATGACTCAGTATCTCAACCTCCTGAGACCACTAAACACATCTTACCATATCTTCGTTCCTGAGTTCATTTTCCAATATCACTTCCTCCCCACTTTTTCCAACAACAGGCATGTCAAAGAGTTTTGTAAGAGTTCTGAGATACCCGCAGAACAACAAGTGTGCACTTGATTTGACACTGGTGTATTGTGGCAATGGAGGCATTTATTGTGCCAATAGGTAAAAAAAGGGAGTGAAGGGTGGTATGGAAGGAAGACATAAATCTCTCCTCTATTCAACTCGAGATTGCATTTATTTTTTTGTGCACTTTGGCATCTTTTTGTTTGCAAATCTCTCCTCTATTCGACTCAAGATTACATTTTTTTGTGGTATGTCCCTATTAATTTGCGAGGGGTATGGAAGAAGCAGATATAGAGGGAAGTGGTCTGCCTCCCCGAACTTAGGGTTTGGCACTATTTTGGCTATTTTTGTTTCTTTTTGATGGATGGAGGGGTATGAAGATGATGGAATAAGTGTAGAAGAGGGTTCAGATCAGAATGCAACTTGATTTATAATTCCATGCATCGGGTTGTTCTCTTTATCGTACTCTGCTCTAAAGATGACTTGATGAGGATCTGGTGGGGGTTCCATGTTGTTGTTCCACTCATCAGTTAGGAAGCACGATGTGTTTGATCCCTTTCAGTTCAATAGACACTTGTCATTTTTGCATGAGTATCGTGATGTTAGGATTCATAAGCTTCACAAGATGATTTCAATCAAAAGGCTAGTTTTCAGAAGAAGGTCTTTTTGAGGATCTGCTTCAAATAAGGAAGGTATAGTGATTCAAATTGGATGAGATTGAAACAAAAAAGAGTCAAAACTCCATCTAGTATTTGTTCAAATTTCTTTAAAAAACTTTAAAATATGGAAAATTTTATTTGAAAATTTTGAAAAATGTGGTCAAAAATGCAACGATGAAATCTTAAGTCTGATTTAGATGGGTGAAGGTGGAAAGTAAGATACATACCAACCACCCTCCACCCCAAACTTAGAAATTTGCTCGTCCCGTGGAAACTCTAAATCCAAGATGGAGGGGAAAGTTCATGCCATTTGGACCACTAGATGTGGTTGTGTTCCAATCAGCGTGTTTCCTCCATCTGAAAATCTCAAACAAAAAGACCATTTAGAACTCAAAATAGCATCTCGCGTTGCAATTTTTATTTGGTGTAAAAAAAATTAAAGAAAAATCCTAATTTGAAATTAAAACTAAATATGAATTTTATTTATTGGGTTGCCTCCCGACAAGCACCTTTATTTTACGTTGATGCCTCGATTAGATTCCTTTAATTTCTATGGTGGATACGTTGGATTGGTGAGATCCATCATCATTTTAGAGCATGTATCAGCAGAGGTGAAATATCTCTTCAATTGTTGACCATTTGCCACAAATTCACCCGTCTTTTCACTCCATAAAGAGAACGCACCATGTGGATAGATGCTCTTGACAATGTAAGGTCCTGACCAGTGAGAATGGAGTTTTGCTGGGAATAACCTCAGTCTAGAATTGAATAGAAGAACTTGGTATCCCACATGTATGTCCTTTCTTTTTAGATGGCCGTCATGCCAAAGTTTTGAACGTTCTTTATAGATTTGTGCATTCTCGTAAGCTATCATCCGGAGTTTTTCTAGCTCCTGGAGTTGTAGAATCCTGGCTTGGCCTGCTTCCTTCATATCAAAATTGAGTTGTTTAATTACCCACCATACTTTGTGTTCAAGTTCAACAGGAAGGTGGCAAGCCTTTCCATATATTAATCTAAATGGTTTAGTTCTGAGGGGAGTTTTGAAAGCAGTTCGGTAGGCCCACAATGTGTCATTGATTTTCGTTGACCAATCTTTTCGATTGCGGGCTACTGCCTTTTCCAAAATAACCTTGAGTTGGTGGTTAGAAACCTCTACCTGTCCACTTGTTTGTGGATGGTAGGATGAGGCTACCTTGTGAGTTACACCATATTTTCTTAGTAAAGCTTTGAAGCTTCTTTCAAGGAAATGAGACCCTCCGTCAGATATCACAGTTCGTGGTACTCCAAAATGGGGGAAAATAATATCTTTCAATAATTTGATGACGGGTTTGGAATCACTAGTGATGGTTGGTATAGCTTCAACCCATTTTGAGACATAGTCCACTACCACTAGGATGTATGAAAATTGATGAGAAGATGGGAATGGACCCATATAGTCCACCCACCAAACATCGAATATCTCTACTTCTTGCCACAGATTCAGCGGCATCTCATCTCTTTTTGTTATGATGCCTGATCTTTGACATTTGTGACATGATAAGACAAAGTCATGGGAATCTTTGGATATGGTTGGAAAAAAGAATCCACATTGCAAAACCTTCAAGGCAGTCTTTTTAGAGCTCATATGTCCTCCAACTGGGCCTGAGTGGCATTGCTCCAAAATAAGTTGAGCTTATTCTTCGGTGACAAATCGTCTGTATAGACCATCATCACATAGTTTGAAAAGGTACAGCTCATCCCAGTAGTACTATTTCACATCATGCATAAATTTCTTCAGTGCATTTCTAGTGCATTGGGGATGAATAACCCCAACACCAAGGTAGTTCACAAAATTTGAGTACCATGGTGCAGCTTTTGAGGCCTTCATTAATTGGTCATCTGGAAGGGAATCATTAATCAAAATTTTCTTAGTATCCAGAGTGTGGATGTGACTGAGGTGGTCTGCTACAACATTCTATGTACCCTTTTTATCTCTGATCTCTAGATCAAATTCTTGTAGGAGAAGAATCCATCTTATTAGCCTAGGTTTTGCATATTTCTTTGCTAGAAGGTAATGAATGGCAGCGTGATCTATGTAGATAATGACCTTTAAAAGAATTAGGTAGGATCTGAACTTGTCAAAGGCATACACGACTGATATAAGTTCTTTCTCAGTAGTAGAATAATTCCCCTGAGCTTCATCGAGGGTCTTCAATGCATAATAGATCACATAATGTTTCTTTTCTATGCATTGGCCCAAGACAGCACCCACAACATAATCGCTTGCATCACACATAATTTCAAAAGGTTGGTCCCAATCGGGAGCTGTGATGATGGGTGTGGTTGTAAGGGTATGCTTCAGCTTGTTGAAACTTTTAACACATTCTTCGTCAAAATTGAACTCAGCATCCTTTAATAACAAGTTTGTCATAGGCTTGGTTGTCTTTGAGAAGTCCTTTATAAACCATCTGTAGAAGCCTGCATGACCTAGGAATGCTCGAACTTTCTTCACATTGATAGGGATAGAGAGATTGGAGATCACTTCTATCTTGGCTTTATCTACTTCAATTCCTCGATTACTGACCCTATGGTCGAGGACAATGCCTTCCTTCACCATAAAGTGACACTTCTCCCAATTCAGCACAAGATGTGCTTCCTCGCATCATTTGAGAACAAGGGAGAGGTGTTTTAGACATGAATCAAATGAATCTATGTACACAGAAAAATCATCCATGAATACTTCCATAATCGTTTCAGTTAGACCAATGAATATGGCTGCCATACAACGCGGGAAAGTTGCAGGTGCATTACAGAGTCCGGACGTCATTCTTCTAAATGCATATGTTCCAAACGGGCAAGTAAAAGTAGTTTTCTCTTGGTCATCTGGATGTATGGGTATTTGATAGAATTTGAAATAACCATCGAGATAACAAAAATATTCTTGGTGAGCCAATCTTTCTAAGACTTGATCAAGAAAAGGCTTTGGGAAGTGGTCCTTTCGAGTCGCCTTGTTTAACTTCCGATAATCAATACACATCGTCCACCATGTGACTGTTCAAGTGGGGATGAGTTCATTGTTTTCATTTTGAATTACAGTAGTTCCACATTTCTTCGGGACCACATGCACGGGACTCGCCCATGGTGAATCTGATATCAGATAGATTATCCCAGCGGTGAGAAGTCACGACAGACAACTTCCTTCTTATTTGGATTTAATTTGCGTTGATGTTCAATAGTTGGCTTGTGATCTTCCATCATGGGGATTTTGTGCATGCATAGAGCTTGACTAGCCCTGGTGAGATCACTCTTCTTGTAGTTGATGGCTTTCTTTCTTTCCCTTAGTTCTTTTAGGAGTTTATCTTCTTGCTCAGTCGTTAGATCAGAATTGATAATAACTGGACAAAGTTTGAGATTGTCCAAAAACACGTACTTTAGTCCCTCAGGTAGGGGCTTCATTTCTGGGGCTTCTGGTTTTCTGCATGTTTCTTCAGCAGCTTCCATAGCCTTGAGTTTTATCATTTTAGCTTCGGATTCTTCTTCAGTAGTGCCAAGGTTGAGAATATATTCTTTAACTTATTCATTGATGGGTTTATCAACTGATGGATCTGTTAGAGAAACTTCTAATGGATTGTCTGATTCATGATTCTCTTGAGTCAAAAGTGACATATGCTCTATGCAATCGATAAGATAAACTTCCTCTTGCATGCTTGGTCTTCGCATACTTTCAAAAACCTTGAATTTGAGAGTTTCTTTACCAAGTCTGAGCAGCAATGTTCCTGCTTCAACATCAATTAGAACTCTTACAGTGGCAACAAACGGACGTCCAAAGATGAGAGGATATTTGGCATCTTGTTTCATGTCCATGATGAAAAAGTCACACGAAACATAGGAATCTTTTCCTACCTTGACATGTACATCCTCAATAATTCGTAACGGACGTTTTATCGAATTGTCTGTGATTTGTATGGTCATGCCATTTGGAAGAAGTTCAACAAACCCTAGCCTTTTGCAACGGTTGAGTGTCATGATGGAGATGCTAGCACCAAGATCTACCAGTCCTTTCTTGCATGAAGAATCACCGATATGGCAGGAAATCCCAAAAGATCCTAGATCTTTATGCTTCTTGGGCATCTTACTCTGGATGATATCTGAAGTGGTTTTAGATAACTTGACTATCTCATATTCTTCAGTTATATGGTTCTTGGTGAGGAGTGACTTTAGGTACTTTGTCCAGGCTGGTCTCTCCGCCAGTGCATCCAAAAAGGGTATATCAACATGAAGTTTCTTCATGGCTTCCTTGAACTTATTGAAATGGGTATCAAGCTTGGTCTGCCTTAAATGAGTAGGGAAAGGTACATGAGGCTTGTATATAGGGATATTAGGTTCTAGCGTTTCAGTTTCTTCATCGGTAGGTTTCTCAAAACTTCCCTTATCTATCTTATCGGTGGTTACTGATTCTTTTGGTTGAGACTCAAGTGTTGTTGAGTATTGGTCAATACCAGGTTCATCCTCTTCTTTAATAACCATAGGTGTCTTGATAGGAGGATCAAAATAGTCTTTTCCTGATGTGGTGGTGACTGCCTTCAATTGTTCAGGATGCTTAGGATTATTCTCGGGATGTCCAACAAAAACTCCAGCTGGTGGCTTAATACTTGCTGCAAGTTGAGCTAGTTCAGATTCAATAGCCTTCTGCTGAGCTTGCTGGTTAGGTATCATAGTTTGTTGAGTTTGCAACATCTTTTCAATGGTTGATAGCTTGTCATCAGGTGATACGGGGCCTACTTGTTGTCCTTGTTGTTGATAAGGAACTTGATTAAGACTCTAGTACTGGGAATTCTTCCGATAAATGTTGAAATTCATGTTTTGGAAGTTTCCTCTATAGTTTCCTTGATTCCCAAAATTTTGTTGTTGGTTGTTATACTAGAATCCGGGTGGGCCCCATTGTTGATTGTTTGAACCAGGTTGTCGAAATTTTTTTGCTCCTGAAGGATTTCTGTATTGAAAACATGGATGGTTTCTATTCTGATTCGGATTATAATAACCTTGACCAGGGATGGTGTTAACAGCATTCAGGTTCTCCATTTGACTATTATCTCCTTGGAAACATACGTTGTTTAGAATGACATCGTAAAGAACATTGCTTGCTAAAGTGGAATGATCAGTTCCTTTACATGCTTCACAGAACAGTGAGGCCGAATTGATCTGTTCTTTTGGTTGTGGGAGTGAATGTCCTCTTCCAAATGTAGCAAGGGATGATTCGATATGATCTTTATTGGAAACTAAGAGTTTGAGAGTTTTAGCAATAGACTTGTATTCTGGAATAACTTCAGCCATTGGTACCTTCAACACTCCTTTCCCTACATATCTACCCCAATTAGCTTGATTTTTAGCTCCTAGGGTGACAACTCTCGATGCATTGTCGTAACTTTACCACATGAAGTTTCCTCCAGACGAGGAGTCTAAAAACCTCTTGATATCATCATCCACACCCCTATTGAAAATTTTGATGAGTTGGTTCTTAGGAATTCCATGGTGTGGACACTTGCATAGAAGCTCTTTGTATCTATCCCATGCTTCAACAAGGGTTTCTCCAGGGACTTGAGTAAAATTTGTTATCCGCCCCCTAATTTCATAGGTGAGAGGAGGGTAAATTTTTTCTAGAAAAACATTATGGAGTTGTTCCCAAGTGGTGATGGGTTCGCTCTGTAATGAATTGTACCATCTTATTGCACTATCAGCAAGTGAATACTTGAAGAGACGGAGTCTGATGGCATCATTAGATACTCCATTTTGCTTTGTCATAGCACATAGATCAATAAACCTCAAAAGATGTTCCTGACTATCCTCTCCTTGTTTGCCATAGAATGGGTTGTTTTGAAGCAATGTGATCCAATGTGCCCTAATCTCAAAATTGGTAGCATAGATGAGAGGAGGTTGTACTGGATGATGAACATTAGCAGCGTTGGGGATTGAGAACTCTCTAAGATCATTTTGTAGTTCTACTGCTTGTGTCGCTGCTTGTGCTGCTTGAATTTCTTCTTGAACTGCAGCTCTAGCTTCTTGCATGAATCTTTCTCTCTATGCATTAAGGTCTTAAGCCACCCTTCGAGCTATCTCCTCCTCCTGAGCCATTCTTGCTTGGTTCCCTCTATTTTGATGGTGAAAGGTTCTGTCAATCTCTAGATCAAAGCTGGAAGTGAGTCTGAGACTGTTCAAATAGTGCATGTACTAATCCTTCTAAAGTACCTAAGATAGAAAATTTTCAAAGGTGACATCCACGGAGTAGAGTCAAATTCAAGTGAATGATCAATAGTTTCAAAAAGAAAAAGAAAAATCCTAGATTAGCCTTAAAAGAACTAGATTTGACTAACTGATTATGTTGTCCCCGACAACGGAGCCAGAATTTGATGTGGCAAATATCGCACTAACAAATTCATTTGGAGTTAAAATCCCCGAGCTTTTACTAAAACCTCGTGCAATAATACCACCCGCAAGCGGACGAGTCTTATCACAGTATAGTTAAGGATCGAATCCCAAGAGACAATGTTTTTAAGAATCTTTGTTAATCAAATCTAGCTCAAGTAAGACTAATATTTAAAACTATTGATTTGGTTGAGGTTAATTAAACTAAATGCTAGAAAGTAAAAGAGCAAAATTAAAGTTTTTTCTAGATTAACGATATGGAATTGGTGGGATGGTATCGGGTTTAACCACCACTGCACATACAAACACATCCAAACACATAACATCCAGGCAAGCATCTAACTATCCAAATGGAGCTGCTGCAAAACCCCCCATACGTGTGTTAGGCTTGCGTAAGCATAACCAAAGGTTAGATGGCTCGTCCCCTCACAGATCATTCATTTACGACCTCAAGGAAACCCATTATATTTCTAGTCAAGGTGTCAATCGCACTAATTGATAAGAAAGCAGGTGATTAATCTACAAGCAAACATCGACGATAAACAAAGATGATACAAAATCCAACTAAGGTTGTGGCCCTCCCGAAGAGATGTTTAGGCTACATAAGTGTCACCGAAGGTTATATGGCCCGTCCCCTTACGGATCATGCACTTACTACCTCAAGGAACCCTATCCTATTTCTAGTCAAGGAGTCAAACTTCGTAAACTGCCACTCCACCCTACATATAGAAGATTTTTCTATATAGGGAAGAATAAGATGAAAGCAAGTAGATAATCAACTATAAACAAACCAACTAACAACGAAATGAAAAGTTATATACATTGCCTTCGAATGTTAAATGAAAATACATGGTTGCATGGGCAGCAGGGCTAGTCCCCGCACCCCAGCAAAAAGGAACTACTCGCTCATGATGTGAGAAACAAGAAGAATAAGAAAGAGAGAGGAATCCTCCATGAGTATGATGTAGAAGGTGGTCGCATCTCGATGAAGATGATGTGGTCTCCTACGTCATGTTGGAGCAGATCTGGACAAAGGATGAGGGATGCCAAGACATACCAGGCAGTCTTTCTCACTCCTCCTTCCTTCTCTTCTTTGTCTCCTTGAGTTGCAGTAGGAACGGCAGGTGAAGTGACAGTGGCAGGAGTGGACCAGCATACAGACAACTTTTCGGCATCCCAGAACTGATGTCCAAAATGGGGGTCCTACTGGTGCTATTTGTAGGCTCCGATTTGGTCCTCAGTTTGGTCATATTTTCCTAAACGGTTTAGTGTAATTTGATGTCCAAATAGTTTGGAAAAATGGCCAAATGGTCTTGGTATACACTGATCAAACGGTCTTGAGGTTCTAGCTTCATACGGTTTGGTAAATATCTTCTTCAAACGGTTTCATTACAAGCCAACTTTATCAAACAGTTTTGCATGCATGTCCATACGGTCTTGTGCAAATCACTTTATCAAACGATCTGGTGTACTAGCATTTTAACAACCGGTTTTCTTTGCTTCCACTTTATCAAACGGTCTTCATTTTCTCCCCCAAACGGTTTTGGAGTCAACAACATCAAATGGTTTTGTAGTTGCCTTTCCATTCGGTTTGGCAGAGCCAACTCTATCGGTCTAATTCCAGCCTCCAATCGATCATAGACCATTTGGAGAGGTCACAGTCTCAAACCACTTAGTTGTCGCTGACTTGAGGCTATCCTCCGCTATAGGTCTGTCCGCCACTACAGGTCCGTCCGGTGATGAGGAAGGGAGCATGGGCACAGGGAAATGGTGTTGTTGCCACTGGAGGCAGCAAGGATGCAGGTGGTTATGGTGGTTGCAGGTGGGCACTAACACCTTTGGCAGAGGAAGGGAGAGCGAGTGGCACTGTTTCCGCGGCTAGCAGCTGGTCGAGTTGGTGGTGGACAGTGCGAGAGGTGATGGGGTGCTACGGCGCTAGGGTTGCAGCCTAGATGGAAGGAGGAAGAAGAAGGTGGAGCGAGTGCCCTTGTTGTTGAGTTTCCCAAATGAATAAGGGTCTTTGATACAAGATCTGATGGCAAAGAGAGATGAAAGCCCAAACGGTCTTGAATGATAGGTTAGGTCAAACGGTTTTGGGGTGTGGTGGTCCATTTGGTCTTGAGACCGAATGGATGAAATTGATTGGTCAAGACCGATTGGTCAGATCATTTGGTGAGACTGAATGGTGGAACCCGAATGGCCATCACTAAGGATGAGATATGGTAGAATCAAGGGTGGGTCCCAGCTGATTGTTCAACCTCATCAAGACCTACATCAAATCAACATAAATTCAGTTAAAATCATGATAATTGGACCAATTAAGTAATTTTTCACATTTTGATATTTAGTAAATGAAATTGAATGCATTGAGTCGACTTTGACCCAATAAGGTAATTGAATTCCATGATGAATATGCATTCATCAGGAGCTGCTACAGACAATGACATTTGACTTTGTTGTCCATGGAGGATCCTTAGATGAGTCCTAGTACAACTAGAAGATAGTTGTGCATCTACAAAGATGAAGAGTATGTATGTAAGGAGTGGGACCCGATAGGGGATCCACTCTTACTAAAATAAAATGAAAGAATAGAACCTCTAGTCCAAACACACTCAAAAGATATGTTGGAGTGGGTGATAAATTTTTAAATCTTATTAATGGTATTCAAAACAACCAAAGTATAGTAGCAGAATAAAATATTGACTATATTTAGTTTATCAAAAGATTACCAAAGTACATCATAATCTCTCACATATGGTTTACACAAAAGGTACAACACAAGGATCTAGGTAGAGGGAAATCTAAACCATAACAATATTATCTCCAAGCTTTAACTCCTTAAGCTATGTCCATAACTTCATGCCCTCCTTATCTTTCACTTAGGGTTGGAAGCGTACCCTAGAAAGAGGAGAAAAATAGATGACATCAGTAAGGGCAGGTATGTGCATACTAAAAAGGAAATTGAGAAATATATGGAATAAAGGACAACAAAAATACACGATGCTTCCCATAGAAAAGATAAGGACTACCCAAGTGGGTATCAAGAGAAATGAATCATAATAAAATGGATATTTGCAATAACCAAACAAATAAAATTGCACCATACTAGCACATATAAAGAATTAGGGCACACACCTCATAATCATCAACCTACATGCATGTGAGATAAACATAGCCCTAGAACAATATAAAGATAATGGTGGCCAAGCCTCATAAACTTGAAACCTGATAGAGAATAGCACATAACCAAACTCTCAAAGATATAAATGTGGTCCAAGCCTCATAAACTTGAAACCTGGGCATGGTGCAAATAACCTCCATCCCAAAAATATAATAAGGGCACATAACCCAAAATCAATGCAATTACACTACTCTAGGGCAACTGAGTCACATAACATGCTTAATAGAGAGGCAAGTAAAAAATATAGTCAGATTAAACAAGATTTGTCACCGCATAAATAAAAAAATAAGCAACCACCACAAAAGTGGGCAAAAAGAGTATGTATTACCAAGTAAAGTTCCATCATGAAACAATATATAGGATAGTTCCCAAAAGAATGTCCAAAATAATAAATTGATCTTAAGATCAAAAACAAGTAAGGTATTACACAAGATAAATGTTCTCAAAAGAGAAAAATATATTGTGTAGGCTATTGTCCATAAGACCAAGAGTAAGATGAAAATAGGTTATTTCTCAAAAGGAATAATAGGGGATGCAAACATACCTTAGTTCGGAGTCTAAACAAGTCCAAAATCAATCCTAGATCAAAGCCTAGATATCCAAAGCTCTATTAAGCATATATTTAGAATTAGGGTTAGGTTTATATTAATTATTCAAACCCTAAAAATCACCTTTTTCTTTTATGTGAATTAGGTTATACAATCCATGCCAGGTTTTTTATTATACTTTTCTGAGTTCAAAACATATTTTATTATATTTTTCTAACTTTTAATTGTATAGTTATGAATTTTGCAAGTTATTATCTATTTAGGTAAATCCATTAAAATTCATGTATTACTTAGTTTGGAATTCAATGATAAAACCAATACCAATAGGAAGCTCATATTTTTATGATTTCATATCATATTTTATTTTATTTTTTTGAGTTATAATTAATTTGTTTGAATTTTAGAAGAATCGTTCAATCAGAAGTCACCAAATATCTTTTTCAACAAATGAATATCGGTTAGTTGTCAAAGCTATTGAGTTGGCCCAACAATAGCCGACCAACTCAGCACCTACTCAGCATAAAGCCCAGCACCGAAAAAAACAAAACCAGAACGTGAAATGACATTATTACCCCAGTGAGAAAACAAAACGAAAAGAGAAAATAGGGGGCAAAGGAGGTAATAAGTAGATGGAATTCATCCCCCAATACCTGCTCCACACCATGGCAACGAGCCATAACAAGCCAAGGTGCCAAAAGGGACTCCCCACCAAAGCATGCTCCAAAATTTTCCCAAAATTCTACTATGACATTAGGCAGAGTCGAAAGCGAGGAAACTCACAAGCACACAAGGCAGTGACACCAGATTCTCAGTCACACTTGAAACCAGTAAGGAAAGGGAATGAAAGGAGGAAATGGCATACCTGCGTCGATGACTAAATTGACCAGGGAAAAGGCTTTGTAAGGGAAAAAGGAGGCATTCTTAGTCCTCTACATTGATTGTGGAGGTTGGGGCATCACCATGGATCTAGGATATCCTCCGACGAACTCAGAGAGGCATGGAGGCATATGTTTAGACAAGGAGGGCTGTGTAGAGAGTAATGGGTCTAGGAAAACAATCGCCTTGGGTTCCTAAAGCTTGTAACAACATTATGGCATCATTGTTTGTGAAGTCAGAGTCCTGGTAATGCGAATAAGAGCCACGAGGATCAAAATAGGCCTTGGAAGGGAGGCAGAAATGGTTAGTGATAGATATGCTACAAAATCCTACCAATCTAGGCTCAATAATATGTAGAACAAAATGATAAATATGGGGAAGAGACAATCAAAGATAGACATGTAACAGAGAGGGAGGAATAAGTAGTAGAAGAAATCGTATATTGTTTAGTCGAAAAGGAAAGTTCGTCGGTGAGGGGGACAAAGTTGCGACCATCAGATCCATCTGGGTCCATAGAAAAACTTGTGAGGGAAAAGGGAGTCATTCAATGGATGTACCCTATGCTAAAACATTAGAAATGAAGGTGTTACATAGATAAATTCAAGAACTATAGGAAATCGATTGTATTAAACGATTTAATTAGCATATTAGAGGATTTTTAATATATTTCTTTCCCAATTGATTTGAGGGCTTAACCAGAGTGCAACATATACCAAACTTGGCATCTAGATTGAATAAAACATGTAGATCTCGGTTTTGGCATTAATTTTCACATTTAGAATCTTTTGATATCTTATTTAATTCTTTTAAAGCAAATCATTTTTTATCTTCCCTAAAGGATTAATTACACTAGGATCATCCCAATTTGGTGAAACTTCATCCACAAGAAACCTTTAGTGTGTTGAATATGATTTTGCCTTTATTTCTATCTTTTGAAGTTATTTATTGTATTATTTATCGTTTATGGCTTTTACACATTTTCTCTCACCTAAACTTAACCTAAATATTCAAGGTTGTCCAAATTAGATGAAAATTGATGTGTAGGCTATTTTTAATATGTAGATTACAAGTTCGAAGTTTGTTTCCACTTTTGTGAATTCCTTTTATGAAATATGATACAATTGATTATATATAGTCCTTTATTACATTATTTATCCCTTATATCATTATTAGTACCACAAATCATTCAATTGTGTTCCAAAACTACATATTAGCACTAAAGGAATTTCGTAAGATTATTTGCATTAATTATTATGTATTCTTCATTTATCACATGTGACATATTTTATGTGTCAACTATAAGACCAAGGTAAAAACATTAGGTTCTATTAGGGTGATATGTTCATGTATTAACTCATTAGGGTTATACTAAACATCTTTTAGATCTAACCTCAACCTTATTTGGCTAAGTCCAAAAGGTCAAAGTTCTAGGGTAGGGTCCAAGGTCTAGTATGCTCCAATGTCGTTGGATTTGCTCCAGGACCAGGTATATCCTCAAAACCATCCTTTCCATTATATAGTTATTGATACAATCTGCTGGTTTATGGGGAATATGGCAATAAAAATTTTGTTTATGCTGCCTATTTTTTTGCCAAATTTTCCTACACGTATTTCATGCCTTCATCACCCCCGCCACCACTGCAGGAGCCAACCTTCACTGACATTCTCGATGATGATGACATTTTGGACTACCATTTGGCAGTTGAACATGAGGGCACTGGCCCTTCACATTGATTCATCATGGTAGGTACCTGATTGCACACCATTTGAGTTTGATTGATGTAGCGAGGACACTGCAAATTTCAAGCTTAGGGGGGTGAAACTGGATGTTAGTTTTAGTTTTAGTTATTTTCCCTTTCATGTATTTTATTTATGTCATTTTCCTATGTTATTTATTTTTACAATTTGTTTCTGTCTGTTTGTTTCTTAATATGTTTCACCATGTCTTGTTGAAATCTTACATGATGATGAGTTGACAGTTTGGTTGTTGTGAATATCTCCTATTTCTTGAATCATATACTGACATTAAAACCATGTCTACATAAAGAAATTTGGGCACACATCACCCTAATTGAAAACATTTAAATCATGTCTATTCATCTCTACATTAAGGTATTTGGCTAAACATGAATTGCAATTCTCTCACTCATGAATGTAAATCATGAAAAATCAAATGGTTTAAATATCTCAAATTTATAGCCTTGATTTGTAGTATGATGACATTGGCAACTCTATAATGCATTTTTACTTCTCTAACTGATTTTTTTTTTGCAAAATGAATGACTTTCTACCTTTTGTATTATCCAACTGCATAAAATTTCCTAATAATTAGAAAGGTGATTTCACACAGGACTACATGCTTCTAAAGTAGATCTTAAAGAACATTAAAAAGGGAATTTTGATCTTCATTTGAAAATTTTAAACCCCACCAAAGATGGCTAAGTCGTCCACATTTTCCACCAACTCAATGAAGGTTGGGGATTAAATCTGAAAGAGGTAAATAGATCCCCAAACATTATTCCTCTTATGTGTAACCCTAAATTAGCACCTGAGTACTGTCTAAGTGAATTCAAGTTGATAGTATTTATTATTTGGATAATAATGTAATAGAATATGGATTGATATTTTAAAGGGATTTTCATTTCATTTCATGTTGACTATCAATGGAGTTCTATGAAAAATGATTATATATTTGGCTCTGACATATTATTTCTACAAATTGCTCTCTAATTGATTCATCCAAAGAAATTTGAGTATCTATTTAAAGTTAACTTTCTATCTTTAGAGTTAGAATTGATGTCATGATTAGTTAATATATGAATGATGAATTTGGCATTTCTAGATATATCGATATATTCACAAGAATCTGATGTTGTAACCATATGTTTATCTTTAGCCATATATCTAGTTCTTTTTGGTTGGGGATAAACAATGGTTCAAGCTTATGGGGGTTTTGATGTGCACAAATTATCTTATGTTTTGACCTATTTTTGGGCGCAAAATTTGCTCATTTTGACCATATTGAATCATACTAGATTTCTCACTTTGTTGTTGTCTTACTCATTTCATGTTTGTGATTATAGGTACATGATAATGATGAGGAAACATGATTAACCCAACCAAAATCCAACCTTAGTTGGATTCCCAAGGAAATTGCACATGTTCCAGAGAATTTCTTAAAGTTTCTAAAAGGGACATGTCATGCATCTATCATCACATGGTAGTTTAATCTAGAGAAGGATTTCTTTTCCTCTGATGAGTAGCAATATGGAGTGTATCACAGAAAACATGTCATGTCTAATCAGTCAAAAGATCTTTCCAAAGTTTTGCCAAAAAAATATAGTGTGTGTTTATTAGCATACAATGTTTTTTATTCCTCTAGATATGTCAAGGTCCTCACTCATTCTCAACAAAATGGCATGCTAGACAATTGACACACCATGCATCCTTCGAGCAGACCGATTACAATGTTAGTTACTTAGGACAACACACCATGTTTCTTCTCATACACGTCATGTCACCCTCGATTTCTGCAATTCATGAAAATAACTATCCCTCATTAATAAAACAAAAAATACATGGGACAATTATGACTCATCATTTGGAACACTTTTCGACCAAAGAGTAGATCATAGGAGAAAAGGGATTTTGGAGAAGAAGAGGTAGTTACTCGAGAAAGGACCTCTTTTATACTCCATGCTTCTTCCCAGATTGTAGCAAGGGTTCTCCACTCCATTCCACCGCTCAGGAGAGAAGGTTGTTGGAGTAGAATCATCACCAAGGATGAATTGTTTTCTTCAAGCCAGAGTTCTTACTTGTTCTTCTTTCTCTAAATTTTCTTTGCACTTTCCTTCTCCAGTCATGTTTAGCTTGAACATATTTCACTTGTACTTGTATTTCACCACTATAAGTGAGTAGAACTTCATTTCTTGGGCATGGGAGAGTAACTCCCATCACATAACTTATGCAAACTCAAAATTCATGTCTAATGCTAGTCAATTTATTATTCCAAGATATGCTTCAGTGCTTATTTGATTATTTGCATGCTTGCATGTTATATGATTCTTTATGTAATTTAGGAAGTTATATTAAGAAGTAAGGATCGACTATCTTGGTGACATACATTTCATCACAGGAGTGACAAGGATTATGTTGAGGATCCAAGGTTTGTAGTTTGAAACTAAGATAAAGAACATGAGTGCCATGTGGTGTTAAATTTGGCTCATATCACTAAGGTGTTTGATGATGACAAACCTCCTTTGTAAGATTGACTAGTATGTATGATTTTCATTGTTGAATGCAAATTATGATGTGGAAGTGAAATACCTATTCCAAGATCCCCTAAATTTTATCTTAATCTCTCTTGAAGTAATTCATTTTACCATTTTCTCTTAATCACATACAATTAGTTTGATCTAAACTAAATTACCCTTTGAAATCGATTTAGATTGTTGAACATCAACACACTTGCATTTAACAACCTTGCTCCTTAGTCATCCTTGAAAATACTACATACACCTGTATGCTTGGAATGTAGTTCTCAATGTTATAAATTCAAGTCTTGTGTGCATATTACTAATAGATCCACAGGAAGAGGAAGCACTTTCATGGAATGAAAGAGTTGTACAAGTGATCATCTGGTCTTGTAGTGGTCATTGTCGTGGTTGTTTAGCCTGATCTGCGTGACCATGAGCAACAACCTTAGAGATGGACCTTTGAGAATCCTAACATCCAGACAATAAGGAAGACAAGTTATCCATGACAAGTGTTATAACCTCATTTTTCTAAATCATGTAATGAGATTTGTAAATCTCCTTTTAAAAGATAAATGAAAACAATGGTTGATTTAATGGTTTGATTTGAATGAATTTCGTGTATAATATCATTGTATGTTTTCTTAATGGGCCTTATTGGCTATTGAGCCCAATTGAAATAAAAAGAAAAAAGAAAAGAAAAAGGAATCCAATTGGATAAAGGAATAAACAAGAAAATAGATAAAAGAAGAATAAAAGACTAAGGAATATTTTCCAAGATGTAATTTGGAGATATTAAGGTTCCTTGAGGTTCAAGGAACTCAGGATAATAATATAAAGGCTAGGGAAAGAGAAAATAGGTGGAAAATATGAATAATCAAGTTTTAACTTGAAATTGAAGAAAATGACTCGTTTTCTTTAGATAATGATCCCAATTTTTTCATGATGAGCGATAAAATCATAAACGAGGTTCCCTTAAAATTTGGGATTAAAAGGAGTTATAAATTGGGAGTTATGACTTTTTCAAAAGTATCCTCAGAATAGGATTTATCTTTGAAAATTAGGAAAATATTTTTCCTTTTGTTTGAGAGCAACGGATGTGGGCTGTTGGATCTTAATCCAACAGGCACCACTCATCGTCAAGTCCCAGCGGGACAAGGACTATAGCCGATTATAGAGGGAACTTTCCCCTTCAATTTTTGATCAAACCGGTGCATGTGCACACTTGGAAAGTGTCCCAATGAGTTCGGGAAAAGGAGACGAAGCTTCTCGACCATATATTGATGAGCTTTTATCATCTATTCATGAAACACCCAATTGGGTTGTTGAATAGATAACGACAGGGATCAGGAACCCTAAGAGGACCCCCTCTAGTCCTATATAAAGGACCCCTCTCGCTTCCTCTCACCATCCCGATCTTGGACGGTTGCTCCTCGAGCCCCATAACCCACTCTCTCTCTCTATTTCTGGCTCTTCGATGAGGAATCACCACGGTGTTGCCACATTGTCAAGAAGAAGAAAAGGAGGAAGACGAGAAGTAGGGACCCTTGGATTACGGTCCATCGTGGACCTGAGAGGAATCTGACGGTTTGGCAGTGAGGGGCGCATGCATGCTTGCGATAGTGGAGGCGCGTATTGAGGATCGTCTGATCCTATGTAGTCCAAGAGGACCAGTGATCGAATGGCTATGGAAATTTAGGTAATTCCTTTCTCTAAATGAAGTACCAGTAAAATGCATTTTCTTAGAAAAATCATATCTAATGATAGAAAACTCCGATGAGAAAACTTTATACATGAAAGTTGCTTAGAAAAATACACAAAACAAGATAAAAATGGTTTGATAACCTGATTCTATCTCGTTTTGCAAAAGTACATTAATTTGGTAGAAAAAGGTATTAAAAGGTAATTAGAAACCCTAATTGAATATAAAGGATGAATCTTTGTGGGTTAATAGGTTAATTTGATGAGTATTAACATGTTGTATACTAAAATAGAGTTTTCATCCATTTTGAATGCAAAGTTGGCTAATTTAGGGTTTTAATCTATAAATGAAGGATAATAATATAGAAACCCTAATTTAGGGTAAAAGAAAAGAAAAACTTTGTTGATTTCAAATTAAGGAAATAAGATACTAAATAATGACCCTAAGTCTGTTAGGAGTAGTAAGATGAGAAATTTAGGGTTTTTATGTGGATTTGCTAAATTAGGATTCATAATGTTAAAAGTGGAGACAAAAACCTAATTTCAAAGGAAACACTAAAAATGAATAGAAATCCTAAGAAATAAAGACGAGTTTGGTTAAATTTTGATAAAAAGAAATTTGTATATTTATTTCAGGATTTTTGTGCATAATTGGTTGCTTGGTTGAGATTTCTCTATTTGCTAGATTCTGTCTCAAAATCTGCAATCACAAGTATGTGGTTACGTTTATGATTAACCACCTTAGTTTCATGATGATTCATGGAGATTTTATCAGTTGTTTGAAATAAACTACTTGGATAACTTTTATTTCATGCAACTATAAAGTGACTATGATTATCACTATAAATATATATAATTGGCTTAGAATCGGATCCTCCTCTGTGGCTTTGCAATTGCTAAAAAGGGTAACCTAGAGTAAGGTGTAGGCTATCATGAGTTAGAAATTGGGCTACCCACGTGTAGTGCCATGAGACTCTATAACACGCCATGAGTTAAGGAGTGGGCTACCTATGGATAGTGCTATATGACTCAACCCTAGAAACTGATTCATCAGTTAGGTAGAATCATGAGGGGTTTACTGGGGATCTAACATAAGGAAGGTAGCATCTAGGTCCACTGCAGGGATAGTGCAGAGGATAGGGTATGTATCGATCGTGCAATTATATTTAATACATAAATTTTGTTGTTAAACTGTAATTGATTGCAATATGTTGTTATTAATTGCACAATTATTGTTTCCCCCACATACCAGCTTTATGCTGACTGACGTTTTGTTTGTCGACGTTTTAGGTACAAACCCAAAAGTACAAATAGTAAATTGTCACATTATGAATACATGAATTAAAGTGCAAGGAAGATTAGTTAGACTAGAATTCATAAGTAGATAAAAGTTTAGAAATCCAAACTTTTCAAAGGTATGCAAAATTTTATTTATTACAGCTTTTCAGTATAGTCTTGTAAAGTTTGATAATTATTAATGTTTATTTGCCGAACCTTTGATCCAGAAAATTGGGATAACGGCTCTGACCTCATGGTCTCCCTTAATTGGGGGTTACTGGAAGGCGGGGTCATTACATTTGGTATCAGAGCGAATGTTCCTTACTTAACCATTAATAATTATTAAATTTTACAAACTCTATAGAACCCAAGGGAGTTATTAGAGGATTATCCGAAAGTTAGAGGTGTCTAAAAAAGGATCACGACTGGAGGTTGGCAATATTTTCTTTTGCACCGCTAGTCAGAATACGAGGACTCCCAGATCTGTGTGACTGCCTGGCTAAAGTCTTAGGGTATGATTCGAAATAAGACACCTTTAGGACTCTCTCATCTTATTCTTCCCTTCTCATCACACATTCTATTAAGGATTTTAAGAGTTAGGGTTTTTCTCTCTCTCCCTCACCCTCATGTGGTATGGGTAAGCAAGTTAAGGATTAAGGAATCCTCCATCAAATTAATAAAATATATGTAATAAGACGTCATCGACATAAGTATAATTAGTTTAAAGGTATAGATTAAAAGGGTCTATGTGTATGCTTATGAAGATGGCTCGTGTGAAGACAGTGGCCATCCCAGATGCCACCAATGGTGGTGGACCTTCACGCAAGGGAAAAGTTTCTTCCGAGAAGAGGAAGAGGAACCACGATGGAGATTCCTCAAAGAAGAGGAAGAGACCTAAAGAAACCACTCAGGAGGCCCCTATCCCTGACCTGATACCCTTCAGCAACCTTGATCAAGAAGAAGACCAAGGGTACGAGGAGCAATATGAGTATGAGGAGGTGGTCCGGATGGAGGAGGACCAAGCTAGTGGTCCTGAACCAACCATGATAATCCACACCCCTGATGCTTTGTGGATGGAAAAACAGAAGAAGCTGATAGAGGCCATTAGTGCTTTGGCCCTCTGAGACTTAGCTAGAGGTGAAAATGGCAAGCTGCTTCCTATTCATCCTCGACTGGGAGCCACCATCTTGGACTTCATCAAGCTGAACATTGAGAAGTTTTGGGGAGAAGATAAGTCTGAGGTAGTCGACAAGGCAGAAGCTTGGCGTCTTACAGTCGAGAATGGATTATGCATGCTTGAGGTAGAGTCAGACAAGAAGGTCCTATTTGCTGCTCACCTCCTAGAAGAAGCAACCAAGATATGGTGGGAGACTCACATCGTAGGCTGAGACCTGACTGAGGAACCAATGTCATGGGCAAACTTCAAAATGATCTTCACAACCCGATTCATCCCTGTTTTGGCTAAGAAGGAAAAGGAAAGGGAGTTCACCAACATAACTCAAGGAAACTCATCTATGGTAGACTTTGGGCGCAGGTTTCGAATCATGGAGTGTTTTAGGCATATGATGGATGAGGAAAGAAGGGTGGATCACTTCATAGAGCGTCTTCACCCTACCATCAAGCCCCATGGGATGGCAAGTAAACCTAAAACCTTCGTCGAAGCTTACAACACTACTTTAGACATGGAGAGGACTGTGATGCCTGCCCAGTTTCCACCCAAGGGGTATTTGGGTTACACTGAAGGAACCCAAGGACAGAAGAACAACCACAAGAAAGGTCCACGATGTCATCATGCTAAAGGAAGACAGAGCGTAAAAGGGAAACCCTGTCAAGAGAACAAACAATTGTTATGCCGCACCTATGGAAAGGGGCTCGCCGATGAGTGTCGCTACAAGAAGAAGGCATGCTTTTGGTACCATCAAGAAGGACACCTACAATCTATTTGCCCTCTGCCAAATCCAAGAGGACCAGGGTAGGTAGCAACCTCACCAGTAGCAGCTCCACCTGTGGCAGCGCCACCTATAGTCGTAGCCCCACCTGCTGAAGAGATAAGACAAGATCAGGTGTTTGCCATTGACAACGAGGAGGCTCAAGCAAATGCTAATCGGTTGATCGAGGGTAATAACCCTTATAGTTTTCTTTTATATTTTAAGATAAGCATGTAATGGCCTAATGTATGGTGAAAAACAATGTAGGCATGCATGAAGTCATGGGACACAATGTAAAAGCTTTGTTTGACTCTGGATCTACTAATACTTTCATTTTCAAGAAATCTCGCAACTATGCTTTGTTTGGATATCAAGGATTTAGGGTATGTCTTAGATGTTACAACCTCGAGCGGTTGGATCTTTACATCTCTTTTGAAAACTCTGGTGATACCTATGAAATATCGAGATCATGAGTTTCCTACAGACTTTATCCTTCTTGATATGAATGACTTTGATGTGATCATTGGTATGGATTGGCTATATACTTACAGGGCCAATATTGACTGTAGGGAGAAGAAAGTGATCATTAAGAAACTAGGTCACCCACCTTTTTGTTGGGTTTTAGGGGAGACAGAGAAGGCAGCGGCAAAAAAAAAATTCTTCTCTCGAACCCAGAATAAAGGAATCGCGTCAATGTCTATACAGTAGGAAGGATGGTTTGTAGAGACATACCTTATCCCGAGGCTTGCTCGGTGACTTTACCTTACGGCTTGCGTGGTCTTCACCTCTGGTCCTGGACGGTGTTTGTGCAGCTCCTGGTCTCACCGGGACTGTCGAGATTGATAGTTGTCCTCCAAGCAGAAGAAGTCTCCCGCCTCGGAAGTAGTCCACACGGACCGCCTGGAATTTTGATCTCCTTGTCCCACAAGGAATTGGAAGGAGTCACACCCTCCTCGGCGTACTAGTCACCAACACACTCTCCTGCAACTAGTTGCCTTTCTGTAGTTGTCTTTCCCTTGTTGTGCCTCCCTTATCAGGTAGCACTTGCTTGGGCTCTCTCAGTTACCACAACCAGAGAGAACGACAACTTTACAAAGCAACTGGTGTTCTGAGTTGTTGTTCCTGAGAAGCTCCCAATACCCCTATATATAGGAGGGTCATGGGACAGGGTTCTCTACCACGGGCAATGTGGGATTAAAGCAGGAGTAGAAGGGTTTGAGATTTTCCACAAAACAACCAAATGCGCTAGCTGAACTGATCGTTTCAAGCATGAACCAATCGGTTGGGGACCTGATTCGATCGGTTCACACCTGAACCGATCGGTTGGGGCACCGAAGCCGATCGGTTCAAGCATGAGCCGATCGGTTTGTGGTCCTGGTCCAACTCAAATTGACTTTTATGTTTGTTTCCAGCTAATCAAATATTAGTCCTTGTCCAAATCAAATTTTTACATGTGAAACACATGTTTTTGCAAAAAGAGTTTTCTGACTTTCCAAACGATCTTGGTTGGTCACATGAATCGATCGGTTCAACAACTGAGTCGATTGTTTCATTGAACATGAGTCGATTGACTCACCACTTGAGTCGATCGGTTCATCACATGAGCCGATCAGTTGGGAGTGCATACTGTGCAAAATCAGTCAATTGCAGTTCCAATCAATCTGATACTCTTAATCATCTGGTCCAACACCTTGAACACTATGATTTTGAGCTATCAATCAACTGAGTGTTTAATTGAACTACTAATCTCCTTTAGCAATCAATCTAAACATTCTTTGTGGATAAACTCCTCTTACAGATTAAATCCTATGTGTGTGACCCTGTAGGTCCATTTCACATTGGTAGAGAAAGTCCATAACACTTATGACTTCACAAACAAAGAGCGGTGCCTAGTCGCACATCAGTGCTACCCAAGTGAAAAAAGAAAGTTGTAGAACAACTTTCAATCCTACAATCCCTGAATGGTGTTACGGCAAATGTATAATTCCTTTGTCACTGGTATCTCGAATGAACTCAAGGCATGGAACAGTCATCCTTTCAACGTTCATTCACTTTCTTGATCTCAGAGTAGATTGGACGAGATATGTATGGCATCAATATCACATATTAATTCACACATGCGTGTGCACGCCTATCTCAATCCTACTCGTCAAGTGGCCATGGATATCAAACTCCCTCAGGAGGGACAAATCCCATATCTATCACTCACCCCTCAAAATCCCCATGTGTCAAAGCCACCCAATCATCATCTTTATAACAACCCATGTTTTAGGACTTCGTTTGATGATGTCAAAGTGTACCCAACGACATGTGTTGAGTGTAGTGATTTCAGGTCAAAGAATCACATTCACCACCATCACTATGAGAACTGACTGTGACTACCATGTCATGGTTCCATGTATCAAACTCATGGTGGGTCTATCTGGTACACTTGTTCTCTAACAAGTACCTATGTGTTTGGTTTGATATCTCCATATCATGACTAATGACATTCAGTCATCAACCAACACCATAATCTAGTCTTATGTGTCATTGTTGTCTATCTACCTTCCACAATGACATCCGACTAGGGACATAATAAGAATGTACAAACTCTTAGCAACTGTATGATCTCATTGTTCAGGTCCTCAACCTGAAAGAATACGTCATTGAGTACTGTCATTTTATATACATTCAATATGTTCTATCATTATCTCATATGACTAAACCAGAAAGAATTGGAAGCTTGCCTTTGATGCTTATCAAATCAATCTTAATGTATCCCACCAATCATCCCATAATTGGCTCTCAGGGCATACACACTAACAGACTCCCACTTGCACTGTGAGCCAATCATCCTTGAATCATATTCATAGTGATCTTCAAACATGTGCCCCATGTTACTATGCTCTATTGCTTATGCAGTGAGTTATGGCAACACCTTGCCAAAGTCAATATTAATTGCATGTCTCTCGTCTCTTCGTTGTACGTCATATGTATGAGATGGAGTTGTCATAATATGCGATCTAGTATTCCTTTGCTAACCTTTAGCCACATTGCATGACCAAGTACTCCTTAATTGTCATCAATGATCGGAATATCTATAAGTTCATCTCATGAGCTTACAGATCCATATAGTATCCACTAATGTTCTCTAACACACGGATACTCGACTTTTCCTTTTAAACGACTTTATTGGAATGCTTCCATTTATCAACAAACATTCACTTTTACATATCTCATATATATTTTGTGATTAATTTCATGTCCTTCTTGGAAGTTCGCATCACTGTAACTCTTTACAGTGAACCCTTCCTTATTTCCATAGAACTAGTACTTCTTAAGTTCTTATGGTATTCCAATAACCCTTACTGGAACTAGACAGACATCCACTCATCATGTCCCACATACGAGTTATCAGAATGATCACATCATATTGTCATGTCCTACATACAATATGAATGCCTTTTTATTCTTGCAAGATAATGGGATGATAACATACATGATAGATCCATATCTATTCTTAGTGTTCCCATTCTTCATAAGAATTGGACACTTGGACTTTGGGATACTAACTCCATGTAACATGGATAAGTTTTCTCCCACTGAACCCTTCAGTATAGATTGCCAATGTATGCTTTCTCCTTTCAGGTCAAGAGATTTTCAAAAACTATCTCTATAGATCTCTATTCCTATCACATAGGAAATTTCTCTATCTTCCTTAAAGATAACTTCCACTTTGGATTTCCATTCTAGAACATTTCCATTTCACATCAACATGTGTAATGCAAATACGCTCCTACTAAATCACAAATCCCTTCTTTATCTTTGTCATATCAGTCAAACCCTTTGAATATATTATCAAAGTAAAGATCATAGTTCTGAGTTGCTTGTACTCAATCAATCACATTGATTAGTCCATTGTAACTTATAGACTTTATTTGCATTAATGGATTCATAAACCTTATAGGTTGTGTCACTTACACATCCTTGTTTTATTCCTCATAGGAATGTGGTTTTAGTATCCATATGCCAAATCTCTTAGTCATTAAGTTGCAATCAACAAGCATCATCCTTCTCAAAATGTTATCCATGCATCTTAACGCTTAAGACTCATTCACACTTATGGATTTCATCCCAATGGGTGCTACCATCAAGGTCATACCTTATGGTTCACATGGAGGTCATTTAGGATGTAATGGTCATAAACCATAACTCAAAATCGAGTTCCTCATATTCATCTATATAGTTGATTCATCACATGACCAACTCATCACATAGATAATCGAGGTGTATCTATCAAGGATATAAGAACTCACAACTCCTTGTGATTCTTAATGTCCTTTATTAATGTGGGGTATTCTTAATGTCTAGACTTATCCATCACATGGAAACTAGAAATGAATTTCTCATGATTTATGCTAATTTGATTGTTTGAGTTATCAATAAGTTTTAGGTATCATTTTATCTTATGCAAACCAAGTACCACAAGATAAACAAGGCATTTCCACAAAGATTGAAACATCAACTTTATTAATTTCCATCATTGTCATACAATATGCAAAAATTAAGGTGTTTCTGTCCATTGGCAAATATGAAATAGTAGTTCATAACTCTATTACATGCCTTCAAGGCTGAAAATAAACTAAAGTACTCCTATCTATGGCAGCAACACTTGCCCCATGTATTGGGTGCTTTACACTTTATATCTTAGTATCATATACCTAAGAAGTGTTATAAGTTTATTTCATGACACCTTCAAGTGGAGACGTCTGTCGCCACCTTCTTCTTTAGTTCTTCCAGATAGAGTGGACAATTCCTTTTCCAATGTCCTGGCTTTTGACAATGGTGACAATTGCCTCTCTTGGTCACACCTCCCTTGGCCTTGAGAGTTGAAGATGACTTGGGTTGCTGGCTAGCATCAGAACCTTTCTTAGCCTTGCCCTTGCCCTTGCCCTTGCACTTGGACTTGCCTTTCTTGTTGTTGATCATCATCACATATTTAGGCTTGTCCTTCTCCATCTGTGCCTCGGATGTCCTCAACATGCCCAACAACTCTGTCAACAGCTTGTCAAAGTTGTTCATGTTATAGTTCATCACAAACTGACTGTAGGATTCTAGAAATGATTGTAGTATCACGTCAGTAGACAACTCTTGGCTCAGGGGAAATCCCAGTCTTGTCAGGTTCTCCACATACCCAATCATTTTGAGCGTGTGAGGACCAACTGGATCTCCTTCTGTCATGACACACTTGAACAGCACCCTGGAGACATCATATCTCTCTTGTCGTGCTTAATCTTCATACATGTTCTTGAGATGTTGAATCATCTCAATGACGCCCATGTTCTCATGTTGTCTCTGCAACTCGTGGTTCATGGAGCACAACATCAAGCACTTTGCATCAATGGCATCTTCAGAATTCTTCTTATAAGCATCCCTTTCTGCCTTTAGTGCGGTAGGAGCAGGTTCCTCTGGAGCTGGAGTATCCAGGACATAGAGCTTTCTCTCTTGAGTGAGAACAATTCTCAATGTCCTAAACCAGTCATGGAAATTTGTCCCATTCAACTTGTCCTTTTCAAGGACTGATTGCAACGAAAAGTGATTGTTGTTTGTTGTCATTTGTACTACAAAAGGAAATATATACAATTTAGTCCAAAACTCAATTTTGACTTATTTGATTGATTTGAAAGGTTGACGATATAATTAGGACTTTAATTAATTATCTCTCCCACTATTTTGTTCAAATTGATAGCCCTCACCATCAATTTGGAAGATTGCAGCGTACAATCTTCTAGTGGGTCAAGATCCTGAAATCCTCTGAGTCATGGACCAGCTAGGGCTGTCACCCATAACTTAGATCTTTCAGGAAGGCAACTTTTGCCAATTGCATCATATGCAACTCTTGAAAGATGTCATATGAAACTCCTTTCCATGATCATCTCCATGCCTCAAGGTGCTAGATCATATCTAGGTCACCTTGTTAAGTCCGACCCAAAGCCAATAGGATGAATATGAACCCTGCTAGGGCAGACCCACATATTCATCCTTCACGCTTCCACGAGATAGAAGGTGCACCACGCTAGGGTGTGCCCACACTTGGCCGATCAAGCTTTTCACGTGTGTCGCATTTGGAAGGCATCTAAAACTTTAATATTTAAAGAGGGATTTGGTTTTATAGGTACATATACATATCCAATCACCACAATACATAGTATGTATCATATACATGCTATATCCCACAGAAAACATGTGAAACGATAAAAGCGATGATTATGGCCATTCTAATGTGATTCCTCGAGCCAAGAGAAATCACGGTCATCTAGGTCCACATCACATGCAACTTGTACAAGATGAACTTTGTGCTTTGCCGTTTGGGGTTTGATCAACTCATCTCCATGATTGATCGGCTTGCCATCAGGCCGGTCGGTTGGGTGCCACCAGCCGATCGATTGGCACCTCCAGGCGATCGGTTCACTGATCGTCGTGCATCTCCTCAGGTATCCACCCACTCATCTTGCTCTGCGAACCGGTCATCTAGAATGCCAACCGATCAGTTCACGCCTTAAACCGATCGTCTCAGTTGTCATCAGGTTGTCTGTCGTTCTTTGACATAACAGGAAATAAACGTTCTATCCTATTTACATTTGAATTGAGAAACCCCGAGTTACATTCGGGGGGAGCAAAGGTAGGAAAGCAATCTCGATTTATCTCGAGTTACATCAGGAATAAGAGATAGGGAATCAGTGCGCAGACCGAGATGCAAGCAACCACATTCAACCAAGCACACATACATAGGGTTTATTGGCCATAACCACGCTATACATCCACCACAAAACTTGTTTAAAGGCAACACGTATCAAGTGCATTCATATCATATATGTATATTGGGATTTGTGGAATTAGGATTGCACATGCATAAAGCTAATTTTATTTGTATTGTATGCAATAAATAAAGGTGACAAACCAAAATCTATCACATCGATAATCCCAAAGTATAAAGCAGTTGATGTGGCTCTGATATCACTATTGGATTTTAGGGGAGACAGAGAAGGTAGTGGAAACAAAAAATTTCTTCTCCCAAACCCAGAATAAAGAAATTGTGTCAATGTCTATACAGTAGGAAGGATGGTTTGTAGAGACATACCTTGTCCTAAGGTTTGCTCGGCGACTTTACCTTACGGCTTGCGCGGTCTTCACCTCGGGTCTTGGACGGTGTCTGTGCAGCTCCTGGTCTCATCGGGACTGTCGGGATTGACATCTGTTCTCTGAGCGGCAGAAGTCTCCCGCCTCTGAAGTAGTCCACACAGACCACCTGGAACTCCGATCTCCTTGTCCCACAAGGAATCAGAAGGAGTCGCACCCTCCTGTCGGTGTACTAGTCACCAACACACTCTCCTGCAACCAGTTGCCTTTCTACAGTTGTCTTTCCCTTGTTGTGCCTCCCTTATCGGGTAGCACTTGCTCGGGCTCTCTCGGTTACCACAACTAGAGAGAATGACAACTTTACAGAGCAACTAGTGTTCTATGTTGTTGTTCCTGAGCAACCCCCAATACCCCTATATATATAGGAGGGTCATGGGATAGGGTTCTCTACCCCGGGCAATGCGGGATTAAAGCAGGAGTAGAAGGGTTTGAGATTTTCCCCAAAACAACCAACTACACCAGTTGAACCGATCGTTTCAAGCATGAACCAATCGGTTGGGGACCTGAGTCGATCGGTTCACACCTGAACTAATCGGTTGGGGCAGTTGAGTTGATCAGTTCAAGCATGAGATGATCAGTTCGTGGTCCTGGTCCAACTCGAATTGACTTTTATGTTTGTTTCCAACTAATCAAATATTAGTCCTTGTCTAAATAAAATTTTTATAAGTGAAACAAATATGGTTTTACAAAAAGAGTTTTCTGACTTTCCAAACGATCTTGGTTGGTCACACGAATCGACCGGTTCAACAATTGAGTCGATCGGTTCATCAACCTAAGGCGATCGGTTCATCAACCTAAGGCGATCGGTTCATCACAAGAGTCGATCGGTTGGTAGTGCAGATCGTGCAACATTCAATCAATTGCAGGTCCAATCAATCTGATACTCTTAATCATCTGGTCCAACACCTTGAACACTATGATTTTGAGCTATTAATCAACTGAGTGTTTAATTGAACTACTAAATTCCTTTAGCAATCAATCTAAACATTGTTTGTGGATAAACTCCTCTTCCAGATTTAATCCTATGTGTGTGACCGTGCAGGTCCATTTCACGTTGGCAGTGAAAGCCCATAACACTTATGACTTCACAAGCAAAGAGCAGTGCCTAGTCGCACATCAGTGCTACCCAAGTGAAAAAAGGAAAGTTGGAGAAAAACTTTCAATCCTACAATCCGTGAATGGTGTTATGGTGAATGTATAATTCCTTTGTCACTGATATCCTGAATGAACTCAAGGCATGGAACAGTCATCCTTTCAACATTCATTCACTTTCTTGATCTTAGAGTAGATTGGAGGAGATATGTATGACATCAATATCACATACTGATTCACACATGCATGCGCACGCCTATCTCAATCCTACTCATCAAGTGGCCATGGATATCAAACTCCCTCATGAGGGACAAATCCCATATCTATCACTCACCCCTCAAAAGCCCCATGTGTCAAAGCCACCCAATCATCACCTTTATAACAACCCATGTTTCAGGACTGCATTTGATAATGTCAAAGTGTACCCAACGACATGTGTTGAGTGTAGTGATTTTAGGTCAAAGAATCACATTCACCACCATCACTGTGAGAACTGACTGTGACTACCATGTCATGGTTCCATGTGTCAAACTCATTGTGGGTCTGTCCAGTACACTTGTTCTCTAACAAGTACCTATGTATTTGGTTTGATATCCCCATATCATGACTAATGAAATTCAATCATCAACCAACACCACAATCTAGACTTGTGTGTCATTGTTGTCTATATACATTCCACAATGACATCTGACTAGGGACATAATAAGAATGTACAAACTCTTAGCATCTATATGATCTCATCGTTCAGGTCCTCAACCTGAAAGCATACGTCCTTGAGTATTGTCATTCTCTAGACATTCAATATGTTCTATCATTATCTCATATGACTAAACCAGAAAGAATTGGAATCTTGCCTTTGATGCTTATCAAATCAATCTTAATGTATCCCAAAAATCATCACATGATTGGCTCTCAGGGCATACACACCAACACTTTTGTCATTAGGGGTAGGAAAGATGCCACCACCAGCCTGTATGTGTCAGCCTTGAAAGCAGAGCGGATGATGAGTAAAGGGTGTCGAGCTTTCTTGCAGTAGTCACCGAGCGAGAACCTAGGGTGCAACCATTAGAGGAAATAGAGGTAGTTAGGAGCTATGCAGATGTTTTTCCTAATGATCTACCTGGGATTCCTCTCGAGAGAGGTAGATTTTTCCATAGAGCTAGCTCCTGGGATAAGCCCTATTTCACGAGAACCTTATAGAATGGCCCCTACGGAGTTACTGGAGTTGAAGAAACAATTGCATGAATTTCTAGACAAGGGTTTTATCCACCCTAGCACATCACCATGGGGAGCACCGGTTCTTTTTGTAAAGAAAAAGGATGATTCACTCCGAATGTGCATAGACTACCGGATGATCAACTAGGCTACCATTAAGAACAAATATCCTTTACCCCAGATAGATGACTTGTTTGACCAGTTGAAGTCAGCTCGAGTCTTTTCCAAGATCGACTTGAGATCGGGTTACCACCAGTTGAGGGTTAAGAGTGAGGACATCCCGAAAACATCTTTTAGAACATGTTATGGCCATTATGAGTTTGTGGTTATGTCTTTTGGGTTGTCCAATGCACCCAGTGCTTTCATGAACCTTATAAATAGTGTGTTTCAACCCTTCCTTGACTCGTTTGTCATAGTATTCATAGATGGCATACTAGTTTATTTGGGTGACTTAGATCAGCACCGAGACCACCTAAGTAAAGTCCTTGATATCTTGAGAAAGCAGAAGTTCTATGGGAAATTCTCTAAATGTGAGTTTTGGATAGATTGGGTCATGTTCCTCGGACATATCATCTCAGGAGGAACGATCACTATAGATCCAGCTAAAGTGTCGGTAGTATGAGACTGGCTTGCACTGAAGAACCCCTCTGAGATCCGAAGCTTCTTGGGGTTAGCAGGATACTATCAGCGCTTCATCAAGGATTTCTCAAAGACCGCCTTGCCTTTGACCATGTTGCCTCAGGAGGATGTGAAGTTTGTATGGTCCGATGTGTGTGAGACTCATTTCCAAGAGCTGAAAGAGAAGCTGACCACTGCACCAATTTTGACTCTACCATCAGGCAATGAGGGTTTCATGATTTTCACTGATGCATCAAAGATGGGACTTGGTTGTGTGTTAGAACAAAATTGGCATGTGGTTGCATATGCCTCTCGACAGCTCAAGCCCAACGAGGTGAATTACCAGACACATGACTTAGAACTCGCTGCTATCATCCATGTCTTGAAGATTTGGTGGCATTACCTGTATAGTGCTACTTTCGAGATCCTCACTGACCATAAGAGCCTGAAGTACCTCCTGACTCAGAAAGACTTAAACCTATGACAACGATGATGGATGGAGTACATGAAGGATTATGACTTCACCACCGCTTATCATCCAGGAAAGGTGAATGTCATAGCAGATGCATTAAGTCAGATATAGCTCAGGTGTGCAGCTATTTTGTCCAGCCAGTGAAAGAGTTTAGAAGAGTTGGTAGAATGGTCTCCTCAACCATTTGATGATCGAGTTCGATTAGCCAACATCCGGATACAGTCAGAATTGTTGGGTGAGATTGTAGCAGTACAGTTGGCCAGTGGAGAACTTGACAAGATGAAAGGCTTAATGAAGAAGCCTCAAGCCCATCTTTCATTGGGAATAGATGGAGGGATTAGATTTGAGAATCACATATGGGTACCTAAAGACTCACTGTCGAAGGAACATATCCTATGAGTGGCTCATGGTTCTAAGTACACGGTGCACCCGGGAACAACAAAGATGTTTAAGGACCTGCAGAGGTTTTTTTGGTGGCCAGGAATGAAAAGAGATATTGCGGCATATGTGGCCAGCTATCTTACATGCCAAATGATGAAGGTTGAACACCAATGACCCGGTGGACTGTTACAATATATAGAGATTCCATAATGGAAATGGGAGCAGATCAACATGGATTTTATGGTGGGTCTACCTCAGACTAAGAAAGGTCATGATGCTATATGGGTTGTGGTAGATCACCTTACCAAGTCAGCACACTTCCTTGCCCTGAAGATCACTTCCAAAGTGTCAGATTTAGCTGAGTTATATATCAAAGAGATAGTGTGTTTACATGGCGTACCCGGTTCCATCATCTCCGATAGAGACCCAAAGTTTACTTCAAAGGTTGAAGTTCAGTACCGCTTATCACCCCCAGGCAGATGGTCAGTCAGAAAGGACAATCCATACCTTAGAGGGTCTGCTGAGAGCTTGTGTGCTCGATTGGGGTGGATCATGGGAGCAGTACTTACCATTAGCCGAGTTTGCATACAACAACAGTTACCAATCCAGTATTGGGATGCCTCTGTATGAAGCTTTGTATGGGAGACTATGTCGGTCACCACTTCACTAGGATGATGTTGGTGAAAGGACCTTGTTGAGGTCAGATGATCTCCAAGTGTATGCTGATAAAGTTTTTTGATCAGGCAAAGGCTAAAGAGAGCCCAGGATCGATAGAAGTCGTATGCTGATGCGAAGCGGACGGACGTGCATTTCACTGTGGGAGAGCATGTTTTTCTAAAAATCTGACCGCTCCGAGCTATCGCTAAGAACAGAGTGATAACACCAATTTTAGTGATGTTTTTGACCTTTATTCTGTTATCAAAACTGCCCTTTTCGGTTGTTTTCCTCACTTTTATATGCATTTCCGTAATAATTGGCAAAGCAATGCTCTCAGTCCAATATTTCCATCTTTTGCAGAGTTTCCTCCTATTTTGGCCCATTTAACACCAATAAGGCCGTTCTGACCCGCAAATAAGTCCAAGACTGTCTCGGCCCCCCTGACGCCCTATATACACGCTGACCGGCAGGGTTGCGCGATGGACGACACGCCTCTTTACCCGACAGGGAGCCAAGCGCACCGCAACTACTCCATGTGTCATGCGATATCGGCCACCCACCGGTAGGCGCTCCTCGCCAAGATGTCCAACAGCCGACCTCCTCGTATCGGGCGATACCCACGTCAGCCGACCACCAAATGAACGGCGGAAAGGAGGGCACGTGGCGCTTCGAGCACCATATCTGCTCCCGACCAACTGCCTATAAATAGCAGCTACAGGGAGTCGAAAAGACAGCGGAGACAATTCGGACAAGCTTGGTCACTTCAGGTTTCGAATAGTCGAGTGATCTTCGGAGGAGGCTGTGAGAGCAGGCGTATCGTGCTCCAGTGTTCGTACTGGGCAACACTAGGTGAGCTCTTCCCCATCCTGAGAGGGAGGCGATTGGTTCACCTAGGACTGTACTGGGCGACACTGGGAGCCGATATCGGCTGATGTAGAAACGTGACACGAGTGCCCGACACCACTGCCCGGCAGTAGGATACGCAGCTCCATCCCCGACACGATAACAAACCCGATACGCTCCGCCCGTCAGGCGTGTCGCCCGAGAGGGTGTGCCGCCCGACTTGAGCATATCGCCCAGGTCCTTGAGCGATACAGTCGCCCGTCGCGGTATGCCGCTTGAGAGAGTGTGCCGCCCGACACGGCTGTATCGGGCTAGGCCCCTTTGTCTGATATCGGGCGGGATGGTTACTGTAGCTTTTCGTCCTTCTACATCAAGAAGGCGACACATATCTTTAATTCTGTTATTTAATTCTTTACTCATGCATTGTAACTAAGACCTTTAATGCTTATAGAAATAAAAATGCTTACTTACTTGCTGCTCTATGCTTGGTGCAATATGTTGGATGACTGCTATGTTTGGTATATGAACTCTAGCTTACATGTTTTGGATCGCGTTTCGCTTAGCTATCGAATCGTGTTTTCCCGTTGCAACAACTTCGAGAGTTGTGTTGCGGCTCTAGTGTTTGGTCCGATTCTGGAGTACGAGAGTGCCCGAAACGGAGTTACTTTAGTAACCTTTCCACTCTAATTTGAGTTTGGTGACCCCTAGAGTGGAACCGATGCCTTGTTAGAGGTGCCCGCTTCGAGAGGAGGGGTACACGATTGGTCCTACCGCCGCTTGCTTTACCGCAGTTTTATCCTTCGTACCTCGCCTTAGCTCTGACTGTATCCTTCTGTTTCTGTTGCATGAAAACCCCTAAAAACTGCTAATTGCTTAAAACCTTAAATCTTTCTAGTAACTCCACTTGGAGATAGTTTTCTTATTTTGTTTGTGACATCTTTATGCTTCCCTCCTAGGGAATTTATCATCTCTTTATACCTACCGGAGTGTAGCGTGTCGATTCTGAGTTCTCAACACTGCCCCCCTTGTCCCTGTATTCGACCCTGTATATCTACTTCGACCCCGTAAACAAATTTGCGGGGGCCTAGAAGGATTCAGGTTTATAAATGTAAAAGCTCGACTACCTCAAATCCGCCTCCAATTTTAGGACGCGCGATTTAGGCCGGTCAACTTTTTGGCGCCGTTGCCGGGGACAAGGCAAAGACGGTATTGTTGACGAATCTGAATCCACTAACTACACTCATGTGCCTCAAGCTTAGAAATAAGTTTGACAGCACATTTTTTCTTTTATCATTTCCTTTTTCATTACTATTATTCTTAGCCTAAGCCGAATAATTCAATTTTCTAATTTGATTTTATATGCTCTTACAGGAACCTTGGAAGTTGACCTGCTCCACCGAGTTTTGATACCATGTCTCGTTGTGAGCAATCTCTTCTTGAAGGTGAATGTCAGGGCCGAGGCAAGAGGGTGAGCCAGCCTAGCTTGGTTGGTCAGCTTTCAGCCTACATAAAAAGACAGGACACCATTATCAGCAAACTGGTACAGGGTGCGCTTCCCGGCCCCGGAGTTCAGAATTCCATGCAACACCAGATGGCGAGTCTGCAGATGCACCAATGGGGAGTCAATCAACAATTGGCCCAATTGGCCCAATTGACACACTCCTACCCGGAAACTGCCAGAATGGCGGTACTAAGGTCCGGGAAGATGGTGGAGCGCACTGCTGAAGCCGAACCGGAACCTAAACTGAGGTCTGAGAGCACCATTCCAACAGAGGGCGATGGTGGACAAGCAGAAGCTCAAGAGCCAGCACGGAAGCCTTCAGACGAGCTACCTGGTGGGAGGAATTCCTATGCCCCAAGGCCGCCGTTCCCGTATAAGCTGATAAAGGCAAATCTGAAAAGGCGTCATGAGAGGTTCATGGACTCGATCAGGAAACTGCATCTTGAAGTCCCCTTCCTTGATGCATTGGAAGAGATGCCTATGTATGCCAAGTTCCTCAAGGACCTTATCACAAAGAAGAGAAGGGGAGGAAGGATAGAGATAGTGTATTTAGCTTCCGCCTCCTCCACCTTCTTGAAGCCCGACGCGCCAAATAAGAGAAGGGATCCCGGAGCTTTCACAATCCCGTTCGCCATCGGAGACAATGTCGAGCGCAAGGGTCTAGCAGACTTGGGGGCTAGCATAAGCCTCATGCCCCTAAGTTTCGCACAAAGGGTGGGTTTGACCGACATGGTTCGGACTAACATGCAGATCCAACTGGCAGACCACACCTTCAAGAGACCTGTCGGCATTGTCGAAGATGTACCGATCAGGGTTGGCGACTTCTTCATCCCTTGTGATATAGTCGTCATCCACACAGCTAAAGATCCCCATTGCCCGATCATCTTTGGGTGCCCCTTCTTGGCGACAGGGAGAGCGCTAATTGATGTTTCCAAGGGGATGATCACTTTAAGGGTCGGAAACGCCCATATGGACTTCAAGCTGAAAGAAATAATGAAGAGCTCGTCCCTCTCTGAATCAGCATGTTTCGCAGATAGCTACAATAAATTCTGCGAGGAAGTAGAGGAAGATATCCGGACAGTAGACCCCCTCTTAAGGGCTATAAACTGTCAAGATCCCGACCTCGAAGATCCTGAGGTCATGAAGCATCTCAACCTTTTCGACCTTTCTGATGAAGATTTGCAAGAAGGGAATACAGAGGCGGAGTCTGTGATGTATGCCTCTCTTGAGGAGGAGCCTCAGGAAAGGGCACCCAGACCAAAGCCAGAGTTGAAAGCATTTCCCGAAGGCCTGAAGTACGAGTTCTTAGATGAAGAGCAGAGTAACCCCGTCATCGTAAACGTCGATCTTTCGAGCAACCAGCTGGACCGACTCCTTGAGGAGTTAAGGCTCCACAGGAAGGCTATAGGATATTTAGTAGATGATATCAAAGGCCTTAGCCCCGCCCTGTGCATGCATCACATCAACTTGGATGAATCTGCCAATCCTCTGGTTCAACCCCAGAGGAAACTGAACCAGATGCTCAAGGAGGTCGTCAAGAAAGAGGTAATAAAGCTTAGGGATGCAGGGATCATTTACCCAATCAGCGACAGCAGTTGGGTAAGTCTGATCCATGTAGTACCCAAAAAGGGTGGGATGACGGTGGTTAAAGGTGAGAAAGGTGACGAGGTGGCGGTTAGGACCGTCACCGGCTGGCGGATGTGCATAGATTACCGAAAGCTAAATCAGGCTACAAAGAAGGATCATTTTCCGCTACCTTTTATTGACCAAGTCCTCGAAAGGTTAGCGCATCATGATTTCTTTTGTTTTCTTGATGGCTTTTCAGGTTTCTACCAGGTACCCATCTTGCCCGACGATCAAGAGAAAACAACATTCACCTACCTTTACGGTACTTATGCCTTCCGAAGGATGCCCTTCGGACTCTACAACGCCCCCGCCACCTTTCAGCGATGCATGATATCGATGTTTTCGGATTTTCTAGAAGACATCGTAGAAGTTTTCATGGACGATTTTTCCGTCTATGGGAAGGACTTCGATAGCTGTCTGAAAAATCTGTCATTTGTTCTTCAAAGGTGTGAGGAGAACAACCTAGTTCTAAACTGGGAAAAATGCCATTTCATGGTACGGGAGGGCATCATCCTCGGGCATAAGATCTCGAAGTGTGGGATCGAAGTGGACGCAAGCAAAGTTGAAGCAATATCCAAGATTCCTCCACCAAGATCCGTGACGGGGGTGCGAAGCTTCCTCGGGCACGCCGGATATTACCGAAGATTCATCAAGGACTTCTCGAAGATTTCCAAACCATTGTCCAATCTTCTGGTAAAAGACGCTGAATTTATTTTCTCTAACGATTGTCTAAGTGCTTTTCAGGCCCTTAAAAACGCTTTAATATCACCACCTATCCTTCAAGCGCCAGAATGGGGTTTACCTTTTGAGATGATGTGCGACGCAAGCGAATACGCGGTTGGAGCAGTCCTGGGGAAAAAGAAGGACAAGAAGCACCATGTGATCTGCTACGCGAGTCGCACGTTGGACGAAGCCCAGGTAAATTACACAGCAACTGAAAAGGAGATGCTCGCGATCGTCTTCGTGTTTGATAAGTTCAGGTCGTATCTCATCGGAGCAAAGGTCAAGGTATACACAGATCATGGGGCAATAAAATACTTAAAGCAAAAGAAAGACGCAAAGCCCAGACTGTTGAGGTGGGCCTTACTGCTCCAAGAATTCGACCACGAAATTATTGACAAGAAGGGCGCAGAGAATGTGGTCGCATACCATCTATCAAGGATCGTGACTGAGAAAGAGAGAGGGCCTCCTATCAACGATGACTACGCCGACGAATCCCTTATGTTGGCCGAAGCCCAAGAAGAAAGCCTACCCTGGTTTGCAGACATCTGCAATTATCTCGCTTGCGGAGAACTGCCCCCTGACATAACGTACAATCAGAAGAAGAATCTTTTCGCGGAAGTTAAAAACTACTACTGGGACGATCCTCTCTTGTTCAGAAGATGCTCTGACAACTTATACAGGAGGTGCATACCAGAAGAAGAAACCGCGGACATCCTGAAGCAATGCCACGCCTCCCCCTATGGTGGCCACCTAGGCAGCGAAAGAACAGCTGCAAAGGTGCTACAATCAGGTTTCTACTGGCCCTCCTTATTTAAGGACGCTGCATAGTTTGTGAAGGCTTGCAAAGAGTGCCAGTTTACGGGGAACATAGGGCGGAGGGACGAAATGCCAATGGCAAGCTGGATTGAAGTCGAAATATTTGGCGTATGGGGGATCGACTATATGGGGCCGTTTCCCCCATCTCGAGGGTATCAGTACATACTCGTGGTCGTGGATTATGTATCAAAGTGGGTGGAAGTGGTAGCCACCCAAATCTGCGACGCCAAGTCGGTTATCAAGCTCTTCGAGAAGACCATCTTCCCTCACTTCGGTGTCCCGCGCACAGTTATTAGCGACGGAGGATTGCACTTTGGAGAAAGACAGTTTGAAGTACTCCTGCGCAAGTACGGAGTGAGTCACAAGATCGCTACACCCTACCATCCCCAGACGTCAGGGCATGTAGAGGTTTCCAACAGACAAATCAAGCAAATCTTGCAGAAAACTGTCAGCCGAACAAGGAAAGATTGGTCCATGAAGCTTGACGATGCACTTTGGGCCTACCGCACCGCTTACAAAACACCCATTGGAACCACCCCCTACCGTCTCATCTACGGAAAATCCTGCCACCTACCGTTAGAATTGGAACACAAGGCCCTCTGGGCAATCAATGTCACACCTCGATCCCACACTAACCACTAATCACCAGATTAGGGCGCGACGGAGGGATTATCACATAAACAAATCACTAAGAACTTTTTCTTTTTAAAACCTCGTAATGATATCCGGATTATTGCTGTAAACTAAAACATAATAAACTATTGTGGAAGCATTTCAATTAAACTGGCTAGAGAACAAAAATAGAGTTTACAACATGTAACATTATTTAACAGAAAGTAAACATAACAGTGAATTTACATCTTTTACACATTCGCCATACATACTCTCTCTCACCCACACCATGTCCCAAGGACCGAGGGGAAAGGACTAAGAGACCACTATCTAACTAACTACATATACCTTCTACTGACTAGGGTGGTAAGATCTTTCAGATTCCTGGAACTGTCGCTGACCTAAAAATGTTTGAGTAGAGGAGTGAGCCTACTCGCTCAGTGAATAGCATTTCATTTAGCTATCACTAAATAACTCGTCAGAAATATAAAATTGAATTAAAGCAGAAGTGCAATACTAAGCAGGGCAGTTCTAATGACATAACAGATTTACAGATAATAATCACATTTCTATTTAACAACAGATACTTTAAACAAATAAACAGTTATTGAGAATTAACATAGAAGGTCTAAACTCTTAACATATTAAATTTACTATGATCTTATATGATTACATATTTATATTATTATGCCCTAATCATATGCAGTGTACTCTGCATACAAAGATCTGTAGAGAACTACGATCTCACCGTACAAGACTTAGCGACACACCCGGGAAATGCTAAGTCTAACTTCTCGTCCTGGTCTGCTACATGACCCACAGGCTCTCTGGCCTCCTCTGTACTCACCATGAGTGCTCTGGACTCCTCCTCTAACCTGAGCACACAGGCGCAGGGAGTCAATACTGGGTTACCACCAGAATTACTCAACCGGTTGGTGTTTGATAACCCTTTACTTTATTTATTATTTTTCCCTAGTGCCACCGAAATTACTCAATCGGTTGGTGTTGGACACTGTCTATCAACCCTCGTGCCACCAGAATTACTCAACCGATTGATGTTGGACACGAGTTTCACCCCTAAGGTGCAGACCTCTCATAGGGGTTCTACGGTGTTAGAGCACCTAAGTCTATCATCATTATTTAAGCAGTAAATATAAATTGTCATAACTCAATCTTAATTGCACACTGAGTATATTTAAGAACACTTCTATCTCATTCAACTTTATACATAATTCCAAATCATTCTAAACTTGTCATAACAACAGACATTCATTTAGAGTTCAACATATTCACAGCAGCAATATTTCAATTAATTAAATCTATTTCAACAATTGCATTAAGCACTTTTGGTTTCCGTTGAACCAAATAAAATCATTGAACTGTTCTACCCTGATCAGAAGCTATTCTAAATCATGTATAATCATACAGAAGCAATTTATAAAATAAAATTCAAGTTTAATCAAATACTGATAAAACGCCTGATAACCACTGATATCAGTACAAAAATGCACAGTTTACTGAAAAATTAACGAAGGAGTTAAATACTGATAACTAAATGAACTCCTACTCACCGCGTTTTGAACTATCCGGGTTCGTCCGGAATTGCGTCTAGAGGCCTATTTCGGATCGTCTTCTTCCTTTGAATTAATTTCTCACAGTTCCTGTTCACGGCTCAATTGCTTCTCGCTACAGTTGGTGGAGAACTTCTTTGGTAGCCAAATGGTAGTAGCTAGGGCTATGGATTCATGTCCTAAACTCCACGGCAACTCCAAGCAGCTCCCTCCCACACAACTGGGCGCACCCAGTGATCTCCCTGGCATACGTAGCAGTAGCTGCTGCAGCTTGGCCGTCGGCCCAAGCTGCAGGGCTGCCTGCTAGGCTAGACGGGTGGAGTGGAGAAAATAGAAGAAGAAGAGGAAGAGGGGAGGTAGACCGCCGGTTGAACCAGCCTAATTTGTTGCTACGGCTGCCATGTAGCAGCTTCTTGCTTGGGCGCCGCCCAGCAGATCAGTGGCTGTAGGGCGCCTCTAGGGCATGGAGGATGAGGAAGAAGAGAAGGAGAGGAGTGGGCAGAGTTGGGCGCAGCTACACGATGCCATGGACGCTAAAAAACGGAGCTCGAAAGCAGCTCCCCTGCTGCTGGACGTGCTTAAAGACTTCCTGGCTGGTGCTGCAACTAGGGCGCCGCCCCTCTGCTTGGGCGCCGCTAGGGAAAACTAGAGGAAAGAGTGGAGGGGAGGAAGGAGAAGAGGTAGAGGACGGAGGTCGACGGAGGTCAGGACTAGCTAATCTGGCCTAAATCTCCCTAGGTCGCCCTCACGCGACCCCCCCCCCCTTTTGCTTCTGCTGTATCGGCACACTGTGCACCTCCCTTCCCTAGTCTATCGGGTGAAATGGGATTGCGATAAGGAAGAAAGGAAATGTTGGGGTTAATAAGCTAATTATTGGGTAAATTGCAAAATCAACCCAAGAACTCAAAAGTGTCATAACTTTCGCCTCGTAGATCCAAATTGGATGATTTCTTTTGCATCCTTTCAAGCACAAACTTCTCTACCTACTCAAGGCATGAAAGCATACTGATTAGACTATTTCAATGGATCAAAGCTCTAATTGCATATGTGATTACTTGATTCAACTTAATGAACTTAATAATCAACATTGTTATCATCATTAATTACCTCATATGATTAAATCTCAACTATTGATTCACCAGTTAGCTTATCTTGATTAACCATGATGTTCAACAGTATACTTAGCACTAATCAAGATGCTTACTCATTAATCACAGTGTGGGTCATAACAATCTCCCTCCCTTATAAGAATTTCGTCCCGAAATTCCTAAAAGAGAAAAGGAACTTGCTACACATCCCAAACTCAAGATCCCACATGGCTTCCTCTAGTTATGATTCCTCCATATAACTTTCACTAATGGTATCTCATGATTCTTAAACTTCTTGATCCACGGGTCAACTATTTGAACTGGATCTTCAACATAGGACACATCTTGTCTGAGCTGTGCAGGTTATGGGTCTATAATCTTCTCTATACCAGTATAACATTTCTTCAACATCGATATATGAAACACATCATGTAGATTAGCCAATTCAGATGGCAATTCCAACCTATAGGCTACAGGTCCAATCCTCTAAATGATAGGATATGGGCCCATAAACCTAGGAGTCAATTTGCCTCGCTTACCAAACCTCAACACTCCTTTCCATGGTGAAACCTTCAAATACACTTCATCACCAACCTGAAACTCAAGAGGTCAACGCCTCTTCTCAGCATAACTCTGCTATCTGTCCTGAGTAGCTTTCAACTGTTCTTTGATCACTACAATCTTTTCAGTGGTCAAATCCACTATCTTTGGTCCAAGAATCTGCTTTTCACCTACCTCATACCATCATGTGGGTGATCTACACTTTCTGTCATATAAAGCTTCATATGGGGCTATACCAAGACTGGAATGGTGACTATTGTTGTATGCAAGCTCTATAAGGCTCAAGTGTTCTTCCCAACTTTCACAGAAATGCAAGACACCTGCTCTCATCATGTCCTCAAGAGTATGAATGGTCCTCTCAGACTGACCATCTGTTTGTGCATGGAAAGTTGTACAGAATCTCAACTTTGTGCCCAAAGCACGATGCAAATGATTCCAAAACCTAGATGTGAACTTAGGATACCGTGCAACCTAACTATCTCATCCATGAATATCATATCCAACTTCAGAACATCAAAGGTTGACTTAACATGAAGAAAGTGAGCAGACTTAGTCAGTCTATCCACAATCACCATATCGAGTCACAACCTTTAGGTGTCTTGGGCAACCCTATCACAAAATATATTGTGATATTTTCCCATTTCCATTCTGGTATAGGAAGAGATTGCAAGGTACCTGCAGGTTTTTGATGTTCAGCCTTAACTTGCTGACACACACTACATCTAGCCACATACTCAGCTACATCCTTTTTCATACCTGGCCACCAGTACAATTCCTTGAGATTCATGTACATTCTAGTGTTACCTGGATGCATAGCATACATCGATGCATGTGCCTCCTCAAGAATCTGTTCTTTCAAATCACCATCTCCATGTACACACAACCTGTCATGCAGATATAGCAATCCGTCATCTGAAAACCTAAACTCTGGTTTTGTTCCCTTTGTCATATCCTGCATAATCTGCTGTAACTCACTATCATTCTGCTGAAGTTCCTTGATCTGATCATAAAAGGAAGGTTTGACTTGCATCTGCGCAATCAAACCACTTTGTTCTGTCACCCCTAAGTCTAAGTTCATCTTTCTCATTTCTACTAGCAGGTCTCTCTTGAAACATGTCATAGAGAATGCATCAGCTATTGAACTTGACTTCCTACTGAGGGCATCAGGCACCACATTCTCCTTTCTAAGGTGATAATCTATCGTCACATAATAATCTTTGATCAATTCAAACCATCTTCGCTGTCTAAGATTCAGATCCTTCTGGGTGAAGATATATTTCAAGCTCTTATAATCCGGAAACACCTGACACACCTCACCATAAAGATAGTGACACTATGTCTTAAGAGCATCAACTACAACAACTAACTTCAGATCATGTATCGGGTAATACTCCTCATTCTTTGCTACTTACTTCTTGTTATTACTTGTAAGAATTTATTTCATAATGCACTTTACTTATTTTGTATTTCTATTTCTGTTTCAAACACACTTATTACATTTCAAATTTATATCTTATTCTTTTCTCCGAATCATTTTCATATTGTTTATCTACCTTTCAGATTAACTACTTTTAAACCCTGGATCAGTATCAGTGCTAGCTTACCTTTCATAATGCAAATCTCATGATTTTGTTTTATAGAGATGCCAATATTCAAGGTCAAATCACTAGTGATATCCCTTGAACTACTATAACTATAAACATTCTAGGGTTTGGTCCTTATCAGTAACACGACGTTATTGTGATGTGATTTTACTTCCGTGGTTTGAAATTCAAACTTTGGATCTCATAAGTTTTACTAAAATTTTCCTTATCTTATCACTGGAATTTTCCTTTCTCTTACTTAGACATTCAGATAAATTACATTCTCAATTTACCTTGCTAGGGTTTCATCATCATATTGTGTGCCATTATTTTATTCAATTAGACGTCTCTACCATGGTAGTTATGCAACATATATGATGCATTCGTTTTCTAAATTACGCTCTTTATTTTTGAAACTAGTTTGTTAGTCTTTAGAAACTCAGAATCCCAAGGTAGTATGTATGAATGCACTAAACTTTATAATAAGGATATGCATTCCATACTCTCAATTATGTCATGTAATCCTCATTCCTTAACCAAGACCATCATTTCTAACATTTCTCTTGATTCAACTAAGTTTCTTGTCTTGGTCTTATGATTTACATAAGACTCCTTATTTCTATGTACTTATTGTATATTCAACTATTTTCTTCTATTTTCCCTTTACCTTGGAGTACATAAAAATATTTTACTCTATTACATGATCCATTCATGATTAATTTTTACTATCTTAGACCTTGCATACCTTCCTCGTATCTTTTCCATATTCTCATATTTAGGGTTCATATAATACAAATCATTAAATTTCATCTGAACCTTATATCGTTTTTCTTTATTTCCAACTAAGGATTTCTCATATGAGGCTTCAACGTTGGGCCTCCGATATCAATTCCAGCTACTTCTTAGTTGTTCTAGTCTTTCTCTTACATTTCAACATCTTAACGTATGTACATTCTCACTATGATGCGGGTCTAAATTATCCAGAGTCTACTCTTATTATACTATTAATAGGAGTCATTAGATCCCAGTAACGCATCCTGCCAGCCGGACCAGGCCGAACCTGTAGTCCTGAAGCCAAGAGCTACTCAGGATTAACCAACTCCTATTGATCTCAAACATGTGGAACGAATATCCACTCAGGGCAAACTCATTTAAACATAACTTTTGGTCTACTTGATACAAAGAATATAAACAATAAATAAATCACTTCATGTAACACAACAACATAAAAGAATCATATTTATTCTACAAACTGAAAATCTAAATTCATGCATATAAGAACATTTCTAGTGATTTCCAATCAAATAAGCAATATAAAGCAAGAACTGTATCGCATCTTATATTTAATCTCTTATTCCTACATTAATTTCTTATCTCATAACCCTAAGATTTCTAGGGTTTTTCTCTAGCCTATCCTTCATCTGCATACCTGGCCAGGGCATCCAGAGAAGAATAGACAGAGTAGCTTGATACTGGTCAATCTAAGTACTCAGACACCTGGCCAGGGTATCTAAATACTCAGACCTTCCAGAGCTAAAAACACATCACTTCCTATTTGCCTCACTTATAACTTTATATTTCGATCCTAATGATCCCTAACGATTTAACATAAGATCTTTACTTAGTTCTCGTGACCACATCCTCTTCCTGCCATCTGAAATAGTGTAACAGAACACTTCCTGTTAGAAAACTACAGTTAGAATAAAGACACCTAAATCCTAATCCTATTGGTCTCTTGTCGTCCCCTGACCTTGACTCTGAGTATCTATGTACTCAACCTATGCTCTGATACCAAGATGTCACACCCCGATCCCACACTAACCACTAATCACCAGATTAGGGCGCGACGGAGGGATTATCACATAAACAAATCACTGAGAACTTTTTCTTTTTTAAAACCTCGTAATGATATCCGGATTATTGCTGTAAACTAAAACATAATAAACTATTGTGGAAGCATTTCAATTAAACTGGCTAGAGAACAAAAACAGAGTTTACAACATGTAACATTATTTAACAGAAAGTAAACATAACAGTGAATTTACATCTTTTACACATTCGCCATACATACTCTCTCTCACCCACACCATGTCCCAAGGACCGAGGGGAAAGGACTAAGAGACCACTATCTAACTAACTACATATACCTTCTACTGACTAGGGTGGTAAGATCTTTCAAATTCTTGGAACTGTCGCTGACCTGAAAATGTTTGAGTAGAGGAGTGAGCCTACTCGCTCAGTGAATAGCATTTCATTTAGCTATCACTAAATAACTCGTCAGATATATAAAATTGAATTAAAGCATAAGTGCAATACTAAGCAGGGCAGTTCCAATGACATAACATATTTACAGATAATAATCACATTTCTATTTAACAACAGATACTTTAAACAAATAAACAGTTATTGAGAATTAACACAGAAGGTCTAAACTCTTAACATATTAAATTTACTATGATCTTATATGATTACATATTTATATTATTATGCCCTAATCATATGCAGTGTACTCTGCATACAAAGATATGTAGCGAACTACGATCTCACCGTACAAGACTTAGCGACACACCCGGGAAATGCTAAGTCTAACTTCTCGTCCTAGTCTGCTACAGGACCCACAGGCTCTCTGGCCTCCTCTTCACTCACCATGAGTGCTCTGGACTCCTCCTCTAACCTGAGCACACAGGCGCAGGGAGTCAATATTGGGTTACCACCAGAATTACTCAACCGGTTGGTGTTGGATAACCCTTTACTTTATTTATTATTTTTCCCCAGTGCCACCGAAATTACTCAATCGGTTGGTGTTGGACACTGTCTATCAACCCTCGTGCCACCAGAATTACTCAACCGGTTGATGTTGGACACGAGTTTCACCCCTAAGGTGCAGACCTCTCAAAGAGGTTCTACGGTGTTAGGGCACCTAAGTCTATCATCATTATTTAAGCAGTAAATATAAATTGTCATAACTCAATCTTAATTGCACACTGAGTATATTTAAGAACACTTCTATCTCATTCAACTTTATACATAATTCCACATCATTCTAAACTTGTCATAACAACAGACATTCATTTAGAGTTCAACATATTCACAGCAGCAATATTTCAGTTAATTAAATCTATTTCAACAATTGCATTAAGCACTTTTGGTTTCCGTTGAACCAAATAAAATCATTGAACTATTCTACCCTGATCAGAAGCTATTCTAAATCATGTATAATCATACAGAAGCAATTTATAAAATAAAATTCAAGTTTAATCAAATACTGATAAAACGCCTGATAACCACTGATAACAGTACAAAAATGCACAGTTTACCGAAAAATTTCAACGAATGAGTTAAATAATGATAACTAAATGAACTCCTACTCACCGCGTTTCGAACTGTCCGGGTTCGTCTGGAATTGCGTCTAGAGGCCTATTTCGGATCGTCTTCTTCCTTTGAAGTAATTTCTCACAGTTCCTATTCACGGCTCAATTGCTTCTCGCTACAGTGGAGAACTTCTTCGGTAGCCAAATGGTAGTAGCTAGGGCTATGGATTCATGTCGTAAACTCCACGGCATCTCCAAGTAGCTCCCTCCCACACAACAGGGCGCACCCAGTGATCTCCCTAGCATACGCAGCAGTAGCTGCTGCAGCTTGGCCGTAGGCCCAAGCCGCAGGGCTGCCTGCTAGGCTAGACGGGTGGAGTAGAGAAAATAGAAGAAGAAGAGGAAGAGGGGAGGTAGACCGCCGGTTGAACCAGCCTAATTTGTTGCTACGGCTGCCATGTAGCAGCTTCTTGCTTGGGCGCCGCCCAGCAGATCGGTGGCTGTAGGGCGCCTCTAGGGCATGGAGGACGAGGAAGAAGAGAAGGAGAGGAGTGGGCAGAGTTAGGCGCAGCTACACGATGCCATGGACGCTCAAAAACGGAGCTTGAAAGCAGCTCCCCTGCTGCTGGACGCGCTTAAAGACTTCCCGGTTGATGCTGCAACTAGGGCGCCGCCCCTCTGCTTGGGCGCCGCTAGGGCAAACTAGAGGAAAGAGTGGAGGGGAGGAAGGAGAAGAGGTAGAGGACGGAGGTCGACGGAGGTCAGGACTAGCTAATCTGGCCTAAATCTCCCTAGGTCGCCCTCACGCGACCCCCCCCTTTTGCTTCTGTTGTATCGGCACACTGTGCACCGCCCTTCCCTAGTCTATCAGGTGAAATAAGATTGCGATAAGGAAGAAAGGAAACGTTGGGGTTAATAAGCTAATTATTGGGTAAATTGCAAAATCAACCCAAGAACTCAAAAGTGTCATAACGTTCGCCTCGTAGATCCAAATTGGATGATTTCTTTTGCATCCTTTCAAGCACAAACTTCTCTACCTACTCAAGGCATGAAAGCATACTGATTAGACTATTTCACTGGATCAAAGCTCTAATTGCATATGTGATTACTTGATTCAACTTAATGAACTTAATAATCAACATTGCTATCATCATTAATTACCTCATATGATTAAATCTCAACTATTGATTCACCAGTTAGCTTATCTTGATTAACCATGATGTTCAACAGTATACTTAGCACTAATCAAGATTCTTACTCATTAATCACAGTGTGGGTCATAACAATCAAGTTCTTAAATATGGACCTCGACAAACCTGGAGAAAAGAGATTCTTGCAGCTTCAAGAGCTCGAAGAGCTGAGAATGAATGCCTACGAAAATGCAAAAATCTACAAACAGAGGATGAAGTTGTGGCATGATGCCCATCTCAGGAGAAAGGATATAAGCAAAGGGGATAAGGTCTTGCTATTCAAGTCCTCTATTCATCTTTTCCCTGGGAAGTTGCAAATGAGGTGGTCTGGACTGTTCACTGTGTAGAAAATATATCTATCAGGAATGATGGAGCTTTACGACAAGGAAGATCCGACCAAGGTATTTCAAGTGAATGGGCACAGTGTGAAAAGATTCTATGAGGATTAGGCCTTTGTCAGGAGAGCAGAGATCGACCTGCAAGATATGGGCACAGTCAAGGGTTGAACGAGATGATCCAACACCGGTCGAGCTGGCGACGCAAACTTAAGCGCTCTTCAGGAGGCAGCCCAAGTTTTTCTTTCTTTCATAGAGTAGGATGCATTTTTCTATTATTTTCAAGAACAAAAATTATGGCATGTAATAAGGCCCGAGTCAGTGCATGCGCCACATGCGCTGACTCTGTTTTATGGGCCACCGTTGTAATAATTTTTTGAGGTGGAGGGCTTAACCCTTGGCCGATGATGTTTTACCCTTTGATCGCTATTTTTGCTCTTAGGTTTCTCGGCCGCCTGTTTTAACCATGTCAGGCAGCCGCTCATCCGGCGCGCAGGACCGCCCGTACCGGACTTTGGTCTTTAGGGCATCGCAACGACCGTGACATTTGGAGTTCCTGGGCGGCGTGCACCCTTTCGTGCATAAGAATAAATGCCCTTAATGAGACTGATGTGACCATCGTCTCGGGAACCGCCTGACCCGTTGGCCGACGCGCGCCCCAGAGATGTCCGTTTCGCCCCGGTCGAGCTGCCTATAAATAAGAACGGAGATTTCACCATGTCGGGCAGTCACACTTTACTCATTTTAGCCACCTGTAACGCATGCAGTAGTCCGCCCTTCTGCTCCCGTGTCGGCCAGTTGCCTTCACCGTGGTATCGGGTGATGGCTCCTATGAGCAAAGGTAACGCCCGACACGCAGATCGCCCGGCACACTTATCGCTCAGCAAGCTATCCCCCGATAGGTTTATCGCCCGACACGAGTTTTTCCTATCGCACGCTGCCTATCGGGATCACGAGCCTTGTCGAATTTTGTATCGCCCGACGCAGTTATGCACGACATAGCAACTGATGGTGTTTGCTTGTTACGCCATATCGGGCGGCACGTTTTTCTTTTATGACGTGCTGTCGGGCAGTTGCTCTTTGGCGACCTTATCGCCCGATATACCCGTATCGGGAGGTATGTTGTGCCGTGCAACCCCTCCTCGTATCGCCCAATCTTGAATCGACTTATGCTTTCTTTTGACGGACGATACTCGGATTTTGAAATAAGTCTGCATTATCGAGCTTCTTTAACTTTTTCTATCTAACGATTTATAATGGTTGATGAACTTGATAACAGGCAGAATGGATGTCGCAGCTGAAGCAATAACTATCGGTCAGAAACGTCAGCACCCCGAAGAGGGGCAATTCCTTATCATAGTCTGTCTTCTGTAGTAGCTTGGGGCCAACTACAGAGACAGCACGAGTACAGCCCTGGTGACTGTCGGGACAGCACAAGAGCTCTCTGTCTACCGAGAGCTATTGCGCATGTCCCGGCTGAGCTGGGAAATAAAATGGAGGGTGAGCTGGGGAAATGTTTTGCCGGCGACCTCCAGATGGAACCTGGACATCCCGGTTCCAGCTACTTAATAAGGAGGAAGCAGCCACAAGTGTCCGCACTTGTAGAAGCTGTTTCCAAATGAGAAATAAGGAGGCGGCAGCAAAGAAGCATATTGCAGCTTCTACAAGGCACAAGCGAACCCGCTAAGTAACCTTCACTGGACTAACATGAACTCACCCTCTTCTTCACTACTCTAGGACAGAGTATTGGATAAGTTTTGGGGGGTACCCATGTACCAGTGAAGGAGGTATAAAAATTCTCTTGTGCCATTTTGCCTTTCCACTATATCATGTGCTTCCACCCTTGCTCATATAAAAAATTTCAAAAATTTTGCTTATTTTGTTCCCATGCATATGTACAAAGTAGTAATATTAGTAAAAACCCTGATGCAACTGCTTGCAAAGTTTGTTTTCTGTATGCTTAATGTGATGCAAGTTTTGTTATATCTTTTTAATAATACTACTTCAAATGAACAAAAGAATATGTTTTGCCATGTCAAAAAATTTCAAAAATATAATAATCTCGCAGATAGCTAAGTGACAAGTATGGAGAAGGAAAAAGCTGCCCAAACAGCAAGAATCTCTTTGTTTCCCTTACCTGACAAAAATCCTAAAAAAGGAGAGAAACCTTATGAGAGTGAATAAAAGCATGAGAGTTGTGCCCAATAAAAGAAAATATATATATATATATATACACACTTGTTTTCCAAAAGTACCCATCTTTAGGCATGGTAGATCCGGGGCAGTGGTACGTAGGATGTGAAATCACTGTTCTAAAGCCAACTGGCTTGGACTGCAGGGACCACTTGCCCGTTAACGGACCCTTACCTGGATGGACTAATGGGAGACAAGAATGAAAAACCCAAAAAGCCTTAGCCTACCCTATACACAGCTTTCTACCCCGAAAATATAGCTGTTTGGTGTGGAAGCTAACTTCGGAATCATACAACAACGTCTCACCGAAGCTGTAGAGAATAATCTTACTTAAACAATAAGGAAATAAAAACGAAGTCTTTTGTTCGTAATGAGGCAGCATTATCTCTAAAGGCATTACGATACTTGTTTTACATCTTGGCCTGAAAAGCATACTACGCAGGAAGAAGCATCGCCAAATAAAGTTTAAATATTGATTGAGGACAATCAAAACGCTAAGTTTGGGGGAGTTGATAACACCAATTTTTGTGATGTTTTGGCCTTTATTCTGTTATCAAAACTGCCCTTTTCAGTTGTTTTCCTCACTTTTATATGCATTTCTGTAATAATTGGCAAAGCAATGCTCTCAGTCCAATATTTCCATCTTTTGCAGAGTTTCCTCCTATTTTGGCCCATTTAACACCAATAAGGCCGTTCCGACCCGCAAATAAGTCCAAGACTGTCTCGCCCCCCCCCCCCTGACGCCCGATATACATGCTGACCAGTAGGGTTGCGTAATGGACGACACGCCTCTTTACCCGACAGGGAGCCAAGCGCGCCGCAACTACTCCATGTGCCGCGCGATATCGGCCACCCACCGGCAGGCGCTCCTCGCCAAGACGCCCGATAGCCGACCTCCTCGTACCGGGCGATACCCGCGTCAGCCGACCACCAAATGAACGACGTAAAGGAGGGCATGTGGCGCTTCGAGCACCATATCTGCTCCCGACCAGCTGCCTATAAATAGCAGCTACAGGGAGCCGAAAAGACAACGGAGACAATTCGGACAAGCTTGGTCACTTCAGGTTTCGGATAGTTGAGTGATCTTCGGAGGAGGTTGCGAGAGCAGGCGTATCATGCTCCAGTATTCGTACCGGGCGACACTAGGTGAGCTCTTCCACATCCCGAGAGGGAGGGGATTGGTTCACCTAGGACTGTACCGGGCGACACTGGGAGCCGATATCGGCCGATGTAGATACGTGACACGAGTGCCCGACACCAGTGCCTGGCAGTAGGATACGCAGCTCCATGCCCGACACGATAACGAACCCGATACGCTCCGCCCGTCAGGCGTGTCGCCCGAGAGGGTGTGCCGCCCGACTTGAGCGTATCAGCCAGGTCCTTGAGCAATACAGTCGCCCGTCGCGGTATTCCGCTTGAGAGAGTGTGCCGCCCGACACGGCTGTATCGGGCTAGGCCCCTTTGTCTGATATCGGGCGGGATGGTTACTGTAGCTTGTCGTCCTTCTACATCAAGAAGGCGACACATATCTTTAATTCTGTTATTTAATTCTTTACTCATGCATTGTAACTAAGACCTTTAATGCTTATAGAAATAGAAATGCTTACTTACTTGCTGCTCTATGCTTGGTGCAATATGTTGGATGACTGCTATGTTTGGTATCTGAACTCTAGCTTGCATGTTTTGGATTGCGTTTCGCTTAGCTATCGAATCGTGTTTTCCCGTCGCAACAACTTCGAGAGTTGTGTTGCGGCTCTAGTGTTTGGTCCGATTCTGGAGTACGAGAGTGCCCGGAACGGAGTTGCTTTAGTAACCTTTCCACTCTAATTTGAGTCTGGTGACCCCTAGAGTGGAACCGATGCCTTGTTAGAGGTGACCGCTTCGAGAGGAGGGGTACAGGATTGGTCCTACCGCCGCTTGCTTTACCGCAGTTTTATCCTTCGTACCTCGCCTTAGCTCCGAGTGTATCCTTCTATTTCTGTTGCATGAAAACCCCTAAAAATTGCTAATTCCTTAAAACCTTAAATCTTTCTAGTAACTCCACTTGGAGATAGTTTTCTTATTTTGTTCGTGACATCTTTATGCTTCCCTCCTAGGGAATTTATCATCTCTTTATACCTGCCGGAGTGTAGCGTGTCGATTCTGGGTTTTCAACACTACCCCCCTTGTCCCTGTGTTCGACCCCGTATATCTACTTCGACCCCGTAAACAAAGTTGCTGGGGCCTAGAAGGATTCGGGTTTATAAATGTAAAAGCTCGACTACCTCAAATCCGCCTCCAATTTTAGGATGTGCGATTTAGGCCAGTCACAGAGGAAAGTAGAGTCCCCGATATGTGGGTCCGTTTGAAGTGTTAGAACGGATTGGTGAAGTCGCATATCATTTGGCGTTACCCCCTCAATATAGTATGATGGATGATGTGTTTTACGTGTCCAATTTGAAGCAATATGAGCAAGATCCGAGCCATGTGCTGAGCATTGAACCCATTGAGCTTCAAAGGAAGCTAACTTATCTTGAGTTACCTTTGCGGATTCTAGATACCAAGGTAAAAGAGCTCAGAAATAAGAATATAGAGATGGTAAAGGTTCTTTGGAAGCACCATGGAGAGGATGAAGCCACATGGGAGCTAAAGACGGACATGGAAAAAGCATATCCATATTTGTTTGTTTGATTGTTGAATTTTGAGGGCAAAATTCCTATAAGGAGGGGAGGATGTTATAACCCCATTTTTCTAAATCATGTAATGAGATCCAGGACTCTGCAACTCATGGTTCATTGAACATAGCATCAAGCACTTTGCATCAATGGCATCATCAGAATGCTTCTTGTAAGCATCCCTTTCTGTCCTTGGTGCATTAGGAGCGGGTTCCTCTGGAATTGGAGTATCCAGGACATAGAGCTTACGCTCTTGAGTGAGAACAATTCTCAATGTCCGATACCAGTCGTGGAAGTTTGTCCCATTTAGCTTGTCCTTGTCAAGGACCGATCGCAAAGAAAAGTTGTTGTTGTTTGTTGCCATTTGAACTACAAAAGGAAAATATGCAATTTTAGTCCAAAAACTCTTTTTGACTTATTTGATTGATTTGAAAATTTGACGATATAATTAGGCCTTTAATTAATTATCGCTCCCACTATTTTACTTCAAATCGATAGCCCTCACCATCAATTTGGAAGATTGCAGCGTACAACCTTCTAGTGGGCAAGATCCTGAAATCCTCTAAGCCATGGACCAACTAGGGCTGTCACCCACAACATAGATCTCTCAGGTAGGCAACTTTTGCCAATTGCATCATATGCAACTCTTGATAAGATGTCATATAAAACTCTTTGCAATGATCATCTCCATGCCTCAAAGTACTAGATCCCATCTAGATCACCTTGTTAAGTCCGACCCAAAGCAAACACGATGAACATGCACCCTGCTAGGGCAGACCCACACATTCATCCTTCACGCTTCCACGAGGTAGACGGTGCACCACGCTAGGGCGTGCCCACACTTGGTCGAACAAGTTTTTCACGTGTGTCGCATTTGGAAGGCATCTAAAACTTAATATTTTAATGAGGGATTTGGTTTTATATACATATACATATCCAGTCACCACAATACATAGTATGTATCATATACATGCTATATCCCACAGAAAACATGCACAAACGATAAAAAAGCGATGATTATGGCCATCCTAATGTGATTCCTCGAGCCAAGAGGAATCACGGTCATCTAGGTCTACATCACATGCAACCTGTACAAGATGAACATATGTGCCTTGCCATCTGAGTTGATCAACTCATCACATGAATGATCTGTACTCTCCAGCCAGTCGTCTGGGTGCCACCAGCCGATCGGTTGGCTCCTCCAACCGATCGGTTCGCCTGGTCGTCGTGCATCTCGTCATGTCCGCCACCCGCTCGTCTCGCTCCTCGAACCGGTCATCAACCGATCGGTTCACTCCTTGAACCGACCGTTTGGAAGGTCAACCGATCGGTTCACTCCTTGAACCGACCGTATGAGCAGTCGTCTTGATGTCCGCCGGTCTTTGACATAACAGGAAATAAAATCTATCCTATTTATTACATTGCTTTAAAAGGAAACCCCGAGTTACATTCGGGGGGGAGCAAAGGTAGGAAAGAATCTCGAATTATTTTGAGTTACATCAGGAATACGAGAGGGAAGATCGGTGCGCAGACCGAGATGCAAGCAACCACAAACAACCACACACAGATAGGGCTTTATAGGCCATAATCACACTACACACATCCACCACAAAACTCGTTTAAGGGCGACACGTATCGAGTGCATTAATAATACATATCATATATGTAATTAGGGATTTGTGGATTTAGGATTGGACATGCATAAAGCCGATATTATTCGCATCGTATGCAATAAATAAAGGCAACAAACCAAAATCGATCATATCGATATTCCTAAAATATAGAACAGCTGACGTGGCTCTGATGCCACTGTTGGGTTTTAGGGGAGACAGAGAAGGCAGCATAAACAAATTTTTTTCCCCCAACCCATACCGAGGAAACACGTCAACGTCTATATAATAGGAAAGGATGGTTTGTGGAATCATACCTTGTCCCGAGGCTTGCTCGGAGACAATACCTCGCGCAATGCGCGGTCTTCAACTCCGGACTTCGACGGTGTCTGTGCAGCTCCTGGTCGCACCGGGACTTACAACTCCTACTCGAACCGGACTGTCGGATGATAGTTGTCCTCCTAAATGGCAGTGTCCTCCCGCCTCTGTAGTAGTCCACACGGACCACCTGGAACTCCACTCTCCTTGTCCCACAAGGAAGTGGAAGGAGTCGCACCCTCCTGTTGACGTACTAGTCGCCAACACGCTCTCCTGCCTCCTATTGCAACTGCAGTTGTCCTTCCCTTGCTGCACCTCCCTTTTGCGGGAAGCACTTGCTCGGGCTCTCTCACGGTTACCAAAACCAGAGAGAACGACAACTTGCAGAGCAACTGGTTGCATTGAGATGTACTTTGAGAAGCCCCCAATACCCCTATATATATAGGAGAGTCATGGGACAGGGTTCTCCATCCCGGGCAATGCGGGACTAAAGCAGGAGTAGAAGGGTTCGAGAATTTTCCACAAAAAGCAACCGGTTCGCAACTTGAAATGATCGGTTCACAACTGAACCGATCGGTTCGGCCATTGAGCCGATCGGTTGGACCTGAGCCGATCGTTTGGGGCACTCCAACCGATCGGTTGGTGCCCTGAACCGATCGGTTCATGGTCCTAATCCGGCTCAAAAAGACTTTCCTTGTTTCTATCCCAATTGGTATCGAATACCAATGTTATTCCCAATCGAATTGGGCAATTTGAAACCAAAGGAAAATCCTTGCCGACATGACTTTCCCAACTGGTCCGTTGCACCAGTTGAGCCGATCGGTTCAACCCTTGAACCGGTCGTTTCAACCTGGGCATGAGCCGATCGGCCTGGACACTCCAGCCGACCGGTTCAGCAACCTCAGCCGACCGGTTCATCACATGAGCCGATCGTTTGGGAGCACAGGTTGGGCAAAATCAGTCAAATGCGATTTCAATCAATCCGATATTCCAATCAATGCGTCCAACACCTTGAACCATACGATATTGAGCTATCGACTGATTGAGTGTTTAATTGAACTACTAAACTCCTTTAGTAATCAATCTAAACATTGCTTTGTGGACAAAACTCCTTTTCCAGGTTAAATCCTATGTGTGTGACCCTGCAGGTCCATTTCACGTTGGCAGTGAAAGTCCATAACACTTATGACTTCACAAGCAAAGAGCGGTGCCTAGTCACACATCAGTGCTACCCAAGTGAAAGTAGAAAGTTGGAGAACAACTTTCATCCTACAATCCGTGAATGGTGTTACAGCGAATGTATAATTCCTTTGTCACTGATATCCCGAATGAACTCGAGGCATGGAATAGTCATCCTGTCAACGTTCATTCACTTCCTTGATCTCAGAGTAGACTGGAAGAGATATGTATGACATCAATATCATATACTGATTCACACATGCGTGCACGCCTTTCTCAATCCTACTCATCAAGTGGCCATGGATATCAAACTCCCTCAGGAGGGACAAATCCCATATCTATCACTCGCCCCTCAAAAGCCCCATGTGTCAAAGCCACCCAATCATCACCTTTATAACAACCCATGTTTCAGGATTGCGTTTGATGATGTCAAAGTGTGCCCAACGACATGTGTTGAGTGCACTGATTTCAGGTCTAAGAATCACACTCACCACCATCACTGTGAGTACTGACTGTGACTACCATCTCATGGTTCCATGTGTCAAACTCACGGTGGGTCTGTCTGGTACACTTGTTCTCTAACAAGTACCTATGTGTTTGGTTTGATATCTCTATATCATGACTAATGAGATTATGTCATCAACCAACACCACAATCTAGTCTTGTGTGTCATTGCTGTCTATCTACCTTCCACAATGACATCCGACTAGTGACATAACAAGAATGTACAAACTCTTAGTATCCGTATGATCTCATTGTTCAGGTCATGAACCTGAAGGCATACGTCATCGAGTACTATCATTCTCTAGACATTCAATCTGTTCTATCACTATCTCATATGACTGAACCAGAGAGAATTGGAAGCTCACCTTTGATGTTTATCAAATCAATCTTAATGTATCCCACCAATCATCCCATGATTGGCTCTCAGGGCATACATACCAACATAGGTAAGGTTGATAAGGTCTAAGGAATCCTCCACCAAATTAATAAAAAGCATGTAAATAAGATGTCATGGACATAAGCTTAATAGATTAAGCATAAAATAATAGATACATGCTTAGGTTGTATGGCATAAGTTGTCATGCCCTCAGGAGAGACCTAAGGCTAAACCTTCTTGTCAGGAGGATAAGTAAAGAGAGTTAGTCTTAGAGGTTGAGAACTCCATTAAAAGTAGAGACTTGGCACATCCTCTAAGGACGATGCTAACCCTAACCCTAAGTGGTGAGATGACATGATGAGTTAGATGTCATGGGAGACCAGGTGTTTGGATGGACATGCCTTTGGGATGCCATATGAGCCCTGCGAGGTTGGATGACCTAGTACCTTTGGCGACCCAACCCGGGAAGGGTCGTGCATGTTATGCCATGCTCATCTAAGCTCATGGGGTTTCCATAGGTTGGATGACCTAGAGGATGAGGCTTTTGGTACTTATGTGCCCATGGTGTAGGTGTTTACCTTCTGAGATAGGAAGAAGAGTTCCTTAGACCTAGAGAGGTTTAGTAATAGGTTGTGATGCCTTGTACCTCGTTGATTTTCCTTGAGGAGGACTCAACTCTGAAGTGTTGCTCAAGTAGAAGGATGATAGGAAGTGCAGGTCATGCCTTATACATGCTATATTCATGGTTAAGAGGTTGATCATGCATGTTTACACCCAAAAGTGAACCTAGGGTTCCTAGGCCTAAGAGGGGAAGTGGTGTACCTAATGCTCATGATGAGATTTGAGTTCCTATAGATGCGAGCATGGTACTTCTCATGGTTAGAGGAAAGGGAAACCCCTTAAGTTTAAGGTATGTTTGATGAACCCCTCATATCTAAGTTGATGACATGGGAAGGTATGATCTTGATCCAGCGTTGAGGAAAGAGAACAAGAATGACCTAGCATGGTTTAGTAGGTAGTCTGCTTGTGCCTTAGTAGCTACTGGGTTAAGCATGCTCGTGTGAATGTAAACCCTAAGGACATTTGTGACCTTGTTGTCAAGAGTTCTAGTTTCCTCCCATCCTGGGAGAGGGACCCTTTGGTAGGGTGTATACCAGTTTTGTAGGTTTTGAGGAAACCTAAATAGGTCTCATAGGATCTTGAGAAGCTAAGTGAAGAGTACATGGTAGGAGAATGAACCTATAGATCCATAGATAACCATCTCTAAGTGCATGTGGATGTGTTACCATGGAGGTAATCAGTATGGGGTCTGACTAAGGTAGGCAGGTTGCCAAGACCCCTATGAAAGGATGAAAGTCAACCCATGAATGCAGAGAGAGAGAGAGAGATGATGATGAAGGCTTGGGTAAGATTCTAAGTAGGACATGTATTATGTCTATCCTAGGGTCGGGTAGGGATAGGACCGATGGAAGTAGGAGTTGCCTAACTCCCTAGTTGCACATGACCATAGGGTCGGGAGGTAACAACTATCATTGTCTGAGGGCCATGGGTTAGGAGATTGATCACCTTCATGAACTCATGGGACCCAAAGGGCAGATGAGTAGGGCACTCTCTGGATGCATGAGAGAAGAGGGATGACCCCAAAAGTGTCGGCACCCTAAAGACCTAGAGGAGATGACCAAAGGGATGTGTGTGGACCCAAGTGGGTTCGAGACCAGTTTTCTATGGAAGTAACTTTGATATCGAGAATGATTGTGATGTTGAGACATAAGATGCACGTTTCAACTTAGATTTGAAGGTGTATTGGCAAGGTGGTATGTACCATCTCTACTCTTGGAATAGGAAGAACTTTGTGTTTGGATGACCACCAAATGCTTATTTCCTCTTGTTATGGGAGTGAGAGATAGGATAGTATGTGTGCCATACACCAAGGATAAAAGATGATGTGAGTTGGAGCGTTGCTATGAGGTATGAGGACAGACATGATAACATGCCCTTGTGGAGTGAACGATACATGGATGGTTTACAAACACTAAGAGAATAAGGTAGTCATCTTATGAGGATGTTTTTATCATGAGCTATGAGTTATATAAGGTTGAGTTCGAAAAACCAAGAGAATAAGCTCAAAGTTTTCTTGATGAAGATAGACTTAGAGCTGAGATGAGATAATAAGTGGAATACATGGAGGTGTATGTCTTCAATTTTACCTAACACCTAAGGATGTGAAGTGGTAATGGATGCTCTAGATGAGATATAACTGCCTAGTTTAGATGGAGGCTATAAGAGGTTGTTAGGATAACCCTCAGTTGGAAAAAGAGACAAGTTTGGCTAACACTCAGATGTAACAATATCAGTTGATCAAGTTAATGGTTATTTGGTTAGCCAGCCTAGTCCTTGATGCAATGAAAGGATGGTTGTAAAACCTCAGATGCACTTCTCTGAAAAGGAAGGTGATGAAACTCCGATTATAGTGGTTTAGGGTTTCTGAGGAATCGATCTTAAGGAATCATGACAATACATGAGATCATGATTTAAGATCACCATATACCATGGTACTACCAAGACAATAAGTGACAATAGAACTTTGTATGCCTAAGATGAAGTTGCATGGGGTATGTTGCCATGCAAGCCAAGAGGTGAAGGGTGAGCACCGATAGCCCAGTGCATTGATATAAAGGATAAAGTATACATGAGAGGGAAAGGGAGTTCATCACTATGGATGTTGAAGTCTCCCCTAGACCAAGGAAGGTCAAGATGCAATATGGGTTAGGATAGATCTCCTTACCTAGATGACATAAGAAAGAAAGAGTAATGTCAAGGGACAGATTCAGTTGAACTACATATGAGAGAGATGGTACAACTACACCTGATGCGAGTTCAAAAGTTCTTGAGTATAACCTAAAGATTCACTTCCAAGAGGTGGAAGTAGATACATGAAGAACTCGATGTTAGTACAGTTTATCACCCTAGCTAATGGTTAGTACAATCCAGACTAGAGGGTCTAATGAGAGCATGTGTGCTCATTCAGGGTGATACATAGAGACAGTTCTTGTCCTTTGTAAGATGTGATGATAACCACCATAGCCAGTATCGGGATGTAAAGAAGCTCTGTAAGGGAGGTTGTGTCGGTCACCACTTCATTAAGATGATGTTGGTGAAGGGACCTCGCAAAGGTCAAGAAAGGATCACAGTGTGTGCAGATGAAGTCGCTTTGATCGAGCAATGGCTGAAAGGAGCCCAGGGATGACATGAGTTGTAAGCTGATGCAAAGTAGACTAGCATGTAGATCACTGTGGGGGAATATGTGACATGAAAATCCGACCCCTCTAAGTTATAGCTAATAGAGTTGAGTCCCCGAAGCATGGGTTCTTTTAACATGGTTTGGTGGAGAAGGTTAAGTTTGCCCTTACCCCTCGATAATGTGATGTGTGATGAGTTCCATGTGTCCAATTTAGAGCACTATGTGAGGTACTCAGATGATGGAGCTTCCACTTACGTGGAATTGCGTGCACCGCTAAAAATCCTAAAGATGGTAAATCTTTAAGTTTAGCCTTGCTTATACTAGATCGAGAACTCCACCCAAATATGCTATGATATGTGGAAGTCTTATCGTAGTATAGTTAAGGGTCGAATCCACGGGACAACGGTCTTGCTGGGAGCAACAAGATGGACAACGTTGGAATTTCACTTAATCTTCTTAATAGTTGGTATTTAAATAAAAAGGTTGGTTTGGTTGTTTTTAGACTAAGAGAAAGTAAATTAAAGAAAGAAAGTAAATTTAAGGATGTTAATCAATGATAAGGAACCACTAGGGTGTGATCGGTTTTCACCGCCACTACACATGGATCAAAACATGCAATATAAAACACAACCTACAACAAGAGTTAAAACAGTTAGTATCTTTGCAAACATAGTTTCCTTTCGGAGAACTAACTACGAGAAGTGTGGGAATGTTGCAAAGTCATCCATCCCTGAACGAATGGTCAACTACTTTGCATCATTCCCTTTGCAAAGTGTGTTTATCGACTTATCAAGGTTGTACTTTTCATACGTCAACGATTCCATTTCATAGTATGAAAGTACAACGATGGTAAGTGAGTTTACTCCACTTCTTGAAAAACACTCCTAGATACTGAAATAGATGCATGGTGGATACATGCATCAAGAACCAACATTCAATCGAGTTTCAAATCTAGTAGTACAAACATAGACAATTCATACTAAAAGATAAAAGATAACACAAGTTGGTGATCAAGCAACAAGCATTCATTAAACGATTGATGTTGAACTGGAAAGAGAGCAACTCTATATTGCAAACTATGGATTACATTACATGAAATGAAACCATGGGTAGCGGGGCTACTCCCCGCACCCTAGTGAAAGAGACTACTCGCTCATAGCTAGGACAAAGAAGGAGGCGAGAAGAGAGAGAGAGAGAGTGTATCATCCCCACAAAGGAGGGAGGAAAGTCAACCCGTTAGAGAGAGAGAGATTGACGATCTTCAGTCTTCACAGGTTGCTTGATGATGAGATCTCCTCTTCCCACCTTCTTTGGCGGAGAGAGAGAAAGTAGCTTCAAGATGGAACGTGGATCTCAGACCGACAGCCTTTGGGCGGAGGATGGAAGTTGGAATAGCTCTGGAGTGATGGAGGCAGCCTCTAGGCGTCTAAAACTTGATACCTTGAGAGAACCCCTTGGGTCTTATTTATAGGCCTTAAGTGAAGTCCAAACAGTTTGGACAGTTTTGGATCCAAACGGTTTTGAAGACCGTTTGGATTCTAAAACCATTTGGACTCTGAAGTCGTTTGGATCCCAAGACCGTTTGGATTCATGCGGTCTTGGGACCGATTGGCTTCATGCGGTCTGGGGACCGTTTGGCTTCATGCGGTCTTGGGACTGATTGGCTTCATGCGGTCTTGGGACCGATTGGCTTCATGCGGTCTTGGGACCGTGTGAGTCCATGCGGTCTGGGGACCGTTTGGCTTCATGCAGTCTTGGGACCGTGTGAGTCCATGCGGTCTGGGGACCGGTTGAGTCTTTTATGATTTTTTTTGTGTCTTTTTCTGTAAGTAAAAAGGGGAAAAGTTAATGTAACAGTATATTTTCAATAAGAGAGGATAGTTAGGGATTTTGTCTAATTTTATATGAGAAAGAGTGTGGAAAATTGAAGAAAAATACTAAGATAACACCACAAAAATGGAGGTTATCACCCCCCTAACTTAGAGTCTAGCTTGTCCTCAATTTAGATAGAGCTGAGGCATGTAATGGCGAAGCAATGTTATTTAGTTAAGATCTCCATATTCTTGCTTCAATTATAAACCCGAGCTCTCCTAAGGTCGTATCAGGTCTTATTGCTTGCCTTAACTCTTTTAGGTATTTGAGAGTTTCTTAGGTCTCAGGTTTCTTCCGTATCTCATAGCCTGCGTTGGGACCACTTTTTATTTTGTGCATGTTGTTGACTCTAATCAGCTTTATACCTTTCTAAAAGACCTACTAGAAGCTAGAGTGGGTATGAGGGTTGGCTAAAGGCTTGATGTGTGACTCCCCCTTCAAGTGGGGGAGGGGTTGTCTATGCTTCTAGGAGTTCACTATCGGGCACGACACATCTGCCTTTGTGAGGGAAGCTGAATGTACCAGTCGGGTGAGTCCCTTATAAGCCTTTCATATATGAAGATACCTTAGGGTTCCACTACCGGACACGACACATCTGCCTTCATGAGGGCAGCTGAATGTACCGGCCGGGTGAGACCTTCATTGGTTCTTTATATAGATCCTTATTTATGGCACAACTCTCATAGTTTTATTCAACTCTCTGGCTTTTATTCGTAGACTCACAGGCTTAGGATTTGGGGTTTTTTAGGGAATTTATTTTGGGCGGCCAAGCCTCTTTTATTTGAAGAGAGGAAAGCTATTCTTAGAGTTTTTCAACATGCACTTATTTGGTTTCTTTTTAATGGTCCACTTGCGAGACTTCTTGATTTGGATGTCGCCTGATGCCCCTCTCATTCTTGAGAGCCTGGCTTATTTCAGCCTTGATGTTGACATGTGGAGAGTCAGATGTAGAAGTGAAACAAAAGCATGAAAATCAAGAGTGAAGAGAAATTATTAAGTCGCCATTATATGTCTAAGTGTTATAATTCTTGAAGACTGACTTGATTGTAAAGTTAGCGGGGGATGAATTTATTCTAAAGATTTATTATCTGATGAATTATTTAAAACAAAAGCTAAATGTGTAAGGGGAACTAGGAAAATTTTGTACAAAATTGAAAGAGAAGATGGAGAAAGAAGGATATAGAAATGATACCTCGCCCTTGTCTAATGTACTCCCCCCTAACTTATCATTCACTCTGTTCTCAGAGTGTCAAAGTGATAGGTTGAAAAGTAAAAAGACAAGGGTGTCATGCTTCTGTTAATCCTGAGTTTGCCCCTGGTGTTCTGAGTAGGTTAGCTGCAAACATTCCGCGTAGGGCGTGGTAATGCACGTCTGTCATATCCTCTACTGGTCTTTGAAGGACCATGATGGTGTACATCTAGTAGAGGACGTGGAAGCTGCAGTCATTTGATTCCCTAATTTGTTGGGGACATTTGTGGTTGAAGGATGGGCGATGAAAGTGTTCTTTGCCATATGCCCTTGTGTGCTGACTTAGAATATCGATTAGTCTGTCTGCACATTCCTTTGCCACTTCCTCTGTGGGCGTCTTTGGTGTCACTACATATTTCTTCTACCGTGGGTTGAACTGGCTGTCAGAACTGTTGTAGATGATAGTTGTTCCTTCAGGTAGGTTTGTTGCCAAAAGCAGCCAGTGTTCATGGTGAAGGAATGGTAGCATGATAAACTTCGGTGTTGTGTGTTGTAGGAAGGAAATTAGTGCTTCATTTGTTCTGAAGTTCTTTAGCTTTAAGAGGTCGTCCTTCATGTATGCGGATTCCATATAGGTTGTAGGGTGATTCTGTCCGATAAGAAATTGATAGGCAGCCATCAAGCTCACGGATAGAGACCCTTTGAACTGTACAGTTTCTCATAATGCGTCTGCCATTACTAAAATGTCACCGGACATGAAAACGAGGTCATCTTTCTCGGTGTAGAGTTGTGACATGATGAGACGGAGTTCATTGTCGGAGAGACTTTTGCAAGCACTGAGATCAAAATCCGGGAAAGTTGGTTCTATGGCAGATAGGGGCACCATTTGTGATGGTGATCTCCTAATGGTTGCCCCTGACAAAAGATCTATGTCTCCTTTATCATGCGTTAGATCAAAGTGGGAAGGGTCCCATTTTCTGTGCTCGGGAACTATTGCTGGTTGTTTGTTTTTCTCTAGTTCTTTTAAAGTTTGTCTGAAAGGTCGCCTTTGCGGACGTTGGATTGCTGAAAAGAGGTAACGGGGGATGTCATCTGGTGCAATTGTCGGGTCCTTGAAGAACCTCCTATCACAAATAAGCTCCATGGCATAACGCCCTCGTAGGGAGTGAAAATCTTCGGCGACCAGCTCGATAAAGGGGATTTCTTGGTTTAGCGCTTGAATGTAATGAATAGTGCAGAAAGCGCAATCCCCAGATCCCTCAGTAGTTTGGACTTGTGGGTTTATTATTTGGAACCAGGGTTGGCTCCAGTCCTGACGGAGGGACGGGCGTTCAACTCAAATTAGCTTAAGAATCCGGAAAGGTATACATCTCGCCTCCCCTACTTCTTCTCCAAAAAAATTTATCGTTCCGACTGGTAGCTCCATGGCGCAAAAATTGTACACCTTGGCGTCCCGAGCGTCGGTGTCCACAATCATAAACAACCAATGATTGGAAACTTGAAATGGCACGGTGAGATATCGTGCCCTTCGTGCTAAACCAGCACGCAGCCGCTCTATTGACTTTGCTTGTATTTCTTTGTATAACAAGCCTATGGATAGATCAGGTGAGGCGTCAAATATTGGTTGCTGCCTCTTAGAGCTTCTGTAAACTTCTATGCAGTTGGCAAGTAGGACACGGAAGATTGCCATTGACATCGTTGACCGTGGTCGCAGGTTGTTGAGGAAATCTTTGAGTGTCAACTTGCGCTTAGTCTTTGTATTGTGGTAGATGATGTCTTCCCCCTCTTTGGCATCGTTGACAATAGTGTTCAGGATAAAGATGTCCCGAGCATCTAGTGTAGAAATGGCCGCCATATCTAAATTGTGCATCTTATGCGGTAGAGGCAGTGGCGGGGGAAGCTTCGGCAGAGGGGGTGAAGAAGGTTGTTCCAAATCTTCTATTTAGCCTTACAAATCTTCATCTGAATCGGAAGAAGAATCGAGTTCTTCATCTGTATCTAAACGTACTCGTTCTGATTCTTCCAGTTCTGGCGGAAAGGGCACTGATTGGTCAGGTGCGGAAAAAGGGTGAGTGGTTGTTGCTGGTGGGCTTGTGTTGGTTCCTAAAATACATTGGTGGAACTCAGCAAAGGCCGCATCTTTTGCAGACTCCCCTATAGATCCCAAGGTAGAGTAATCAAGGAATTGGTCCCCATATGATATATTTACATTTTCATTGTGGGTGGGGGACTTGGGATGATGTCCACTATCTTGGTGGTCTTTGTCATATCCTTTCTGAGAAGGTTCTGTTCCTTGGCTTGGGCCCTCCCCAGCATTGTCTGGGGCATCAAATTTGTCATCTGAGGAGGTGGTATTGTTGTTAGAATCGGATGAGGAGTTAGAGTCATCTTTGTCTTCATCATCGCCTTCTTTGTCAGCTGCTGCTTTGTCTGTGAGCTTCTTATGTGCTGTCTTTTTACACTGCCGATGGATGGTTTGTAACTCGTCAAACGCCACTTGCACATGCTTGTGTGTTTCGAGCAGTGCGTCGTGTGTTTCCTTGATATCTTTGTATCGGTCCTCGGCAGAGAGGACTCACGCTGTAAGATCTGTTACTGTAGCTCGTAATTGTTAGATTTCATTGTTCGTCAACTCCTCTTGGTGATTGCTGAATTGTGTGAGAGTGTTGCTGATGTTATCCAAGCGCGTGCTAAGAGATGTTTGTTGCTACTTGAGCTCGCGGAGAGTCTCAGGCAGAGGTTGAGTCTGTGTAGAGATCTCATCGACTTGCTTGGCCATCGCTTATTGCTGGCCTTTTACTCCAAGGATCAGCTCGGGCAAGTTGTTGAAGTGGCTGTCGATGTGATCAACTTGCTTGGCCACTGCATCTTGTCATTGCTGAAGACCGTGGAGTATGCTTGGAAAGGCACGGTTCTGCTCATTGATCTTGGCGACCTATTTAGATAATCCATGCACATAAGAAAAAATGGAATGCATTATGTTAGAAGGGTCGGTGAGGAGGTTTTAGATGGTGTCGAATTGACGTCTGAATTCCTCACTGACATTTGTGAAAGGAACTCCGGTTATGGAAGGGTGGGGTGGTTGGGGTTTGGGTGGGAGGTTTGTAGTGTCTTGCGGAAGAGACACAACTGATGGTTCCGCGAACTGCATGGTGACTATAGATGGGGTCACCAGCGGTGTCGGGGTGGTGGTGGATGGGAAAGGTGGAGGTGTATCTTGTGAAAATGGTGGGATTGAAAGTGGTGGGGGAAAGATTGTGGGGATGGAGGTGAAGGTGGTGAAGTCGGGCATAGTAGTGGAGAAGGGGATGCCCGAAGAGAAAAAGGGTGAAGAGGAAGATGTGGGTGGTGGTGTAGTTGTGGAGAACGATGGAAGAGTGGTAGATTGTGGAAAGGTGGAGGGTGGTGAAGTGGTGGTGGTAAGCTTAGCGGTTAGACTCATAATGAAGGAGTCTAGAGATGAGGTGGTGATTTGTTATTCGGGGAGGGTGGGTTCTGGCTCTGGATGTGGTTTTGATGTTGGTGTCCCCGACAGCTGTTGTTGCTGCGAAAGCCTTTTGGAAGGTCGTTTTACTGGAATTTTTGTTATACGATCTGCTAGGGCTGTGATACTGAGCTCAATCTACCCCGCTTGGGTTGTCTTAGCTTGTGCTTTGACTGGAGCTAGGAGTTTGGTAATCTCTTCATCAGTGAAGAGAAGTTTGTCTTTGTCGTAGTCTGCTAGCTCCGGAAGCGGTAATAGGGTCCTGAAAGATTTGACAGTTGGGCAGAAGATGTAATGTAATTTGGCATCCTTTTCCTTGATAATGTAGGAATTCTTCAAGGTCTGTTCATTGGTAAGGATGTCGCCCTTGATCTTCGTGCAGCGCGGAAGTAATCTGTCCATCCTGAGATATTTGATTATTGAAGTTATGTGCCCACCCATGCAAATTTCTTTCCCTGTGGTGTAGGCGGAGAATTTTTGTATCAAGTGTCGGCCAATTGACCGGTTTTCCATGCATAATTGACCATAGGAGAAAAAGGTCAGCGGTTATGACATTTCCACTCTCCGTTCTGGGGAAGAGCGCACCAGTGAGGATCTTGTGAAGTGTACGCACGAACCCAGAATGGATATTGGAGGCTTTGCATGTCTTTGCCTCATAAGCTGGGAACCCTGTTAATGTTTTCCAGAAGATGTGTCTAATGAATTGTGAATTTTCCATTCTTGTAGCTTTGGCCATCTTGAGATGCTCCGGGTTGTCGATGAAGATTTCATTCAGAAGATTTTCTATTATAGTGATGTTGTTGCCAAAAAGTTTGGTGACCAGCCTGCGGTCACCTCCGTCCCTTGCTCTGTGTGCAATGTCCACCGTTTCTTTGGTGAGATGGGTAAAGAATTCTATGGTGGGTTCGATATATGATATTTTGGGGATGAAACATAGTCTGGAGAGGTTAGCGTTGTCTAGGATGGTGAGGATTCTATCGTAGATCCCCATCTTGAGTAGTACGTTGGAGCAGACGTACTTTTTTGGTTTTAGCATTTTGTCGATGGATGGGAGGGTGTGGATGTAAAGGTTTTCTGGTTGTGGTGCGGTGGTGGTGAGCATTGGGAAGAAGGGGGTGATAGTGGGGGTGGTAGTGGTGGTTGATGGGATATGGCCTACTAGGGTTTGTTCCCTAGCAGTGGCGGGGTGGACCTGTTTTCTTGCCCGCTTTGTTGGGGGTTGTTTTGTTGCAGCTTCTTAGACTTTTCGCTTCCCCTTAGATTTTTCGGCTGGGGATTCTTCCTCGGAGGGTGGCTCATATTCAGAGCCTTCATCATCACTGGAAGAAATTTCTTCCACCTCTTCTGTAGGCTCCTCAGCTAGGCAGCTGTTGAGGCGATCAATTTCACACAAGATCGTTATGATGTTGACCTTTCGTGGGGCCTTTCAAGTCTTGTTGAAGTTATCTACAATTTGTTGGAGTTTGGCTCGGTCTTCCATCAATTGCTCCTTTGTCTAAAATGGAGCGTCGGCAGTTCCTATGGGTTGCTTTGCTGATGAAGCCATTTCTGAAAATAGAAAGTTATGTATTAGAATAACAAGTTTTAAAAGAAGAAGAAAAATTTGGTATGTGTTTTTATGTTTGAATGAAGCGTATGCGGTTTTGAAGGACCAAACGGTTTCAAGATCGTTTGGCCGCAAATGATTTCAAGACAGTTTGGCTCCAAACGGTTTCAGGACCGTTTGGCTCCAAACGGTTTCAAGACCGTTTGGCCACAAACGGTTTCAAGATCGTTTGGCTCCAAACGGTTTCAGGACCGTTTGGCTCCAAACAATTTCAAGATTGTTTGGCCGCAAACAGATTCAAGACTGTTTGGCTCCAAGTGGTTTTAGGACTGTTTGGCTCCAAACGGTTTCAAGACCGTTTGGCTCCAAACAGTTTCAAGACTGTTTGGAAGCAGAAACACTGGGGGTGCTGCAGACGGGAGAGAGGCGGAAATGGCAGTGAAAGCAAAGACGGAGGCGATAGAAAGGGTAATGTCGCGGCGGCGCTGAAGTTGTCGATGGTGGGAAAGACGGTAGCGGAGGCGAAAAGGCCAAAGGTGCGGTCGAGTAGGTAGCTGCGGCAGAAAAACAGTCGTCGGCGAAAGTGGAGGGACTACCTTGTTGCAGCGGGCGAGGAAGATGACGGCGAGAGTGTCAGTAATGCAGATGCAAAGGTGGCGCCGACGAGGAGAAACTTGGTCACGGGTCGCGCGGGAACGGAGGCAGAGATGGAACAGTAATAACCGTTCGTGCGAGGGTTTACGAGAGGTCTGGAGTCGAAAGAAAGAAGAAGGAGGGGGGTTATATTTATAAGATTCAGGGAGGTTGACCTTACAAAACCCTTAGGTCAAATGGTTTAGCGACCGTTTGGACTTCAAACGGTTTCAAGACCGTTTGGCTCCAAACAGTTTCAAGACCGGTTGGACTCCAAATGGTTTCAGGACCGTTTGGCTCCAAACGGTTTCAAGACCATTTGGGAGGGTTAAGGGTATTATGATTTTTATATTTTTATATTTGTTTTGGTTATATAAAGTTTTATATTTTCAGAAGATAATTCTAAGGTAACTTAAAAGAACAGAATATAACAGAAGAATTCAGATCTTGGGTTGCCTCCCAAGTAGCGCCTGGGTTTTAAGTCGCTGGCTCGACGGGGTTTTGATGTTCTTATGATGATGTTGTGGCGTCTCTGATCTCAATAGTTTGTCTCGGCATTTTATCTACTGGTGTATAGTATTTTTTTAATCGATGGCCATTGATTGTCCTTTCTCCTCCATTGTTGTCAGTAATTATGACAGCTCCAGTCGGGTATATATGTTTGATGGTGAAAGGCTCGGACCACTTTGTGTGGAGTTTTCTGGGGAACAATTTGAGCTTGGAGTTGAAAAGGAGTACTTTGTCACCGATAGTGATGTCTTTTCTTTTTAGATGATCGTCGTGCCACATTTTGGTTTGTTCTTTATAAATCTTGGCACTGTGATAAGCAGTCATTTGAAGTTCCTCTAGCTCTTGAATTTGGAGTTGTCTGTTTTCTCCGACACTTTTAAAATCAAAATTCAGTTGTTTAATGGCCCACCAAGCCTTGTGTTCCAGTTCCACTGGAAGGTGACATGATTTCCCGTATACCAAACGGAATGGAGTTGTCCCGATTGGTGTTTTATAAGCTGTTCGGTAAGCCTAAAGGGCATCGGGAAGCTTGGTGGACCAGTCCGTGCGGTGTCTATTGACTGTTTTTTCTAGGATTGCCTTCAGTTGTCTATTTGAAACTTCAAACTGACCACTGGTCTGTGGATGGTACGGCGTGGCAACTCTATGGTGAACTCTGTATTTCTTTAAGAGGGCTTCAAAGCTTCGTTCCAGGAAATGGGTCCCGCCGTCGGATATGACCGTTCGGGGGACTCCAAATATGGGAAAAATGATATCTGTAAACATCTTAATGACTGGTTTGGAATCGTTGGACATTGTGGGTATGGCTTCGACCCATTTCGAGACATAGTCTACTGCAACCAGAATGTAGGAGAAACCATATGAAGAAGGAAAGGGGCCCATGTAGTCTATCCCCCACACGTCAAAAAGTTTGATCTCTTGCCAAATGGTGAGGGGCATTTCATTCCTTTTAGATATGCCTCCAGAAAATTGACATTTGTTGCAAGATTTAACAAAATCATGGGAATCTTTTGCTATGGTTGGCCAAAAGAAACCTGATTGCAGAACTTTCAAGGTAGTTTTCTTTGCACTCATGTGTCCCTTAGTGGGCCCGAAATGGCAATGCTCTAAGATGGGGGTGATCTCTTCTTCAGGTAAGCAGCGACGGAAAAGTCATTCTGCGCAAAGGCGAAAAAGGTAGGGTTCATCCCAGTAGAATTGCTTGACATCGTGGAGGAATTTCTTTTTGTCATGATGGGAGGCAGAAGGGTGAATGATTCCAGTAGCAAGATAATTAACAATGTCGTCATACCAGGGGAATCCATTGGTAACTTTCATTAGTTGGTCATCTGGAAGGGAGTCTCGGATCGGTACTTTGTCTTCATCCTCGACTTCAATGCGGCTGAGATGATCAGCTACGACATTTTCCACTCCACTTTTGTCTTTGATTTCCAAATTGAATTCCTAAAGCATCAATACCTAGTGGATAAGTCTGGGTTTTACATCTTTCTTCTGAATTAGATATCATATGGCGGAATGGTCAGTGTAGATGATGACCTTGGATCCAATCAAGTAAGAGCGGAATTTCTTGAACGCATAGATGACAGTTAAGAACTCCTTCTCTATAGTAGTGTAGTTCTTTTGTGCTTCATCTAGCGTTTTAGATGTGTAGTAGATTAGATAAGGTTTCTTTTCGATTCTCTGTCCTAATACGGACCCTATGGCGTAATTGTTGGCGTCACACATGATTTCAAAAGGTTGTGACCAATCTGGGGCTCTTAGTATGGGTGCAGAGATTAAAGCATTTTTCAGAGTTGAGAAACTTTGTGAGCATTCTTGATTAAAATTGAACTCGGTGTCTTTGGTAAGAAGTTGGATCATGGGTTTTACTATTCTTGAGAAATCCTTGATAAATCTTCTATAAAACCCAACATGACCCAAGAATGCTTGTACTCCTTTTATATCTTTTGGTGGTGACAACTTCGAGATAACATCGATTTTTTCGTTATCGACCTCAATTCCTCTGTCGCTCACTCTATGTCCGAGGACGACACCTTCAGTTACCATAAAATGGCTCTTTTCCCAATTCAGGATGAGGTTCATTTCCTCGCATTGTTGTAAGACTTGTCCAAGGTTGAGAAGACAGTTATCAAATGAATTTCCATAAACGGAAAAATCGTCCATAAATACCTCATTTATGGATTCTGTTAATCCCACAAAAATGGCAGACATGCACCTTTGGAATGTAGCGGGTGCGTTGCACAACCCGAATGACATTCTTCTAAAAGCATAGGTTCCAAAGGGGCAGGTAAAGGTAGTTTTCTCTTAGTCTGCCGGGTGTATGGGGATTTGGTAGAACCCAGAATAACCATCTAGATAGCAGAAGTATTTCTGATGGGCTAAGCGTTCTAGGACTTCTTCGAGAAACGGAAAAAGGGTAGTGATCTTTTTGCGTTGATTTGTTTAGTTTCCTATAGTTGATACACATCCTCCACCCCGTCACAGTCCTTGTCGGTACTAACTCGTTCTTGTCGTTTAGTACGACAGTGGTTCCTCCCTTTTTAGGAACCACTTGGATGGGGCTAACCCATTGGGAGTCTGAAATTGGGTAAATTATGCCAGCTTTCAGCAATTTTAGGACTTCAAGACGAACCACTTCTTTAAGATTGGGGTTCAGCTTCCTCTGGTGTTCTCTCGATGGCTTAAATTCTTCGATCATTGGTAGTTTATGCATGCATAAATCTGGGTTTATACCCGTCATATCAGTTATTTTCTACCCAATGGCTTTCTTATGTTTCTTCAGCTAAACAAGAAGCCTTTCTTCTTGGTTTTCCGTCAAGGTGGAACTGATGATAACTGGGCATAATTTTTCTTCATCCAAGAAGATGTGTTTAAGTCCCGTTGGAAGAGTCTTCATCTCAGGAGCCTTGGGTGTTTCTGTTGCTTCTAGAATAGTGACAGATTTAAGCTCCTCAAAGGTGGCTGTCGGTGCTTCTTCAGCTTTCTCTAAGTGTTGCAAACATTGTTGAACCAATTCATTTGCTGAAAATTCGACTTCTGGATTAGTCAGAACATTCTCTAACTCATCTGATGGATCAGATATTTCTAATTGGGACATTTTATGTATTTCATCTAAGAGATAGACCTCCTCTTGAATGTTGGGGCCTTTCATGCTGTTGAGAACTCGGAATTGAATTTCTTCTTTTCTCAATCTTAGAATGATCGTGCCAGCTTCAACATCAATAAGCGCCCTAGCTGTGGCAAGGAAAGGTCTACCAAAAATTATTGGGTATCTCAGATCCTCCTTGATATCCATAACAATGAAATCGCATGGGACATAGGCATCTTGGCCTATTCTGACTGGAATATCCTCAATAATTCCTAGAGGTGCAGTGATATAGAATCAGCTAACTGAATTGTCATCGTTGTGGGTAGCAAATCAGTGAACCCTAATCATTTACACATGGAGTAGGGAATAATTTATATGCTAGCCCCTAAGTCATCTAATCCATTTTTGCTTGAGGCATTTCCAATACAACATTGGATACCGAAGGAACCAGGGTCCTTTTTCTTTGGCATCTTATTAAGGATGATATCGGAGGTAGTTTGAGCTAGTTTGATGGTTTCTTTTTCTTCAGTAATGTATTTCCTTGATAACAGAGTTTTTAGGTATTTAGCCCAAGCCGGCACTTCAGAGAGGGCATCGAGGAGCGGGATGTAGATATAGAGTTTCTTCATCACCTCCTTAAATCGTTGGAACCTAGTGTCCATTTTTGTCTCTCGCAATCTCCCCGGATATGGTATCCTTGGTTTATACTGCGGGATTTCTGGCTCTTTGGAAGTTTGTTCTTTTTCTTTTCCTTTCGAGTTCTCTACAGACTTCTCGGTTCCTAGGTTCAGGCTTGCATTTGGAATAAGGACAGGTGTATCATCATCGTTAAGAGTGATTCCCGTAGTTTCATGAAGGCTGCGTCCAGATCTTTTAGTAACGGCATTCAACTTATCAGGTCTATTCTGGTCGTGTCTAGGGTTCGATTCAGGTTGTCCTACAAAAGTGCCTGATGGAGGCTTCAGTTGAGCAACAATTTGTGCTAGTTGAGCCTCCACTGCCTTCTGCTGAGCTTGCTGATTAGCGAGCATGGTTTGTTGGGACTGTAGCATCTACCTTATCAAAGTCATCTCATCTTCTGGCTGGGACGGGGTATTTTTCTGAGCAAGTTGTTGTTGTCCTTGTTGTGGTTGTTACGGAGGCAACGCTAACTGAGGTTGTTGCAACTGAGGGTGCATTTGTGGGTGTAGAGGAGGATGGGTATATTGATAGTAGGCGGATGGATTTCTGGGGTAGTTGGATCTTGGGAAGTTGTATTTGGGGTTCCCTTGATTTTGATTAAAGTTGCTTTGGAATCCAGGTGGCAGCCTATTGGAGGATCCGCCTTGTGTCTGGTGTTGCAAATTGGATGTCCCAGTAGGGTTCTCGTATTGAAATCCTGGGTGGTTTTTTGGTTGGTTAGGATTATAATAAAATTGTCCAGGAATGGAATGAATAGAATTAACTTGTTCTGGCATTTGCTCATCAGGTTGTTCAATGATTGGCTCGTACTGCTACGGTGGTGGGTGCATATCCATCATCACATTGTAAAGCAGACTGCATGATAGAGTTAGGTGATCGGATGTGTGACAAGCTTCACAGGTCCATGTGGCAGCTTTAACCTGTTGGACTTGAGGGTTTTTCTTCTTATCAAATTCTCCAAGCGAAGTTTCAAGAGCCTGTTGTTTATGAGCTATGGTCTTTAAGGCTTCAGCAATAGCCTTCATTTCCATTGATTCCTCAACTTTTATAGACCTTGAGGACTCCCTTGCCAGATGATCGTCCCCAATTAGATTGATTCTCAGCTCCAAGTGTGACGATTTTCCAAGCATCCTCGTAGTTCTTCCTCATAAAATTTCCTCCAGATGAGGAATCCAGAAATTGCTTGATGTCATCACTCACCCCCCTGTAGAACATTTCTATTAATTGATTTTGGGAGATGCCGTGATGAGGACACTTTCTTAGAAGCTCCTTGAACCTTTCCCAAGCTTCTGCGAGTGATTCTCCAGGAAGTTGGGCGAAGTGGTTAATCTACCCCCTAATTTCGTAAGTTAACGAAGGGGGGAAGAACTTCTCCAGGAACTTTTCTTCCAAGGGAGCCCATGTGGTGATGATTGGCTCCCTATCAAGCGAATTGTACCAACTCAGAGCACTTTCGGACAGAGTGAAGTGGAAAATATGTAGCATTATCGCATCAAAAGCAACTCCGGCCTGTGGGACAAGTCGGCAAAGTGCCTTGAACCTCTTTAAGTGATCCATACAGTCATCTCCAGAACCTCCGGAGAATGAGATGCCCTGCATGATCTAAATCCATTGTGTCCGGATCTCGAAGTTGGGTATGTTGATGATCAGAGGCTGAACTGGATGATTATCTTCGTAGTTCTTAGGGACAGCATAATCCCTCAATTGCTTGTTTCTTAGCTCTAACTGAGCAGCTTGGTTAGCTGCTTCATTTTCAGCTCAGATGTGGGCCTGTTCTTCCGCTCAAATCTCCGCTTGAATTTGAGCATGGATGTCAGCAATGAGTTGTGCCCTTTGAGCAGCTATGGCGGCATTGACCCTCTCCATCACTACTGCAGCTTGGCGTTGATCTTCAGCCATTTGCTTGGCTCTTTGGCAGTTAAGTATGATGCGGCGGTGGAAGCTTCTCTCTACCTCAGACTCGTACTCTGGATCAGGGGAGAATCCGAGGTTATGTGATGATTACATACACATCTTCTACCTGAGTAGAGAGAAGAATACACCTTTTAGATGATGTCAGAGATATGATGAACTTAATAAGATATGAATTAATGATTAAAAGAAAGTGTAAAACCCTTGTCAACTAGTAAGATTCTAAATGAGATTAAAACGTTCTGTTGTCCCCGGCAACATCGCCAATTTTTGATGGAGCTCCACTAAAAATCCTAAAGATGGTAAATCTTTAAGTTTAGCCTTGCTTATACTAGATCGAGAACTCCACCCACATATGCTATGATACGTGGAAGTCTTACTGTAGTATAGTTAAGGGTCAAATCCACAGGACAACGGTCTTGTTGGGAGCACAAGATGGAAAATGTTGGAATTTCACTTAATCTTCTTAATAGTTGGTATTTAAATCAAAAGGTTGGTTTGGTTGTTTTTAGACTAAGAGCAAGTAAAGTAAAGCAAGCAGGTAAATTTAAGGATGTTAATCAATGATAAGGAACCACTAGGGTGTGATCGGTTTTCACCGCCACTACACATGGATCAGAACATGCAATATAAAACATAACCTGCAATAAGAGTTAAAACAGTTAGTATCTTTGTAGACTTAGTTTCCTTTCGGAGAACTAACTACGAGAAGTGTGGGAATGTTGCAAAGTCAGCCATCCCCGAATGAATGGTCAACTACTTTGCATCATTCCCTTCTCAAAGTGTGTTCCTCGACTTATCAAGGTTGTACTTTTCATACGTCAACTGATTCCATTTCATAGTATGAAAGTACAACGATTATAAGTGAGTTTACTCCACTTCTTGAAAAACACTCCTAGATATCGAAACAGATGCATGGTGGATACATGAATCAAGAACCAACATTCAATCGAGTTTCGAATCTAGTAGTACAAACATAGACAACTCATACTAAACGATAAAAGATAACACAAGTTGGTGATCAAGCAACAAGCATTCATTAAACGATTGATGTTGAACTGAAAAGAGAGCAACTCTATATTGAAAACTATGGATTACATTACATGAAATGAAACCAAGGGTAGCGGGGCTACTCCCCGCACCCTAGTGAAAGAGACTACTCGCTCATAGCTAGGACAAAGAAGGAGGCCAGAAGAGAGAGAGTGTGTCATCCCCACAAAGGAAAGAGGAAAGTCAACCCCTTAGAGAGAGAGAGAGATTGACGATCTTCGGTCTTCACAGGTTGCTTGATGATGAGATCTCCTCTTCCCACCTTCTTTGGTAGAGAGAGAGAAAGCAACTTCAAGATGGAACGTGGATCTCAGACCGGCAGCCTTCGGGCGGAGGATGGAAGTTGGAATAGCTCTGGAGTGATGGAGGCAGCCTCTGGGCGTCTGAAACTTGATGCCTTGAGAGGACCCCTTGGGTCTTATTTATAGGCCTTAAGTGAAGTCCAAACGGTTTGGACAGTTTTGGATCCAAACGGTTTTGATGACCGTTTGGATTCTGAAACCGTTTGGACTCTGAAGTCGTTTGGACCCCAAGACAGTTTGGACCCCGAGACCGTTTGGATTCATGCGGTCTTGGGACCGATTGGCTTCATGCGGTTTGGGGACCGTTTGGCTTCATGCGGTCTTGGGACCGATTGGGTTCATGCGGTCTTGGGACCGTGTGAGTCCATGCGGTCTGGGGACCGTTTGGCTTCATGCGGTCTTGGGACCGTGTGAGTCCATGCGGTCTGCGGACCGGTTGTGTCTTTTATGATTTTTTTTGAGTCTTTTTCTGTAAGTAAAAAGGGGAAAAGTTAATCCAACAATATATTTTCAATAAGAGAGGATAGTTAGGGATTTTGTCTAATTTTATCTAAGAAAGGGTGTGGAAAACTGAAGAAAAATACTAAGATAACACCACAAAAATGGAGGTTATCATCAGACCATGTGTGGAGCAATGAACCTAGTGAGCCCCAAGGGAGGCTGAAATGACCTGAGTCACCTATGCGGTTTATAGATGCCAAGGTGAAAGAACTCAGAGAAAGGAATATGTGATGATAAAGGTTCTTTAGAAGCACCATGGATAGGGAAAAGCCACATAGGGGCCAATGATGGACATGTAAAAGTCTTATCCTGAGTTTTTTATTTGCTTGATGGAATTTTGAGGACAAAATTCCTATAAGAGGGGAAGGATGTTACAACCCCAACTTTTGGGTTCATTTGGTGAGAAATGTAATTTCTCATATTAAATATATTGGAACAAATAATGATACAATTTGTTTTGAATAAATGAGTTTCGTTTACAATAGCCTTGTCGGTTGTTTTGTGGGCTTTATTGGCTATTGGGCCCAATAACAAGGAAAAGACAAAAGGAATTCCATTATTAATAAGAAATGAAGAATAGAAAAAAAAATTAGAAACCTCTAGAAGGCAAAAGAATTTAATCCAAAGGTGGATTTCCTGCCTCTTGGGTTCCAAGGAGTCCAAAGTTGCAAAGAGAATGCAATAAGAAAAGAAAAGATCAATTAAATATTTCTTTATTAAGAAAGAAATTGAAAACAATGATAAAATGTGGGAAATAAGTGAAAAGAGGTATAATTGAGTTACCCTTGGTGGATTTTCATATCCAAAGGATTCCTAAGGTTAAATAAAATGCCAAGGAGGAAAATAAAAACAAAGATAAAGAGAAATCCTCAAAAAGAGATATTTTAATAAGAAATAAACAAGATAATGAGAAATAATGAATATAGATGGATCTAGAAGGATAATAAGTATCCTTAAAAAGGAATTTCGAAATCTTAGAGTTTCTTGGGGTCCAAAGAGCCCCAATGGAGACGAAAGAAAGAGAAAATACCAATAATGCAAAATAAGAGGATAATGTGATACATTATTAATGAGTTTTGTGGTATTGTTAAAAAGGTGGTATTTTCTACTAAAAGAAAATATAATTTCATGGCCAATGGATTAAAAGGCAAGTACAAAGAGAATAAAAGAGGAAATTTTTGAAATCCTAGTATCTAAAGAATAAAGAATATTAAAGATATAATTAGGAGAGAGAAGCTTGCTTCCTAATGAAGGAATTGGATTCCTATTGGGAAAAAGGCCTTGTATCCTTGTCGATGAACATGATAGGGCATGGATACCATCCCCTATATAAGGGGTAGACCCTCTGGTTCGAGTTCAAAAGGGATCCTATGCAACACCCTCTCTTCTTCTTATTATTTTTCATGCAAACCCTAATCATGGGAGAGTAGAGCAACCTTGGAAGCAAATGAAGGGTTGCAGAGTCACCATGATGAAGGTCTGATGGTCTCACAATGAACCACAGAAAGTCGGCCATCTTTCCCTGCCCCCAACCATCACATGACACCTGCATAAAGGCTACAACTCGACTGCAACGACAGCCGCAGTTGCAGGCCTATCGTGCTAAAAAACAACCTGCTAGGATGTGAGTTGGGCAGTGTTCTAGGTGCGACATATTGTGGCAGAGTGAGTGCGGTCATTGGCGGCAACCCTCGAGCCCTAGGATGGAGGGGGCGGGCCGCGGGAAGGATGCAACGTCGACCGTTGTGGCTGGCTGAAGCTTGAAGACGACCTAGCAGCTGCAGGATAGTTTTGCCCCTCCGCAGGATGAAGAAACCACCAACTTAACCAAGAGCTTTTTTGACATTTCATTCTGTTTTCCAAGCGGCAAGCAACGTTGCATGAATAGAGGCGATGTGGCATCCTCTGATTGGTCCAAAAAGGTAATCCCTACAAAATTCATAACTAAATAATGGTAGCTCAGATTGGTACATATAATATATGTATTTTTCTCAGAAAAAATGAGAGGAATTCATTAAAAATGGTTTAGATGTTGATTCCCCTTGCAATTCGAAAAGTAATGGAAGTTATCAACTTTAATGCTTTAATGATTAAGAAACCCTATTTTGAGATGATTAATGTGTTTAGTAGGGTTTAATGGATGATTAATGTCTATATTAACCTATTAATTGTAAAAAGGTATTTTGAGAACAAAAAGGATGAACTTTGCACGTAATTAGTTTAATTTAGAGTTTCATGTGTATAAATATGCTTTAATGGGCCTTGAAACCCTAATATTAGTAAATGTGACTCTTAATGGTTTTAATTATTCAAAATCATGAATAAAGCTAAGATATGATGATTCTAAGCTATTTTGAGTATAAAGGTTCCTAGTTGTGAATAAATACCCTTAATATGGTCATTAGGGTTTTCTAATGGATGAAATATGGAATTAGTACTAAATGGAGTTCATAGTTGAATTAGACCACAATGAACTATGAATTGATGATAAATGAGCATAGTGATCTTTTCATGGATTAAAAGGATAAAAATGGTAGCTTTAATTTAAAAGAGGATATTATGCTTTTTTCTGATATCAGGGTTATATGTTGTTAAAAGATAACCTTAATACTTTTTTCATAAAGAATAAATGAGATAATTAGGGTTTGTGAGTAATTGTATACAATTAGGGTTTAAAATAGTAAAAGATGAAGGGAAGCCCTAATTGCAATGGAAACCCTAAAAGTGGACTAGAATCCTAGGAAGTGAGCTAGGTTTAATAGATCTTGATGGCATGATTAATAATAGGAAATTGTATGCATATTTTAGGATCTCATAATGTGCTTGCTTTCCTATTTGGATTTCTTGACTGATTGGATTATTCTATCTCAAATCAGCCTGACAGGTATGTGGTTACACTTATGGGTAATCGCTTTAGTTTCACAGTGATTCCCAAACATTTTATCGGTTGCCTGAAAATAATTGCTTGAATGACTTTTATTTCATGCTACTATAAAGTGACTATGATTATCACTATAAATATGTATATATAACTGACTTAGATCCGGGTCCTCCTCTGTGGCTTTGCAAATGCTAAAAAGGGTAACCTAGAGCAAGGTCTAGGCTATCATGAGTTACAAATTGGGCTACCCACGTGTAGTGCCATGCGACTCTTTATCACATCATGAGTTAAGGAGTGGGCTACCTACGGGTAGTGCCATGTGACTCAACCCTAGAAATTGATTCACAAGTTAGGTAGGATCATGAAGGGTTTAATGGGGATCTACCATAAGGAAGGTAGCATCCAGGTCCACTGTTGGGACAGCGCAGAGGATAGGGTATGTATGGATCGTGCAGTTATATTTAAAATGTAAAGTTGCTTGTTAAATCATAGTTGACTGCAATATGTTGTTACAGTTAATAGCACGATTATTGTTTACACCACATACCCACATAATTCATTTATGATGATCGACATTTTGTTTGTCAGCATTTTAGGTTCAAGTGAAAAGGACAAACAGTAAAGTGGCATATGTGGAATTAAATGATAATTAAAGTACAAAGGAGGATTAGTTAGAATAGACTCCATATGTGGATAAAATTAGATATCCAAGTTTTTGAAAAAGGTATGCAAGGTTAATTTTTATTACAGCCTTTCAATATAGTTAGTAGAAATTGATAATTGTTATTGATTATTTGTCGAACCTTTGATCCAGTAATTGGGATAATGGCTCTGACCTCTTGGTCTCCCTTAATTGGGGGATTACTAGGAGGCGGGGTCGTTACAAGTGCACCCATGCCACAAAGTGGTTGAAATTATTTTTCTTTCAATATAATTCAGAAATTTAATTCAAGCCTTAGATTTATACATTTCAAATTTATCAAATTTGAAGGATATTACATTCACCCCTTCTTAAAATGAATTTTGTTCCTATAATTCAATCCTGGTAAGTTAAAATGAACAATAATAAAACTTAGCTTCAAACCTTAATGTTAGCAACCTTTCTTGGATTATCTTCAACAAATTTTATTGATATGCAAATTCCTCATATTATTACTAAGAATGGTACCTATATTAAATTCAAGCTATATCTACATCATTATTATTTACATGACATCATCTCTTGGTGATTACATTTTAATTTGTGATTACATTTCTACTTAGTGACTATCTTATCACCTAAGTTTCTAAGTTATTGTTCATTTATTTCTACATAAGGGTGAGGTAACACCTCAAAACCTAGATCATGCCATGAACCTCAACTTAGGGTATTCATTCTCATAGATAAAATTTAAGCATAACATACATCTACCCTATCTCTCTCACTCATAAAAGATGAAATAAGTGTTTGATTACAACCCAAATACAAAATTCACCTCATTCCAAGAGTAGAGATGGTGTATCGACACATTATCTTAAAATTTCAAATTTTAGGTTGAAATACTCTCAACAATTACTCCATACCATAAATACCTTTAATCCACAAGGTTCTTATATTTCATTAAGTCAAATGCCATTCTCACTCTTATGTTTGTGCACGACTTCCTTTGAGATTTCATTATTACATGACTTCTTGTGTCTTTGACAGTTACACCTCATGTATCATTAGCCTTAGTCATTTCCTAAAGCTTTATAGGGCTAGAAATACCTTTGGAGTGATCTCATCATGGCCTCATGGGCTTCATGCACTTAGGGAGTGCCTCTAACAACTATCCATTGGGCCTCATGGACTCATGAAGGTGTCCAATCTCCTAACCCATAGGCCCCGAGAAACATGGAAGGTTATCTCCTATCCCCATGGTCTAGTGCATTTATGTCATGGTCACCTCCTAATCTCATCAGACTTAAGTACCTTTAATCCTCCCTACTTGATCCTAGAATTGACTTAGGGCCCTTTCCTAGGGTTTATTGATATATCACATCTTTAATCATTTTCAAGAACACTATTTTCTTATGAAATCCTTTAACCTAAATTTCATCCATCTCTTGGGGTGAACATATTCCACTTCATGCACCTTCATTTGTCTCATGGAAACCTTCCCTTCCTGGGCTTGGTCTTCATGGCAACCTTCCTCTCCTGACTTGACCTATTTGTGACCTTCCTTTACTTGCTTGGTCACTAGTCATTATAATGATTTCCCCTCATATTGGCCTTCCTTTCACAGATTGACCTATTGGTGACCTTTCTATCCCAGCTTGATCATTGGCCATTGCAATGACTTCCTTTTATTTTGGCCAAACTTTCCCAACTTAGCATATTGGTGATTTTCCTATCCGACTTGATCACCAGTCATTGTAATGAATCCCCCTTTATATTGGCTATCCTTTCTCGTCTTGGCATGTTGGTGATCTTCCTATGTCGACTTGATCACCAGTCATTATAATTGCCTTCGTTTTTACATCGGCCTTCCTATCTCAGCTTCGCCGATCAGTGACATTCCTATCCTTACCTGGTCAACTTCTTTTAGCCACTTCCTTAGTGACTTCCCTGGTGTCCCTTAGAGATGGCATACATGGGTTCAAAGAATGTGCTTTTATATTTTGTATACTTGATTGTTCACACTTTATGTTACATACATGTTACCTCAATTCCCCAAACTAATTTTTGAACTCACCCTTCTAGTGAAGGTCCTAGCCTATGGTACCTTCTTGACTCATGGGAGGATGCTAGGATCTATAGCCACTACCTAATCCCACGGGTTAGGGTTTTGCATCCCCAATAGGTCATTTTCCCACTCTTGGGTTGACCCACCCCAGGTCGGGATACCAACCCTAAAAGTTGGATTTTTATGTAACCATTGATTTCTTATGCACATGCATGGGAGATTGGGTCACCTAATCTCACTTGTATTTTTCTTATTCCTTCTACCCTAATTAGGGTTCACATAGGTAAGGCTACTCTATCACCCACATTACTCCCATTTCCTAGAATTAGGGTTCATGATTTGGGTTAGAGACTACAACTTGCCCCTTAGGGTTTCAATGTCCCTTGACCCACTAGGGTATTCCTAAGCCAACCCTAGCTCGACCTAGATTTACTCTAGCAAACAAAACCCATAAACACATTTTTCTTTACTTTATCATCATTTCCACATTACATGTACTTTAATTTTCGGAGTATGCCTTAATCCTACTTCTCAAAAATGTAACTTGAGATGAGGAGGGAAATATCTTTTAGGGTTTATGAAACAATATTACAAGAAGTGGATGAAATTTGAGATGAGAAGACTTAGAGGAAATATTACTTCTGGCAAACCCTAGGTTTTGGGCAGGCCGGTATCACATTGGCTAAGGGAGTCCTCGTATACCAACTTAATGGTGTGGAGGAAAATATTGCCATTTACCAAAATCATGATCCATTTAAGACGTCATTACCTACACTTCATGCCTTAATAATCCTCCTTTTATGTCTACATATTACTTGAAGTTATCAACTATTAAATATTATTTGAAAATTTTGGGGCTCTGATACCAAATGTAACAATCTCACTTTTCAACATCCCCCAATTAATGAAAGACCCAAAAAGTTGAGAGCCATTACCTAAAATTCCCAAGGAACCAAATTTTGAAAATAATAAATAATAAATAATAATTTCCATTGATCCAAATATTGTTTACAAGAAGATCCTTGAAGGAGTTACATGAATTTCTATCATATAATTGTACATATGAGAAGAAGTATCTATCAAATCCTCCTTCCATTATCTTTAATGCCTTTAGGTAGTTTCTTCTGATTCATCATAGATTGACATTTTTGTGTATTGCATTTACCAAAAATGGCAAGAAACAAAGCATGGATCAGCATATCAAAATGTACTATGAATGTGGGGTGCATGTAAAAGTATACAAGTAAATAACAACATGTAATCAATCAATTACTTACAAATAAGCATTGCCTTTTTCTTTGCATATTCTACCCATATTTTATGTGCTATCTTGGATGTGACCACTATCCCTCCAAGACTTGTGTGCAGCACCCCTTGATGCTTGTCATCCTAGGGTCCATAATATGATATCTTTCTTTAAGTAATACTCATAGTGGCATTGTAATTGAACAAAATGTAAATAAACAACCAACGGGTTATTTGAAGAATCCTTGAAAAAAATTCATTAAAACTCAACAATGGATATTGTGGGTAGTCATAGTTGTAACCATGTACCTTTGTTTCTATGCATAAATCATGTACTTCAAGCATATATAAAAATATCCAAACATTCAACATTATCAACCAACATTATCTCAAACAAGGGGTGACATTGTGGTTCCTTCCATGGAGACTCAGAAGGAAAGGGATGAGGTTCAAAGTACTTCAGAACGTAATGGACTTATATGTCATTGTGGCAAGCCCCATGATACGAGATACGATAAGACCATCACAAATGATTAAGAACATTGTCATGATGATGGGAAAAAGAGATCTACTACCACACTACTGTGGAAGGATGCACATCAAGAAAGGAGGGGATTAGGTTAGTACATCTTCTCTTTGTACCACTTTTTATATAGGACAAGGGTTAGAGATCAATGGGTCTAGTTCTATAAAAGTTTCCTTATGCAATTGGCAAGGCATAATGCTAGAAAACTATTAACTATGTTCCTCCCTTGTATCCTTATCATAATCTCATATCTATTACTTTATAGACCCAAAAGCCACATAAAGGAAACCACCCTCATACTATTATTTTGGGAAAACTCTATTCATACTATTACCCTCCATTTGGAAAAGGAAAACTCCTTCATTATTCCTTTTTTATTTCCCTATATATCTGAAACTTGATCTCTAAGGCAAACCAAGATGATTACCAAATAAATCACCTAGGCCACAATATATCTTATCATCATTTGTATTTTCTTCCATAATTCTATATTAGTATTATCTATCACATAAAAGTTATCGTGGTCATTTATCATGAGCATGAAATACCCACTTCCCAATTTTGTATCCCAAGGACCTATTCGTAAACATTGATTATGGAAACTCAAATAATTCATACCCCTTTCTCATCTTACTCCAATTTGTCCCAAAATTGGATTTTTTCTTTATTATCCTAGAATCAATTATTGAGCCAAGTTTGGTAACAAAGAGATGTTTCTAGATATGCTTTTCTCTTTCTTCAAACAAGGGAAACAACATGTAATTATTACAACCAAGTCCATGTTCCTTCTTGGTTTTCCATAGACTACTAGGAGTGCTCTTTCTCTATGAAACTTGTAAGGAAACTCATTAAAATCTTTCTAAACTTATCGCTATATTTTGGGATTTATTGGGATAACTTTCATACGAGAAACTTGCCCTTTATTTATTTCATTAAAAAATACCATTATCACGTGAAACGTCCCTTTTCTTTCAAATTCTAGAATTATCTTAGTTTCCTCTTCATCTTTATGTGTTCTAAAAGGCAGACTAAATTATAGTTATTTGATGCCTCTAACTTGTATTGCAATACAATATTAGCTAATTGCTTCCATTAATTATCTAATTTATAAATTCTAATATTTTGGAAACTTCTTTATTATTCCACAATTCCATTTTCTAACAAATCATAAAGTTATAATCCTTTATTTATGCATGAAATCTCATCTTTCTTAATCTTTTACCTCAAGGACCTATTTGCAAAGAAAATAGTCTCATACGCCCCACTTGGGCCATGGGTTGCACCCATGCCACATAGTGGTTGACATTATTATTCTTTAAATTATAATTTACAAATGTATTCAAATTTATGAAAATTTGAGGTTATTATAGAAATAGAACTAAGGATCTGATGCATGCATGTCATACACCCTATGGTCTTGGCTTGGGCTGCATGGCCATCTTTTGACCTTAGATCTCCAATCAAGTGACCTTGACTTGTAGCTTGAGTAAGCCACGGCTCTGGTCTGTGTGGGTTTTTTTTCAGACTCTAAGATGAGATTGGACAACTTCCTATACACTCGTACTTTTGAATGAATTAAAGTTGTGGGAGGAACAGAGTTCGTGTACTCTACAGTGTCCCCATATTATGGTCATAGTTCAAAAGGTAAACTAATGGGATGTCTGATCTAGATACATTGAGACCTATTTAGAGACTCCTTAGTTGATGCACATGAAGGACTGAAGAGAAGGAACAATATGCCCCATTACATACATTCTCCATTGCAACCTGTAGGTGGATCAAGAAGAAATAGAGGGAGATACTAGAGGAAAAGGAAGAAGGTAAGAATGGTGAAAGCAAGGTTGAGTTGAGAGGAGTTTAGCCCAGTCATCCTTATGTATTATCATGGTAGTCATTGATGATGGATGTAGTGAATCTTTTTGGAGAAGAAGATGGAGTTTGGGAGGTGAGGAGTTCATGTCACCACAATTGGAGAAAGCAAGAACAACCAGTGGTTCCTTGTGGTGCTTTTGAAAGAAGATTTGTTAAGTTTGGGCACATGTTAAGGGGATTTTCCCCTTCTTACCCTTCATGGAGGTATATGCCCCGACATGATCATCAATAAGGCACCTTGAATCCATGCCAGTGGGTTTTTCTAGCCTTGAAGTTGTAGAACATGATGGTGATGATTTGGGAAGAAGAACCACGAGTCGAGGAAGAGAATTTAGAGATCATTTTATCATGGGAGGATAGTCGTCTTCTAGTTCCCTCGTGAGATAAAGGAGTCATACTTACACAAACACTTCGAGTGATAAAAGGAACACAGAGAGGGGAGAAATAGATGGCCAAGCCAAAGTCAGACCAGCCAACTCCCTGGTCAACCAGGGTGGGTCCCACTCGTAGTTGGACCAGCCAGTGAGGGGAGCACCAGGTCTCTTACTGGAGGCACACGACACTCAACTGAGAAGCCTATAGTTATATGCAAAGGTCTTAGTTTTTTCCAACAATGTAAAATGTTTAGTAAATACTAGTACCATGTATAATTTGTAAAAGGTAGCATTACTATCCAAAAAATACAAAAAATCTATTAAAAGCTCTAGTAAAAATGAGTGGAACAACAAGGGAGCATAATCTCAGTCTTTTAAATCTTATATCTTAGTGATATCATGTAGGATATCACTAGTTTCAAGAGTAGTAAATATCAAATGATGACTTCGGGTCAGAGTAGCTAGCTGGTAAGAGCTTAGTAAATATCATGTAGGATATCACTTGTTACCTTCCCTGATTTCATATATATAGTTATGAACACATGAAACATAATATATTAGATTTTATTATATCGCAGCACTTCAAGTTGTTGGTACTAAAGTGTTGGAATATAAAGTACTTTAACTCTTTGGTAGTAAAGTGAATGAAATTGTTTCAACTCTATGGTTGTAAAGTGAATGAAAGTGTTTCAACTCTTTTTTTTAGGAAGTCAGAGGGTATTTTTATTCATCTCGCCCCTTTCTTGCAAGCTGAAACAAACTATTACAATCCAGACTACTCAAAATAGAATTAAACTTGGTAGTACAACTACCATTACAAATATCCATGCTGACTAGGTCTACAATGTGACTAGGTGGGCTCCTATAGTAATAAAAGCCACAATTGTTTTTGATATGAAATTTGGCTAGTTGGTCTGCAACCCTGTTCCCATCACATTTAGTGTGTACATAGTACCAACCCAGTTTAAGCCCGCTCCGCACAACAGTAATCCAACTAGATAATCTGCAGAAGCTTGCGCCTTTGTCCTCAACAGCATGCTTGGCATTCATGGAATCAGTTTCAATGCAGATACTATCACAGCTTAGGCCTTGTCCAACCTCCACAACGAGTTCGATAGCTCAAGTTTCAGCTTCTACAGAACTATCATCTTAGATAGTCCTGCCCCAGCCACCACACCATTGGCCCCTATCATCAAGGCACACTGCTACAACAGCAGCTCTTCAGGTTGTCAGGTTGAAGGCGGCGTCAGTAGTTATCTTTAGAGTGCCTTGCTTCGGTATAGTCCAGCCAACATGAAGACTCTCATTCAGCTTGTTCGGTTGGTCTGAGTTCCAAGTCTTTGTGTTGATAAGCACTCCTTTGGCAATAAGAGTCCTCAGGTGGTTCACGCTTAGCTTCTTCTTTTCAAAAACTTGCAGGTTCTGGTGCTTCCATAGTTGCCGGAAGCCTATAGTGAACTGATCGCAATGAGGTGCAGGGGCGTTCAAGTTATTATGTAACCAGTTCCAAATGATTGTTTCTCTGAAAAACTAATCCTAGTAACTCTGGCTTAAGATCTCCTTCCATACCTGTGCAGCCTGCTCGCAGTCTCTCAAGGCATGGAAGATAGTTTCCTCCTCTAGGCCACATATCAGACAGAGGCGGCTAGTAGTCAAGTTGCAAGCAACTCTCCTGCTGCTCGTTAAAAGGGCATTGTGTCCTATGAGCCAAAAGAAATATTTTATTTTCATACTTGCTTTCATTGTCCACACTAACTCCCATTTGCCTTGATTGCTTATGTCCTTTGCCGACCTAATAATCTCGTAGGCGCTTCTGGTAGTGAACGTGCATGCGTCAGTGTGACACCAGGCCCGAACGTCTTGAACATTAGTATACATGGGGTGGCGGTAAGAAGCACCTTCTTAACTATGTCATGTGGAAGCCACTCCTACGAGAACTCCTCATCCCATTTATCTTCCAAGTTAAATAGGCACGAGACTTTCAGGTCTAATAAGTCCTCCGGTATAGATTTTGTGGTGAATTCCTTCAAAGGCACATTGTTGCGCCATCACCTGTCAAACCACACACTTGTGTCTTTTCCATTCACAAAGATCATAATAGAATTGTCAAGAATGAAGGATTTACCTTATAGCACAGCATGACCCAGTCTAGAAACATTAGGTATGCAGCCCCCATTGAACCATGTGTACTTATTTAGCAGACCCTCACACCAAAGAGAATTTCTACGTGAACTCAGATCCCATGCATGTTTGTAGATCAAGGCTTGGTTCAGTTCTTGCATCGACATCAATCCCAGGCCACCATGCTTCTTGTTGCTAGTAATCTTGTTCCAAGCCACCAGAGATAAGGCGTGTTTATTCTGGCTTCAGCCCCAAATGAAGGACTTGATGCTACTATCTATGCGCTCGCATATCTTTGTTGGCAACACTGATGTGTGCATTGTGTAGCTAGGGATCGCCGTGAGAGTCGTTTTGGCTAGGCACACCCTTCCTGCCAGACTCAAGGTTCTAGCAGACCATGAGTTGATATTGTTTGTGATCTTCTCAAGGATGTTACCGTATGTGTCCATCTTCACCCTACCGTGTATAAGTGGTACCCTCAGATATTTCCCCATGTTCTCTGAATGGGAAAAACCACTCACTCTGCATATGCGCTTTCTTAGCCTTGCTGGAACACTCTTGGTAAAATGGATACATGATTTGTTAATCGAGATCACCTGACCAGACACAACGCCGAACATGTTAAAGCATTCAATCACAGATTTAATTGCAGCTACGTTTGCCTTTGCAAAGAGGAGAAGGTCATCTGCAAAATAGAGTGTTTCAACTCTTTGGTAGTAGATCATGTTGTAAAATGATCCAAATCTTCAATATTCATTCATTAGACATGAAGTGTGTTCAACCTTTGGTGGTCAATGAATGGATGATATAATTAAAAATGTCTTAAAATGTCAGTTCCCTTTTGCTAGTAAATATCTTTATTCAATTAGGACTTTTATTATATATGTTTATTACTACCATGTTCTAGATTTATCTTACTACAAAGTCATACTATTAGAGAGATATATGATTCTTATAGCGTACCCAGCATAATATTTATTATATTGTGTTGATGTGTACCCCTTGTAAGTTCTTCTTTAGGTGGTATGGATATATGATCATGAATAAATAGAATAACTGAGAGTTATGTGACGAGCAGAAGTACATGTCGAGTTATTGTATAAAAGATCATGTTATAGATGTAGTATTTGCATATGTGTAAGATTATCATCCAATGTAAATATCAACTTTTAATCATTTGTCTTGTATTATATGTTGAATGGTGAGTTTGTAGTTATGTTTTGTTTATATTTGTTTGCGTTGAAATTATTGTTTCCTTCTGACTTCCTCCAATTTTTTGGTTCTTGGCTTAGTGTGTGGTGTTTGAATTGGGATTTTCACTAGGGTGAGGGTATCAATTTGAATGCCACACATGAGATCAAGGTGTTGAAAATTTGAGGACGTGACAGGTGGTATTAGAGCATGAACAATAGCAAAGTCGGACGTTTTCTCATTATGCAACTCAAACTAAAGAAAACCTTAAACTTGAAAACCTTTAGGATTAGATTGATTTTCTTTTAGAATATAGATCTGACCTAGCTTCTAGGTTTGAACCTAAATGTTTGAGAACTAGATCTACACTGGTGCATGTTATATAGAAAGTCACAAAAAATCAATCATCCCTATAATGTGGTGGCATGGGACATTACATTATTTGGAGAGAATGAGCATTATGGGAAGAGAAACCCTAGACATATGTGCATGTGTGTTTTGGGTATCTTGACTATTCCACACTGTTTTCACCCTTTTTACTAGTTTAAATGGCACTAGACTCTCTACTATGTGTGTGGCATCTAGTTTTCTAATTTTGATTTTGTTTCCAATCGGCTCGAGTCTTGACAGATTTATCTACTTCCTATTTCATCAAATAAAATCTATATAATATTTCATTATATATATGTAATATACAAAATATGTCCCGACATATGTATGAGTAGGAGGCATTCATGCAACCTAAGTGAAAGATAGTGACATCACTCTAAAAGAGAAAATAGTTCTAGATTAGATGTCTAGAGCCTTATTAAAATATTTCATAGATGGTATAGATGACATAAGCATAGATGATATGATATAAGGTTGATATAATGATATAATTTAGTTCATGATGATCATTGTATGTCTTTGTGGACTAAGATCAAATTTGAGGATTTGAGATAAGTTTATACGATGCAAGTACTTAGACTTTTCCAATTTATGAGAAGATAAGTTAAGACAAGGACGTAAGTTAGCATGAACCTCGAGATCCTTTAAAAAGGAGGACCTCTAGTATTAGGACAAGATAGATGGTTAACTCTAGAGAGGGTGAGACCCTTGGGGAGAAGGCCAGAGTACTTAACCTCCAAGAGATGAGAAATATGAGAATTATGTGATATGATTTGTCCTAAACTAGACTACTCCTGGGTGATTCATATAATCATGTTGAACCCTATATGTCCATGGGAGGACCAAACCCTAGATTCAAATAGAGGATGGCTATATATGCACATGTGAACATGAATACGAGAACCTACTGTCCAGATTAGGGTGAGAGAGTCCCAAGATCCTAAAGGAGGTATGAAAAATTAGTATGTTATGAAGCCTCATCATGGGGTTGGTGGTTCCCTAGATAGGACTCTAGTGGTGTATATAAGAAAGAGAGTTGGGTAAGAATATAATGTGTAGAGAAATGTCAAGGAAAATATGTATCATGTCTTGGTTTGGTTTATGTTTGAGTGTCTAGACCAATGAAAGCTAATCAACAATGCCCCTAACGTGAACCTGGGAACCCTAAACTAAAGAGGGAAGACAAAGTTGGTGCATATCTGATACTCATAGAGTTCATTGGTCTCAGAGATATTGGGAATGGCACTACCTTTAGGATATGGGTCAAGAGAACCACAATTGTATTGGATAATGCTTAGTATATATTTGATGAGTCACTTTTAAGTGTAACGCCAATATAATGTGTATGTGAATGTAACTTAATCCCAAAATATGATATAAGCATGTGACACAATAGAAGCATGTAGATAGTTTGATAATTTTCAATATATAGTTGGTTGGCCAAATTCATGAATAATGAAGACATTATTCAGTTGGTAAATCAAGTAATGAATTCAATAATAAAGTTTGTAACCTAATATGAAGGTGAAATGAGACCATAGTAATAATCAACATTGATGTGTTAACGTTAGTGCTTAACAAGGATGTGAAATCTAGTTTTAAAAAGTACCACAATGAAATGATGATTGCACACTAATATGGCCTATACATATAAAATGGATTAATTTTAATTAAATCATTATAAACAAGATAAATATATTGATGGAACTCTTAATGCTTGGGTAAATATAAGGATCCAATCCTAAATAATGAAACATATCATGAAATAATCTAAGTTTTGAAACCTTTGCTTTAATCTTTAAGAAGGGTTGATTCACACTAGCTGCTTTTGAAACCTCCTAGGCATGGTTTAGATACATTGCAGATATGTTGATTGTGGAGATGTTGTGTAAAGGTGGTGCCCTACATATGGTTTGTTAGATTTTATTATTGTAGTAAGAGGATGGTTAAAATTTGAGGATGAAATTTATTTTAGCAAGTATATGATGTGATGGTTTGGATTTTAGCTTCATTTTGAGGATGATGATTCTCTTAAGGTGTGAAGGATGTGATGGAGTGAACTTTAGAACCTTTAAGTGTCTAATGAAATAAGTGAATTCGTGTATTATGGTTTTATCAAGAGTATCAAAACTTCTTCTAAAGTTTGTATGTTAATTGAGTGATATCATGAAGAACATCCCTAAGTTTATGTCATTTTGAGGTAATTTGTTGACTATTGAGACAGTTGATTTTTGGCACTAAGTTTTAGTAAAATGCATCTTTAGTTGTGATAAATACATGTCTCAATATTCATAAAATTTGGAGGTTCCTAGAAAACGTTATTTAGGTGTGAAAGTTATGAAATTATGTGCATTGTCGATAAAAATTAGAGCTAAATCTCACGATCAATGCATGTCACATGCCCCTTTCTATGTGGCAAGCTTTTGGCCTTAGATATTTAATCCAATGGCTTGAATTTTAGCTTGATTAAGCCATGGATCTGGTCTTTGTGTGGGTCTTTTTAGACCTAGATGCTTCATATCCATCTCCTACCTCCAAATGAGTCGAGGTTGTGGAAGGGACAATGTCTATGGCCTCTCCAACGCCCCCATGTTGTGGTCATGGTTCAAAAGGTAAAACTAATCAGATGTTTGATATGGACACCTTGAGACCTATCTGAAGACCCCTCAGTCAAGGTATATGAAGGATTTAAGAGAGGGAATGAGATGCCCCACTCTAGGTATTCTCCATCACAACCTATAGGTGTTACAGAGAAGAAATAGAGGGAGATACTAGAGGGAAAGGAAGAAGGTAATAGTGGTGAAAGCAAGGTCAAGGTGAGAGGAGTTCATCCTGGTCATCCCCATAAACTATCATGATTTTTTTATGGTGGATCTATTGAATCTTTATTGAGAATAAGATGGAGATTGGGGTTTGTGAGGAGTTCATGTCACTACAATTGGAGATTACAAGCACAATGAGTGGGTCTTTATGGTGCTTTTGGAAGAAGATTTGTGAAGCTTGGGCATGTGAAGGGATTTCCCCATTCCTACCCTTCATACAAGCATTTGCATTTGTGTGCTCATGAAGAATCCATTTTGGAGCTATGCGAGAGGGTTTTTCTAGCCTTGAGTTTATGGAACACAATGGTGAAGCTTTTAGAAGAAGAACCCAAGGGGAAGGAGGGAATCTAAAGACCAGTTTCTTGTGTAGGATAATCGTACGGCAGCACCCTCACAAGACATGGGAGTTGGACTCACACAGACACGTCAAGCAAGAAAGGAATATGAATAGGGAGATTCAAAGGGTGGATGGGACGGCCAAATCAAAGTTAGACTGGCCAGTTGACCAGCCAACCAGGGTGGGCCCTAGTCATAGCTGGAGCAGCCAATGAGGGGAGCATTGTGGCCCCTTACTAGAGACATGCAATGCTCATCTAAGCATCCCGAAGCTGCATATAACGGCCGTAGTTTTTCCCAACAAGTTAAAATCTTCAGTATATACTAGGATCATTTATTATTCGTACAAATTAGCATGAAAATGAGTAGAAGAAAAAGGGAGAAAAATATCGGTCTTTAAATGCTTAAATCTTAGTGATGTCATCTAAGATAAAATACACTTGTTTCATGAGTAGTAAATATAAAATGATGACCTAAAATTATGGGAATGCAATAGTAACTCTAAAATATGATATATGATCCATACTATGTCAAATATGATCATATTTGGACATGTAATTATGTAATTTTCTTAATATAGATAATTATGGGTAATGAATCTAAGTAAATTGTATAGATTACATGTGATGTCAATAAATGATATAATCTTAAAAATATCTTCATATCAATGTCTTAAACGTCATGTTAGAGTGTGAAATCAATAACTTAATTTTATTCGTGATAACATAATATTTAAATTTAATATAAAATCATAATTTGACTAATATATATAATACTAGGATTAAAACATATAATATGGAAAGCATGTAATGTTCAAACAACAAACACTAAGTAGAACATAATATGATAAAATTAACTACAAAATAATGAGACAAGGAACAATGAGATATCTTAATGACCTAAGTTAAACCCTAAAATTTATATGACTAAGGGTTAATGATGAAAACCTTATGGTGATATGTCATCTTGTCTTAATCGGTAGTTGACCAATGTTGTAGTTTACATGATGAATATGTGATGATTTGTTTTTTTATTAAAGGTACGCTTTAACTCTTACTTCACCTACTATATAGTATGGTTGTATTATATGTGTACAAAAGACTTTTCATATGATACTAGATGAAATATTGTTCTTATATATGACCTTGCCTGATTTCATATATATATATATATATATATATATATATATATATAGTTCTGAACACATGAAACATAATATATATATTCCATTACATCAAAGCACTTCAACTCTTTGGTAGTAAAGAGATGAAAGTAAAGGACTTCAACTCTTTTGTAGTAAAGTGTTTAAAACTGATCCAACTCTTTGGTAGTAGATCATATTATCAAATGATCCAACTCTTTAGTAGTCGATCATAAGATCTTCAGTACATTCAACCTTCAATGGTCAACACATGTTTGATATAATGGAAAATGTTCTTAAAATGTAAATTCTCCTTTTCTAATAAATATCTTTGTTCAAGTATTCCTTTTGTTATATTTGTTTATTACTATCAAGCTCTTCAATCATCTTATCACCAATTTATAGTAGTATATAGGTATATGATTGGTGTAATTAGATTCATTATATTGCACATATGTGTACTCCTTGTAATATCTTCTTTAGGTGAAGTTGATATATGATCATGAATAATCAAAATAGCTAAAACTTGTGTGGTGAGCAAATGTACATGTGGACCTATTGTCTAAAAGATCATGTTGTAGATATAGTATGTGCATATGTAGATGTTTATTGTTCAATATGCAATATTAACTTGTAATAATTCATCTTGTAATTATATTTTAAATGGTGACTTTGTAGTTATGTTTTGTTTTTGTACATTTACATGTGTTGTTATTGTTTCCTTCTAACTTCCTCTAATTTCTTCTTCTTGTCCTAGTGTGTGTTCTTTGAGTTAGGATTTTTCCTGAGGTGAGTGTTTCAATTTGAATGTCACACACATGGTCAAGGTGTTGAAAATATGGGGCCGTGAAAAGCATCCATCCTAGAAACTTAAACTTGTTAGGTCTTAGTTTAGTTCCACATAAACCCTACTTAAATTAGTTTCTTGAGGTTAAATAGAGGTGATAGAGACTATTTCCCCTATACACAATCTATTCCATCCATGAGCAACTAGTAGTCTATGGAAATTATCAACTTAAATTTCTTGTTTGGTTTATGGTCTCAATGAATATTGATTCTTACATGTTATGACCCCATCCTAGTTGATAGTCACATTACCCCAAATGGCCCACACTTCCCATAATTGATTAAAATCCTAATTGCTAGTCTTTCTTTGTTAGTGTTAACATAATTAGCTTCTTTTTCTCAATTAGTCACTTGTCGTCTTCATTCTATTTTAACTTTTCTATGATGGTTAGTGCAACTTGTGGTTACTTGTGTTAGTTTAGATAGTCAATTTCTAGTGCAGCTCCCTAATTGGTCTTGCCTCCCTAGTTTCTATTTTAGTGTTGCTTCTTCCCAGTTTTTAGCTAATTTCTCTTTAGTGTGATAATTAGGATTCATTTTCTTGTGTAGCACCCACTATTAACTCTTTCTTGCTTGTTTTATTATAAATTTTCTTTGAATAGAATTTTCGTCTTGAATTGCTATGGTTAACTTGGATTTTCATCCTGTCATCTTTATAATTACTTGCTTGATAACCTTAGTGTAATGTAAAATCAAAGATCAAATTGTTAAACCCTTCTCTCCACATCAAGAAGCTAGCATGAGAAAACCAACCTCTAGTTCCCCTCTCTTTCCTTGGGTTAGACCCCAACTTGCCGCTCCTATACTTCTCCTGACCTCATCCCTTGCAGATTTCTATAAGAGTGTGTCCAAATCAGATTTTATAAAAATCATACGGCCCAATTGTGTGTCTAAGGTGCATACAACAACATCAATTGGTTGGGAGCACTCAACATGCACCAATCATTCTCCATCCTTAATGTCTCCCATTTGGAATATTCCAAAAATTCAAATGGCCTATCTCAGGGTCACCTTTACACTTCATCCTTGTTATCAAGTGCCTAAGTCAGATGATTCAACTTGCCACCTCATCTGGTCTCCTAGAAACTATCACTATAACCTCCATTAACATATCAATTATATCATTTGTGTATACGATATCCTTCATTTTTAACAAAAAAATCACAAGAATGTTATAAACATCATATGTTTTCTTTGCATTTTCTAGAAAATAGGTGGTCTCAAGAATTACTATTGTAAATCATCCCTCCTAACCTGCCATACCCCCACCATGAACTCAGAACTCTTACAAAAGTTCTATGATATAACATACAACCCATTCCAATAAAGTACCTAGGACTTTCTCTAAGGATACATACTATACATTTTATTCATGGAACCCAATCATAGATAACATCAAAGATAAGTTCATGTGTTGGATCATCTCTACCCATTTCATGGCTATTCACCTTACAATAATTGAATATGTCATGACACACATATCCATGTACTATATTAGTTGTATCCCCATTACAAGCATAGTTTATACACAATTTATACAATCTATGATGATTCTTTCTGGTACTAAAAAAATCAACCGATTTACTTGGGACACCATATGCTTTCATATACCAGAAGGTGGATGAGGCATCTTAAACCTAATATCTATGTGATCTTATTCTATCATTAAAAACATAATCTCCCATAATATAATGTCATTATCCTAAAACATTACAACAACTGGCCTTTCTGGAAATATATTCAAGTACAAAGTAGCTCAAAATTTTGGTGGTATATCACCAATATAGGCAACATCGTCAAATATAGGATGCTCATCTCCATATGTGATTTCATTCTACAATAGTTTTGGTTTTACAACTGCAATTTATCTTATTTACTAAACAAAACGCCCTAAACAAAACCCAATACAAATATTAAAAAAGGTTGTGGAACTCATTCTATACCCTATATGAAATGTTCTTAATATATTTTTCCTAACAGATCTCACACCATATTATTCTTACAAAATCATCAACTACATGAGTCCTCCATACAACATGCCACTATCACCTCTATTTGGGTGAGAACCTAACAATTCATAACATATATAAACTCTTATCCATTATAGGCTCCTTAACACCTTTCACCAAATCCTTTTGTTGTATTAATATCAGACCTAATATATCCCTCTTCATTTGGAAAGTATGATCAAACAAACTCGTAGTTGGCCATGATATACTCAGAAGATCTATCCATGACTCATTTCTCTACATGTTATGCTAGATCGGTAGTCAGATATTGCAAATCCTTTTTTTAATACTTTTTCATTGATGGATCATAGAGACATGAGCCTTTTATAAATCTTGGCCAGTCAAAGTTTCATCTGCAGCTGGCCCAATCACATCTATCTCTAGTACAGTCACCCCTAGGTCTCTCATCTATAAGTCACAAAGGTCACAACACATACTTGATTGTACCCCTTATCTCTTCTAAAAGAATGATAGTTGGAACGAATCTTAAATAGACTTGGGAAACAAAAAAAATTTATTTTTTAGCTTAATTTCCATTCTAATACTATCAAACATTGATTCCCACATGTCTCTCATCCAGTGATAATGATCATGTAAGATAATTATCTACTAGGAATTTCACTCTAAAACACATTGTACACCTATATACATTTGACAAGATGAATCCACAACAAGAGAACTGGATAATTGCCTAACATTGAGTTTGACTTGTTGAATAATATAGTATGAACACAATCACAGATCTAGAGATTAATGTGCATAGTTTTTTGTCATAATTAAGTTGATTTTTAGTAAGTTAACTGTTAGAGTTCCATTACTTAGCCTAGACGTATCACATTGTAAATCTAGATATCTTTTATGTTCTACATAGTGGTCCAAAGTAGACTTAATTCACTCATGCCACACCCTTGAGCCCCATACTTCTTCTAGTACATTGCATGTGCAGTTTGTGGCTATGCGTCTAATGCCAATTAAAGATTAGACCTATAATAAATATGTCACACTCCAACGTATTGGTCTCCAGCCCTATCTATGTATCATGTGGAAGCTTCTCTAAGCATATGTTATCCCCATCAAGCAAGTTTTGACAAGCCAATGGGAATGTTACCACATACCAACAACCTTTAGATGCAAAGACAAATAAAGATAAGAACAGTATAAAACATTCCCTTGTAGTATGTGAGTTTCCATATCTCTTCCTTGATGAGCTTTCATCTATACCCCTAGAGAGAGATGTTGAGTTTGATATATAACTCATGCAGTTAGTCACCCTATCACATTACTCACTTATCAGATGGCAGTTGAAGAGTTCAAACATATCAATACTCAATTTTGGGACTTATTGGATAAGGGATCCATATTACCAAAACCCTCACCTTGGATATGTTAGTATTTTTTTCTCTAAGAATAAGGGTGGTGATATATGTTTTTCTATAGACTATATACATATAAATAAGATTACTATAATGAATGTGTATTTCTTTCCAAGGATTGGTAATATGTTTGATTTTTTAGACCGATCAACAATTTTCTTTAAGATAGATACCAAGCATATATACCAATGGTTAAGGATAAAGGATTTAGATGTACCCAGGTTAGCTTTACAACAAGGTATGGTGATGAATACATATTCATCCCAGTTTTAATGGTAACTAGACATCTTACTTTTAATTGGAAAGAGATTTGTTTTGATATACTTAGGTTTTCATGCTAAATTTAGGAATTTTCTACTTTTCATGACTCCTCTTGTAAGTTTTGATTCCTACCTCTCTGCAGCATGAAGGCATAGGGGTCCCTCTACCCTTCAATGGGTGAGAGTCTAGAAGAGGATACCTCTCACGAGGTGTGGGATATCACCTTGACTCAAAATGGATTTTTAGCACTTCTAGATGGTAGATTGATTAACATTTTTGTGTCTGAGGCCATAATCGACATGTTGATTGAACAACCAACTGACCTTCAAATATCATCAATTATTGAGTTGTGCTGAATCGAACTTCTATCAAATGACCTTAAACATCAAGACCCCATATTGACCTTCAAGGTTGGTGACCCAATAGACCAATGGTCAAAGGTCAAGCAATTCAATCAACCTTCGGCTCGAGTGACCATCAATTGACTATGCACCTATCAACTTCAACGTCTGAGCATCCTATTGATCTTCAAGGTTGATGGTCTAATGATCAACCTTCATGCTTGAACTCTAAGATATTGTAACACGCAGGCCCACTACCCAAGGCTCTAGTAGAGTTTCAGGAATGTCGAGTGGCCCCACAGACCACCACTAGCCTTAACTACACTTTATCCACACTTATGCACAAGTCGGGGTAAACTTCCCGACTGGTCACCCATACTAATACTACTCCAAGCTGAACACGCTTAACTATGGAGTTTTTTAGTGATGGGCTCCCAGAAAAGGAGGTGCACCTTGGTGATATGGGTAGTCCAATCATTCCTTTTAAGATCATTTTATCCAAGGCCTCAAATCCTAGGATGTTACAATCTCCCCCACTTAGACTCTTGACGTCCTCATCAAGGCTCAACTATATGGTCTCATAATCTTTTCCCCATTTCATTGTAGACCCAAATGACCCATGTACACCGAGCTCCCGACCAAAGTTACCAACGCAAGGGTCGCTCCATCAACTCGGATAGCCCTTTCCAACATGCCTGGACACTACCAGCACATGGGCAGATCCATCAACTTGGATAGCCCTTTCCAACATGCATGGACCGCATGGCTCAAAGACTGGCATGCCACAGGCCCATGTGGGCCCCACCTACTAGAGGGGTTAAGGCTCTGATACCATTTGTAACACACGGGCCCACTACCCAAGGCTCTAGCAGAGTTTCAGGAATGACGACTGGCCCCACAGACCACCACTAGCCTTAATTGCGCTTTATCCACACTTATGCACAACTCAGGGTCAACTTCCCGACTGGTCACCCATCCTAATACTACTCCAAGTTGAGCACGCTTAACTATGGAGTTCTTTAGTGATGGGCTCCCAGAAAAGGAGGTGCGCCTTGGTGATATGGGTAGTCCAATCATTCCTTTTAAGATCATTTTATCCAAGGCCTCAAATCCTGGGATGTTATAGTTATCGATCTCACCCATGTTCCTTCACTGTGAAGAAAATGATCTTGACCATCCACATGGTGCAAATATGGACTACTGACACACAGGTACGCAGGCCTATAAATACCCATCACACAACCACAAAGGATGCCTCTTAGACCCTATGATATTCAATTCTTTCTTGTTTATCCATGAGAGGACAAGTCTTCGTCCAACTATTGATGAGAGAGATCGACCTCTTGAGGTTCTTGAGCGATTGACCTACTTGCTTTCCATGAGCAATTGACCTCCCCATAAAAGGAGCAATCGACCTCCAACAATTCAGCAAAGATCAATCTTCAGCAATTCCATAGCTATCAACCTCAAAGTGCTTAATCTCTTTGTGAATCGACCTTGGTGATCAACTTTTGAAAGTCAAGGATGATTGATCTACTTATTGATCAACCTCTTGGCTGAGTTTCTAGCCATACGCCCTCATCGATTGAAAACGGTCGACCTCTAGCCCAGTAGGTTGATCGACCTCCTATAATTGATCAGACCTATTATTTCCTACCTTCAGTGACATCTGGGACTCCCCTATATGCTTTAGTTGGTTGTAAATATATCACTATGAGGAGATAGTAGTCATTCTAATGGGGTAAGGGGACAAGCCGCACTACCCATGTATTGCAATATCATTCATATTATGATTCTTTTGTGAGATAATTTAATTCATTACTAGTCATTTAACCCATGTTTCATTGATTGATCACCCACTCTAGGTGATTTATTATAATATTAGGTTGTGAGAAATTCAACGCTTAAGATTTTAATATCGATTAATTTTGGTTTATGCCTTAAGGAGAACTTATGACCTCCAAGTAGTAGATATATCATTTGTAAGTATCAAGACATCGAGCTTATGGTGGTATCATCTCATGCAAGTTTCTAACACCAAAAGGAGAAACTTGCATAGCTCCAGTTAGATATTCATACATGTTTGGATTTGAATGAATGCACAAATTTGAGTAGTGGTGTTGAAACCCGATTCTACCCTAGTATTTTCCATCAATAATCTAGACCCAATTTCATTTTGACTCTTTACTTTTTTTGCAATTAGTTTAACCCAGTCTAATCAAATGTTAGTTCCAAATATTAGTCTTAGTCCAAAATGGATACAAACTAGTAGGGTTCTTAAAGTGGTTGTCCCTTGGGATTCGATCCTCAACTATACAATAATAAGACTCGTCTGCTTGTGGGTGGCATTATTGCACATTTGTTTTGTTAAACTCTAGGAATTACATTCCCGATGAATTTGTTAGTGTGATAATCTCCACATCATATAGCCATTCTGATTTTGTAGGCATGCCTTTTTATTGAAAAATGTTCATATAGCTTTCATGTATCTAATGAAGAAAGTCTCTAGACCATGTCAGGGCAGTTCATAGTAGTTTTCATTGATGTCATAACAATGTATCCTAAAGATGTATAATATCATGAATAACACATGAGGATAATTGTAAAGTTGTTGGGACAACAAAAACTTTATAACATGTCACATTACGAGAAGGAGTCAGTGCAGATCTGAAGGAAGTGGAATCTGTATCACATGAGAATATGTACTAGATCAAAACCTTTCTAGTGCTACATGGATACTAGAAGTGGTTCATTAGTAATTTTAATTAGAAAGAGGTGCCTCTTACATACTTGACAAGGAAAGATGTGTCCTTAGTTTGATAAGAAGTATATCAGAAAGTTTTTCAGATGTTGAAGAAGAGATTTACTTCAACAACAATCTTGATTCTTCCAAAAAAAATATTAAAGGTTGTGTTGCTTATTGTAATGCATCTATAAGAGCTTGAAGTTTGTTCTTATGTAGGATGGCAAAGTTTTAGCATATGCATCTAGATGACTCAAGAGAAATCAAGATAACAATCATATAGATGATCTTAAGATGGGAGTAGTGGTAGATGGTTAAACAACATGGTGTAAATACTTTTATAAAGTGTTATTTTGAGTTTTCATAGATCATAATATTTTCATATGTTTCTTCACTCAGAAAGAGTTAAACATAAGACAAGATAGATGTGTGGATCTTATTAAAGATTTTGACATAAATACTTCTTATGACACACAAGCTCAATATTTTGATGCTTACCATTATGTTTCCTCTTTCCTAAATGTTTTCCCCATCCACTTAGTGGTTGAGCTTCCTACTGACAAAGAAATTAAAGATCAAACATTTGAAGAGCATGTCTAAAAGTAGTTTGTGGAGAGATTTCTGAGATGTCTAGGTTTCCTCCGTAGTCGACCTATCTAAATTTTAGTAATTCCCTATAGTTTAACTTATGTTCATCATAGACCATAATGTTGAACATTAATTTAATAGCTTAATTTACTTCCCTTCTATATCTCTATCTTATCCATGTTCTTTAAAATGTTTAGAAATACTATCCACACCTTACTTTTACTTGTTGTAGATGTATGTGGGGGTTTTTTTGGTTTATCTTTCAAAAAAAACAAAAGGAGGTCAAATTATTAGGACCCACTCCTTAATGTAGATGAGATGGATAGAGTCGAATAAGGATTATGATTGTACTACTGAATAAAATAATGGAAACAAAAATGTCCTGGAAGTTTCTCTAACTAGGAATTCATATTTTTCATCATCAATGGACAATGTACCACTAAATTCTTAGGATTGTAACAAGAGGACATGTTCTTATATCTTGATAATATGCTTAGTTGGAAGTATCCTTTCTGGGAGGATTCAAATCAATCTTGGAACAACATATTAAATATGTTTGAAAGACTATATAGTTATACATAGTATTCAATTAGAGGTTTGGTGCACGAATCTTAAAGGTTTTCATTAGTCATATGATGGTTCAATATGCTTTTATGGTACTCTAAGAAGAAAACTCTTTGATGTATGATATGCTTCCTATGATAACCACGATGTATAAGAAAATGAAGGATCCACATTTTGTCAAAGATGAAGCATGATTGAATGAGTTTCTCGCTAAATATAATATCTTATAGCATGTTAAGGTAGAGACTTAGAAACATGCATGGTTTTTGCAATCATTTCTTATCCTTGAGTGGAAATGGGATAATGTCAAATGAATATGTTAGTTGGTTTGCATGAGACATCCAAAGTATCTAATTTCATTTGGATATTTTCTGGCCAATTGACTAAGTCAATGATTTGTACCTGTCAAAACTACCTACATAGCTAGGAAGCTAGCTTAGATCTATGTAGATGGGATATTGTGCCTATACGGAATATTGGTATTTATCATATTAGATAGAGTGACTCCATTCATGAGTAGGTTTTCTGAGTGTATAGATGAAGCTCTTGGTATGTAATCAAAGTTCACTACATCTAATGTAATTACAGATATATGGTTAGACAATAATATGATAGTCATAGTATTGGATCTTTTGAGGTCGTACATACTTTGGTTTATTGGTAGTTGGAATTTTTTTTATAGAGTTATATGTAGAAAAACATATTTCAGAGGAGTATCAATATGGTATTCTGTGAGGATGTATATGGAAGGAATTGTAGTATCATATATTTTCGTATTAGATGGGTGACTAACCTTTTCGGTCATGAGTTGATGTAATAAATGACTGAGAAGGTATAAATTGTCAGGTAATAGTGCAAGGTGAAACATGATAGAAAGAATATGTATGCTAATAATCATGGAGGAATTTTAAGTTTCTAATATAGACCATATTCACCTAAGGTTTCACCTTGGAAGAGAGTCTTCATATTTGAGAATAAGGCTAAGCTTGTTGTCCCACAATACATGGGGTCTTGTCCTAGGGTAGAGTGTTTTACTAGAGAGCCTTATACATTGAAGTGGCCTGCTAAGTTGAGTAGATTACATAATATCTTCAATATTTCTATTTTGATGAAGTGACACCATGATATAGAGAAAGCATAAAATCAATTGAGGTTCAACTACAAAAGTCACATATCAAGATGATTGGATTGGATCTTGCATCATTGGATATAGAAGTTTAGGAAGAGGGAAATACATTTGACAGAGGTGTTTCAACAGGAGTTAACAGAGGATGTGTCAGTTGCACTATTTTTTAATATTGTAGAGGAAAAGTCCTAATAGAAGGAAGATTTTGTGAGACCCTAATTCGTGTTTAACAAATATAATGTTGTATTACCTTAATTACATAGTTTTCTTGTTATCACTTTGAATGATGATGATTTTTTGTAATGTTACATACAACAATTCTATATGCTTAATTTAGATTTTAGATTGGATTTTGTTGATTGGAAGTGTAGAATGTGAGGATTTGTAGTGGATTATGATCTTCTATAATAGTAAAAGACAAATAAAAATTAGGCTTGTTGGTGTTAGGAGTGGACATGTAGTTGACATACTTTTGAGAAGTTGAACCAAAGTGGTGGGTCAAACTTTGGATAGGTTAACTGACTAATCATGATGACTAGATATAGTGAGGAACTTGATCAGTAATGTTAATCGTTATCATCAATCACTTTCATTGAATGCTTTTGTAAAATGATGGTCATGTTGTTAAGTCCACCTATTGATGAATTGAAATCATGTCATTGCACTAGGTGTCCACTCAACTTTTGGGAAATTATTTAAATACCCAGGGTTCTACTAACTTTTGTAATTGTGCAAAAAGTTACAAATTACACTTGATCAAACCTTCATACAACCTTTAATTACTCCATACCATTTGATATTTCATCATTGAGATTTAAGAACTATTCTGGGTGGTGATATTTTGTATGTTGGTGAAATTATTGATTTTATGAAGATACAATCTAGGATTCTTCATTCGACTTACAAGAAACCATATTTAAGCAAGTTTCTTCATTCTTTCTCGTATTTTCACTCATTTCCTCTATTTCCTACCATCTTGTTTAAATTTTTAATCACGTGTGGATGAAATTTTGGTTCTTCCTTTGAGATATTCGATTGTCTACTCATTGACCTAGTGAAGATGGTGCATACAAGTTTAGAAGTTTTAGAGGGCACTAGAACCTTTGATATACAAGGTTTGTGCTTCCATCTTCCAAAATGTGTCCTAAGATAAAGCTAGTTATTAACATTCTATTTAAAGGTTTTGTGATAAAATTCCTCCCTATATTCATATAATATCACTAATTATGAATTTGGAGTCTTTATGGACTGTTAAGCCTAAATCTAATGATTTATGGCTCTGGAGAAAACTACTCAAGCTGAGAAGTATGGTGTTTCCTTGTGTTGACTTTATGGTGAGAAATGGTAGTAAGTTGCTTTTGTGGAGTGACCCTTGGTGTGGAAAGGGCACAAACCTTCTTCAACGTGTTAACTATCAGTTGATGAGAATATTAGGAGAAGGATAATTCTGTATAGTTAGCACCTATATTAAGAATGATGACTCATTCTATCCTAATATGAGAGGAGGTGATGTAGGTCTCTCTTTCTTGTGTGCTTTACATAAGCTAAGGGTCGACCAAGAGTATTTTGTTACCATTATGAAGAAAGAGACCATATACCTTAGAGATGGGCAGAATATTTGTAGATCCATAAATTTTGAGCTTGATTGGGGCAAGTGGATATGTAGTAGCACGATTCCCAAGAAGATCTTTCTATTTTTGGGAATGTCTTTTTTAAATCCAATCCCTACCCATGATCTCTTGAAGAAGTTTTCTATATGTATGAATTTTATTTGTCTCTTATGTACAAAGGAGGAGAAGGGATTATCACATCATTTTTTATTGTACTTTTAGTTTTTAGGTTTGTGTCACTTTGAAGATGCCCACGGTATGAATCTGGGAAGACTTTCTTCACTTCTGAGTTATCATGGTAGGACAAAGGTTGAAGTTGTTTTTATTTCCTTCAACCTTTGGTTGGAAAGAAATAGGCAGGTGTTCACTGGTAAATGTTGTGACCCTAAGATTGTTTAGAGGCTTATCATGCACGATGTAGACCTTATGTATAGATAGTTTTCCTCTTTCTTTGTATAATTTTTTCAAGCTTCTTATTTTTTGTACATAGACTTTGTAAAAGACTTTGATCAATAAAAGTGGGACACACACATGATTCAACAAAAAAAATCACACTAATTACATATTCTATGGACTAGAAGTAGGATTCTAAATATTTTAGGTGGAGTGCATAGAACTAAAAAAATTATCCTTTTTACAGTATCTTTCGGTTTCAAAGTGAAAATGATGAACTCTCTACTTCTATATAATTAAAATCTATGATATTTACATGAAATACTTCCCTAAATTGTCAATATTATCACTTTTCACAACGTTTTGCATATTGGGATTATATGATGGAATATTTGGAGAACAGTTATAGAGTTTTCTTTACTATTAGATGATGATATTTTTAGTACTTAGTGATGTATTTTGACATTAATGCATGATATGTCCTACGTATGGAGAAAATACAGAATTTTTTCTATGAATGAACTGATAGACAAAACTTGGATTTTTTCTCTCTAAAGTTTTAGTTGCTTAAATCTTAGTAGGCCAATATGAAATTTCATTGTTTTTCCATGAAAAGTCCATTGGACAAGAAAATTAATAAGAAAAAACTCTACTCATGTAGTTTCCCCATGCACTGTAAACTTTTCTAGTTTCAAAAGTTAGGGAATTATAAGAGGTATTGTCATAGTGTTATATGGACCATGATAAGGTTCTTGGAGCTCTATATTGTCGAGTATATATTGTTTACCTAATATATATATTAATTATGGTGCCATGGACACCCAACATTCACTTTTTGTATTTATTAATTTGGTAATGACCATATCAACCATATTTTCATACGAAAGTCCTACTAATATGATTAAAAATATATGATTGTAATATATTACATGTGTTGTATTGAGGTGCCTTATCATGAGAACACATGGTGGACCCATGTTAATGTAGGTTGCAAGTAAATAATTTCTCAATTGTATATACTAGCATTAACTAAGGACTTATTTACATGAACAATCCTAAGACCATTTATTATGGGATAAGGGATTCACATTCATCACATAGTAATTTGGACTTTTAATTCTTAATTTTCTAAACTTTAACAATAAAACTCTTAGTGAGGTTGTTTACATTAGCTGAATAGTTTCTATATGTCTTTGTTCATATATTGTCTTTACCTCTTTCACAGCTATCATATATTACCTTTTATATGGAACTATCTAATTTACCATATCCAATAGATCTTGCCACTCTAAGCCTTTTTCATACACATTATATAATTTTAGAACTTTTGTATACCTTATTGTTTATCACCCCTTTTAAGATCCTAATAATTTACCATAGTATCTATTAGTGAGGAGTCGCCTTCCATGGGGCAACAACAGATAGAGGTGTAGATCATGTGGTTTGGTGGTGCTCGAGACTCATGCATGTATAGTCGATTCTTAGGCATTGTTTTTCTATGTTGATATATCCCAAAAAAAAAATTTACATGTTGTTGTATATAATACATATGTTGTAAGTATGGAAACAATTGTGTTTTGTATAGATAGGTGGACTCTTGGGTCACTTTATAGACATTGTATGGTTAGTTTTTGATGAATGATAATTGTTGATAAAAAAAGATGATGTTAATACAGATCAAAGCAACTAGATTCAGTGAATATTAAGAACAAGTTGAAAAAAAGAACACAAGATGTGTTTGGTTCATCCAAATCAGGCTAGTCCTTAGGCAGTGATAATTTCTTTAGTGGACCACATAAAATTTATAATACAAATTGCCTACAAAAATAGAAAGACTACATATAACATAAAGTCGAAAGCCCCATACTATGTTGGGGGTAGAGATCAAATTCTATGCATGGGAATCACAAACTATTAGGATCAAAGGAAAATCTAACAACTATCATGGGCCTTAACATGTTTTATGCATTTAAATATTATTGGAAAAATCACTAATTGTTCTATTTTTAGTGTGGCTTTTGTATCGCTTAAGTATTGGATTATTTTATGTGCCACCTTATCCTTGAGATAATATTGTATGCTATCCCCAAGGATGAGAGAATGTCACATCTTATATAATCACTCAATATATAACATCAGCTCATCCAGTATTTATTTCATGAATCATTACTTTAGCACATTTTGACTTCATTATAATCTTATTGCATTTAAGGCACATTTGCATGTGATATGGATCATAATTCAGAAATGTACAACTTATCTTAAGAAAATAAGGAAAATACCATACACCACTTACATAAAAACACAACCTATTAGTGTTTTCCATATATTTAGGGTTTAGATCGATAAAATCAATTGCAAAAACATCACATTTTTTACTAACACCATTAGACATTCATTTAGTGTTTTTTTAGGGAAATTGAGAGCAATTAGGGTTTAAAATTAACTTAGTTAAAGAGTATATTGAAAAGAAATCGATTACAATCCATATAAGGTTCTTATAGTAAAAACATGGTATATAATTAGCTATTTAGCTATTTCCACACATTTCACTTTGGTGTATCGCCTTTAGTGCTAAATTGGCAAATTCACCAATGAGACATCTTATGTTATTGTATAACCAAATAAGGTGATGTATCCAACATATACAATCGAACATCACAAACAAGATAGAAAAAAGATCACAAATAGAAACATAAGAAAATTCCCCACTAACAACATTCCTCTAGCTTCATCCAAGTCAATCCTACCCAAAGGAGAAGAGAAACTATGTAGATAAGAATAGATGAAAACTAAAGGACAAAACCTTCTTCACACCATAGATGTTGTCAAAGAGGAGGTGGGAAGGATGAAGAACAAAGAAGTGATGAGTATTTCACCTCAAAAGAGACCAAGAATACCAAACCACACCCAAAAAAGGCTCACCAAGAAAAGGGGATCCATATTCTATAAGACCACCTTCATGATCACCACTACTAGCTCAAGTAGATGAACACAAACCATACTAACCATAGTCAGAATCTGGGTCAAAGGGATGGGTATAGGTGAGATTTAAAAGGTCAAACTTCCCCCAACAAAAGGTTGTGTTAATGCCTCACTAGGTTAGACAAAATATTACATCTTGTTTCAACTAATAAGATTGACCTGACACTTTGTTCCTCAACCTAAAGAATACCATTCTCTATCTGAGGGTATGCCAATGGAGAGCTCGGTCAACTTGCAACCTTGACTAGGATAAATCCAATCAGACCTATCTTAATGTCTTCCTTAGAATAACCAAATCTAACCTGATGTAAATTAAATAAAGAACATTTCTTACACCAAAGAATCATGTATACACAAATAGCATACTCTATAAGGCACAAACACATATCATAGACTTGAAAGTCTATAAGTTATCCAATTATGCAAAATTACAATATTTAGTAGATGGAACCCTACACTGAATAAATTGTTGTATAATTTGTCATAACATCATTTTATAGACATATATCACGTTAGTATATTACATATAATATAAATCTCTAATATTAAGTCATGTCACAGCTTTTTTTTTCAAATTAAGGTCTCAAGATAGGTTCAACTAGAGATATTGATGAAACACAAAGTATAACTAATCTACATTTAGTTGTCATCAATCTAGGTTTATATGTGCACAATATCCATTTAAACATCATACATACAATTTATACTTTACATCATGCATTATCAACAACACTCACACATGTAATAAAGATTGAAGGTAACAAAGGGTAACTAAGGACTAGTCGTAAAAATTGTACGAGACCCCAACCTTCATTTTTGGTTTAACATGCTTACTTATCATACTTTAGTGTTTAAAACCGTAATTAAACCATAAGAGACGTTTTGAATCATGTGACAAGCTTAAGTTTCAAGTTTGGTCCAATTTGGACACAGTTTGTACAAGTTATGCAATTTTGTGCACACTTTGGACTTTTCTACAGTTTACCCATATCTGAGGTTTTACATGCTTGTGGTGCCTTATATGTGTTTTTATCATTCTTGAGCCTTTTGTTCCATGTGGTGCTTGGTTGAACCTTGGTTTGATGGAGATATCTCTTAGGGTTGAGTTAGGGTTTACCCCCTACAAATGAGCTACCTTTGAGGCCATAACTCAATGGTCCTTCTATTTGGTTGGGATCTGAAGGTTCTCTTGGTTAAAGTAAAATGGATGGTGGTCCCTAGAGGTGTGATAGTTTATGGTTTCCCCTCTTGAGGCTCCTTGGGTCAGTGGTTCACCTAGGAGGGTGCTCAAACGATGGTTTTCACCCTTCTGACCGAGGGCTTCAACAAACAATGTTCACCATGTGTTGGAAACTAATGGCCATATTACGAGGTCATCATCATATGGTCTACAGACTCCCACAACTTATGGAGCTTCTTCTTTTCATGGATATGATGTTGACACATGGGCAAACCTAGTAGGACACCTCAAGCATCTCTTCCTTATTATCCATAAGCTTATATACCCTCCCTCTTGCATCCAAACAAACCCTCTCATCTCCTCTATCTCTCCTTTATGTCTAGAGATTAGTCCCCCTACTTGGTAAATAGGAAGGTTCCCAAGGTAGAAGAAGTTGGGTGATCTCCTTTCATGTGTGTCTAGAGCTGGATTTACCCTCCTTTTGAGCTTGTAGAGCTTCCTTTGCTTGTTCTTAACCTAAGTAAGTAATTTCTTCCTTATTTCCTTCATTTCTTTTGCTTCCCTACCTCCTTCTTCATTCTTCTTAATCGTATCTATGGTGTTCCATGGTGTAGCTTGCTCTAGAGCTTATACAACCCTTCTTTCTTGCTTCCTTGACCTAGGATTTGCTCTCTTTCTTGGAGAAGAAGCTTGGTTGGCTGCATGGAGAGCTAAGATAGGGTTTCCTTCTTCTTGTGTAAAACTCACCTTCCTAATTGGAGCTTCTTATTCTTCTTCCTAGAGGCAGTTTATATAACTTTCCTCGTGTTTATTGATTACTTATAGTGTGTGTGCACGCTTCATCTTTCTCTAAAACGAAGTTCTATGTATAAAGATGTTGCCTTTGCCTAGGGTTTGAGCTTAAGTGATATTTCTTGAGTAGTTTATCACCATGGGGTGCCATATGTTAGGGTTTGTGTTAAGTGCTAATTTTGTAGCTTAAATGTAATTTATCTTTTTGAACCAAACTCTAATGCAAATAGATGATAATGGTTAGTCATGCTTAGCTTCCTGGTATGAAATGATGAAGGAATACCTTCTCTAATATTTGTTGTAACCCTAATATGTTAACTAGTGGATCACAGTCTTATGATTGATGCTTTTTTAAGCTGAACATGTACACTATAAGAATGATGGTGGCCAATCATACCTAGCCTTCTTGTATATGATGAAGGAATACTCTTATTCCTAAGATAATTCTACTATGTTATCATGTAAACTTCTCTTAGAACTTAAATGCAATGTTATGCTTAACATGTGCAGTACAAGTATGTTGATGGTTTGTTGAGCCTTATTATAAGGCATGGAAAGATAATGATGACCTTGAAGGAAATGATGTTTTGGTCTAAATGACCATTGGGCATGATTGATCCCTAGTGGAGGTGTAATCCTCTTTGTGATGTGACAAGGATTTATATCTTGCATTGGTATGATGTAAACTATGGTCTCATGAATGGAAATGAAATAGTATCATGTGGCAATTGTGATTACAACTATATCTCACACATTTTGTATCTTATGAAGTTTCTATATATATATATATATATATATATATATATATATATATATATATATATATATATATATATATATATATATATATATCAATGCTTACTAGAAATGAATTAGGTTTTGTCTGTCCACTTGTTTGATGAAGCCTTAATTCACCCAATTGGAAATAACTAATCTAGTGAAACCCTAATCATGTAGTTGCCCTGGTCATAGATTCATTCCAACGTCAGGACTTTCTGGATGGTGAAACGAGTATTCCAAAGGAAAACTCGGAGTGCATATTGTTGAGTGTGTGAGGTGCAAGTTATTATGTGTCCTTATCATCTTGTCCCTAGAATTTTTGAGGATGCCTACGGTCATACCTCAGTGTGAGAACATTTGTGGTCGTGTCTCAGTGATTATATATGTGATGAGATTTTTAGGACAACTATGGTTGTACCTCAGTGGCAGGGTTTACCCTGGTGTCTAACGGTGTGACCACTACCAAGGCGGGCTAGGTGTTTGCAGCTTGACTATATGTTGTTGGTGGCATTTTGACTTATATGTCACTGTAGTGTTCACTTGTACTGACCAAGTGGTGTAGAGAAGATCTTGGAGTCTGACTCTTCCTAGATCTTGTATGGAATTGATTTTGACTTAGCAGTGGTCAGTTGGATCTGGGTGGTACGGCTCAAATCCTCATGACATTCATAAAATTTGTAATACAATCGCGTATTTATTAGGGTTATACACAACATCTAACATTGGATCACAACCCTTGATTTCTCTTTTCACATATAGATGTTGATGTATAGTGCAATCAGAGAAGTAGACATGTTTTGTTGTTAGATATACTTCAACAGTTGGTTACAATGTTAACTATCTCATGTTGTTAACTATGCTTACATGGTTAGTCATGCCTCTATTGTTAGAGATGCTTAAACTGCTAATCATGATTATGTAGATAGTTATGCTTATGTTGTTAGTTCAACTTATGATGTAGATCTTCTCAACCTATTATGTATGCTAATATTGTTAGCTATACTTATGATTCCAGACTTAATCATGATGTTAGTGATGATTATGCTACTAGACTACTTATACTATTAGCAAGGTATATGATGATGGTCAGGTTAATGATGATAGTTGTTATTTGCCCCTTTATGTGTCTTTTTAATTATATCCCTTGTTGTGACTATCTGTTTAACATGTTTAAACTTCTTAAATTGTTAAATTACTCAACTTGTTGTATCAATAAACAGTGTTGAGTGTTATATCTCTCTCTAGGACATGGGTCTCACCTCGTGGGTCACCACATCTTTTTAGGTTATCCGTTACGGTGGCAACAGACATGTGGAAACAAGGAGGAACTATGGTGATGGACATTCGAAAAGTTGTTAGATGTCTAGTGTGTCCTAGAGTCGCCTTTATACTTTCAGGTCTAGGAAAGAAAGATTGAATGCGATGTTTCAATCGAATCGAGTTGTTGGTAGTGTGTTATATGCTTGCAAATGTGGTATATGTGGATTATGATTGTCTGTGTATATGTTGTGGCTGAGGCCTCAGAGCAGTTGTAAAATATACTTGCCATGATATATGAATACAAGTAAGATAATGGGTAATCTCGTTAGCGTGATGGGTTCTCAAAAGTGGGTATTAGAGCTTTAGGTTTGCTGAGTCTACAGGGACACTAGGAGTTGGGACTAGGATGATGTCTAAGGAAGTGAACATGACATGAAAACATTGTGTGTACTTCCTGATCTTTGTACTTGGATGCCCTATCTAGGTACCCAATTATTGAAGAAAAGGTAAGTGTGGAACTCTTATATTATTATATTTCTTATCACTATGATCAAGTAGTCATTTTGAAACAATCTAAAGAGCATAATTAATTAGAAAATGGTGAAAATCTCTCAATTTTACCCTAAAGAAGATAATGAAGTAAAAGACGGATATAATATGTGCTTATAAAGTGATTCAAGGTATAAAATCCACATAAGATGGAAAGAAATCCTATGATAAGTATGATATGAGAAGATGAATAAGAACAAAGATAGATGAATAAAGTGGAACATGAGTTAACCTCAGACCAACCTATGCATGTAAGAAAGTGTTAAAGTAAAACTATTATGACATGTAAAGGAAATTATTGAGGAAAACATGAGATATCATGATCTACCTCTTGATAAGTGATTAAAAAAATGACAAAATGAGAGAACATACACAAGAATGATGTATAGTTAATGAGAAAAGAGAAATGAGATACAATAATCTTGATGATTCCTATGTTGATGCCAAGGAACCCATATGAAAAAGGTAAAATGATACATAAAAAGTTCTAACTTGCATGATGAAGATGGAGTGACACCCCTTGCTAGTGACCTCTGGGCAGTGTTGATGGGTTGTGGGAAGTGTGTTTTCCTTTGCGTTCTTTCTTTTTGGGGCATAACATTCAAGTGGATCTTATGTCACTTAGTACGCGAGGATTCCTTGAAGTTCCAAGAGGAGGATATCTTGTTATAGTACATGGTTGTTGGGACTATAGTTCTAAGATGATGATGTTTTGTGATGAGTATGCTTTTTTAGCCTTCCAAGAGTTAGATAAACTCCTCCTACATGTTTTGAGTTAGTTATGATGGTGGCAAAGTGGATGAGATAGGGATGGCAGTTCGTTGTAGCACATGAAGTAGATACCAAGCTGACTAGTCCTAGTATCTAAGGTGTACCAGTAGTATGTGAAGTTTGGGGATGTTTATCAGATGATATTTCCAATGTTCCTCCCCCTTAGATAGAGAGAGAGAGTTGATGTTGATCCTCCAAGTGTTGTTATGAAACAAGAAGAATTATTCCATGGTGTTGTATATGGGTTGACTGTTGGGCAAGACCACTAATAAGGATAGATGGTTTGTTGATTAGTGGACATGTGCTACAGTGTTCGTTCAGATAAACCTGAGATCGATATGTCACTAGATGATATTAGAGTGAATGACACGAGTTATATAGTCACCATGGGTTCATGGTTGGTCCATATAAGACTACCCAATTCATCATCAAGCATTTATGGACTTGATGATTAGAGTGCTCAGGTCATGTCCTCATGTGTTGTGGCAAGTTTTGTGGATAACATCTCTATGCACTTCAAAAATGGTCAGTAGTAGGGACAACACCTTCTCTAAGCCCTAGGAGTGTTCAAGCAGCAGTAACTGTATGACAAGTTCAACGAGAGTGAGTTGAGGTTAGCTGAAGTGTCTTCTTGGGGTTATATCTACTATGTGTGTGAATCCAAAAAGAGTGTATATGGTGCTAGAGAGGGGACAACCTCAGACATCGATTGGGATCTGAAGCTTCTTAAGTTAAGGCTAGTGGTGGTCTGTGGGGACAATTGTCATTCCTGAAACTCTACTAGAGCCTAGGGCAGTGGGCCCAGGCGTTACAGAAAAAGGAGGTGCACCTTGGTGATATTGGTAGTCCAATCATTCCTTTTAAGATCATGTTATCCGAGGCCTCAAATCCTAGGATGTTACAATCTCCCCCACTTAGGCTCTTGATGTCCTCCTCAAGGCTCAACTATAAGGCATCATAATCTATCCTTCTTAAGTGGGGACAGCCTCAGCCAAGATTACGTTTTAAACCATTATCCTTATTTTGCAATTTTGGTATTTTCTCTTTCTTTCCTCTTCATTGGGACTCCTTGGATCCCAAGAAACTCTATTATTTCGAAATTCCTTTTTATTGGATACTCATTATCCTTCTAGATGCGTCTAAATGCATTATTCTTCATTATCTTGTTTATTTCTTATTAAAATAGCTCTTTTTGAGGATTTCTCTTTTATTTTCCTCATTAGTATTCCTTTTATCATTAGGAATCCTTAGAATACGAAATTCCACTAAGGATAACTCAATTATATCTCTTTCCACTTATTTTCCACCTTATACCATTGTTTTCAATTTCCTTCTTAATAAAGAAATACTTAATTAATTTTTTATTTTCTTATTGCTTTTCTTTGCAACTTTGGAATCCTTGGAACCCAAGGAACCCATGTGGCACGAAATTCACCTTTGGATTAAGTTCTTTACCTTCTAGAGGTTTCCACATCTTTCTTTTCTCTATTTCTTAATTAATTGAATTTCCTTATTATTGGGCCCAATAGCCAATAAAGCCCATAATACAATCATCAAGGCTATTGTAAACGAAATTACATCATTATTTTTCCCATATGAGAGTTTACATTTCTCATCAGATGAACCCAAAATTGGGGTTGTAACATCCTTCCCCTCTTATAAGAATTTTTCCCTCAAAATTCCACCAAGCAAACAAACAACTCAGGATAAGTCTTTCATATATCCATCATGGATCCCATGTGGTATTACCCTTCCCATGGTGCTTCCCAAGAACCTTTATCATCTCATATTCTTCCATCTGAGTTCTTTCTTACCTTGGTATATCATACCCTCATAGGTAACTCAGGACATTTCAGCCTCTCATAAAGATGAATAGGTTCAGGGCTCCGCACATGGCTTGGGTACCTCACATAGTGTTCTAGATCGAACTCATGAAACACATTACACATCATGTTATTCCTGAGGGGCAATGCTAAAAACAACCATCTCCACCAATCCATCTCAAATGGACCCATATATCGGGGACTCAGCTTTCTCAGCTGAAGCTTAGAGGGGTTAGATTTTCACATCACATATTTTCCCATAGTGAACTGGATGTCAGTCTTCTTTGCATCAGCTCGTGACTCATGTCACCAATGGGCTCTCTCTCACCATTGCACGATCAAAGCAACTTCATCTACACACACTATGGTTCTTTTTTTACCTTCGTGAGGCCCCCTTCACTAACATCATCTTAATGAAGTGGTGACCGACACAACCTCTCTATAAGACTTCTTGCATCCCGATAAAGGTTATGGTGGTTAACATCACATCTTAAGAACTGTCTCTTTGTATCACCCTGAGCAAGCTCACTTGCTCACCTCAGACCTTCTAGTCTGGATCATACTGTCCATTAGTACGGGGCGTTAAACTGTACTATTATTGAGTTCTTCATGTATCTACTTCCACCTTATGGAAGTGAACCTTGGTCATACCCAAGAACTTCTGAGCTCGCATCATGGTATGGCCGAACCATATTTCTCTCTTAAGTAGTTCAACCCAATCTGTCTCGTGACAGTACTCTTTCTTTATCATGTCATATAGGTAAGGCGGTCTACCATAACCCATATTACATCTTGACCTCCTTGATCAAGGGGAGACTTACCACCATCCATAGTGGATGAACTCCCATTCCCTCTTGGGAAAACTTTATACTTTATATCCATGTACTGGGTTACGAGTGTTCACCCTTCACCTCTTGGCTTGCATGGCCACACGCTACATGCAACTCCCATCAAGCAACCACAGTGCTACTATCACTTGCTATCTTTTGTAGTATTACGGTGTTTAGTGATCTTAAAACCATGATCTCTGCTATGTCATGATTCCTCAAGATCGATACCTCAAAAACCCTAAACCACTCTCATCAGGGCTTCATCACTTTCCTTTCCAAAAAAGTACATTTGAAGTTCTACAACCATCCTTTCATCATATCATGTACTAGACTGGCTAACCAATCAGTCATTTACTTGATTAACTGTTATTGATACATCTGGGTGTTAACCAAACTTATCACCTTTCCTCAACTTAAGGTTAGTCTAGAAACCTCAACTTCTTCTAGCTTCCAGATAAACTAGGCAACTATATCTCAACTAGAGAATTCATTACCACTTCTTATCCTTAGGTGTTAGGTAATGTCGAAGACACATACCTTCATGTATTATACTTATCATCTCATCTCAAACTCATAGTTGGTCTTCATCAAGAAGCTTTGAGCTCATCCTCATGGTGATCAAACTCAACCTTGGTTAACTTGCAAATTCCACATAGCTCCTGATAAAACATCCTCATAAGCTGACCACACTACTTCTCTTAGTGTTTTTAAACCACCCATGTATCATCCACTCCACCAAGGTATGTTATCATCTCTGTCCTCATACCTTGTAGCAACGTTCCAACTCACATCATCTTTTATCCTTGGTGTATGACATGTGTACTGTCCCATCTCTCCCTCCCATAACAAGAACAAATAAGCATTTGGCGGCCGTCCAAATACAGAGTTCTTCCTATTCCAAGAGTAGAGATGATACATCCCACCTTGCCAGTACACCTTCAAATCTAGGTTGAAATGTGCCATCATCTTGATATCCACATTACTTCCATGGAAAACTGGTCTTGAACCTACTTGGGTCACCACACAATCCTTAGTCATCTCCTCTAGGTCTATAGGGTGTCAGTACTTTTGGGGTCATCCCTTTTCCTTCATGCATTCAGAGAGTGCCCTACTCATCTGCCCTTTGGGTCCCATGAGTTCATGAAGGTGATCAATCTCCTAACCCATAGCCCTCATACAATGATAGTTGTTACCTCCCAACCCTATGGTCATGTGCACTAGGGAATTAGGAAACTCCTACTTCCATCGGTCTTATCCCTACCTGACCCTAGGATAGACTTAGCATTCTCTTATAGTACATGTTCAACTCAGAACCTTACCCAAGAATTTATCATCTCTCTTCCTACATTCTAGGGTTGTCTTTCATCCTTTCTTAGGGATCATGGCGACCTACCTACCTTGGTCAGGCCCCATACTGGTTACCTCCATGGTAATACATCCATATGCACTTAGAGATGGTTAACTATGGGTTTACAGGTTCAATCTCATTCCATGTACTCTTCACTTAGCTTCTCAAGATCCTATGAAACCTCCTTAGGTTACCTCAAAACCAACCAACTGGTAAACTCCCTACCAAAGGGTCCCTCTCCCAAGATGAGAGGAAACTACACCTTGATAACAAAGTCACAAGCACCCTTAGGGTTTACATTCACATGAGCATGCTTAACCCAGTAGCTACTAAGGCACAAGCAGACCACCTATTAAACCATGCTAGGTCATGCTTGTTCTCTTTCCTCAACATTAGATAAACTTAGTTGTGAGGGGTTCATCAAACATACCTTTAACTTAATGGGTTTCCTTTACCTCTACTCATGAGGAGTACCATGCTCAAAACTATAGAGACTCAAATATCATCATGAGTATTGGGTACACTGCTTCCCCTCTTAGGCCTAGAAACCCTAGGTCCACCTTTGGGTGTCCAACTGCATGCTCAACCTCTTAACCACGAATCAAGCATGTCCAAGGTATGTCATCCTTTTATTCGAGCAACACCTCAGAGTTGAATCCTCTTCCAGGAAAACCAACTAGGTATAAGGATTCACAACTTGATACTTCATCCTCTTCAAGTCTAAGAAACTCTTCTACCTATCTTAGGAGGTAAACACATATGCCATAGGCACAGAGGTACCAGCAGACTCATCCTCTCTCTAGGGTTTGGTTCCTCTCATGGCAACCAAGACATCATTAGCCTCCAAGGGTCAAGCATACGAAAACCACTATCATCCACTTAGGTCGCATCATCCTCAACTCCCGTTGTTTCTCAAGTTTCGGGGTTTTAGGCTTCCAACCTTCTTGCCTGAGGTCTGCTCTCTCTCTGGAGCTAATCCTACAACCAACCTCTCTATAAGAGGTCCTTTCTTCATGAAGGATCAAGCTCATAAGCATGCCCCTACCTGAGTGAAGCCTATACTCGAACTTATGTTTACTCAAGATTATCCATAACCCCTTATGCTTATCTCATAAGCCATCCATCATGATCCCTTGTTGAGGGTTTCATTCCATTGTCAACACTACTGACGCACTCTGGGTGCAATATATATCCTACTTGCAACAGCCCAAAAGGTTTCTATAGGTTCTTCTCTAACCTCATCCACGAAGGAGCTATCCTTCGCTCAAACATGCACGACCCTTCCCAGGGTTGGGTTGCCAAAGGTACTCGGTCATCAACTTCTCATGGTTCGTATGGCAATCCAAAGGCATGTCCATCCAAACATCTAGTCAACCATGACATCCAACTCATCATGTCATCTTTCCCTCTAACCTTCACTTAGGGTTAGGGTTACCATCATCCTCAAAGGATGTGCTAGGTCTCTACCTTTAATGGAGGTCTCTACCTCCAAGACTAGCCCTCTCTACTCATCCTCCTAATAAGGAGGTCTATCCTCAGGTCTCTCCTAAGGGCGATGACAACTTATGTCATGCGACCTAAGCATGTATCTATTCTTTTATGTTTACTCTATTAAGCTTATGTCCATGACATCTTATTTACATGCTTTTTATTAATTTTGTGGAGGATTTCTTAATCCTTATCAACCTTACCCATACATCAAGAGGGCGAGGAGAAGAGAGGAAACCCTAATCCTTAAGGTCCTTATCAGAATTTGAGTTGCGAAGGGATGAACAAGATGAGAGAGTCCTAAAGGTATCATATTTCGATTCATACCCTAAGACTTTGACCAGGTAGTCACATAGATTTCGGAGTCCTCATATTCCGACTAGTGGTGCGGAGGAAAATATTTCCAGCCCCCGGTCGTGATCCTTTTCTAGACACCTCTGTCTTTCAGATAATCCTCTAATAACTCCCTTGGGTTCTACAGAATTTGTAAAATTTAATAATTATTAAATATTAATTGAGGAACCTATGCTTTGATACTAATTTGTAATGCCCAGGCCCACTGCCCAAGGCTCAAGTAGAGTTTCAAGAATGACGACTAGCCCCACAGACCACCACTAGCCTTAACTGCATGCTTTGTCCTCATTCACGCACAAGCCGGGGTCAACTTCCTGACTGGTCACCCATCCTAGTACTACTCCAAGTTGAGCATGCTTAACTATGGAGTTCTTTAGTGATGGGCTCCCAGAAAAGGAGGTGCACCTTGGTGATATGGGTAGTCTAATCATTCCTTTTAAGATCATGTTATCTGAGGCCTCAAATTTTAGGATGTTACAATCTACCCCACTTAGACTCTTGACGTCCTCGTCAAGGCTCAACTATATGGCCTCATAATCTAACCCCATTTTAGTACAGACCCACAATGGCCCATGGACACCCAGCTCCCGATCACGGAATACCAGCGCAGGGGTGGCTACGTCAACCATGGACAAACCTTTCCTACCTGCCTGGACCGCACTTCTCAAGACTGGCATGCCACATGCTCATGTGGGCCCCACCTACTGGAGGGGTTATAGCTCTGATACCATTTGTAATGCCTGGGCCCACTGCCCAAGGCTCAATTAGAGTTTCAGGAATGACGACTGGCCCCACAGACCACCACTAGCCTTAACTGTGCGCTTTTTCCTCATTCACGCACAAGTTGGGGTCAACTTCTCGACTGATCACCCATCCTAGTACTACTCCAAGTTGAGCATGCTTAACTATGGAGTTCTTTAGTGATGGGATCCCAGAAAAGGAGGTGCACCTTGGTGATATGGGTAGTCCAATCATTCCTTTTAATATCATGTTATCCGAGGCCTCAAATCCTGGGATGTTACAATGATACTATAGGGAAGCCCATTTAGAACATCAATAACATTTCTTTACCCATAACAAGGCTGATTAGAAAGGTGCTCCTCCTTATATGGAGTAACAAGTGTTAGCATTGGTATCGATGTTCTTCTAGATTTGAAGGAGAAATTGGTAAGTGACCTAATGAAAGTGTTGCTAGAACAAAAGGAAGGATACATAATTTTCTATAATGCATCAAGGAATGACTAGGGATACATGCCAATATGGGATTATGATTGTATGAGGTAGGGTCAACCAAGAAGTCATCTTAGTCAACATTTGTAGACAAGACATAATTATATTGTTACATATTATGAAACAAGACATGCCATCATCACTTTTGTAGGAGGATGTACAATTGTAAGTATCTCAGTTGGCAAGATCATGGACATGGCTACAAGTCAAATCAACATTGTTACAGTAAGACAAATAAGAGGAGGTGGATGATATCATGATACAGGAGCATGATAGCTTCCATAGTTCAGGTGATAAGATAGTGTAAGATACTTTAACCAGACAATGGTTCCAGATATTGATGGTTTAAGTGACTTAGTACGTGAGAAGACTCATCTTTGACACAAATGATGTGTCCGGTGAATACTCAGATGTATCATAAGGTGAAGAACATGCAATCACAGCCAAGTATGGCCCAAGGTATGGCACATGTATGGTGAAGTGTACAATTTCCTCCAAGTGAATGAGAAACAATAGAATCCTACAATAATAAGGATACAGAGGAAGTTCAACATAGGCTTACATAGCAGATAGATGGTCAGTCCACCTTTGAGATGATTCGAAAATGTTCTAAGAACATATTACTTATATTTCTTGATAGTTAGGGGATGTCCACCTGATTGATTGAGTTGCTTACTACGAGAACCATCTGAGGAGCATTTACCATGACACTTTCTGAAGTTATATATGGAAAGAGATACAAGACATTCAATAAGTATGACTTCTGAGTGATGTGTTGATACAACAGATAGAACAATTTAGGACAATAGCTAGAGTTCCAAGTGGAAGTTACTATCACAGTTGCATATGTTGCAGGGCGATTTCTATGTTCCATGTTGATGAAGTGTCACCCTGGTACAAAGATGAGTGATACGGGCAATGGAGATGTAGTCGTATGAGGATGTTTCTTATGTGGAGGCTTTTGTGCTTACCTAAGATGAGATATCTAGGAGTTGAGGGAGAAGAACATGATTCCTATGAGAGTGTTGTGACATCTCCAAGAGATGTAGGTAACCATGACAAGGTTATAGGATGAGGTGCATCAGAAGTACCTGTCTTTGTTTGCCTAGGATTTTGGGGGCAAAATCCCTATTAGGGGTTTATCGTTGTGAGACCCTCGACCTTGCTTTTTGGTTGAACATGCTTAATTATCATAATTTAGTGATTAAAACCTTAATTAAACCATAAGAGGCGTTTTCATATCATGTGACAAGCTTAAGTTTCAAGTTTGGTCCAGTTTGGACACAATTTGTGCAAGTTATGCAATATTGTGCATGTTTTGGACTTTTCTACAATTTCCATATCTGAGGTTTTTCTTGAAATTTGTGACATTCTTGTGGTGCCTTATATGTTTTATTATCATGCTTGATATTGGTGGGCCATGGGCGCTTGGTTGCACCTTGGTTTGGTCGAGATATCTTTTAGGGTTGAGTTAGGGTTTACCCCCATTATGGATGAGCTACCTTTGAGGCTATAACTCAAAGGTAGTCCTATTTGGTTGGGATCCGATGGTTATCCTAGTGATATTAAAACCAATAGTGGTCCTTATAGGTTTTAGGTTTGATGGTTTCCCCTCTTGAGGCTCCTTGGGTCAGTGGTTCACCTAGGATGGTGCTCAAATGATGATTTTCACCCATGTAACCTAGGGCTTCAACAAACAATGGTCACCATGTGTTGGAAACCAATGCCAACTCTGGGAGGTCATCATCCTATGGACTATAAGACTCCCACAACTGACGTGTCTACTTCTTTGCATTGACATGACGTTTTAGGCCATGGACACATGGAAAACCTAGTAGGACACCTCAGGCTTCTCTTTTGTCTTATGTATAAGCTTTATATACCCTCCCTCTTGCACCCAAACGAACCCTTTGGTATACCCTATGTCTCATTTTTATCTAGATCTTGGAGCTACCTCCTTTTGAGCTTGGAGAGCATATTTTTCTTGTTCTTGACCTAAGAAAGTAAGCTCTTCCTTATCTCATTTGTTTCTATTTTTTTCCTACATTCTTTTTCCTTCTTCTTGGTCATGTCCATGGTGTTTCATGGTGGAGCTTTCTCTAGAGCTTATAGAAACCTTCTTTCTTGCTTCCTTGACCTAGGGTTTGCTCTCTTTCTTGGAGAAGAAGCTTGCTTGGCCGTGTGGAGAACTAAGCTTGGGTTTCCTTCTTATTGTTCTTGAGTCACCTTGCTATTTTGAGATTCTTCTTCTTCTTCCTACAGGCGATTTATATAACTTTCCATGTTTATTGCTTTCTTATAGCTTGCATGTGCTTGATCTTGCTCTAAAACAAAGTTCTATGTATAAAGATGTGGCCTTTGCCTAGGGATTGAGCTTAAGTGATATTTCTTGAGTATTTTGTAACCATGGATGAAAGTGAAACCTTGTGCACCACCTTCCTTTGGTAGTGTAATCCCTATATCTTGGTTGCATGTGATCAAATGGTGGTTCTTGTTCTTCAAACGATGGCCATACTTTTGTGTTGTTTTCCCTTCTACTTTTGCAACCTGATGGCTTTGTACTTTGCGTTGTTTTTCTTGGCCTTGATGTGCCAACTGATGGTCAAGTCTTAGCTTTTGTTTGGGGTTCTATCATGAGCACACAACTGATGTCCATGTCCTCCCTTACAAATTATGGTTCTTCCTTTCTCAAAATATGGTCTTCTTCTAGGGTTTTGTGTTGGCTTCTCTCCCTTGAGATGGAACTCGATGGTTTTTTGCTTAATGATGATTTGGTTTCTTTCTTGAACAACTGATGGTTTTTTTTTAATTCTATTTCAAATATTTTATGCTTAACAAATGATGTCCTCGGTGATCCTTTAAGTGGTGAATTCGATGGTCTTTTATGCTTACCTATGGTGGTTCAAATGATGGTTCGTTTGGATGGTTTTCCCTTGGTTTTGGACCAGTTTTTACTACCTACTGATGAAAAATGATGGAGGCACTGGGTCTGACAACCGATGGCTCTTTTGGATCATCAACCAATGAATGTTCTAGATCTAAGACTGGATCGTTTGATGACCTATGATCACCAACCGATGGCTCACATGGATCATGATCTGATGGTCACAACTGATGGTAGTCATGGAAACCACAACCGGTGGTTGTCCTGGGCACCACAACCGATGGTGAGATTGGGTGTTATGTGATTATCCTTTTAGGTCCTAATATTATGGTTTTTCTTAGTTTAATGCTTGAATGGTTTTGCTTATTCAACATATTATGGTTTTGAGTGTGAGTCATGATTTGATGGTTTAGGTGAAGCCCATGGTTTGATTTTTGGTTTTGATGATGTGAATTCAATGGTTTATAGCTTTGACTTTGTAGTCTTACCTCTGCCCTCAACTTAATATAACCCTATGGTTAAACCTTGTATTATGCATGGATCCATATTAGAGGATAGTATGGTATTTGATGGCAGTCTTTCACCTTATGCATCCATGATCCAATGGGGATTCCAAATGTTAAGGTTCGTGTTGAGTGCTAATTTTGTAGCTTCAATGTAGCTTATCTTGTTGAACCAAACTCTAATTCAAATAGATGAGGATGGTTAATCATTGTGACTCTTGTCTCCATAAAGATAATGAGATCACACAAAACCCAAGCGGAAACTAAACTAAACAAGAGGATTACAAGAAAACACTAAAAATTAGAATCAATTTGCATAAAGCACCAACATTAGAAAACTTGTTACATAAATATCAATCACCTGTCAGTTGTATTATATAACATAAAGCATCGTTCATACAACAATATCTAGAAGCATTCCTATCATATGTGATATTTGTTCCACTTACATATACATGAGCATCTTCTAACTATATACAACAAAGTGCACACTAGCCAAAATTTCACATCGATATCATAACCACATAACACATTGAACTATCCCTAAGACCTAAGTGTACAGGGATGAATCTAGGACTCTAGCACCAAAAGACATATAAGCAGCACATACAACATTATCTGCTACTATCCTTCTTACTACTATTGTGCCTTGGTTGTGTGATCTCTACCTCCTCTTCCACATCCACCTAAAAGATGTGGAGAACCCACAGGGTGAGATTGATATCTCAATGGGAGATATAACTCTCCACCAATGCTAGTGTTTAATAGATAAACTAAAAAGCATGTAACATACTAAGAAAATAGAGCAGATTAAGCAATCATGATAGATTTGTCAAACATCTTATCATCAGAAAAGGAATAAGAAGAACATGTACATTTTCTACCAACTTATTGTACAAGAGCAAAGAAATGCCTCATTAAAAGATTTTATTTTTTATTCTAAGAAAATATTCTATACGACTAATTACTTATTTTATTATGCCCTAAGGATTTGAGTCGTACCACCCAAATCCAATTGAGTCGTACTGACCTTGTATGTGGTGTTCTTGAGTACTGACCTCCTCACACCTCATGGTCAGTACTCAAGAACACCACAAAGACATATCAGTCAACTACAAAAGTGACATAGTCAAACTGAGGGGTTGGCTCTCACATGGCCACCCACATATATAACACCTAGCCTACCTTGGTACAGGTAATGAAGGTAGAAGAATCGACTCATGCATGGACATTCTAAAAAGAAGGATTTGCTCATGCATGGCCATCCATATCACAAGGATATCATATCACGCGTGGTTGTATCACAAAACTACAATTAAGAATGCAAGGAGATACTCGACTTGAACCCCACATATTCAAAAATATACTCTCTGAGTTAAACTCATTTCACCAATCAAGCAAATAAAACTGACACTGCAAAGGATCTATGGCTAGGACAACTACATGATTGTTTTCACTTGATTAGCTAAGTCAATTAGAGTGTCTCTTAGCATCAATCAAGTTATAATGTATAAAACACATGCAAATACTACAAAAGAAAGAGCACAATATAGTATCCAGAGATTTATAACATTTAGAGCATATCTTGCTATGCCATCACATTCACCATGGGATAGCAATCCCTCAACTCATTATTGAAAATATCATCTCAAACTAGGCAACATGCCTCTACCAGGTCATAGGACCCATTCATATTTTCCATGTATTACATGTGTCTCAACATGCCTCATGAAGACCATTCCAATTGTGTCACATCATACTCATCATATCTACACTAGCCATGATATATATATATATATATATATCACCTACAAGGTTAGGGGTTTATAAACATGATAGGGAAAGAATCATAACATAGTAACCAATCTAAGAGAGAAGTCAATACATCATACATTCTCATATTAGGTTTAGAGTTCCATACTATAGACGATTCAAGTTTTTTTATCATACAACATACCCAAACCCTAGGTACACAGTTTCCCACTTTCTTGGGATCATATAAAGGTTAAGCATCATGTTTAGAGTCAAGAATTATGCTATCAAAATAGTACCATACATGTATCATCATGTGTTCAAGTATGTGTGTAAACCATGTATCATGTATAGGTATTAACCCACACAATTCACATGCATATGACCTACTACCATCTAGGTCACGACCACTCAAGGAGAAATGGTGTAGTGACCAACCTAACCCATGTGTTATGACCATAACACATCACTAGTCTCAACCTCAACCACCTTAGAGCATGACATGACCACAAAAACCCATTAAGGTTAGGGTTAGGTTGAAACAAAAGACTAAAGCGTCATGTTCAACATGTAGCGACCTACCAACCAACTAGGATCTCGACCCATGGTCAAACCAGGATGTTTTGAGTGCAACAAAGAAGGTCAAAAAAACCCAGTACAAGAGGGCTACGACCACAATAAAAGTTGATCGATAGACCCTTGTTATGACTGCTACCAAGGAAGAGTAGAGACCCCTCATTACCAAGGGTGCATATGTCATGACCAAGATAAAACAAGCTAAGTTATCGACTGCAACACCCAAGGGTAGCGACCCCACATGGTCAAGATCATCACCAAAACATAACCAAGGTCAAAACAAGAAAGAACAAGATCTGATATAGCAAGAAAATCCATGGAATGCCACCATCTTTAAGGTGGAAAATTCCACATAATATGGTCACCACAAACCCCTAAACTCGACCCATGTGAAGTTTAAGAAAAGCCACATGCAAGGGTGATAAACCATGATCCACACACCCAAAACAAAACCCCAAATAGTAAGATAGGCTAAGTTACACGATCCTAAAGAAGGATAATCAAAATCATGGTCAAGAGATAAGGAAAAGCCATCATATATCATAGTCACCAAGAAAAGTCGGGTATAAGGTTTAGGATTTCGTATTTAAGCCAAGCAAAGCATGATTTCCACCACCAAGTAAGTTCTCGAGATTATCATCATCTACTAGCATGTTAGGAGAAACATTTTAGAGAGAGAAAACAATAGCATGCATGTATATAAAATAGTGAAATAATAGGGAAGGTTAACTGTTATATAACCCGTCTTATGGAAGATGAACACTAAGGATTCAAGCTCCAAGATCAAAGCTCCAAGCACATGATCCAACAGTTTAAGAAGAAGATCAACCAAAGGTTCCACTTTCAGCCACCACAGCACCTTCAAGAGAAGAATATGCCAAGGTCAAGATAGCTCAAGAAAAGGGAAAGAAAGGAAACCCTAGCCAAAGCAAGGAAGAAGAAGGAAAAAGAGAGAGAGAATTCCATCCCACCATGGACTATGACCCTAGAGATGAGGGTTTATTCCTCAAGAAAGACCATCACATACAAGAATGGTCCATGGCTGAGAAAAGGGAAGAAGATGGAGAAGAGAATCCAAGGGAAGCATCACAAAAGAAAGCACAACTTATCAAGGTAGAAGATGAACAAAGAATCACCACAAGCTAAGGATCTGATCACCAAGGCTCCAAGGAGGATCCTTCTTGTTCCTCAAGGCTCCAAGGACAACCACAAGAGAAGGAAGAACAAGAATGGCTGAAAGGGTTCACTTGTGTGGAGGGAAAAGGGGCTATATACTTGAGGGATGAGAGAGAAGGTCAAAGATGAGATGTCAACACATTAAGGCACCTAAGGGACACTTGTCCACCAAAGAGACCCACATGCAACCACTTAAACCATGCATGCATGAGATGGTGATAAAATCAATGTTGGGAATCGACCTACTATAGTCCCCAACCCATTGTTTAGGTCATAACACATCCTAGAGGTCGAAACAAGTCAAAACATCTCAACTAGGACGAAACAAACTCACCACCTTCAAAGTGGTTGAAACACTAAAAGGCAAGCATCTAGGTCGAAACACATGACCCCAAACCTTCATGGTCATAACAACATCAAGCCTAGGCAAGTGTTTCTATCAAAATACATCCAAAACATCCCCTAGGTTGCTACCTAGGTCACTACCATCATCAAGGTTCATCAAGGTCGAAACAAGGCAACTCTAGAAGACCCTAGTCCCCACCAAGGATGCCACTATTCATACAATGCTCAAACAAGGTGCCCACTTCTTCTGCTCTCCTCTATATGATGCTAAGAGATGGAAGACATACTGTAGAAGTGAAAAATTTCACATCAACCCCCCTACTTTGGGTAAATTGCAATTTGCACCAATTCTATCACAATATGCACAAACAACATCCAAACAAGCTCAAACTTGAAACTTAAGCTCTCCAAAATATCTAATTACATCTCAAAAGATTAGAGAAAGATTCTAAGTGACTTACTTAGGTAGAGAAAATAGGATTACCCCAAAACCCTGGATAGGAGTTGTACAAGCCATAAACCCCTAACAGGGATTTTGCCCCCGAAATACTAATAGAAAAGAGAGGGGTACTTCCTCCTCATATCTTCCTCAACCTCCCATGTGTATTCCTCAACACCACGGTGATGCCATAGAAACTTCACAAGAATTGTCTTTCTCCTTCTGCTTCTTCACTCTTCTGTAAAGGATCAACATTGGACCTTCCACATAGGACATATCCTCATCTAGCTCCACCTCCACTGTCTACAACACTAACTCTGTATCAGGATGGCACTTCCTCAACATGCTCACATGAAAGACCGAATGCAAACTATGCAACTTAGGTGGTAACTCCAACTTATAGGCCACCTTCCCAATATGTGCCACCAAAGGGGAAGGTCCCTTGAACCTGGTAGCCAACTTACCCTTCTTCCCAAACTTCAGAACACCCTTCCAAGGAGAGACCTTAAGGTACACTATGTCTCCTACTTGGAACTCCAAAGGTCTATAATAGTTGTCTGCATACGACTTCTGCCTTTCCTATTTTTCCTTCAACTTCTATTGGATCACTTTAATCTTTTTTGTCATCTACTGCACAAGTTCAGGACTAAGAAATTGGTATTCTCCTATCTCATAGTAACCCAATGGAGTCCAACAACATCTCCCATACAATGCCTCATATGGTGCCATGTCGATACTTGTCTGATAACTGTTGTTGTAGGAGAACTCTATCAAACTGAGGTGTACATCCCAACTGCCCAAAAACTGAAGAACACATGCTCTCAACCAATCCTACAAGATTTGAACGGTCCTTTTAGATTGACCATCTGTCTATGGGTGGAAACCAGTGCTAAACTTCAACTACATACCCAAAATTGTGTGTAACTGCTCTCAAAAGCAACTTGTGAACTGAAGACCTCTATCAGACATGATAGTTGTTGGAACACTATGCAAACACACTATCTTATCAGACATGATAGTTGCTGTAACACTATGCAAACACACTATCTTATCAACATAGATATGAGAAAGCTTCTCAGTTGTATAAGTTATCTTCACAGGGAGGAAATGTGCTTACTTGGTCATCCTATCAACGATCACCCAAATGGAATCATGGCTTTTGCTTGTCCTAGGAAGACCAACCACAAAATTCATTGCCACATGATCCCATTTCCACTATGGTATAGGCAATGGTTGCAACATCCCTGTAGGCTTCTGATGCTTGACTTTAACATGCTGACACACTAGGCATCATGCAACGAACTCAGCTACATCCCACTTCAAGCCAAGCCACCAATACATGTCCTCCAGGTTATGATACATATTGGTTCTACCTGGATGTATAGCATACATGGACTAGTGAGCCTCTTCCAGAACCATCTTCCTTAGATCATCAACATTAAGTACCATGACTTTGCCATAGTAACAAACTATCCCATCATCTAACTTGTGGAAGCCATCACATTTCTCACAGCCAAACTCTTATCTAATCTGTTGTATCACCATATCATCCTGATGCGCCTCTCGGATATGTTGTCTCAGTGTCGGCTTCACCTAAAACTATGCCAACAACCCATCTATTAAAGACACATCCAACCATACGTTCATCTGACACAAGGAGATCAACATGTCTTGTTTGTAGCACACCAAGAAACTCAACTATGCTCTGTTCTTGGATGAAGATGAAGACTTCCTTCTCAAAACATCTACCATAATGTTCACCTTTCGTGGATGGTAACCAATCGTGTATTCGTAGTCCTTGATTAATTCCATCCAGTGTTGCTGCCTCATATTCAACTCCTACTATGAAAAGATGTAATTCAGGATCTTGTGATCTGTGAAGATTTGGCACTTCTCCCCATAACGGTAGTGCCTCCAGATCTTCAAAGCATGGACCAAGGCAGCCAAATCCAAGTCATGAGTCGGGTAGTTCTCCTCGTGTTTCTTAAGTTGTCGGGAAGAAAATGAAATCACTTACTTGTCTTGCATCAGCATACAACCCAAATTGTTCCTCAAGGTATCAAAGAAGACGATGTATCCTTTCCCTTGCTCAGGAAAAACAAACACATGGGCATTCATCAACTTCTCCTTCAATGTTTGAAAAGCACACTGACATCTGCCATCCTAGGCAAACGGCACATCCTTCCTCGTCAACTTTGTTAGGGGTAGATCTATATCACTAATGTCCTTAATGAGACTCTTATAATAGCCTACCAAACCCAAGAAACTATAAACTTCTTTTTGTGTCTTTGGCTGCTCCCACTCTGTCACATACTCAACATTCTTGGGATCCACCCGAACACCTTCAAAAGAGATAGCATGCCCCATAAAAGCCACCTCCTTCAACCAGAACTTGCACTTACTGAACTTGGTGTAAAGTTGATGTTGTCTCAATAGATTCAACGCCTGATGGATATGTTGCTCATGTTATTGGCCATCTCAAATATATATTAGGATTTCATCTATGAAGACCACCACAAACTGATCAAGAAATGGTTGGAACACTCTATTCATCAAGTCCATGAACGTTGTCAGTGCATTGGTTATCCCAAATGGCATAACCACAAACTCATAATGACCATACCTAGTCCTAAATCTGACTTATGTATGTCATCCTCCTTGATTCGCAATTGGTGATATCCTCACCTCAACTCTATTTTTAAGAACACTTTCGTGCCACACAACTGATCAAATAGGTCTTCTATTCTCGGTAAGGGATAATTGTTCTATATCATCACCTTGTTCAACTGCTTGTAGCATATACACAGCCTCATGGACCCATCCTTCTTCTTAACAAAAAGCACTGGAGAACCCCACGACGATGTACTCAGTCTGATAAAACCCTTTTCAAGCAGCTCTTGCAACTATCTCTTCAACTCTGCCATCTCACCTGGAGCCATCTTATATAGTGTATGAGATATCGAATGCATCCTTAGGACTAGATTGATCTCAAAATCAATCTTTCTGGGCAGAGGAACACCTGGAAACTCCTTGGGAAGCACATCCTCAAATTCTCTAACAACTAGTACCTGGTGAATACTAGGACTCTCCACCTTAGTATCTATTACATGTGCCAAGAACACCTCACAACCTTAACTCAATAGTTTCTCAGTCACCATGGTTGACACCAGACACGTCGGAAGAATCTTCCTATCCCCTTAGAAGATTCATGTCTTATTACCATCTACAAACATCGCCTGCTTAGAAGTACAGTCAAAGACCACTCTATACTTGTCCAAGGTGTCCATTCTAAGGATTACATCAAATCCATGCATATCAAGTGGTATGAGGTCCATTTGAATTTTGTGCCCTGAAAAAGAAAGGAGACAGGAAAGACACACCTCCCACAACTCCACTGAACCAACTAATGGGGTTTCTAACAAAAAACTATCTCTCCTATGACTAACAGGCAAAAGACAACTATCAACCACTTCACGAGTCATTAAGGAATGTGTAGCACCCTATTCAACTAATATAGATATGAAGCAAGAAGAAGAAAAATCAGAATGAAATAACTCCATCAAGCATGCCACCTCTTGTGGGTTTACCACATCCTCCAGATGACTCATGGTGTAGATTTCTAGTCGTTGCTTGTTGTTGCCCCCCCCCTCATCCTCCAACTTCTACAGGTGCAAGACTATGGCCTCTACCTCTACTGGGTGACCACTTCATCTACGCACTGGACCTCTACAGTGCTAGCAGTGTAGAAAACCTTGACTTCTTAAAACCTCCTGACGACTATCCCTGGAACTGTGCATGCCTCTTCCTGGCGCTCGCCTAGTGCTTCTCTACCACAGATATCTCTATCCTCCAAACAAACTCCACAAACATGGAAAACCTTTATCAATTCTCTAAGGAAGCCATCAGGTTAGACAACTCAACATTTAACCCTTTCTCAAAATGTCAAATCCTCTCCTAATCCATAGCAGCCATGGGCGGACAAAGTCAAAGAAGCTCCATGAACTTAGCTTCATACTTATTGATCATCATGGATTCCTATTGGATCTGCTCAACTGTGATATCTTCTTATTGAGGTGTGTCTGAGGGAAGTACCTACTGATGAACTCATGAAAAAATCCATCCCACTTTACCTCAGCACCATGTCCCTTCTCTTCCTCTATGGCCCACCATTGGCCATCACTCTCTTTCAAAAGATACAATGCATTCTTCACCATGTTAGCATCTGGGATACTAAGGATCTTGAAGACTTTCTCAAGCTCAGTAATCCATAAATCCACATCTACTGGATCAACCATCCCAGCATACTCCAGTGCACCAACTCGGTGAAGCCTCTCAAAGGTCTTCTAGTACCCGAAGACTCTACATTGGGAACGGGTGCCCTAGGTTGAGGTGTGGGCATCTTGTCTTCCATATACGTCATAGTAGTCATGAACTACCCAAAAAGATTATGGAAGGTAGGGTTCTCAAGCATGGATGGGCCGATCTAGGGGACCTTAGGCACCCGATCTTCTTACGCTCAGTTCCTTGCACCACCACATGATGCAGCAACACTACTTTCAGTAGCATGTTCTTCATGTTCTCCATACATCTTTAAGATTTTTTTTTCTACATAAGTAGAATTCACTATAAGACAGACTGGAGGATACAAGAATAGACACAAACCCTAGTCCTAGGTCCATGTAGACTTGGCGAATCTAAATCTCTGATACCAACCAAACTGTGATGCTTGTCACCATAAAGACAATGAGATCACACAAAACCCAAGTGGAAACTAAACTAAACAAGTGGATTACCATAAAACACTAAAAATTAAAACCAATTTGCATAAAGAACCAACATCAGAAAACTTGTTACATAAAGATCCATTACCTACCAGTTGTATTATATAACATAAAGCATAATTCATACAACAAGATCCAGAAACATTTCTTCCGTATGTGATATATGTTCCACTTACATATACATGAGCATCTGCCAACTATATAAAAAAAAGCACACACCAGACAAAAACTCACATCGATATCATAACAACAGAACACACCAAACTATCCCCAAGACCTAAGTGTACAAGGACGACTCTAGGACTCTAGCACCAAAAGATATATAAGCAGGACACGCAACCTTATCTGCTACTGTTCTTCTTGTTGCTGCTCTACCTCAGTTGCACAATCTCTACCTCCTCATGTACATCCACCTAAAAGATGTGCAGAACCCATGGGGTGAGATCCACTAATCTCAGCGGAAGATATAACTCACCACCAAGGTTATTATTACATAGATAAACTAAATAGTAGATAACATACTAAGTAGATAGAGTGGATTAAGCAATCATGACTAATTTATAGAACATTTTATCATTAGAGAAGGAATACAAAGAACATGTATATTTTCTACCAGCTATACTATACAAGATCAAAGCAAGGCATCATCCAATGTTCTTGTATTTGACCCTAAGAACATATACTATACAGTTGATTATGTATTTTATTATTCCTTGAGGATTTGAGTCATACCACCCAAATCTAACTGACCACTGCTAAGTTGAAATCAGTGCCATGCAAGGTCAAAAAAATATATGGAATCCATGACATCCCCACACCTCATGGTATGTACATGAGAATGCCATAGAGACATATCAGTCAACTACAAAAGTGACATATAGTCAAACTGAGAGGTTGGCTCACACATGGCCACCCACATATATGACACCTAGCTCACCTTGGTACAGGTAACAACGCTAGAAGAACATGGCTCACGCATGACCATTCTAAAAAAAAAGGAATGTCTCACGCATGGCCATCCATATTACAAGGAGATAAGCTCACACATGGTTCTATCACACAACTGCAATTAAGGATGCAAGGAGATACTCGACTTGCACCCTGCATATTCAAAAACATGTGCTCTGATTTAAACTTTTTTCACCAATCCAGTAAATAAAACTAATGCTAGAAAGGATCTATGGCTAGGGAAACTACATGATTGGTTTCACTTGATTAGTTAAGTCAATTAAAGTGTCTCTTAGCATCAATCAAGTTACAACATATAAAACACATGAAAATGCTACAAAAGAAACAGCATAGTATAGTATTAGGACATTTACAACATTTAGAGCATATCTTGCCACATCATCACATTCACCATGGGATACCAATCTCTCAACTCATAATTGAGAATATCATCTCAAACTACGAAACATGCCTCTTCCAGGTCATAGGACCCATTCACATTATCCCTATATTACATGTGTCTCAACATGCCTCATGAAGACCATTTCAATTGTGTCACATCATACTCATCATAGCATGCACTAGCCATGATATATATATCACCTACAAGGTTAGGGGTTTATAAACATGATAGAAAAAGCACCATAACATAGTAACCAATCCAAGAGGGGAGTGAATATGTCATACAATCTCATATTAGGTTTAGAGTTCCATACTATATCTGATTTAGGGTTTTGTATCATACAACATCCCCAAATGCTAGGTACATAGATTCCCATTTCTTGGATCATATAAAGGTTAAGCATCATGTTTAGAGTCAACCATTATGTAGTTAAAACATTACCATACATGTATCACCACATGTTCAAGTATGTGTGCTAACCATGTATCATGTATATGTATTAACCCACGCAATTCACATGTACATGACCTACTCCATGTAGGTCACAACCACTCAAGGAGCCAAGGTGTAGCGACCTATCTAACCCATGTGTTATGATTGTAACACATCACTAGTCTCGAACTCAACACCCTTAAAGCATGTCATGACTGCAACTACCCATTAGGGTTAGTGTTAGGTCAAAGAAAAAGGCTAAAGCACAACTTTCAACATGTAGCAACCTACCAACCAACTAGGATCTCTACCCATGGTCAAACTAGGTTGTTTTGACCACAAAAAAGCAGGTTAAGAATGTCCAGGTCAAGAGGGTTACGACCGCAATGAAAGTTGACCCATAGACCCTTGCTACGACCACTACCAAGGAAGAGTAGCAAACCCTCATCACCAAGGGTGCACATGTCACGACCAAGCTGAAACAAGATAACGTATCGGTCGCAGCACCCAAGGGTAGCGAATCCACATGGTCAAAATCATCACCAAAACATAACCAATGTTAAAATAGGAAAGAACAAGATCTGAAATAGCAAGAAACTCCATGGAACGCCACCATCTTTAAGGTGAAAAACTCCACACAAGATGGTCACCGGAAACCCCTAAACTCAACCCATATGAACTCCAAGAAATGGCCACATGCAAGGGTGATAAACCATGATCTACACACCCAAAACAGAATCCCAAATATCAAGATAGGTCAAGGTACATGATCCTAAAGAAGGATGATCAAAATCATGGTCAAGAGATAATGAAAAACCATCATATATAATAGTCACCAAGAAAAATCATGTATAAGGATTAGGGTTTCATATTTAAGACAAGAAAATCATGATTTCCACAACCAAATAAGTTCTAGAGATTATCATCATCTACTAGCATGTTAGGGGAAATGCTTTAGAGAGAGAAAATAGAAGCATGCATGCATATAAAAGAGTGTAATAATATGGAAGGTTAAGTGTTATATAACCTGCCTTATGGAAGATCAACACCAAGGATTCAAGCTCCAAGATCAACGCTACAAGTACACGATACAAAGGTTGAAGAAGACGATCCACTAAAGTTCCCATTTTCAGCCACTATAGCAACTTCAAGAGAAGAAGATTCCAAGGTCAAGATAGATCAAGAAAATGGAAAGAAAGGAAACTCTAGATGAACCAAGGAAGAAGAATGAAAAAGAGAGAGAGAACTTCATACCACCATGTCCTATAACCCTATAGGTGAGGGTTTCTTCCTCAAGAACGACCATCACATCCAAGCATGGTTCATGGCCAAGAAAAGGGAAGAAGATGCAGAAGAGAATCCAAGGGAAGTGTCACAAAAGAAAGCACAACTTACCAAGGTAGAAGATGAATAAAGAATCACCACAAGCTAAGGATTCTATCACCAAGGATCCAAGGAGGCTCCTTCTTTCTCCTTAAGGCTCCAAGGATGACCATAAGAGAAGGAAGAACAAGAATGGCCGAAAGGGTTCACTTCTGCGGAGGGAAAAGGCGCTATATACTTGAGGGATGAGAGAGAAGGTCAAAGATGAGGTGTCAACACCTTAAGGCACCTAAGGGACACTTGTCCACCAAAGAGACACATATGCAACCACTTAAACCATGCATGCATGAGATGGTGATAAAACCTATGTTGGGTATCTATATACTTGGTGTTGGGTTTTGTGGAGGAAACATACGCGATGGAAGCAACGAAAAAAAAATATTTCCATGCAACCCACAATAGGATCTCGTCAACAACAGTGTATTTAGAAAGAGTGTTCGTGGAATACACCTTGTCATGGAGCAAGTTTGGCGACATCCCACTGCACGATGGTGTGCAATGCTCCTAGCTTACATATACGATATTTCTCTCCTGTCCTATGAACGTGTCATAGGAAGATCCAACAATACTCCTTTTGTGTTGTGATGTATGCTGGTTGTAGCGCATATGGACATTTATTGACGTCCTCCGTATGCAAGCGTCTCAGCGTCTGCGTCTCTACTTCATCCACATAGATCGACTGAAACTCCATGGAGCGCTTCCTAAGCCGGTGGGAAGGAGTAGCCTCTGTGTGATGATGTGCTAGCATCGAGGTGCTCTCCTTTCTCTCTTAAGGACCGTGACGGCTAGGGTTTACGTACATGAGTGTAAACTAAAAGGCATCTCTCAATATCTTATAAAGACATCGGTTGTCAAGCCCCTTCAAATAGGAGACGAAAGGAAGAAGGGTTTCCTAAACCCTTCAGTAAATAGAAAGACTGTGTTAATTAAAATGCTCGTGGATGAATTAGAATATTTTGGAATTAATTAATTAACAATTAATCATATTAATTGATTAATTAATATTTGAATCCATGCAATTGCTCGAGATGGCTCTATGGTCATAAATACCAACACTTGGGTCACGAACCCATGGTTTAGGTAGCAACACATCCTAGAGGTCGAAACATGTCAAAACAACTCAACTAGGTCAAAACAAACATACCACCTTCAAAGAGGTCGAAACACTAAAAGACAAGCATCTAGGTAGAAACACATGACCTGAAACCTTCATGGTCATAACAACATCAAGCCTAGGCAAGTGGTTTGGTCAAAACACATCCAAAACATCCCCAACTTCGCTACCTAGGTCACTACCATCATCAAGATTCATCAAGGTCGAAACAAGGCAACTCTAGAAGACCCTAGTCACCACTAAGGATGCCACTACTCATCCAAGGACCAAACAAGGCACCCACTTCTTCCTATCTCCTCTAGATGATGCAAAGATATGGAAGCCACACTCTAGAGGTGACAAATTGCACATCAACCCTCCTACTTTGGGTAAATTGCAATTTGCACCAAAACTATCACACAAAGCACAAACAACATCCAAACAAGCTCAAACTTGAAACTTAATCTCTCCACAAGTTTTAATGACATCTCAAAAAACTAGAGAAAGGATCCAAGAAACTTACTTAGGCAAAGAAAATAGGGTTACCCCAAAACCCCGGTCTGGGGTCTTACAATCATGCTTAACTTCCTAGTATGAAATGATGAAGGAATGCTTTCTCTAATATTTGTTGTAACCCTATTATGTTAACTAGTGGTTAGCATAGTATTATAATTGATTATTTCTTTAGCTAAACATGTACACTGTGAGATTGATGGTGGTCAACCATACCTAGACTTCTTGTATACGATGAAGGAATACTCTTAATTCTAAGATAATTATACTATGTTATCATGTGAACATCTCTTAGCTCTTTAATGCAATGTTATGCTTAGCATGTGTAGTACAAGTATGGTGATCGTTTGTTGAGCCTTATTATAAGGCATGGAAAGATAATGATGACCTTGTAGGAAATGATGTGATGGTCTAAATGACCTTTCGACATGATTGAGCCCTAGTGGAGGTTTAATCCTCTTTGTGATGTGACAAGGATCTATATTCTGTGGTGGTATGATGACAAGTATGGTCTCATGAATGGCAATGAAATAGTATCATGTGGTGATTGTGATCAGAATTATATCTCACACTTTTTATATCTTTTGAAGTTGTTATATATATATATATATATATATATATATATATATATATATATATATATCAATACTTGCTAGAAATGAATTAGGGTTTGTATGTCCACTTGTTTGATGCAACCTTCATCCACCCAATTGGCAATAATTAATCCAATGAAACCCTAATCATGTAGTGGCCCTGTCCAGAGATCCATTCCAGCGTTAGGACTTGTTGGATGGTGAAATCGAGTATTCCTAACAGAAACTCGGAGCGCATACTATTGAGTATGTGAGGTGCAAGTGACTGTGTGTCCTTGTCATCTTGACCCTAGGAGTTTTATCTATGGCTACAATCATACCTTGGTGTGAGAACAACTGTGTCATGTCTCGGTGATTATATATGTGATGAGATTTTGAGGACAACTACAAATGTACCTCGTGGTAGGGTTTACACTGGTGTCTAGCGCCGTGACCTATACCAAGGTGGGCTAGGTGTTTTCAGCTTGACTATATGTCGTTGGTGGTAGTTTGACATATATGTCACTACGGTGTTCACTTATATTGGCCAGGTGGTGTGGATAAGATCTTGGAGTCTGGCTCTTCCTAGATCTTTTATGGCATTGACTTTGAATTAACAATGGTTAGTTGGATTTGGGTGGTACGACTCAAATCCTCAGGGTATAAATAAAAAGATATAACACAACCGTGTAACATGTTTGCATAAGGTTAAACATGAATAAAATTAAATGACCCTTTTTGTTGTTTCTTGTATAATTTGGTTGATAGAGGACATACATGTTTTTCATATTCCTTCTCAAATTATATGATGTTCTACTATCCTGTTTTAGGTACTTAAACTGCTTTTACAAGCATTATCATATCTAAAATGTTCAATTAGATGAATCTTCTTATCTTGTAAAAAATTTTACTTTCTGGTTTTTGTTAACCTATATTTATGTTATAATAGTTTTGGTGGAGAGTTATATCTCCCTCCGAGACATGGGTCTCACCCCGTGGGTTTTCCACTATCATGGAACCGCTCTTACCCCAATCCCAATCCCACTTCCTAGACAGTAGTAAAGGGATTGAAGCATCCGTCTCTGACTAGCCCAAAAGGATCTCACACACTGGCATATATAATAAGAAATAATGACTCATAAAATAAGAGATTTAAAGAACTAACCAACCCAAATATGAGATTTTGTAGATTTAAAGAACTAACCAACCCAAGGTATATAACGATAGTCAGGCTAATGATGATAGTTATTATCTATCCCTTTATGTATCTTGTTAATCATATCCCTTTCTATGTCTATCTATTTAACATGTTTAAACTACTTCGACTTTTTAATTACTTAACTTGTTGTAATCAATAAGCGGTGTTGGGAGTTATATTTCTCGTTGGGACATGGGTCTCACCTTGTGGGTCGCCACATCTTTTTAGGTGATCGACAGCAGCGGCATCAGACTCGTGGCAGCGAGGAGGAGATGTGGTGATGGATCTTAGAGAAGTTGTTATATGTCTAGTGTATCCTAAAGTCTTTCCTATACTCTCAGGTTCGGGCTGGAAAGTTTGTATGTGGTGTTTCGAGCGAATCGAGCTTTGGCAGTGTGTTGTATTCTTGCAAATGTGGTATATGTGGATTATGCTCCTCTATATGTATATGTTGTGGTTGAGACCATGTAGCAATTGTAAAAGATACTTGGAATGATATAGGAATAGAAATAAGATGTTGGACTTTCATGTAAATATTTCTAAGCATGGTGATGATGTTGAAATCAGTTTTAATTTACCCTCTTTTTTGTACATGTGATTAATTAATTGGTGACGAGTTTTGTGTTTTGGGTAATCTCATTTACTGTGATGGGTTCTCACAAATTACACCTTATAGTTAAGGTTGGATTTTGAAACTTGTGTCAAGGCCTCTTTATTAGGATGTAGTCTAGAAGGATAAAAGATAATACCAACAAATTCTAGTTTAGATGGTGTTTGGTAGAACACAATTGTAATTTCTAACTACATCCACACCTTGAGAAGTAGACTTCTATTATAAAGCTTACATAATGACACATATCACACTACATCCAAGTAAATTGTCCCATTAGATCCTCTTTGTAGGTTGTCTTCCAAACTGAATGGGAAAGGTAAACAAAAATTAACTATTATATATAGAACACGTTCATATGGATGACGCAGAGATTGACATGAGGATAGGGAGGGAAACAGCCCCAATAAGGACTTTGATAGATATGGCTTCTTCTCTCTTTTTCTCGCTATAAAGGACGGCGACAATCCCTAAATACCATAGTTTCTTGTTGTTTTTTTTCATCTAATACATGTAACTCAACGAGGAAGGATTGGCCTCTCCCATGTTTAATGGGAGTAGGTTACTCGTTACTTGTTATTTTTACATACATATACATTTAGATGATCATCATCGGCAACAATCAAATTCAGAAAATACCTGCTCCTTCTACAACTAGGACTGGTAAATCCTAAAGGGGTAACTCATGATATTCTCTTCTGTTTTTTTTACTATTATTGCTTGTGCAAAAACAGGCACAGGATGACGTCATAGCTTCATCTTGTATTGTGGTATGACGACACTACAATCATGACACTAGATTGAACCAGCGTGAGCAAATTGGAGATGGGAGTCCCAACCCAACGGATCCAATCGTCGTGCACCCTCACACACATACGTGGAAATAAAAAACCGCAGCTGACCCGGTCCGACCCGACGGACAGTTGTCATTATAATATTCTAATAATAACCCACGGGCAAAACAAAACGAAACCAGAGAAGTGAACTGAAACCCACCGCTACTGGCTGCTGCTGCCTCCTGCTACGCCGCAGTGAAGTCAGCCGGAAGTCAAAACCCGTCACCATCAAGCCAGCCCACACACCCACAGATCCCCATCGAAACACCCCGCAGCGAGCCAATCCGAGTCACACAGGTGGTAGTACCTCCGTCCACCATATCTACATTGACTCCTGGCTCCCGCCGGGGTGATTCTTGTCGGATAAAAGTGACAACGCTGCTGCGGTCACCCGAATCGCAGGATAATGGGGGTTCGTCTCGGTTAAAATACTCCCAACTCCAGCTGTGAATTGGGATCCAGTGATCACATATCCACCCACGTCTCACAGAAACCGCGTGGGGTTCGGTTCTTCTTCCTGCTTCCGTCGTTGTCCCGAACCAGCAGGATCCAGCTGTTTAACCTTAAACCTAAGCACTAGATACCATCTGGGCGTCATAGGTGAATTTTGTATCTTAATCTTAATCTTAAACACGTGGTACTGTACGCGCCCGACCATTGTGTGGTGATGTAGATCTGCCGGTGTGAGTGGCGAGAAAAAAAGGAGGGTAGGGTTAGTTGGAATGCTGCCCCTACTCACTTTTTGACGTTGATTGATCCACCCGTAAGGGTTACGTATGGTTTGGTTTTGGTTCGATTTGGACCTTCAAACCACAAACCGAACTTGTGCTCCTTGGTTTGAGGAAATTTCGAGTTGAACCGGGCTACTATTTATAAATAGGGTAAAATGACCAAAGAGTCACCCTTTAATTATTAGTATGTCATTTTAAAAAAAAAAAGTAGAACATCACTATCTAAAAGTAATGTGTGTCTGGTCGTGGCGCATTACTAATTTTGGAATAATGCATCACCAACCAAGATGCATTACTACTTGCACGACTAATGTGTTTCATTTGGAAACACATTGCTTCTAAAAAGTAGCAATCCACTTGTAGAGTCATCAATCATGATCCATACACATAAGTTGTAGACGATGTATAAAAAGAAAAATTCAATTACAAAATAATTGCACATGTGAAATGAAGACTATCTCTGGCAGTGGCAGGGGAACAAGAATTTGATGTGTGTTGTCACAATGTTGCACCTTCTTCCTATAGTGATGACGTCAATCCTCATTAGGATGATCCCACCGAATACCGTACAAATTTGTGGGTAGGTAATAGTAGGTTGTACTTGAACATGGATGAACTTTCCAATCACTCTGTTTTTTAAAAGGTGTCACTCTACTATTATGTAGAGAAAAGAGGTCCTCGGGTCAACAAAATCTCACGACCCTCTCGACACTACTTTGAAAGCCTACGTGGAATTTCATCATTGTATGTAGTCAAATGTATCTGTCAAGTTTGTAATCACGATTGTCATATATCATGTTTTATATTCAATCAAAATCAAGTAAACAAAATCATTCAAGTTAAATGGCATCTAAGACAACACAATATGGACAAATGAAGCATCCTAGATATAGTCAAGTTCCTTTACACTCTTCACTTATTGAATGAACATGTATCGCATATTGATAATTACAATTAAGTCAAACAAAGACTAATTTATAATGTCTTGAAAAGAAAAGAAAAAATATTTTATTTAGTTTTTGTTGGTATGTATGTTCAGAGATTCAATCATATGATGATTGTAATGGCATAACTTGTAAATGATTTGTCTAATAATAAAGACAAGCTTCTAATTTATTTTGTTTTATTTGGTTATGAGATTATGAAGTAACATAATAAATGTCTAGAGAATGATATTACTCAATGACGTATGTCTTCAAGTACGTATGTCTTCAAGTACGTGACTTGGACAATGAGATCATATAGATGTCAATGGAATATACATTCTTGTAATGTCCCTAATTGGATTTATTATCAAAGTCTTATAGACAGCAATAGCACATAAGACTAGAGTGTGTGTTGTTTGATGACAGAATCTCATCATTCGTGATATGTGATATCAAACCAAGCACAAAGATACTTGTTAGATAACAGTGTATCAAACTGACCCGCCATAAGAGTGATATATGGAAACTATAATTGGTAGTCAGAATCATCTCTTACAGTTTTATTGGGGGTCATGGTTGTTAGACTTGAAGTTATTACACTCATCACATGTCATTCGGTGTACTTCGACATCATCCATGGTGATCCTGAATAAGATTCATCATTAAGGTGATAATTGGGTACACTATGACACATGGGGATGACTGTGAGTGATGTAGATAGAATTAGTCCCTCCTACGGGAATATGATATCCTAGCCACTTGATAAGAGAGGCTGAGAATTGTATGGCCATGCATATGTGAGTCAATACGTGATATTGAGCTTACATATATCTCAGACAATCTGCTCTAGTTCAAGAAACATGGATTGAATGTTGAAGAGGATGACTATTTTGTGCCTCAAGTTTAATCTGGATATCAGTGACAAAGGAACTAAACATATATTATAACACCAATCACAGATTATAGGTTAAAGTTATGCTCCAACTTTCGATTTACTTTGGTAGCAATGATGTGTGACTTGGCACCGCTCTTTGCATTTAATTTTGTAATTGGTTATGGACATTCATTGCCAACGTAATATGGGACAATCAACGGGAGGTAAACTCATTCCTATCTATTTCAGTACAAAACATGAGTTCCAAGCGGTTCGTGTGGACTTCTACAGAGGTGTGGAGGTTGTTGCATGCAGCTAGGAGGATAACGTCAACCTACTGTCCATGGTGAAGACTAAGAGTTGTTGCATGTGCCGTCCCAGTGTAACTAGAAGACAGCTGGAAAACTACAACAATGAGTAGATTGTCACTAGACTTGCTTCAGGATCAGGCATATCCTCGAAACCATCCTTTCCAATATATAGTTTTTGACACGATCTGCTGGTTTAGTGGGGAATATGGCAATAAAAAATTTGTTTCCACTACCTACCTGATGTCATACTTCCCTACAATAGTATCAGACCCACGTCAATCTACTATATTTTGGGATAATCGATATGACTGAATTTTAGGTTTTATCATTTATTTATTACATAGGATGTAAATATTAAATATCTAATCAAAGATCATGTATAATCTCAAATATATATATATATATATATATACATACATACATATATATGCAATTTATATTTGTCACCGTAAAACCTTCTTTTGATGGTGGATGTGTAGCATGGTTATGGCAACTATTATCTGTGCATGGTGTTGTATATTTATCCAATTATATCTCAACTTTCATATCGAGTATATGCCTTATCTTCCAATTGTAAAAGTAGTATTTCCCTCCAAACTTTTCTCCCCTCGAATGTAACTCGAGGTTTCACAATATTCATGTAATTTAAGATAGTTTATTTTCTTGTTACAATAAAGAAGATGAGTCAAGAAGATGGAGGACCAAGAAGGATTGATCGATGGGAGGCCCATCCAATCAATCGGAGGACCCAAGATGTAACGACCCCGCCTCCCGGTAACCCCCAATTAAGGGAGAGCAAAAGGTCGTTGCCATTATCCAATTAACAGGATCAAAGGTTTGACAAATAATCAATAACAATTATGAAATTCTACTAACTAACTAGAATTTGGTATAAAATTAAAACTTTGCTTACCTTTGAAAACTTGGAAATCTATCTATCTAGAGCTTGAATTATTCTATCTAATCCTCCTTGCACTTTATTTCTCATTTCCACGATGTGTCCTTTTACTGTTTTTTCTTTCAATTGTTGTTCCTAAAACGCCGACAAACAAAACGTCGGTCAGTATATCAAAATATACTGGTATGTGGGAACAACCAAAATCTTGCAAATATAGCTAACAATTTAATAATCACAATCAAATTAATTAACAAGCCAATTTACACTTTTCAGTATGACATTCTCCACCGCTTTTGCCCTAACCCTGGCATACCCACCTTAGGGTGCCCTTTTGCCAATGACTTAAGGCCACCTTCTCAATCCCGAGCTTGGTGTCTGGGGATCACCACTCATAGTGCCCACTAGTCATGCAATAACATAGGCCACCTTCTAGGTGCCTGGGGTCACCACTCAAGGTGTCCATTGGTCTACCCATCTGGGCCTGACCTTTGGCATCATCCATCAGGGTGGCATGTAGGTGCGAGAATACATACTTCTATTTTTAATGTGATAATCATAGTGACTTTATGATTTGCAAATATGAACATCCAACTAGATAATTTGCATTCAATGCGATTAACCATTCGGAAAATCCTTAGGAAACTAAGGTGGTTATCCATAATTAACCACATACCTGATCCAGAGCAACTTGATTGTCCAAGCAATAAGGATAAAGAATCAATCAATAAGCAATCAACAATATCCTGAAATTAATGCATACGATCCAAGTGTTATAGTTTATCCAGAACATTCTAAAGCTAGACTTGGATTCCACCTTAGGCTTTCTAGACCACATTAGGGTTTTATTAGGGTTTTTTCTTCCATAACGCTTTTATCATATTAAATTCTCTCATAGTTCATAAGCCCTAGTTTCAACATCATAAGTCCAATTAAAGTTGATTATTTCTCTTTTATACCAAAACTACCTTCTTTATCCTTTTAAGTTATTTCATGGTCATTAGACTCAATAATTATCACCTTTAGTTTCTTTCGGATTAACAACTCATAATTCATGATGGTGTAATTCCCATATGAACTCGATTTGCCATTAATTCCACCTTTTATTCATGAGAAAACCCTAATTACCACATTTAGGGTATTTATCCACAAATTAGGAACTTTAATGCTCGAAATAGCATATTCCTACTTTAATCATGAAATTAATCAATTGAAGCCATTAACAGTCTAATTAATCAACATTAGGGTTTCAAGGCCCATTAAAGTATATTCATGCATATTAAACTCAAAATTGAACTAATTACATGCAAATTCATCCTTTTTGTTCCTAATGTGCCCTTTCATCATTAACAGGTTAATACCAACTCTAATCATCTATTGAACCCTACTAATCACTTTAATCATATCAAAATAGGGTTCTTTAAACATTAATACATTAAAGTTGATATATTTCATCACTTTTCGAATTACATAAGGAATCAGACTTCAATTATATTTTTATTAGATTCCCCTCATTTTTCTAAGCAATTTTCATATTTTACACGTACTAAGCCGAGCTACAAAAATTTAGTTATGATTTTTGTAAGATTTCACTTACCAGAGCCAACCAGAGGCTGACACGTCACCTTTATCCATGCAAACGCGGCCCGTTGAGATTATAACCAAGTTACCAAAGTACCCTTCGTGTGGTCGCTTGTTTCTTTGTACTTCAGAGGGAAAAATGGTCCAATATGCTTCTGGCTTCTTCAACCTTGCGCCCGCCGTCTGCTGTTGCCCTAGCCGCCTTGGGAGCGGCTCCTCCTTGCCTCCCTTAGCCTCCTCGGCCACCAAGGAGGGTCATGTTGCTCCCGTCACACCCTGGTGTATGCACAGAGCCTTCAAGACGCGGCCATTATGGCCGCGAGTAAGCCCAGGATGTCTGCGGCTCACAGCCACCATGCAGCCATGCTGCAGGAAATCGCGGGATCTTCTCCCCCCTTTCCAACGCATGAACTTCCTTGGAACTCGTTCCCTTCCTTCGCCACATCCCCACACAACCAAGGGCACTCTCCGCTCGTGGCCAGCACATCTATTTCAGGTTGTTCAGGTCTGCAACCTGCAGTCAGCATTACAGCCGTGTTGCGGCCGTCGTGCCTGTGCTGGAGTCTAAGGATGATGGTTGTGCTCCCTTTTGATACTGGGTGACATCCCCCATCCTTTGCAATGACTTCAAAGTTCCTTGCTGCCCCAAGGTTGATACGATACCCTTTGGTTATGGTTTGAATGATTACATGGCTGGAGAAGAGTGGGAGACCAGGAAACCCGAGTCTGTGGATCCGATCCCTTTATAGGGATAGGTAGCAGTGTCCTAGCATGCCTACCCACGAGGAGAGCAAGTCCCATAGCCAATAGGAAACTCCTTTCCTTGATTACCAAGAAATCCTCTCTTTTCTAACTATTCATATCCTTTAGTCATTAGGAAAATCCAAATTTTATCTCCTTGATATTTCTTTATGCTCCAGATCTCAAGATTTCAAAAATAACTTCTTTTATCCTCTTAGTACTTGCCCCTTATTCTAAAGGCAAGAAATTCTATTTTCATTTAGTAGAAAAATACTTCATAATCCATTAATTATATATGCACATTATCTTCTTATTTAACAATTTTGGTATTTTATCTTTCTTTCCTCTTCATTGGGATTCCTTGGATCCCAAGGAACTCAAAGAATTCGAAATTACCTTTTTAAGGAATACGCATTATCCTTAAATGCATCAATATGCATTAATTCCCATCATCATGTTGATTTCTTATTAAAATAGTTCTTTTTGAGGATTTCTCTTTATTTCACTTTTATTTTCCTCATTAGTATTCCTTTTATCATTAGGAATCATTGGGATACGCAATCCCACTAAGGATAACTCGATTGCACCTCTTTTCACTTGTTTTCCACATATTACCATTATTTTCAATTTATTTCTCAATAAGGAAATATTTAATTGCCCTTTTCTATTATTATTGTATTCTCTATGCCACCTTGGACTCCTTCGAACCCAAGGAACCCAAGAGGCACGAAATCCTTCTTTGGATTTGCCTTCTAGAGGTTTCCATACTTTTCCTTTTTCTCTATTTTCTTATTTATTCGATAATAGTGGAATTTCTTTTATCCTTTCTTGTTATTGGGCCCAATAGCCAATAAAACCCACAAATAAATCAACAAGGCTATTTTAAACAAAAATCATGCATTCATTCATTATTTTTTCATTTATCTTTAATATGAGAAATTACATTTCTCAGCAAATGAACCCAAAATTGGGGTTGTAACATCCCAATAGCCAATAAAGCCCACAAATAAATCAACAAGGCTATTTTAAAAAAAAATCATGCATTCATTCATTATTTGTTCATTTATCTTTAATATGAGAAATTACATTTCTCAGCAAATGAACCCAAAATTGGGGTTGTAACACAAGAGGTGGTGGACTAAAGTCCAAATGACTGGAGAGATAACCAACTAACCAGCCAGCAAGCCAATCAATCGGTTTAAGGGTTGAATTGATCAACCCAGATTGGAAAGCACATATCTTCATCAACAAAAGGTTTGTAAATGAGATGTAGACCGTAGGTTGTGGTAATTCATTGTGGCAGTAAGGAATTACATTAGAATGGTCATAACCATCATTTTTTTGTTGCATGTTTTTTGTGGGATATAGCACGTATATGATATGTACTACATATGTGACAATTGAATAATATATCATAAATACAAACTCCCTCAATAAACATTAAGTCTAAGATGTTTTGCATTAGAAACACACATGAAAAGCTTGATCGAATAAGCGGTTAAGCCCTAGCGTGGTGTGTTTTCCATCTCGTGAAAGTGTTATGATAGTAATGTAGATCCGCTCAAGCGGGGCACATTATTATCATTTTGGCTTTTGGGTTAGGCTTAACTGGGTGACCATGATAGGATTAAGCACCTAGAAGTATGCAGATGATTATGGAAAAGAGTTGTGTAGGTCATCGATCCAAGAATTGCATAAGATGTAATTGGCAAATGCTACCTACCTTGATGATTGATTACGGACACTCGCATTAATGAGGTAATAATTGAATCATTTTGGGCCTTGGCTCACTAGAAGGTTGTATGTTGCAATCTTTCAAATTGATGTGTGAGGGATATCGATTTGAATAAAGTAGTGGGAGTGATAATTAAATAAAGACCTAATTGAATATCATCATTTTTTAAATCAAATCAAAAGGGTTTTGATAAATGCAATTGTTTCTGTTGTAGAATCAAATGACAAACAAATCGATGTTTTGATCAGTCCTTAGGAAGGACAAACTAGATGGGACAAATTTTCACAACTAGTTTTAGACATTGAGAAGGGTTCTCCATGATGAGCTTAAGCTCTATGTCCTAGATAAACCAATGTCAGAATTACATGCTCCTGATGTGCCTAGGGCTAAAGTGGATGCTTATAAGAAGCATGCCAATGATGCTTTAGACATAAAGCACCTTATGCTAAGTTGCATGAACTATGAGTTGCATATGCAATGTGAAAATATGGGGATACTTGAGATGGTGACACATCTTAGGACCCTAAACCATTACTTCACAAAGCAATAAAGGTACAATGTCTCAAAAGAGCTCTTTGAGTGTAAGATGACATAGCGAGACTCAGTACAGGACCATGTGCTCAATATGATCATGCAAGTGGATCATCTAGAAGAAATGAGATTCTCTTTGAGCTAAGAGTTGGCTAAGAATATGATTCTATAATCATTTCCTGAATTGTATAGCCATTTTATTGAGTGTTATCACTTGAATAATGGGGCTATACAACTTTCAAATTTGATTTGCATGCTGATAAATGCCAAAGAAAGAATGAAGAAGAACAAGACTGTGATGATGATCAGCGATGCAGAGTCTGAGGATGAAATTGAGGACATGAAGAGTTCTGAGACTAAGAAGACATCCAAATCTTCAACACTCAAGATGAGGAGAAAGAAAAGTACAAGAGGAATTTGTCCTTTATACTTGAAGGCATTCAGGAAGAAGAAGTTGGGGATAGAGATCTCCACTTCAGGTATATACATTAAACTTATCTACTTCTTCATCATGTGTACTTGATACTAGATGTGGATCTCACATATGCTCAAATATGAAGGATCTGAAAAGATGTAGGCCTTTAAGAAAGGGTGACGTTGAACAGTGAGTCACAAATGGAGTAAGAGTCATTTCCACTGTAGTTGGAACCTATAGTTTATCTCTTCCCATAGGGATTCTAATAGAGTTATTCAACTAAACTATGTACATGCCATAAATAGAAACATCATTCATGTATCTTGTATGGACAAGGATGCATATGAATTTCATATATAGAATGTTCAATGTTCTATTTCTAAAGATGCAATCTTTTATGGCAGCGTCCCAATGTCTTATGTCTTTATTTTCTAGTTCTAAAGATGGATATTTATAATGTAAAAACCAAAAGACTAAAACTCAAAAACTTAGACAAAGCATACCTTTAGCATTGTCATCTAGGGAACATAAATGAGAATTGCATATCTAGACTCCATAAAGATGTTTATCTAGACTCTTTTGATTTCAAATCAATAGAGACATGCGAAACTTGTTTGTTGGGTAATATGACTAAGACCCCTTTCACTGGTAACAATGATAGGGCTAGTAATCTATTAGGACTCATACATGCTGATGTATGTGGCCCTTTTAGAACAACTACTAGAGGTGGGTATCAGTACTTCATTACCTTAAATGATGACTTCAGTAGGTACGGTTATGTTTACCTATTGAAACATAAGTTGGAAAATTTTGATAGGTTCATGGAGTTTATGTACGAAGTACAAAACCAACTTGGAAAAAGTATTAAGGCACTTTGTTCTTGTCGAAGTGGAGAAGACTTAAGACAATATTTGTGAGGTCCTTCTATGATCCCATGGTGTCATATCACAATGGATTCCACTTGGAACACCTCAGCATAATGGTGTATCAGAAAAAAGGAATCATACATTGTTGGATATGGTGTGATCAATGATGACTTTAGTTGTCCTTCTAGGGCTATGCTCTTTCAACCTCCATGTTTACACTAAATCAAGTACCATCTAAATCAGTTCAAAAGACACCATATGAGATATGGCATGGGAAACATCCTCATGTGTGTTTTATGAAGATTTGGGGATGTGAAGTTTATGTCAAGAAAATGTTTCCTTAAAATCTTGAACCCAAATCTAATAAATGTTATTTTGTTGGATATCTCAAGGAAACTAGGGGATACAACTTTTACACTCCATATGACAATAAAGTGTTTTTTCTAGGACTGGTGTATTACTTGGAAAAGGATTTTATTTCCAAAAGAATCAGTGGGAAGTAGAACTCAAAGAAGTTTGAGATCATAAGAAAACATTGAACTAGTAGATATACAAGAGGATCAAGGAGAATCAGAAGTCATTGTGGAATCTCAAATTCCTCAAGTAACATAGGAACCTTGTATATATAGTAGGACACATCGTCAAGCTATAAGGAAGGCAGTGAGTTGGTCATAGATGATGACCCAACAACCTATCTAGAAGCTACTAAGGACCAGATTCAAAAAAATGGCTTGAGGTCATGAGATCTGAGATGGAATCCATGTACACCAACAAAGTATGGACCTTGGTGGATCCAACTAAAGGGGTAAAACCCATAAGTGGGTCTTCAAGAAGAAAACCAACATGGATGGTAAAGTACAAACCTATAAGGACATATTGGTTCTAAAGGGTTTCAAACAAGTTCAAGGTGTTGACTGTGATAAAACCTTTTCTATGGTGGCCATGGTTAAGTCCATCAGGATCATGCTTGTTATTGCAGCTTATCATGACTATGAGATTTGGCAGATGGATGTCAAAACCACATTCCTCAATAGGAATATTCTTGAGGATGTGTACATGACACAACCTAAAGGTTTTATAAATCCAAAGGATGCAAATAAAGTTTGTAAGCTACAAAGGTCAATCTATGGATTTAAGCAAGCATCTCAAAGATGGAATCTTTGTTTTGACGAGATAGTCAAAGAGTTTGTCTTTACTCAAAATGAAGATGAACCTTGTATGTACAAGAAGGTTAGTGGGAGCATCATTATTTTCCTCATATTGTATGTAGATGACATGCTATTTATGGGAGATGACATCCCTACTTTAAAGACATGGCTAGAAAATACATTTTCCATAAAAGACTTAGGAAAATCATCCTACATCTTAGGAATCAAGATCTATAGAGATAGATCTAGAAGGCTTTTTGGACTAAGTCAAAGCACATACATTGACAAAGTGTTGAAGAGGTCCAACATGGAGAGGTCAAATAGAGGAAGCCTCCCCATGTGTCATGGAGTTACCATCTCTAAAGCTTAATGTCCCTATTCTTGTGAAGAAAGGGAACACATGAGTATGATTCAATATGCATCAACAATTGGATCAATCATATATGCAATGTTGTGTACACATCTTGGTGTATCGTATGCCTTGAGCATGATGAACATATATCAATCAGATCAAGGTGATGCTCACTGGAAATCCATAAAGAACATCCTTAAGTACTTGAGAAGAACTAAGGATCAGTTCCAAGTCTACGGAGGAGAGGAAGAGTTGGTGGTAAAGGGTTACATCGATGCAAGCTTCCAAACTGACAAAGATGATTACACATTGCCATCTGAATTTATGTTTTTCCTTAACAATGGAGTTGTGAGTTGGAAAAGTTCCAAGCAAGAGAATGTTGTTGATTCTTGAATAGAGGTCGAGTATATTGTTGCATAGCATGCAACAAAGGAGGTTGTATGGATCAAGAAGTTCACCTCTGAACTTGGGGTTGTTCCAATCATCATCGACGCAATTGAGCTATATTGTGACAATAGTGGGGCTATTGCACAAGCTAAGAAACTCATATCGCATTAGCATTCCAAGCATATATAGGGGCATTTCCATCTCATACGAGGATAGTATAGTGAGGAGATGTGAAGATTTGCAGAGTACTAACCGAGAACAGTGTTGTTAACCCCTTAACAAAAGCACTTTCACAACAGAATTATGATGGTCATGTTAGATCACTTAGAATAAGATTCATGGGTGATTTCTCTAAGTGCAACAGGGAGTCTGTTGGTATGTATGCCCATAGAGCCAATCATACGATGATTGTAATGGAATAACATGTAAATAATTTGATTAATAATAAAGGCAAGCTTCCAATCTATTATATCTTATTTAGTAATGAGATAATGAAGTAACATAACAAATCTCTAGAAAATGATATTACTCAATGGCATATATATTCAAGTAGGTCACATGAAAAATTAGATCATACACATGTTAAGAGTATATGCGTTCTTGTTATGTCCCTAGTCATATGTTATTGTGGAAGGTTGATAGATAACAATAACACATAAGATAAGAGTGTGTGTTGGTTGATGATAGAATCTCATCAGTCATGATATGTGATATAAAACCAAGCACATAGATACTTGTTAGAGAATAGTGTATCGAACAGACCCCCCCCATAAGAGTGATACATGGAAACCATAACTAGTAGTCAGATTCATCTTTATAGTATTGCTAGTTATTGTGGTTTTGAGACCTAAAGTCACTAAACACATCACATGTTGTTCGGTGTACTTTGACATCAACCACCATGATCCTGAATAAGGATTACCATAAAGGTGATGATTGGGTACATTATGACACATGGGGATCATTGCGAGTGATGTAGATGGTATTTGTACCTCCTACAGGAGTATGATATCTTGGCCACTTGATAAGTAAGACTGACAATCGCAGCCATGCACATATGAGTCAATATGTGATATTGAGCTTACGTATAACTTAGAAATTTCAACCTCCATGTTTACACTAAATCAAGTACCATCTAAATCAGTTCAAAAGACACCATATGAGATATGGCATGGGAAACATCCTCATGTGTGTTTTATGAAGATTTGGGGATGTGAAGTTTATGTCAAGAAAATGTTTCCTTAAAATCTTGAACCCAAATCTAATAAATGTTATTTTGTTGGATATCTCAAGGAAACTAGGGGATACAACTTTTACACTCCATATGACAATAAAGTGTTTTTTCTAGGACTGGTGTATTACTTGGAAAAGGATTTTATTTCCAAAAGAATCAGTGGGAAGTAGAACTCAAAGAAGTTTGAGATCATAAGAAAACATTGAACTAGTAGATATACAAGAGGATCAAGGAGAATCAGAAGTCATTGTGGAATCTCAAATTCCTCAAGTAACATAGGAACCTTGTATATATAGTAGGACACATCGTCAAGCTATAAGGAAGGCAGTGAGTTGGTCATAGATGATGACCCAACAACCTATCTAGAAGCTACTAAGGACCAGATTCAAAAAAATGGCTTGAGGTCATGAGATCTGAGATGGAATCCATGTACACCAACAAAGTATGGACCTTGGTGGATCCAACTAAAGGGGTAAAACCCATAAGTGGGTCTTCAAGAAGAAAACCAACATGGATGGTAAAGTACAAACCTATAAGGACATATTGGTTCTAAAGGGTTTCAAACAAGTTCAAGGTGTTGACTGTGATAAAACCTTTTCTATGGTGGCCATGGTTAAGTCCATCAGGATCATGCTTGTTATTGCAGCTTATCATGACTATGAGATTTGGCAGATGGATGTCAAAACCACATTCCTCAATAGGAATATTCTTGAGGATGTGTACATGACACAACCTAAAGGTTTTATAAATCCAAAGGATGCAAATAAAGTTTGTAAGCTACAAAGGTCAATCTATGGATTTAAGCAAGCATCTCAAAGATGGAATCTTTGTTTTGACGAGATAGTCAAAGAGTTTGTCTTTACTCAAAATGAAGATGAACCTTGTATGTACAAGAAGGTTAGTGGGAGCATCATTATTTTCCTCATATTGTATGTAGATGACATGCTATTTATGGGAGATGACATCCCTACTTTAAAGACATGGCTAGAAAATACATTTTCCATAAAAGACTTAGGAAAATCATCCTACATCTTAGGAATCAAGATCTATAGAGATAGATCTAGAAGGCTTTTTGGACTAAGTCAAAGCACATACATTGACAAAGTGTTGAAGAGGTCCAACATGGAGAGGTCAAATAGAGGAAGCCTCCCCATGTGTCATGGAGTTACCATCTCTAAAGCTTAATGTCCCTATTCTTGTGAAGAAAGGGAACACATGAGTATGATTCAATATGCATCAACAATTGGATCAATCATATATGCAATGTTGTGTACACATCTTGGTGTATCGTATGCCTTGAGCATGATGAACATATATCAATCAGATCAAGGTGATGCTCACTGGAAATCCATAAAGAACATCCTTAAGTACTTGAGAAGAACTAAGGATCAGTTCCAAGTCTACGGAGGAGAGGAAGAGTTGGTGGTAAAGGGTTACATCGATGCAAGCTTCCAAACTGACAAAGATGATTACACATTGCCATCTGAATTTATGTTTTTCCTTAACAATGGAGTTGTGAGTTGGAAAAGTTCCAAGCAAGAGAATGTTGTTGATTCTTGAATAGAGGTCGAGTATATTGTTGCATAGCATGCAACAAAGGAGGTTGTATGGATCAAGAAGTTCACCTCTGAACTTGGGGTTGTTCCAATCATCATCGACGCAATTGAGCTATATTGTGACAATAGTGGGGCTATTGCACAAGCTAAGAAACTCATATCGCATTAGCATTCCAAGCATATATAGGGGCATTTCCATCTCATACGAGGATAGTATAGTGAGGAGATGTGAAGATTTGCAGAGTACTAACCGAGAACAGTGTTGTTAACCCCTTAACAAAAGCACTTTCACAACAGAATTATGATGGTCATGTTAGATCACTTAGAATAAGATTCATGGGTGATTTCTCTAAGTGCAACAGGGAGTCTGTTGGTATGTATGCCCATAGAGCCAATCATACGATGATTGTAATGGAATAACATGTAAATAATTTGATTAATAATAAAGGCAAGCTTCCAATCTATTATATCTTATTTAGTAATGAGATAATGAAGTAACATAACAAATCTCTAGAAAATGATATTACTCAATGGCATATATATTCAAGTAGGTCACATGAAAAATTAGATCATACACATGTTAAGAGTATATGCGTTCTTGTTATGTCCCTAGTCATATGTTATTGTGGAAGGTTGATAGATAACAATAACACATAAGATAAGAGTGTGTGTTGGTTGATGATAGAATCTCATCAGTCATGATATGTGATATAAAACCAAGCACATAGATACTTGTTAGAGAATAGTGTATCGAACAGACCCCCCCCCATAAGAGTGATACATGGAAACCATAACTAGTAGTCAGATTCATCTTTATAGTATTGCTAGTTATTGTGGTTTTGAGACCTAAAGTCACTAAACACATCACATGTTGTTCGGTGTACTTTGACATCAACCACCATGATCCTGAATAAGGATTACCATAAAGGTGATGATTGGGTACATTATGACACATGGGGATCATTGCGAGTGATGTAGATGGTATTTGTACCTCCTACAGGAGTATGATATCTTGGCCACTTGATAAGTAAGACTGACAATCGCAGCCATGCACATATGAGTCAATATGTGATATTGAGCTTACGTATAACTTAGAAATTTTGCTCTGGTTCAAGGAACATTGATTGAATGTTGAATAGGATGATGATTCCATGCCTTGAGTTCTGTCTAGATATCAGTGACAAAGGAACTATACAAATATTGTAACAGTAATCACAAATTTTAGGTTAAAGTTGTTATCGAACTTTCCATTTACTTGGGTAGCAATGATGTGTGACTAGGCATTTCTCTTTGGTTTTGATGTCATAATTCATTATAGACTTTCACTACCAAAGTAATATGGAACCTATAGGGTAACACACATAGGATACACCTAGAAGAGGAGTTTTGATCAGGAATGATAATTGAATTGATTTCTGAAATGTTTAGGTATTCAATTCAAGCAACAAATCAAATGGTTGGACACAACTGACCGGTTGGAGTGTCAAGTTGTTGGACATTGCGTTAGCTAAGTTTTGGATGAGCTGGGGAGCGAAACGACCAGTTCGCTTAGCAAACCGATCGCTCTACGTAGTGAGATGCCCGGTTCATGGTGCAATTCGATTGCATCAAGGATTATTGCTGACGTCGTGTCATGTATTAATTAGATAAGAACTGTGAATTCATAAGTGGTTATAAAACATGATGAATGACTAGTTCACTAGGTGAACTGATCGGCTCACATGCTAATCGATCAGTTTGCCTTGCGAACTGCCCATTTTTCTGTTCACAAGTTGCAAATTTTTGTGAGATTTTAGTCCCTTCCACTCCCACACAAACTAGGAACCCTGACCCTAACCCTCCTATAAATAGAGGGTTACTTAGACACATCAATTGCCTCTAAAAATTGTTTGTCTTCTCTGATTGTGGTAACTGAGGGAACCCAAGAAAGTCATACCCAAAAAAGGGAGGGATTGCAAGGGAACAATTGTGGGAGAGAAAGTTGGTGACTAGTACACCAACTAGAGGGACAACTCCTTCTTATATGTTCTAGTAGAACAACATGGGTTATAGGCGGTCCATGTGAACTTCCATAAAGGCGTGGAGATTGTTTCCAATCACTAGGAGGACAATGCTAGCCTGATATCTATGGTGAAGATCAGGAGTTGTTGCAAACATCATCCCAATGCAACTAGAACACAGTTGCACAACTACAACAATAAGGAGATTATCATTGGACTTACTCCAAGACCAGGTATATCCTCGAAACTATCCTTTCCAATATATAGTTTTTTTACATAATCTGATGGTTTAATGAGGAATGTTGTAGTAAAAAAAATATTTCAGATGCCTACCTAATTCCATATTTTCCTATGGATTTTACCTAAACCCCAATTGGGCATCATTCCTCCTAGTTTATAACTAATGATCATGGGTGTCATATTGCTATCCTCTCTTCGTAGAAAATATGAAGCAAACCTACACAACCAAACAAATGGACCTTCATCTTTGAATGATTAGTATCCTTGTACAACTCTCTATCTAAGTAAGCTACAGTAGTATCCCTCCATGACTAGGTGATACAACTCTCAAAATTATCTACAAGAAAGGTATCATTTATACTAGTCTCTAACAAAATACGAGATAAGGTATTTTCCTAGGAAAGAAAGGAAACATGCTTTCTGTACACAACTCTAAGTCTTACATGAAATTGTAGAATGTCTTGGGCCAAATCCATACAGGAAAATCTCCCATGCAACCAAGTTAAACGAATGTGACCCATAGACAACCTATTTGGATGATTTCTCAAGTAGTGGTCACAAAGGTGATCCTATGAAAGAAATTGTCCTGGTCTAGACCTGTTACAACCCATTCCTAGATTTGCTGGTAATCCTAGAGTTTTAAGATAATCTTAATGTTTGGCATACTTTTATTAGTAATATTCTATGTTGTGCTTTATCTTAACTTTAATAACCTTAAATACTTATGTGTCCAACTCATAATCATCACTTAAGCATACTATAAAGATCTGAATTGGGGTTAAGATAACATTAACCCATACATGTGTGTAAGAAGAGAGTTAATGCATTGGAGGAAATAATTAATAAATGATTTTTAATTTAAGCAAATTATTAAAGTAATATTGTATGATTGTATAGAATTCAATTATGAATCAAAAAAAAAGAATGAACAAAATCGGAGTTAAAATGAGAGAGTTGCCCTTTTTAGTAAGCATGTATTGAGGACCGCGACCGACGTTGTGTCGACACCGTGACCCACGGTCTACACCGTGACCGCGATGCTACATCGATACCGTGACCATGACACTATGTCAACATCGTGACTCATGGTCTACACCGTGACCGCGACGCTGCGTCGACACCACGACCACGATCGACACCGCCTAGGACAGAAAATCGTAGAACGGTCTTATTTCGAGAAATACTTATCCGTTTTCAACAAAACAAAGTGTGTTGGAACCGCGATTCAATCCTCTATCACCCCAGACATCTTTCTCTATGACGGGGTGACCTAGAGGATGATTTATAGGGCGATTTTTGGGTAAGAATGTGAAGAACAGTGGAAATCAAAAGGGGTTGCTATAAATTTGACTTGGTAAGTAGTTTTAACCATGGATTCCTTCTTCACTTCACTTCCCTTTGATTGAAACCCTTGATCTAGTGATTTGGAGGTTTGGTTTAACCTCTTATCTCATCTTCTAACTACAGCAGTCCCCGTTTAGGGTTGAAAGGAAGAAGAAATCGTGGATTTTTCTAGGATCTTGATATGGATTCGAGATCTTCAAAGATGGGCTATGTTTTTAGGGTGTTTTCGGTGAGTGGGAACTTCCTTTAAATAGTATATTGCATAAAAATTGTTTTTATCATCCATAATCTTCAATTTCTTAGTATGCAACTACAAACCCTGAATTGTCTGTTTGATCTAAGTTGTTGAAAAATGATATGAAAATGATTCTTCCTCTGTTTGGATGAATTTCAGATGATAAAATCATATTAGAAATGTATACAATACATCCTAATGAGAATTCCCTAAGTATTCACAAAGGTTATAAGAGTAAACTAAAATATAGGGAATTCGTCTATGACTGAAATTGTTGTATAATTAAATAGAGAAATTTGTTTATCTTGATCCCCTTGGTTATGATTAATTATTTATCTAAATGAATAGTACATATATATCAGATACTATCTTGGATTTTATTTAAGGTGAATAGTGTTTGTTTGATATCTCATTAAAGAGGGTGAAACCCTAGATGTGAGGAAAGTTAGATATTTGCGAATAGATATTATGAAATCCATTTGAAGGGATTTTCTTGACATGATAGACTTTATTTATTCAATTTTATTCTTGATGCATGATATCTTAGTGAATGGCATCGAAACTCAAATTCAGCTCAGTTCCAGGGTTACATGCATATATTGATTGTATATAATTTGTTGAAAGCAGTCTTTATTCAGTGAATGTTTATGTCGCATGGAATCCTTATGAGAGCCATGTGATAAGTGAAAGAGGTAAAATAAACCCTAATGAGAGGGTGTTCAGTGAAACAAGTATTGTGATATCAATGTTTCTCAGTTTGAGATGTGGTGATGCTTAACAGTACAGTTGTAGTAAGTGTTATCAGATGGTTATGAAATGAACAGTTTACAAAGATGAACAAAGATATGTTGATGTGATGATTGAATTGTGAATTTAAAGAGTGAATTAGACATGTAGATGCCCTGAACAGTGTAGAATCCTCACAGGATGAGGCATGCGCTGTGAGGAGGGAACGGTTTCCCGACTGGAGGTAGTCCAGATCGAGGTAAGTCGGAGCACACCAGTAGGGTGTGGGGGTCTTGACCAGTAGGGCGAACTCCTTATAATTGTGTGGTACCCAACACAAACTGGGGATACCAGTGGTACTTGTGTTACTTGTTGAGTGATCAGTGGTCAGTAGGTCCACTGATGCACAGTAAGCCTGAGGGCTTTGACTCACCACCTGAGTACCCAGGTTGAGAGGTGGAGACTGAGATATCCGGCCACTCCCATGAGCCGCCGAGAGGCAGACGTGCTGAGGCCCGCTGCAGACCGGGTCTTACTCGAGATATAGGCTTAGGAATCCAGGCATGCTTCTAAGCCTTGTAGAGTGAGATCGTAGCTTGTTGCAATTCTTTCACATGTTGTGGTAGACCTCATGTGGGTTCAGGGCATAATAAGATGAATGAGAGGTTAAACAAGTGTGTGCAGTTATTCAATTATTCTTTGTATGTTTTTGAGTTATTAGTTCTTTTTATGATCAATCAAGCATGTTCATATATTGGTTCACTCTTGTAGATATCTAGAGTATCCTACCTTATTTATGATTGTCAATGATTAGACTCTTTAAAGCTTTCTATTTTTATAATTGATATCAGTTGCTTGGCAATATATCTGTAATTAAATAAGTGATTTAAATTGTTTCTTTGAAGTACTCATTCACTGAGTGAGTAGGCTCACCCCTCTACTCACAATTTTTAGGGAAACCACGTGGACTACTTGAAGAAGGTCAAAGCATCAGAGTAGATCCACCACATGAGTTAAGTATGAGATTAGTTAAGTTCAGTCGGTCCATGTCACTCTAGGTCCTTGTATAGATGTGAGAGAGTTGTAAATGTTTTGTATCTTTGTTTTCTTGATAAGAGATAATGTATCTGATTGTCATGTCATATGTACATGGAAGTATGAGAAATAGAATGAATGTATGAATGCGTATCATTAATATTTAGATCATATTAGAGTAATGAAAGTTTAATTCTCTTGTAAAGTTTGTTTATGTGATTGGATGTGATAAAATAAAGAGTTTGAAATAAAAGGAAAAAAAATTAATAATCAGGAGTGAACTTTGTATCAAGTATAATCATCAAACTCATGTCCTAATCTCATGATTAGTGGTAATCATGGGATGCGGGTGTGACAAGACTTATGGAATACACCACTATAACTAGAGATCCATCAACGCTAACACCTAAAAGAACTTCTACATCTTAAAGTGTAAGGATCATCTCAAAATAAAGAAATAAAAATGTGTTTTAAGTGATATATGAGTGGTAGATGAGGGTAGTGATAAGTTTGGGATCTGTGAGGATAGGTTGGATCTTATAAAGAACATCAAAACCCACTAAGGAAATATTATCCAAAACCCCTTAGTAAGTAATTTTTCACTCTAACAACCCAAAATGGTGTGGACATAGTCAAAATGGTACTTTTATATGAGCCATGTCTATTTAAGAAAGATGAGTATTAATAACTATATTACTATAAACAAGCATAAATGAGAACTTGATCAACAACATATTGTTGAATAAACAAGTATACAAATTGGTATTTCAACATTTGATTTCTTAAAGTGATTCAATACATGAACAAATTGAAACATGACTTGACCAAGTTAAAAACATTACATAACATCACCAAATTGGAAACATCACGTTAAATGACTTAAACATTACATTACTAAAAACAATTTAAAATATGACATGATCAAATTGAAAAATCACATGACCAAACTGAAGACATTACATTACATTGAATGAATCCATGCAATACACAAGGGAGATTTCAAGTGTGCCTATTACGATACTTTCCCTCACATTTATGACTATGACATCAAGCATGTTTTGGATTGATATCTATGTATGTGTGCATTCTTCTATTCTTTGGTCTTCCAACCTATCATTGGACAATTCTTGATAATAAAGAATATGTTTTGTGCTTGCATGAAAAGGTGGCAAATGCATCCTATCTCCTAAAAATTCAATGTCACTAATAAGTTCCTAAATTGTTTAGTTGATGCACCACATTACTCACATTTAAGATTATGACTCTTGTTGATACACCTTTTTCAGAAAAATGGAACTCTACTTATAGGACTAAGGTGATATATGTCAAATTGTAACTATATAAATATTATGGGTCATATAATCAAATTTCCCTCTCAAAATTTTATCATAGATAGATGATCCTATTGGAAAGAACTGCCCAAAAGTTTGTAGTCATTAGAGTTACCAACTGAAAGATATCAATATTTGATGTTTGGTCATTATTTATTCATTTGATGACCTAGACCTAAGTTAGAGGAATTAAAAACCTAGGTCGTGACACATAAATGTATAATGCAACTTCAGTTACATCATGTATATGTCAATATGTGGTATTCTCATCCTAGTTTCCCATCCTTAATCCAACGAGCATCGTGTTGTCTTCAAACTCCAGAATGCTCAGGCTAGAGGCTTTGCGAAAACAAAATAGAAGGCATTCTCAAATGTAGTGACCTGACATGGTTTTGGGGATCTAATATGAGACAACCTCCTTCCCTTATTGATATGAATCCAACCATCCCTCATCCATCAACCCTAGACCCTAAAACTGGGATAACAAACTCTCATTTCTTTGTGCCTCTCATTGACGACACATAGTGTTTTCATGATTCTCCAAACTCACCTCCTCACACCTATAAACCACTCCATTTGCTCTGAGATGCATCCTATAGTCTTCCCATAACCTCAATTGATTACAAGTGATCAATCTCCTCTCTCACCAACACAAAATCCCTCATAATAAAAACAAACCTTCAACACCATGAGTGACATCCCTGTATTAGGACCGCACCAACCCTTTGCATTTGGAGTGCCTCAGTGATGCTTGTGGACTCCTTTCTTGAGTATCTATGTACCTAAATCCTTGAAACCCCCTCTACTAGATACATTCTTCACTATAGTGGTGACACGTAAGATCTTAAGGGACTTGTCGCACGAGATCACACTATCGAATTGAGGATCTCCATCATTAAGGTAGTGGTGCCTTTTTCTAGCCGTGAGCGCATATCTTTTAGCCTTGGATCCTCACTGAATGTGAGGATTTTCTACTTGAAAAGGAAGAAGGCTAGGGAGGATAACCGCGTGGAGCCACCTAGGCAAAGAGAAACCAACCATGAGAATTCAACTCAGCTAGTTGTACCTTGTGAGCAAGTATTGAAGGGAGATGCGGAGACCACCACCTAGATCTTGACCAGGAGAAACCCACTTTGTCCACCTTAGTAGGAAATTATCCTTTCACTACTTTATTTAACAAAAAACTTAGTAACAAAAAGTTATAGAAATTAGTAGGAATATCGGATAAAATGTAAAATTGTATACCATTATCATCAGTTGAATACACAGATTTCAAATAAATTACTATCTTGACCCAAATCAAACCATTATTACATATATAATGGCTTAAATCATAGGTTAATGACTAGTTTCTTTTTTCTCAACTTGAATATGTCAAAAATATCTATTATAATCTAATATCAGTAACCTTTGAACTACAAACCATAAGTGACCTTTCTGGTCTATCTAAATCATAAAACCTTATATGTTAGTCAAAAATGACCTACTTCCTTCAAAATTCTAATTGTTTTTCTCTCTCTAAATATGAAAGTATGTAACAAGCCAAGTAATTATTTATACCTTAGAATTGTGCCCAAAAGTTTCGAAATTAAGATCGCATAGCCATCTAAACTCTGATCCAACCATAGGATAAATGTAACACCCTAGTTAAGAAAAGACTAATCTTGGGTATCACATAATGCTAACAATGCTTAACTTCTTTTTAAGGGTAATCAACTCACATCTCAGGAGGCATGTACAGGGGATTACCTAAGTCTATGACAATGTTTTCATGCTTGAAACCTAGATATTATGTGTTCTTTCTTCTATTAGAGAATATTAAATGTATGGAATATGAATGATGTGTTAATATTTGCCATGTCACTAAGATCATAAATTAAGTGAATGAATTGTAGTTATTGGTGGTTCTCATTAATCACCCTAAAAGAGAGAAATTTATTTAATGTTGACTAGTACACCTCCCTAGATCACAAAGTGTATGGGAAAGCTCCTAGTAGAATGTGATGTATATAGGAAGAAACCCTAGAATACTTAGTATGTGGGGTTGGGCCCAAAAATATATGATGATGTACTAGTCAATAATAGTAATGCAACTACATTAATGCAACTCACCGGAATATGACTAAAATAATGGGTTTCCCTAATTTTTCATTGAATAATATTTGTGATTTCCTCTCTCTTTTCTTTCTCAAATTAGTGTATTATGCAAGCATATAGGTATTTTTCTTTTTCCCACTTAATGAATACCTTGTGTGTCGGCCCATCATTTCACATATTTTCTAGGTGCAAAGAACATTTAAATTGGAGAGAAGTTCCTAAATACATTAATAAAGGATCTTGGAGGATCTAGATCAGCCTTAAATATTTATTTTAATCTACTTACTAGACAATTTTGTATTTCCTTACCTTCCTACAAACTGAATAGGATTCAAGTCATGCCTATGTATTTCTTCCTTCCTTATAGTGTTATATTCTCTTCATAATTTTGATGTAAGACTTTATTCTCTGTTTATGAATGGTGTTATCCGTGCAATATGCACGATGTTGTGGATTGATCTGGCTTCCGTAGTATATTATGAATTGATAGCCACACATCCACTAACTTTCCCTTTTGACATCTCACTAGTATGGGTTCACACATACTAACGAATGTTTGTACAAAAAGTGTGTTATTTTTTAGATTGTCACACCTCTTTTTAGGAATACCATATCTCTATAGGAGTTGTAATATGGTTGAATTGTCAAATATCCTATCATGTGTTGATTGTAGTTAAAGTTGGTAGAAGCAAAATCTACCCAAACATGATATGTTGGTATGTTCCATTATTTAGGATAACCATAACTACATTCACGTGCACCATTTGGACATAATTTGATACAATAGTTTTGTCCACGAGTATCATCTATAATAAACTCAGAGTGTGACTTTCAAAATTTTGACATCTTTATTGACCTTAAGAAGTGTCAAATAAAGTTCCTTAGAAAAATTAATTTTCTCGTCTGCATTTTCAATATCCTAATTACCCCTCGACCAACCATCTTGAAATGAGATGATATTATTTTGAACCAAATTGCACGTACTCATAAATTTTGTTGATTTTTTAATACACCATTTAGAGATTTTGATTGATTGCTAGTCTTTGATCTATAAGTGAATCTCTTGTCACATTTGAGATACCATAAGGTGGGTTTTTCATGTATAAAATATTACTTAGAATCTAGATTGATGCTTTACTTCTCAAGCATGAGATCAAATGAAGTACATTATATCATCGAGCCCATACACAAAAAATGTTCCTTCAAGTTCTTTAATTTGAACTAGTTGTTGAAGTTTTCAGGAAGATGTCAAAGACAAAACCGATGTTGGTCCCAACCAAAATTGCTACTAATAGTAGGAATCTTATCCTGACAAAAACAACACATATATGTGTCTAATTTTTAACATGCATATAGAATCAACCTTTTAGAGAACCAAACAACAACTCCGTGAGCGAGTGAGAAAACACAATTTTCAGAATCTATAACATATGCAATAAGAAGAGTGTACCTGTATTTCCCAATAAATAATGTATCATCAATAATAACAACTAGCATGAAATGTACCCACCTGACGATAGCTTGATCGAACATGCAAAACACTTTGATGAAATCTACAAGTCCCATGTGCTTGTGTAGTATCATCACAAACATTATGGGTAAATAATTTCCATATATATTCTATAGTAGAAATTTCATGGATTGAAGCAACTTACAATATGAATTCTCCCAATCCATAAGAAAATGTATAAGGCCTTCCTTTTAGCTATATATGAAAAAATTATCATTCAAACTTGAAGTACATATATCGACCAAAAAAAGCTTGAAGTGCACATACTTGAGGTGTAGAGAAAATTTTCATAGAATTGAAATTCAGAAAAGATAAGAGAAGAGTAACAAATGCTATAGGAACATTAGAGAAGCCCCACAATTAATACCAACAGTAAAGAAGAGAAATTCACAAGAACTACCATGGATATTAGCTAGAATCTCCACTTGATGCATGCTAGAAGACAAAGTAGATACAAAGAACTAGGAGGAGAAAAAGAGTTGACAAAATGAACAAATGATGTGAGTACGAGGGTCGATTTTTGTCTCCTTGTAAAGGAAGAAATGAATCCTCACTGGGTATTGTTCCCCCACCCCATATCCCAGTGATTAGAGACTATTATCCATTAAGGAAACAATAATTCTTTCTAGCCCCATGGTGGGGTCAATGCATCCTCATCTATGATGCACTGCCCCCATCGTCGGGTCAAGGCATTATGAATTAGGCCCCCAACGGACCTATGTGTCCCAAACGGTGACTCGTTTCCTCGAAAAGAAAATGTGTTTCACAAGAGATGAATTAGGCCCACTGAGAGTAGTGTGTTTCCAATAGGATGTACTACCCTAGAAAAGCAACATGTTGGTCATTTTTTGGACTGACATATTGGTAGTTCAAATTCCAAATGACATTTGGATTTTTTGTCATAATAAATTTCAAACCAACACTAAATATATCATTTTCTTGGGTTTGGCTCATTTTCTAACATTGCTATCTAAACTTAATTGTCATAAGATTTTACCCACTTAAATTTCCTCCCCACAATATACTCATAGAGAGACACAAACAAAGACACAACGATTAGTTTAGCTAGTTAATGATATGCCCTACACCCTAAACCCATTTGCCAACCTATACGAGATATTGATGATTTCAATTGGTTTTGTGTCCAACCACATCAGTTATCTTTTTCACTCTGTATGCAAACAATGTTCTACTATTTTAGTATTATTTACATAGGGAAACATTCTGTCGAGCTGTCTACATAAGTTTTTTAAACAAGTTGGATCAGGACGATGATGTTTCATACTAGATTTTTTTTTAGATCTCCATATTTTGGTGTGTCTAGCAATTACAAATGATGCTTTCACAAAGGAAAACATATCAAAATGTTGATCTTGTTAACATGGACGACGATCCTTCCCACACTATGTGAGTCTAGTGTTATCAAGACTTGTAGACTATAATGATTATTTGTAAATAGGTTATAATATAGATGCATCAATCTTCTTATGATAGATGCAATAGTTGCATCACTTAAGCAGAATAACTGTTACAGAGATAATTTCTATCTGCATCATTAGTATGATTGTTATAAATGTATACCATACCTATGTAGCGTCCCAATTGTTCAATCATTCACATATGTGTGCCCAAATTTTCTCACTCGATTAGCCTATGATCAATAGTAGCGTAGCAATGCGATATCATCCCCAAACAAAGGGAAACGAATTGTAAGGATGCAAGCAAAGCATGCTATGGTTAATTTCTTTTTACTTTTGTAGCATTAGCTGACCAAATCCTTCTCCCAATCACAAACAATCGCCAACGAAATTTAGATTCCACATCATCATCATCGTATCATATCCCCCACATGTTTCATAATGGTCCCGGCCTGGGGACAATATCACACGCCAAACACTGGCGTCCTCCTCAGCGAGAGTCTAGTTTAAACATTAAAATCCCCGTCGAATCCACGACACCCGTTTGGGCGACGGACACCTGTTCCGTTGGAACCCTCGTTTATTCCCATACCGTCGCCGTCGACCCGCCTTTTGGTTTTTGTACTGAGGTGTGGAGTGTAAAAAAGGTGTTGGACGAAAGTCTTCAGCATTGGCTGGTTCACGCAGGTGCGAGGAAGCTCCCTCCGGCCCCGACAACCAACCCCCTCCATCATCCACTCCCAAGTCCCACAACCCCCATGCAAGAGAAGCTTACAGCTGACCCAGGTCCAATACCGTCGTACTATTATTTCTTCCTCTTCTCTTCCATCTCTACTTATACCCCTCGACCCAAGGCTGCCCTCCACCGATCACGTTCTTACCAAGAAATGGCTCGCCAACCTCTCCCCAGGAACGCTTCCAGCACTGACGACGTCGACGCAGGCGCCGCTGCTTGCAGCTACCGCGGCGTGCGCAGGCGCAAGTGGGGCAAGTGGGTGTCTGAGATCCGTGAGCCCGGGAAGAAGACCAGGATATGGCTCGGAAGCTTCGACTCCGCCGAGATGGCAGCCGCGGCGTACGACGTCGCGGCACTGCGGCTGCGTGGGCGCCAGGCGAGGCTAAACTTTCCGGACTCGGTGGCCGCGCTGCCCCGGCCGCACAGCAACGACCCGGCGGACATCAGGGCCGCGGCCATCGCGGCAGCCATGCAGGTCAGGAGGTGGATGCTGTCCGCCGGCGACATCGGCGGCGCCAATGCGGCGCACCAGATGCAAGCTGAAGCGGAGGTCCCAGCGTCGACCGCGCCCCCGTCGTCAACGATGGAGACTGGCGCCTCAAACAGTCGACTCAGCTCACCGGGTGAGGAATACAGTTTGCACCAGACCTCCGTCGTCGACTTCGAGTGGCCCAATATGTGGGCTGAACTGGCGGAGGCAATGCTGATACCTCCGGCTGCTGCAGCCATCACCGTGCCTTTCCTGGCGCCGGGGTTTGAGTACTCTGAACCCGCCGCCAGAAGGGACGCCGACAACGGGGTACAGCATGGATCACTGTGGGACTACCATTTTTGAGCTGCGTCCCACATTATCCAGTGATCCGTTTGATTGATCATCCACTGACGCTACATCCATCACGTTCTTCTGAAATATGATCAAAATCGTATCATATTTTATTATTTAATTGGTTACGTATCATATATATATACAGTAATAGGGCAAGTACTACCCTGTATTAATTAAGCTCCTACTTGGCATCAAAATAACAACGCCAATTATTATGTATTTACATCTCAATTAAATCAGCCTTAAATCATTAGTTGTGTAACTAAGCTCGACTGTAGTATTCTTTGATTCCATGGCGTGTGCTATGGAACAGGTAATGATAATAAGCCTACTGAAGATATTTGCCTCATGCTGCGTCCCTGTGTGAGTGTCACTCTTGCTTCGTAAAGTATGAATTTATGAATATTGCTGTTGTTGTGACGTCGCCTGAACACTAGAAACCAATGATATCCCGTAAAGAACTGTGCCACCAGCTACTCGGTAATAAACAAACAAAGTCACGAAACTACTGATGTGTCTTTTGCTCCGTATTGTACTCATTCTAGACCTTAACAATTCAAAGTGTAGATAAAGCTTCTTTCTATGGTTATTGGCGGGTAGAGTGCGATTCTTTGTCCTTTTCCAGTTTTCGCGCACCCAGGTGTTCTTTATGTTGTGCACTGCGTCCACTACAGACAGCAGCTTGCGTCGTTGATCATAAACAAATGAGTAATCAGATGCTTGATTCAGGTTGAAGGGGTCAAGCAGATGAGTCATGAATTGCTAGCACTGCTAGTGAAGATTGTTCGTTCCTAAATCTCAAGATATGTCGGAAATTGCTATTTAATAGTCACCTGGCTAGGATATCCTTCAAATCAAATTATACTTTTCCTTGTTGTCTTTTGACATGGGAAGAATCGTAGCAAGAGCCTAACCTGTTCACTAGTAACATGTCAAATAGAAACGGTTGTATGCATTAGTGACTTCCTTTTTAGAGAAGGGGAATCCCCTCTCTGGATCTTCCTATCCCAACTTTGTGCTCCAAACTATGTAACATTCAAACCTAATCATACATAAACAGCACAAATCCACCTCTAAAAATAATAATTAGGTGTGTTAACGAAAAAGATTAAATGGAACATGCCCTGATATCCCTACATAATTCCTTAGCTGCATATGTTGTGTATGATGACTATTGCATGCATTCATTGTAAGTGACTAATGGAACCCAAAGCTTTTGAACGACCTCAAAGGCCCTAGTTTATGTCACTAGTGTGAGGACTCATCCCTACCTTGAAGGTAAACTACATTTATGTGTGTTTATGCCTGAACAGATGTATATTGTACTCTTATATCTGTTGTTTCAAACTCTAATAAACTTCAAGGAACAAACTTGGAGTAATTATTTAAATCCTAAGTTGCGACTAAAACCTAAATTTAATTTTTGTTGCTTGATTTGATTATTCTATATACGTTAACACTTCGAATATGTTCGATGGTGACGTACCATACACTCTAGAGGGTAATAGAGGATACTTCAAATGCATCTTATAAATTCCAAAATGTTAATAGATTGAGTTTGAGGGGTTGAGACTTATTAATGGTGTTAGAAAAGGCCTCCGTGACCGAGGTTGTATTGCGTCTAGAACTCTAGTGATGATGAAAGAAAGTGTGGTAAATAGCTTCAGCAATGATAGTATTGCATCAACACCAGCAATGATACCCTCGACGTCAATGATGATGACAACTTCAACTAGGCCTACAATTAGGGAAGAGAAAGAGGGCACAAACTATACAGAGGAGACAATTCCCATTGCAGATCCAGGATACCAAAAAAATGGATGTATTTTTTTACTATCATTTTCTCTCTCTGTTTGCATTTTTCTTTAGTGGATGCATGTCAGTTACTAATGATTGCATGGAGAGAGGACCAATCTCTTGTATTATATATTATCTTATTTGTTCCTTTATGAAGAGACATGATAGTTGTGGGTATCTAACCACCCTAATGAATGTACACCAATATAGGGTGTTGACATATCCCCACTTCGCCCAAATTGTCATGATAATCAAATTTGCCTATTTTCACTAATGTCCAATCATACTCAATTTCATATATGATAATCAGATATGAGTCATACATAGTTGAGACAAAATAAATGAATACTCCCTTATATGCTAAGAATCTTATATATAGCGGTATAAACTTTATGAATAGGTCATCCTCAAACTTATATCTTGGTCTAACTTTATGTCAAAACTGACATTCTATTATAAGTAGTATTAAAATAAAGATAGCAAATAGAATATGTGATCACATAATAGATATTGCATTACCAAATTACATTAACCATTACATATCAAATGACTTTCTCATGCCCATATTATTTATATGAGATGTATACAATCCTAGAGATATCCCCTTTTTAGAGGATCTAGGATCATATAATGCTAGCAATGTAATAAACCATTATCATCTTATTGTCAATTTTCTCATTGCCATCATAGAGCTTTATGTCCAAGTGTCTTAATGTTGTAGTGATTTTATCATTATTAGAAAATGAAACTACAACTTCATTATCATAGTATATCTTTGAGGGATTATGAATTAAATCTACAACTTTAAGATCTTGTTTCATATTCTTAATTCACATTGTTTGACATGATGTTTCATGACAGTTTATAACATGATCCATGTTACATGAACATGTAGTATTTTTCTTAGAACTCTTCTGTGACAGTACACTGCCAACTAGTAGGAATATAAAGCCTCTCAAAGAAAGAATAATTAATGTTTGAACATCCAACAAAATCTAATCTGAAATATTGCATAACATCAAGGTGATTTTTTTCTTTTATATGTAAGTATGTAGTCATTTGTTCGTTTCAGGTAGCACATAACCTTTTTCAAGACTCTCTAATAGTCAATGCCTAATTTACTATGATTATGACTAAGCATTCTGATAGAAAAAGCAATTTTGGATCGTCTACATATCTCTAGATATGGTAGGTTTCCAACTGCATCTATATGGCATCTTTCTCATTTCATTTCTTTCAATGGTATTGTTGGGACACTGCTTGGAGCTAAACATATGTCCTTCAAGTATAGGTGCAAATATAACTGAACAACTTTTCATTCCATACTTCTCTAAAATCTAATATATATAAGTCTTTTGAAATGTTTAAGGTATGAACTTAACTTGATCTTGTCAACTCTCTATATTGAGTGTGTATAAAGCTTCTCCCATATCTTTCGTATAGAAGTTAATGGAAATAAATTCCATGCTTTAGTTTGATATGTTGAAGCAATTACTTATAAGTAGAATGGCATCTACATAAAGAATCAATATTATAAATTTATTCCTACTAACATTTAGGTAAGTACATCTATCAAAGATGTTAAGATTAAACCCAATGTATGATGTAATGGTGTTAAAAATCATATATCATTGTTGAGATTCTTGTTTAAGTCCATAAATTGATGTATTTAATTTGCAAACATATGACTTTACTTTTAATTAATAAAACCTTGATGTTGGTCCATATTAACTTATTCACATAAATACCTGATTTAAAATGCAGTTTTCACTTTCATTTAGTATAGCTCAAGATCGATATGAGCCACTAAGGCTATGAGTACTCTAAAAGAGTTATTGAATGAGACTAGAGAAAAAGCCTCTTTATAATCAATGTTTTCCTTTTTTGTAAACTATTCACAACTAATCGAGCCTGGTACCTCTCAATTTCACCATTTGAGTTTCATTTGGTCTTGTAGACCTATTTGCAAAAAATAGGTTATATACTCTTTAGTAATAGTCTAAGGTCCAAACTTGATTCTTATCTGCAAAAACTATTTTCTTTCATGAATCAAACCATATAAAAAATTTGCACACACCATTGCTTGCAAAATAGATTAAAAAATCTATATGTTTAAAGTCTACATTTGCTCTTGAAAGTAAAACATAGTCAGATGGGATGGTTAGCCTCCTTAGTCTTGTTGATCTTCTTAAATTAGCATTGGGTTATGAATTTTGTGTATGCTACTCAAGTTGTTCTTCGTTATGATTGTGTTCAATTTGTTCACTTTCAACCTAGCTAGGAGCCTGGTCTATTTATAGTGGCTTATCCACGTGAAAACTATGAACAATAACTTCATAGCTTATGTGAATTTGATTAGGTGAAAGTGTAGGGGAACTATCATGCATTTCATCAAGATAAATATTACAAAGAATATCACTCTTGTTGTTTTGATGAACCTCTAAGAATCTGGGCTTACCCATCTCAACCATATTTTATGGGTGATATGTATAGCAAAAGCTATATCTCTTTTACCATTATTAGATAACCAATGAAGAAACTACTAGTGGTTCTTGAATCGAATGCCCTATCATATGGATTTTAGATCCTACCTTCCACACAACATCCCCATATGTGCATATAGTTCAAATATGTTTTGCTTCTTGTCTATGATTCATATAGAGTTTTCTGGATAGATTCGTTAGGAATCTTGACTAATGCATGACATATCATCTTTAAATCCATACTCCAAATTATAGGAGGGTATGAATTACAAAAGATTGCATGAATATTTCCTTCAATGTATGATTCCTTCTTTATCTACATGATTTTGACTTGGTGTGCCTAGTATTTGTTGATCAGGAACAATGCCTTGTTCTAGAAGGAGATGTGATTGTCCTTTATCCCATATCAATGAACCTTCCATTTTATTTTCTTCCTTTATCTAACCTATCTATCTTGAACACTTTACCTAATTAGTTCTCTATTTAAATGTTGCAAAGAAAGATGGAAGATGTCCACAATATCCATGTATTTGTTTAACATTCCATTACTCCTATTGGCATCTTTCTTTGAAGTGTTGGTCAGACTAAACTTTATGCATTTAACACATTTTTTAAAATTAGTAAAGTCTAAAGGCCTTAAAATACCTTATTTTACTAATCTTAGGATCAATTTTATGGAGATGTGCACCAATCTTTAGTGTCGAAGAAGTGAACATTTATCATCCAATAATGTGCATTTATTACTAATCAACTCATGGTGAACTATATTAGATTGTTCAAAATATGGCCTTATTTCGACTTCATTGTGAACCATTTTTAAAACACAAGTATGCATCCTACTAGAGTTTTATATAAATATTATTCTTCACATTTCATATAATATAGTATAACCTAAATTATCTAACATGGATACAAAAATCAAGTTTCTATTATAACTTGGTACATAAAATATACTTTCTAAGTCCAATAAATTTCTATTATCAAGGATTATTCTGCTTGTGCCAACACCCTTCACACTAGAACCTCATTTATTTTCAAAATAGAGGGCTCTTTTAGGGTTTGTTGGTTTCCTTTTGTTCAGAATTCCCTAAAATGTTTTAGAAATGTTCATGGTAGACAAGCAACCAAGTATATAATGGAACATGTAAAAGTTGATATTCATATAAAATAAGAGATATAAACACCTTTGTTTCCAACAATTTCTTGTACTTGAAGGGCTCATTTTTACCATGTCCTTTCTTATACCAGAAGAAGTATCTCATGTTAGTTTTTCTTTCTCCAACCTTGTTGTCACTTGGCTTGGAAACCTGATGAATACATATTCATCATATTTTTGGGGAATTTCAGATGCATTTATATATTTAGTTTTTCATGTTTAATAGTATTTCACTTCATATTTTACTTATATAGGATTTTTGTGGTTTATGTAATTTATGGATATTTAATATATTATGATATTATATTTGTAGGATATATGCAAGTTCAAGAGAGAAGGACATATCCCCCCTCAACAGCCACAAAATTGACCAAAGAACGCATATCCTCACTCTCTAACTCAAACAATTGGAGTGAGGACCTGATTCAATGATTTTAGACAAATCAATACTTTCCTAGGAAGCTAATAAGTTGAGTGATTATCCAATTGGTCGACACCAATTGCAAAAATTTGACATTAAGCTCCTCCAAATGCTACAGTATTCCAATTCATTGACAGAACTATGATTTTTCTGTAGTACCTGATATATATATATATATATATATATATATATATATATATATATATATATATATTGCACCAAAATGATCTTATTTTATGCTTCTACACTTAGAGTATGATGTGTATATATACATTGGAAAGGAAATTTCATTATATATAGAAAAAACATATTTCCATATTGTTTGAAGACCTGGGACTAGCCCAAAATATGACCACAACTCTAGGTTGTCATATAAGATCTGATGGATTCAGAATTAGACTGGATGATATAAATATCCTTGGAGGACATCCAGGACAAGAGGTTCAGACGTATTCTCTCCCATTCACAATGCTATTTGTAACAAAAAAAGACTGGATATGAAAGCCACCAGCTTGATGTGAAGATGCACTCCACCCACATATATGGACTGGGACTGAAGTAATCATTTGAGAGTTGTGATGAGACCACTGATCTTCTCCTCTACCCTACTACTTTCTCCATGAGCTTCCTCTATCTCTCTCTTCTCTCTCTCTCTATCTCTCTCTTTATATCATAAAAAAGATGAGTGAGTAGATATCACTATTGGGGTATGTTGACCTTAGTGTTATACATTGTCCATATTTTGATGATGACTTAACCATTCCATTCATATGTATCTAATATGTCTGCTTGAGATTAATTTTAGATATTAGGTACATCAAAAGGATCATTTCCATCAAGCCCTAGCTTGATCAAGTTCAATTCAAAAGCAATGCAACTGCACTTTTGTGGAAAACACCCTAAAACCCTATAGGATGATTTTTGTAATCATTTGTATTGATATTATGGCTTAAAACTAAGATGAGAAAAAAAAACCAGGAGCCCTTAATTTGAATGTTCTATCACTCTAATGATATTTTCTAAAATAAATCATAGAGAAATTTTCGATCAAGTTTCTCCTGTGATAAAACTCGATTGATACCCTTGATGCATTTTAAGAATTTCCAAGTTCGGTCGAGTTTTAATACACATAACTCGAGCGACACCCACTGGAAAAGCTAAATTTAAGCGAATCGAATGAGTTTCATCCAGGATAAACTCGACCGATGCTTCAAATTTTCTTTGTCAGATAGTGCAATCGATCGAGTTATCTTTTTATTGAAACTTGATGGAATGCACTATACAAAGAATGTAAAAAAAAGTGATTCTAACCATTGGAGTGTTGCAAAACTTGAAATTATATATGTTTTAACACCCAAACGGATAGAAAACATTCCTAAGTGCTCCCCACCCATAGTGGACACCCCCAACTATAAATAGGGCCTCTTGGAGTTCATTCTAAGGTTGCTCCTTCATGCTATTCAAGCTCCTAGGTATATTTGAGTGCATCCAGTCCACTTGAGCCACTTTATCTCTCTTGTTTGCAAATAAAAACATCCATGAGTGATATAGGATATGTGTGAGAGAGCTACTCCATTGTAGACTTGTAAATCTTTCAAAGATTCCCTTTCCCAAACCCCTTTCTTCAAGTGCAAGTTGGTGGAAGCTTCTCTATTTTGAAGGAGAATGTACATGCTTCTTGAAGGTGAAGAAGAAAGTACAAAAGCTTCTCCAAGGTGAAGGAGAAGGTCAAGGGTGAAGATCTAGAGGTAGAAGTGGGTAAATCCTTCACGACAAAAGACTTATTCCAAGAAGAAGACGTGCTTGATGAAGGTGTCTAGCTGCTTGTAAGAGTGGGAAAGACCTTTTAGTGGTATAAGACTCTAGCTTGCCGGATATGTAAGTCCTTGGTTAGTTATTGGATCCCATTTCCTCAAAGGGAAGGTTGGGTATCCTTGACCTGGAAAAGGATGGTTATCTTGTATGTCTTATAATGGAATATAAGTATACATTTGCTGCAAAATCCTAGAGTTTGACCTCTCTAGGCAGTGGATTGACTTTCTCCTAGTTTGGATATTGGAACCACTCTACATAGCTTGTTTATTGTATTTGTTTAATCTCTCTCATCATTGCTATGTATGCTTAGTTGCACTACAAATTCAATATTTGCAATCCCATACCTTGTAGTAACTTGAAGGTCTAACAAATTTTGAGCAAGTGGTTTTAGCTCTATTCACCCCCCCCCCACTCTAGAGCCCATTGATCCAATAGGGCATGGGATATATCCCCATTGCCCATACTTTGTTCTACTTGTTATTAACTCTAATAAATATGTTTGTTGGATATGTTTCATTAGTCCTATGCACTTGCTTTATGACATGACCAATCACATTGTTTTTTTGCTACTATCTTTGGAATGGAAACCATTAAACCTAGAATTAGAACATTGAATGAACACATAGAACTCTAGATGAGATCTCAGAAGGAGTTCTATTGGATGATTGGATGTTGATCCATGGACAATAAGATCCCAAGTATGTGAGGAATCAGGTGTTTGTGAGATTTATGTTATGTGAGAATGCAATATACATGGACCTGATCTAAACAAGCTTACTTTAAAGAGTGATGTTGACTAGAATGTTATGTAGGCTATGGTGGTGAACCCCACTATCATAGAAATTTTATCCTTACGTTAAAAAGCATTCTTTCATGCTTTGATTTTATTTCTTACATTGTTAATTTAGTTAAACGATCAAACCATCAAATTTATCTATCCTAGTTAATCATTTGTCTTAAATAGACTGAGAACATGAATTGTTCTTCTTTGGGTTTGATCCTAAAGCTATATTGAGATAAGAAATGTTTGCTTCTGGGTGGTGATTATTGCACCTTATATTAGGTACAAACTTAGACACTTCTCCCTAGGTGAATTGCTTGGCCTATAATTAGGGGTAAGCAAATTTTAGTTAATTACTGATTAAAAAAAGGTTAATTTTAATGACTAACTTTTTGCACAAATTTGGTTAATTTGGTTGATTTATTTAGGTCGATTGGTCAAATGGTTAATTTGTCGGTTAGAAATATTTTTTATTTAGTTAATTAACCAAATTAATTAAACAACCACAATTTCTTCAAAAAAATATCTTACACATTTATATACCTATTTAGTCATACTTTAATACTAAATACCTCACATTTATATATCAATCAAGTTCTAATGAACTATATATTGCTATATTTATATCTAATAGTATTGTGATATAACAATTGTCCAAATATTAGTGAGTAATTTATACGATATTATTATGAGAGTGCTATTTGGTTAACCAATTTAACTGGTCGAATTAACATTAACCGATTAACCATGACTAAATTAATCGACTACTTCAGTAAGGTTAAAAAATCTCAAACCACAAACTAACCATCTATCCAAATTGAAATTGTAACTAACCCAACTAACTGAATGCTCACCCCTAGCTATAATTCACCACATCGAAATTTGGCTTTGTTTCTGGGAGCAATGTGACATTTTGGATTTTTAGTCTATTGAGATTAAGTTGGGATTTTTTTTCTTTGTAGTTTTCTTTTATAATTTTAGTTTGGTTTTGTAATTCTTAGTTTTGTTTTATAATTTCTAGTTTTTTTATCTTCGTTTTTTTAATGATTTTTAATTGGTTTTGCAATTTTTATTTTGTTTTTATACTTTTAGTTTGTTTTCATAATTTCTTTTTGGTTACATTCTTTTTCTTCTCTTTATTTTTATCTTAGAATTTTGTTATTCTTTCTATCTTTTGCAAAGAAAAAAATTGTATACTCATTCATTGAAAGAGAAAAAGTTTCTCTTGATCTTGAAAGACAAATTTTCTATTTTCTAGGCATTCACTTTAAATAGTGTGGGGAACACTAATGTCAAGTATTTAGTTATTACAACCATACATCAATAAATTTTCGTAATGCTTCTCCATAGTTTAAAGTAGCACTGTGAAAATTTATCACTAAGCAAAATTTCACATATTATCAGGGTGGATATCTTTCCAATCCCTATCCACCATATTCTTAATGTATCTATGAGGAGTATTACTATGTGGATGATTATTCAAGTGAGATAGACCACAATCAACAATATTGTGGGATTTATGTCGAAGGGCCATGCAGATCAATATCCATGTGACAACGAGTAGAGGACAGAGGCCTTCCAAAAGATGTTAGTTGCCCAACAAATAACGCTAGTTGATCAAAAAGCATTCATATCCAATAGAGAAGTATGGACCTAAGCAATTGAGGTACAACTTGCATATCTAAAAGAACAACTCACTCCAGAGCTTGAGGCTCCACCATCCTTCCCTATTGTAGACCATGATCTATATGATCATGATAATCAATCAATATTGGTTGAGTCTATCCTACATGATGAGCAACCAACTTCTATTGCATACTTGGTTGGTTCATATGATAAGATACCATTTCAGTCAAAGATTACACACCACTACTGGTTGATTTTTCTATCTCATGTGTAGTTCTTGATCTAGCTGAACCCACAGATGTGTCGCATATATTCCACATGGAGGAGCCAGATTAACATATTTATATAGTGAAATATTTGAATCCCTATATTAATTATTATGTTGAATGGAAAGAAGACTAAGAGGATGTACAAATACATACAAATATTTTCTAAGCTTATTTTATATACGACACATTTCCCCCGATGCCAACACCACATATTCTTCATGAAGATTTAGGTGATGAGAAGACGCCAGATCTAGATCCTTTGACTGATTTAACATAGCTAATGGCATTAGTTACAGATTTTTTGCATATTACCTTAGCCATAAAAGAAGGTAGTCTACCTCCAGCATTCACATATGAGTAGATCTTGAGGCCACCAGATGGGTGCCACTCCTATATTGTGCCTTTTCCTATAGTTACACATGCAGCTACTACACTACCTCTACTGAAGGAGGAGTTTTTGTGATTTTTTTGTATGGATTATGGGATTAGAAGCAACATCAATTAAAGCATCCTCAAAGTCCATTATAGCTACCACGACCACCTGATAATATATTCCATCATGAAGCACCCATGTTCAAGGTGTTATCTCTTACCCATATTCCCTTCAGCTAAACCTTTTTCAAGTTGCTAGGGACACCTAGATAGGCATCAAGGATTTATTCCCCTCCATCTTGGGCTTAGTGTTTGCTTGGGACAAGTAAGTTTCAAATATTGGGTGGTATGTACTCCTTTCCAACGACATTATATGTTTTAGATTCTTGTTTTATTTCATCATGTTTTATTTGCATCTTCCATTTACATTTATATAACTTGCATTGCATGTAGCTTGGAACTATTATTATTCTAGTTCTTAGTTGAACCATTATCTAGTTGGCTTAGTTGCATCACATAAGCATCATTCATCATGTAACCCCCTTAAATGAAGTGAATTCTTATGTAACTTTATATCACAATTTGCCTATTCTAGAACATATTTTCTCACATAGGATCTTAATAAATATCATTCCCTAGAAATGATGGAAAACCAATAGGATTGTGGGGAATCATATAAAACATGTCTTTTAATGATTAGCATAAATTCTTGTGAAAATGCATTATTTTCCATGTTACATGATGTATTCGAATTGATTGTTAAGATGGTTCCTATGCCCAAAATTCAAAAAATGAGATATACAAGTTCAACCACTTCTACATTTGTATATCATCTTCAATTCACCAAAAACAAATAAAAAGCCAAAACTATTTCCAAACTATAAGTTCAGGTTGACACACCCCTCTTCTCCCTACTACTTCTTCCATACCCATTGTAATTAATAGGGGTGTACCACCAATAAAGAAAAGATACCAATGTGCACACACACACAAAATGCAATGAATGTAGTTGCAATCATATGAATAATCTCAATTTGAATAGAGGAGAGATTCAAAAATTCTTCCTTTCACACCTCCATTTACTCTATTGTCTACTCAATTCCATCTTCCAATTGTAAAACTTTGTTCTTGTATCAATCACATAAAATATGTGGAATGATCTAAAGCATCAATGATATTGTGATTACAACATTGTAGATTTTGGCATGGAAGCATATTTGTGAAAGCAAAGTCAAGATAGAGAATGTGAAAAGGGTTATTATGTTATTTTAGGAAATCACGGTTGCTTGGCCATGTTTGGAGGTATGGACCAAAATGATATTGAGAGTGAGCGGATGATACACTAGTATTATTATTTGGAAGTTGTTTGTAATTCTATGTTACCCAAGGATGAGCAACGTTTAAGTTTGGGGTGATTTAATGAATGCATATTCCTCATGTTTTAAGGTGCATTTTAGGTGCATTTATATATATTTTTTATGACGTGGGAACCCTCCCCGAGAACACGCCACAATTGTGACCTATCCTGGCAAGGTAAACCCCCAGAGACCCGTAACACCCACACACCGACATCTCAAACAGTCACATCAGAGGTCGGCTGACGCTGCAGGGGGCTAATTGCATAACAACACTACGGGGAGAATCGAACCTGGGACCCTTCATGAGGGGCGCCCATTCTTGACCATCAGAGCTACTGCTCACTGGCGCATTTATATATTTTATTCTGCATGTTAAATTGTATTTCACTTTATATATCACTTGTCACAAGATTTTAGTAGTTTATATATTTTTTTTGGTGTTTAATGTATTTTTGGTATTTTACTAGGATTTATGCAACTTCAAGAGCTACACAAGTATCTCTCCTCAAAGGTGCAAGATTGACCAAAAAGTGCAAAACCTCAATCCCCAACTCTAATAATTGGGGTGAGGACCTCATACATAGTTCATGACAAATTAAATACTTCTCTGGGAAGCGAACCAATTGACTAGTCATCCAATTGGTTGACTCAAATTGCAAAAAGCAAGCAGTAAACTCCCTAAATTTTGCAATATTCTAATGGGTCAATTGGCCTATATATTTTTCTATAGTGGCTAATATATATTGCACTAAAATGGCCATATCTTTGGCATTCCAACTCGAAATTAATGTTTAAATATGCATTGGAAAGGGATTTTCATTATTTATAGGAATAATATATTTTGGACCACTTTGAAACTTCTTTCATCCCAAAAATTTGCCACAACTCCAGGCCGACTGATAACATCAACTTTTATAGACTTTTTACACCTATTTTATATCTCTTCATACATACCTTTTATAGAATTTTCCACTTATTTTATCATTTTTATGACAAGAATCTTAATTGCACACTTTTTCCATACTTATAGGGTCACATCAAGCCACGACCACGGTCAACACCTCGACCACAGCTCATCGACCAAGGAGGACTCCCACACCACGACCAATGGCACCATTCACCCTAATGATGTCACGACTGCGGTGTAAGCACCCTACCCTTTTAGTCGCAGCCCACAGCGCATAAAACTAAACCTCAATCGACCTCGACTAAGGTAGCACCGCGGTCGAGGCACTGCCATGGCGCGACTGAGGAAGAACCGCGACCGAGGCAATGGAGTGCCTTGATTGAGGAAGGACCGCAATCGCGGTAGCATAATACCTCGATCGAGGTACTAACTTGACCCATCGATGTGGGGACATCGACCGAGGAGGAGCCTCGATAGACCACAATCAAGCCTCGACCATGGTGTGGGTGGCTAAGTTGGTGGAAAACACCTATAAATAGGCCACCCACCTCAGCTTGTCACATCATCAGATCATCAAGGACCACAAAGTGCTGCCAAATTCCATACCCACTCTCATCCATCCAATCAGTCTTGGATCTCCAAAGGTGGAAGCTGAGGAGAGAGAAGATTGAAGGGCACCCTCCCTCGAAAGAAGGGGAGCTTCTGCACCATCCATTCTAGATCTAGATTTGAAGGAGTATTTGGTGTATCGCCATCTTCTCACTCTCTTCTAGATCTGTCATCTTCGTTACGTTGTACCCATTTCCTCTTTGTGGTTATGATGTATCTATCATTTTTTAATGTTGTTATGCTGCCCGTTAACATGTGTGGCTAAACACTTAACTCGGGTTAGGAGTAGCCACTAAGGCTATCCCAACATGTATATTCTTGCTTTCCTTTGAATATATATATGCTCTTATCAAGATTATTACCATAAGCATGTTATTAATGCTTCACTTGTATGCTTAGATACCATCTTTTGATGTTTGATCATTGGTACCTCGAAAGAGTACTATCTCCTTTATCTGGTGTTATGGATTAGTATGAATGCATGAAAATGTTGGATTGCTAAAGCTTGTTGTCATATAGTTTTCTTTGTCATTGCAAGGTTGCTATATCGAGAGGGAGGCCACCTTGGATCCAAGATCTATCCTTATCTCGAGAGAGGAGGGAGTTGACACTTCTATGACTGCTTGTAATCTTGATAGGAGTATGCAAGGGGGAGTGAGTTTTGCATGTTGGCGAGAGACTTTAGTAGGTGAAACTCAATCCGAGATTCCTTCCATATCTTGGTTTCTTACTGTTTGTCATTGTTTTCTCTTGTTGTTATTTTCTCTCTTTATTTTATCTTTCTTTGTATTGGTTTGAGCACCATCGTTCCTTAGGGAACAAACTTTTTAAATCATTTGTTTGTCTAGAGTATATGAGTGTGAGACCATGCGTGCTTAACACTTGCTAACCTTGTCCCTGTGGTTCGACCTCAATTACTACATCAGACCTCGTATAATAATTGTGGGGGCTTGAGTGTCGGGTTACTATCTTAAGAGTCCAACTACTTTGGATCTGCTACATTTTGGACGCGCGATTTAGGTCGATCAACTTTTTGACATCGTTATCGGGGACAAGGCAAAATAGCATTGTTAAGAATTTGATTCCACTCACTATACTCCCGTGCCTCAAGGTTAGTAATAAGCTTGACCTCACATAAACCTTAAATCTTCTACCCTATGTTTGCATAAAATAGTTTGTTATAGCACGTCCAATTTACTAACTCGACTGTGCGGTCTATTTAGGGAACCCACAGAGACGCAGACTCATTCCACTTTTCTCCTTAACCCTGAGTCACCATGCCGCCTCATGTGGATAGTACTCTCACTGGGTATGAGCGGAATGCGAGAATTCAGCATAACCCCCCACCATAAGGAATGAACAAAGATAGAGATGGTTGTTACTTAGACGGTCACCAATGTGAAGAAGAATGTCGAGAGGAAGATCGTCATGAAGAAGACCAACGTGACAAAGAATGATGCTACCGTCATTGTAGAAGGTACCATCACAATCACTGTGACAATGAACGTGATTGCGATGGTCAGGACAGTGATATCAAGGATGAAGAAGAGGGAAAGACTCTTAGAGAACTGGCATTGTCTAGAGCCAATGAATCTAGATGCCCGATCGTCATCCCGCACTTCAACACAGCAAACTTTGAGTTGAAACCAGTTGTCATTTTGATGATTCAGAATAAACCTTTCAGTTGGAATTCGAGAAGTGAAAACTCATACCATCACCTCAATGCCTTTAAAAATATATGTGATACCATCAAGATGAGAGGAGTCCCTTAAGAAGTGATATATTGTAAAGGCTTCAACTTCTCTCTTGAAGATAAGGCTCTATCATGGTACCTCAACCTCCCCCACCAGTTCATAGATGGGTGGAGACCCCTGGCAGATGCCATCATTACTAAGTTTTAACCGACTGAGAGGACTATCCACAATATGCAGAAGATTACTTCTTTTGCACAAAAATTGGGAGAAAACTTACACGAGGCATGGGAACACTTCCAGGAGTATCAGAGGGATTTTCCACACCATAATTACCATAAGGGGTTCCTAGTGACCACCTTCTATAATGGGTTGACTCCTACTGGGAGGACTTTGTTGAATGCATCTGCTGATAGTGCCTTTCTTGGAGCAAAACTATGAAGATAATAGACAACACGGCTGCACTGCAAGCAGACATGTATTATGACAGGAATGATAGAGGATCGGAAAAGAAAGCAAGGTATGAAGGACCATCTATTGAAGCCAAAGTCTCGGCTCAAATTCAGATAATAGCTATTGATGTCAAACAACTGAAAGATATTGGAGATAAGGGTAAGAAGCATACTGAGAAAGCCATGAAGTGTGTCACCTATGGAGAAGGAGGGCATGGGATTGATAATTGTATCTATACCCGTCCCGAGGAGAGTGATGAAATTGAAAGTGAAGAAGAGATGGAGAACGTCTCTTATGTTAACTTCAAGCGAAAAGACCACCATGGGTTTAGTTATGGCAACGCACATCATCTGGGTAGTTCATCTAAACCTCCCCCAGGGTTTGAGAAGAAAGGAGTGCCAATACAATACACCAAGGCTACCAGCTACTAGCAGAACAAAAACAACTATCAAGGCTAGAACAAAAATGTGAGCAGGCAAGGATAAGGGCAAGGCCTAGGGCCGAGCCAAGTAAAAGACAATAACCAAGATGACATGACTGCACAACTATTCGACTTCGCAAAGAGGCAAGCATCAGTGAACGATCAATTGGCTCAAAGTGCTCTCACAAATTCAAAGTGCTAACTAACATGCAAACTCAAATGGTGGATATGCAAACTCACCAGATTCAGATTGATCAACAGCTTGCATAGCTGGCCGAACTCATGAAAAATCCTTCAAGAAAGATCCTATCAAATACCGAGACCGTCAAAATGGCTAATCTCTGATCTGGGAGAACGATATAGAATGCTAATGCTAACAACATTGAAGAAGGAAGAAGTCATACTAATCAGTAGTCTGAGAATGAAAAGGCAGAGAAGAATCAAGAAGGAAAGAATAAGTTGACCATGGCAAAGAAGTAGGGCCACCTGAAAAGAAGAAAGAAGGAGAGGAAAAGGACTCAGACCCTCTGGGAGACGTTCTTTTGAAGAAAAATCCATACACCCCAAGAGTTCCTTTCCCCTATAAGTTAATAAAATCACACTTGAAGAAAAGATATGAAAAGTTCATGGAAGTTGTAAAGAAGATGCACTTGGATGTGTCCTTCCTTGATGCAATAGAAGAAATGCCAACCTTTGCAAAGTTCTTCAAGGACCTAATTACGAAGAGAAGAAGAGGTGATCACACTGAAACTGTCCAGTTAGCAAAGATGTCCAGTGATTTTGTTCAAGCAGAGCTACCTACCAAGAAGAAAGACCCCAGAGCATTCAACATACCTTTCTATGATGGAGATAACATGGAGAGAAAATGATTAGATGACTTGGGAGTAAGCATCAGCCTAATGCCCCTGACTCTAGCCCAAAGGCTTGGGTTGACAGACATGGTAAAGATAGGGATGAGGATCGATTTAGCTGATGATACCTTCACAAGGCCAGTGGGGATAGTTGAAGACGTTCTGATATGAGTTGGACGATTTTTCATACTGTGTGATATAGTGGTAATAGACACGATCGATGTAACATCCCTGACCTGGGTTATGCCTTAACCCTAGAAGTTTTGCTTAAGTAAGTCATTTATATTCTTGTCTTTATCCTTTGAAAAGTAATTATGACCAAAGGAGAACTTATGTTTCAATTTTGGCCCTATTTAAATAATATTGAAACAATGGTTTACCTATTTTGGAGTAAAGTGCAATTTACCCAATTTAAGGGGCTACCTTGCAAATGTTACATTATAAATGTTCCTAAAGTATTATAGCATCATAAGAATGAGAGTGATGCTGAGGTATGGCTTGTGGAAGTCTAAGATCTAAGAAGGAACTTGTTTGAGTAATGCTTGTGCATTGAATGTGAGTTTTGGTGTAATTTGCAAATTACCCAAAATCTAGGGTTGGATATGTAAAATACCACTTCAAGAATTTCCCTACTGTTTCTTGGTATCATTTGGAGAAAATAAAAAGAATGGGGCGTCTTGTTTGAATTACTTTTGAGGAGAGATAATCTTGATAATAAAATAATCAAGATTTAAGCATAATTGAAACCCTAATTTATTTTATAGCAAGAAAATAAATATATTAATTGAAGTGCCCATCAACTAAAAAGGCTGTGTTTAAGATCCTATAATGCAAGGACGTTCAAATGCCTTGATTTGCACCGAAATATCCTGAGTAGGTAAAGAAACCCACTCACATTTGTTAACTAAAAAGTAATGTCCACTAAAAATGGATAATAATATTATATTAATTAAGGTGCTTAAGTGGATTGCTTTTGATTCAAGGATAAATGAAAGGATTTTAAGGATTAAGGGAGTTGTCTTCGGAGACAAGGAAGGGAGGGGGCATGTGGCAAAGAAATGGATGAAATTCCTTCTACTTTCTCTCTCCTAGAAAATCAATCACATATATTCAGTTTTCTCCTTACTTGAAAGGACATTTCGCAAACCACTTTCTTTCTTTGCTTTGGCCGATGACCAAGGAGCTTAGGAGCAGGAGGAGAACGTTCCCCAAGCTGAAGGTAAGCTCCATAATCATCTTCAACCTTGAATTTATGGTTGAAATTGGATTTCAACATTGATTTTCTTCTCTTTTCCATCCAATACTCAACCTTGATCATCACTTGCATCCAAAGAATTGGAAACGAGCCATGGATAGTTGAAGGAGATTCATTCACCATAAAATACGTGAAGCTTGGAGCTTTGAATATACTTTGAAGGTGGGTTATATAATGTTGTTATTGTTTTTAATCCCATTAATGTTGTTATTGAAGGTGGGTTATATAATGTTGTTATTGAAGGTGGGGTGCCATCTATGCAATCCCATTAATGTTGTTATTGTTTTAAATTTCTCATCATATGTTGATCCTTTATTTCTTCTTGAATAATTGATGAATTAATCATATAAATGGAAGTAGAAATCAGAGGCCTGAAGCTTGATTATGATGACATCATCTTAGAACACACCTCAAGAAATATCATGAGCAACCAGTTTCACTTTTTGTTGGTCAAACGGTTTCAAACCGTTTTATACCAAACGGTTTCAAACCGTTTGGTGACCAAACGATTTCAAAACCGATTGGAGGGCAAATGGTTTCAACCCGTTAGAGACTAAATGGTTTCAATAGGTTCAAGTATTGATTAATTTTATGATCTAATAACTTCAAATGAAATCAAATTCAATTGCTTTCAGAACCCTAGCTCAATTGGGTTCAAAGCCCTAAATCAATTGAGGTTAAAACCCTAATTTAGGGCTAAACGGTTTCAAGTTGTTGTGATCAAACAGTCTCAAACTGTTTGAGGACCAAATGGTCTTAAACCGTTTGAGGACCAAATGGTCTCAAATTACTTAGGGTTGATTAATATTCAAATCAAATGGTATCAAACCATTTAGGGTTTAACGTTTTCAAAATTGATAAGATCAAACGGTTTCAAAACCGATTAAAGATTTTGATCAAGATCGTTTAAGGTCTAACGGTCTTTAAACCGTTTGATGAGAAAGTGATCAAGATCGTTTAAGGTCTAACGGTCTTCAGATCGTTTAAGGATGTTGAGACCAAGACTATTTAAGGTCTAATCGATATCAAACCATTTGAAGAATTTGGGTAAGACTGTTTGAGGGTCTAAGACCGTTTGAGGGTCCAAGACCGTTTGAGGGTCCAAGACCGTTTGAGGGTCCAAGACCGTTTGAGGGTTCAAGACCGTTTGAAGGTCTAAGACCATTTGAAGGTCAAGTAACCTCAAGACCATTTGAAGGTCAAGTGACCTCAAGACCGTTTGGAGGTCAAGTAACTTCAAGACCGTTAAAGGGTGCAATTGGTCTAAGACCGTTTGAAGGTCAAGTGACCTCAAGACCATTTGAAGGTCCAGTTGATTCTAATATGTAAGTATTAATAACCCCATAAGTGGTTGAAGAGTATCTCAAGGTTGATTTCAATGGATGTACCTTTATAGCACTTAGGTGATTGGTATAATTAGAATGATTATTACTCAATGCCTATGAAAGTAATAAATCCAATACACTATGATAAGTGTAGGTGCATGTACTTAGTGAAAGGTTAAGTCAATTGAATAAGGTATGATGGTGAAGTGTGATCTTGATGCCTGGAACGATGATAAGTATGATTTAATACTTAAATAATGCTATGTGCTCCAAGATATGTGGAAGCACTGAACTAGGGTTTGAATTAATGAAGTAATCCTAAAAACCCTAATGGATGGATAATGGGAACCCTAATCAATACAGTAAATCCAACTGAATAGTTATGAAGGTATTATGTGTTTCTAGTCATGTGAAATAGTGAGTTAGGTTTTGGATATTAATTGTAATGTCAATGCATTCTCCAAGATGCATGGAGTTTTGAATTTAGGGTTTAACCTTTGATAATGTGGTCATGAAACCCTAATCGAGAAGGATGAGAAACCCTAACTCTAATTTTGGGTAATGGGTTGAGAAACCCTAATTGAAATGATATGTGAAACCCTAATATAGGGTGATGTCATGTGAAACCCCAACATAGGGTGATGTTATGTGAAACCCTAATATAGGGTGATGTCATGTGAAACCCCAATATAGGGTGATGTTATGTGAAACCCTAATATAGGGTGATGTCATGTGAAACCCCAACATAGGGTGATGTTATGTAAAACCCTAATTGATAAAGATGAGAAACCATATTCCTAATAATGGAATAGTAACTAATATATTGTTAGGTGAAACACCTAAAGTGGTTGATAATGGATAACCTTATATAAATAATGCCTTAATTCGAGATGAGTCCTTATCATTGATAATGGTTGAATAATTCAAATGAGTGACTTATGACCAATACATTACATGAATAATGTGATGAGCTGGTGCATAAAGTATTAGGATGGGAAATATCCTAATACAAGATAAGTTGATGAACTTAAGTAAGTTAAAAGTGATGAGGAAAGTGATACATCAAGATATGATAGATATCACATCCAGTACCTCAAGGTTCTTACACCTTGATGTACCCTAAATCCAATATACTTTGATTAATAACACATGAAATGTGTCATCTCAATTGTCACATTGATATGTAATGCACTTTGATAAGTGTAGGCTAACATACCTTAAGAAAAGGTTAAGCCAAGTTAATAAAGTATAATGTCATCATATTCTGGAAAATATGAGAGAGAAACTCATATCTTGTATTGATAATTCATTTAATGATAAATTATGAGAATAAATAAGTATGATTGAATACTTATGATATCAATGTTGGCTCCTAGATGTGTGGAGCAATGAATTAGGGTTTGATCAATAAAAATATGATCTTGTAAACCTAAATGGTTAAAAATGGAAAACCCTAACCCTAATAAAGGGTGATGATATGTAAGAAAAACCCTAATTGATAAGAAAGGGAAATCCTAACCCTAATGATGGGAAGGTTGTAATTCTTTTGTTGCATAAGCCTTGTAAGGCATGTTAAATACTTGAATAAAATTATAATGTGCAATGGCCTTATGAGCCATGTGAATAAGTTGTTACCTAGTGAGAGGTGACAAGATGTGCAATGGCCTTGTGAGCCATGAGAATAGGTTGTTACCTAGTGAGAGGTGACAATATGTGCAATGGCCTTGTGAGCCATGTGAATAAGTTGTTACCTAGTGAGAGGTGACAAGATGTGAAATGGCCTTGTGAACCATGTGAATAAGTTGTTACCTAGTGAGAGGTGACAAGATGTAATGGCCTTGTGAGCCATGTAATAATTTTTTGCCTAGTGAGAGGTGACAAGATACTTAATGGGCCTTGTGAGCCATGTGAGATGCTTGTATAGCAAGTATCATGCATACCTTGGTCAGATGACCTGGAGGTAAAAGTTACCTGATAAGTGGTAACCTTGTATAGTGATTAACTAAGGATGTATTACACTTTCCCTTGTAGCATTTTTCATAATAGTTTATGTTTGAAAACTTGATTGATGCTAAAAGAATATGGTAATACACTTAATTAATAAAGTGGAACCTTATCATGTAGTGCTCTGGCCATAGATCCATCAGTGTCAGGATTTGTTGATGGTGAAATGGGTTGCGCGGCATAACCAGATGAATGCATATTTTTTAATATGTGGGGGTGACGGGCGTGAATACCTTACTCCCTAATGTGGGATTGATGTGAGATAAATATGAGATCTCTCAATCCTTCATTATATGTGTCGGGATGGATGTATCACGAATCTCTCGATGATTTTTAATGTCAGATCGATGTGAGATAAACACGAGATCTCTCGATTGCGAAGAGAGTGCAACCACCGCTGTAGCTCTATAGCGAAGTTGCCAGGATACCTTGGAAAGCTATTTAGTAGTGCCACAAGATGTCCTGCATGAGATCCTATACTGACTGAGATGAGGGAGGTCATGGTAGTCAGATTTTCCATTGTCCTTGTATGGAACCGGCTTTGGGTTTCGCTACCTAAGGTTGGAGTATGAGCGGTATATCTCATCTCCTCATGGCATAAGTGTGATTGTAAAATGTAATTAGCCGTATAGCATGTTTGCTTAAGGATTGAATATGAAAATCATTGGATGATGTTACATTTCTTTTATGCATCTTTAGTTGATAGATGATATATATGTTTCCTTACATTCCTTGCAAGCAGATAGATGATTTATAATTCTACCATGGGTAGATGTAATGTTCTCCTTAAGAAAGGAGATCATCTTATTATGTTCATTCAATGATTAATATTGTTTGTTAATATAAAAGAACCCCTACTCAGTTTTATAATGTTTATTTGCAATAACAATGTTTCTGGCAGAGAGTTATATCTCTCACTGGGACAATTTCAATTGCCTCACCCACGTGGGATCCAACCTTTTTAGGTGGACGAGGAGGTAGAAACCATACAGCAAGGGAAGGACAGCAGCATCAAGGACAGCAGTGACATCTCAGGTGGAGATAGTGACTATCGTGTCTTGTAGATAAGAGTCCTATGTGTCGTCTTTGTACTCTCAGGTCCTTGGAGTCAGTACTTAGTGTTTTCATAATCAATCTGAGATTTTGGCTTGAATTCCTCGAGGTTTTGTGTTGGTCATGTGCAGACTTAACAGAGAAAATGATGTATGTAATCCTCGAGAAGAGATGGTACATGGTATGTACTTGTGGACCAGAATGTACATGTAATACTTTGGTTCTTGTTGTTAAGAGTTTCCTGGAATTGGATCTCTTTGCAAAAAGGTTTTAATTTTTAGTGATTTTTGTTAATCTGCTAGTAATGTTTTCTTCCGCACTCATCATTATCCGATGTTTGGGGTTTGTTGTCACAATCAAAGACTCTAAATGCCCTATGATATTTGGAAGGCCTTTCCTTGCAATAGGAAGAGCCTTAATAAATGTTGCTGAAGGAATCATCACACTATGAGTCAGAAATGATCACTTGGATTTTTGGGTACAAGATGCCATGAGGGGACCGTATCTATCTGAGTCGGTCTACTTCATGGACAACTATAATTAGTATTGCAAAGAGGTGTAATAAGATAAAGCAATTGTAGATCCACTAATGTGAGCACTAAATAGCTAGGATCCTGTCATGGAGAGTCAAGAAGTTGTGGAAATCTTAGATTACCTGAACCAACCAGAAGAAGAATTTGGTGACGATGAGGAAATAATTGAAACTGTGAAGTATGCTTTGTTGGAGCAGACAACCAAGGAGAAGGAAGTACCAAAGAAAAATCCAGAGTTAAAGCCTCTTCTGGAAGGGTTGAAATATGAATTCTTAAATAAATAAGAAAGGAATCTAGTTATTGTCAATGCCAACTTAACTAACGACCACATGGAGAAGTTCCTAGATGGGCTGAGGCTACGTAGAAAAGCCATAGGGTATTCTGTGGAGGACATTAGAGGTCTTCACCTGGCCTTATGCATGCATAAAATTCACCTTGAAGAGATAGCCAAGCCACTGGCTCAACCACAAAGGAAGCTAAATCAAATGCTAAAAGAGGTTGTGAAGAAAGAAGTTATAAAGCTATGAGATGCTAGAATCATCTACCCAATAAGAAACATCAATTGGATTAGTCCTATCCATGTGGTACCCAAGAAGGGTGGAATGACAGTCGTATAAGGGGAGGAAGGAGATGAAGTCACCACAAGGATAGTGATAGGTTGGTGTTGGTATGTATGCCCATAGAGCAGGTCATGTGATGATTGTAATGGGATACTTTGTAAATGATTTGAATAATAATAAAGGCAATTTCTGATCTATATGTTTTAACTATTTCTAAGATGATAGTATAACATTATAGATGTCTAGAGAATTGTTTTACTCAATGACGTTTGCTTTTAGGTTCAGGACCTAAACGATGATATCATACGGATGTTAAGAGTATACATTCTTATTTAGTCCCTAGTCGGTTGTTATTGTGGAAATAACCATTGACATCAATAACACTAAAGACTATATTGTGTTTTGGTAGATGACAGAATCTCATTAGACATGATATAGTGATATCAAACCAAGCACATAGGTACTTGTTAGAGAACAAGTGTACCAGACAAACCCACCGTGAGAGTGACACATGGAACCATGATTTGGTAGTCACAGTCAACTCTCACAGTGATGGTGGTGAATGTGATTCTTAGACCTGAAATCACTACACTCAACACATGTCGTTGGGTACACTTTGACATCAACAAATGCAATCCTGAAACATGGGTTGTTATAAAGGTGATGATTGGGTGACTTTGACACATGGGTCTTTTGAGGGGTGAGTGATAGATTTGGAATTTGTCCTTCCTAAGGGAGTTTGATGTCCATGGCCACTTGATGAGTAGGATTGAGAAAGGCATGTGCATGCATGTGTGAATCAATATGTGATATTGATGTCACACACATCTCACCCAGTCTGCTCTGAGATCAAGGAAATGGATGAACGTTGAAAGGATGACTGTACCATGCCTTGAGTTCATTCAGGACATTAGTGATAAAGGAATTATACATTCGATGTAACACCATTCTCGGATTGTAGGATTGAAAGTTGTTTTCCAACTTTCTATTTCACTTGGGTAGCACTGATGTGCGACTAGGCACCGCTCTTTGTTTGTGAAGTCATAAGTATTATGGACTTTCACTGCCAACATGAAATGGGCCTGCAAGGTCACACACATAGGATTTAACCTGGAAGAGGTGTTTATCCACATATATTTTTAGATTGATTACTAAAGGAGTTTAGTAGTTCAATAAAACACTCAATCAATTGATAGCTCAATATCATAGTGTTCAAGGTGTTGGACTGATTGATCAAAGTATCAGATTGATTGAAACTACAATTGACTGATTTTGCACAGTCTGCACTCCCAACCGATCGGCTCATGTGATGAACCGATCGGCTCAGGATAGGCTGAACCGGCCGGTTCAAGGGTTGAACTGATCGGCTCAACTAGTCCAACTGAGCGAGTTGGGAAAGTCAGGTCGGCAAGAAATTTCTCTTCGTTTCACTTGTCCAATTTGATTAGAACAAGGATTGGTATTTGGATCAATTCAAAACAAAATAGGAAAAGTCAATCGGGAACTGACCAGGGCAGTGAACCGATCGTTTCAGAAGTGAATTGATTGGCTCAGGTTGCCCAACCAACCAGTTTAGGTTTGAACTGATCGGCTCAGGTCCCCAACCAATTGATTCATGTTTGAAACGATCGGTTCAGTTGGTGCAGTTGGTTGTTTTGTGGAAAATCCCGAACCCTTCTACTCTTGCTTTTATCTCGCATTGTCCGGGGTAGAGAACCATGTCCCATGACCCTCCTATATATATAGGGGTATTGGGGGCTTCTCAAAGTATAACTCAGAACACAAGTTTCTATGCAAAGTTTTCTTTCTCTCTGGTTGTGGTAACCAGGAGAGCCCAAGCAAGTGCTACCCGATAAAGGAAGGCACAATAAGGGAAAGACAACTGTAGAAAAGTGATTGGTGGTAGGAGAGTGTGTCGGTGACTAGTACTCCAATAGGAGGGTGCGACTCCTTCTGGTGCCTTGTGCGACAAGGTGATCAGAGTTCCAAGCAGTCTGTGTAGAAGACTACAGAGGCGGGAGACTTCTGTCGCTCAGAGGACAGTTGTCAATCTCGACAGTCCAGGTGAGACCAGGAGATGCACAAACACCATCCAAGACTAGAGGTGAAGACCGTGCAAGCCACGATGTAACGTCACCAAGTAAGCCTCGGGACAAGGTACGCCTCTACAAACCATCCTTCCTATTGTATAGATGTTGACGCGATTCCATTATTCTGGGTTTGGGAGAAGAAATGTTTAGTTTCCGCTGCCTTCTTTGTCTCCCCTATAATCCAACATTGGTACCAGAGCCACATCAATTACTCTATACTTTAGTATTATCAATGCGATCGATGTTGGTTTGTCGCCTTTATTTGTTGCATACAATGCGAATAAAATTGTCTTTATGCATTTCCAATCCTATATCCACAAATCCCAATATACATATATGATATGTAATATAAATGCACTCAATGTGTGTCACCCTTAAATGAGTTTTGTGGTGGATGTATAGCATGGTTATGGTCAATAAACCCTATGTATGTGTGCTTGGTTGTATGTGGTTGCTTGCATCTCGGTCTGTGCACTGATTCCCTATCTCCTATTCCTGATGTAACTCGAGATAACTCGAGATTTCTTTCCTACCTTTGCTCCCCCCGAATGTAACTTGGGGTTTCCTTTTTCAAATGTAAAATAGGATAGATTTTTTTTATTTCCTGTTATGTCAAAAACGGCGGACATTTTGATGACCGGTTTGAGGAGCGAGATGAGCGGGTGGCGACCTGAGGAGATGCACGACGACCAGTCAACCGATCGGCTGGAGGTGCCAGTCGATCAACTGGTGGCACCCAACTGACCGGTCTGATGGTGAGCTGATCAATCATGGAGATGAGTTGATCAAATCCAGGAAGGCAAAGCACAGAGTTCATCTTGTACAAGTTGCATGTGATGTGGACCTAGATGACTGTGATTCCTCTTGGCTTGAGGAATCACATTAGGATGGACATAATCATTAATTTTATCATTTCACATGTTTTCTGTGGGATATAGCATGTATATGATATTTACTATATAATATGGTGATTGGATATGTATATATACCTATAAAAACTAAATCCCTCATTAAACATTAAAGTTTTAGATGCCTTCCAAATGCGACACATGTGAAAAGCTTGATCGGCCAATCGTGGTGCACCATCTATCTCATGGAAGTGTGTAGGATGGATATGTGGGTCTGCCCTAGCCGGGTGCATATTCATCGTGTTGGCTTTGGGTCGGACTTAACAAGGTGACCTAGATAGGATCTAACACCTTGAGGCATGGAGGTGATCATGGCAAGGAGTTGCATATGGCATCTTTCAAGAGTTGCATATGATGTAATTGGCAAAAGTTGCCTACCTGGAAGATCTAAGTTGTGGGTAACAACCCTAGCTAGTCCATGACTCAGAGGAATTTAGGATCTTGACCCACTAGGAGATTGTACATTGCAATCTTCCGAATTTATGGTGAGGGCTATCAATTTGAATCAAAATAGTGGGAGCGGTAATTAATTAAAGGCCTAATTAACTACTATCAAAATTTATTCAAATCAAATCAAATCAAAAGGAGTTTTGAAAAATGTAATTTTCTCTTGTAGAATGGCAAAAGAATCATTTTTAAAAATGGGAAAATTAATTGAGAATAAATTCCATAACTGGTTGGGGATTGTGAGAAGTGTCTGCACAATCCAGATATATCGGTATCCTTTGAATCCACTCTGTGTATGCTTAAGAATAAGGATAGTTCATTGATGGAGATCAATGGAACAAATTCTAAGGACAAAGGTGAGGAAGAGAAGGGCTCTCTCACTGAACCAATGTCAGAATCTTCTGTGCTCAAAACATGGAGAGGATGGAAGGAACGATGGAAGAAGAAACGAGAGATAGAGATCTCCACTACTGGTGTATACGTGATAGAGATTAACTTTACTACTTCTTTGTCATGGGTACTTGATACCGGATGTGGATCTCACATTTGTTCAAATGTGAAGGATCTCAAGAGAAGTAGGCCTTTGGGGAAAGACGAGGTTGAACTATGTGTTGCCAATGGGGCAAGAGTTTCCTCCAGTGCCACAGGAACCTATGAGTTAACTCTACCTAGTGAGCTAATATTAGAGTTAAAGAACTGCTATTATGTACCTGCCATAAATAGGAATATCATTTTTGTCTCTTATTTGGATAAGGATGGTTTTGAATTTCTTATTAAGAATGGAAAGTGTTCCATTTCAAAAGATGGGATCTTTTATGGCAATGCCCCAATGTCTTATGGTCTATACTTGATAGATCTAGAAACAAGCATATACAATGTAAACACCAAAAGGCAGATAAATGAGAAGTGCATTGTGGTCTAGGGCACATAAATGAGAAGCGCATCTCTAGACTACATAAAGATGGTTATCCAGACTCTTTTGATTATGAATCAATAGAGACATGTGAATCTTGTTTGTTGGGCAAGATGACCAAGACTCCCTTTTTAGGTAAAGGTGAGAGAGCTAGTGGTCTATTAGAACTCATACATATTGATGTATGTGGGCCTTTTAGAACTAATGCCAGAAATGGGTGTCAATACTTCATTACCTTCACAGATGACTTCAGTAGGTATGGCTATGTGTACCTGATGAAACATAACTCAGAAACCCTTGAAAGTTTCAAGGATTTCATGAATGAAGTACAGATCCAACTTGGTAAAAGTATTAAAGCACTTCGATCCGATCAAGGTGGAGAATACTTAAGCCAAGAGTTTGAGGACCTTCTACGAGCCTGTGGTATTGTATCACAATGGACTCCGCCTGGAACACCACAACATAACGGTGTGTCTGAAAGAAGGAATCGCACTTTACTGGATATGGTGCGATCAATGATGAGTTTTACCGATATTCTGATGTCCTTCTGGGGTCATGCTCTTGAAACTACTACTTTTACACTTAATCAAGTACCATATAAATTGGTTCAAAAGACATCATATGAGATATGGCACGGGAAGCATCATGATTTGTCTTTTATTAAGATTTGGGGTTGTGAGGCTTACGTTAGGAAAATGTTTCCTGATAAGCTTGGACCCAAGTCCGATAAATGGTATTTTGTTGGATACCCCAAGGAAACGATGGGATATTATTTATACCACCCTAGTGACAACAAAGTGTTTGTTGCTAGGACAGTTGTATTCCTAGAAAAGGAATTTATTTCCAAAAGAAATAGTGGGAGGAAAATAGAGCTTGAAGAGGTTCAAGTCCAACAAGAAAACATTGAACTAGTAGATGTACAAGAGGAACATAGAGATTCACAAGGTGTTGTAGAATCTCAATTTCCTCAAGTAATACAAGGACCTCGTAGATCTAGTAGGACATGCCTTGAACCTGAGAGGTTTGGATACCTTGTGACTCAGGAAGGCGGTGAGTTGATCATAGATGATGATCCAACTACCTATCTAGAGGCTATGGAGGGACCATATTCTGAGAAATGGTTTAGGCCATGAAATATGAGATGGAATCCATGTATTCCAACAAAGTATGGACTTTGGTGGAACCACCTGAAGGGGTAAAACCCATAGGTTGCAAGTGGGTCTTCAAGAATAAGATCGACATGGATGGCAATGTGCAAACTTATAAAGGCAGATTGGTTGCAAAGGGTTTCTGACAAGTTCAAGGTGTTGACTGTGATGAAACTTTTTCTCCAGTTGCCATGATTAAGTCCATCAGGATCATGCTTGCTATTGTGGCTTACTATGACTATGATATTTGGAAAATGGATGTTAAAACTGCATTCCTTAATGGGAATATAAATGAGGATGTGTACATGATACAACCTGAAGGTTTTGTAGATCCAAACAATGCCAATAAAGTCTGTAAGCTACAAAGGTCAATCTATGGATTGAAGCAAGCATCTCGGAGTTGGAATCTTTGATTTGATGAGGAATTCAAAGTGTTTGGCTTTATTCAAAATGAAGATGAACCTTGTGTGTACAAGAAGGTCAGTGGGATCATGACCACATTCCTCATATTGTATGTGGATGACATACTATTGATGGGGAATGGTATCACAGCCTTAGAGAAGGTAAAGACTTGGCTTGGGAATATTTTCTCAATGAAGGACTTAGGAGAAACATCCTACATTCTAGGTATTAAGATCTATAGAGATAGATCTAAAAGGATTCTCGGACTAAGTCAAAGCATGTACATTGACAAAGTGTTGAAGTGGTTCAGCATGGAGAACTCAAAGAGAGACAACATCCCCATGCTACATGGAGTCACCATCTCTAGAGCTCAATGTCCCCAATCTTGTGAAGAGAGGGAGCGTATGAATGGGATCCCACATGCATCAGCCATCGGATCCATCATGTACGCTATGTTGTGCACACATCCATATGTCTCGTATGCCCTCAGCATGACGAGCAGGTACCAGTCAGATCTTGGGGATGCTCACTGGACAGTCGTAAAAATCATCCTCAAGTACTTGCGAAGGACTAAGGATCAGTTCCTTGTATACAGCGGTGAGGAAGAACTGGTTGTAAAGGGTTACACCGATGCAAGCTTCCAAACCGACAAAGATGATTACATATCACAATCAGGATTTGTGTTTTACCTAAACAATGGAGTTGTGAGCTGGAAGAGTTCTAAGCAAGAAACAGTTGGCGATTCTACTACAGAGGTCGAGTATATTGTTGCTTCACATGCAGCAAAGGAAGCTGTGTGGATCAGGAAGTTCATCACCGAACTTGGTGTAGTTCCCAATAGCTGTGATGCAATTGAGCTTTATTGTGACAATAATGGAGCTATTACTCAAGCTAAGGAGCCCAGATCACATCAGCGGTCCAAGCACATACTACGGCTCTTCCATCTCATACAAGAGATCGTACAGTGAGGAGATGTGAAGATTTGCAAAGTACCAATTGAAGACAACCTAGTTGATCCACTGACTAAGGCCCTTTCTCAGAAAAAGCATGATGGTCAGGCTAGGTCACAAGGATTGAGATTCCTAGGTGACTGGGTCTAGGTGCAAGTGGGTGTCTGTTGGTATGTATGCCCATAGAGCAAGTCATGTGATGATTGTAATGGGATACTTTGTAAATGATTTGAATAATAATAAAGGAAATTTCTGATCTATACGTTTTAACTGTTTCTGAGATGATAGTGTAACATTATAGATGTCTAGAGAATTGTTTTACTCAATGACGTATGCTTTTAGGTTCAGGACCTAAACAATGAGATCATACAGATGTTAAGAGTATACATTCTTATTTAGTCCCTAGTCGGTTGTTATTGTGGAAATAACCATTGACATCAATAACACTAAAGACTAGATTGTGTTTTGGTAGATGACAAAATCTCATTAGTCATGATATAGTGATATCAAACCAAGCACATAGGTACTTGTTAGAGAACAAGTGTACCGAACAGACCCGCCATGAGAGTGACACATGGAACCATGATTTGGTAGTCACAGTCAGCTCTCACAGTGATTGCGGTGAATGTGATTCTTAGACCTAAAATCACTACACTCAACACATGTCGTTGGGTACACTTTGACATCATCAAGCGCAGTCCTGAAACATGGGTTGTTATAAAGGTGATTATTGGGTACTTTGACATGGGGCTCTTTAGGGGTGAGTGATAGATATGGGATTTGTCCCTCCTAAGGGATTTTGATGTCCATGGCCACTTGATCAGTAGGATTGAGAAAGGCATGTGCATGCATGTATGAATCAATATGTGATATTGATGTCACACACATCTCACCCAGTTTGCTCTGAGATCAAGGAAATGGATGAACGTTGAAAGGATGACTGTACCATGCCTTGAGTTCATTCAGGACATTAGTGACAAAGGAATTATACATTCACTGTAACACCATTCTTGGATTGTAGGATTGAAAGTTGTTCTCCAACTTTCTATTTCACTTGGGTAGCACTGATGTGTGACTAGGCACCACTCTTTGTTTGTGAAGTCATAAGTGTTATGGACTTTCACTGCCAACGTGAAATAAGCCTGCAGGGTCATACACATAGGATTTAACCTAGAAGAGGAGTTTATCCGCAAACGATGTTTAGATTGATTACTAAAGGAGTTTAGTAGTTCAATTAAACACTCAATCAATTGATAGCTCAATATCATAGTGTTCAAGGTGTTGGACCGATTGATTAGAATATCGGATTGATGGAAACTGCAATTGACTGATTTTGCACAATCTACACTCCCAACCGATCGGCTCATGTGATGAACTGATCGGCTCAGGATAGGATGAACCAACCGGTTCAAGGGTTGAACCGATCAGCTCAATTGGTCCAACTGAGCAAGTTGGGAAAGTCAGTTCGGCAAGAAATTTCTCTTCATTTCACTTGTCCAATTTGATTGGAACAAGGATTGGTATTTGGATCAATTCGAAACAAAAGAGGAAAAGTCAATCAGGAACTTACCAGGGCAGTGAACCAATTGTTTTAGAAGTGAATCGATCGACTTAGGTGCCCCAACCGATTGGTTTAGGTGTGAAATGATCGGCTCAGGTCCCCAGCTGATCAGTTCATGTTTGAAACGATCGGTTCAGCTGGCGTAGTTGGTTGTTTTGTGGAAAATCTCAAACCCTTCTACTCCTACTTTTATCCCACATTTCTCGGGGTAGAGAACCCTATCCCATGACCCTCCTATATATAGGGGTATTGGGGGATTCTCAAAGTACAACTCAGAACACCAGTTGCTCTACAAAGTTGTTGTTCTCTCTAGTTGTGGTAACTAGGAGAGCTCGAGCAAGTAGTACCTGATAAGGGAGGCACAGCATGGGAAAGACAACTGTAGAGAAGTGACTGGTGGTAGGAGAGTGTATCAGTGACTAGTACACCGACAGGAGGGTGCGACTCCTTCCGGTGCCTTGTGCGACAAGGCAGTCAGAGTTCCAGGAAGTCTGTGTGGACGACTGCAGAGGCAAGAGACTTCTGCTGCTCGGAGGACAACTGTCAATCCCGACAGTCCCGATGAGACTAGGAGCTGCATAGACACCATCCAATACCGAGCGTGAAGACCGTGCAAGCTGTGAGGTAACATCACTGAGCAAGCCTTGGGACAAGGTATGCCTCTACAAACTATCCTCCCTATTGTATAGACGTTGACGTGATTCCTTTATTCTGGGTTTGGGAGAAGAAATTTTTTGTTTCCGCTGCCTTCTCTGTCTCCCCTAAAACCCAACAGCTGGCACATGTGCATCAATTACCGCAAGCTAAATACAGCCACCAAGAAGGATCACTTCCCCTTTCCATTCATTGACTAGGTGATAACCTTCTATTTTAGTCAATTATCTTAGTCCTTTTCTTTAGTTTTCCATACTCTTTCTAAAGCTTAAACTATACATAATCCTAATTTTACCCTTTTTTGTAAATATACCATTAGACTAACTTTCCTTTCTATATATGCAGAAAAAGCACAAAAAAATCATAAAAGAATAACTCATCCTCAAGACCGCATGGATTCAAACGGTCCCAAGATCGCATGAAGCCAATCGGTCTCGAGACCGCATGAAGCCAATCGGTCTCGAGACCGCATGGAGTCAAACGGTCCCAAGACCGCATGAAGCCAATCGGTCTCGAGACCGCATGAAGCCAATCGGTCTCAAGACCGCATGAAGCCAACCGATCTCGAGACCGCATGGAGTCACACGGTCCCAAGACCGCATGAAGCCAACCGGTCCCGAGACCGCATGAAGCCAACCAGTCCCGAGACCGTATGAAGCCAAATGGTCCCGAGACCGCATGAAGCCAACCGGTCCCGAGACCGCATGGAGTTCAAACGGTCTCAAGGTCCAACCGGTCGTGAGGTCCAAACGGTCTTGAGGTCCAAACGGTCTCCAAACCGTTTGGACTTCACTTAAGGCCTATAAATAAGACCCCAAGGGTCGGCATCAAGTTTTCAGACGCCCAAAGGCTGCCTTAATCGTTCCAGAGCTCTTGCTACTTCCATCCTCCACCCAGGGGCTGCCAATCTGAGACTCATACTCCATCTCAAAGCTGCTTTCTCTCTCTCCGCCAAAGAATATGGGAAGAGGGATATCTCATCATTGAGCAACCCGTGAAGCTGGTGGATCGTTTCTCTCTCTCCAAGGGGTTGACTTTCCTCTCTCCTTTGTGGGGATGATGCTCTTTCTCTCTCTTCTTGCCTCCTTCTTTGTCCTAGTCATGAGCGAGTAGTCTTCTTCACTAGGGTGCGGGGAGTAGCCCCGCTACCCATGCTTTCATATCATGTAAATGTAATCCTTAGGTTGTAATATAGAGTTCTTATCTTTGCCAGTTCGACATCAAATGATTAATGAATGCATGTTGCTTGATCTCCAACTTGTGTTATCTTTTATCTCTTAGTATGAATTGTCCACGTTTGTACTATTAGATTCGAAACTCGTTTGTATGTTGGTTCTTGGTGTGTGTATCCACCATGCATCTGTTTTGGTATCTAGAAGTGTATCTCAAGAAGTGGAGTAAACTCACTATCATTTGTTGCACTTTCATACTATGAAATGGAATCAATTGACGTATGGAAGTGCAACCTTGACAATTCGAGGAACACACTTTGCGAGGGGAATGGTGCAAAGCAATGTGACCATTTGTTCGGGAATGGCTGGCGTTGCAACATTCCCGCACTTCTCGTAGTTAGATCCTCCGAAAGGAGGCTAAGTCTATGAGGATACTAACTACTGGACTCTTTTTGCAGGTTAAGTTTTGCTTTGCATGTGTTGATCGATGTGTAGTGGTGGTGAAAAACCGATCACACCTTAGTGATTTTTTATCATAGTTTGACTCATTAGATTTACCTGCTTTCTTTACTTTTCATTGTTCTTAGTTAAAAACATCAAAATCCAACTTTTGATATAAGTACCTGCTAGTAAGTAACCAAGTGAAATTCCATACGTTTTCCATCTTGTTGCTTGCAACAAGACTGTTGTCCCATGGATTCGACCCTTAACTATACTGCGATAAGACTTCCACGTATCTTAGCATACGTGGGTGGAGTTTTCTATCTAGTATAAGCAAGGCTAAACTTAAAGACTCACAATCTTTAGGATTTTTAGTGGTGCATGCAATTCCAAGTAGGTGGAAGCTCCATCAAAAATTGGCACCGTTGTCGGGGACAACGGAACGTTGTAATTTCACTTAGTACCTTTCTAGTTGGTTAGGATTTTACACTTTCTTTTTAATCATAACTCTATATCTTCTTGAAACTATCATATCTTTTTCATTATCTAAAGGTGTTTTCTTTTCTCTACTCAGGTAGAAATCGTGTATGCAACCTGCACATAGCCTCAAATTCTCCCCTGATCCAGAGTTTGACTCTGAGGTAGAGAGAAGCTTCCACCGCCGCATTCAACTCAATCACCAAAGGGCCAGGCAAATGGCTGAAGATCAACGCCAGGCTGCTTTGGTAATGGAGAGGGTCAACGCCGCCATCGCCGCTCAAAGGGAACAACTCATCGCTGAAACTCATGCCCAAATCTAAGCGGAGATTCGTGCGGAAGAGCAAGCTCGCATCAGAGCTGAAACTGAGGCAGCGACCCAAGCTGCTCAGTTGGAGTTAAGAAACAAACAACTGAGGGACTACGTGGTCCCAAAGAACTATGAGGATAACCACCCGGTCCGACCTCCGATTATTAATATCCCCAACTTCGAGATTCGGACCCAGTGGATTCAAATCATGCAAGGCATATCTTTCTCCGGAGGTTCTGGAGATGATTGCATGGATCATTTAAAAAGGTTTAAGGTGTTGTGCCGCCTACTTCCACAAGCTGGTGTCACTTATGATGCGATAATGCTTCATCTGTTCCATTTCACCCTATCTGGGAGGGCCTTGAGTTGGTATAACTCACTTGACAGAGAACCAATAATAACCATCTGGGCTCCTCTTGAGGAAAAGTTCTTAGAGAAGTTCTTTCCACCCTCACTGACCTATGAAATCAGAGGGCAGATCAATCACTTCTCTCAGCTGCCTGGAGAAACCCTTGCTGAGGCATGGGAAAGATTTTAAGAACTTTTGCATAAATGCCCTCATCATGGAATCTCTCAGAATCAACTAATAGAAACCTTCTACCGGGGAGTAAGCGATGATATTAAACAGTTCTTAGATTCCTCTTCTGGAGGAAACTTCATGAGGAAAAATTACGAGGATGCATGGAAGATTGTTACTCTCGGAGCTGAAAACCAGTCCAACTGGGGACGGTCAGCCAGTAAAGGTGTCCTCAAAGTTTTCAAAGCTGAAGAATCAATAGAGATGAAAGAAATAGCTGAAGTCTTGAAAACCATAGTTCATAAATAGTAAGCTCTCGAGACTTCCCTCGGAGAGATCGATAAGAAGAAAACTCCGCTAGTTCAACAAGTTAAAGCTGTCACGGGATCCTGTGAGGCTTGTCATGCTTCTGACCATCCGACCCTTTCCTGCGATATGCTATATAATGTGATGATGGATCTGCATCCACCACCACAACCATACGAACCTATCATTAATCAGTCGGAAGAGCAACTACCGGAACAAGTCAACTCTATCCACTCTATCCCTGGGCAAGTCTACTACAACCATAATCAACTAAGGAATCATCCAGGGTTTCAGTATGGAAACCCTACCGGGACTGCCAATCCTCAACATCAAACACAAGGGGGATCTACTAGTAGGCCAACACCTGGATTCCCAAACAACTTCAACCAAAACCAAGGGAATTCCAGGAGTAACTTTCCTAGGGCTAACTACCCCAGGAACCAATCAGCCTACTACCAGTACACTCATCCTCCGCTCCATCCACAGCTGCATACTCAGCAACCTCAGTTGGCATTACCACCCCAACAATCTCAACAAATCCAGCAACCAATTCCTCTGAAAAATGCTCCTGCCCAACCGGAAGATGAAATATCCTTGATCAGGAAGATGTTACAATCACAACAAACTATGCTAGCTAACCAGCAGGCTCAGCAAAAAGCAGTTGAAGCTCAGCTTGCTCAGATCGCTGCACAATTGAAGCCCCCAACAGGTACGTTTGCTGGGCAGCCTGAATCAAATCCTAAGCACAGACAAAACAGACATGAGCAGTTGAATGTCGTCACCACCAGATCTGGACGCATTCCTCATGAGACTACCAAGATCACCCTGGATAATGATGATACCCCTGCCTTCATGACGAATGAGAACCCGCAACAAGGAATGGAGAAGCTCTCCAAGGACACAAAGGGCAAAGATAAAGTGTTCACAGAACCTGAAGTTTTGCAATATAAAGCAAGAATCTCGTACCCCAGAAGATTACGAGAAACAAAGATGGACACCCGGTTTCAAAAGTTCAAAGAGGCAATGAAGAAACTATACATTGATATCCCACTCCTTGATGCTCTTTCCGAAGTGCCAGCCTGGGTGAAATACCTCAAGACCTTATTATCAAGAAAGTACATAACCGAGGAGCAAGAAACTATTAAGCTTGCTCAGACCACTTCGGACATCATCTTAAACAAGATGCCCAAAAAGAAGAAGGACCCAGGTTCCTTTGGAATCCAATGTTGCATTGGCAATGCATCTTCTAAAAAGGGATTAGCTGACCTTGGGGCCAACATATCTATTATGCCTTACTCAATGTGCAAACGTCTCAGTTTCACTAAATTGCTGCCTACAACAATGACTATCCAATTAGCTGATTCCACTATAACCGCACCTTTGGGGATCATTGAAGATATTCCGGTAAGGATAGGCCAGGATGCTTATGTACCATGCGACTTCATTGTCATGGACATTAAAGAAGACCTGAGGTATCCAATCATTTTTGGCAGACCATTCCTCGCTACTGCCAGAGTGCTCATTGACGTTGAAGCTGGTACCATCATTCTTAGGCTCGGAAAAGAAGCAATTCAATTCTGAGTCCTTAATAGTATGAAAGGGCCCAGCATCCAAGAGGAGGTTTTCCTCCTTGATGCTATTCAACAAATGTCACAGTTGGAAATCTCCGAACCAGTTGACGAACTTGAAAACGTTCTAATCAATCCGGAGGTTGAATTCTCCTTGAATGAATTAGTTCAACAGTGCCTCCAACATCTAGAAAAGGCCGAAGAAGTGCCAAAGGCCACTTTTGAAGAACTTAAAGTCGTTATTGTTATAAAAGCAGCTGAGCCACCGAAAGCCCCTGAAATGAAGACCTTACCCACAGGGCTTAAACATGCTTTCTGAGATAAGGAAAAACCATGCCTAGTTATCATCAACTCCACCCTTACAAGAGATCAAGAGGAAAAGCTTCTAAACGAGCTGAGGAAGCATAAAAAGGTCATAGGATATAAGATAACTGACCTAACAGGCATAAATCCAGCTCTGTGTATGCATAAACTTCCTATGGTTGACGAATTCAAGCCCTCTCGAGAACATCAAATAAAACTGAATCCTAATCTGAAGGAGGTAGTGCGTCTGGAGGTCCTTAAATTACTCAAATCCGACATGATCTATCCTATTTCTGACTCCCAGTGGGTCAGCCCCATTCAGGTTGTTCCAAAAAAAGGGGGCACTACTGTAGTGCTCAATGACAAAAATGAGCTAGTGCCCACCAGGACTATAACTGGATGATGTATGTGTATTGATTATAGAAAGTTGAACAAAGCCACAAGGAAAGACCACTACCCTCTACCTTTCCTTGATGAAGTCCTGGAATTCCTAGCTCACCAAAAATATTTGTGTTACCTCGACGGTTACTCCGGGTTTTACCAAATACCCATACACCTGGAGGACCAGGAAAAAACAACATTCACTTGTCCTTTTGGGACTTATGCATTTAGAAGAATGTCGTTCGAGTTATGTAATGCACCTGCCACTTTCCAACGATGTATGTCTGCTAACTTCGCCGGTTTAACAGAATCCGTCATGGAAGTGTTTATGGATGATTTCTCAGTGTACGGAGATTCCTTCGACAACTGTTTAATAAATCTTGGACAAGTTCTGCAACGCTGTGAGGAAATGAACCTTATCTTGAATTGGGAGAAATGCCATTTTATGGTAACAGAAGGTGTCGTCCTCGGAAACAGGGTAAGTGATAGAGGAATAGAGGTTGATAAAGCAAAAATCGATGTTATCTCAAAGCTGTCACCTCCAAAAGACATAAGAGGAGTTCGAGCTTTTCTGGGTCATGCAGGATTCTATAGGAGATTCATCAAGGATTTCTCAAAGATTGCCAAACCCATGACCCAACTCCTGACTAAAGATGCTTAGTTCATATTCAATCAGGAGTGTATGAAAAGTTTCTCTACCCTTAAGAATGTGTTAATCTCAGCACCTATTCTAAGAGCTCCAGATTGGTTGCTGCCCTTCGAAATCATGTGCGACACAAGTGATTATGCCATAGGGGCCGTTCTAGGACAGCGGATTGGTAAGAAACCCTATGTTATCTACTACGCATCTAAAACGCTAGATGAAGCGCAGAAAAACTACACCACTACGGAGAAAGAGTTTCTGGCTATTATCTATGCATTTGAAAAATTTCGCTCATATTTGATTGGCTCTAAGGTCATTGTTTATACCGACCACTCCGCTATTCGATACCTGATTCAAAAGCAATATGCCAAACCTAGGCTCATCCGCTGGGTGCTGATGCTTTAGGAATTCGACTTGGAAATTAAGGATAAAAGTGGAGTGGAGAATGTTGTAGCTGATCATCTCAGTCGTATCGAAGTTGAAGAAGAGGATAAAATCCCTATCTGGGATTCTCTTCCAGATGACCAACTTATGAAAGCCACCCATGGATTCCCTTGGTACGCGGATATCGTCAATTATCTAGCCTCAGGGATTATCCATCCCTCTGCTTCCTATCATGACAAAAGGAAGTTCCTTCATGACATAAAACAATATCATTGGGATGAACCCTACCTTTTTCACCTTTGCGCTGACAGACTTTTCCGTCGCTGCTTGCCAGAAGAGGAAATAACCCCGGTCCTAGAGCATTGCCATTCGGGACCTACGGGGGGGCACATGAGTGCTAAGAAAACAGCTATAAAAGTTTTACAATCCGGTTTCTTCTGGCCCACCATATCAAAGGATTCATACAATTTTGTGAAAGCCTGTAACAAATGCCAATTTTCTGGCAACATATTAAAAAGAGACGAAATGCCACTCACCATGTGGCAGGAAATTGAGCTTTTTGATGTATGGGGGTAGACTACATGGGCCCTTTCCCCCCATCCTATGGCTTCTCTTACATCTTGGTCGTAGTGGACTACGTCTCAAAATGGGTCGAAGATGTACCCACTGTATCCAGCGATTCCAAGCCTCTTATTAAATTTTTCAAAGACGTTATTTTCCCAAGATTTGGAGTTCCAAGAACTGTCATATCGGACGGCAGGACCCATTTCTTGGAACGCAGTTTTGAAGCTTTACTGAAAAAGTACAGAGTCAATCACAAAGTCGCCATGCCCTACCACCCATAGATAAGTGGTCAGGTCGAGATATCCAATAGACAACTAAAGGCGATTCTTGAAAAAATGGTGAACAGAAACTGCACTGATTGGTCCACCAAACTTCCTGATGCCCTTTGGGCATACCGAACTGCATATAAAACACCAATCGGAACAACCCCATTCCGTTTGGTGTACGGGAAGTCCTGTCATCTGCCAGTAGAGCTGGAACATAAAGTCTGGTGGGCAATCAAATAATTAAACTTTGATCTTAAAAATGCATGTGAGAATAGACAACTCCAGTTGCAGGAGTTAGAAGAGCTCTGAATGACCGCCTATCACAGTGCCAGAATCTATAAGGAGCAAACAAAAATGTGGCATGATGGTCATCTCAAGAGAAAAGATATCACCATTGGCGACAAAGTGCTCCTTTTCAACTCCAAGCTCAAGTTATTTCCTAGAAAACTTAGAACAAAATGGTCCGGGCCCTTTACTATAAAACATATTTACCCAACTGGAGTTGTCATTATTATAGACAACAACGGAGGAGAAAGGACGGTCAATGGTCATCGTTTAAAAAGATACTACACTCCGGAAGACAAAATGCCAAGACAAACCATCGAAATTAAAGATGTTATACCAACAGCATAACTCTATTACAGCTTCGTCGAGCCAGCGACGTAAAACGATAAAAATAGCAACCCAAGATTTCATTCTTTTCTCATTTTCCCGTTCTTTTTTTTACCTTAGGTTTATCTTATGAAATAGCAAAACGATAAAAATAGCAAAATTATAATATACAAAAAAAAATTCACATAACTAAAACAAACATAAAAATATCAATTTTTCGTTTGACCTTAACCCTACCAAATGGTTCTGAAACCATTTGGAACCAAACGGTCTTCATAATTACTGCTCACCCTATCACTTTGACACTCTGAGGACAGAGTGAGTAATAAGTTAGAGAGGGTACATTAGACAAGGGCGAGGTATCATTTCCTACATCCCTCTCTCTATTAGCACTTTCTATTTTTCTTCTTTTATTCTTTCTCTTTACACAATTCTGTTTAACTTTCTTTTGGAATAAAGTCACCCCAATTAACCTTAGAATCATGATAGTCCCCAAAAGTAAATAGCGCTTAGACATTTAATGGCGATTTAACAATTTCCATCCACTATCGATTTCATGTTTTTGCTTCAATTTTTATCTGACTCTCCACAGGGCAAAATCAAGGCAGAAATAAGCCAAGCTCTCAAGGATGAGAGGGGAATCAGGCAACTTCCAAATCAAGAAGTTCTGCAAGTGGACCACAAACCAAATAAGTGCATGTTGAAAGACTCTAAGAACAGCTTTCCTCTCTTCAAAATAAAAGAGGCTTGGCCGCCCAAAATAATTTCCCAAATAAAACCCCAAATCCCAAGCCTGCGAGTCATCGAATAAAAGCCAGAGAGTCGAATAAAATCATGAGAGTTGTGCCATGAATAAGGATCTATATAAAGAACCAATGAAGGTTTCACCCGGCCGGCACATTCCGCTGCCCTCACAAAGGCAGATGTGTCGTGCCCGGTAGTGAAACCCTAAGGTCTCTAAATATATGAAAGGCTCATAAAGGACTCACCCGACCGGTACATTTAGCTGCCCTCACAAAGGCAGATGTGTCATGCCCGGTAGTGAGATCCCAAAAGCATAGATAGCCCCTCCCCCACTTGAAGGGGGAGCTACACCTCAAGCCTTTGACCAACCCTCATACCCTCTCTAGCTCCCAGTAGGTCTTTCAGAGAGGTATAAAGCTGATTAGAGTCAACAATATGCACAAAATAAAGGTGGTCCCAATGTGAACTGCGAGATACGGAAAGAACCTGAGACCCAAGCAACCCTTTCAACCTGAAAGATTCAAGGCAAGCAATAAGACTTGATATGACCTCAGGGGAACTCAGGTTAAGAATTGAAGCAAGAGTATGGAAATCCTAATTAATAAGATCGCCTCGCCATTACATGTCTCAGCTCTATCTAACTTGAGGACAAGCTAGACTCTAAGTTAGGGGGGGGTGATAACCTTCTATTTTAGTCGATTATCTGTCCTTTTCTTTAGTTTTCCATACTCTTTCTAAAGATTAAACTATACATAATCCTAATTTTACCCTTTTTTGTAAATATACCATCAAACTAACTTTCCTTTCTATATATGCAGAAAAAGCACAAAAAAATCATAAAAGAATAACTCAACCTCAAGACCACATGGATTCAAACGGTCCCAAGACCGCATGAAGCCAATCGGTCTCGAGACCGCATGAAGCCAATCGGTCTCGAGACCGCATGGAGTCAAACGGTCCCAAGACCGCATGAAGCCAATCGGTCTCGAGACCGCATGAAGCCAATCGGTCTCGAGACCGCATGAAGCCAACCGATCTTGAGACCACATGGAGTCACACGGTCCCAAGACCGCATGAAGCCAACCGGTCCCGAGACCGCATGAAGCCAACCGGTCCCGAGACCGCATGAAGCCAACCGGTCCCGAGACCGCATGGAGTTCAAATGGTCTCAAGGTCCAAACGGTCGTGAGGTCCAAATGGTCTTGAGGTCCAAACGGTCTCCAAACCGTTTGGACTTCACTTAAGGCCTATAAAATAAGACCCCAAGGGTCCTCCACGAGGCATCAAGTTTTCATACGCCCAAAGGCTGCGTTAATCATTCCAGAGCTCTTGCTACTTCCATCCTCCACCCAGGGGCTGCCGGTCTGAGACTCATACTCCATCTCAAAGCTGCTTTCTCTCTCTCCGCCAAAGAAGGTGGGAAGAGGGAGATCTCATCATCGAGCAACCCGTGAAGCTGGTGGATCGTTTCTCTCTCTCCAAGGGGTTGACTTTCCTCTCTCCTTTGTGGGGATGATGCTCTTTCTCTCTCTTCTTGCCTCCTTCTTTGTCCTAGTCATGAGCGAGTAGTCTTCTTCACTAGGGTGCGGGGAGTATCCCCGCTACCCATGCTTTCATATCATGTAAATGTAATCCTTGGGTTGTAATATAGAGTTCTTATCTTTGCCAGTTCGACATCAAACGATTAATGAATGCATGTTGCTTGATCTCCAACTTGTGTTATCTTTTATCTCTTAGTATGAATTGTCCATGTTTGTACTATTAGATTCGAAACTCGTTTGTATGTTGGTTCTTGGTGCATGTATCCACCATGCATCTATTTTGGTATCTAGAAGTGTATCTCAAGAAGCGGAGTAAACTCACTATCATCTGTTGCACTTTCATACTATGAAATGGAATCAGTTGACGTATGGAAGTGCAACCTTGATAAGTCGAGGAACACACTTTGCGAGGGGAATGGTGCAAAGCAATGTGACCATTTGTTTGGGTATGGCTGGCATTGCAACATTCCCACACTTCTCGTAGTTAGATCCTCTGAAAGGAGGCTAAGTCTACAAGGATACTAACTGACTGGACTCTTTTTGCAGGTTAAGTTTTGTAGTGCATGTGTTGATCGATGTGTAGTGGTGGTGAAAAACCGATCACACCTTAGTGATTTTTTATCATAGTTTGACTCATTAGATTTACCTGCTTTCTTTACTTTTCATTGTTCTTAGTTAAAAACATCAAAATCCAACTTTCGATATAAGTACCTGCTAGTAAGTAACCAAGTGAAATTCCATACGTTTTCCATCTTGTTGCTTGCAACAAGACTGTTGTCCCGTGGATTCGACCCTTAACTATACTGCGATAAGACTTCCATGTATCTTAGCATACGTGGGTGGAGTTTTCTATCTAGTATAAGCAAGGCTAAACTTAAAGACTCGCCATCTTTAGGATTTTTAGTGGTGCATGCAATTCCACGTAGGTGGAAGCTCCATCACTAGGTCCTAGAGTGGTCAGCTCATCACGACTACTTTTGTTTCAGGGTGGATACTCAAGATTTTACCAAGTACCAATTCACCCTAACGATCAAGAGAAGATCACCTTTACCTACATTTATGGCACCTACACCTTCCGAAGAATGTCGTTCGACCTATGTAACGCACCAGAAACTTTTCAACACTGTATGATATCCTTGTTTTCCGACTTTCTAGAAGACATTGTAGAAGTCTCCATGGATGACTTTTCTGTATACGGGATGGATTTTGAAGCCTACTTGAGAAATCTATCTTTGGTGTTGCGGCACTATGAGGAGAAGCACCTTGTCCTAAATTAGGAGAAATGTCACATCATGGTTTAGGAAGTTATCGTACTTGGACACAAGGTCTCAAAGAAAGAAATTGAAGTGGATCTTAGCAAAATTGTTGACATATCAAAACTCCCACCACCAAAGTCAGTCATTGGAGTGTGAAGCTTCTTGGGACATGTCAGATACTATAGAAGGTTCATAAAAGACTTTTGTAATATTGTCGAGCATTTATCGAACTTGCTGATAAAGGATGTTTAGTTTGAGTTTACCACTGAATGTCTAGATGCCTTTAACACCCTCAAAAAAGCATTAACAACAGTGCCTGTTCTACAAGCACATGATTGGGAGTTTCCTTTTGAGATAATGTGTGATGCTAGTGATTACGCCATCGGGGTAGTCCTCAGGCAGAAAAAATAGAAGAAACATCATGTGATTTACTATGCGAGTAGAACCATGATGAATCCCAAGTGAACTATACTACCACTGAGAAGGAAATGCTAGCTATCGTATTTTCTTTCGACAAGTTTAGGTCATACCTGGTAGGATCAAAAGTAAGAGTTTACACTGATCATGGGGCAATAAAGTATCTAATGTAGAAAAAGGATACCAAGCCTAGGCTTTTGAGATGGGCATTGTTATTGCAATAGTTTGACCATGAAATCATCGATAAGAAGGGGAAAGAAAATGTGGTCACAGACCAACTATCACAAATAATCTTTGATGAAGAAAACCAACTGCATGTGAATGACAATTACGCTGACGAAGCTCTTCTAATGGCTCAATCGGAGGAGCATAGCTTACCATGGTTCGCTGATATCTGCATTTATCTAGCATGTGGACAACTACCACCGACAAGGAGTGGCTCAAGTGGTCAATCACTGTGTCCCCTAACAAAGGGACCCAGGTTCAAATCCTAGTTGTCACCTTGATTTATCACCCTCTCGGGCATTCGGCCTCTGCCATGGGCGTGGGAGAGGAGGGGAGAAATATTTCTCTCTTAATCCCATATAATCAGAAAAAGAAGTTATTCTCTGAGTTGAAGGATTACTATAGGGATGACCCGCTACTATTTAAGAGATGCTCTGACAACCAATATTGTCGATGCATACCTAAATAAGAGATGCCTCTAATCCTAAGAGTGTCATGTGTCACCTTATGGAGGACACCATGGAGGGGAGAGGATAGCCGCAAAGGTGCTGCAATCGGGGTTTTACTAGCTTACGCTCTTCAAGGATGCTGCATCATTTGTCAAAACATGCAAGGAATACCAACTCACGGGGAACATAAGTCAAAGAAATGAAATGCCTATATCAGTCTGGGTGGAAGTGGAAATCTTTGACGTATGGGGAGTCGACTACATGGGGCCTTTTCCATCGTCGAAGGAAAATCAATACATACTTTTTGTTGTTGATTATGTTTCCAAATGGGATGAGGAAGTTGACACCCAAACATGTGACTCCAAAGTAGTAATTAAGATTTTTGAGAAGATTATATTCCCACGCTTCAGAGTGCCATGCACTGTCATAAGTGACGGAGGGTCACATTTCGGTGAGAAATAGTTTGAAGCTCTATTAAGGAAGTATAGAGTGAAGCATAAGGTCGCGACACCATAACATCCCCAGACATCGAGGCAAGTAGAGGTATTGAATATGTAGATCAAACAAATCTTAGAAAAGACTGTCAGTCGTACAAGAAAGGACTAGTCCATGAAATTGGATGATGTGCTCTGGCATACTGCACTGTATACAAGACATCGATAGGTACGACACCCTACATGTTGATTTATGGAAAGTCTTGTTATCTACCGGTGGAACTCAAACACAAAGCCCTATGGGTCATAAATTTTTTTAACATGGATCTCGACAAAGCTGGTTAGAAAAGGTTCCTTCAGCTCCAGGATCTTGAAGAGTTGAGGCTGCATGCCTATGAAAATGCAAGAATTTATAAACAAATGACAAAAATCTGGCATGATGCTCACCTAAAGAACAAAGATGTGCATGAAGGAGACAAGGTTCTTTTGTTCAACTCTAGCATCAGGTTATTTTTGGGGAAGTTGAGAAATAGGTGGTCAGGTCCCTTTTCTATAGTGAAGATATACCCGTTGGGAATAATGGATATAGTAGGAGAAAAGATGGGAACTTTCAAAGTAAATGGATAAAGAGTGAAAAGATACAATGAAGACCAAGCCTTAGTAAGGAGAACAAAACTCAGTTTGGGGGAAGCCAACTCAAAAACAAATGGAATGAATGAGGCAACAACTGCATTTATGGAAGGAGAATGAAGACAAGATGAGAGAGAAAGTCGAGCAAAAGCCTTTAAACAAGCTCTTCTTGGGAGGCAACCCAAGTCTTTGTTGTTTTCTTTAGTTGATGTTTTCTTTATCTCGTACTTTAGTACTATGAGCTATGTCCCTCTCTTTTTCCTATATTTTAGTTTCCCTTTTTCTAGTATGATGTAAATATTTCTTTGTATTTTAAGATTTCTCTACCTAAGAGGTTTGTTTGGAAAAACAAATTTTGCTTTATTTAGTTTCATGTTATTTTGGTTTGGAAGGATCGCGGTCATGGCCTAGACCACGGTCGCGGCTTGAACCTTGGTCGATGAGGGGTACACTATGGTCACGGTACCCATCTCCTTGTAGTAAAAGACCGCGGTCGTGGCCTATGCAAAGAAGGTTTTCACCCGCTGTCGCGGAACCTCTAGGGTATAAAATCGTAAACCCTTTGAAATATGGTATTTCTTTCCTTCAAGCTTTGAGAATTCACGAACTGTTCAGAGGAGATACTCGACATGAGTGTGTGAAAAGATACCCTGCTTTGATTCTGACCCCCACTATCGAAGCTACACCTCTACTACATCTAGCCTCTACCCCCTCCTTTGACGACGTTTCGCATCGTTTACCCTAACCAAGGCATTAGCCCATTGTTTTCTCGACTATCTTTGATTGCTCATTGGTGTTTTTCTCGGGTCTCGGTGCTTTCCTTTGCTTTCGGAAAACTATTTGTTAGTGAGTGCCATGGAAACCGCAACGACTCCGCCTCCTTTGTCTCGGCGATACTCACCCACACCTCACCCCCCCCTTTTTGCGACCTTTCCTATGCGGATTTGACCTACGTTGCATTTTTGGAATACGACTCGACCGCGGTATCTACCGCCTTGACCTCGGATAATGGTTTCTTGATTTAGGTTTCAACCTTTGCCTTGACCTTCATCTTCCCCAATCGAATAGTCTATCTTGAATCATGGTCGCGATGTTTCTTAGCCACAGTCGCAGCTTCCCTAGTTTTAAGTATGATGGACCACGATCGCAGCACCCATGACGCGGTCACGGCCTACCCTTTTATTATTTGGACATCCATGCTCTGTGAGGTCATGGTCGTAGAACTTGCCATGGTTGCAGGTCAGCATTGTTTATAGCCGCGCTCGTGGACCTATGAAAAGAGAGGAAAAGTTTGAACTTGGAAAATATATATGCACATATACATATAATAATAAAAAAATAAAATTGATGACGATTAACTAAAAGATAATTCAATTGTACTAACAATAAAATTAATGTGAAAATTTTAGAATGTCGACCTCAATTGAAGATAACTTGATGAAGAAGGTGACTTCACTCAAGGGTGTTGAAGAAATCCTAGACAAGATCACCAATGCATTGAATGACAATCAAGACCTCTCTCCATCAAAGAGACTCCATCTACAACTACTGAAATAAAAGTATGACTATATCCTAGCCCACAAGATTCCAGAAGAGTCGGAGGAGTCTCCTAGTACATCCAAGACGAAGACCTCGGAGTATCAGCCTTCACCAGCTCAACTGAAGAAATTGAAGAAGAGGAAGGTTGAATCCAAGGAATCCGAGGGAAGTAGAAACATAAAGGTGACTGTTGTAGAGAAAATGAAGGGGCAGGACAAAGAAATAGCCCATGAAGAGGGTAAGGAAAATGAGGAGGTGACCCTATTTGGGAAAAGACCAGTGTTCGTGCCTAGAGACGCCACACACCAGTCACATTTTGACTAGCTTCTGCAGACAAAAGGGTTCAGGCCCACCAGATACTTGGATGTAGAAGACTTCAAGAGGATGGTATTCTATGAAAGGGTAGTCGCCTTTTTGGAAGGCGCAAACCTACACACCCTATGCACGTCTGAAACCCCCTTGCTAATAGAATTGATGGAAGAGTTCCTGTCATCCCTAGAAAAATTCTCGATCAGTGACGGGTAACACAAAAAGGGTGGCGATGACTTTAAGTTGGAAGTCAGACTTGGGGGGAAGACTCACACAACAACAGAAGAAATGTTGAACACCATATTCACAAAAATAATTGAGGAAGCACAAGCCTGCTCTGCCACACCCAGAGAGAAGGACACGATTGGATACAGCAGCCATAGAATGTGGGAAAAGTTGACAAAGGAGCGGGAACACAACTCCAAGAACTCCACGGTGACCCTCATCACATCATGTTTCATCTAGGTGATGTAGAAGATCACGGCCAATGCAATATTCATGAGGTCAGAGATAGGACGTGTAACAAAAGGAGACCTCTTCATCATCTGGTCCATGTTGAATAAGAGGCCAGTGAACATAGGCAGGATTCTGATTGAATGCCTGTCTGCAGTAGTGGAAGGGGAATCAAAACAAACCAAGGAATTCTACATGGGTGGGAAAATCAAGAAGATTGCATATCACTTCATGGATGCAGAACTATTGATGAGGTATGAAAAGATAGAGGGACACATGAAGATAGACATAAAATCCCTCATCAATATAGGGATCTTAGCGCAGAAGGGGAACAAGATCTTCTACAAGTAAAGCTGCTCCAAGACGCTCCTCCCCTCCTTGAAATGGCATACTACGACGCCCACAAGTTGCGGCCCTCACAAGAGGATGTTGACAAAATGTACTCGGGGGGCATCCGCGCTATAGTGGACCAGTCATCGGTAGCTGCTGAGAAAAATGAAAAAGCTAAATCTATAGAAAAAGAAATAAATAAGCCAGAGGAAAGGAAAAAGTTGGCAATAAGAAAGAAGAAGAGGACCACTAAAAAGATTTTCACCCCGAGCCTGCCCTCACCATGCTTTGTAGCTGAGAAAACAATGAGTGAGGGGCGTCAACCTGAAGTCACAGTAATAGAAGAGGCCAAACATGCACGACTTGAAGATACAACAATAGATCAACATGTAGAGGTCGAACAAGAAATCAGCCAGGTTTGCGAGGAACCAGAAACTGTACCTGGCCCCATAGTTCCATACGTCATCCTACAAAGGCGGGGACAGATAGAAGTGAGCACCACCAGTCCCACCATACCATCTCCTCAAACATAGGACCCAAGAGCATCCACGACGCCTGTAGAGCTGCAACAACCTCACCCGCACACATTTGGCGATGTATTAGACAACAAGTTTGATGTCATGTGACAACACATGCATCAAACTTATAATTTAAATGAAAATATTTCCTCCACCTTGTGTACACTAACTACGCAGGTATAAATGTTGAATGACAGGACTGAAGTTCTCCCCCAATTCATGCAAGGGGTGATCAGTACCCAAAATGTGCTAATGGGGCACTAAAGTCTATCACAGAAGAGATGGCAGACCTCAGGAAGGAAAGGGACGCCTTGCGAGTAGATAAGGAGCGGATGAGGAAAGGGTACGAGGCACCGCGGGATGAGCTCAAGATGAATTCTCAATGCCTAGATGAAGAGCACTGACAGCTAGAAGTTGAACGCCAAGAATTTACGTCTGGTGGCAAAGAAAGAAGACCAAGCGTCTGACGAGTCCCTCCACCTCACACGCTTCCTCGAGCCCCTCAAGCCCTGACAAAGATTATGACGATGGGGGGCGATGTAGGAGTAGCATCGAAGGAAGAAAGTGTCAATGTTAAAGCTTCCCCAATTGTTGAACCACAAATGAAAGAAGCGCCGCCACAGTCGGACGCTCATAAAGACAACAAAACAAAGAAAACCAACATGTTGTCAAAGGGCTTTGACCTGAACAGCAACCTGGATGAAGACAAGGCTGCACCAGAAGATCCCACGCAGGACGTCGTTGCCAGAGAAGAGAGCATAGTGATTGAAGATCTCGCATCAAGAGAGATCAAAGATCTAAATAAGTTCCTGGATGACCTGACATATGGGATGGACATCTGCAACCACTTCCTGAAGGACCCAGAACACTATGACCAAGATGACTTCTTCTTCGATGGAAAGATGGTTACAACATTAGTTGCTCTAAATGTTGCGGAGCTAGAGCAACCATCATAAGTGAGTCACCCAATAGAAGGTGTAGTTGTAGAAACGTTCACTCAAGACAAAGACAAGGCAATAACCTAGATACTAATAGAAACAAGGGTCCCATCTCCTACAGCAGCAGCAGCACCAGCAGAGGTCCAAGTGGTAGAAGAGAGCACCTCAGAAGATGAGGAAGGTGGGTTCGCTTCTTTCTTTGCAAACGAGCCAGCCAGGAAATGAAGCATACAAGTCAACAAAGTAGAATTAGGTGTGGCTCCTCATCTTCCATGTAAGATGGTAGCTATAGAAATGACAACATTGTCAAGGATAACATGCAGAGACGTCCATATCCTCACCGATGTAATGGATGACAACTTGCCTGGAGATGAGATCATCTACCACAATAAGGATAGGTCACTCAACAGAGACCACTTTAGAGGGATGTTCTAGATAAGAGAATGTGTGTATATGAAGATGTTTAAAGTGTTGTGTGTCACCCTCCTTGAAAAATTTCTACATCCAGATAAAGTACAGCCTATGTTCAATGGCACCATAGATCTAGCAGGGCTCCTTTATGAAGACAACGGTAAAGTTGTTGATGCGATCGAACTACAACACACAGTAAGTAGGATAGAAACCAGATTTATAATCCTTCCCATAAGGACTGTGAAGAATTGGGCTCTGATTGTCATCAACCTATATGAAAGATGAACAATGGTGTTCAACTGTTGTGTAGCCAAACTGGACAGCACATCCCTAATCTATAAGAACAAAGAAGTGAGAGACATTCTAAAGGTGTCATTACGTATGTAAAGAGTGATACAATCTGAAAACAACAGACACATGGTGATGTGAAAGCAATTGTCCATATGCAAGAAAGTCCTCCAAGAGGAGGCCGGAACCGAGGACTGCACCTTCATTGTGCTAAGAATGATAGAAGCCATCAATAAGGGTGTCCCACTGGAAGATCTCTGTACAGAAGATCTACATGGACTGTGTGGTATATACAAAATGGAGGTCATCTACGACTGTCGCTTCTTCAATGACCCGGCGATGCCTCTAGAAGCAGTATCGTAGAGGCTTCATCAGGAAATCCCCCTCCCAGAAAAGAAGACATGGAGGGAGGAACTCAAGACACTATAGATTGACCCTACAGAGCCAGCCAGGGTAGCAGCCTAGAAGGAAGGCCAAAAAGTTGATACTGGAGTGACTGTAGAAAGAATACCAGAATCTGAGCCAGAGCAGCCTCCAATGGAAGAATACAAAGAAGAACAGCCTCTACCGGGCCCGCTAGAAGAAGGCAAGATTGAAAAATAAGATCTGCTCGAGGATAAATCAGACGACCCGACTAGAGAAATAATGCCAACCTTCTAGGACTTCGACAGATGGAGCTGTGTGAGTCTATCTTTGGAAGCCCTCAATGCATTGATGAAGTCTTTGAAGGAAGATCACGCACCACCAGAGGCATTCTTCGAAAGGGATGGCATCTGTGTGTTGAAAGATGACCTCTGAGATATTTTGAAAATATGAGGGTACCTCTCAATCAACACAATGTCTGCTTATCAAGCTCTACTAAATGACAACATGCCAAATTTGCACATGGCATATTTTGTATTGGTAGATGACATCCTACGAGATAAAAGATCAGGTGAAAAGGAATGCCTGCAACAACATATGGTAAAGGACAACCTCTGAGATACTTTGAAAATAGGAGGGTACCTCTCAGTCAGCACAATGTCTGCTTATCAAGCTCTACTAAATGACAACATACCAAATGTGCACATGGCATATTTTCTATTGGTAGATGACATCCTACGAGATAAAAGATCAAGTGAAAAGGAATGCCTGCAACAATGCCTGGTGATGTCTCTCCCAGACTACATATTCTTTCCAATACTTCATGATAGCCACTGGACTTTGCTAGTAGTCAATGTAATCAAAAGAATTGTAGTATTGTATAACAGCTCAGACGCAGCCTTCGCTCTTAACAAGAAAACAAACATGTCTACTACAAAGGCACCTACAAAAGAGAAGGCAGTCACATGCGTGGAGGCAGTTGTTGAGATGTTGAAGAGTCATGGCAATGGATACAAATACAAAGAAGGCAAACACCTCAAGAAGATGTAGTTCTATCATAGGAGCCCTCAACGGGTGCCTTTATCAAATGACTATAGTTTATACTGTCTAGCCTGGATGACGGCCCTATCCACGCTAAATACAAAGGTGAAAGGAATGTAGTACCAGCAGTACCACCCACTACATGGAGCGTACACTAGCATGCTCCTCGAGCCAAAGTGGGCCACCAAGACCAGCTAGCATAAATAAAGCAAGCCCATTTATACACCTAACTCTTATTTTGACACCCCGAGTTGGTGAATGATAAGTTTGGGGGAGGAGTTATAAATGGGCGTGTGGGGTATAATTCCATCCCAAAAATTTGCAAGAATTTGAAAAAAAAGTACTTATACATACTTTAGCGCACTTGAACATAATTTTAGTTCCTACCAATCTGATTTAGTGAAAATTGTATGTTTTAAGGAATTTTGTTATAAGTCACAATTTTGCATAGTTACCTTCTAGTTTCTTTATCCCCGTGGTAAAGGTTGTAGTGCTATCATTTGTAGAGAGGAATGTACGAGCAACTAATGCATATAGAAGTAAAACAAGAAGCATAACAATACAATTTTATCTCATTCTTACAATAAGATGTTGTGTGTGTAACAATCCTAAACTTATAAAACCCTTGGAAACTAGAGAACTTCACCAAGCCATACTCCTAAACAACCACCCTAACCTGACGGTTCCAGCTTGAAAATCCTCACTTTCTCTGAGAAGGAAACAACTACCCCTTTCAAGTTTAAATATCCACACTTTGGGATGAAAAGAGTCTTGGCCACCCAGAAGACCAAGTAAAAAAAACCACTCATCCAAACCAGAGAGGAGGTATATAAATCCAAAAAGATATATATATATATATATATATATATATATATAGAGAGAGAGAGAGAGAGTTGTGCCCAAAAGATGACAAGGGGTTCCACCCAACCAGTGTATTGTTGCACTCATGAATGCAGATATGTTGTGCCCGTAAGTAGAGCCTTGAAGCCAAACCTACCCGCCTTCAATCCTGAATGAACCTCACGCAACCACCTGACTTAAACATCAGAAGCCCCTAAGGGCAACATTGTCCTTACAACAATTATGGGTGAAGGAAGTTCAGGAGAAAAGGAAAACACTTTAAGCCTGAAGCCTACTCAAACACATCAGTATAGGACCAACTAAAAATAAAGGAAGAGTGTGAAAGCTACCCCTCTAGGAGATGGTGTATTAGTATGGTCGGTAACCTAACGCAGGAAAGGGTGATACATTGAGACGGAGAGACCTTTTACTACCAAAGGCTATGGTAATAACTTAAAGTTGTGCAACTCTAGTTGTGAAGGGGGAGGAATGAGATTTTAGGATTGAGAAAACATACTACAAGTGTCTTATGTAAGAATGAGATAACTCGGTAATGTTAAGTTTTGCAAATTTTTGTCACAAAATTTCTCTTCTCTCTACAATTTCAAACTACCCTTATCCTGAGGATAGGCTTGGTTTTAAGTTTGTGGGAGTTGATAACATCAACTTTTATACACTTTTTGCACCTACATTATATCTCTCCATACATACCTTTTATTGACTTTTCCACTTATTTTATCACTTTTATGACAAGAATCTTAATTGCACACTTTTTCCAACCTTGTAGGGTCACATCAAGCCATGGCCGCAGTCAGCACCTCAATCATAGCTCATCGACCAAGGAGGACTCCCACACCGCAGATGATGCCACCATTCACCCTAATGACACTGCGACTGTGGTGTAAGCACCCTACCCTATTAGTCGTGGCCCACAGCACATTCAACTAAACCTCAGTTGACCTCGACTGAGGCAGCACCACGACCGAGGCACTGCCATGTCATGACCAAGGAAGAACCGCGACCAAGGAAATGGAGTACCCCGACCGAGGAAGGATCGTGACTGCGGTAGCGCAATACCTCGATCAAGGTACTAACTTGACCCATCGTTGTGGTGGCCTCGACTGAGGAGGGGCCTTGATTGACCACAATCAAGCCTCGACCACGGTATGGGTGGTTAAGTCAGTGGAAAACACCTATAAATAGGCCACCCACCCCGACTTGTCATATCATCAGATCATCAAGGACCATGAAGTGCTGCCAAATTCCATACCCACTATCATCCATATAATCAAACTTGGATCTCTAAAGGTAGAAGTTGAGGAGAGAGAAGATTGAAGGCCCCTCTCCCTCGAAAGAAGGGGAGCATCTATAGCGTCCATTCCAGACCTAGATTCAAAGGAGTATTTTAGTGTATCGCCATCTTCTCTCTCTCTCTTCTAGATATGTCATCTCTGTTATGTTGTACCCCTTTCCTCTTTGTGGTTATGATGTATCTATCATTTTATAATGTCGTTATGCTTCCCATTAACATGTGTGGTTAAACACTTAACTCGGGTTGGGAGTGGCCACTAAGGCTCTCCCAACATGTATATTCTTGCTTTCATTTGAATATATATATATATATGCTCTTATCAAGATTATCTCCATAAGCCAATTATTAATGCTTCACTTGTAAGCTTAGCTACCATCTTGTGATGTTTGATTTTTGGTACCTCAAAAGAGTAGTATATTCTTTATCTGGTGTTATGGAGTAGTATGAATGCATGAAAATGTTGGATTACTAAGGCTTATGGTCATATGGTTTGCTTTGTGGTTGTAAGGTTGCTATCTCGAGAGGGAGGCCACCTTGGATCCTAGATATATCCTTATATTGAGAGAGGAGGGAGTTGACACTTCTATGATTTCTTGTAATCTTGATAGGAATTTGCAAGGGGTGTGAGTTTTGCATGTTGGCGAGAGACCTTAGTAGGTGAAACCCGGTCCAAGTTACCTTCCATATCTTGGTTTCTTACTTTTTGTCATTGTTTTTTCTTATTGTTATTTTCTTTCTTTATTTTATCTTTCTTTGTTTTGGTTTGAGCACCATCGTTCCTTAGGGAACAACCTTTTTAAATCATTTGTTAGTCTGAAGTATATGAGTATGAGTCCTTGTGTGCTTAACACTTTCTAACCTTGTCCCTGTGGTTCGACCCCAATTACTACGTTAGACCCTGTATAATTTTTGTGGGGGCTTGAGTGTCAGGTTACTATCTTAAGAGTCTGACTACTCTGGATCCGCTCCATTTTGGATGTACAATTTAGGTCAGTCACCGACAAAATAGATCGCCTAGATATTCAATTAGACCAGATTACATAAATATCCTTAGAGGACATCCAAGGAAAAAGTTTCACACCTATTCTCTCCCATACACAACCCTAGGCATCACGAAGAGAGGTCAAAGACAAAAACTGTCATCTTGACATGGAAAATAGATCTAGACCAGAGACTTAATTTATCATTTGGGGGTTGTGATGAGACCACTTATCTTTTCCTCTACACTGATACTTTCTCCTTGTTCTTCTTCTCTCTCACTCTCTCTCTCTGTATCATGAACAAAATGTGTGAGTAGCTCTCATTACTAGGACATGGGGCATAGCCCCATATCTTGTACTTTGTTCTAGTTGTTAGTAACTCTGAGAATTATGTTTGTTGGTTGTGTTTCATTCATTCTCAGCACTTGTTTAATTACTTGAGCAATCACATTGTTTTTTTTTCACTATACTTGTCGTAGAGACAACAAACACTAGAATTAGAACACCAAATGAATATGTAGAAATCTCGATGAGATTCTAGAAGGAGTTATATCAGATGATTTAATAATGATCTAGAGCACCGAGATCTGAGGTCTATGAGGAACTCTATCCTTTTGAGATTTGTGTTCTATAAGGATGCAATCCACATGGTCCTAATCTAAACATGCTTAACTTGAAGAGTTGTATCAATTAGAATGATTACATAAGCAATGACTGTGAACCATGTTGTCCTAGTAATTTTATCCCAGAGTTAAAAATCTTTTTTTATAGTTTGACTTTATTTCTTACATTGTTAATTTAATTAGTCAATAAAACAATCAACTTTATCTATCCTTAGTAAACTATTTTATTAGTTTGACTACAAATCCAATTAGTTCTTAAAAATTATTGTACTTAGGGTTTGATCCTTAGACATACTACCATAAGACTCATCCACTTGCAGGTGGTGATTACTATACGTAGTTTTGGTAAACATAAGGGGACTTTTCTCTAGGTAACTTTTTATAATATAACTACCACACCAACACCCCATCCAAAATATAGTTTTACTTCATTTTCCTTCTACCCTTTAGGTCACACTTTACTCAGGTACTTAAATACACAGAGGGTCCCCTTCATTCTTACACCTCTCTTCATCTTGAACACACATGGTCAATTTATATTTATTGATCTTTTTTCTTTTGTATATTGTTAGAGTCCTTGTTTGATCTGTATTTTCTAGGTGAGGAGGTTAAAAGAAAACAAACAAGAATTGTATTAGAGATGGATAACTCCATATCAATGAGTTGTGTGGTGATATCTCTCATTCCCAAGATATGTTCATAGATATAACTAGAACCATTGTATTTCATAGAGAACATCTTAGCAATGAACGTGATAGCACTAGACTTACAAGAAGAATGTATTGTTTGTTTACTACATTTAGGAAATCCTTTGCCAATCCAGAAGTGGGAATTGACTGCGAATAAGATCAATTTTTATGCAGATTTCATAACCTTTTCACATATAAAATCATCTGATCAAATGTTTGAAGATATCAAATTTATCAATTTTATACTCAAAAACCAAATACTTAGTTCTACTTGAGTGTCATTCCAAATTGTAGGAATTTCACTCAAAATCATTGAAGATTGATGGAATTTCCATTGACCTCTAAGATCAATCATTATTCATGATATGAATATCGACCTCATCATATTTCTACAACTCATCAATATATTAGGCTAACAATTGAAGAGATTGATGAACATATCCATCAAGCTTAAAACCACAGTCTAAGGAGCATGGACCTTAGGTTGACACAAATATGTCGATCTTAAGATCAACTAAGTTTCATCGAGCTTAAAGCCATCAAATTGATAACAATAAATGTAATGTCCCTGACCTGGGTTATGAGTTAACCCCTATTTGTTTTTTATAATAAAGTTTCTTAGAACTTTAATATAATCCTCTAAGGAGTTTTTTTTATCATGTGACACTTATGTTTTAAGTTTGGTCCTGATTGAATGTTGTTTGAGCAATGTTCCTTTGTTTTGGACCAAAGTGCAATTTGCCCAAGAAAAGGGGTTATATTGCAATATGTCACATGTTGAATGTGTTATAAAGTGTTTTAGTATCATAAGGTAGAGAATGATTCTAAGTGATAGCTTGTGGAAACCCTAAATCTCAAGTTATAACTTGTTTGAACAATGCTAGTACTTTGTGCACCAATTTTGGAACAATTTGTAATTTACCCAAAATATAGGGTAGAAAAGCAAATTACCACCTATAGAGTGTTCCTACTTCCTCTATGCATCATTTAGAGGAGAGAGAATGAATGAGATATCATGTTTGAATCATTTATGAGTGGTAGTATTCTTGGTGAAGAAAAGACCAAGAGAGGAGCCAAAGAGGAGACCCCCATATCGTGTTTTTAACTCTTTGACTTTGTAAAAATGAGCTAAGCACCTCAATAAAGCAATGGATATTGGCTTGCAACTTTTCTTGGGAAAGGTTGCATTGAATTGAGAATATAATAATAATTTGATTGGAAGTGGCTTGTCCTAGAAGATAACCAAAAGGGGGTGACCCTTATCCCTGGCATTATCCTCAAGTTTCTATTTTTCATGGCAAGATAAATATGGAGTGCATGCAATTACATGTGTCAATCCATACATGGCCATGTGGCACCTACTATTAGTAAGGTGATGACACCTCTTACACTCTCTCCCATGAACTTCAAGTATATATACCCTTCCTTTCACCCCTTAGTGAAATTTTTCGAATCCTCCCACCTCCTTGCTCTTAGATATCGTGCATAGAGCCTTGGTATCATGCATAGGTTATGTGGTATCGTGCATAGGGATTGGGTATCGGCCATAGCAAGTGGTATTGGCCATAGCATGTTGATATCATCCATAGCATGTTGATATCGGCCAAGTGAAGTGATATTGGCCATAAGTGAAAGGGATATCGGCCACAAGTGAGGGCATATCGTGCATGATTAGTGAGGTATCATGCAAGGTGCTAAGGATAAAGAAGGAGCTCAAATCTTAACCCTAAGGTAAGGCCATGATCATCTTCAACCTTGGATTGAAGCATGGATCTAGGGTTATGATATTCCTTTCTTTTCTTCTTCACCAAGTTCTTAACTATGGTGATTCCTTGTATATGAAGGAGTTGTGAACAAGTCTTGGACTTTTGATAAGTAACTTTCAACCTTAGGAATGTGAATCTTTGGATCTTGGAGCTTTGAAGTTGTTCTTGAGACGGGTTATATAACTTGAACCCAAACATGTTATTATTCACCATCTTTCTTGCTATATTGATGATCTACTTTCAATTTCCGAAATTTTCTTGAATACTTGTTATATCCATGAGTTCTAGTAGTTTCTTAGACATGTTATCCTTGTACTAGAACAAGTATAATGAAGTTCTATATCTTGAAGATGATATTATCACCTTACATAGTGATATCGGGTTCAAGCACATAAGCAAGCACCTCTAACCCGATATGGTGATGTACCTACACCACTAAAATGATATGGATATGAGTTTATACTTCCTTGCACGATATGGTGATGTAGCATACACCTTTTGCATGATATGAGGTCAAGCATACACCTCTTTTCCCGATATGGTGTGAAGCACACACACCTCTTTGCCCCATATGGTGTGAAGCACACACACCCCTCTTTGCCCGATATGGTGTGAAGCGCGCACACACCTCTTTGCCCGATATGGTGTAAAGCACACATACACCTCTTGCCTGATATGGTAAGCACACATACACCTCTAAAGTGATATGTTAAGAAAGCACACACCTCTTTCCTGATATGGTAAGCACACATACACCTCTAAAGTGATATGGGTAGCAAGCATACACCTCTATACCGATATTGGGTTAAGCATACACCTCTTGGACAATATGGTGTTGAGCACACATCTTTAACAAGATATGGTGGGTAACCCAATACACTAGATAAAAAAATTGGTTAGGTGGTTATTACCCTAGAACATGTGATGGCCAATACACTAAAGTATGGTGTGGCCAATATCTTCAAGTGAGGTGAGAATGTTACACCCATGTATGGTGAAGGTGATACACCATATGATTGGTAAGGTTAATACCTTGATGGGTAAGGGTATGAGGGATATGATGATTTTTAGCTCAATATACACCTAACCCAATACATGTGTTGAATTTGACATACATGATTCAACCTGATACACCTTGTAAAGGTGAGGGTAAAACACTCTTAGGAGTGATGAGTGTCACACCAAGTATGGTTAATACCTTGATAGGTGAAACACCTAAAGTGGTTGATAATGGTATATCAACAATTCCTTAACTTGAGATAAGTCCATATCACTTAATGATAGTTGGATAATTCAAATGTGTGACTTATGGCCAATACACTACAAGATAAATGTGATGAGTTAGTGCATAAAGTATTACGATGGGAAATACCCTAATACAAGATAAGTTGATGAACTTAAGTAAGTTAAAATTGATGAGGGAAGTGATACATAAAGACATGATAAATATCACATCCAGAACCTCAAGGTCGATACACCTTGATGCACCGTAAATCCAATATACTTGGATGTGTAACACATGAAGTGTGTCATGTCAATTGTTACATTGAGATGTAATGAGTTTAATGCACTTTGTTAAGTGTAGGCTAACATACCTTGAGAAAGAGTTAAGCCAAGATAATAAAGTATGATGTACTCAATATCCTAGTGAGGATGAGAGAGAAACTCATACTTTGTGTTGTTAATCATTTAATGATAAATGATGAGAATAAATAAGTATGATTGAATACTTATGATATCAATGTATGATCCTAGATGTGTGGATCAATGAATTAGGGTTTGAATTAATAATATGAACTTAAACCCTATTTGTCTATAAAGGGAAACCCTAACCCTAATAATGGGAAGGTTGTATTTCTCTTATTGCATAAGCCTTGTGAGACATGTTAAATACTTGAATAAAAAGTATAATGATTATGTGGTCTGATGACCTAAAAGATAGTTGTTGCCTAGGTGACAAGATGTTTAAATGGCCTTGTGAGCCATGTGAATAGTTGTTTCCTAGTGAGAGGTGACAAAATGTTTAAATGGCCTTGTGAGCCATGTGAATAGTTGTTGCCTAGTGAGAGGTGACAAGATGTTTAAATAGGCCTTGTGAGTCATGTGAGATGCTTGTGCAACAAGTATCATGTATACCTTGGTTTGAGGACCTAGAGGTATTAGTTACATGTTATAGAGGTAGCAATGCTATGTGGTGATCTAAGGGTTTGAATACCCAGATCCAGTAATTATGATGATGATGATGTGAAGGGATGAGAATTCCCAGTAATGTGACAAGGGACTGAGATCCCAAGTGTTATGCAACTAAATGTGTTCTAAAGATTAGAAAAGTACTTGATAGATGTATTATAGCATTCTTTGTAGCATTTGTTTATGATTGATGCTTATAACTTGTTTGATTCTAAAAGAATAATGTAATGCACTTAATATATCACTAGAAACCATAAAACATTGCCCTGACCATAGATCCATTAGTGTCAGGATTTGCTGAACGGTGAAAAAGATTCCCCGTGGCAGAACTCAGAGTGCATATTTTTGAATATGTGGGGGCGTAAGTATAAACAGACGTCCATGTGTGAGTCGATCCCCTTACGAACTTGAAATAAATGGGGATTTGGCTATATGTCATATCCTAGCTCGAGTACGAATATGTTCGTAGACTCAGTTGAACACAGTGAACTAGCCTGTGGCTCAGAGTATGGTTGTGTGCCATGACTCAGTAATTTCATAACTGGGGACGGTTGTTAGTAGATGTTCCCCTAAGAGAGTACATGATGATGCTACAGCTCTGAGCGAAGATGCCTTGTACCCTGGCATGCTCTGTTTGCATATTGACATGAGATGTCACTACCAGTGGTCTCGTACTGACCGAGACAGGTAGGTCTTGGCATCTGGCTCTTCCAATGACCTTGTATGGTACCGACTTGTGAGAAGTTTGTGGTCGGTTGGAGATGAACGGGGTATACTTCATATCCTCAGGGCATAAGTGTGATTGCAAAATATGATCAGCCATGTAGTATATTTGCTTAAGGATCGAATATGGAAAACATTGTTTGATGCGCAATTCAATTATACATCTTAGTTGATAGTTGTTATTTATGATTCTTTACATTCCTTGTAAATTAGATAGATGGTTTAATACTCTACCATAGGTAGATGCGTCATTTTTCTTAAGTAAAGAGTTTACTTTATTCTGTTCATACAGTTATTAATCTTGCTTCTTAAAATAAAAGAGCGTCTTCTCAATTTTATAATGCTTATCTATGATAATAATATGGTCGGTGGAGAGTTATATCTCTTGCTGGGAAAATTATCTCACCCTGTGGGATCCACAATTTTTAGGTGGATGTGCACGAGGCGGTAGAGACCTTTCTGAAGAGAAGGAACAATAGTTGAGGCAGTAGTGACAGCTCAGGTTGAGTGTACTGTCTGTCGTGTCTTGTAGATAGAAGTCATATGTGTCGTCTCTATACTCTCAAGTCCTTGGAGTCAGATCGTAATGGTTTCATGAATAATCTAAGATTTTGGCTTGTAAGCCTCGATTTTTTATGTTGTTTCTGTATATGTGTTGATAGAGCAACTATTATATGTTGTCCTTGAGATGAGATGAAACAATGTTTGTACAATGTGAATCATGATATGTATATGTTTTGGATCTTTCATTAAGAGTTTTCTGGAAGAGGATCTCCTTGCAAATGGTTTTAAATTTTAGTGATTTTTTGTTAATCCGCTGTTTATGTTTATTCCGCTTAATTGGTAATGATTTGGTTGTCGGTTTGATGGTGTTAATTTCAATAAATACTATCCATCAACATTTAGACTGACTTCCTACCATGAATCATTCAATCACAAATCAACAAGCCTCAAGATCGATGAAGTTTCATTGACTGATCAAAGATTCATCAACCTACTTGATTGATGATGGGAAGATTAAATGTCCATGCCACTTAGACAAATCAGAGATTGAAAAAACACAAGTCAAATCCTATAAATAGGCCATGAAGGCATCACTTAAAGGTATCTTGTATTTTGGAGTCAACATCCAAAAGGTTGCCACCAAGTTTAGAGAGAGTCTAGACACCATCGACCTGTCTAGTGTCATCAACCTAATTAGATCATAGACCTCTAGACTTGGCATTTAGTTACTTTAATTTATAGATCATGTATTTACTTGTTTTAGTCTTGACCGTGAGGAGAGTGGAGGTCATCGACCTTGTCCATGGACCCCCTCGTCAGATTCAACAAAAATGTGGATAGCTCAATCATTTGATCTACCCTTGTATGGACATCATCCCTCTCCTTTCCTTATCATGACTTATTCAAGTTGTAATCTATTTTATTTCTATCCATGAATGGCTAAACTCCATAACTTGGGTTTGGAGTATCCTGTAGGCCCTCCCAACCATGTAATAGCTCCTTCTTCTATTTAATATATATGTTCTTACATATTTGTTTCTATATTCTTATTTTATTGTGTCACTAGTTTGATTAGCCACCTTCTTCCAATATTTGAACTTCATTCATGTGAGATAATGATTTCAGTAAGATCTGGAGTATGGATTAGTAACGAGGCACAAGAGTGAGGAGTTACTATGACAAAAGTCATACTTTTATTGGTTATCATCTCAAGAGAGAGAGAGAGCGAAAGAGCTACCTTTAGATAGAAATCTACCTAGATCTTGAGAAAAGGAAGGTGTAAATATCATTTATGACTACTTGCAAAAAATTTCAGGAACGTATATAAGTTAGAAGATAAGGTTTTGCATGGTTGAGACTGGCTAAATTGGTGAAACCCAATCCAAGTACCTTTTATCATTTCCATAAATATCTTGATTTCTTGATTCTTGATAAACTTAGATTTATGGATTTAATTAGATTAATTTATTCCTTGACTAGAACACCAACTTCATTCTTTTACTAAACTAATCCAAGATCTCCCATTTAGTATGTTGTTCTCCTTGTCTCTGTATTCGACCATGTATTACTACAATACCCTTTGTATTGAGTTGTGGACATCTCTTAAAGTTGAGTACAAATTTAAGGTCTAATATCTTTGACTGGACCAACATGTTTACACTTTTGACCGACAAAAAAGAGCAATAAAATTTTGGCACTATTGTCGAGGACAAGGCAATAGAAAACCACTAAGAACATGGGTCTACTTAGAATTAGTCTATAGTTTTAAGTTTAGCATAGAATTAAATGCACCCTTTATTATTTTTACTTCTTAAGTCTACTATCGGTACCATTTATGATTCTGGTCATTGACTCTGACTCGTTCGGTTCTTGCAGGTAGTCAATTTTTCTTTCCTACTCACATTGGAGATTTTTGCTGAATTTTCACAAGTAGAACACCTTTTTAATAATATAATGGTTGGCCAACCAGCCACTGGACAAGCTCTTGAGAATCTCCCATCCCTCCATTCATTCACCACAACTCATGCTAATGACAACAGGGAACATGTCATCATACCTCACATACTGGTGGCAAACTTCAAACTAAAGCCTACATTTCTTAATACAGTCCAACATCAAACTTTTAGAGGAAATTACGTTGAAAAAAACCATATCATTGTATTGATGCCTTTAAAATATTTTTTGAAACCCTATAAATAAATAGGGTCCCTCAAGATGTTATTTACCTCAAGGATTTTTTCCCTAAGTGACAAAGCCCTAGCATGGTATTTGTCTCTAAGGGGTCGTTCGGATGCTCTATTCAAAATTATAGCAGGAGTTACTAATTATGGGATTCCAACTATAGCAATTGACAAATGCTTAACTTCAAATAGCATTGTTTGCTCAACATCATATTAAATAGTGGAAACACGAGAAGGAGACGCCTATAACTAAAGCAACGCCTGCTCGTTCACCGGAAAAAATTTCTGCTACTCAAGTAATAGAGATGCCATTTGAAATTGGCAACACTCGGTCTGGAAGCAACACCCCATAGTTGAAGCTGCTTGATTCACTGTGCCATGTCCAATCTGGAAGCGATGTTGATTGTTCTTCATCGACGGCATATAGTAGAGTAGGAGCAACACATCAACAACAGCAAAAGCAAATCAGTGAGTTGGAAGGGGAATGTGGAGAGAGAGACATAGGGGAAAGTGGGATGGAACAAACAGTGGGGGGAAACCAGAGAGAACTCATGGCGGAGAAAAGTGAATCAGGGGAGTGAGGTTCTGAGCCCACGCCTATGGTTTTCTAAAAGCCACCAATTTTGGCTCATTTTAAGAAGATCGTTAGTTGTACAGGGAAATATTGGGTTGTCAACTACCGAGATTTGGTAATCACATACGTAAACATCCAAATGACAATCTCACGACTATCGTATTTCGAATACCGTGAGTAACTACAATACCACTGTGAAATGCAACATCCAAACAACCCCTAAAGGGAGTTACCACCTGGCCACAGTTGTATGAAACCTTCATTAACAAATTCTTTGATATTGAAAAGACTCTCATATGAAATCATGAAATCATGAATTACTAATAAAAACCTAATTAGAAGTTGTAAGAAGCTTGGTAAAGGTACTAAGAGTACATGCTAGATTTCCCACATCACAACTTTGATGAAGGTTTTCTTATAACCACCTTCTATGAAGGGCTTACCATGATAGAAACAATGTCCCTCAATGCAACGGCAGGAAGTGACATTACAAAACATGATGCCTAGACTTCTAAAAAAATCATCAACATGATAGCCGCACTGCAAGCCAGGCAAGACTACAATAGAGGGTCTGTTAGAAATGCATCAGTTGTCAATGATACCTCATCAACTTTTAATACCTCTTTAGGATCAAAACTACTTGAAATTATAAATTTCAAGCTAGATAGAATGGTGACTAATGTGCAGACCTTGAAGGATGAACATTTTAGATACCATACTGAGGCATTCATGAAGTGTGTTTCTTTTGGAGAAGGTTGTAAGGAACTTGACCCAGGTTTTGGGGTAACCATGTTTTTTTGTCTTTATGATTTGATTAGAACCTTGCTTTAATCTTTTGAGATGTTATTAGAGCTTGTATAGAGTTTAAGTTTCAAGTTTGAGCTCATTTGTATGTTGTTTGTTCTTTCTATGTTGGTTTTAGTGCAAATTGCAATTTACCCAATATAGGGGGTTGACATGCAATTAGCCACCTCTAGAGTGTTCTTTCTCTTTCTTGGCTTTATGAGAGAGTGTGTGTGGTTCTTTGGGGCACTTTGTTTGACCCTTGGTTGGGTGGTGTCACCCTTAGTGGTGATGAGGGTTTTCTAGGGTTGATTTGCTTTGACCATGTGACCTTTGTTGGTTTATCTCGACCTAGTTTGTGACCTAGGGTTTGTTGGGGGGAGGGGTGTCATGGTCTAGACACTTCCCCTTGGTGTGGTGGTCATGACCAAGGTTGTCTTGGGTCAAGAAAAAGGCTTGGAGAGGTGACATAGGTTGCTTGTGGTGGTCTTGGTGTCGCGACTTAGTAGTGTTGTTAGGGTGTGTCATGACCATGGAGCCCCCTTGGTGTGTCGTGGTCATGACATAGAGGGTGGAGTTTCTTAGGTTGGTTGAGACACTACTAGAGTGTATCACCATGTCTTGTATGTCATGTTTAAGTGGTTGCATGTGGGTGCATGTTAGTCTTTTGTGAGGACAAGTGTCCCTTGGGTTCTTAAGTGTGTTGACACCTCACCCTTTTCTCTCTCTCTCTCTCCCATCCTTCATCTATATAACCCCTTATCTCTTCTCTCTTTCAACCCTTTCGGCCATGTATCTTCTTCCTCCTTCCTTGCTTGTTCTTGGAGCTTGGTGGAGCAAGGAGGTTTGTCCTTGGAGCTTGGGGGATCTATCTCCTCTTGCATATGGTGGTGGTGGTTATCCAATCTCATCTTCCATCCTTGGTGAGTGTTTGTCTTCTAAGTTGATGTTTCTTTTGATTTCCTACCTCTGTCTTCCTCTCTTTTCTCAGACTTAGATCATGGTTCTTAGATGGTGGTCGTTTGGGAGAGAAACTCCTCATCACAAGGGTCATAGACCATGTCTTGACAAGGTGGACCCAAGTGTGAAGAGAATTTATCCTCTCTTTCTTCCTTCCTCGTTGGTTTGGCCAAGAGCTTCTTTTGCTTCTTTCCATGGTCTAGATTTCACATTGGTGTCTTCTCCTTCTTGAGGCACTCTTAAGGCCGAGTGTGGAGTTTTTGGTGAAGCTTATTCAACCCTTGGATCATGTGCTTGGAGATCTTGATCTTGGAGTTTCTCTTGGTGGTGATCATCTTAAGGTGTATTATATAACACTAAACCTACTGTATTATTGCCCTTATTTATGCTTTTCATTATTGTCTTCTTCTTCTAAATTGCTTACTCACATGCTTGTTCTTAGTGGTAATCTCTAGAGCTAGTTTAATGGAGATTCCTTGCTTGGTTTGAAAGCAAATTGAAACCCTAATCTTTTGTACTTATTTGGTAGATAATATGTTATGAAAGTTTTCTTTATGTCTTGCTTTCTACCTTTCTCTCATGAATTATGTATATGTACTTAGAGGTTGGAGGGATGTTAGGTTTGGTTTTAGTTATCTTGAGCATGGTTTTCTCTTCCTTGGATAAGGTTCCTCCTTGATAGTTTCTTGACCCATGACTTAGGGTTGGTGACCGGTTGTATGTGACCTTTTCTTCAGGGTAACTACGATTTCACCTTTAGTTTTAGTTCTATTTTGGAGACTGATGGTGCATCTTGGGAGTTTGTGACAGCCCCACACCACAAAGGTGGTCATGGACTTGATCACAGTATATATACTCATGAATCTGAATATCAACAAATGACTTAGTGGAAAATGTAGCTTATGTAAGCTACAAGAGCATGTCCACCCAGATTTTGCATATGGGAACACCTTGACGAAAGAAAATTCTTTCCAACTAAACCATTAATCTAAATAAATCGGTATAGGGGAAGAGGAAATCCTCTAGGTATCTAGAAAAATAGGCCACAACAACAATAAGGAAATTTCAACAGACACCCAAGGAAGCTTGTTCCAGCAGCAGTAGAACTCCATTAACCAGCTAAATACCTTAACTGAAAAATTGTGGGAATGTATGGTGAGAAATTGCAATCTTATGTCCAGCATGCAAGTACATCCGGGGAATGTGAACACTCAAATCAGTGATCTACAGTAGCAAAACATGATGATTGATCCACAACTTGCTTCCATAACTACATCGACCAAGAGCCCAATTGGGCAGTTTCCCTTCAACACTAAACAAAACCCAAAAAGTGAGACTGCTAGGATGGAGGCACTTCGATCTGGAACCATTTGAAATGTACCACATATTGTCCTTCTCATAGTTGAAGAAAGTGATGATTTAATTAATCCAAGAGAAGGATACTTCCAACAACCAAGAAATAACGGGGAGCGAGAAAACCCTTCCCATCCGTCAGATTATCCAAAATCCCATCTGGAGCCCCTTTTCCCCATAATTTCATTAAATCTCAACTAGAGAAAAGGTATACTAAATTCTTGGATACCATCAAAAAAATACACTTGGACATCTTTCTCGTGGACGTCATTGATGATATGCCCACACACGCCAAATTTCTAAAATACCTCATCACCAAGAAGAGAAAGAAAGGAGAAATAGAAATCCTACAATTAGTTAGGATGGAAATAGCCTTTTTCCAATCAACTATGCCAACTAAGAAAAAGGATCATGGGGCTTTCGCTATACCACATCTTATAGGAGACACTTTAGCAAGATTTGGCCTAGCTTATTTAGGGGCTATTATAAGCCTTATGCCACGTACTCTAGCAACCCAATTGGGTTTGACAGACATTATCCATTCAAAGATGAGGATCCAATTGGTCGATAACTCCTACACCATGCCGGTTTGTATGGTTGAAGATGTCCCTATATGAATCGGAAACTTATTTATCCCTTTTGATATAATCAACATTAAAGTTGAAGATCTTATGTGCCTAATGATTTTAGGCTGACCTTTTCTCTCTATTGTCCACACCTTGATTGATGTTGTAGATGGGCTAATCACTATTCGGGTAGGCAATGAACACATTGAATTCAATGTGTTAGATCACATGAAGGGTCCTTCTCCGATTAAGACAAGTTATTTTGTGAACTATTATAGTCAATTGTGTGTTGAAATTCAAGAACACAATGCTTATGGATCAATTTATGTGAGAACTTCCCAACCCCATTTTAGGTATCATAGATCCTGAAGTGGAAGAGATCCTAGCTTACTTAGAAGCCACAGAAGAGGAGGAAGCACATCAACAAGGTTATATCAAAATTATCAAGTATGTCTCTCTTCAGGGAGAACTAAAAGACACATTTGCACCAAAGCTACTACCCGAATTGAAACCTCTCCTAAAAGGTTTGAAATGTTAATTTTTTTATGATGAACAAAGAAACCTCATGATTGTAAATTCTCAATTATCATATGATCAACAAGTACAATTATTGTATAGATGATATCAAAGAACCTCAACCCACTATCTACATGCATTGAATCAACTTGGAGGACACTGTCAGACCATGTGTCCAATATAGAGAAAGCTAAATGACAAGATGTGCAAAGTTGTACACAAAGAAGTGATCAAACACTATGATGTTGGAATTAGTTATTCCATTAGTGATAGTAATTAAGTCAGTATAAGAAAGGAGTAATGATTATTGTCAAAGGAGATGATAGAAAGGAATTAGCCACTCGCACAGTAACTGGTTTACATATGAGCATTGACTATAGAATGTTGAACAGTGCAAAGGAAAGGATCATTTCCCCCTTACATTCATAGATCAAGTTTGGGAACTCGTTGTTCATCACTCTCACTTATAGTATATAGACGGCTACTCTAGTTTCTACCAAGTGTCTATCCATCTTTATGATCAAGATAAGGGCACTTTTACTTATCATTACGAGACATATGCCTTCTGTCGTATGTCATTCGGCCTTTGTAATGCTCCTACCACCTTCCAGAGGTGTATGTAAGCTATCTTTGCTGATTTCAATTAAGAAATCATGAAAGTATTTATGGTTTATTTCTCCATCTATGGATCATATTTTGATGATTGCCTAAAAATCTATCCCATGTACTCTAAAGGTGTGAAGGAAAGAAACTCATACTTAAATGGGAGAAATGCCATTTCATGATTTGAGAAGGTATTGTTCTGGGACATAAGGTAATCAAAGTCATCATCGAAGTAGAAAAAAGCAAGATCAGAGCTATATCCAAGTTCTCACCACATTCTTTATCTTCTTTTGTTTGAAGCTTTCTAGGACATGTTGGGTATAATTGTCATTTTATTAAAGACTGCTCTAAAATGTCAAAACCCATGTCTACACTTGTAGAAAAAGACACCCCTTTTGTTTTTGATGAAGAATCTCTCAAAGCCTTCTATACTCTAAAAAAAAGCCCTAACCTCCACACCAATTATGCAAGCCATGGATTGGGACCTTCTCTTTGATCTCATGTGTGATGCTAGTGAATATGTTGTTGGGAAGTCCTATGGAAAAAGAAGGATAAGAAACATCATGTAATTTATTATGCCAACAAGACTCTTGATGGGGCACAAACAAAGTACACTACTACAAAAAGGAAATGCTTGAAATTATATATACCTTCAATAAATTTTGAATGTATCAATTGGGAGGAAAAGTGATTGTTTGTAAAGACCATGGGGCCATAAAATATTTAATATAGAAAAAGGATACTAAACCTCATCTTCTATGATGAGTCATCCTGTTACAAGAATTTGATCATGAAATTATCGACATAAAGGGATAACAAATGTGGCCAGAGATCACGTTTCCTACATATGTGTGGATGAAAACAATCCCATTCCTATCAATGAAACCTATCAAGATGAGTCTCTTCTAGCTATTTGCGCCATGGAACTAGCCATCTCGTGGTATGCAAATTTTTGTAACTATCTTACTTTCCAGTAGTTGCTACCTGACATGACATACAATCCGCAGAAGAAGTTATTTTGGATCTGAAGAACTATTATTGGGATGACCCACTTTTATTTAAGAAGTGTGTCGATAAAATATAGAGACAACGTGTCTCATGTGATGAATCTCACTCTATTGTATAGACATGCCATGTCACACCTTATGAGGGGCATTTGGGGGGAAATAAGACTGCTATGAAGATTTTGAATTGTAGTTTTTATTATCCAGTCATCTTTAAGGATTATCATGCCTATGTCTAACAATGTGATTCTTGTCAAAGAACGGGAAATATCAGCAGAAGAAGTGAAATGCCTCTCATTGATTGGATCGAAGATGATATTTTTGATATATGGGAAATATATTTCATGGGACCCTTTCCTTCATCCTTCAGGAATCAATAAATCTTAGTCGTGGTCGACTATGTTTCAAAATAGTTAAAGGTTGTGGCTTCACCAACCTGTGATTCCAGGATAGTTATGTGCCTCTTTACAAAAATCATCTTTGCAAGGTTTGGAGTTCCCAGAATAGTCATAAGTGATGGTGGGTGATAAGCGTCATTTATACACCAATTCACTAGGGGTTGATTCATAGAGTTTAATCATTTGTTTATGAAAAATCAACCAATTATGGTTAGCTTCTTAGTATAGAAAGGGTGGATCCCATTGGACAATATGATTAAGATTTTCATTTGAATTGGATTCGTTTGAAAAGATTTAATTTGGATGCAAAATTGAAAATCCATTGGTTGAAGGTTTGATTTATACTAGAACAAAAAGCAATAACAAGAAAGAAAGTTACACTAAAGATAAGAACTAAAGGATAACACTAGAATAGAAAATAGATAATCATAATAAGTGCATAAAGTAAAAATTATAACTTGAGAAAAATAATTAGAAGTTACACTAAGTGAAAAACTTAAATGCAAAAGAAGTGATTTGGAAAAGATCGGGAAGTGGTTAAAAAATTGATTCAATCAATTTATAAAGGATATAGGGTATGGATTTTGCACCCACAACATGCATCAACATTGATCGATAAGATTCTGAGAAAATTGTTATATACATAAGGGGTTGCAAAGAACGTCCAAATGCATTTTACAATGTTGAACTTCCCTTAAATCCATTGATCCTGGTGTTTGTAGATCCTTGTTCAACATCCCAAAAGAGCACCTTTCACAATCACATCTGAAGTTCTATGTGTTTGTTTGGCATTCTAAGTCTTGGGGTCTGAGATCTCATCACCCAAGACTAGCAAGCAGTGAAAACAAGAGATCACTTTGTTTCAACCGACATTTAGATAAAACAAAACACTATCAAATAATTATAGTTCAAAAATCCTCTTGATCAAGAAACTATGTCTATGGGGCTACTCCCCATGCCCAATATTATAGAACTACTCGTGGTCCATAGAACTAGAAGAAGGAATGAAGGAGGAAAGAAGAGGAACCATAGACTAGTGAAAATAAGAATGAAGAGGACTCTAGTCTACTGCAAATTAAATGGTTGATGTTCTTAAATCCTTGTTCGATGCACAACAAGACCAAGAATAAATTGAAAAGCAGTACTTCAATCAAAGAATAGAGATTACAATGCAAGAAGAAAGTAAATGAGTGATGGAAACTAGAATGTAAGGTACAACTTTTGGATCCCCCTTCTTATGGAGTTCCCCTTCCTTTTATAGGGGAAGGAGGAGTTGAAATCCTAAGGGAAGGGGAGAAAAAGTGGGAGGAGGTTGAAAAAGCATGTCCACTGACTGTGAATTGAACGACTTGGAGGTTGGATAGCTCAGTTTGCATTTGCAGAGGTGTGGGAATCGAGCAGCTTTGAGCAAGGGTTTTTCAAATGAGAGTGGGAAACCTTAATCTTGTGGCGGTGTTGAAATATGATCTTCCATGTTTTTCCAGTCGGTCGCCTAGTGGTCGCAGTTGATCGGCTTGGATACATGGATGTGTAGGTACGAGGAAGCACCTCTAAAACCCTAGTAATGGTTAGCGGTGCTAGTAACTTCTAGGGCCAGTGCAACCGTGAAGAAGTCTTGTGCTGCACGACTTTGAGTCGGTTGATCAAGGCATTTGAGTCACCAGTTTGGAGAACTAATATGGTCGGTCCATGTGATGAGTGGCTCTATTTTCTTGGGTGATGAACCTTATAAGTTTGAGGTGAACAATCAGTTGGCTGGATGAGCCAATCGATTGGCTTCATGCTTTGGGTGGCTTCTGGACAAGTGATTTGATTGACTCGAGAAATGGGTTGATCGTCTGGTGACTCTAGAAGTAGATTTTAAGTTCATTTTTATTCCTCACTACTTGATCTTTTGCCATTTTGATTTCAATGGCTAAAAATTGCTACAATTTGTGAGAAGACTCATTAGAATTCATGGAATAGAGATAGAATGAATGAAAGCACAATTTATGCCTAACTTTAAGAAAACGTAACAAAAAGTCCTAGTAATCGATGTGTCCCACCAGACGTGCACACATTCATCAATTATATTTGACTAGATGCACCCCACAAGATTGGAACACACTTCAGATAACTTTTAAAATTTTAAAAGACATAAACCAACACACTTACTTCTACTAAAACACTACACCTGCAAGCGCACAGGATCATGTTGTAGTATAGGAGGGTGGCAAGTATAGGGTCGATCCACATGGAGAAAAGGAGGTACTAGAGTTAAGCTAGTTTTGGGCTAGGTTCCTACTACATTTCTAGGGTTGAAGGGTTTAAAGGTTGGTTTGTTGATTACACTAATAATGAACAAGCAATTAAAAGGAAACAAAGAAGATTTAAACCTAAGTTAACGACAGTTAATTCTAATGAACAAGAAAATACAAGGCAAGCAGGAAAAGAACAAGCTACTCTAAGGGAAGCAATAAGAGAAGTATACACTACACTAAGCTATCAAATGGGGTATGAGAGAAATTTAAGACCTAAACTAGAAAGAGTAAAGAAAGAAACAAGGCAAGAAGCTAACTAAGCAAGTAAAGAACTAACTAAGCTAACACTAGCTAAGCAAGATGGCAATTAGGGTTTTAATGCAATAAAGGGAAATGTGGGTTTCTTGGGGTATGCACTTATCAATTTTATTGGGGGTGACATGTGAACATTATTCTTTCATTTATATTATCAAACCAAGCAACAATCTAGAGTCTAATGAATTTCCCTATACTACTAATTGACCATGGATAGGATAGGTTGTGTATAGGGGAACTAGTCTCTAACACCTCCTACTACCCTTATGAGGCTCAATTAGGTTAGGTATAGGTGTAATTCAATTAGAATCTAAACAAGCCTAGTTTCTAGGTTAGAGGATCTTATGGTGATTAGGGGTTGAGGGTAGTAATGGGAGTGGAAGTGAGGTTTTAGGCCTCACATCACCCACATTCTAACCTTGAGAAAGAGCTAAGCTAATCACACAAAATTCATCTAAACTAGCTACTTATATCTCTCAACTAGGGTTAGGAGAATTGATTAGCATGTAGGAAGATGGGTGGCTAGCTAGGGTTCCATAAATTGGACCTAGGAGCAAATCACAAACTTCACACATATAAATAATTTCCCTAAATTCCTAGGTGACAAGCACAAACCACAAAGCAATTCATGGAGAATGAGATAGAAATAGAACATAATCATTATAAAACTAAATCAAAATGCTTACATATAATTTTTCCCCAACATGGTATCAAAGTAACATTTTGAACCCCAAACAGCCCACCTAAGGGGCCTAGCTACTCATGGAAATGAAAAATACAAAAAGAAAGGAGAAAGAGGTAGAAGAGCCATGAAGCTCAGTGTAGATGGAAGTATCCTCCTCTCCAATAGTTTTAAGGTCATCCTCCTTCCTCTAAGGTGCAAGGGCATGGAATGATCATGGAATAGGGTTAAAATCCTAGAAAATTAGGGTTTTAGCGGTATAAATGGTGAAATGGAGGTGGAAATGAAGTGGAATGGTGGAATGTGAAAATGGGGAGCTAAGAGGGGGTAGAAGGTAGCTAAACTTGTTCCCCAACCACCACCCATGTATATATAGGTGGTGGGGAGGCACTAGGTCAATTGGGGGATAGAATGGGGAATAAAGTGGAAAATATGTATGTAGCATGACCGTGGTGGGTAGGAGTGAGTGTGGTCGTGGTGGTGTGGAACGGCCGAGGTGAAAATGGTGAAAAATCACAGTAAGTTTGGTGTTTTTGAACTGAAGGTGCATGACTTTGGTGGTCACCATAGCCATAATGATGTAAGGGTGGAATGGTCGTGGTGGCTTGGAGTTGACTTGCTCGTTCTTGACACCACATCCATTCTGTTCTAGCTCATTTGTAACACGGTCGTGCAAGGTGGCACAGTCATTCTCGATCCTTGTGGAATGGTCATTCTATGTGGCATGGTTGTGGTGTTCTCTGCAATACTTCAAGCTTGACTCAGTTGGTTTTGAGTGAGTTAGTACGGCCATTCTGTGGCACCACGGTCGTGCTGGTCTTTGTATCACACTTTGAGCTTGTACTTGGTTCATTCTTGGACAACTTTGCTTCAGTTGATCTTTGGCCACTAGGGGTAGGTTGAGGGAGCCTTGGACTTCACTTTGGGCCTCTCTAAGGGTAGAAAAACCCTAGGCTCATTCATTCTCTCTTTTCCATCCAAGTGTGGTCCAAATTCCTGAGAACATGCAAATAATGTCCATAAGTGCATTTTACACAAATATGCTTATTAGGAGAAATGAAATTAATTTAACAAGTATAGATGTGATTGAAATACAATATGACACAAGCTGGATCCCTAAAATAGGTTTTCATCAATAATGGTCCTAGAAGATGCAATTGATATGGATAAATATGCATTCATCAAAATATCCTAGACTTGAATGTTTGCTTGTCCTCAAGCAACAAAGAATCACAAATATCCCAATTTGTACTAACAACATGTCCTTCCTCACCCTAATAGCATTAATTTGTTAATTACCTCCTTTCTTGGCCAAGCAACTCAATCTCCTAGAACCACAAAGCACAAATTTCACATCCCCTATCAAAACATGTTTCATAGCTTGTTTCTATATCAGGACTTTGTAAAGAAATATATTTTATGTCCCTTTTGCTTTGACACTCCCACGTTTTATTATAAGTATTGCACAAGAATAGGATGAATGGTGTATGAAATAAGATGATCCCTCTTCTATTCGACTTGGGATTATTTATTGGTGTACTATATTTACATTGGCCACATTTTTTCAATGTACGCTTTGGCATGTTCTCATGGTATGCCCCTATTAGATACAGGGGTATGGAAGAGTTGGCATGAGGAGGTAATCATGCCACTCTAGACTTGGGGTTTGGTGTGAGGTGATTTTGATTTTTACTTGTGAGGAGATGAAAAAAATGGTAGAAGAAGGTTGATTTTGTTCTCACAAAAAAAATCAAGGAGTATCAAATCAGTTTGATTCTTCCTGTCACCACATTGTATAAGAGATATTACAAGTAATCTACAAGTTAAAAACAGAGAAAAAATATGTTTGGTTCTTATCAATGCAATAAGACTTGCAAACATTTTCAAGGAGCAATTCTATTTTGGGGTTTAGGTTTCATGATATTTTCTAATCATGGAAATTTGTAAAATGTTTTGCATAGAAGATCTACTGCATTCAAAATGGGGTACAATGATGCAAAATCTATTCATCTAGATGACATATAATGGTAATTTTGCATAATTAAGGAAGTAAATCAGACTAATAAAAAGCAAACTATGTGCAAATAAATTGAAAAAATCGACTTTTCTAGAAGGGAAGATAGGAGGTGGAATTGGTACATACATCCCACCTTCACCCTGGACTTAAAATTTTGCTCCTCCTGATCAAATCACAAACTCAAGATGGAGGGAAGAAAATCACTACAGATGTGGATATTGAGGTGGTGGAGGAGCGGAAGAGGAAGCGGGGTTGTAGTAGTAGTTCCCCCAATATGGGGGGACATAGGGTCATGGTATGCCTGATGGGACCCATACTCCTCATAAGATGGTCTTTTGGGAACGTAATGGCCACATTCCACATGCATTGCATGAGGTACATGTGGTTGAGCTGGTATCCCAGGCACTGTTGTTCATGTTAAATCTCGTCCAGCTATCAATGGATGTCAAAGAATCCATAAGGTCCATCAAGACCAGCATCATCATCTATGCATATCCTGGTGTGGTGTTGAGTTGGGTTGGTAGAGGAGCATTTGCTTCATAGTTTACCTCCATGGAAACACTCTATCAATGGGAAGTAGGCTTGGGGGTGGCACCCTCGAGAATGGGGTTCTCAAAATAGAATCGTTGGATATGTGCTAGAAGGTTGAATAGCTTATACTGAGGTTTGCACTGCAAACCTGGCATGTCATGGAAGCTCCATGATGATATTGGGGTCCCTAAATACAAGATAGTATATACATGAGGTCCCATAACAGATGATGTGGCTGGCCTTTTGGTATGGGATGTCAATCAAATGTTGGGTTTTGTTGATTGGGATTGTCTAGAAAGAAATGTGGGTGAAGCCAAGGAATGTGGAGATGGTGTTGGCATAGTAGCCTATATTGAAGTTGAAGGTCGTGTTGTGACTAATTTGAATGTTGATATGCTCGAGGATGGCATTTTCCCAGTTGATTGGATTGTTGTGAAGAAGGCACCACAGAGAGTAGAGATCAGTCTGTGTGATGGTGTCTTGGGTGTCGATTCTGGTGAAGATTATGTAGGTAAGAATATAGTCAAACTAGTAAATAATATGATTATGGATGTTGGATGCTTTAGGGCTGGAAGGTAATGAAGGAGGCAACCTGGTGAGCTCGGCCCAAAACTTCTTGGGGTCATATAGGTTGTAATAGGAGGTGTGGGACCTCGCCATGCATCCAGAGAGACAAGCACATTATATGTCATTGATGAGAAGAGATGTGGTCTATCAGCTGGATATCTTAGTGTCCTCTCGGTAGATGAGGATCTGACAGCTGGAGTCCCCCTTAGATCGATGGAGTCATCTAAAGGTAGAAAGGAACTCTAGAGTGAGATCACTGACGATTAAGAGGACCTTATATGGAAAGTTGATGATGTGGCCGTTGTGTAATATTTGGTCGGTAGAATCCCAAATTTGGAGGGCATCAAAGGCCTCATCGCATGCCCAATGGGGAAGCATGACACCAATGGAGTACATCATATAGAAACGCTCCTTATGGGTGTCATCAATGAACTAGATGTAGTTGCCTGGTTGAGGGGAAATGTGTGGTTGGTGTGTTGTGGTAAAGTTCCATTCATGGCACCGTCTAGCCTTTGCTTCACGGATGAGCTCATCTGCTTACTTTAGATCATGAATCATTTCTTTAACAAATTTAGATAATGACTTGCCTATAGGTTCCTGGATGTAGATGATTTCCCTAAAGTTGTAATGTCAAAGAGGGTCATAGAAGGGGAAATGCTTCTTGGAAAGGGACTTGCCCTTATAGAGGCAGTTGAAAAGACCCCACGAGAGCCCTCCTGAGACATGATATGTCTAATCTGGGATATGAATCGCCTGACTCAAGCAATGTGTCAATTGACTCATGGTATATGTGGGAATTCTCTATATGTTGGTGAGTTTCCCAACTCACTGAGTGAGCTGCTCGATTCACAGAGGGTGAATCTACTATGATAGTGCTTGAATCACCCATCTGGATAGACAAAACAGTCGACTCGCGTGGCTGAAGGATGATGTTGTAGTACATTAATTTCCTTGTTGACAGTCGAGCTACTCAATTCACGTGGTGAGAGTAGCAGTTGTAGCTCATCATTGATGATGAAGAAAGAAGGGATGGGATGGAAAAAGCAAGGATTGCAAGGTGCCCCACTTACTTTTGATTCGGCTACAGAGAGGTGGGGGCACACTATTGTTATGGAGGAAGGTGGGATGGTGAGGGGGTGAGCTAATGGCAGGTCGCTCAATTCGTCGGGGTTGTCAGGAAGGTTGTTGGTGAATTGCCTAGTTATTGGAGAGGAGGAGCTACTAGGAGGGGTGATGCTCGGGTTGAAGATGAGTGAGTCAAACCCCTCCATGGGTGTAGTTGTATAGCACATTCTTGATCTATAATTCGAGCGACTCACTATATGAGTTGTCAAATTTGAATGTTGTGGGGATGAATTTGAAACAACTCTTTTCTTGAGTCGGGCATCAGTTTGAAATGGTCATCTCAAAGCATGAGTCGATCGACTCACTAGGTGAATCACCTGATTCATCAGTCGTGGGGATTAACTAAAATATTTGAATTTTAAAATCAAATGCCAACATGAATCAACCAATTGAGAGACTGACCAATGGACTCACCCCCTTTTTAGCTAAGAATGTGAAATGAGAGTATTGTTAAGCTAGAATAGCAAAAAAGGAAAAGAAAATAAATTAGAAAAAGACAAGTGGAACAAGAGGAATGTTGGGTTGCCTCCCAACAAGCACTCAGTTTTACATCAAAGGCCCCATGACCGTGTTTATGCAGCCCATTCTATCTTGCGATTGGGTGGGGTGGAGGATCACTTAATTCTTAATCTTCAAGAATAGAAAGGTGATGTGCTTCAAATGCCAGAAAATCATCAGTGATAATGTAATACTTAAGACTATGTCCTTTTTAACTCACCCTTCCATTTATTTCAAAGAAGAAAAGTTTCATGTGGATAGGCACGCTTTATGAGATACGGGCCATAACAATCTATATTTGAGTTATCCATGAAAAAGCCTCAACTTAGAATTGTAAACTAAAACATGGTCGCCTTCTTGAATATCTCTCCAACAAATATGGCCATCATGCCATAACTTGGTTTTGTTCTTATAAATCCAAGCATTTTCATAGGTCGTCATCCTAAGTTCTTATAAATCCTGCATCTAAAGAAAATGATTCTCTCCTACTATGTAAAGGTCAAGATTTAAAGTTTTAATGGCCCAACCAACCTTATGTTCCAATTCTACAGGTAAATGACAAGATTTCCCATAGATCAACCTAAAAGGAGTGGTGCCCAAGGGTGTTTTGTAGGTTGTTCTATATGCCAAAAAGTCATCATTCATTTTCAATGCCTAGTCTTTCTTAGTGCAATTGACAGTTTTTGAAAGCTCTAATTGAGCACTAGTCTGAAGGTGGTAAGAAGAGGTGACATTGTGGTGGACTCCATATCTTCTAAGCAAGAACTCAAATCTCTTCACCAAAAAATGTGATCTCCCATCAAAAATCATGGTGTGAGGCACCCCAAACCTAGGGAAGATAGCATATCTAAAGAGCTTCATGACAGATTTAGAGTCACAAGTTTGGTGGGGATGGCTTTGACCCATTTCAAAACATAATTCACAAATACCAGGATATATAAGTACCTACAAGAAGAAGGAAAGGGCTCAATATAATCCACTCTCTAAAACATTGAAGATCTCAATTTCCTGCTAAGAAGTTATGGGTATTTGATCTATCTTAGAATTATTTCCAGACTTGTAGCATTGGTCACAAACTAGAACAAACTCGTATGAATCTCTAAATAAGGTGGACTGAAAAAGTCCAAATTGGAGAACATTTCTAGCAGTCTTTTGAGAGCTCATGTGTCCTCTAGTAGGGCCAGAATGACATTGTTTGAGGATATCATGAGCCTCTTCCTCAATGACACATCTATGATAAAGACCATCAACACACAATCTTAAAAGATAGGGGTCATCCCAATAAAAGTGTTTGACATCATGAAAAAAATTTAGCCTTAGCATGTCCTTTTTAATCAGGATGTAGGACACATGTAGCAAGGAAATTAACATAATTAGTGAACCATGCATATTTGGATTCATCCTTAAGCAATTTATCGTCTGGTAGGGAGACATCAACCAGAATTCCATAATGATCACACAATTTTGGATGGCTAATACAGTCAGCAACAAACATTTTCATACCTTTCTTATCAAGTATCTCTAAATCAAATTCCTAGTGTAAAAGGATCAAGCGAATGAGACAAGGTTTGGCATCCTTTTTAGTCATAAAGTAGTGAATGGAAGCATTCCCCATGTATACAATTACCTTGGAACCAACCATGTAAGATGAGAAGTTGTCGAAGGCATACATAATGACTAACATTTCCTTCTCAGTCGTATAGTAGTTCTGTTGTGTATCATCTAAGGTTTTGGATGCATAGTATATGACATGATGTTTCTTGTCAACTCATTGTTCAAGAATGGCACCTACACAAAATTGTTGGCATCATACATAATCTCAAATGGTAGCGACCAATCCGTTATGTGAATGATAGGTGTGGAGGTGAGAGTTTTTTTAAGTCTATTGAAGTTGGTCATGCAAGATTGATCAATTCAAAAATAACACATTTTTGGAGGAGGTTTGTGAGAGGCTTGGCTATTTTCAAAAAATCACAGATGAACTGCCTTTAAAATCTAGTGTGCCCAAGAAAGGCATGGATATCCTTGATAGAAGCAAGAGGGAGAAGTTTAGAGATAACCTCAATATTAGCTATATCTACTACTATTCTTTGATTGCTAACTCGGTGTCCTAGAACAATCCCTTCTTAACCATGAAATGAAATTTTTCACAACTTTAAACTAAGTGTGGTTCTTCACACTTCTCAAGAACAAAGGAGAAATTTTAAAGGCAAGAGTCAAAACAATCTCCACAAATAGAGAAGTCATCCATGAAAATCTCCATAACAATTTCAGTTAACCATGCAAAAATAGCAGACATGCATCGCTGAAAGGTGACGGGGGTGAGACACAAACCAAAGGGCATTCTCTTGAGTTCATAAGTGTCGAATGGGAAAACAAATGTGGTCTTTTCCTGGTCATCAGGGTGAATAGGAATTTGGTAAAAACTTGAATAACCATCAAGAGAATAAAGGCACTCTTAAGATACAAGGCGTCATATTACTTGTCCAAGAAGGGAAGAAGGAAGTGATCTTTCCTAGTGGACTTTTTTAATTTCCTATAGTCAATGCACATCCTTCACCAAGTGATGGTGTGAGTGGGGATGAACACTTAGTTGTCATATTTTACCATAGTGGTACCTCCTATTTTAGTCACAACTTAAACAACACTAACCTTGGGGGAGTCTGAGATGGGGTAGATGATTCATGCGGCCAAAAGCATAATCACTTCTAATCAGACAACCTCCTTCATATTTGGAATTAGTTTGCACTGAGGGTCCCTAGAAGGCTTTTGTTCCTCTAGCATAGAGATTTTGTGCAAGCAGATGGATTGACTAACTCTTGAGTTCATTAATTTTGTATCCCAAGACACCTCTCCTTTTTCTCAACTCGGTCATACATTTCTCCTAATACTCAGGTGTAAGGTTAGAATTTTAGTATGATTGTGCAAGTTTCTAATTCATTAAGAAATATTACTTGAGTCCTTCTAGGAGAGGTTTCATTTATGGGGCTTTTAGAAGTTCGGGCTTCTCTTCTAGAAGAGAAATCATTTTGAGGTCTTCAAAATCAAATTGTGGGATTTCCTCAAATGTGTTTAAATGGGCCCTACATTGGGTGATATATTTAAGGTCAAATTAGAGTAGGATGGGGAGGTAAGGATAGTGTGGAGGGGATCTTCAGATAATTCCAATTCTTGGCTCAATTGGGAAAGATTTTTAACACAATCTAGATGATACACTTCCTCCTTTAAGTTTGGAGGTCTCATTCTCTCAAAGACTCGAAACTCAAGAGTTTTCCTACCAAGATGTAGAAGAATGGTTTTGGCCTCAACATCAATCAGAGCTCAGGCGTTAACCAAAAAGGGACGTCCAAAAATAAGGGGGTAGCACAAATCTTATTTGATGTCCATGATCACAAAATCACATGGAATGTAGGTGTTCATCCCAACCTTTATAGGTATATCTTTGATTATACCCATAGGTTTCATCATGGATGCATCCACTAACTGTATGGTTATGGAAGTATGTAGCATGTCAACAAAACCTAGCCTTTTTCAAAGGCATAAGTCATTATTAAAATATTGGGGCCCAATTCTGCTAGTCCTTTCCAACAAGCATTATCACCTAGTTAACGCCCAATCCCAAATGAATTGGAGCCTTTATATTTTTTAGGCATCTTATTAAGAATGATATTTGAAGTGGTCCTAGAAAGTTCTACAGTCTCATACTCCTCAGTGATGTATTCCCTAGTCAACAAGATCTTCATGTATTTGGACCATGCAGGCATGTCAACAAGAGAATCCAAGAAGGGGATGTCCACATGAAGTTTTTTCATGGCATCTCTAAATTTCATGAATCATGCATCTAGCCTAGTTTGCTTTTGGTGGGCCTGATATGGTGTATGAGGCTTGTAAAGTGGGATATCATTCTCATTTACTTCCATTAGTGGAGCTTCAAGAGTAGGAATGGTGGAGCCTAGTGAAGGTTCCTTTTCAACAACTATAGTGTCTTCATCTTCAAAACTTTTGGGCGCAACTGAAGGTTTCTCTTCTGTGGAGGAGGGGGAGGAGCATGCACATTTCTAGATTGAGTTGAGACAACCTTAAGGTCCTTAGTATGTTTGGGATTATTTTTCGATTTCCCAGTAAAGGTGTTAGTGGGAGATTTCTGGCTAGCTAGGAGTAGGGATATCTGAGCATCAGTAGCTTTCTAGTGGGCTTGTTGTGAAAGGATGATTTGCACTAGAGCAGCCATCCTATCATCAATAGAAGTTAGGGGCATTATGTTGCAGTTGTGGCAGCGTTTGGTTCAAATTTTGATGATGACGCCCTTGGTATGAACCACAGTTTTGGAAATTATCCTTCTAATTCCCTTGGTTCCCAAAATTCCTTTGGTTGTTATTATATGAGAACCATGGGAGTGGATGGTTTGAACTATTAGTCTGGGGTGGTTTTTGTTAGTATACATTTTCAGCTCCAGCTGGATTTCCATATTGAAACCCAGGGTGGTCCTAGCCTAATTTGGATTGTAGTAGGCTTGGCTTGATATGTTATGGATGGAGTTGAGGTCTTCCAACTGTTGCCCAATCACCAGTTGCATGGGAATATTGTAGACAAGTTGGCATTGTTGAGTCTAGTGACCACACCGTTGGAAAATGCCACAAAGGGATTCTACAACCTTAATTTGTTGTGGTTGCCCTCTCCTATCATAGGCATTGAAGGAAGACACCAAAGGATCTTGTTCCAAAACAAGAAGCTTCAGAATCTTAGAAATACCCTTTACGTCAAATTTTTGTCACCCTTTCCTACCTTGAGGACCCCACTAGTTCCTCATCATGCTTAGGTTTCATAACTATGTTTTACAACCTCTCATGCACTATCTAGGTTATGGAACATAAAATTTCCTCCAGATGAGGAATCGAGGAAAAAATTGGTGTTATCATCAACACCATGGTAAAATATTTCAACAAGTTGGGCTTGAGGAATATCATGGTGGGGGAAATGATGGAAAAGGTCCTTGAACCTCTCCCTAGCTTTGTCTAAGGTCTGACATGGGGCCATGGTAAATAAGGTGATCTATCTCTTGATTTCATAAGTGAGAGAAAGGGGATAATACTTTTCTAGAAACTTGGATTGGAATTCTTCTGAAGTGGTGACAAGATCTCCCTTCATGGCATTGTACCATCTTCTAGCTTGGTTATAAATGGAGTATTTAAACAATCTCAATTGTATGTCATTCTCATAAACACCGAGGATTTTTTACAAAGAACAAAGATCAGCAAATTTTTGAAGATGGTCTTGACAATTATTGTGCTTATTATCATCTTAAGGGGTTAGTGTGGAGCATTGTGATCCTTTGAGTTTGGATCTCAAACTATGGAGTGATGATATTGGTTGTTACAATAGGATGTTGTGCATAAGTAGTTTTGGGGACTGAGAAGTCCTTCGGCTATTTTGGTTATTCAGCCTCGCATTTTGTGGCATCACGGGTTTCCTGTTATGATAGAATGGCCTCCCTTTGAGAAGTAAGGGCTTGCTCAATCCTACAGCTCACCTCTTCCATGTCTATCTAAGAAGGATTGTTCTGTTTAAATGGTGAAAAGTTCTTTCTATCTTTGGGTCAAAACTGGCGGCGTAGAAATAGTATTTTGCAAGTGTCGCATGAATAGTTAGATTTGAACAAGGATTTTAGTGTTTTGACATATAAGTGTGATTGTAGAAAAAAAAATGGAATGCCAGAATAGAAACTTGAAAGAAGGAGGAGTAGAACTATTGGAATGGGACTTAGCAAGCAAAGACAAAAAATAAGACAAAAATTTTCAAAAATGTTTGGGGTTTGATAAAACAAATCCGTCATCCCCAGCAACGGTGCCAACATTGGTATGCATCATTTAGACACCAATTAACTATGGGTTGGTTCCTAGATTTTAACCTTTTGTTTATGGCAAAATAAGCAATTTAGGTTATCTTATTAGTATATAAAGGGTCGATCCCATAAGACAATGTGATTAATATTAGAATTCGAACCGACTTTGTTTAAACAAATTTAATTTACATTCAGGATGGAAAATCTATTGGTTGAAGGTTTGGCTTGTGCTAGAGCAAAAAGAAACAACAAGAAAGATAGTTACACTAAAGACAAGAATTAAAAGATTATACTAGAGAAGAAAATAAAAATTACTCAAAGTGCATGAAGTAAAAATTACAAGTTGAGAACAAGAATTAGAAGTTACACTAAATGCAAAATTTAAATGTACAAAGAAGTGATTTGGAAAATATTGGGAAGCGGTTGAAAAACATATTCAATCAATTTATAAAGTATATTGGACCTGAGTTTTATACCCACAGCCTATGTCAACATTGATCAATAAGATACCAAGAAAACTATAGTATAGATAAGGGGTTGTAAAAAACTTTCAAATGCATTTTACAAATTTAAACTTCTTACAAATCCATTATACCTAGCGTTTGTGGATCTTTATTCAACATCCCAAAAGAACTCCTTCTGGGATCACATTTGAAGCTACATGTGTTTGTTTGGGGTTCTAAGTCTTGGGGTCAGAGATCTCGTCACCCAAGACTAACAAGCAGTGAAAATAAGAGATCGGTTTGCTTAAATGGATCTTTAGGTTAAATAAAATGCTATCAGATAATTTTAGTTCATAAATCCTCTCAATCAAGAAACTAAGGCTATAAGGCTACTCTACATGCCTGATATTATAGAACTACTCGTGGCACATACAACTAGAAGAAGAACAAAAGAGGAAAGAAGAGGATCCATAGACTAGTAAAAATAAGAATCTGGAGGACTCTAGTATAGTGCCAATTAAATGACTGCTCTTCCTAAATCCTTGTTTGATGCACAAAAAGACCAAGAATAAAATGAAAATTAGTATTTTAATTGAAGAAAAGAGATTACACTACAAGAATAAAGTAAATGAGTGTTGAAAACTAGAATGCAAGGTAAAAGTTTCATATCCCCCTTCTTATGGAGTCCCCCATCCTTTTATAGGGGAAGGAGGGGTGGAAACCCTAAGGGAAGGGGAGAAAGGGGGGTTGGCAATGGCTAAAAAAGCATGTTTGTGGACTGCAATTTGATCTACTTATAGGTTGGATTGCTCAGTTCACATCTGCGGAGATGTAGGGTTGGAGTGGCTTTGAATGAGGGCTTTTGAAATGAGAGTTGGAAACCCTAATCTTGTAGCAACACTGAAATCTGATCTTCCTTATTTTTCTAGTTGGTGGCCTATTGGTCCCAGTCGATCGGCTTGGACACATGGATGAGTAGGTTCGAGGAAGCACCTCTAAAATTATAGTAAGGGGGTAGCAATGTTATTAACTTCTAGGGCTAGTGTGATCATGACGAGTCTTGCATTGCACAACTTTGAGTCGATCGATTAGGGCACCTTAGTCAATCATTTGGAGAATTGAGATGGTCGATCCATGTCATGAGTATCTCGTTTCACTTGGGTGATGAAGCTTCTAAGTTTGAGGCAAACATACCAGTTGGATTGATGAGCTGATCGATCAGCTTCATGCTTTGGGTGGTTATCGACAGGTGAGTCGACTGACTCAAGAAATGGGTCGATGGTCCGGTGACTATGGTAGTAGATTTTAAGTCCAGTTTTTTATTCTTAATAATTGATCTTTTTCAATTTTTATTTTAGTGGCCAAAATTCATGCAATTTGAGAGAAATTTCATAATAATTTGTGGAACAGAGATAGAATGAATGAAATCACAATTTATTCCTAACTTCAAGAAAAAGTAATAGAAAATTCTAAATAATACTCCTAGAAGATGCAATTAAGATGGATGAATATGCATTCATCATTGGTATTGAAAAACAATTTGAGGCACATCTAAAGAGATATGGAGTAAAACATAAGATATCTACCCCATATCATCCTCAAATTGTTAGTTAAGAGAAAGTTTCAAACAAACAAATCAAGAAACTACTTGAAAAGTTAGTTGAAAATTCTAGAAAATATTCATCCTAACTCGATGATGCCCTTTGGGAATATTGAACCGCCTATAAGACTCCCATTTATACCACTCCTTATCACCTTATCTACACCAGATCTTGTCATCTCCCTTTGGAGTTGGATCATAAAGCTTATTGGGTCATTAAGAGTCTCAACATGGACCCTCATATTGCCAAGGAAAAGTGTTTTCTTCAATTATAGGAGTTGGAAGAACTCCACCTACATGCCTATGAAAAAATAGAGTTTTATAAAGAACACTCTAAAACCTAGCATGACTCTCATATCAAGCATAAAGATATTTCAAAAGGAGATAAAGCTCTATTGTTCAACTTTACACCCCTATTCTTTCATGGGAAGCTACTCTCTCGATGGCCTGGACTATTTACTGTTATCAACATCTATCTATCTAGTATGATGGTCATTCACTGCAAGAAGTTTGGAACCTTTTCAGTCAACAAAGTATTACTATGAAGATGAAGTTTTAACAAAGACATCAGATATAGATTTCTCCGAGGCACCTTCATGGAATAACAACATCTCTAAAAGTCATGCTAAATTACTTTAAACAAAGCACTACCTGGGAGGTATCCCAATATCTATCTTTTTGTTCTTTGTGTTTTATTTTTTTGTTTATCAAGATAAACTTCATTGTAATACGCTCCATCGACCTATCAATCGACCAAACATTGATCTCTTAGATCAATAGTTTTCTTTGAAAAAAGATTGGTCAATAATCCTTTCACCAGGATCGATTGACCTAATCCTAATCCACTTTTATTTTTGAATATATCAATCTATTCAAATGTTTTAGACATGGATAATTTTCACAAACAATATCAGTTGTTGAAGTCATCCTTTTGACCTTCAGCCTCTCGACCTTTGTTCCAACCACAGACTATTGACATTCACCCATGAACTAGAATGGTTGATGGTCACAGATACTGCATCTGTCTAGCCATTTAATTCGTTGACATTTCTCTTAGGCTATTATCATAAGACCCCTACTATAATCTTCTTTTACAATTTCTTAGTTACAATGGAGCTTTGCCTCGCCTTTTCTCACCCATTGGCATTTTCTGTTAGCAACTTCCATCAACCTCGAAGCTCAAAAGCTATGAGTACACCCTCCCAGATCGACAAGTCTGAACTGAATCAAATAGTAGCTTTAGAAATTAGGTATTATACCTTGTCAACCTATCACCTAGTAGATCTCTAATATCGATGCCTTTTTATCGACATAAGATTTTTTTGTCGACCTTCCTTTGAATGTTGTCAACCACCATTGTTATCATAATTGCAAAGTTTCTCATTCTTTTTATCAATCTACCCATCGATCTGGGAGCTCAACATGTCTTTTCTTAGTGTCAATCTGAACCCATCAATCTTTTATTTCTAACAGTTGTCAACCTCCATCACAGAGGTTGATGATCTCTATACCAGTTGATCGATAGCCTCTGCATTCTAAATATTTCCAAGACTAATAACTTTGGTATACTAACTTATTAGTGTCTATAATTCTCCAGATATGGCTCGCATTGAGGATGAAACAACTGCTACGACACTACCCCGTAGTAGGGTGATAAACACACTTTCTCAGTGTCACTTTCTATGGAAGTCAATAAAAGGGTGTGTGCCATGGACTCATCTGTGGAAGTAGACTAGGCTATCAATTTGAGGACTCATACTCTGGGGTATTTAGGCCTTGTGATGTTAAGCATCTAAAAGCTTACAAAGAAATGACAAGGAAAGCTTACCAACCAACATGCCTTGCTTACAAATCATCACTGAAGGAGTTAGGAATTTGGAAGTAGGTATCTGATCTACTTGCATTATAAAATCTAGAAAAATTGTGTTTAGCCAACCCCAGGTCATATAAAGAAGAGAGAATGGAATTTATGTCTTTTATTAAGGAAGTTCCTGCCACACAAACCAATGATCCAACTAGCGGGCATAGGGACATTCAAGTTCATATAGAAAATATCAACGAAGTGTTGATTGAGATGATACTCAACAAAATCTTTAGACTAAGAGGCTACCATAGTATGCAATGGCCTACTTTACAAAGATGAATCGAACATTAGTGTGATTACCTATTCGAATAAACTCACCGGCCAATGCCTTTACAAATCTGGTACATTCAAGGTTTCAACTGTGCATTATGGCCTATTGAGGATTATGCACAAGATTTTCACTAACGTCCTTTCCACAAATTCAGAAACGAGGAGCCTCTATCATGAAGAACTCTACATATTATCATGTATCATCAAGGGAAAGCCAATCAACATTGGCAAATTGTTGACTGACAGATGGCTGTCATATCACCTTCTCCATAGAGAGGGTATTTCATGGGGGTTGATCAACATAATCTTTAGAGCTTATGGGTATCCAACTTCATCCAAGGGTTTTAAAGAAATTATAGGCGATCACTTCACCAACACCAAGTATCTGATCTGCTATGGTATTATTGTACGATGTAATGAGAAATTTCATTATTGCTTCCTATGGACAAACATCTACATACCCCTACCAAAGCTAGCTGACTATGATGCTTAGACACTACTCTTCACTAAAGAGGAATTCAAACAACTCATTACACAAGTCCATTCTTCAACTACAATTTATTCACACAAACAGGTCCCATCTTCCTTTAGGACTTGCCCAATACCTATTGTGCCCATAGTTATGAAAGAGCATGTGTCTATCATTCTTGAGGAAAGTGATTGTAAACAATCAATATATAATGATGTTTTTGAGGTTCTACCACACTCTCCTCCATAGTTTTCCAAGCTCCCATTGCTCCTATGACCCAGAAACAACAAAAGAAGAGTGTGGTAAGAACACCATGTAAGCCTATACCTAGGGATCCCCATCAATCCACCATTTGTGTGCTCACCACCATCCTAGTTGTACCCACAGCCTCTACCACACCAATCATACCACCTTCTTTCTCCCATCAAGAATTCCATAATATTCCTGAGAGCTACCACTTTCATGCTATCTCGATCCACCTCCCATACTCTGCCTTGGTCTTAGCATCTTTCCGCACCTTCTTCATTCCATTCTCCAGACATGGAATATCCTAAAATACATGGAGCCATTTTTGGCTATGAAATAATATGCTATGTAAAGTAACTACTGACCATATGTTTGCTATTCCTAAACTTCAGCACAATGTTCTTGTCTTGTCAAAACATGTCGATACTCTTACATAGAGGATTTACAAGATAAAAAAGCTACCCCACAATGTAACTTCCCTCGAGCATAAAGTTTATATCATAGATCATCTTTCCTAGCAAATGCAAGAAATGTTGGATTTGCAATACCAAAACCTAAATCACTGGAAGGCCAAGGATGACGCACGCCAAAGAAAAATTGAATGTCACGTACTCAGGTAGAAATGCAATTGTGATTTCATTGCTAGGTCACCTACAGAATGCTTTTTTCTATCATCGTGATCATCACATGGGACTTCATATATCACCAATACAATGAGTGATGATATACATATTCATTATCTTTTTGGTTCGTCTAAAGCATTAGTCTCACATGTTTCAAAGACTACATGACAAGAAATGGGCAAAATAATGTTCCTCTTACAACTAAAACTGTTCCTGTCAACCAACCAGCCACAACATTTTCTATTTTTCCTTCATGGGGAATCCCTTCTTCTCTAACAACACCAAAATTCAACCCTTCTAATGATATACACGCCCAACCTTCTAAAATCTAATACCCTATCACTCAAGTATCTTCTGACTATTTTTTAGATATCCTGATGTGGAAGATACATGAGATTCTAATCAGTATATCTTGATGTGGAAGATACATGAGATTCTAATTGGTGACGTTAGCCCAATTTGGTCACTTTTTAGCCACCATACTTCTGAGGAGGATACATCTATGGTCCTCCATACTGATAATCTAGATCTACAAGTAGATGTTGACAGCCTATCTAATGATTTGCATGCTTCTTCCAACAAAGATTATGGTGATCTATGTACTATTTTTTAATAGCATGCCAAAGGCTCCCAAATACCATCTTTCCTTAACCTCCTTTTCCTCTTCCACCATAACTTCCTTCCAAATTGCATGATTTGGATTACGGTTTCTGCAAGGGATACCGGTTTGGGATATCTTTATTTTACACAATGTACTAGATGATAATTGGGATAGAAAAAAAATAATCTACAACATTGGGTGAAATCTCTCTCTCTCTCGAGATGAATTTCATCACATTTCCTATATCCCAACCAGGATAAATAAATGGTTGTTCATATTTTCGAAATCCGCTATCTTGAGGATGTGATGCCAAGTGACAAAGCATGGCCATCCTACAATGCTAAACCATCCCTTCTTGATTGCTTATTCAAGAATCATTTGGATGCACGTGCTATAAAAATGCTCCTCAACAAACTCAAGATGCATAAAAACATGTGATTCTTATTCCCTTTCACTTTAGAGGATTTTGACTACTATGTGTTTCCGATTTGATTGAATGAAAAAATTCATTATTCAACACTTATCAAGTTGATCTACACAATGTACATATGAGATTTTTTGATATAGCGGTAGAAAATCTTTCTTGAATCCCTATCCTCATACAAAGCATTATCCGTAATTGCCTGTATTACCATCCAAATTGGACAAGCTACATTATAGATCCACCAATTCATTAGAAAAACTAGGAATAGGGTGATGGTGCATTTATTGTCCTTTGGATCATGGAAGCTCTGAATCGAAAGATCTTTGTTTCTAATCTAGATCTGCATGGTTTCTCCACCCTAAATGGTTGATATGCAATGGAAATGATCCACGATCATCATTTCTTTCAAGATTCAGATATTCCTTCTAATTTATAGGTTCTCTACCCTTTGATTCCCCAACCTACCAAGGAACCCTTCTGTAAGTCTTACAAAGAGAAACCACAGAAGAAGGCCAGATAATGTGTCTTCTATTGCCTCTTAGCCACCAGGAACCATCTCTGCTTCTATATCAGGTCGTGAAACTGCTTCTATACTTAATTTTCCATATGAATCACAGTTGTTCCCCATATATGGATCTACAATGTCTATCAAACCAAGTTTTGAAAACTTAGGCAAAAGCTCTTGTTGTAAGATTTCTCATGCTCATCTCCATATCCTTATGAAGCAAATCAAGGATGGCGATGACAATTTTACTATATTTTGCCAAAATGATCTGGTTGTCATTAAAGATGACCTTAAGGAAGCTCTCTGACCTAGAGCATATATGTCACACAACCTTATGGATTCTTATCACTTCCTTCTCAGCCAAACTATTGACAATGTCTACATGGATGGACCATATATATAGATTGATATTTGTTAGCAAGACAATTTTGGAGAAAAGGGGTTACTCATTCAGTGCTTGCAAACTTCAATTCTACGCTATCTTTTCCTACTTTAGATCCAAGAAAATTGTTGGGTGTTGCTCGTCATCTTCACTCGAGAGCATCAAGTTATGTTTTGTAACAATTCTGACACCACCTATAGTGTTCCTCATATACTCCTCCTTGATCCAAAGTGTGCATGAACGCATTTCTGATACATGTGCCATGTCACTAATTCCTCTTATACGTCAATATTGCAATGGGTATGCTTCTTGGGAGCCACACAAATGGAAGGTTCCAAAATTCTACCACCATAGCCACAACAATATCATATTTCTAATGATTTTGGCTTTTACATCCTCCACTGGATGCTCTCTATTGGCATCCTCCATGTTGCTACCAAAGAACTTCATGGAGATAACTATGATTGCTTAAGAGCTAAGTACACCATGATGCTTCTTAATCCTAAATGGCCAGTTGAATACCATTGTTGCCCACGATGATCTCACATGCTAATATTTTGTTTTCTTTCTTATTTCAAACTCTATGGATATTGTGTGTTGTAAGTTTGAAGTGTAAAATTCTTTGAGATAGGTATTATAGTATCAAACAAATTTTAATATTTTCCCTTGAATTTTTTTCTTTGCAATTTACATGTTTCATGATAATGATTTTCATGTAGAAAACGATGAAGATGAAGATGTTCAAGAAAACCCTTTATAGAAAAGATTTAGTCCTTGTTCTTTAAGCTATGCTTTACTAGTCAATTTGCAAGGAAGAATGAGTTTGGACATTTCTTTGAAATCTCTGTTAATATTGATGAAATTTTTATATATTTTTCTCAGCAAAATGTTACTTATTCCCCTAATTTGATTCTGTAACACCCTAAAAAAATTGAACCTTATAAAATGAACTTAATTTGAAACCTTAATTTGTTATTGTTCCAAAATTAATATCTACTTCATAGACTAATGTGATGATGGTTCCCAGATATGTTACATAAAGTAAATTGGATAACTTCTGCACTAAATCAAAATTCAATATCATCAATTTATCCATATCCAGTAAATAATTAACATTTAGGGTTTAATATGAAATTTACCCAATCAACGTTCTTTTTAGGGCCTCATAATTTTAAAATAAGTTGGTTTAGATAATTTGGGGGGTTTCCCAAAATGTTATCCCCAAATTCGTTCCAAGTAACCCTATATGATTAATTAAATGTTTATCCAAAAAGGAGAGATATAATAACCTATGATAGTCAAATCATGAAACTAACTATAACTTTGGGTTTGTTGTGTCCCACTTAGGTAATACACGAAATTTGAGAAGATTTGTACTTTCCTAGCTACTCCAATTTGAACTAGGAAATAATTAACCTAAATTTGATCAATAATCCTAATATATAGAAAATCCTATATCTAACTGGCCTATGGTTCAGTCGGCAATGTGACATATTTGTTGTCACGTGGCCCTAGGTCCAGGTCGGACTCAAACCCAGAGCGAATCGAGGGGCATGGGAGCATCTCCCCCACTTGAGTTCAGCATGTGAGGGATTTTATAGTAGGTGTATACTCCTTCCCTCTCAATTCCTTATTATGTTAACATTTGTGAGAAATTAGCATGGTTTTGACCATCAGTGGTCTTTCCCGAATCGGATGATCCCAAATAAGATAGGGCTTCGTGCCCTAGAGCTCCGGCTTAACATGGACTTCCCCCTCTCGCCCCTGTTTCCCATAGTAGTTGGAATTCTCAGTCTCCTTGGATCATCACACATATATATTTTGCTTCAGAAATGAAGCTCAGACCGTGAAGATCGTATTTCCACTACCCCATTGCCCTCTTGTGTTGTCTCCATTCTTCCCCCTTCTCCACATGCCATTTTCTTCAATCTAGTTCGATAAGCTTGAACTCGCCTGGGCATTCTGGTCATCCTCAGGCCTAGGATGGAGTTGGGAGATCTTTGTAAAAACCTTACAAAGATTATTGATTCAAGGATTCATCTGTATCAAGGTAACCTTATATTTCCCCTCTTCCCCCCCCCCTTTTTGTTATGTTGACGACCTCATAGAAAATTTGGTCTTTTTGTTCGCCACCTTCGATGCCCTTTTTCCCTGGAACCTCCACCTCAAATTTCTTGGGCTCTGTGTGCTCTTGTAGCCATCTCATATCAAGATATAAGGGTTGTTTCCCCCTTGATAGTTTCTTCTTTGTTCCTCTGGGATGACCGATTGTTTCCCTTTGCCTGAACATCGTGAGACCCGGGTTTGGGATGATGGGTTAATCAGGCCACAGAGTAGGTGCCCAACACCTATGTTTTCTGCAACGAGAAGAAGATTGTGTTTTGGTCTTCTAAATTCACAGAACCCATATGTTGTGTTCTTCCTTATTTTGGGGAAAAAAGAATTGCAGGCTTTGTTTCCCAATTTTGCCCCTCCTCAGGCTTCTGTTGTTTTCTCGCACACAAGGGTAGAGGAGGAATTTGATCCCTTTTTTTGGTATACACTATGTCCTTGGCCCATTCTAGATGTTGGGCAGCAATTGGGCCAACTCAAGGTGAGTTCCCACCAGCTATTTTGGATAATGTCACTTGCATTGCTTTTTCGAGCTTTTTGATTGGCTAGAATATACCAAATATTTATAAATTCATGGAAATTTCTATAGAGATCGGATGGAGATGAACCTTATATGTATTTTGATCAATTTTTTGAGTTCAAGATGATGGAGTTAGTTTCAAAACCTGATTCGACTCTATTTTCCCTTTATTAATTAAGGAACCCCAAAACCCTAGAAATTAGGTTGAATAATAATCATTAATGAATGAGAATTGTTATAACATGGTAATTAGGGTTTATTGACCCCAGGAACGTGTTTAGGGTTTCACCAATCTAAAGAATCAACTAGGATATTCTCTAAGAGAGAGGTATGTGGTCCATCCACTTTGAACATTATTATTGATTGATTTTAAGTATATGTGTACAATGAATGCTATGAATGATTATATACTATTTCAATTGTTAAAAGTTAATGAGTCTATAATGAATAGAAAGTCATGTTTTGTTGTCAATATTTATTGTACCATCTTTCATGAACATTGAGAGTATGGTTAAGAATAATGTTTAAGAGAAAGTTAAGAGTTTTAAGAGAAAGATAACTTATATAAGATCCTCTCCAAGAGGCTCCTCAGAGCAAAACTAAGAGGCACTTTGGTTCATAAGAGAAGAGTCAGTTAGGTGCAACCCAAGAGGAACTTTGGTGGATAAGAGAAGAGGCACTTCGGTGCAAAACTTGAGGATCCTTATATAGGTCAAGATAGAAGACATTATCTAAAATCAATTGTCCCTTTTTCAATGTTTAATGTTTAAAGTTTATTTTTAGTTTATATGCTTTCTTAAAGTTATAATATGTTCAATTCCACTTACCAATTTGTTTGATGCATGGTTGGGAGTGTGATTCTCATAGGAAAGGTGCAACATCAAGGATAAATCTATCTAAGGACCAATTGAAGAAGGATCTCAAGGACAACTGAGACCTTACCTGGTGGGGTGCCAACTATCAATAGAGTAGATTTCATTTATGTTTATGAGATGTGTTTTAGTTGAAGTGTGAGTTTTATGAGAAAGTGTGGGATGTTTAAGAGTAAACATGTTTAGTTTTGTTTATGTATGAGTTATGTTGAGGACATGAGCATGAGAACTATTATTTCATCATGTGTTAGTCTATATATGAACTTTATTTTTATGCAATGATTATCATTTTCTGACTTTCCCAATAAGATTTATGCTTCTACTCAGTATTGTACATGTTATAGAAAATTGGCATCACCAAAAGATTCCTGCCAAAATATCAAACCAAAATAAAATCATATTTCCTTGATGGCATATTCTCACAAAAGAATAAAGAGATACCTCATCTCCCATTCCACCTCCACATCTTTCAAAATTCCAAAAAGAGTGAGGAATAAAATCATAGAGTAAAGAAAAAAATTCCTAGAGTTGTGCCCTATTTTTAATTGAAGGATTTATCAAAATGGTGAATTGTTGTGCTCATAAACACAGATATGTCACATTTGCTCAACTATAAAACCAAAAATACACACTACCATTTCTAATGGTGTTCATCAAAGGTATACTAACTTGAGGCAGTGGTACCTAGGATGTGAAATCACTGCTCTAAAACCAACTAGTTTGGAATACAGGGGCCACTTTCCCATTTAATGGACCTATACTTGAATGACCCAAAAAAACATATAAGAAGAGATATACCAATCTAATATAACAGACATTGGTCAAGATGAGATAGTCGAATCAAATACATCATAAAAAAATCCCATAACATTAACGAAGGTCCTTCTCATGTACACCAATCATAGTGCTAAGTAATACTTTGTTTAAATCAGGGTCGGATCTACAAGCGACTGCCAGGACTCTAACCCCCAACCCAAATCAAACAATGTATGTTCATTTATATGTCTATAGAAAATGTAAATATATATAGATAGAATTAGTCCAATTATAGATATGAACTAGATATGTTGCAGAGTGTTTATAAACACTCATTTTCTAAACATAAGGGTTTTTGCTTCAACTATAGGTGGTTGCTTACATTTTTAGAGAGAGAAATTTCAGCGTAACTCAATAATGTAAAAGCATACATGCATAGATTCTTCCTTCCTCTCACCAATATGTTCTCTCCTTAGCTATTTAGATCATAGGGAAGTTATCATGCATGTTTCTTGTGGCACATGGGCTTGTAGGAAGTTTTAGGGGTAAGAGGAGCTCTAACCTAGAGTGTCTTATTAGATAATGAGTGTTTTTGTTTTAATCTTAATAAATTTTATTGTTTAATTTCATCAATAAGTTTGTACGTGAGCTAGTTTTGTTAAAATATAGTTAATGTAATGTACTTGGGATGAGAGATACTAACATTAGAAAATATACTGCACTATAGGGAAATAATGTTTTTCTATATATTTGAAGGGGGGATTATATCGATTTCTATTAAAGTATCATTATTTAGCTCGATAGTTGATTTCTTATGTAATAAACATAAATAAAAGTCAAAGTATAGTGTTTTACTTTGTGATTATCATGGTTTCAACTCATAAATAGTATCTAATTATGTGCTCTATTTGATAAAAATACATGTGCCATTGGATAAATTGTCTTATTGTATCATTAATAAGTGACTCCTAAGTGGAAAGTGTGGAATTGTGATACCTATCGGGTTGATTATGTAAGGAGTGAGAACTGATAGGGGATCCACTCCTTGTTTAATCAAATAGAAGGAATAATCCCCATGTCAAACACCAACATATATTTTTCATGGGAATATGATCCAATGTATACAACTAGTATGTTCGAAATACTAAAGATAGTAGTGGAAGAAAATATATGTGACTATACAATTTTATAGGACTATAAAGTTGAAATCAATATGGGAAATACATGAGGCACAAGCTATAACATCAATCCTAAACGTAGAGGGTAATGTGGCTACTCAAACTCTATCTCCCAAAAGAATATCAACTAAATATATAGGTATTGGTCTACTTAGTCATCCTTCCAAAGCTATATTTACCTAATGGTTGGAAGCAAACCCCATAAAATAAGAAACTATGGAAATTGTCAGTTGAAGCAGCTATGAGCATGTAATAGAAAATTTGGCAATACTGAGGATAAGTATCACAAATAATAAATCAACAATCCTAAAAAAAGAGTAATGAAACCATCCCAATGGATATGAAAAGAATAATGATGGAAAAAGGTGATTATCTAAATAAAATAATCAATAGGGATGATGTTGTTATATTTTATAGAAGTCCAAAACTATGGACAAATAAGGAAATTTCATGTCTATCACAAGAAAGACTAGCATAATATAAAAAATAGGACTAGAACCATTTCAAGCCAAGATTAGGAGGATTAAAACTCAACGTCAAATAAATATAGCATTGCAAGAGGACCAAAACCTTAATGTGTGATAGGAGGAGTAAAAACTCAATGCCTAAATATAAAATATTGTAGGATGCTAAAACCTTCATGCATGGTAGGAGGACAAAAATATCATTATCTAAAAATGTTGAGCAACTACTTCTTGATATGACTAGGCAAAATCACACATTATAATAGAGTAGGTAAGATCATAACTTTAGTATAAAAGTGTTCATTTACCAAAAATATATTAGAACACATGTAGAATAAAAATTGGTCTCAAAGGGCCAGAAATAAAGATGACATAGTTTCAATACATGATGAGTGAAACAAATAATAGAATGGATCTTTCATAAGATTTTATAGAATGGATAAAAATGAGAAATCAATTAGCATGTCATGCCTTAGTAAAGGAAATTAGGGTTTTAAGTTTGCAAATAGATCAAGAGAGAGGAGAGTAGTTGAATTTCCCATATGAATGAAAAGAAAAGTAGTGTACTTGATAAGCTAACCTAGAAACATATGCTGTAAAATATTAGGTCCAATTCAAGGCCATAAAATATGTATTAAAGTTTGAAATGAATATCCAGTAAGGTTGTAATTATGGTGGTAAAGGCATGGGCTTCCCAATGAAGGGACTCATTTTTGAAACCCAAGTTGTGCACCTTGGAAACAAAATATTCCATCATGTAGGTTGGCTCACTGTGTAATTTAAATGTCCCCTCCAGTATGCGAGTAGTTGGGGGGGGGGATAAACTGGTGGATGGGGTTACTAAAGTGGCTCTTCCTCATGGGTGGTTTCCACATCATCCTAAGAAATTTAAATGAATTAGGGTTAAACTTTCATAAAAAAAATTAAAGATGAAATTTTTTATCACTAACATATTTTTAAAAAATTAAGATATTTAGATATTAATTTTTATCATTTCAAAACATGTTATTATATAATTTTCAGTTATGATCTATTTGTTATGATTTCACAAGTCCTAGAAAATTAGAAAAACAAAAATTGTGTTTTTTATAATATAATTAGGATATAAAAATTACACCATTACATGAACACTATGTTATGATTTTGAATCATATTTATTTGTTAATTTCCAAGTTATATTGAAGTAGATATGCATTTTACAACACAAATATAGTTATTTGATTAATAAACAAAAATAGGCAGAAGATCAATATGCCCCCACATTCATTTGATTGATTATATCACATGACATGGACACATTAGTCGACTAGAAACTCAAACCATTCTCGCCCTCTAACTAAAAATAACCATGAAAGGAAAAATATACCCTCATCATGTGTGATGAAATGAAATCATGTTAAGGGAAAAAGGAAATCAAATGCAACATTGCTCTTCTCTTAGAGTCCTTGAAACAAAAAGTTTTTCATGGCTCCATTTTTTTGATATAACTCAAGAATCGATTCCTCACTAGGGAGAATTGTAGAAAAATAGAGGCTCACCAATGGCTTGCTCACACACTACCAGTCTCAACCAGCTTGGATAAATGTCTCACGACAAATAGACCTATAGGGAATAGCTACCACCATGGAAGCAGAATTGGAGTTTCTAGGGATACTCATAAGGAAAATACCTCAATGAAATGGGTGACTCCATCATGACTCAAGTCATAGCAAAAACGGAATTGAACAAAAACATCAAGTAGGTATGATCAGGAATCGACTATTGCATTGTAGATCAACAAAATTGCTAAATAAATACATAAACATGTTTTACCACTACGAAGGTTGAAATGTATGGTATGAAAACCTTTGTGTGCCTCAAGAATGACTTATGAGTCATATCCAACTACTATGATGGGCATGGATAAGGTGACTGGCTATGTTTCACAAATACCCACAAGTGGGTTAGGAAAACATGTCAGATGGGCAACTTGATCACTAGAGCACTAGGAATCTGTGTAAAAAGGTCTGGTGTTGCCATGGAAATGATTTTATAGATGTTTGAGGTAATAGAGTAGAAGAGAGGGTTATTAGATACAAAGTTGGAGCGAAGCATGCAACTGAGGTTTGATTGGGTCCTAAGGGAGACAAAATGGGTTTAAATCTAGAATTTTTTATTTTGGGAAGGTGAAAGGAAGTCTATGGAGAAAAAAAAACAAAATATGAGGAGGGGATCAAGAAAGATCATAATGGGAGGGAGAAGCATAAACTATTGCACTAGAATAGGCTTCCAACAATATGTGGAAAATGATATTCACATTGTGAAATCTTGATCTTGTCGTCCGAGAAGAATATCTCAAAGCAAAAACCAGAAGTTTAGTATAGAGAAATATTCATGGAACTCAATATAAATCATATGTATAAATTCAATCCAATTTTTATTAGTATAATAATTAACATATTATATTTCCCAATAAAATTAGGCAGCTAACATCATCCAATTAAGCTAAAGCTTAACACCTAGACTAGTTTTGGTATGTAGAATCTAATTTTGTAGTAGAGATATCCATCTAGTTGTGTAGTATTTTTTAATTTAAATCTTTTGTTTTTAACTATTATTATAATTATTAACTTTCTTTAAATTCTATTAACCTAAAAAATAATTTATTTTATGTTTATCTTTCTATGAATCACTTTTTCTGAATTGTACTTCCAGTTATCATCAATATTTTACTTATGTTTCCTCTTGTATTCTTTCAGTTATATTATCATTCATTTAAACACAAAATAATCTTCATATATATAATTCATTTTCACGTCTATTAATGTATTTTTAATCATTTCTTTTGATATTAAAACATTCAACATGATCTAAGTACTATTGAGCCCATTATTTGAATTAGATATATTATTGCGAGTAGAGGTGTTTGAATATTTATATGCAGTATGCCAATTAAGATATTTCTACAATGTTTTAGAAACTGATTTCTTTTATCATTATCTTATCATGGAAAAATTTCCTCTCTCCCTCATTATTTACTCGATGTTCTCCTTTTAAGTCATTTCAAGACATTATCATTGATTTAAGAACAAACTTATTCAACACTAATCTATGTAATTGATTTTATGCCCATTTGTGTGTTTTTCATCATGCCCACATGTGTGTATGAGTTTGATGTCATCTTGGTTATTATTAAACATATCAATTGTATTAGTTATAATGGTGAGGTTTGTTAGACAATAATACATTGATGTTCATGTATTAACACTAATGATTACATAATACATGATTTATTAAAATTTTGGTCTTTAAAGTATATTTTCTACACTTTAAGACTGCCTTTATTGACTTAGTGTAAAAATATTTACATCAAGTGAGTTAGGGTTACACTACAAATTGTGCAGTTATTATTTGTTTGCTAATACAATTCATCTAAGAAGTACCCTTTTTATCATCCTATTAAGTTCATATAGGGTTTTTCTTACACCATGTTTGGATTTTTCTCCTAGAATAAACCCATTGTCATCTAATCCTTGAGATTAGGGCTTCCAGGTCTAGGGATTCAAGTTTTAGTATGTTACAATAGTCCATTCCTTAAAGATGATTTCTTCCTCAAAATGTAACCATTCTCACACTACCAATAAACTAGTCTCCACCCCTTAAAAAGGTTCGAGCTAACAAGTAAACTGAACAATGTGTATTGTATAGGGCTATAAATCAATATTAGGAGTTGTTTATGATGTAAATAGGTCATGCCTCTGACTAGATGGACTTTTAGTAATAGAGGTGATTTAACGTGTAATTTAACAACCTTACAATTAACATTACCATTGTGTAAGGCATTGGGTAAAACTCTCCACAACCTAAAGAGTAAACGAGGATAGGTTCGTTGAGCCGTTTGTACAAGCCATATCTCTCTAGTCATCATTCCATTGTCAAATATTGGATTTGAGATTTTTGTTCTAACTAGTTCTAGAGTTTCCCTACCAAAACATCATGAATTCCTTCATGGTGACAATTTAAGAAACCATCAATAAAATCCATAACACAATTTTGTACATATATTATCAAAAGGGAAGTAATTTTAGAAAGAAAAATACAATATGATATAAAATAAATATTGCTCCAAAACCACTAAAGACAACTAAGAAAAAATATATATTATTGGTATCTCCTTGTCGTGCTACTTTATCATCCTCATTGCCTAATTGAATTAAACTCAAACCTCATAACATCACAGATCTATATTGACACCCAAATTACATTATAGGGAATGGGCCCATGGGTCCGATCACATTAGGGTCAGCTACTCAAGACCCTTAGGGTACCTCATAATATTCAATATCTTTCTTTTATCACCATCAGGTCAACACATGTAACTTCTAGGATGAATAGATCATCTAGAAATTTTTTACATAGGATTAGGGTCCTACTAGAAAATCTTGGGAAATAAAATCAAAATAGTCAAATAACTACATGGCATGGCTAATACCATACTATATGGAGTGAGAGGCAAGAGGATATCCACTCCATACATAATGAAATAAAAGAAAATTTCTAACTTCAAACACCAACAAAAAATTTCACATGGAAATATGATCCATTGTGTTCAATTGGTATGTTCAAAGTATCAAAATATAACATCAAACAAAAAAATATGACAATATAATCATAAAATATTGTAAAGTTAACACCCATATGGGTGAATACATTAGACATAATATATAATACTTATCCTAGATGCAAAGGGTAATCTTCCTACTTTAACTCTTTCTCCTAAAGGAACATAACATACACATATACATGTCTTTTTCAACTTAGTCATCCATTCAAAATCATGTTTACCTAAAGGCTTGGAAGAAAATCCCATAAAAGAAGAAATCGTGGAAATGTCAACTACAACTAGCATGTACAAATCATCAGTAATTGGTCCGTACTAAACATAAGGACCACATATACTATATCAATGCTCCAAATAAAAGAGATATATGTAATTCTCAAAGTGGATGTCAAAAGAATAATGATGGCAAAAGGTAATTTATTTAAAGAATATTATTAAAAGTTATGAAGTTCTTTTGTAACAGACCATGATTTGAGTCCTTGAATAAAATGATCTTAAAAGGAATAATGATACACTAAGTTTTATTCACCTTTGATAGGCTAATTTCCCATGTATTTCATGCACTATTGCTTGTTTTGACATTATTTATGCATTGTTAGCGTTATTAGCATGTGAAATGTAGTGGCATCAAAATAAGTATTTTCACCAAATTATGTCAATTTATCATATTTTATTTAGACTTGTGTTGGTTTTTCCATATTTCAAGTAATTGGACCACTCACAAGGCATCTCAATGCTACCAAAATCATATTCAGTGCTACCAACTTAATTCAAAAGTCCAACATGGAGATTAAAGAAATCTTGATTCTACCGAGATACTACTCGGTGCTACTGACACTGTGTTTGAGGCCATCGACAGGCAAAGTCAGTGCAACTAACTTATGGTCCAGAGAGAAATAGGAATTGAGGTTATCGCTCGGTGCTACGGACACCCAAGTCGGTAGTATCAACATTCATCAATAGGCAAAGTCAGAACCCACAAAATAGCAATTCGGTGCTACCAACCCACCATCGACACTTAGTGAGAGGTTCGATTCTGCTGACGACTCAATACCACGGACATCTAGTCAGTGGTACCGACTTGACACAATCAGTGTAGATAGGAGATCGATTCAGTAGAAATCATTTGGGGATAATACCCCTTGTTCTTTAGGACTTGGGAGTAGCCTGGTATTGCCTTGTAATTGACTTTCATGATTTGATATAGTTATTTCTTTTAATTTTGGACATGAATCTATGATTTCATAATGAATTACCTATGCTTGATCACCATTTTTAATTACTTAGACAGTTAATTGCTTGAGGAAAATAACTAAGGGTTGTAAAGGTCTTAGATTTACATAGCACATATCATACCTTGCAAGAGGGCTTATAGCTGTGAAGGATATAACCTAGAGATATTGTTAATTCACCTAGAAAATTCTTCATTAACTACAGGAGTGGGATTTGTCTTGGCATAAGTAGTGTATTATGTTGAGACCACAGGTAATACATATTATAGGTCCTTATTCTAGGGTTAAAGGTAAATGCTTATTAATGACATGGAGTTAAATGCAATGTATGCCATGGTGAAAATGTAATCCTAAGGAGCCCATCCATCTGTGATCATAATTTACATAATTAGATTTCAATTTTTGCAATTAGTTATAAACAAACAACCAATCACCTTTCACTTAGTCCTAGCTGATTAGATTATACTTAGTAGTAGTCTATATATTAACATCTCCTTGAATTCGATATTCAAGGCTCATAGGACTTACTACTCAATGTGTACACTTGTGTTTTGCTTGCATAGCTTAGGTGTGTCAAGTTTTTGGCATCGTTGTCTGGGAAATGACAACTCTAGCACTAAGAGTGTTATGACTGGTCACTCTGGGCTATTTTATTTTATTTTATTTTATTGAAGTTATACCTGTTTTTCTTTTATTGAAATTGTGTTTAAAATAAAAAAAAATTATATCTAACATTAAATTCACTAGTGCTCATTCTCACTCGTTATTATCCCATTTTTAGGTACTAGTGCTTGATCTAGACTAGAACCACCAACTACATGGAATCAACTCCATAGGGTATAGGCTCTGAAGAACTTCACATGATGACAAAATACAAGACTTCAATGTAAATATTTATCCATACTCCACCATCACAAGAAGAGCAAGAAATTGCAGGGAGAGAAGATCCTAATGTTGAAGAGTGTGTTGTGGACAAACTTCAAGAACAAACTATGTATGAAAAGATCAAGGCATCTTTAGACACCGTACAGTTAGGACTGATTAAGCGACAAGTAGTCAATGGGAATAGATAAAAGATAGGTCCTAGGTTTGTGGTGCTTATTAAATCCCAATCATTTCATGACCACAGTATGGAGGACCCAATGGTGCACGTCAATGTCTTTGTGGAGAGTTTTGATATCTTAAAAATTGACAAGGTCCCAATCACAATTATTTACTTTAAGTTGTTCTCCTATTATTTGTCATACAAGGTTAAAGCATGGGTTTCTTAGTCTTCGTTTGAAATCCATAGAGACATGGGATGATATGATAGATGCTTTCTTTGAGAGATATTTCCCACCCCAAAAAACATTGGACTTGGTCAGGTGAATCTACAATTTCAAACAACATGTTGTACCGACCTATTTAGAAGCTTAGGTGAGATACCAAACATGCTAAGAAAGGTCCCCCATCATGGGATTGATCTTTGTGGCAAGCAAAGACATTTCACTATGGGCTACACAAGGGGAAGAACTACTCTTGAAAATGTAGGAGCAAGTTTCCTTCTAAAAAAATAAAGCCACAAGGTGTCACGAAATATTAAAGAATGTGGAAAAGAATTAAACTTTGGGAGAAGAGTGTGATTCTTCATAAAGCATCAAAAGTATTGTGGAATCAGACAAGATCACTGTGTTAAAGGAAAAGATGGACAACCTTACAATGAAATTTGAACAGAAGTATGGAACCTCATACAGAGATGAAGAGGAAGAGTTCATGTATATGTGGTAGAAGAATAACTGAGGCAAAAATGAGTATGCATGGAGGAAGGATACCAAGTTCTCATGGAAAGATCCTAACAATTTTCAGTAAGATCTGTGATCATCCCTTAGCATGCGTCTGAAAAGTACAGGTGTGATCCCAAAGGAGAATTGGACTTTAAATTTATAACTTGAAACCTTCAAGGACCCTAACAACTTTATTAAGGGTTCGAATTAGATATTTGGGGTCGAACACAGGGATGTGGGTACATTTAGGATGCTTAAGATCTCACTCTTAAGTCAGATAAACTAAAATGATAGTTGACAAAAGTATGAAACTAGATCTAGTCTAGTGGTGTGTCATGAAAAAAATGAAACAAAGAAAAAAAAATAGAGTGTCGGATTCTACTAATAAAAGATAAGGAGTTCTTGGCTATATAACCACAAGTTGGGCAGTCTCTACATCCATTCTCAGGAGTAGACAACCCTCAAACACCATAGCAAGTAACCTACATCTAAACATAGTACGTACTTTGGCATTTGTTCCTGTGGGGGTCATCCCACTCGCTTTCACACAACGTGACTATACCCCATCAATGATATGAAACCTCTCTCGAGGATAACAGATCAACAATACTAGAATATTCCAGAATCCATCTTGGGATGTGATCTGGATAGAACACAGACTTTGGGCTTGGGCAGGTCAGGCTAGACCCGACTGTGTCAGGCCTGGTCGACCATGACCAAGGCAAATGTTCTGTAAAGATGATCCTTGGACATCCTCCTTTCATATTCAATCCAACTACCTTCTCTTATCCATTTCTACAACTAATCTTTTGAACAAGGTAAAAATAGAAGTTCAAGTAAGAAAAAGATCAACCAAACTAGAAATCATAACCAGAAAGAGAAGATAGAACATAAAATATAATAGATCTAAAATAAAACTACTTGCTTAAGGTAAAAGTATATAAATATGCCCAAAATGGGATACATATTCAATAAGGATATCAAATAGACATGGACAAGCATATTCAACACTGAACAAAGATGTAAAAACATCATATGTATGGAAATAAAGAAGAGCAGTGGAAGAAAGGGGAAGAAGAAGATATTTAGCCCGTAGAGGAGAGGTGACTCTTGTTCCTTGGCCTCTGTATGGGCTGGATCTCACTTTGGAATGTCCTCCTTGGTTTTCTGGACTCCTTGGCCTCCTTTCTCCTAGATTCCACCCCAAACAGTAGCTTGGCGATGTATGAAGGTGAAAGATGGTTGGGAATGGTGGTGAGTGGGTGAATGGTGGTGGAAAATGAAGATAGATGGAAGAAAACCAAAAGGATTGATGTAGGATGAGAACTTTAGCCTTTTCGGACCTTGGAACTCTCCCATAGAGCTTTGGGATTAGTTGAGCTTTATCAACTAGTTGAACCAGCAGAACCCTTTGCTAGGTAGTGAGGGGTGGGTATTTATAGGTGAAGGTGAAGTGTATGTGATAAGTGGTCGCTACACCTTCAGTGGTCACTGTAGGTTCAAAGTTGTTCCTGGCCTGACCAGGCCAAGATGGGCCCGACTGTGTCAAGCCTAACGTTCGCTAGTGTTTCCTCTTATAGTGGTCGCTATAGATTTGAAGTTGTGTTGGGCCCGACCGTACCGAAATGGGACCAACCATTCAAAGCATAATGGTTGCTAGTGTTTCCTATTGTAGCTATCGCTATAGATTTGAAGTTGTATTGGGCCCAAAGGTGTCGAACTTAGCTCAACCATGTTGAGCATAACGGTCGCTAGTGTTTCCTCTTGTAGAGGTCGCTAGTGATTCTTTTTGTAACGGTCACTATGGACTTTCAGTTGTAGCAATTGCTAAAGATTTGGAGTTGTAGTGAGTGATAGAGATTCCAAGTTGTAGTGGTCGCTAATCTTTTCTTCTTGGCCCGACCATGTCAAGCTAGAGCCGAGCATGCGGAGGGTATTGTAGCGGTCTCTATAAATACTTCTTCTTGTAGCAGTCGATTTCTTCTTTGTGATCGCTGACGTTGTAGCGATCATCTTGCTCCTTAGTGGTTGCTAGAGTCTTGTAGCGATCACTGACCTTTGTTCTAGACCCAACCGTGTCATGATGGGCCCAACCGTGCCAAATGTAACAGTCACTACAGTCATAGTGGTCGTTGCGATTGTGGTTGTTGCAGTCTCTATGGTTGATGGACGTAGTGGGCGCTACAGTTGTAGGTCATAGCGGTGGCTAAGGCTGGAAGACTAGCTGTTGCAAAAATCATGTGTTGGGCCCGACCAGGCCGACAATTGAAGAAATATTCTAGAATTGATATCCTCTTAAGTTCGGTATCTGCAAGTCCCAAAATTGGCTAGTTGAGCAAAAAGATATAAATTATCAAATAATAAGAATCAAGAGTTATTTTGGGCATATTAAAGATATAATGACACGGAACCATGAATAAATAATTATCATAAATGCCTGAATTTGGGTCTTATCAATCTATAACAGGTTCAGCAACCCAAACAGCAGTAGGGAAACATGTCTCATCAGTATCATTGGGATAGGGGTCCTAGCAAAAAAGACTAGATAGAAGACATGTTGGGAAGGTTGGTGAATCAGAATGAGGCACTCTTGGACCAAACAAAGAAAGAGAAGTAGAATCAAGGGGCATAGATCTATAGCATAGGAAATTAGATTTCTTAGCTAGCAGTGGAAGTGGCATCCCTTAAGTAGTCAAGCTAGCAAGGATTTCCAAGAACACATATTGTAACGTCCCATGATTTGAGGCCTTGGATAAAATGATCTTAAAATAAATCATATCACCAATGTGCACCTCCTTTTCCGGGAGCCCATCACTAAAGAACTCCATAGTTAAGTGTGCTCAGCTTGGAGTAGTACTAGGATGGGTGACCAGTCAGGAAGTTGACCACGGCTTGTGCATGAGTGAGGAAAAAGCATGCAGTTAAGGCTAGTGTGGTTTGTGGGGCCATTCGGCATTCCTGAAACCTTGATAGAGCCTTGGGCAGGTGGTACAGGTGTTACAAATTGTATGAGACCCAATTCTCCTCTAGTAGGTAGGGCCCACATGAGCATATGGCATGCCAGTCTTGAGTCGTGTGATCCAGACATATTAGAAAGGGCTATCCATGGTTGACGTAGCCACCCTTGTACTGGTATTTTGTGATCGAGAGTTGGGTGTCAATGGGTCATTGTGGGTCTGCACTAAAATGGGGAAGAGATTATGAGGTTGTATATTGACCCTTAACGAGGACATCAAGAGTCTAAGTGGGGGAGATTGTAATGTCCCAGGATTTAAGGCTTTGGATAAGATGGTCTTAAAAGGAATGATTGTGTAACGACCCCACCTCCCAGTAACCCCCAATTAAGGGAGACCAAGAGGTCAGAGTCATTATCCCAATTTCAGGATCAAAGGTTCGATAAATAATCAATAACAATTATTAAATTCTACCAGCTATATTGAAATATGGTAAAAATAAAAACTTTGCATACATTTTGAAAACTTGGATCTCGAAACTTCTATCCACATATGAATCCTACTCTAATTAATCCTCCTTGTATTTTAATTCATGTATTTCACAATATGACAATTTACTATTTGTCCTTTTGGCTTGTACCTAAAATGTCGACAAACAAAATGTCGGTCAGCATAAAGCTGGTATGTGGGGGAAACAAAAATCATGCAATTATCCATAACAACATATTGCAATCAATTACAGTTTAACAATCAACTTTGCATTTTAAATATAACTACATGATCCATGTGTACCCTATCCTCTGCGATGTCCCTACAGTGGACCTAGATGCTACCTTCCTTATGGTAGATCCCCATTAAACCCCTCATGATCCCACCTAACAGGTGAACTAGTTTCTAGGGTTGAGTCACATGGCACTACCCGTAGGTAGCCCACTCCTTAACTCATGGCATGCTAAAGAGTCTCATGGCACTCCACGTGGGTAGCCCAATTTCTAACTCATGATAACCTAGACCTTGCTCTAGGTTACCCTTTTTAGCCTTTGCAAAGCCTCAGAGGAGGACCCAAATCTAAGCCAGTTATATATATATATATATATATATATATATATATATATATATATATATATATATATATATATATATAGTGATAATCATAGTCGCTTTATAGTTTCATGAAATAAAAATGCATCCAATAGTTATTTCCAAGCAACCGATAAAATGTTCGGGAATCGCCGTGAAACTAAAGCAATTATTCATAAGCGTAACTACATACCTATCAGGATGATTTGAGACAGAATAATCCATGCAAATAAGAAATCCAAGCAAGCAAGCACACATAACAAGATCCTAAAATAATCATGCAATTCCCTTTTATTACTCATGTCATCAAGATCTATTAAGCCTAGCTCCCTTCCTAGGGTTTCTAGCCCAATTTTAGGGTTTCCTTGGCAATTAGGGTTCCACTTCATTTTTACTATTTTAAACCCTAATTGTATATGATTGCTTACAAACCCTATTTATCTCATCTATTCTTCACGAAAGATATTAAGGTTATCTTCTAACAACATATAACCCTAAATTAAGAAAAAGAACAATTAACCATTAATTAAGTCCATTAAGCCTCTTTTACATTAAAGCTACCATTTTTATCCTTTTAATCCATGACAAGATCATTATGCTCATTAATCATCAATTCAAAGTTCATTATGGTCTAATTCACATATGAACTCGATTTGCCATTAATTCTATCGTTTATTCATTAGAAAACCCTAATTACTACATTAAGGGCATTTATCCATAATTAGGAATTTTTATACTTGAAAAGGCTTAAAATTATCATATCTCAACTTTAATCATGAAATTGATCAATTAAAGCCATTAATAGTCTCATTCACTAATATTAGGGTTTCAAGGCCCATTAAAGCATATTTACGCACATGAAACTCTCAAATAAACTAATTATGTGCAAAGTTCATCCTTTTTGTGCTTAATGTACCTTTTTACAATTAACAGATTAATATCAACTTTAATCATCCATTAAACTCTACTAATTACATTAATCATCACAAAATAGAGTTTCTTAATCTTTAATTCATTAAAGTTGATAAGTTACACTACTTTTCGAACAGCATGAGGAATTAGCATCTAAAACCATTTTTAATGGATTCCTCTCGTTTTTCTAAGCAAAATACATATATTACTTGCTACTATCGGAGTTACCAATATGGAGATACGATTTTTGCAATATAAACACATATGGACCAATAGCGAAGTGCCACGTAGGCAACTTACTCCACGCACGTACCTTGCGGGTTGGATTTAAGTTATAACAAAATGTCACTTATAACTCCGGGCCGCGGACCGCTCCTTCATGCCCATGAGGGGCAGAACCATCCAACGTCATATGTTCTTCTTCTACTTCTGCAGCCCTACGTTGCCGCCGACCAGGACGATTTGCGGGGATTTATCCCCTCTACTCTAGGGCATGTGGGTGGCCGAGGATGACCACCCTACCTTTGTCACCCTCCTCCGTACCCAGGGCACCTCTTCTTGGCGGCCCAGGTGACCGTTTCCATTGTTCCAAGACCTACAATTCTCAGTCATGCTGCAGCCCTGCTACAGCGTTTACGCAAAGACGAGAGCAAGGTAGTGATGTACAAACCCTCCTAGATTGTCGTGGGAGCAACGCACATACATTGCACCTCCTCTACGGCCTCTCCTTGCACCAGGATTCGAGCTACCCTCTCCACTAGGGTTTGCTTGTAAAGAAGAAGATGGGAGAGAGAGAAGGATGCTTGGGGCTCTCTAGAACTCGATCCAGGGGGTCTACCCCTTTTATGGGGGAGGATATCCTCACCCAAGATTCCCCTATAAGAGGAAATAAGTCCTTTCCTATTAGGAATCCTATTCCTTCAATGAGAAGCAAGTCTCTTTCTCTCTTTTACATAACCTTTTGATGTTCATTATTCTTGAGATGTTATAATTTTGAAAATCACCTCATTTATCCTCTTAGTACTTGCCTTTTAATTATTTGTCATGAAATCATGTTTTCTTTTAATAGAAAATACCACCTTTTTAATAATAACACAAAATTCATTTATTAATCATCATATTATCTTCTTATTTTCTATTATTGGTATTTTCTCTTTTTTTCTCCATTGGGGCTCCTTGGACCCCACAAAATTCATTCATTAATCATCATATTATCTTCTTATTTTCTATTATTGGTATTTTCTCTTTTTCTCTAAGATTTCGAAAAGCGTGCTCAGCTTAGAGTAGTACTAGGATGGGTGACCAGTCGGGAAGTTGATCATGGCTTGCACATGGTAAGAATAAAGTGCGCAACTAAGGTTAGTGGTGGTCTGTGGGACCCGTCGTCATTCCTAAAACTCTACCAGAACCTAGGGAAGTGGGTCCAGGCATTACACATATATTCCATTAAGCAATCAACAAGTGAAAAATTATGAATCCAATACCATTTCCTAATAGCTTAAAGGCAAAGAACGTTGATCAACAGTTCAAGAAATTTCTAGACACATTTAGGAAACTTCATATCAACCTACCGCTAGTAGACGTTATTGAGAAAATTCCTTCCTGTGGCAATATCTTGAAGAACATTATCAACAAGAAGAGGAGGATAACAGATTTTGATGTTGTTGTCTTGAAGGAGGAAGTCAATGCACTGATACAAAGAAAACTGACATAGAAGAGACAAGATCCATGTTGTTTTAATATACCATTCTACATTGGTAGGGTAAAATTTGGAGAAGCACTTTATGATTTTTGAGCAAGCATCAGCCTAATGTCATTGACTACATTCAAGAAAGTGGGACTCAAAGAATCCAGAAAAAGTAGCATGACTATTCAGATAGAAGGAAACTTTGTGGTGAGGCAGATTGGTACTATGAAGATGTACTTGTAAAGGTTGATAAGTTGGTTTTCTAGCAGATTTTATCATCATGGAGATGCAGGATGACTATGGCAATGACCTACTTTTATGTTGGCCATTCCAAGCCACAACAAAAGTCATTTTAGAAATTAGGAGAGGAAGACTAACATTTGCAATCCAAGATGACTGGTTTGAGATTAAGCTACTCGATTATAAACTACAAGATAAGCAAAGCGCTCAATGTCACATGATGCAGCAATTAGAAAATTTGATGTCACTATTCTTGGGAAAATTGTTCCTAGACATGGCTCATGTCATGATAAAGGTGGACAAGGGTACTCTTGTTGTTGACATAATAGAGCATACAAAGAAGATTTCTTTGGTAAAAATCATGAAGTATCATCATGATCAAGAGAAAGAGGGGTGCCCGATGACAGTTGTGGACGCAGTGACTTTCGCAATGTTGCAGACATATCCACGTCTACCATTAGAAGTATGCATCATGAATCTGGTGGATGACTGCACTCTCTATCACTTACTAGAGAAGTTTGCACTGTTTCTAAAGACCGTGTTGTAACATACTGAATCCTAGAAGTTTATCCTATTCTAAGTTAAGAGGTTAGAAGCCTTCGTTCCTTGGGTTTAGCCAAGCATGGTTAAATATATAGACATTAGTAGCTTAATTGAAAACTTAACATGTAGACATATGAACAAATATGGCTTAATGTTTTCATAATTAATCCTTATATCAATAAAGGATATCTAAAGTATGTCACATGAAACAACGTTGAATAAAAATGTTGATAAGAGAAATAATATGCATATAACAACTAACATGTCCATAATAGAGAATAATATTCAAATAAATATGAAATTAATACTATAATGATATAAAATATGAATACATATAAAGTCTCATGCATAACAATGAAATATAACCCTTTTGGTAATAAGAGTGAAGGTAAGGTGACACAATTACATAAATAATAAGGATGATGAAATAAATACAATGATGTAAAGCCAAAAATGTTAGTTCATAGAAAGAGACCTCAAAAGAAGAATCTAATGTGAAATTTGGATTCCTTGGGTCCCAATTTCCTTGGGAGTCAAGTTTCACATTATTTACATAATAATAATAATTAATTTAATTCAATTTGGAAAAGAAGATAGGAGTTTTTCTCCAAAACATCAAATAAAATAATAAATGACTCCAAAAGAGGAAAATAACTTTAGATTCCAAATCCACATGTTAAAATAAGGTTATGTGTAATTTTTCATGTGATTTGGATAATCTTTAATATACATCTATGGATTAGGGGAGAGAAAGTGTGTAAAAGCCTAAAATGTTAAATAAATGTGATAAATAATCTCAAAGGACAAAATTAATGGATTTGTGTTCCATATGTTTTAATTTGCTTGAGGGTGAAGTTTCACATCCATTGGTGATTTTTAGATGTCTCTAATGAGTTAAGAAAGAGAAAATATGATGTACTTTAAAAGAATTAAATAAAATACTTAGAATCTCCAAAAATAAAAACTAATGCCAAATTTAGATTCTACATGTTCAAATTAGGCTAGTGCCAAATTTTGTTAAATTTGGAGTTTGTTTGCACCCTCAATTGAAGAAAGAGAAAAGAAGAAATAATTTAATATGCACTTTAGTCTAATCAGATTGTGATTACATTTAATGTGTCACGATTATGTACTTGTTGAGAGTCGTTAGATCAGGATCTAACGGTGGTTGTGTCGACTTCTACCAAGTGCCAAAAAAGGAAATAAAAATGTCTAATAATCGCGGATTTCTCCCATCACAGTGGATTGTTTCACACAATTTTTTCACCTACAAGTTTGGTTTTCGATTCTGTACACTTCCATACCAAAAATGTGTCCTATGGTTGCAAATCCTAGAAATGCTCAAATCATGGGTCCCAAGCTTTTTGGTCCTTCTTGGCTTTGCTCGTATACACCCTCCCACCTAAAATAGAGGTACCTACATCTTCTACGGTACATGAGTAATTGTTTTCTTATGTTAATTTGTTCAGAGATTCTTTGTACAACCACCACCACCCAGTTCTTTCTCCTATCATTGCAGTGACATTCATGAGTTCTTGAGGATATTAGCACTCAGATTTCTTGTCTTGGTGAGTTTGTATTACTCCCTTTTACCTTTCTCTTCCTCTGTTAGATCAATGGTCATGTATCGTGATTTCTCCCAAAATTGTGGCCAAGCTGTAGCTTCGCTGCTTGCTACCATGGCACAGTGAGGTGAAGGGGAGTTTCCCCTAAGTTGTTTTTTCATTTTACTCCTCCAATCTCCTCTTTTGCATTTTCATGCGAGGGACACTTTCATATTTTAGTCCTTGGCTCCTTTTCTTTGGGCTAGTCTAACGAGTTGTTTATCGGGCTTTGACTTAGCGACTTGGCCACCTCCTATTGGGCCAAGTCAATCGGAACTTGACCCCTCTCTCCCTCTTTCTTGCAATTTCTCACTTAATTGACTTTTTTTTATTGGTCCAAGTTGTAAAAATAATATCTTTTGACTCACGTGTCCAAAAATTAAAGTAAAATATGTTTTGGAATCAAAAAATGTGTTATTTATAATAAAAATTATTTTAACGCATGATTTGTATGTTTTGATGATGGATTTTTGAGGATTTTATAAATCATATAAGATGCCCTAAAATCACAACATTGTCATATAAACCCCAAACTGGACAAATAAATATGTTTTCTTGATCATAAAAACATAAGGAATCATTTGGTCTAGGTTTTGAATCCAAAATCTGAGTTTTGATGAAGAGGTCTAGAATCAGAGTTCTTACACATTAAACATTATAAAACCCTAATCTATGTATATAATTTGTAATTAGGCAAAAGTGATCTTGGAAACAACTAGATTGTTGAAGAGTGTTTCTAGGACTATGGTTTCTGGTATGTTTGCATCCCCTATTATTCCATTTGAGTAATAACCTATTTTCATCTTTCTCTTGGTCCTATAGACACTAGCCTACATATTATCTCTTTTTCTTTGAAAGTTATGGTTCATGTGAACTACTTTATTTGTTTTTGATCTTGTAATCATATTATCATGTTTGGACATTCTTCTGGACTCTTCCTTATACATTGCTCATGGTGGAACATTCTTTGGTGATATATGCTTTTTTCCCACTTTTAAGGTGAATGTTGATTAGGATCGTGTGATCCCACTTTATGTATTTCTTGGATGTTCTCATCTCTCTTATTTGGTTCATTCTTGTTTATTCTTTTATTATGCATCATGTGGTGACTATTACTATAATGTACATGTACTTTTTGTGTGGATGTGAAAATTCCCACTTATGAATGCAGATGTGAAAACTGATGCATATGAAAATATTTAGGGCAGATGTGTTTTCCTACCTAGGAAGATGTTGACAGACCCTGCCACTCCATATTTTAGAGTAGATGTATACAAGACCCTGATCACCCCACATTTTTGGTAGATGTGTTATTTCCTACTAACATATTTATATTGTGCTAATATCGTCACAGGTGAAATACATGGATGCCTTGCCCTTATTTTATTGAACTCTTATTTCTTTTATGTCCGATTGGGTAGTCCTTTACTTTTCTATGGGAAGCTTTTTATTTTGATGTCCTTTATTTCATATATTTCTCAATTTCCTATTTAGTATGCACATACCAGTCTTTGTTGATGTCATCTACTTTTTTCTTTTTGTTGGGGTATGCTTCCAACCCTAGGTGAAGGACTTCGATGATATGGCATGAAGACTTGGACTTAGCCTAAGGAGTTAAAGCTTGGAAACAAACTTAATATAGTTTAGATTTCCCTCTACTTAAATCCTTATGTTGTACCTTTTATGTAAACCCTTGTGGGAGATTATGATGTACTTTTATAATCTTGATGAAAAATTGAATATAGTCATTATGTTTATTTTGCTTCTATACTCTTTGGTCTTTTGTATACCATTATATAAGATTTGAAAATTGTGCACCTACTCCAGCATACGAATTATGAGTGTGTTTGGAATGGATGTCTTATTCTTCAAATTTTAGTAGGAACAGTGGATCCCTTCTGGGTCCCACTCTTTACAGTATGGTATCAGAGCCCACGGTAGTCAAAATCTGACTATTTTGATTTTGTCTCCCTAATTAGAATCCTTACCTTGCATAGTTGCCCTCTAGGTGAGATGTTCACCCTAGAATTGATCTATGTTATTTTTAAGATGATGAAAGGTTGATATAAGTTTCACATTAGAATCATGATTAGTTAACCCTTATGTGATGAGGTTTTAGGTGATCTTACCCTACCATATAGGCTAGTGGTGACATATATGTTATCATGTGTTTGCTTAAGAATGGAGTCATGTTTGAGGATGAGGTCTGGTAGGATAAGGAGATCTTATTATGGAAAAATTGTGACTTGGTTTCTGCAATTGATTTTGGATCCATCATTTGTTTTATGTCAAATAGATTTCTTTGCCAAAAAAATATTTTCCAATATACTATTATATGTACAAAAGTTTTCTAGATTTTATAGAGATTTTCTTGAATGAAGTCACAACGAAGAGAGAAATCCTAGATTTAGTGATCCTAAAACCTTGGTTATTATGATGGAGTGATGACTAGGAAGATATAAATGTTTAGTTGACCTACCCTTTTGTGCACTGTGACCTTTGGCTATTGAAGTGTATCTTAAGATTGTTAGGTTAGAGACACAAGGACTTAAAGTTCAACCCTGATTGGATATGACTTCTTAGTTGGGGTCCTGGACAATATAAACCTCTAAAATATTAACAAATTAAATATTCATAAGTAACCATAGTACCTTGATGATATTTAGTTTGACTTGTTAGGTTGAATCATTTAAAGGGTGATGTGACATACTGAAACACAAAAATATTTTTAAAACACTATCTTTATTATTTGGGTTCCTCTAGGATTGGTTTAAATCACTCTTTGACCTAAACTAGTTGATGATACATTCCTTAAAATTAAGCAAGGACTCATATGGTGAACAGTATATGCCATGGTACACATAGTGGTTTATTTTGGGTTATAATGCAAGATAAATATGTTAAAATAAAATATTATTTGTTATACTTGGCTTAAAGTATCTATTTATATAATAATTGAATAGCTTCATATTTTAAATTACCATTGTAGCATTTATTAAAATAATATTAGATAAAAAATCATAAAATTGATCAATTTAATAAATAAAGATCCTTTTCAATGAAAATAATTATATTTACCTTAAAATGTGTGATTAATTAATTTAAGTTAAAATGTTAACCTTTATCTTAAATGTAAAGATATAACTTCTTTTACTGTCTTCAATTCTCATGTAGAATGACTATTTTACCCATGGTGTAATTAAGTATTTTAATTTATATAAAATCCAATTATAATATGTTATTCAAGTTAAATAATGTCCAATATACCTCCAGAATATTATTTGTAGCCAAATCGGTTATATATAATTAAATATGTAGGAAATAAGATATTTTACACTTTTTATAAAACATAGCATCTAAATTCATTAACTCACCAAAATACCTTAGAAGTGTTATATATAGTTTATAAATTATATATTTTAGCTTGGATAAAAATATTGAAGGATGACTATAATCTTATGCCGATCAAAAGTCCTAAAATATCAAAAATGTCCTTAGACTATTTTGTGATCTTAGCTTACCCGAAATAAAAGATTAACATTGTATTTAAGTAATCCTACTTCTAATCTATATCCTCTGCAAGTTTCATCCTAATTGAAATTTATTTGACCATACATTTAATTGTTACAAGATTTGATACATTGAATGTATTTATTCAATTCATCACTAAGTTTAAAATATTATTACATATTGTGTCACTCCTTCTCCCCAACTTTCGCGAGCGTCTCCCTTCCCAGTGGTGCCCAATGCCCGGCTCTTCCGCTTGGCTCACTCTTCCTCTCCCTCTCTTTACCACGCCTCCTCTCCTCTCCCCTTCCTCTTCCTCTTTGTTTTCCGCTTCTATTTCTTCTCCTCCACTATCTCTCTCTCTCTGGTGATGAAGAACCCTACCTGCTATCTTCTAAACTCACAGCTGCAGCCAGCGACTAACAGAGGAGAACCCAGCTGTCATTCTTTGTTGTTGCTTCCTCTCCTCACCGTGGCAACCATTACAAGTGCACATGACTGGAACAAGCCAGGTCATTCCCAACCGGAAGTCCAATACCGACTCACTTGCCTCCTCACATCCTCATCTCCACCCAAAAAGGAACCATCACGACTGCAACATCCAAATCTCCATCCAACAGTTTCACAATAGTAGAGAATAGACTGGCCAAGTCCTCGCCATTGCTAACTAGACCATGCGCCACCATCAACACACGTCCTCCTTATCAATGATCTCTCTGTCTGCCCCAGCAGCCTTATCTCCCTAGCAGTAGACCTGCAACCCAGACATGCCTACGGAAACATCCCTGACCTGGGTTATGCTTAACCCTAGATGTTTTGCTTAATGAAGTTTATTATAGGCTCTCTCTTATCTCTCTAAAAGTACTTAAGGCTCAAGAGGAACTTATATTTCAATTTTATTCCCTTTTGAATAATGTTGAAATAATTTTTGTTAGTTTTGGACTAAAGTGAAAATTACCCAAGTTGAGGGGTTAACTTGTAAATTGTACATGATACAATGTTCCTCATGTGTTGAAGCATCATGAGAATGAAGATGATGGAGAGGTATGGCTTGTGATAGCCTGAATACCAAGAAAGAGCATGTTGAGCAATGTTTGTGCATTAAAACCTAGTTTTGATGTAATGTGCAATTTACCCAAAATATAGGGTTCAATATGCAAAATACCACTTCAAGAGGGTCCCTCATGATTCTTGTCATAAGGTAGGGAAAATAATTTGAGAGGGGCGCCTCATTTGAATCATTTTGAAGCAGAGAGAATCTTGATATTAAAATAATCAAGATTTAAGCATATAATCAAAACCCTAATCCAATTTAATGCAAAAATATTTATATTAATTCCTTAAACCAAAAATATAATGGTTGAGTTTGGTTATGTGTGGACTACCATGTGCCTTGCAAAGGCACAAATAAATCCAAAGGAAGTGGATAACTCACTCACATTATTATAAGAAAAAGTAATATCCACTCACTTATGGATATTATTATTATATGATTTAAGGTGCTTAGTTTGTTTTCCTTTAAAACGTGGATAATTGAGAGGAATAAGAGGCAAATAAGATAGCCTCGTCCCTAAGGAAGAAAAGGGGGCATATGGAAAGAAATTTGAGGAGGTAATTCCTACTTTCTCTCTCTTAAATGAATTTTCAATAAAATTCATATATAAGATCCTTTATCTTTGAGGTGAAGGGATAATTTTGAAATCCCTTTCAATTCTTGCTTGCAAAAACGACCAAGGGAGCTGGGAGCAATAGGAGGACGACCCCCAACCTGTTGGTAAGCTTCTTGACCTTCTTTCACCTTGAATTCATGGTGGAAATCACAAAACAATGCATGATTTCTTCTTATCTCCACTCCATCTTCAATTCTAGCCGTTCCTTTTCACTCAAAGCTTAAGGATGAGCTTGGGATAGTGGAAGGTGTTGCTTTCACCATTAAAGACGTGGAGGTTGAAGCTTTGAATCTCAATTGAAGGCGGGTTTTATAACTTGAACCCTTAATATTGTTATTGCATTCAATTCCTTATCAAGTGATGATCCTTTATTCATTCTCGAAATTTTATTTGGTTGATTGATGCAATCACCATGAAAATCACAGAAAGTTTCGTGGGTTTAGAGCTTGATGATGATGACATCATCATAAGCACACACCTTCCCAAATATCTATTTCAAATGGTTTCAACAACATGGTCCGAACGGTTTCACCAAACCATTTGGTGATTTGAATCCCAAACCGCATGAGAGAGTTGACCGTTTGGATGGGTTGACCGTTTGAGGTCAGGACCCTATTACATGTTGGATGATGATACAATGGATCCAATTGATTGACTAAATGTATGGACAATCCACCAATTATAACCCTAATCGATTTGTTGGAGGCTCCATAAATTGATCCATTCGATTTCAAGACAAATTGGGTCAAACGGTCTTGAGACTGTTTGAGCCCAAACGGTCTTGAAACCATTTGGGATCAAATGGTTTCAAAACCGTTCAGAGGGTTAATGGTTGATCCTTGATTATTGGATAAAGATCTAATGGTGTTGATTGATGAATCCTTCAATTGCCTAATCAATGGCTAATTCAATAGTGCAAATTACATTCAATATGATTGATGATTGTCTAATGAACCCTTTCGGTTTTGAGACTGGTTTGGCCCAAACAGTCTTGAGACCGTTTGAGTCCAAACAGTCTTGAAACTGTTTGGGGTCAAATGGTTTCAAAACCATTTCGAGACCAAATGGTTTCAAAACCATTTGGTGATGAAACTTCAAAACCAAATGAAGGTCAATTGTGGTTCAATCAATTGAAAATTGAAGGTGATGATTGTTTTATTGATCCAATGATTAATAGTAATGAAAATCAATTGTAGGTACAAATGTTGAATCCCTAAAGTACCTAAATGATTAGTATATTTAAAGAGATAAACCTTAATTGCTTATAAAAGCAATAATTCAATACACTATGTCAATCATAGTTGTATGTACTTGATTGAAGGGTTGATATAACCTAATCAAGTTGAGAAGATTATAGAGATGAATTCATATTTGAGTATGATTCATTTGGTTATTAAGGGTATGATCCTAGGTAAAGAGATCATGAAACCCTAATCATGAGCATAAACCCAAAATGAGAAGATTAATGAACCTTAACCCCAATTCAGGGCAATCCTATGTGAAACCCTAATCCAGAGTAAGGATGTAACCCTAATCCAGGGAAAAGGCATGAGTAACCCTAATTTAGGGTAATGTGTTGCAAAATCCTAATTTGGATGAATAGTAAACCCTAATTATGGGTACTGATATATGAAACCCTAGTTGAGGGTGATTCCATGAGAAACCCTAGTTGAGGGTGATTCCATGAGAAACCCTAGTTGAGGGTGATTCCATGAGAAACCCTAATTGAGGGTAATGCTACAAGTGCTATGTGAAGACCTAACACTGAATGATGTGAAATCCTAATTGCAGGTAACACTGTGTGAAACCCTAATACATGAGGATGTTATGTGATACCCATATTTATGGGAGATGCTTTGTGAACCTTAAATTATAAACATGGAAAATCCTATTCCTAATAATGGAATAGTGATTGATATATTGACAAGTGTAACATCTAAAGAGGTTGATAGTGGATACCCTTATATCGATAGTTCCTAACTCAAAGATGAGTCCATATCATTAGCAACGGTTATATTTTCTAAATGCAGTGACTTGTGACCAATACATTACATGATAAATGTGATGAACTGGTGTATAAATTATTAGGATGGGAAATACCCTAATACAAGCTAAGTGGATGAACTCAAGTAAAGTAATGGTGATGAGGGAAGTGATACATAACAATACGATAGATATCACATCCAGCACCTCAAGTGTGATATACCTTAATGTATTTTAAATACAATATATTCAGATGAGTGACACATGAAGTGTGTCATGTCATTTGTTACATTCAGATGTAATGCACTTTGATAAGTTTAGGCTAACGTGCCTTATGAAAAGGTTAATCCAAATCAATATACTATGATGCAATCATATTCTGGTAAAAATAAGAGAGAAACTTATACTTTGTGATGATAATTCATTTAATGATGAGAATAAATAAGTATGATTGAATACTTATGTTATCCATATTGATTCCTAGCTGTGTGAAGCAATGGAATAGGACTTGATCTTTAATAATATGATCTTGAGAACCTATATGGTTATTTATGGAAAACCCTAATACAGGGTAATGCTATGTGAAACCCTAATATAGGGTAATTCTATGTGAAACCCTAATACAAGGTAATGCTATGTGAAACCCTAATACAGGGTAATGCTATGTGAAACCCTAATATAGGGTAATGCTATGTGAAACCCTAATACAGGGTAATGCTAAGTGAAACCCTAATAAAGGGTGATGCGATGTGAAACCCTAATACAGGGTAATGTTATGTGAAACCCTAATACATAGTGATGCTATGTGAAGTCTTAACACAGAGTAATTCTATGTGAAGCTCAAATACAAATTGATGAGTTACAAATGTAATAAGAAAACCCTTGTATTGCATGGTACTGATATATGATTGTTATCATGAGTACTAATCATGCAGGTATGTTGAGATAATGAGCATAGCCAGGTATGGGCTATGATGATCTGTATATTGAAAATGTCTTATAGGCCTTATAAGCCTTCATATGCTTTATTGCTCAGTGAGAGGTAATGTTATGACCCGTTTCAAAGTTCATTGGTAAGCTTTATAATTTGAGCCTAATTAAAGTTAATTGAGCTAACATATGTGCTTATGAGGTAGTTAGTGAATCATTAACTTGATTTAGTTGAATTAAGCACATAAGATCAATTAGTGCATAATTAAGATGATTAATGTGAGTAAAGTAATAATTGGATGCAATTGGAATGTTGAATCAGTAAAACAGTGTGATTAGCATGTTTTCATGCCTTGGGAGTGTAGTGGGCCTCATTCTTGAAAAGATGCAAAAGAAATCATGCTGATTGGACCTCCGAGAAAAAAGTTATAAGGATTTTCAGTTTCTGGGGTCAATTTAGCAATTTTTCCAAAGTTTTTACTTATAAAGGATCCTTTTTCTTTTCTTTCCCTTTCTTACTTATCTCCTTCCTCGTTTCTTTGGCGGTGCACTGCGGCCCGCAGTGGCGATCAGCAGGCGATCGATCGGCTGGAGCAGTTGGCTCCGTTTTTTTTTCAGCAGTCCGTTTCTTCTTCTTCCCTTCTTCTTTTCTCCTTCCTCTTCCTTTCCTCTTCCCCTTTCTCCTTTGGCCAGCAGCCGTTTTGCTGCTTAGGCGGCCAGCTGAAGTAGCAAGCTGCTACGGTAGCAGCAAGCTGCGATTTGCAGCAGCTTGGGGAAGGTTTTTGGGGCGCCCAGCAGTAGCGGTTTGCTATTTGGAGCTCAAATTGGAAGCTTAGTTAGATTCGCAGCAAATTCAGCCATCAATTGAGCCTCTCCGCCAAGTGCTAGCAACATTACCGTGAAATCCAAATACCAAAGGAAGAAGACAATAGAAATTCGCCCGGAATCAGGCCTTGGACGCATCTCCAGACGAATCCGGACAGTGCAAATCACTGTGAGTGGGGTTTCATTTATTTATCATTAATAAACTCAGGCGTTTGAATATTTCCAGTTATGTGCGCGAATTTCGCTGATAACAGGCGTTATCAGGCGTCGGGCAGTGTTTGGCGTCGCCCGACTTTTTATTTCATAAATTGCTTCTAGACGCTGTTATATGATTAAATTTAGCAATTGATCAGTGTGGATTGAATCGGTAGATTTATATGGTTCATTGGAACCTAAATTGCTCATTTGAATGTTGAAATTAGAAATTCATGTCTGAAAATGGTATAATTTGGGTATGAACCCAAACAATGAAGATTTCTGATAAATTATCAGATGTACGATTTCAAAGTAGATATGAATAAATAAAATATGCATGAAAACCCTAATTGCATATATCTTTTGACGTTAATATGTGTAAATTGATATTTACATGAAATGGCACATTTCTCTGAAATATTACCAGAAATTCTCAAGTATTGTTATTAAATTGTGTTGTGATATGTAATTAACTCTTAATTGAGTTAAGTGATGCACAAATCAGGATTTGGGTTAATGTGCACGTTTTTCGAGAAATTTAGAGAATTGATAATTGTTGAATATGATTCTCATATGTGACGCAAATTTCTTTAATTTGTGCAATAAGATGTTCAATTGTGTAAATTCGCTATGTATGTGCCAAATTGAAATAAGTTGGGTTATTTATGCATTTCTAATTTGTCTGAATGCATGGTATGAGAATTTCTCAGAAATTACAAGGATTTAAAATGTATTGCTCTGTCAGTTTAGAATGACAGTGTATTGTGATCTGATATGAAATCAGTAGATGTGATTTTCCTATTTAAATGGTTATATGTTAATCAGTTAATAGACTTAGGTGCCCTAACACCGTAGAACCCCTTTGACAGATCTGCTTCTTAGGGGTGAAACTCGTGTTGCAAAATTATCCGTGCGGAGTCATGGAGACACGAGGACAGAGAGGCAGTGTCCAACAACAACGCGTGCGGAGTCACGGTGGCACTGGAGGAAATGGGGGTTATTCAACATCATCCATGCTTGTGTCACGGAGGTAACCCGGTGAGACTCTCCGCCTGTGTACTCAGGTTTGTCAGGAGGAGTCTGGAGCACACGTGGATGTGCAGCACACGTGGTTGTGCATTGAGGCCGTGGAGCCTGGGGTCCTGTAGCAGAACAGGGCTGGTGTCAGACTTAGCATTTCCCGGGTGTGTCGCTAAGTCTTGTACGGTGGGATCGTAGCATGAACTTGCTACGGATCTTCATATGCAGAGTACACTACATATGATTAGGGCATAATAATAATAATAATAATAATAATAATAATATGAATAAGTAATCATATAGGATCATAGTAAATTTATATATCTGTTCATTTACCTGAAATACCTGTTGATGCATAGAAATGTGATTATTATCTGTATATCTGCTATGTCAATAGTACTGCCCTGCTTGAACTGTATTTATGTTTATTTCAATTTTATAAACCTGATGAGTTATTTAGTGATAGCTAAGTGAAATGCTATTCACTGAGTGAGTAGGCTCATACCTCTACTCAAAACATTTTCAGGTCATCACCAGCAGCAGGAATCTAAAGGATCCTTTCATCCTAACGCTTAGTCTGTAGAAGGTATATGTAGTTAGTTTAGTTAGAGGTCTCTTAGTCCTTTCCCCTCGATCCTTGGGACATGGTGTGGGTGAGAGAGAGTATGTATGGCGAATGTGTATAAAGATGTAAATTAACTGTTATGCTTTACTTATGTTAAACAATGTAATATGTTGTAGACTTTGCTTTGTACCTTCTGTCAGTTTAATAGGAATGCTTCTGCAGTTTGTTTAGTTTTTGTTTACAGCATAAATCTGGTTATCTTTAATGTCTTAATACGTTTTAAAAAAAATGATGACGAGTGGTTGGTTTATGTGTAAATCCCATCCAGTTGCGCCCTAATCTCATGGTTTGTGGTTAGTGTGAGATCGGGGTGTGACAACTTGGTATCAGAGCCTAGGTTGAGTACATAGTTACTCAGAGTCCAGGTCAGGGGACGATAAGAGACCAATAGGATTAAGGTTTAGGTGTCTTTCTTCTATCTGTAGTTTTCTAACAGGAAATATTCTGTTATATCATTGCAGATGGCAGGAAGAGGCTTTGATCGTGATGATCAGGCCGAGAGTCATGTTGGCCCTGATCCTCTGTACTTGGGTCCAGGTGGTGGCGGCCACGTGGATGAAGCATCCCGGATGTATAGGATGTTTCTGGAGACCAAAGAGAGGTACAAGGCTGATAGGCGAGCTTCTACTTCTACCAGCAGTAAGGATCTGATGCGATCATATGAGCTTGTAAAGAAGCTTGGCGGCACAGAGTTTAGTGGCACTACAGATCCAGCAGAGGCTGATGAGTGGTTGAGATAGATAGAGAAGGTCTTTCGCCTGATGAAGCTTTCAGAAGAGAAAAAGATTAATCACGCAGTTTATCTTTTGACAGGCGATGCAGAGCTGTGGTGGCATAGTGTGGAGGAAAAGAGGAGAGGTACAGAGCTTTCTTGGCAGGATTTTTCTGAAGAGTTTCATATTAAGTTTTATCCACCTACCTTCATTAATGAGAAAATCAGGCAGTTACAGAACATTAAGCAGGGGAACGTGTCAGTTACTGAGTATGAAGCACTTTTCACACGATTAGCAAACTTCTGTCCGCAGCTTGTTCCTGACAACTTAGAAAGATGCAGAAGGTTTCAGGAAGGGCTAAGGCCAGAAATTCGGCATACAGTTTCTGCTATTAGTAAAAGGAACAGGGAGAACTTTGGTGAGTTTGTTGAGGCTGCTAGACAGGTTGAGGAATCTATGAATGCTGACAAGGTGCCTGAGTCTAAGAAAAGATCTGTAGATTTCAGTAGAGGACAGTCCAGTAGTGGATACAGAGGTGGAGGTAGAGGTTTCTTTTCTAAACTCGGGCGTGGCTTTAGCTGTTTCAGTAGATAGAGATCTGAGGATGTTTCTTCTTCTAGAGGCTGAGGGAGATACTACCCAGGGAGATGGGGCAGTGCCACTAGTGGACAGTCTTCTGGGTCGTCAATGTCAGCGACAGGCCCTCAGAGGCAAGAGATACCGCCATGTGACAAATGTGGAAGGCCACATACTGGACAGTGTTGGGGTCCAGGTTGTTATTCTTGTGGGCAGATAGGACATATAAAGAAGTTTTGTCCTCAGCTTCAACCAGCAGCATCACAAGCTTCTCAGTCTCAGTTTTATGATGTTCAGAGACAACCTCCAGCTGAAGGACCCATTTCTTCTATGGCTTCTGGTTCCAGAGGTGGTGGAGTATCCAGTGGCAGGAGTGGTCAGAGAGGACAGTGTGGCAGAGGGAGAGCTTCAGCACGTTTCTTTTCTTTGACACCTCAGGAAGGTATAATCTCTTCACAAGTTGTTACAGGAGAGATGCTTTTGTTTAATAGTATACCAGTTTCAGTTTTGATAGATTCGGGTGCTACTCACTCTTTTATACGACGTTCTTTAGTTGGTGAACTTAATTTGTTATCTCAAGAGTTAGTAGATGAGTTAGTGTTGAGGGTTCCACTAGGCGGACCAATGGTTCTGACTGAGTTTTGTCCCGGATGTTTATTATCTTTTGGAGGTTACACCTTTGCTGCTAATCTCATACCCTTGGATGTCAATACTTTTCAAGTCATCTTGGGTATGGATTGTCTTGAGACATATCGAGTGCAACTCGATTGTTGGAAGAAGGAAGCTACCTTTCAACTAGGTGAATTTTCTTGTGTCTTTACTGGAGATAGCAAAGTTCTGCCTACGTGCATAATATCAGCTGTTGTAGCTGATAAGATGCTACAGAAAGGATGTGAAGCGTTCCTTGCTCATGTGGTTGACACTAGAGCAGAAAAGAGCACCGCCAGTGTTTATGATGTGCCGGTAGTTAGTGAGTTTTCTGATGTTTTTCCAGAAGAGTTGCCATGCTTACCTCCTGTCAGAGACATTGATTTTGAGATTCAGGTATATCCAGGTAGTCATCCAGTGGCACTGCCAGCTTATAGAATGGCACCTGCAGAGTTGAAGGAACTCAAGGTGCAGCTGCAGGAGTTGCTGGATAAGGGTTTCATCAGACCCAGTTCTTCGCCGTGGGGTGCTCCAGTCCTGTTTGTTAAGAAAAAGGATGGTACCATGCGTCTCTGTATAGATTACAGGCAACTGAACAAGATCACTATTAAGAACAAGTACCCTTTGCCGAGAATAGATGATCTGTTTGATCAGTTGCGTGGAGCGACAATCTTCTCTAAGATAGATTTGAGATCTGGATATCATCATCTCAGAATAAAGGCTTCTGATATTCCCAAGACAGCTTTCAGAACCAGGTATGGGCATTATGAGTTTTTGGTCATGTCATTTGGGCTGACCAATGCCCCAGCAGCCTTTATGGATATGATGAATCGGATTTTCAAACCGTTCCTAGATCAGTTTATTGTAGTCTTTATAGATGATATCATGATCTACTCCACAGATGATGTACAACATGAGCAACACTTGAGAGTAGTGTTGCAGTTGCTGAGGCAACACCAACTGTATGCTAATTTTAGCAAGTGTGAGTTCTGGTTGGCTGAGGTAGCATTTCTTGGACATGTTATCTCGAGAGATGGAGTTAGCGTTGATCCTAAGAAATTTGATTCTGTGCTTCAGTGGGAACAACCTAAGACTCCTACTGAGATCAGAAGTTTCTTGGGTTTAGCAGGCTATTACAGAAGGTTTATACAGAACTTCAGTGTGCTAGCATCACCCTTGACACGTTTGACGAGGAAGAATGCACCGTTTGTTTGGTCTGATAACTGTGAGAAAAGTTTTCAGATCTTGAAGAAAAAGTTGACCACAGCGCCAGTGTTGGTTTTGCCCGAGGCAGATAAAGGTTATACAGTGTTCTGCGATGCTTCCAGGAGGGGTTTAGGCTGTGTGTTGATGCAAGAAGGCAAGGTTGTGGCCTATGCATCTAGACAGCTTAAGAAGAACGAAGAGAACTACCCTACTCATGATCTAGAATTAGCTGCTATAGTTCATGCTCTTAAGACATGGTGTCACTACCTGTATGGTGAGACATGTCAGGTGTTTACAGACCATAAGAGTTTGAAGTATATCTTCACTCAGAAGGATTTGAATTTGAGACAACGCAGATGGCTTGAGCTGATCAAAGACTATGATGTGACAATCGATTACCATCCTGGTAAAGCGAATGTTGTGGCAGATGCCTTGAGCAGAAAGTCAAGTTCAACAGCAGATGCATTTTCTATGGCATGTTTCAAGAGAGACTTGCTTGTAGATATGCGAAAGTTGAACTTAGACTTGGATGTGACTGGACAGAGTGGGTTGATTGCTCAAATGCAGGTCAAACCTACTTTCTATGATCAGATTAAGGTGTTGCAACAGAGTGATGACAAATTGTGGCAGGTTATGCAGGATATGTCGGAAGGTAAAAGGTCAGAATTCAGGTTTTCTAACGATGGTGTGTTGTATCTTCATGACAGGTTGTGTGTACCTGGGAACAGTGAGCTGAAAGAGCAAATTCTTGAAGAAGCGCATGCTTCTATGTATGCTATGCATCCAGGTAACACAAAAATGTACAAGAATCTCAAAGAGTTGTACTGGTGGTCTGGTATGAAAAGAGATGTGGCTGAGTACGTGGCTAGATGTGGAGTGTGTCAGCAGGTTAAAGCTGAGCATCAGAAACCTGCTGGTACCTTGCAGTCGCTTCCTATACCTGAATGGAAATGGGAACACATCACGATGGATTTCGTGGTAGGGTTACCCAGAACGCCTAGAGGTTCGGACTCGATATGGGTGATTGTGGATAGACTAACTAAGTCTGCTCACTTTCTCCCTGTCAAGTCAACCTTTGATGTTCCAAAGCTGGCCAAGATATATGTGGACGAAGTAATCAGATTGCACGGTATTCCAGTTTCCATTATTTCTGACAGAGACCCTAAGTTCACATCTAGGTTTTGGGATCAGTTACATCGTGCGTTGGGCACAAAGCTGAGGTTTAGTACAGCGTTTCACCCGCAGACAGATGGTCAATCTGAGAGGACCATTCAGACTCTTGAAGACATGCTGAGAGCATGCGTTCTGCAGTTCAGAGGTAACTGGGAAGAACACTTAAGCCTGATAGAGTTTGCATATAACAACAGCTACCATTCTAGTCTTGGAATGGCCCCATATGAAGCTCTATATGGCAGGAAGTGTAGATCACCAGTTTGTTGGTACGAGGTTGGCGAGAAAGAAATTCTTGGACCTGAGATAGTTGATATAACTACAGAGAAGATATCTGTGATCAGGGATCAGTTGAAAGCTGCTCAGGACAGACAGAAAAGTTATGCAGAGAGACGACGTCGACCTCTTGAGTTTGAGGTTGGTGATGAGGTTTATCTGAAGGTTTCACCGTGGAAGGGAGTGTTAAGGTTTGGCAAGAGGGGTAAGTTGACCCCTAGGTACATGGGCCCATATCCTATTGTTGAGAGGATTGGACCTGTAGCTTACAAGTTGGATTTTCCATCTGAGTTGGCAAATATTCATGATGTGTTTCATGTGTCTATGCTTAAGAAATGTTACCCTGGTACGGAAAAGATAGTTGACCCAGAACCTGCACAGCTCAGATCAGATGTGTCCTATGTTGAAGGACCAGTTCAGATAGTTGATCAGAGGATCAAGAAACTTAAGAATCGCGAGATACCTTTAGTAAAAGTTTTGTGGAGGAATCATAACCTAGAGTAAGCTACGTGGGAGCTTGAGTCAGAGATGCGTAACAAGTTTCCTTTTCTCTTTTAGGAATTTTGGGACGAAATTCTTATAAGGGAGGGAGATTGTTATGACCCGTTTCAAAGTTTATTGGTAAGCTTGATAATTTGAGCCTAATTAAAGTTAATTGAGCTAACATATGTGCTTATGAGGTAGTTAGTGAATCATTAACTTGATTTAGTTGAATTAAGCACATAAGATCAATTAGTGCATAATTAAGATGATTAATTTGAGTAAAGTAATAATTGGATGCAATTGGAATGTTGAATCAGTAAAACAGTGTGATTAGCATGTTTTCATGCCTTGGGAGTGTAGTGGGCCTCATTCTTGAAAAGATGCAAAAGAAATCATGCTGATTGGACCTCCGAGGAAAAAGTTATAAGGATTTTCAGTTTCTGGGGTCAATTTAGCAATTTTTCCAAAGTTTTTACTTATAAAGGATCCTTTTTCTTTTCTTTCCCTTTCTTACTTATCTCCTTCCTCGTTTCTTTGGCGGTGCACTGCGGCCCACAGTGGCGATCAGCAGGCGATCGATCGGCTGGAGCAGTTGGCTCTGTTTTTTTTTTCAGCAGTCTGTTTCTTCTTCTTCCCTTCTTCTTTTCTCCTTCCTCTTCCTTTCCTCTTCCCCTTTCTCCTTTGGCCAGCAGCCGTTTTGCTGCTTAGGCGGCCAGCTGAAGTAGCAAGCTGCTACGGTAGCAGCAAGCTGCGATTTGCAGCAGCTTGGGGAAGGTTTTTGGGGCGCCCAGCAGTAGCGGTTTGCTATTTGGAGCTCAAATTGGAAGCTTAGTTAGATTCGCAGCAAATTCAGCCATCAATTGAGCCTCTCTGCCAACCTGCTGGGTGTGTGCGTGAAGCTGCTAGCAACAGTACCGTGAAATCCAAATACCAAAGGAAGAAGACAATAGTAATTCGCCCGGCGAATCCGGACAGTGCAAATCACTGTGAGTGGGGTTTCATTTATTTATCATTAATAAACTCAGGCGTTTGAATATTTCCAGTTATGTGCGCGAATTTCGCTGATAACAGGCATTATCAGGCGTCGGACAGCGTTTGGCGTCGCCCGACTTTTTATTTCATAAAATGCTTCTAGACGCTGTTATATGACTAAATTTAGCAATTGATCAGTGTGGATTGAATCGGTAGATTTATATGGTTCATTGGAACCTAAATTGCTCATTTGAATGTTGAAATTAGAAATTCATGTCTGAAAATGGTATAATTTGGGTATGAACCCAAACAATGAAGATTTCTGATAAATTATCAGATGTACGATTTCAAAGTAGATATGAATAAATAAAATATGCATGAAAACCCTAATTGCATATATCTTTTGACGTTAATATGTGTAAATTGATATTTACATGAAATGGCACATTTCTCTGAAATATTACCAGAAATTCTCAAGTATTGTTATTAAATTGTGTTGTGATATGTAATTAACTCTTAATTGAGTTAAGTGATGCACAAATCAGGATTTGGGTTAATGTGCACATTTTTCGAGAAATTTAGAGAATTGATAATTGTTGAATATGATTCTCATATGTGAAGCAAATTTCTTTAATTTGTGCAGTAAGATGTTCAATTGCGTAAATTCGCTATGTATGTGCCAAATTGAAATAAGTTGGGTTATTTATGCATTTCTAATTTGTCTGAATGCATGGTATGAGAATTTCTCAGAAATTACAAGGATTTAAAATATATTGCTCTGTCAGTTTAGAATGACAGTGTATTGTGATCTGATATGAAATCAGTAGATGTGATTTTCCTGTTTAAATGGTTATATGTTAATCAGTTAATAGACTTAGGTGCCCTAACATCGTAGAACCCCTTTGACAGATCTGCTTCTTAGGGGTGAAACTCGGGTTGCAACATTATCCGTGCGGAGTCATGGAGACACGAGGACAGAGAGGCAGTGTCCAACAACAACGCGTGCGGAGTCACGGTGGCACTTGAGGAAATGGGGGTTATTCAACATCATCCGTGCTTGTGTCACGGAGGTAACCCGGTGAGACTCTCCGCCTGTGTACTCAGGTTTGTCAGGAGGAGTCTGGAGCACACGTGGTTGTGCAGTACACGTGGTTGTGCATTGAGGCCGTGGAGCCTGGGGTCCTGTAGCAGAACAGGGCTGGCGTCAGACTTAGCATTTTCCGGGTGTGTCGCTAAGTCTTGTACGGTGGGATCGTAGCATGAACTTGCTACGGATCTTCATATGCAGAGTACACTGCATATGATTAGGGCATAATAATAATAATAATAATATGAATAAGTAATCATATAGGATCATAGTAAATTTATATATCTGTTCATTTACCTGAAATACTTGTTGATGCATAGAAATGTGATTATTATCTGTATATCTGCTATGTCAATAGTACTGCCCTGCTTGAACTGTATTTATGTTTATTTCAATTTTATAAACCTGATGAGTTATTTAGTGATAGCTAAGTGAAATGCTATTCACTGAGCGAGTAGGCTCATACCTCTACTCAAAACATTTTCAGGTCATCACCAGCAGCAGGAATCTAAAGGATCCTTTCATCCTAACGCTTAGTCTGTAGAAGGTATATGTAGTTAGTTTAGTTAGAGGTCTCTTAGTCCTTTCCCCTCGATCCTTGGGACATGGTGTGGGTGAGAGAGAGTATGTATGGTGAATGTGTATAAAGATGTAAATTAACTGTTATGCTTTACTTATGTTAAACAATGTAATATGTTGTAGACTTTGCTTTGTACCTTCTGTCAGTTTAATAGGAATGCTTCTGCAGTTTGTTTAGTTTTTGTTTACAGCATAAATCTGGTTATCTTTAATGTCTTAATACGTTTTAAAAAAAAATGATGACGAGTGGTTGGTTTATGTGTAAATCCCATCCAGTTGCGCCCTAATCTCATGGTTTGTGGTTAGTGTGAGATCGGGGTGTGACAGGTAATCTGGAAATTAATGGGCCATGTGTGCCATATGATGTTTTACTTATTGAAATAGGTTATGGGCTTCATAAGCCATAATATGCCTTGCTATCTATTAAGAGGTAACAAGAGGTGATTTGAGCTTTGTGAACTATGTGGAATGCTTTGTGTAAAAAGAATTATAATGTCCTTGGTCAAATGACCTGAAGGTATTAAGTTACTTAATATGTGGTAACAAGTATTCTATGATGAGTTAAGGGTTCGAATACCCATATTCTATAATCATGATGATGAACTTGTTAAGAAATAGAAATGTACTTGATGAGATGAGGGATTAAGATTCCAGTACTTTGTTAAAAAAAATATGGCTACAGGCCATGACCCCACAAAGCCAATGCCAGGCATTAGCTATGTGATCTAAGCCTAAAGAGAATATATGTTGCAGTTATAACTCTATAGTGAATAAATGTTATACATGTTCTTCACATTACATATTGGATAAGTGACATGATGCTCCATCAGGTTACAGCTACAATACTTCAGATAAGAATAATGTCCTAAGCTATTAAACAATGAATTAACTGATGTTAAGCAATTGTGATTCCTCAGTTCAGTTTTATCTTAATAAACTGCAATAACAATGTTTCTGGGGGAGAGTTATATCTCTCACTGGGGCAATTTTACAATTGTCTCACCCCCATGGGAACCACATTTTTAGGTGGACGCGGATATGGAGGCAGGAATCCTTCAATAGGTGAAGGACAGTAGCAGCAGTAGCAGGGACATCAGTGAAGTCTCAGGTGGAGACACTGGCTGATATGCTTTGTATAGTTGTACATAGAGTCCTATGTGTCATCTCTGTACTCTCAGGTCCTCGGAGTAGTAGTTAGTACTTTTGAGATTTTGGCTCAGTGCCTCGAGATTTTATATTGCCTGTGTTTAATTTAACAGAGTCATTGATGCATGTAATCCTCAGAAAAAGATGATACAGGATATGTACTTGTGAACCAGTATGTAATTAAGTTACTCTAGTTCTTTATGAAAGAGTTATCCTATGTGTGGACCTCTTTGTAAAATGGTTTTAATTTTTAGTGATTTTTGGTAATCCGCTGCTTAGTGAACGCTTCCGCTTAAGTAAATTATGTTTTTGTGATCGGTGTGTCACAATTTAGTGGTATCAGAGCTTAAGGTTCACTGAGTCTACAGAGACATAGGAATAAGGTGTTGAGTCTGTGTTAGTGTCCTCCAGCATACCCTATAGTGACTTCTGCTTATTCAGAGTAAAGGGTAAAGTGGTGTAAATGACTAGGGAACACGAGGAACACATTGTTAAAGGCAATGATGTTGCACCAGGAGAGGGTGCAAGGGATTAGGCAAGAGAAGAACAAGTGCCTGAGAATTTCCATCTTGACCTGATCAGGATAGAGAATCCTATGTTTATGCTCTTGAAGGGCAGGTTAGGACAACAGTAATACCAATAGAAGACTGGATACTAGCATTACAACCTAGGTTACCAGTCTTTAATGTGGAAACTTTGGGCTTTGAAAGGGTTCCTGAATGACATGGTCATGTTGGAACAGTGGATATGTGGGAAAGATTAACATATGGTGAGAAAGTAGACTCTACCATAAGTTTATACAGATAGTACATCTGTGATGGTAGTGCCCAAGGAGGGGTAATAAACTGAGATTTAAGGTAAGATCTCCATAATTTTAGAGACATTTGCCTAGTTGTTTTGAAAAGAAGAAAAAAACCAAAGTTTTTGGTGCCACCGGTGAAATAAATGCCTAATGCACCAGAGCAGTAGCCACTAAGTAAAGGCAACAATAACAAAAAGCAACTGCGAGGTTCTATGCAATGAATCAATTTAATGCAATAGTTAAACCTCGGGTTGTGACAAGTCAGATGAAATAGATTCATTCTGATAATTCATTTCATGATTCTATGTGTTAAAAATAAGAAAGTAGTTGTATTTGATCTCCCTCTGACTAGTCCTATAAGGACACAAGGGAGATGAGAACTTACATCTTACTTAGTGTTCCTTAATATGCTTTATAATCTCTCTTATCTGTGTGTTAAAAGATGAGATATAGAAGTGATGCCTGAAGAAAATCCAAGAATGAAAAAATCTTGTCTGTATAATGATATGAAAAGTGAGGAATATGATAGAAAATAAAGTGCATACTACCTAATCTCAATACTTGTATACCCTGGCCAAGTATATGATTATTTGAGATAAGGCAAGTATGAAACTCTTAGATTGTTATCTTTTTTATTACTCTGATCAAGTAGTCATTCTGAAACAATCTAGTGAGTATAATGAAAACTAATGAGGAAGAGATAAGACAACATTCCCAACTAATGAGGAACAGCTAAGTGAACATTCCCAACTAATGTGGAAGAGCTAAGTGAACATTCCCAACTAATGAGGAAGAGCTAGGTGAACATTCCCAACTAATGAGGAAGAGCTAAGTGAACATTCCCAACTAATGAGGAAGAGCTAAGTGAACATTCCCAACTAATGAGGAAGAGCCAGGTGAACATTCCCAACTAATAAGGAAGAGCTAGGTGAACATTCCCAACTAATGAGGAAGAGCTAAGTGAACATTCCCAACTAATGAGGAAGAGCTAAGTGAACATTCTCAATTAAATAGGAATTGCTAAGTGAACTTTTCCAATCAAATAGGAAATTGCTCAGTGAACTTTCCCAATTAAATAGGAACTGCTAAGTGAACTTTTCCAATTAAATAGGAAATTGCTCAATGAACTTTCCTAATTAAATAGGAACTGCTAAGTGAACTTTTCCAATTAAATAGGAAATTTCTCAGTGAACTTTCCCAATAACATAGGGATTGTTGAAGTGAACTTTCCCAATTATATAGGGTTTGCTAAGTGAACTTTCCTAATAACATAGGAAGTGCTAAGTGAACTTTCCCAAACAAATAAAGGATTGTTCAATGGATTACCTCTGTTAAATATATATATGTTTCCCCTTTGATGAACAACCTTGGGTATTGATAGGAGTATGATACTTTATGTTTTGCCTTTCATTTACATGACAATCAAGTAAGTATTATGACAGTTGATGTATTTGGATTAGAAATAATCCATTGATGGATACTTAGAAAAGTATCATTTTTCTTTGGACTTTGGTTCCAATATAATGATATATGGAACAAGCAATGTCCTAAAGTAAAAGAAATACTTTGTGCATGTGTACCCTTGGTGGTAACAACAGGGGATCGAATATGATAAGGATGAGATGTGTTCTCAATGCATATGATGAATACCAAAGTAAGGTATTTATGCTAGTTACCTATATTGGTCAACTATGAAATCAACCTAGTTACAAAAAATAATATGAACATCATATGTTAGGGGTTTATGCTCTGCATAAACATAAACATTGGTAAGGTTGAACTAATGGAAGGAACAAGTGTAATTATGGTGGAAAAGTTTATCAAGTTGAAAATATTTTCTTAGAATAATCTTGTGTGGAAGAACTTTGTGTGGATTAAAGATCTACAATATCTCCATGATATTGAGATGATAATTAGAGACTTGATGTCATGAGTAACAACTATCTTTTGTTATATGGGATTTCGCAGACGAAATCCTTGTTAGGGGTTTATAATTTGTAACATCCCTGACCTGGGTTATGCTTAACCCTAGATGTTTTGCTTAATGAAGTTGATTATAGGCTCTCTCTTATCTCTCTAAAAGTAATTAAGGCTCAAGAGGAACTTAGATTTCAATTTTAGTCCATTTTGAATAATGTTGAAACAATGTTTTGTTAGTTTTGGACTAAAGTGCAAATTACCCAAGTTGAGGTGTTAACTTGCAAATTGTACATGATACAATGTTCCTCATGTGTTGAAGCATCATGAGAATGAAGATGATGTAGAGGTATGACTTGTGATAGCCTGAATACCAGGAAAGAGCATGTTGAGCAATGTTTGTGCATTAAAACCTAGTTTTGGTGTAATGTGCAATTTACCCAAAATCTAGGATTCAATATGAAAAATACTAATTCAAGAGGGTCCCTCATGATTCTTTTCATCAGGTAGAGAAAATAATTTGAGAGGGGCGCCTCATTTGAATCATTTTGAAGGAGAGAGAATCTTGATATTAAAATAATCAAGATTTAAGCATAATCGAAACCCTAATCCAATTTAATGCAAAAATAATTATATTAATTGGATTGCCCTTCAACCAAAACTATAATGGTTGAGTTTGTCTATGTGTGTACGACCATGTGCCTTGCAAAGGCACGAAGATATCCAAAGGAAGTGGATAACTCACTCACATTATTATAAGAAAAAGTAATATCCACTCACTTATGGATATTATTATTATATGATTTAAGGTGCTTATTTTGTTTTCCTTTAAAACGTGGATAATTGAGAGGAATAAGAGGCAAAGAAGATATCCTAGTCCCTAAGGAAGAAAATGGGCATATGGCAAGAAAGTTTAGGAGATAATTCCTACTTACTCTCTCTTAAATGAATTTTCAATAAAATTCATATATAAGCTCCTTTATCTTTGAGGTGAAGGGATAATTTCGAAACCCCTTTCACTTCTTTCTTGCAAAAATGACCAAGGGATCTGGGAGAAACATGAGGACGACCCCCAACCTGATGGTAAGCTTCTTGACCTTCTTTCACCTTGAATTCATGGTGGAAATCACAAAACAATGCATGATTTCTTCTTACCTCCACTCCATCTTCAATTCTAGTCGTTCCTTTTCACTCAAAGCTTAAGAACGAGCTTCGGATAGTGGAAGGTGTTGCTTTCACCATTAAATACGTGGAGGTTGAAGCTTTGAAGCTCAATTGAAGGTGGGTTTTATAACTTGAACCCTTAATATTGTTATTGCATTCAATTCCTTATCAAGTGATGATCCTTTCTTCATTCTTGAAATTTTATTTGGTTGATTGATTCAATCACCATGAAAATCACAGAAAGTTTTGTGGTTTTAGATATTGATGATTATAACATCATCATAATCACACACCTTCCCAAATATCTATTGCAAACGGTTTCAACAACATGGTCCAAACGGTTTCACCAAACCGTTTGGAGACCAAACGGCTTGCAAACCGTTTGGTGATTTGAATCCCAAATCGAATGAGAGAGTTGACTGTTTGGATGGGTTGACCATTTGAGTTCAGGACCCTAGTACATGTTGGATGATGATCCAATGGATCCAATTGATTGACTAAATGTATGGACAATCCACCAATTATAACCCTAATCGATTTGTTGGAGGTTCCATAAATTGATCCATTCGATTTCAAGACAAATTGGGTCAAATGGTCTCGAGACCATTTGAGCCCAAACAGTCTTGAAACCGTTTGGGATAAAATGGTTTCAAAACTATTTGGAGGGTTAATGGTTGATTCTTGATTATTGGATAAAGATCAATGGTATTGATTGATGAATCCTTCAATTGCCTAATCAATGGCCAGTTCATTGGTGCAAATTACATTCAATATGATTGATGATTGTCTAATGAACCCTTTCAGTTTTGAGACGAATTTGGCCCAAATGGTTTTCAAACCATTTGGAGACAAAATGGTTTCAAAACCGTTTGGTGATGAAACTTCAAAACCGAATGAAGGTCAATTGTGGTTCAATCAATTGAAAATTGAAGGTGATGATTGTTTTATTGATCCAATGATTAATAGTAATGACAATCAATGATAGGTACAAAGGTTGAATCCCTAAAGTACCTAAATGATTAGTATCTTTAAAGAGATAAACCGTAATTGCTTATAAAGTAATAATTCAGTACACTATGTCAATCATAGTTGTATGTACTTGATTGAAGGGTTGATATAACCTAATCAAGTTGAGAAGATAATAGAGATGAATTTATACTTGAGTATGATTCATGTGGTGATTAAGGGTATGATACTTGGTAAAGATATCATGAAACCCTAATCATGAGCATAAACCCTAAATGAGAAGATTAATGAACCTTAACCCTAATTCAGGGCAATCCTATGTGAAACCCTAATCTAGAGTAAGGATGTAACCCTAATCCAGGGAAAAGGCATGAGTAACCCTAATTTAGGGTAATGTGTTGCAAAATTCTAATTTGGATGAATAATAAACCCTAATTATGGGTACTGATATATGAAACCCTAGTTGAGGGTGATTCCATGAGAAACCCTAGTTGAGGGTGATTCCATGAGAAACCCTAGTTGAGGGTGATTCCATGAGAAAACCTAGTTCAGGGTGATTCCTTGAGAAACCATAGTTGAGGGTGATTCCATGAGAAACCCTAGTTGAGGGTGATTCCATGAGAAACCCTAATTGAGGGTAATGCTACAAGTGCTATGTGAAAACCTAACATTGGGTGATGTGTTGTGAAATCCTAATTGCAGGTAACACTGTGTGAAACCCTAATATATGAGGATGTTATGTGAAACCCATATTTATGGGAGATGCTATGTGAACCTTAAATTATAAACATGGAAAATCATATTCCTAATAATGGAATAGTGATTGATATATTGACAAGTGTAACATCTAAAGAGGTTGATAGTGGATATCCTTATATCGATTGTTCCTAACTCAAAGATGAGTCCATATCATTAGCAACGGTTATATTTTCTAAATACAGTGACTTGTGACCAATACATTACATTATAAATGTGATGAACTGGTGTATAAATTATTAGGATGGGAAATACCCTAATACAAGATAAGTGGATGAACTCAAGTAAAGTAATGGTGATGAGGGAAGTGATACATCAAAATATGATAGATATCACATCTAGCACCTCAAGTGTGATATACCTTAATGTATTTTATATCCAATATATTCGGATGAGTGACACATGAAGTGTGTCATTTCAGTTGTTACATTCAGATGTAATGCACTTTGATAAGTGTAGGCTAACGTGTCTTATGAAAAGGTTAATCCAAATCAATAGACTATGATGCAATCAAATTCTGGTAAAAATAAGAGAGAAACTTATACTTTGTGTTGATAATTCATTTAATGATGAATGATAAGAATAAATAAGTATGATTGAATACTTATGTTATCCATATTGATTTCTAGTTGTGTGAAGCAATGGAATAGGACTTGATCTTTAATAATATGATCTTGAGAGCCTATATGGTTATTTATGGAAAACCCTAATACAAGGTAATGTTATGTGAAACCCTAATACAGGGTAATGGTATGTGAAACCCTAATACAGGGTAATGCTATGTGAAACCTTAATATAGGGTAATTCTATGTGAAACCCTAATAGGGTAATGCTATGTGAAACCCTAATACAGGGTAATGCTATGTGAAACCCTAATACAGGGTAATGTTATGTGAAAACCTAATACAGGGTAATGTTATGTGAAACCCTAATACAGGGTAATGCTATGTGAAACGCTAATACAGGGTAATGCTATGTGAAACCCTAATACAAGGTAAATCTATGTGAAACCCTAATACAGGGTAATGATATGTGAAACCCTAATACATGGTGATGCTATGTGAATTCTTAACACAAAGTAATTCTATGTGAAGCTCAAATACAAATTGATGAGTTATGAATGTAATAAGAAAACCCTTGTATTGCATGGTACTGATATATGATTGTTATCATGAGTACAAATCATGCAGGTATGTTGAGATAATGAGCATAGCCAGGAATGGGCCATGATGCTCTGTATATTGAAAATGTCTTATAGGACTTGTAAGCCTTCATATGCTTTATTGCTCAGTGAGAGGTAATCTAGAAATTAATGAGCCATGTGTGCCATATGATGTTTTACTTATTGAAATAGGTTATGGGCTTCATAAGCCAAAATATGCCTTGTTGTCTATTAAGAGGTAACAAGAGGTGATATGAGCTTTGTGAACTATGTGGAATGCTTTGTGTAAAAAGAATCATAATGTCCTAGGTCAAATGACCTGAAGGTATTAAGTTACCTAATATGTGGTACCAAGTATTCTATGATGAGTTAAGGGTTGGAATACCCATATTCTATAATCATGATGATGAACTTGTTAAGAAATGGAAATGTACTTGATGAGATGAGGGATTAAGATTCCAGTATTTTGTTAAAAGAATATGGCTACAGGCCATGACCCCACAAAGACAATGCCAGGCATCAGCTATGTGATCTAAGCCTGAAGAGAATATATGTTGCAGTTATAACTCTATAGTGAATAAATGTTATAAATGTTCTTCACATTCCTTATTGGATAAGTAACATGATGCTCCATAAAGTTACAGCTGCAATACTTCAGATAAGAATAATGTCCTAAGCTGTTAAATAATGAATTAACTGTTGTTAAGCAATTGTGATTCCTCTGTTCAGTTTTATCTTAATAAATTGTAATAACAATGTTTCTGGCGGAGAGTTATATCTCTCACTGGGGCAATTTTACAATTGTCTCACCCCCGTGGGAACCACATTTTTAGGTGGACACAGATGAGGAGGCAGGAATCCTTCAATAGGTGAAGGACAGCAGCAGCAGCAGGGACATCAGTGAAGTCTCAGGTGGAGACACTGGCTGATATGCTTTGTATAGTTGTACATAGAGTCATATGTGTTGTATTTGTACTCTCAGGTCCTCAGAGTAGTAGTTAGTACTTTTGAGATTTTGGCTCAGTGCCTTAAGATTTTATATTGCCTGTGTTTAATTTAACAGAGCAGTTGATGCATGTAATCCTCAGAAAAAGATGATATAGGACATGTACTTGTGAACCAGTATGTAATTAAGTTACTCCAGTACTTTATGAAAGAGTTTTCCTATGTGTGGACCTCTTTGTGAAATGGTTTTAATTTTTAGTGATTTTTGCTAATCTGTTGCTTAGTGAACGCTTCCTCTTAAGTAAATTATGTTTTTGCGATCGGTGTGTCACAATTTAGTGGTATCAGAGCTTAAGGTTCGCTGGGTCTACAGAGACATAGGACTAAGATATTGATTCTATGTTAGTGTCCTCCAGCATACCCTATAGTGACTTCTACTTATGTAGAGTAAAGGGTAAAGTGGTGTAAATGACTAGGGAACACGAGGAACACATTGTTAAAGGCAATGATGTTGCACCAGGAGAGGGTGCAAGGGATCAGGCAAGAGAAGAAAAAGTGCCTGAGAATTTCCATCTTGACCTGATCACGATAGAGAATCCTATGTTTATGCTCTTGAAGGGCAGGTTAGGACAACAGTAATACATATCGAAGACTAGATACTAGCATTACAACCTAGGTTACCAGTCCTTAATGCGGAAACTTTAGGCTTTGAAAGGGTTCCTGAATGACATGGTCATGTTGGAACAGTGGATATGTGGGAAAGATTAACATATAGTGAGAAAGTAGACTCTGCCATAAGTTTAGATAGATAGTACATCTGTGCTGGTAGTGCCCAAGGAGGGGCAATAAACTGAGATTTAAGGTAAGATCTCTATAAGTTTAGAGACATTTGCCAAATTGTTCTGGAAAAAAAAACCAAAGTGTTTGGTGCCACCAGTGCAATAAATGCCTAATGCACCAAGGCAGTAGCCACTAAGTAAAGGCAAAAACAACAAAAAGTAACTGCGAGGTTCTATGTAATGAATCAATCTGATGCAATAGTTAAACCTCGGGTTGTGACAGGTCAGATGAAATAGATTCATTCTAATAATTCATTTCATGATTCTATGTGTTAAAAATAAGAAAGTAGTTGTATTTGAACTCCCTCTGACTAGTCCTATAAGGAAACAAGGGAGATGAGAACTTACATCTTACTTAGTGTTCCTTAATATGCTTTATAATATCTCTTATCTGTGTGTTAAAAGATGAGATATAGAAGTGATGCCTGAAGAAAATCCAAGAATGAAAAAATCTTATGTGTATAATGATATGAAAAGTAAGGAATATGATAGAAAATAAAGTGCATACTACCTAATATCAATACTTGTATACCCTGGCCAGGTATATGATTATTTGAGATAAGGCAAGTATGAAACTCTTAGATTGTTATCTTTTTTATTACTCTGGTCAAGTAGTCATTCTGAAACAATCTAGTGAGTATAATGAAAACTAATGAGTAAGAGCTAAGTGAACATTCCCAATTAATGAGGAAGAGCTAAGTGAACATTCCCAACTAATGAGGAAGAGCTAAGTGAACATTCCCAACTAATGAGGAAGAGCTAGGTGAAAATTCCCAACTAATGAGGATGAGCTAAGTGAACATTCCCAACTAATGAGGAAGAGCTAAGTGAACATTCCCAACTAATGAGGAAGATCTAGGTGAACATTCCCAACTAATAAGAAAGAGCTAGGTGAACATTCCCAACAAATGAGGAAGACCTAAGTGAACATTCCCAATTAAATAGGAACTGCTAAGTGAACTTTCCCAATTAAATAGGAAATTGCTCAGTGAACTTTCCCAATTAAATAGGAACTGCTAAGTGAACTTTTCCAATTAAATAGGAAATTGCTCTGTGAACTTTCCCAATTAAATAGGAACTTCTAAGTGAACTTTTCCAATTAAATAGGAAATTTCTCAGTGAACTTTCCCAATAACATAGGGATTGTTGAAGTGAACTTTCCCAATTATATAGGGTTTGCTAAGTGAACTTTCCTAATAACATAGGAAGTGCTAAGTGAACTTTCCCAAACAAATAAAGGATTGTTGAATGGATTACCTCTGTTAAATATATATGTTTCCCCTTTGATGAACAACCTTGGGTAATGATAAGAGTATAATACTTTATGTTTCTCCTTTCATTTACATGACAATCAAGTAAGTATTATGACAGTTGATGTATTTGGATTAGAAATAATCCGTTGATGGATACTTAGAAAAGTATCAGTTTGCTTTGGACTTTGGTTCCAAGATAATGATATATGGAACAAGCAATGTCCTAAAGTAAAAGAAATACTTTGTGCATGTGTACCCTTGGTGGTAACAACAGGGGATCAAATATGATAAGGATGAGATGTGTTCTCAATACATATGATGAATACCAAAGTAAGGTATTTATGTTGGTTACCTATATTGGTCAACTATGAAATCAACCTAGTTACAAAAAATAATATGAACATCATATGTTAGGGGTTTATGCTCTGCAAAAACATAAACATTGATAAGGTTGAACTAATGGAAGGAACAAGAGTAATTATGGTGGAAAAGTTTATCAAGTTGAAAATATTTTCTTAGAATAATCATGTGTGGAAGAACTTTGTGTGCATTAAAGATCTATAGTATCTCCATGATATTGAGATGATAATTAGAGACTTGATGACATGAGTAACAACTATCTTTTGTTATTTGGGATTTCGGGGACGAAATCCTTGTTAGGGGTTTATAATTTGTAACATCCCTGACCTGAGTTATGCTTAACCCTAGATGTTTTGCTTAATGAAGTTGATTATAGGATCTCTATTATCTCTCTAAAAGTAATTAAATCTCAAGAGGAACTTATATTTCAATTTTAGTCCCTTTTGAATAATGTTGAAACAATGTTTTGTTAGTTTTGTACTAAAGTGCAAATCACCCAAGTTGAGGGGTTAACTTGCAAATTGTACATTATACAATGTTCCTCATGTGTTGAAGCATCATGAGAATGAAGATGATGCAGAGTTATGGCTTGTGATAGCCTGAATACCAAGAAAGAGCCTATTGAGCAATGTTTGTGCATTAAAACCTAGTTTTGGTGTAATGTGCAATTTACCCAAAATCTAGGGTTCAATATGCAAAATACCACTTCAAGATGGTCCCTCATGATTCTTTTCATAAGGTAGAGAAAATTATTTGAGAGGGGCGCCTCATTTGAATCATTTTGAAGGAGAGAGAATCTTGATATTAAAATAATCAAGATTTAAGCATAATCGAAACCCTAATCCAATTTAATGCAAAAATAATTATATTAATTGGATTGCCCTTCAACCAAAACTATAATAATTGAGTTTGTATATGTGTGTACGACCATGTGCCTTGCAAAGGCACGAAGATATCCAAAGAAAGTGAATAACTCACTCACATTATTATAAGAAAAAGTAATATCCACTCACTTATGGATATTATTATTATATGATTTAAGGTGCTTATTTTGTTTTCCTTTAAAACGTGGATAATTGAGAGTAATAAGAGGCAAAGAAGATATCCTCGTCCCTAAGGAAGAAAATGGGGCATATGGCAAGAAATTTTAGGAGATAATTCCTACTTTCTCTCTCTTAAATGAATTTTCAATAAAATTCATATATAAGCTCCTTTATCTTTGAGGTGAAGGGATAATTTCGAAACCCCTTTCACTTCTTGCTTGCAAAAACGACCAAGGGATCTGGGAGAAACAGGAGGACGACCCCCAACCTGATGGTAAGCTTCTTGACCTTCTTTCACCTTGAATTCATGGTGGAAATCACAAAACAATGCATGATTTCTTCTTATCTCCACTCCATCTTCAATTCTAGTCGTTCCTTTTCACTCAAAGCTTAAGGACGAGATTGGGATAATGGAAGTTTTTTCTTTCACCATTAAATACGTGGAGGTTGAAGCTTTGAAGCTCAATTGAAGGCAGGTTTTATAACTTGAACCCTTAATATTGTTATTGCATTGAATTCCTTATCAAGTGATGATCCTTTCTTCATTCTCGAAATTTTATTTGGTTGATTGATGCAATCACCATGAAAATCATAGAAAGTTTCATGGGTTTAGAGCTTGATGATGATTACATCATCATATGCACAACAACATGCAACATGGTCCAAACGGTTTCACCAAACCGTTTGGAGACCAAACGGTTTGCAAACCATTTGGTGATTTGAATCCCAAACCGCATGAGAGAGTTGACCGTTTGGATGGGTTGACCATTTGAGGTCAGGACCTTAGTACATTTTGGATGATGATCCAATGAATCCAATTGATTGACTAAATGTATGGACAATCCACCAATTATAACCCTAATCGATTTGTTGGAGGTTCCATAAACTGATCCATTCGATTTCAAGACAAATTGGGTCAAATGGTCTTGAGGCCGTTTGAGCCCAAATGGTCTTGAAACCATTTGGGATCAAATGGTTTTAAAACCGTTGGGAGGGTTAATGGTTGATCCTTGATTATTGGATAAAGATCTAATGGTGTTGATTGATGAATCCTTCAATTGCCTAATCAATGGCCAATTCAATGGTGCAAATTACATTCAATATGATTGATGATTGTCTAATGAACCCTTTCGGTTTTGAGACTGATTTGGCCCAAACGGTCTTGATACCATTTGAGTCCAAACAGTCTTGAAATTGTTTGGGGTCAAACAGTTTCAAAACCGTTTGGTGATGAAACTTCAAAACCAAATGAAGGTCAATTGTGGTTCAATCAATTGAAAATTGAAGGTGATGATTGTTTTATTGATCCAATGATTAATAGTAATGACAATCAATGATAGGTACAAAGGTTGAATCCCTAAAGTACCTAAATGATTAGTATCTTTAAAGAGATAAACCTTAATTGCTTATAAAAGTAATAATTCAGTACATTATGTCAATCATAGTTGTATGTACTTGATTGAAGGGTTGATATAACCTAATCAAGTTGAGAAGATAATAGAGATGAATTCATACTTTAGTATGATTCATGTGGTGATTAAGGGTATGATCCTTGGTAAAGATATCATGAAACCCTAATCATGAGTATAAACCCTAAATGAGAAGATTAATGAACCTTAACCCTAATTCAGGGCAATCCTATGTGAAACCCTAATCCAGAGTAAGGATGTAACCCTAATCCAGGGTAAAGGCATGAGTAACCCTAATTTAGGGTAATGTGTTGCAAAATCCTAATTTGGATGAATAATAAACCCTAATTATGGGTACTGATATATGAAACCTTAGTTGAGGGTGATTTCATGAGAAACCCTAGTTGAGGGTGATTCCATGAGAAACCCTAGTTGAGGGTGATTCCATGAGAAACCCTAATTGAGGGTAATGCTACAAGTGTTATGTGAAAACCTAACACTGGGTGATGTGTTGTGAAATCCTAATTGCAGGTAACACTATGTGAAACCCTAATATATGAGGATGTTATGTGAAACCCATGTTTATGGGAGATGCTATGTGAACCTTCAATTATAAACATGGAAACTCCTATTCATAATAATGGAATAGTGATTGATATATTGACAAGTGTAACATCTAAAAAGGTTGCTAGTGGATATTCTTATATCGATAGTTCCTAACTCAAAGATGAGTCCATATCATTAGCAACGGTTATATTTTCTAAATACAGTGACTTGTGACCAATACATTACATGATAAATGTGATGAACTGGTGTATAAAGTATTAGGATGGAAAATACCCTAATACAAGCTAAGTGGATGAACTCAAGTAAATTAATGGTGATGAGGGAAGTGATACATCAAAATACGATAGATATCACATCCAGCACCTCAAGTGTGATATACCTTAATGTATTTTAAATCCAATATATTTGGATGAGTGACACATGAAGTGTGTCATGTCAGTTGTTACATTCATATGTAATGCACTTTGATAAGTGTAGGCTAATGTGTCTTATGAAAAGGTTAATCCAAATCAATAGACTATGATGCAATCAAATTCTAGTAAAAATAAGAGAGAAACTTATACTTTGTGTTGATAATTCATTTAATGATGAATGATAAGAATAAATAAGTATGATTGAATACTTATGTTATCCATATTGATTTCTAGCTGTGTGAAGCAATGGAATAGGACTTGATCTTTAATAATATGATCTTGAGAACCTATATGGTTATTTATGGAAAACCCTAATACTTATGTTATCCATATTGATTTCTAGCTTTATTTCTCAGTGAGAGGTAATCTAGAAATTAATGAGCCATGTGTGCCATATGATGTTTTACTTATTGAAATAGGTTATGGGCTTCATAAGCCAAAATATGCCTTGTTGTCTATTAAGAGGTAACAAGAGGCGATATGAGCTTTGTGAACTATGTGGAATGCTTTGTGTAAAAATAATCATAATGTCCTTGGTCAAATGACCTAAAGGTATTAAGTTACCTAATATGTGGTTACAAGTATTCTATGATGAGTTAAGGATTCGAATACCCATATTCTATAATCATGATGATGAACTTGTTAAGAAATGGAAATGTACTTGATGAGATGAGGGATTAAGATTCCAGTACTTTGTTAAAATAATATGGCTACAGGCCATGACCCCTCAAAGACATTAGGTTACAACTACAATACGTCAGATAAGAATAATGTCCTAAGTTGTTAAACAATGAATTAACTGCTTTTAAGCAATTGTGATTCCTCTATTCAATTTTATCTTAATAAACTGCAATAACAATGTTTCTGATGGAGAGTTATATCTCTCATTGGGACAATTTTACAATTGTCTCACCCTCGTGGGAACCACATTTTTAGGTGGACGCAGACGAGGAGGTAGGAATCCTTCAATATGTGAAGGTCAGCAGCAGCAGCAGGGACATCAGTGAAGTCTCATGTGGAGACACTGGCTGATATGCTTTGTATAGTTGTACATAGAGTCCTATGTGTCGTCTCTGTACTCTCAGGTCTTCGGAGTAGTAGTTAGTACTTTCAAGATTTTGGCTCAGTGCCTCGAGATTTTATAATGTCTGTGTTTAATTTAACAGAGCAGTTGATGCATGTAATCCTCAGAAAAAGATGATACAGGACATGTACTTGTAAACCAGTATGTAATTAAGTTACTTTGGTTCTTTATGAAAGAGTTTTCTATGTGTGAACCTCTTTGTAAAATGGTTTTAATTTTTAGTTATTTTTGGTCATCCGCTGCTTAGTGAATGCTTCCGCTTAAGTAAATTATGTTTTTGCGATCACACCTACCCCCAAGGATACGTTCCTCCAAGGTGGATCTGAGTCACAACAACCAGCCTTCACCCTGCCACAGTTCACTCCCGTATCCAGGATGGCCTCACTACCGATCCTCGAGGCCACCTCAAACTATTACCTAGCTACCATGGCCATTTTAAGTCCTCAAGCATGGCCAGGTTTGAGGGACTAGATCAGGCAGTGGCATAGCCACATGGTGGCCTGGGTAGGCACGTGCCTTACCCAAACCACCTAATTACCTTATAACGAAGTGCAAAATGGCCAGAAATTAGTAGTAAAATATGTGCAGTGCCCTACTCAATATCTCCAACTTAGACATTACATTAAAGATACCCGCTCATATTATGTTTTCTGGATCCGCCACTGAGATCAGGTAGTTAACTCTGACCAGCATCTGACCTCATAGTCATTAGAAATCATGGTGCCCATCCCTCTAGCGAGATAGACCTGCAACAAGTATGTGTCATCCCTGAGAAGTAAGTCAATGTGGGAGAATCATCGGTCAGGTCCAAAGACCACACCGCCATTAGATTCCTACTTATGATACTCAATTAAATGGAACTGATTAGTGACGACCAGTTTACACCATGTGACAGGTACATGCATTATAAAAGTCTTGTTTATGTATTTGAGAAAAAATATTGACTCGGTATACAATAAAATAGTCAGATTACACTTAGGCTATGTTTGTTTCTCTGGCAGAGCGGTGGCACGATAACTAAATTAGAAGTGGCAATTTAATCGATGTTTGTTATGCCGCCTAGAAGAAAGCTAACTTGACGTAGAGATTAGCTAACCAAAAAAATTCGAAATAATAGGCCGTGTCAAATTCTTGCGGCACAGAACTGGTTAGTTTGTCATGGATATCAATTTCCAAATGAGCCCTCTAACATATTTTTTGATACATAGAACAATAGGGCATAATAGTCTTTGTCTAAAGATTATTTACTTGTGTACCCAACAATGGACACACAAAGTTAGCATACCATTGGTTAATTTATCCATGGCAACTAAACTTTTTGTAACTATATACCAAACGCAACCTTAGTAACACACCATATTAGTAGGTTTCTAAACTTGCGATTCTTTTTATCTTAAAGCCATCATATCATTAGAGATGTATAGTAACGTACTAGAGTATAAGACTATTTTTCAGTAGATTCTTCTTTTGTATGCTCAATATTATAAAATCAGATTATTATAGTAGTTTATCTATAAGTTTGATGACAAGTTGGAAGTTTAATTATCTTTACATAACTATAACTAGTGTAGGTTGAATACTCTATATATACATACACCTCAGTACAGTACGGTCCTCAAATTCTGGATGGTCTAATTCATAAACTGAATGACAACAGTTAAATTAGATAGCGATTGGAATGATTTTCATAATAAGTGGATTAAAAAAATAAAATCAGTAGAACGTGTTCTTACGTTAATGTTCTTCAAGTTAGAATTAATATATATGCAATAAAAATAGTTAATAAGTGAATTAATAAATTCAGCAATTATTAACAAGAAAATCCGGCACACCAATCTTATCCTTGTTGTGCCTTATACATCCTAGAATTCACATATCTATTTCCTGATAGCGGGAGGTATAATTTAATTAGAGACACATATAAGAAATAACTTTTATGAACACATATATGGATAAATTGGTATATTATAAAACCGATACTAGATGACATATTGATTTGGACTAGATATGAATATACTTTGTTTACATATCATAATATGGGACATACTTGTATTCATATGCATATCAAGATCTAAGTATGAGCATATGACCAATTTATATATGTAATCTTACACCATGTGAAACCTTAATTATCTTAGTAATGGTATTTTGATAACTAATCTTGAACCTCACATGGTATATGAGTATTTATAAGATTTATTAATCCTAAATCTACATCAGCTAACCGATACTAGGTTTAGATATATCTTCAATTATGAACTGATATTTGGGGACTAATGTGCATATAAAACACTTTAGGTTGAGATGGGAAAACTATCATTGGACTCTTGGAAATAAAGTTACGTTATGAAAATCAGGTATGTGCAACTTTATATTATGTTTGTCATTTTAATTGACTAAAAATCCATGATTCCTATAATGAGGCATTCTTTTGCACAAACTTGCTTGTGGACTCAGAATTGACATTTTATCAATCTTGATGAATGGGTCTGTAAACCCCACCGCCATGTTATCTTTTATTATGCTAAATGTCTCTTGAAATGTGATTATGACTGAACCAAAATTGTCTTGCCATCCTATTATGTGTGCTTTGTATTAGACTAGTTATCTGTTGTAGATGATTATGCATAACCATTAGGGTGCCTCTGTTTCTGCCTGTATTATGTATTTTAGGTGTGTCTGTTTCTGCCCTGGGTGTGTTTGTTTCATCCGTTTTTAGGGCAAAGACTCATCTTGGCCCTACATAGGTAGACTTAGTCTATATTGAATTGCATGCAAATTATTTCACTTTATGGATTGTGAAATGTTCAATGGCAAGAACTTTATTCATATCGGTTGCCACTCTTCTGTTTATGTCTCATTCTTTCTTTGAACGCTTCTTTTGGAACTTATATAAATTCAATTAGCTCCCTTGTTGTGTGCTTTCCACATCAACTTTTCACATGATTTCACACACAAATTCAGTTCATTTTATTCTCATTTAGCCTCTATTCATATCATTTTTGCCACCTTTTTGTTATTTTGCTTATCACGTGATGTGTATTGCAGATATACTTCAAAAGGATCAAATTGGAGATAGCCCAACTCAAATTCATCATCATTAGGACTTTTCCAAGCCTTGCAGACATTTAGATTGCTATTTCTACTGAAACAGCAATGCACACGACATGTCTTATTTAAGACATGAAGTGTGTATTTTCAGTTGGTCTTGTACTTCAGATGTAGAAGAAAACTACACGACGTGTCCTCCATAGACATGATGTGTACCTAAGAATTAAGAACCGACTCTTGCCTTTCTGGTAACGTACATGGTGTGTATTAATTCAAACACATTGTGTGCTTTACACTCAGAACAACTGTCGGAGACAAGACACGACGTGTCCAAAAGAAGACACATCGTGTCCCTGTCAGTTTCAGCAATTTTGAAATACGATTGCTCCCATTTTAAAAGATGGGACCATACTATGGAGCATTAATCTTTGGTCATAATTTGAAACTCTTTCTTCCAAGAGCAAGGTTAGAGCAAGGAGGGCGATTTTTGGGTGGAAGAAGGTGGTTTCTTGCCAAAGAACCCCCATTCTTCCTCTTTTCTTCTCCATTTTTTTCTCCGAAGGTGCAGCAGAGCTTCTTCACTCAACCCAGCTTCTTGGGAGGAAAGTTTGTCTGGTTTGGAGCAGCTAAAGGAGTGTAATTTTGTCCCCAAGATGGAAATCTACTCTTCTTGGGTTACACCTTTGGTTCTCTTAGCTTTTCCTTCTCAAAACCATGTTGAACTCTGAAATTTCTACACATTTTCTACTATACATCATCATGGACGAGTAGTTTCCTTTTCTTGGACATGGGAGAGTAGCTCCCATGTCATAGCATGTATGGAACATGATAATTTCGTAATAAATACTAAGTTTTTTATTTTTCCACCTTGTGAGTACCGGTTTCTTTCTTCTTGCATGTATGGTTGGCCACTTTATGTGCATGTTTTATGCTCTTTTATTTGATTGGAGAAGATAGGTAGGAGAGTAAGGAGGCACTCTCTTGGCAACTCCTTCTTTACCAAGAGAGTGGAAATTATGGAGTTGAGGAGTAGGTTTGTGATCCAAAACAAAATTTATACATGTGAATGTTGAATTGAGTTAAGATCATTGTACTTGCGTCGAGAGGTGAAGTGCAACATACAACTCTCCTTTAAAACAAGTGCTTATGTTTAAATTTCATCCTCCTATTTTATGTTATGATATGTGGGTGAAATCCTAAGTCCAAGATACTTCCATATCTGAAATCCAACCTCTATTAGTAATCCATTTACTATTTTGCTTAATTATGAAATTTTAGCTTAATCAACCAAATCACACCTTTAAAATGGTCTAGATTGTTGAACCTTAGCACTATTGCATTTAATTGATTTCTAAATCTCCTTGTGTTCGATCTCGACTACAACTACTCCCGTATACTTGCGAGAATCATCTAGTTGAGTAAAAGATCTTTCTTAAGATTGAAACTCATTAGTGTAACAACCAACAAATTTATAGCGGAAAAGGAAAGATCAAGTATTTTGGAAAAAGAACATTATGTGTTTTTATTTGAACACGCCGTGTAGTTATTAGTGGAAATGGGCATTTTAAATTTCTGGATAAGTACACCCTGTGTACTATCTGAAACACGACGTGTCTTTTATCACAGAAAGGGAGTTCTGACAAGACACACAATGTGTCTTTAATTGCACACGTCGTGTCTTTTGACGAAAAAGTGGGTTCTTAACCTAACACACGGTCGTCCCTCTCACTCACGCCTTCATTCAAGTTGTGTGAGACCTTAGAGCTACCGTGTGCTCTAGCCCCTTGCTTCCTTTCTGTTGTGTGCCCTAGAACACCTAGTCTCCGCCTTCGTGTTCCTTTGCTCATGGTGTATCTTCCTCAAGCTCTAGTTGATGTAGTCATGTTCTTCTCCCACCATCCTCTATTTCTCATGACATGTCTTCTTTGAGCTCAAGAAGATCCTTTCAACCACCGTCGTGTGCCCTAGTACAAGGTGGTGCTCTCGTCATCAAGCTCCAGCCGCCATCCCCACCTTCAAGCACTGGATCAATGCCATTGCCTTCTTCAAACCACACTATCATCTTCTTCGTGCTCACACCATGTTGTGCCACCGAGACTGAGAAAGGCCTCATCGTCTTCCTCTTCAAGTGCCATCATCAATGCCAAGAAGAAGTGTCATAGATCTCCTCCACCACATAGGGTCTAACACCAAGCAAAGCATCCAAGCACCACCACATAGCTCCTCAAAATCTTCCCCAAAAATCATTGTCATCCCATCTACATATTGCCACAGATCTCCAGACATACATCGTGTTCAATTCTGCACACGTTGTGTGCATCGCCATTTCAGCTGAAGTTCTGCCTCAATCACACATCGTATCCATCCAAGCACACGACGTGTCTCATCTATCAATAGTAAAATGGCACCTTTCAAGCAAACCAGCAACCGCAAGCATGGCACCAGTTCCTCCCAAGCACAGGCGTACGTCTCTATGACTCAATTTCGGGTCACCCCTGAAGAAGACTCGACGTACCAGTTCCTTATTGCAAGAAGGGTACTTCTGACTCAGTTTACATGTGACCAGACAATGATGACTATAGGCTTCAAGGATGAAGTTCACATACGCCTATAGAACTTGGGGTTATGCTACATCTGTTGTACGGTATCAAACACTTACCCCCGCCTAGTCTATGAATTTTTGACAACGCTTATCATGGAGCAAGACCCACAAAAGAAGTTGGAGCCCTATGGTATCATTCATTTCAGGCTTTTGGGTCGTTCTTTTAAGCTCACATTTAGGCATTTTTGTGAGTTGCTGGAGTGCCATTATGACAGTGTGATTAGTTACCCACTGGTTATTCACAGCAACGAGTTTTGGTTTGAGATATTGAATGAGGAACACCATGAGGAAAAGCAAGCCAGAGCATTCGCTATCCATAACCCTATCTTGCGGTACATATAGCTCCTTCTTAGTACCGGAGTGTTTTCCAAGAAAGAAACCTAGGGGGTTATTGGGAGGCAAGATCTTTTCCTCTTATGGGGAATGATGTATGAGAACCTGATTAATGTCTCTTATTATATTCTTACATGTTTCCTCGACATTAAGAAGGTGAAGAAGAGGGACGTTGGCAACATCATGTGTGGTGGTTTGATTACTCTGATTGCACGGAAGCTTGATGTTGATTTGACAGGTCTAGAGGCAGCACTAGGTAGAAACATGGTAGACATTTAGTACCTTCTTTCTGTAGGGTTGCTCTCAAGAGTTGCCAACAGTGACACCAAGTTTCGATAGTTCTTCGATGATGATCAGTACATTGACATTCTAGATCTGAACATATCACTTTGGAGAACAAGGACAACTGGAAGTTGTGTTGAACATTGATGAAGAGCTAGAGGCAGCTAGAGTTGTTGATGATAATAGGGCACCTCATTCTGCTCCTTTCTCTCCACCACCTCCCTCCACCAGCACTCAGACGGAGTACTCCTAGGTGATGCATGATATTAGGCATTTATACAGCTATGTGCAGCAATAGTTTGATCACATCGATGGCCGCCTGGATCAGATGGGAACGCAATATACTACGATGCATGACATGGTCCACCACATGGATTTGTGGCACATTTCATAGGGTCACTATTCCATCCCACAATTGTATCAGCCGCCGCCACCTCAGCAGCCCGAGTCCATCCCATAGCCCATGCTGATGGATGTTCCTGATGATGATTTTGTCAGCCAGTTCTTTCCACAAGACCATGGGGGCGCTAGCCCCTCCTTTTGATTTCACTCATGAGTTCTGTATTTCCTTTCATGGTAAGTTTAATATGAAATGAGGCTTTTGCAATAGAATGAACTCTTGTACCTTTTATGCATGAACCATATTGTACCTTGTATTTCTTTTGGCCATATGAAAGAATTAGTAAAGAGCATGCATGAATCAAATGAAAAAAATGAATTTCCCCACGTACATGATCTTGGTTTTTTATTTTAGCCTGAACTCTCAATTTTCACATCTTTGATTGCTAAATACATGTAACGGTCTAAAATTTCAGTGAATAAACCAACTCTACAACACCTTTTAGAATACGGGATACTCTTGCCAAACCCTTAGTGCATATATAATCAATTTTTCAGTAAAAATTTTATAAAACAATGAATGGAATCTTGTTAACTTAACCTTCTAGTTGACTCTCTTATGTTGTGCAAATATCTATTTTATCATTTTCTCACTTTACCCAATAAAAGATAGCAAACAGCCCACATATCATGCTAGTCTAGTGTGAGTCCGATCGGGGAATGATGGTTAGGTGGTATGAAATCAAAAGAGGTTAAAAATAACACCCCAACCGGCACTCCATGTGTGCATAAGCCTAAATTAGCAGTCGAGTGTCGGAATCCAAAAAAAAAAATCAATTGTCATATCTTTTTGAGAAGAGAGCTCAACTGATATTGTTAAAGTTAGCTAAGATTTCATCATTTACATCCATAATAGCTAAAAAATTTGTGTTGTACATCCACTAGTTGTTTGGCTTGATTATCCAAATCATGTTTAGTATTGTTTAGTTGATCAATTTGTTTAATTTGTGACCACCATTGCTGAACTAAAACTTCTCTATCTTGGATGTTTAAATTGAGATAATGGTTATGAAAATAAACCAGATGTACATGGTTGGTTGAGTTTATTGCATATCTTCATTTCATTTAATCCATGCATGAGCTTGAACATTCCTTCATTTGTGTGGTCATGCTCTTTTTTCTTGAGGACAAGCAATGGTTCAAGCTTAGGTGGATTTGTTGTGTGCTTTCCACATCAACTTTTCACATGATCTCACACACACAAATTCAGTTTATTTTATTCTCATTTAGCCTCTATTCATATCATTTTGCCAACTTTTTGTTATTTTACTTATCACATGATGTGTATTGTAGATATGCTTTAAAAGGATCAAATTGGAGATAGCCCAACTCAAATTCATCATCATCTGGACTTCTGTTGGTATGTATGCCCTGAGAGCCAATCATGGGATGATTGGTGGGATACATTAAGATTGATTTGATAAACATCACAGGCAAGCTTCCAATTCTTTCTGGTTCAATCATATGAGATAGTGATAGAATAGATTGAATGTCTAGAGAATGACAGTACTCAATGACGTATGCTTTCAGGTTAAGGACCAGGATGATGAGATCATACGGATGCTAAGAGTTTGTACATTCTTGTTATGTCCCTAGTCGGATGTCATTGTGGAAGGTAGATAGACGGAAATGACACACAAGACTAGATTGTGGTATTGGTTGATGACAGAATCTCATTAGTCATGATATAGAGATATCAATCCAAACGCATATGTACTTGTTAGAGAACAAGTGTATCGGACAGACCCACCGTGAGTTTGACACATGGAACCATGACATGGTAGTCACAGTCAGTACTCACAGTGATGGTGGTGAGTGTGATTCTTTGACCTGAAATCACTACACTCAACACATGTTGTTGGGCACACTTTGACATCATCAAACGCAGTCCTGAAACATGGGTTGTTATAAAGGTGATGATTGGGTGGCTTTAACACATGGGGCTTTTGAGGGGTGAGTGATAGATATGGGATTTGTCCCTCTTGAGGGAGTTTGATATCCATGGCCACTTGATGAGTAGGATTGAGAAAGGCGTGCATGCATGTGTGAATCAGTATGTGATACTGATGTCATAACATATCTCTTCCAATCTACTCTGAGATCAATAAAGTGAATGAACGTTGACAGGATGACTGTTCCATGCCTCGAGTTCATTCGGGATATCAGTGACAAAGGAATTATACATTCACTATAACACCATTCACGGATTGTAGGATTGAAAGTTGTTCTCTAACTTTCTATTTCACTTGGATAGCACTGATGTGTGACTAGGCACCGCTCTTTGCTTGTGAAGTCATAAGTGTTATGGACTTTCACTGCCAACGTGAAATGGACATGCAGGGTCACACACATAGGATTTAACCTGGAAGAGGAGTTTTGTCCACAAACAATGTGTATATTGATTACTAAAGAAGTTTAGTAGTTCAATTAAACACTCAATTAATTGATAGCTCAATGTCATAATGGTCAAGGTGTTGGACACATTGATTAGAGTATCGGATTGATTGAAACTGCAATTGACTGTTTCTGCACAATCTGCACTCCCAACTGATCAGCTCATGTGATGAACCGATCGGCTCATCTTGGTGAACCGATTGGCTCAGGTGGTGAGTCGATCGGCTCATGTATAGGGTGAAACGATTACTTCAAGTGTCGAAACGATTGGTTCAACTGATGCAACCGAGCAAGTTGGGAAAGTAGGATTGGTGAGAAATTTCCTTTCGTTTCACTTGCCCAATTTGATTGGAACAAGGATTGGTATTTGATACCAATTAGAAATAAAAGATGGAAAGTCAATCAGTAACTGACCAGGACCATTTCATGGGTCCCAACCGATCGGTTGAGGTGTCAACTGACCACCTCAGGTCCCCAATCGACCGTTTCAGAAATGAAACGATCGGTTCAGGTTGCGCAGTTGGTTGTTTTTATGGAAAATCTCGAACCCTTCTACTCCTGCTTTAGTCATGCATTTCCCGGGATAGAGAACTATGTCCCATGACCCTCCTATATATAGGGGTATTGAAGGCTTCTCAAAGAACAACACAGTGCAACCAGTTGCTCTGTAAAGGTGTCGTTCTCTCTGGTTTTGGCAACCGAGAGAGAGCCCGAGCAAGTGCTACCCGATAAGGGAGGCACAGCAAGGGAAAGACAACTGTAGAAAGCGACTGGTGGCAGGAGAGTGTGTCAGTGACTAGTACACTGACAGGAGGGTGTGAATCCTTCCAATTCCTTGTGAGACAAGGAGATTGGAGTTCCAGGTGGTCCGTGTGGACTACTTCAGAGGTGGGAGATTTCTACCGCTCGGAGGACAACTGTCAATCCTGACAGTCCCAGTGAGACCAGGAGTCATCAGTCCCGGTGCGACCAGGAGCTGCACAGACACCGTCCAAGACCGGAGGTGAAGACCGCGCAAGCTGTGAGGTATTGTCACCGAGCAAGCTTCAGGACAAGGTATGATTCCACAAACCATCCTTTCCTATTGTATAGACGTTGACGTGTTTCCTTGTTCTGGGTTTGGGGAGGAGAAAATTTTTGTTTCCGATGCCTTCTCTGCCTCCCCTAAAACCCAACAGTGGTATCAGAGCCACGTCAACTGCTCTATACTTTAGGATTATCGATATGATCAATTTTGGTTTGTCGCCTTTATTTATTGCATACGATGTGAATAAAATTGGCTTTATGCATGTCCAATCCTAAATCCACATATCCCAATATACATATATGATATGTAATATTAATGCACTCGATACGCGTCGCCCTTAAATGAGTTTTGTGGTAGATGTATAGCGTGGTTATGGCCAATAAACCCTATATGTGTATGGTTGTATGTGGTTGCTTGCATCTCGTTCTGCACACTGATCTTCTTTCTCTTATTCCCGATGTAACTCGAAATAATTCGAGATTTCTTTCCTACCTTTTCTCCCCTCGAATGTAACTCGAGGTTTCTCTTTTACAATGAAAAATAGGATAGAATTTTATTTCCTGTTATGTCAAAGAACGGAGGGCATCCTGATGACAGCTGAGACGATCAGTTCAAGAAGTGAGCCGATCGATTGATGACCGGTTCGAGGAGCGAGATGAGTGGGTGGCGGCCATGATGAGATGCACAATGACCAGGCGAACTGATCGGTTGGAGGAGCCAACCGATTGGTTGGTGGCCTGATGGCGAGCCAATCAGTCATGTGATGAGTTGATCAAACCCAGAAAGGCAAAGCACAGAGTTCATCTTGTACAGGTTGCATGTGATGTAGAACTAGATGATTGTGATTCCTCTTGGCTCGAGGAATCACATTAGGATGGTCATAATCATCGCTTTTATCGTTTTGCATGTTTATTGTGGGATATAGCATGTATATGATACGTACTATATATTGTGGTGATTGGATATGTATATGTATATAAAACCAAATCCCTCATTAAATATTAAGTTTTAGATGCCTTCCAAATGCAACACACGTGAAAAGCTTGATCGACCAAGTGTGGGCACGCCCAAGTGTGGTGCACCGTCTATCTCGTGGAAGTGTGAAGGATGGATATGTGGGTCTGCCCAAGCAGGGTGCATATTCATCGTGTTGGCTTTGGGTCGAACTTAACAAGGTGACCTAGATAGGATCTAGCACCTTGAGGCATGGAGATGATCATGGTAAGGAGTTGCATATGACATCTTATCAAGAGTTGCATATGATGCAATTGGCAAGAGTTGCCTACCTGAGAGATCTAAGTTGTGGGTGACAGCCCAAGCTGGTCCATGACTTAGAGGATTTCAGGATCTTGCCCACTAGAAGGTTGTACGCTACAATCTTTCAAATTGATGGTGAGGGCTATCAATTTGAAGTAAAATAGTGGGAGTGATAATTAATTAAAGGCCTAATTATATCATCATTTTTCAAATCAATCAAATAAGTCAAAAATGAGTTTTGGATTAAAATTGCATATTTTTCTTTTGTAGTAAAAATGACAACAAACAACAATCACTTTTCTTTGCGATCGGTCCTTGAAAAGGATAGCCTAAATGGGACAAACTTCCACAACTGGTATAGGACATTGAGAATTATTCTCACTCAAGAGCAAAAGCTCTATGTCCTAGATACTCAAATTCCAGAGGAACCTGCTCCTAATGCACCAAAGATAGAAAGGGATGCTTACAAGAAGCATTCTGATGATGCCATTGATGCAAAGTGCTTGATGTTGTGCTCTATGAACCACGAGTTGTAGAGACAACATGAGAACATGGGTGTCATTGAGATGATTCAGCATCTCAGGAACATGTATGAAGATCAAGCACGGTAAGAGAGATACAATGTCTTAAGGGCACTGTTCAAGTGTGTCATGAAAGAAGGAGATCCAGTTGGTCCTCACACACTCAAGATGATTGGGTATGTAGAGAACCTGACAAGATTGGGATTTCCACTGAGCCAAGAGTTGGCTACTGATGTGATACTACAATCGTTGCCAGAATCCTACAGTCAGTTTGTGATGAACTACAACATGAACAACTTTGATAGGCCACTGTCAGAGTTGTTGGGCATGTTGAGGACAGTCGAGACACAGATGAAGAAGGACAAGCCTAAGTCTGTGATGGTGATCACGAGCAAGAAAGGCAAGTCCAAGTGCAAGGGGAAGGGAAAAACTAAGAAAGGTTCTGATGCTAGCCAGGAGCCCAAGTCGTCTTCATCTCTCAAGGCCAAGGGAGGCGTGACCAAGAAAGGCAATTGCCACCATTGTCAAAAGCCAGGACATTGGAAAAGGAATTGTCCTCTCTATCTGGAAGAACAAAAGAAGAAGGAGGCGACAAACGTCTCTACTTAAAGGTGTCATGAAAGTAAACTTGTAACACTTTTGAGGTATATGATACCAAGATGTAAAGTGTAAAGCACTCAATAAATGGGGCAAGTGTTGCCGCCATAGATGGAGTATTTTAGTTTATTTTCAGCCTAAAAGGCATGTAATACAGTTATGAACAGCTATTTGCCAATAGATAGAAACACTTTATTTTTGCATATTTTATGACAATGATGGCAATCAATAAAGAGATGTTTCAATTTCTAAATATATGATCTTTGTGGCAATGCCTTGTTTATCTTGTGGTATTTGATATGCATAAGATAAAATGACACCTAAAAGTTATAGATAACTCAAACAATCAAATTAGCATCAATCATGAGAACTTCATTTCTAGTTTCCATGTGATGGATAAATCTAGACTCTTTTGGTTAGAGAACTAGTAAGAGACATGAATATCTTAGACATGATTAATCAATCTTCACTAATGGTAGTGGGAGAATGATTATCCTATTAGGGATGATACATGTGATGTATTTACATACCTATTGGAACAAATGCTAATACTTCAAATGGTGTTTAGAGAAATACCAATATGAATATCTTGAAGTGTTCAAGATTATCATAGATGAAGTGCAAATTTGGTAAAGTGTTAATTCTTGATGAGATCAATGAATGAAATACTTGGACCAAATGTTTGAGATCCTTATGAGTGATTATGATAGTGAACTCATGATTAAGGCATGATGATGTCTAAATCAAGAAGGAATCATACTCTAAAGAGTTAGAGAATGATTATCAAATAACTGAATTCTTCTTAATAAGAGAATACCCCATACTAATAAAGGACATTAAGAATCACAAGGAGTTTTAAGTTCTTATATCCTTGACAGATACACCTCGTTTATCTATGTGATGAGTTGTTCAAGTGATGAGTCAACTATCTAGATGAATATGAGGAGCCGAATTTTGAGTTATGGTTTATGACCATTACATCCTAAATGACATCCATGTGAACCATATGGTATGACCTTGATGGTAGCACCCATTGGATGAAATACATAAGTGCAAATGAATCTTAAGTGTTAAGACACATGGATAACATTTTGAGAAGGATTATGCTTGTTGATTGCAACTTAATGACTAAGACATTTGGCATATGGATACTAAAACTGCATTCCTATGAGGAATAAAACAAGGATGTGTGTGTGACACAACCTATAAGGTTTATGAATCCACTAATGCAAATGAAGTCTATAAGTTACAATGGACTAATCAATGTGATTGATTGAGTACAAGCAACTCATAATTGGATCTTTACTTTGATGATATAGTCAAAGGGTTTGACTGATATGTCAAAGATAAAGAAGGGATCTGTGATTTAGTGGGAGCGTGTTCACATTCCACATGTTGATGTGAAATGGAAATGTTCTAGAATGGAAATCCAAAAGTGGAAATTATCTTTTAAGGAAGATAGAGATGTTTCCTATGTGATAGGAATAGAGATCTATAGACATAGTTCTCGAAAACCTCTTGACCTGAAAAGAGAAAGAATACATTGGCCATCTGTACTAAAGGGTTCAGTATGCACAGATTCAGTGGGAGAAAACCTGTCCATGTTATATGGAGTTAGTATCCCAAGGCCAAGTGTCCAATTCTTATGAAGAATGGGAACACTAAGAATATATATGGATCTATCATGTATGTAATTATCCCATTATCTTGCATGTATCGACATGGCAAGAACAAAATGCATTCATCATCTTGTATGTAGGACATGGCAATATGATGTGCTCATCCTGAAAACTCGTATGTGGGACATGATGAGTGGATGTTTGTCTACTTCCAGTAAGGGTTACTGGAATACCATGAGAACTTGATAAGTACTTGAGAAGTGCTAGTTCTATGGAGATAAGGAAGAGTTCAATGTAAAGAGTTACATTGATGTGAACTTCTGAAAGGACAGAAAATTAATCGCAAAATATATATAGGATATATAAAAGTGAAAGTTTGTTGATAATTGGAAGTGTTCCAATAAAACCATTTAAAAGGAAATGTTGAGTATCTATGCGTTAGAGAATAGCAGTGGATACTATATGGATCTGGAAGTTCATGAGATGAACTTATAGATATTCTGCTCATTGATGACAAGTATGGAATCCTTGATCATGCAATGTGGCTAAAGGTTAGCAAAGGAATACTAGATCGCATATTATGGAAACTCCATCTCATACATGTGACGTACAGTGAAGAGATGAGAGATATGCAATTTATACTGACTTTGGCAAAGTGTTGCCATCACTCACTATGTTGGCACTAGAGCACAGTAACATGTGAGACATGTTTGAAGATCACTATGAATATGATTCAAGGGTGATTGGCTCACAATGCAAGTGGGAGTCTGTTGGTATGTATGCCCTGAGAGCCAATCATGGGATGATTGGTGGGATACATTAAGATTGATTTGATAAACATCAAAGGCAAGCTTCCAATTCTTTCTGGTTCAGTCATATGAGATAGTGATAGAACAGATTGAATGTCTAGAGAATGACAATACTCAATGATGTATGCTTTCAGGTTAAGGACCTGGACGATGATATCATACGGATGCTAAGAGTTTGTACATTCTTGTTATGTCCCTAGTCGGATGTCATTGTGGAAGGTAGATAGACAGCAATGACACACACGACTAGATTGTGGTGTTGGTTGATGACAGAATCTCATTAGTCATGTTATAGAGATATCAAACCAAACACATAGGTACTTGTTAGAGAACAAGTGTACCAGACAGACCCACCGTGAGTTTGACACATGGAACCATGACATGGTAGTCACATTCAGTACTCACAGTGATGGTGGTGAGTGTGATTCTTTGACCTGAAATCACTACACTCAACACATGTTGTTGGGCACACTTTGACATCATCAAACACAGTCCTGAAACATGGGTTGTTATAAAGGTGATGATTGGGTGGCTTTGACACATGGGGATTTTGAGGGGTGAGTGATAGATATGGGATTTGTCCCTCTTGAGGGAGTTTGATATCCATGGCCACTTGATGAGTAGGATTGAGAAAGGTGTGCACGCATGTGTGAATCAGTGTGTGATACTGATGTCATAACATATCTCTTCCAATCTACTCTGATATCAATAAAGTGAATGAACGTTGACAGGATGATTGTTCCATGCCTCGAGTTCATTCGGGATATCAGTGACAAAGGAATTATACATTCACTGTAACACCATTCACGGATTGTAGGATTGAAAGTTGTTCTCCAACTTTCTATTTCACTTGGGTAGCACTGATGTGTGACTAGGCACCGCTCTTTGCTTGTGAAGTCATAAGTGTTATGGACTTTCACTGCCAATGTGAAATGGACCTGCAGGGTCACACACATAGGATTTAACTTGGAAGAGGAGTTTTGTCCACAAATAATGTTTAGATTGATTACTAAAAGAGTTTAGTAGTTCAATTAAACACTCAATTAATTGATAGCTCAATGTCATAATGTTCAAGGTGTTGAACACATTGATTAGAGTATCGGATTGAATGAAACTACAATTGACTGTTTCTACACAATTTGCACTCCCAACCGATCGGCTCATGTGATGAACCGATCGGCTCAGCTTGGTGAACCGATCGGCTCAGGTGGTGAGTCAATCATCTCATGGATAGGGTGAAATGATTGCTTCAAGTGTTGAAACGATCGGTTCAACTGATGCAACCGAGCAAGTTGGGAAAGTAGGATTGGTGAGATATTTCCTTTCGTTTTACTTGCCCAATTTGATTGGAACAAGGATTGGTATTTGATACCAATTAGAAATAAAAGATGGAAACTCAATTGGGAACTGACCATGACCGTTTCATGGGTCCCAACCGATCGGTTGAGGTGTCAACCGACCGGCTCAGGTCCTCAACCGACCGTTTCAGAAATGAAACGATCGGTTCAGGTTGCGCAGTTGGTTGTTTTTGTGGAAAATCTTGAACCCTTCTACTCGTGCTTTAGTCCCGTATTGCTCGGGATAGAGAACCATGTCCCATGACCCTCCTATATTTATAGGGATATTGGGGGCTTCTCAAAGAACAACACAGTGCAACCAGTTGCTCTATAAAGGTGTCGTTCTCTCTGGTTTTGGCAACCGAGAGAGAGCCCGAGCAAGTGCTACCTGATAAGGGAGGCACAGCAAGGGAAAGACAACTGCAGAAAGCGACTAGTGGTAGGAGAGTGTGTCAGTGACTAGTACGCTGACAGGAGGGTGTGACTCCTTCCATTTCCTTGTGAGACAAGGAGATTGGAGTTCCAGGTGGTCCGTGTGGACTACTTCAGAGGTGGGAGATTTCTGCCACTCAGAGGACAACTGTCAATCCCGACAGTCCTGGTGAGACCAGGAGTCGTCAGTCCCGGTGCGACCAGGAGTTGCACAGACACCGTCCAAGATCGGAGGTGAAGACCGCGCAAGCCATGAGGTATTGTCACCGAGCAAGCCTCGGGACAAGGTATGATTCCACAAACCATCCTTTCCTATTGTATAGACGTTGACGCGTTTCCTTGTTCTGGGTTTGGGGAGGAGAAATTTTTTTTTTTCGTTGCCTTCTCTGCCTCCCCTAAAACCCAACAACTTCTCCAGGCCTTGTAGACGTTTAGATTGCTATTTTTGCTGAAACAGCAATGCATACGATGTGTCTTATTTAAGACACGGTGTGCGCATTTCCATTTGTAATATACTTCAGACACAGAAGAAAAGTACACGGTGTGTCCTCCATAGACATGACGTGTACCTGGGAATTCAGAACCGACTCTTGCCTTTCTGGTAACGTATACAGCATGTATTAATTCAGACATGTCGTGTGCTTTACACTCAGAATAAATATTGGATACAAGATACGACGTGTCCAAAGGAAGACACACCGTGTGCCTGTCAGTATCAGAAATTTTGAAATACGACTGCTCCCATTTTAAAAGACAACACCATCCTATGGAGCAGTTATCTTTGGTCATAATTTGAAACTCTTTCGACTAAGAGCAAGGTTAGAGCAAGGAGGGCAATTTTGGGGTGGAAGAAGGTGGTTTCTTGTCAAAGTACCCCCACTCTTCCTCTTTTCTTCTCCATTTTCTTCTCTGAAGGTGTAGCAGAGCTTCTTCACTCCACCTAGCTTCTCAGGAGGGAAGTTTGTCCAGTTTGGAGCAGCTGAAGGAGTGGAATTTTGCTCCAAGATGGAATTCTACTCTTCTTGGATTACACATTTGGTTCTCTTAGCTTTTCCTTCTCTAAACCATGTTGAACTCTGAAATTTCTACACATTTTTTGTTGTACATCATCATGGACGAGTAGTTTCCTTTTCTTGGACATGAGGGAATAGCTCCCATGTCATAGCATGTATGGAACATGATAATTTTGTACTAAATACTAAGTTGCTTGTTTTTCCACCTTGTGAGTACCAGTTTCTTTCTTCTTGCATGTATGGCTAGCCACTTTATGTGCATGTTTTATATTCTTTTGCTTGATTTGAGAAGATAGGTAGGATAGTAAGGAGGTACTCTCTTGGAAACTCCTTCTTTACCACAAGAGTGGAAATTATGGAGTTAAGGCATAGCTTTGTGATCCAAAATGAAATTTATACATGGGAATGTTGAATTGAGTTAGGATCGTTGTACTTGCACCGAGAGGTGAAGTGCAACATACAGCTCTCCTTTAAAACAAGTGCTTGGTATGTTTAAATTTCGTGCTCCTATTTTATGCTATGATATGTGGGTGAAATCCTAAGTCCAAGATACTTCCATATCTGAAATATAACCTCTTTTAGTAATCCATTTACTATTTTGCTTAATTCTAAAATTTTATCTTAATCAACCAAATCACACCTTTAAAACGGTCTAGATTGTTGAACCTTATCACTATTGCATTTAATTGATTGCTAAAGATCCTTGTGTTCGATCTCAACTACAACTACTCTCGTATACTTGCGGGAATTGGCTAGTTGAGTAAAAGATATTTCTTAAGATTGAAACTCGTTAGTGTAACAACCAACAAGTTTTTGGCACCGTTGTCGGGGATCTATGGTTAATCTAATTGCAGTAACAAGTGTTAATTAGTATTTGAGATTAGATCATCATTTCCATTTTGGAATTTCCATGTACCTTTTAGTTTTCTCAAATTCTCTTGCTATTTTTCAGGTTGTATGTGTCGCTCGCAAAGAGGTCTTCAAACATCAGCGTTGTTAAACCTTGAGATTGAGTGTCCTTTTTCAAGCTTAAGAAGAGCAATAAGAGTAGAGTAACCACTACTAGGAGGTATTCCACCATCATCACCATATTCTTCATCTTTTGAAGAAGCATCACAAGAAGATCCAACCATGGAGGATGAACGTCCTTTGAAGGATTTCGCCATGCCAGTTGCCACAAACATTTGTGGAGCCATTGATCTACCTGTAATGGAAGCAAACAATTTCTCGATTACTCCCTCAATGATGCAGATGATCCAACAGATCCGTTTTAGGGGTACCGTCAATGAAGATTCGAATTTTCATGTGGTTGAATTCTTAAGAGTATATGAACACTTTCAAAATCAATGGTGTATCTGCCGATGGAGTAAGGTTATTGTTGTTCCCTTTCACATTGAGATATAGAGCCAATGTGTGGATTTTATCTCTTCCTAAGAAGTCCATCAAAAGTTGGGACCAACTTTTAAATGCTTCCCTTGCAAAGTATTTCCCGTCAAGCAAAACAGCTCAACTAAGGAACCAGCTCACAAACTTCTCTCAATCCGATGGAGAAACTCTGTATGACACATGGGAGCAGTTTAAGGACCTACAATGCCTTTGCCCTCACCATGGATTAACCAACTGTTGCTACTCCAAACATTTTATAATGGACTATTCTACAACACCCGCATGACATTGGATGTTGCAGTAAATGGAGCATTGATGAATAAGTCTCATAGGGAGGCTTATGATATAATTGAAGATATAGCACTCAAACATTGCCAATGGGGGTCGGATAGGAAGGCACAATCATCCTCTATAGCTAGCTCTTCAACCTGGAAGCAAGGAGAGAAGCATATTGTTGATGTCGTTGACTTAATTACTGCTAAACTTGATGTTCTTACACAAAAGTTCGAGAAGATTTATAGCAATAAAAAAAAGTTCGAGAAGATGACTACATTGCAAATCCAATCAACTGAAGTGATATGTGAATCTTGTGGGAATTCTGGACGTACTTCTTCTTCATGCTTTGCTCCTAATGTGAATGAAGGGATCCTAGAACAAGTCAATTTCGTTGGAATGTAGGGGAACAAGCAATACAATCCCTATTCCAACAATTACAATCTAGGATGGAGAGATCATCCTAATGTATCCTACCAGAACACAAGCAATGCTCAGAACTTCAACATGGATAGTAGCAACCACAGTAACAACAACACTTCAACTGGTAAAACAATGAGAATCCACCAGGATTCAACAACAATAGGGGTTACCAACAGCAACAACAACCCCAAAGTTCTTCCTTAGAGGCGATGATAGAGAAATTTATTTCCACATAGATGCAGCAAAATGAAGAGTTCAGGGGCAATGACAAGATCTTGAAGGATGTGATTGCCCAAATCTCTGCAAAATTGGATGACATTTCCACTCATACAAGGATGTTGGAAAATCAAATTGCCCAGCAAGCCTTGATGTAATAATAGAACACTCAATATGGTTCTCTTCCAAGCCAACCAAAGGTGAATCCAAGACAACATGCAAATGCTATCACCTTGAGAAGTGGAGTTGAAATCCACAGACCTTCTCCACCTAAGGAGAAGAGTGCCACTCTCTATTAAAGCAAATGCACCATTTCTGCACAGATTTGCAAATACGAAGGAGGATTCGAAGTTTAGAAAGTTTATGGACATTCTAAACAAACTCCATGTCAATATTCCACTAGATGAAGTTATAGCAGAGATGCCATCATATGCTAAGTTTCTTAAAGACATCCTCACCAAAAGGAGGAAGGTAGACCAAGTGGAAACCGTGATGCTTTCTGAAAGAATCAGTTCTATCATTCAAAATAGACCTCCTAAGAAGCTAGATGATTTGGGAGCTTTTACTCTACCATGCAAGATCAGCAACACCACGTTTAACAAGGGTCTTGTAGACCTTGGATCTAGTATTAGTCTCATCTTGTCTACCCTATAGAAAGAGCTAGATCTCAAAGATCTGAATCCTACAAAGATGGCCATCGAACTGGTCGATCATTCCATCAAATATCTCAAAGGTATTGTGGAAGATGTGCTAGTGCATATTGGTAAACTCTATATTCCATGTGATTTTGTTGTACTAGATATGGTATAAGTTCCTTCCAAACCCATTCTTTTTGGAGACCTTTCTTGAGAACTGTTGGTTGTCTAATTGATGTTTGAGAAGGCAAACTCACACTCCGTGTTGGTGAGGAAGCCATAGAGTTTTCTATATATGATGCCATGAAAGCACCGTCACGTGTAGAAGAAATTTGTTTTCTGGACTCTATTGATTCTGTTGTAGAAGAAGATCATGAAGTTGCCTATTTGATACTGAACTACTATGATGATGATGAAGGTATAAATAATAAATCTGAAAATTATGGGGTATTTTCTATTGCTCAATCATATGCTACTGAAGAAGACACTCCACTTGTTGATGACAAAGACAAAGAAAATATAGCCTGAAGAAAGGTAGAACTTAAAGCCCTTCCACCAAGGATGAGGTATGCATTTCTCAATTCCGACTCTATTTCTCCTGTCATAATCAATAATGAGTTAACTAATGAACAAGAAAATAAATTGCTTGCCAAATTGCATTTATACAAAGATGTCATTATTTACTCTGTCGATAATTTAAAAGTCATCCATCCCTCCATTTGCATGCACAGAATAAACATAGAGGATGATGTTAAACCCACCATTGAACTGCCTAGACCTTTAAATCAAAATATGCTTGAGGTGGTTAAAAAGGAAATCATTAAGTTGGTTGATGTATGTATCATTTATCCTATAAGTGACAGCCCTTGGGTTAGTGTCATTCATGTGGTATCTAAGAAGGGGGTGCAACTGTCATAAAGGGAGATAATGATGAGTTGATACAAATACATATAGTCACGGGTTGGCATATGTGTATTGATTACCGACGTTTGAAAAAAGCGACTCACAAGGATCATTTTCTGTTGTCATTTATCGATGTGATACTTGAACGTCTTATGAAACATTCTTATTTTTGTTACTTGTATGGGTATTCTAGGTTTTTCCATATTCCTATCTACCCTCCCGATCAAGAGAAAACCACTTTTACATGCATGCATATCTACCCTCCCGATCAAGAGAAAATCACTTTTACATGCACGTATGGAACTTATGCTTATCGTCGCATGCCCTTTGGTGTTTGCAATGCTCCTGCGACGCTCCAACGATGCATGATGGCTATTTTTTCTGATTTTATTGAAAACATAATGGAAATTTTCATGGACGATTTTAGTGTTTATAGAGATTCATTTGATCAATGTTTATGCAACCTATTATTAGTCTTAGCCCACTGCAAAGAGGTTAACCTAGTACTAAATTGGGAGAAGTGCCATTTCATTGTACAATCCTGTGTATTATTAGGCCATGTTGTATCTAACAAAGGTATTAAGGTTGATAGGGCCAAGGTGGAAGCTATTGAGAAGATGTCTACTCCTTCTTCAGTCAAGGACATCCGCAGTTTCCTTGGTCATGCAGGGTTCTATAGAAGATTCATTAAATATATCTCCAAAATTGCAAAGTGATTATGTTATTTACTTGCAAAAGACATTGAATTCATATTCAATGATGACTGTCGTATCTCCTTCACCAAGCTCAAAGAAGCTCTTATTTCAGTCCCAATCATTCAACCACCGGAGTGGAACGCTCCATTTGAATTGATGTGTGACGCAAGCGACTATGCAGTAGGGGCGGTTCTAGGACAGTAAAAGGATAAAAAGCTTCATGCCATATACTATGCAAGCAAGACCCTAGATGAAGCACAAATCAATTATACAACCACAGAGAAGGAGATGCTTGCTATAGTGTACTCCTTTGGAAAATTCTGACAATACTTGGTAGGATCTAAGGTAATCGTGTATACAGATCATGTTGCCATAAAGTATTTACCCAACAAGAAGGATGTAAAACCTCATCTCATCCTATGGATACTGCTTCTATAAGAGTTTGATCTTGAAATCCGGGATAAGAAAGGTATAGAGAATAATGTTGTTGATCACCTTTCTAGATTGACTATAGATGTTGGAGATTATTTGCCTATTGAGGATCATTTGCCTATTTAGAAGCTTTATGCATTATCAACCACAAGCACCATGGTTTGCAGACATTGCGAACTTTCTTGCTATAGGACAGCTACCGCCAGACTTGACATACCAGCAAAAGAAGAAGTTCTTCCATGATGTAAAGTTCTACTGTTGGGACAACCCCTTGTTGTTCAAACATGGGAGTGATGGACTTATTCTAAGGTGTGTTGTTGAAGAAGAGATCTCCACTATTATTTCTGAATGCCATGCCTCTCCTTATGGAGGTCACTTTGGAGGAGAGAAGACTGCAGCGAAAATTCTCCAGGTCAGTTTCTATTGGCCAACATTGCTTAAAGATGTCAATTTATTTTTCAAAGCTTGTGATAAATGCCAAAGGACCGAAGGAATATCTAGACGTGATGACCTGCCTCTTAACTCTATCTTAGAGATTGAGGTATTTGATGTATGGGGAGTTGATTACATGGGACCATTCCCATCTTCTTGTGGCTATCAATATATCATAGTTGCATGTGAGTACGTCTCTAAGTGGGTTGAGGCCATCCCAACCCAAGCACCGGATGCAAAATATATAGTCAAGCTATTTCAGAAAATCATTTTTCCTCAATTTGGAATTCCTAGAGCTGTAATCTCTGATGGAGGCACGCATTTTGTTGAGAAACAATTCAACAACCTTCTATCTAAGTGTGGAGTCACTCATAAAGTCTCTACGCCCTACCATCCTCAAACTTTCGGGAAAGTAGAGGTCTCCAACCGGCAGCTGAAAGGCATTCTAGAAAAGACAGTGTCTATCTTAAGGAAGGACTGGGCATTGAAGATAGATGATGCATTATGGGTATACCAGATAGCTTATAAAACCATCATAGGCACAACTCCATTCAAGCTGATATATGGTAAATCTTGTCATCTTCCGTTGGAGCTAGAACACCGCACTCTTTGGGCTATAAAATTCTTAAATTTCGACATGAAGAAGACTGTTGAAAAACATCTATTACAGCTGTGAGAATTGGAGGAACTCCGACTCGATGCATATGAAAATTATAGGCTCTACAAAGAAAGAATAAAGGTTTGGTATGACAAAAGAATCTGAAGGAAAAACTTCAAATAAGGAGACAAAGTGTTGCTTTTTTAACTCAAGACTCAAGCTCTTCCTTGGAAAACTAAAGTCAAAATGGCCTGACCCTTTTCTTGTATTGAAGATATTTCCATATGGAGTTGTTGAGTAATAAGGAAAAGATGGAGCTTTCAAAGTAAACGGGTAATGTTGCAAGCTATATACCTTGGGAGATGAAGTTCATAAAGGATTCTCTTTCTCCCTTCAAGATGCATGATGGATTAATTGAAGAGTCTGACTTTGGACTCTAAATGGAGGACCTTGTGAGAGTTGAACCCGCATTAGGATAGATTTCTTTTCAAGTTATTTGATTCAAGAACACTCTTTAGTTTTGTAAATAATCTTGTTATGTATGAATGTAATAATTTAGACAATTCTACTGCCATATCTATTATTAATTATGTGCTAACGAGAAGCTATTTTCTACAGAAACTATAGAAGACATGGTGTGTCTTATTTAAGACACGGTGTGTCACTGCTCCCAAAAATACAGTAGATGAGCTATATCTCTAGGTACACGACGTGTCTGAAAAAGACATGTCGTGTCACTTTCCAGAAGATACAAGGTTTTCCTCGATCTAGAAAGGTACATTGCATGTCCTAATTTATACATGACGTGTACCAAAGCAGAAAAGGGAGGAATAAGAAATTTGGAATACAAACACGTTGTGTGCCTGTCAGTTTCAGCAATTTTGAAATATAACTCCTCCCATTTTAAAAGACAAGACCATCCTATAGAGCAGTTATCTTTGGTCATAATTCGAAACTCTTTCATTCAAGAGAAAGGTTAGAGCAAGGAGGGTGATTTTGGGGTGGAAGAAAGTGGTTTCTTACCAAAGAACCCCCATTCTTCCTCTTTTGTTCTCCGTTTTCTTCTCTGAAGGTGCAACAGAGCTTCTTCCCTCCACCCAGCTTCTTGGGAAGGAAGTTTGTCCAGTTTGGAGAAGTTGAAGGAGTGGAATTTCATCCCCAAGCCGGAATTCTACTCTTATTGGGTTACAAATTTGGTTCTCTTAGCTTTTCCTCCTCTAAACCATGTTGAACTCTAAAATTTCTGCACATTTTCTATTGTACATCATCATAGATGAGTAGTTTCCTTTTCTTAGATATGGGAGAGAAGCTCCCATGTCAAAGCATGTATGGAACATGATAATTTCGTACTAAATACTAAGTTGCTTGTTTTTCCACCTTGTGAGTACCGGTTTCTTTCTTCTTGCATGTATGGTTGGCCACTTTATGTGCATGTTTTATGCTATTTTGCTTGATTTGAGAAGATAGGTAGGAGAGTAAGGAGGTACTCTCTTGGAAAGTCCTTTACCACGAGAGTGGAAATTATGGAGTTGAGGAGTAGGTTTGTGATCCAAAATGAAATTTATACATGGGAATGTTGAATTGAGTTAGGATCGTTGTACTTGCACCGAGAGGTGAAGTGCAACATACAACTCTCCTTTAAAACAAGTGCTTAGTATGTTTAAATTTTGTGCTCCCATTTTATGCTATGATATGTGGGTGAAATCCTAAGTCCAAGACACTTCCATATCTGAAATCTAACCTCTTTTAGTAATCCATTTATTGTTTTGCTTAATTCTAAAATTTTAGCTTAATCAACCAAATTACACCTTTAAAACGGTCTAGATGGTTGAACCTTATCACTATTGCGTTTAATTGATTGATAAAGCTCCTTGTGTTTGATCTCAACTACAACTACTCCTGTATACTTGTGGGAATTGGCTAGTTGAGTAAAAGATATTTCTTAAGATTGAAACTACTTAGTGTAACAACCAACATCCCTCTTAAAGAACACCCTCTTTTGGTACTTATTGTTTGTACATTGCCTAAATATTTCTTTTGTGCACATATACTAGTTTTAATTGACACATACCTATTTTTATCTATTTTCTGGGTTGTTCCCAAAACCACCCAGCTATAGGTGCTTTAAAAGTGCTTCATCATATGAAGATAGTGTACATGAAGATGGCTTGGGATAGCTTGGAATGGCCAGGTTGCCCTCTGCTACTGGTCCTATGCATATTTAGTTGTAACCACTTAATTTGTAATATCCCCTTTAGGGTGAAGTACAATATATATGAAATATCTTGTGATAATCTAAATAGTTAAATTTTCCACTACTTTGTGAATATTTTCTATGTGACACATACCATATGAGAAATAAAAATGAAATACATCCTTTCCTTCATACATTATGGTATGTTTGGATTTGGATGGTTTTATTCATCAATATAATGAGGAGTGGACCCCCTCTCTGGTCCCACTCCTTACAGGTGGTAAATAGTTTATGATTAGATTTCGAGGATGAAATCCCTTTAAGGGGTGGTATGTTGTAACATACTAAATCCTAAAATTTTATCCTATTCCAAGTTAAGAAGTCAGACGCCTTAGTTCCTTGGATTTTGCCAAACACGGTTAAAGATATACACATTAATAGCTTAATTAAAACATTAACATGTAGACATATGAACAAATATGACTTAATGCTTTCATAATTAATCCTTAGATCAATAGAGGATATCTAAAATATGTCACATGAAGCAGTGTTGAATAAAATTGATGATAAGAGAAATAATATGCATATAAGAACTAAAATATCCATAATAGAGAATATTCAAATAATACAAAATTATTACTCTAATGAGATAAAAGATGAATACATATAAAGATCTGTGCATTATAATGAAATACAACCCTTTAAGTAATAAGAGTGGAGGTAAGGTGACACAATTAAATAAATAATAAGGATGATGAAATAAATACAATGATGTCAATCCAAAAATGTTAATTTATAAAAAGAGATCTCAAAAGAAAATTCTAATGTGAAATTCAGATTCCTTGGGTCCCAATTGCCTTTGGAGTCAAGTTTCACATTGTTTACATAATAATAATTAATTGAATTCGATTTGGAAAAGAAGATAGGAGTTTTTCCCCAAAATATCAAATAAAATAACAAATGACTCCAAAAGAGGAAAATAACTTTAGCCTCGAAATCTAATGTTAAAATAAGGTTATGAGTGAATTTTCATATAATTTGGATAATATTTAATATACATATATAGATTAGGAGATAGAAAGTGTGTAAAAGAATAAAATGTTAAATAAATGTGATAAATAATCTCAAAGGACAAAATTAATGGCCAATTCATGTTCCATATGTTTTAATTTGACTGAGGGTGAAGTTTCACACTAATTGGTGGTTTCTAGATGTCTGCAATGTGTTAAGAAAGAGTAATTATGATTTTCTTTAAAAGAATTAAATAAAATACTTAGAATCTCCAAAAATAAAAACTAATTCCAAATTCAGATTCTACATGTTCAAATTAGACTAGGAGTCAAATTTCACTAAATTTGGAGTTTGTTGGCACCCTCAATTAAAGAAAGAGAAAAGAAGAAATAATTTGATATGCACTTTAATCTAATCCGGTTAGGATTACATTTAATGTGTCACAATTACGACCTTGTTGAGAGTCATTTGATCAGCATCTAATGGCACTTGTGTCATCTTCTACCCTGATCCCAAAAAGGAAACACAGAAGGTCTGAAAATTGTGGATTTCTCTCACCACAATGGATTGATTCACACAACTTTTTTCACCTACAAGTTCAGTTTTTGATTCCGCACGCATCCATACCAAAAATGTGGCATATGGTTGCAAATTTTTGAAACACCCAAATCTTGAGCCCCAAGCTCTTTCATCCTTCTTGGTTTTGCTCGTATACACCCTCCACCTATAAATAGAGGTACATACGTCTTTTACTGTACATGAGAAATTGTTTTCTCATGTTATTTGTTTGGAGATTCTTTGTACAACCACCACCACCCAGTTCTTTCTCCTATCCTTGTGGCAGCATTCATGACTTCTCAGGGATAGCAGCACTCAAATTTCTTAGCTTGGTGAGTTTGTATTACTCCCTGCTACCTTTCTCTGCCTATGTTTGATCAATGGCCATGTATCACGATTTTGCCCAAAATTGCAGCCATGCAGTAGCTTCGTTGCTTGGTTGCCATGGTGCAGTGAGGTGAAGGGGAGAATCCCCTGAGTTTTTTTCCCATTTTTCCCCTTCGATCTTTTCTCTTTTGCTTTTTTGCACGAGGGACACTTTTGCCTTTTAGCCCTTGACTCCTTTGCTTTGGGATAGTCTAACGAGCCGCTGACTGGGCTTTGACTGAGATTCTTGGCCACCTCCTATTGGGCCAAGTCAGTCGGGTCTCGGCCCCTCTCTCCCTCTTTCTTACAATTTCTCACTTAATCAGCATTTCTTGATTTTCTTATTGGTCCAACTTGTAAAAATGATATATTTTGACTCCCTTGTCCAAAAATCAAAGTAAAATATGTTTTGGAAATGAAAAAATGTGTTCTTTCTAATAAAAATTATTTCAATGCATGATTTGTTTCTTTTCAATGATGAATTTTTGAGGATTTAATAAATCACATAAGGAGCCCTAAAAATCACAACATTATCATATAAAACCCCAAACTGGACAAATAAATATGTTTTCTTCATCAGAAAAACATAAGGAATCATTTGGTCTAGGTTTTGAGTCCAAAATTCAAGTTTTGTTAAAAAGGTCTAGAATTAGGATTTCATTACACATTAAACTTTATAAAACCCTAATATATGTGAATAATTTCTAATTAGGCAAAAGTGAACTTGGAAACAACTAGATTGGTGAAGAATGTTTCTACGACTCTGGTTTAAGGTATGTTTGCATCTCCTTTTTTTTTTAGAAATAACCTATTTTCATCTTTCTCTTGGTCCTATGGACACTAGCCTACACATTATCTCTTTTTATCTGAAAATTATGGTTCATGTGATCTACTTTATTTGTTGTTGATCTTGTGATCATATTATCCTATTTGGACATTCTTTTGGACTCTTACTTATACATTGGTCATGGTGTAAATTCTTTAGTGATATATGCTATTTTTCCCACTTTTAAGGTGGATGTTGGTTAGGATCATGTGATCTCACTTTATGTATTTGTTGGGTGTTTTCATCTCTCTTACTTGGTTCATTCTTGTTTATTCTTTTGTTATGCATCATGTGGTGACTACTAGTATAATGTACATGTGCTTTTTATGTGGATGTGAAAAATCCCACATATTAATGTAGATGTCAAAATTCCTACAGATGAAAATATTTAGGGCAGACGTGTTTTCCTGCCCAGGCAGATGTTGACAGACCCTACCACTCCATATTTTAGAGTGGATGTATATAAGACCCTGCTCACCCCTCATTTGTGGTAGATGTGTTATTTCCTACCAACATGTTTATATTGTTCTAGTATTGTCACATGTGAAATACTCATATGCCTTGCCCTTATTTTATTGAACTCTTCTTTCTTTTATGCCTGATTGGGTATTCCTTTACTTTTCTATGGGAAGACTTTTATTTTGATGTCCTTTATTTCATATATTGCTCAATTTCCTATTTAGTATGCACATACCAACCTTTGTTGATGTCATCTACTTTTCTCTTCTTGTTGGGGTATGCTTCCAACCCTAGGTGAAGGACTTGGATGATATGACATGAAGACTTGGACTTAGCCTAAGGAGTTAAAGTTTGGAGACAAACTTTATATAGTTTAGATTTCCCTCTACTTAGATCCTTATGTTGTACCTTTTATGTAAACCCTTGTGGGAGATGATGATGTCCTTTTGTAATCTTGATAAAAAAAATTGAATATAGTCATTACTTTTATTCCGCTGCTATACTCTTTGGTCTTTTGTATACCATTATATAACATTTGAAAATTTCACACATGTTCCAGCATACCTATTATGAGTTTGTTTGGAATGGATGTCTCATTCTTCAAATTTTAGTAGGGAGTGGATCCCCTCTGGGTCCCACTCTTTACATTTGTTGTGCTTCTACAAGAGACACTATGAAGACTTAGGACTGCCACCGCCACCATTAGTCCTATCTCTACAATGTTCTCCTAATCTGGAATTGTAGCCCTACTACTGCTTCTTAAGTACATATTCTTTGCAATGGATAACAAGCTCTTCGTGATAATTTCAGCAGTACTAAGTGTGAAAGAGGAGGAACAATTACTCACAATTCTGAAGAATCATTGAGCCACATTTGTTTGGTCCATTGTAGACATGAATGGGATCTTCCCTAGTTTATGCCAACACAAGATATGAATTGAAGAAGAAGCAAAACTTGTATCGCAACCTCAGTGGCGTATAAATATGATCATGATGGAGGTGGTGAAGAAAGAGATAGTTAAAATTCTAACATCAGGCTTAATTTATGCTATCTCTAATTCTAAATGGGTGACTCCTACACATTTTGTTCCTATGAAATGGGGATCATAGTCATTACAAATTCTGCTAGTGAATTAGTCTCGACTAGGCTAGTAACTAGGTGCCTTGTTTGCATTAATTGTCGTTGTATGAATGATGCTACATTAAAATATCATTTCTTACTTCCATTTATAGATCAAATTCTTGAGAGGCTTGTCACCTGGTCATAATTCTATTTTCTTGATGGGTATTTGGGGTATAATTAGATTTCTATCGAACCATAGGGTCAAGAGAAGTTTACTTTCACTTGTCCCGATGGTACTTTTACATATCGTCGGATGCCCTTTTGTCTTTGTAATGCACCGGCGATGTTTCAAACATGCATGCTTGCAATCTTTTTGACATGGAGGAATGTTGTCTCAATATTTTCATGGATGATTTCTCAATGTATGCATATTCTTTTAAGGATTTCCTTGCTAGTTTGGATAAAGTTTTGCAAAGATGTGAGGATACTCAGCTTGTTTTCAACTGGGAGAAATGTCATATGATGGTGAGTGAAGGAATTGTGTTGAGGCATAAGGTGTCTAACAAAAGGATGGAAATCAATCCGGTAAAAATAGAGGTTATCACTAAACTACATCCACCATCATCAGTGAAGGGAGTTTGGAACTTTTTAGGACATGCCAGATTTTATCAATGTTTTATAAACTATTATAAAAAATATCCAAACAAATTTCTGAATTGTTATAAAAGGATGTGGATTTCAAAGTTGATGATTGATGTCTCAGATATTTTGAGGTTTTAAAAGAGAAATTGATTTCTACACTCGTGGTGGTGACTCCATATAGGAGTCAACCATTTAAGTTAATGTGTGATGCATCTAATTTTGTAGTAGGGGTTGTTCTAAGCCAATATAAGGATCAGGCATTGTCGGTCATTTACTATGCTTCTAGAACACTTAATGATGCACAGCTAAATTATACCACCATAGATAAAGAACTTTCAGTTTTAGTCTTTGCCTTTGATGAATTCAAATAATAGTTAATAGGGGAAAAAGTGATAGTATCAAATGATCATGCATATATTAAGTATATTTTGTGGAAAAATGATGCTAATTGAGACTAATTAGATGGATTTTGCTACTATATGAGTTTTATATAGAAATCAAGGACAAGGAGGGAGAAGAAAATGTGGTAGCAGATCACTTATCTAGGTTGGAAAGAGTGGATGAATCTGGGTTGGAGGTACCCATTGTTGTGGAGTTTCCTAATGAGCAACTTTTTGCCATGAGGAACAACAATACATGTTGGCATTTGGAGAGATACCTGAGGATTGGAGTTATCAAGAAAAAAATATTCTTCCATTCTTTGGGATTTTATGCATGGGACGACCCCATTTTACTTAAATAGTGTGGGGATGGCAATTTCGGGAAGTGTGCACCAGAGTGAGAGTTTGAGAGCATATTTGGTCATTGTCATTCCTTACCCACTAGGGGACACCATGCTAGTTCTAGGATAGTGGCCAAAGTTCTAGAAAGTGGTTTTTACTAGTGGTATTTATTTAAAGATCCTTACAATTATGTGGGGAGGTGTGATGCATGTCAACATGCATGTAATATATCTAGGAGGCACAAAATTCCTCTTAATATCTCTCAGGAGGTAGAGGTCTTTGACTTATGGGGAATAAATTTTATGAGACCTTTTGTATCTTTGAATTCTAATTTATATATCTTTCTTATAGTGGACTATGTATCTAAATGGGTGATAGTGATTCCAACTTGAACCAATGATGCAAAAGTTGCATGTAAGTTTGTGGAGGATCATATTTTCTCCAGGTTTGGGGTGCCTAGAATGATTATCAATGATGAGGATCTAACTTTACAAATAGTAATTTTAGTGCTTTATCGAGTAAGTATGGAGTGAGGCACAATGTATGGACCCCATACCACCCCCAAACTTAAGGTCAAGTTGAGGTGTTTAATAGATAAATTAAGATGATCCTAGAAAAGATCGTCTCAATCAATAGGACTAGTTGGAGCATGCAATTGAATGATGTTCTATCGTCTTATAGGACAGCTTTCAAGACACCAATAGGCAGGACTCCCTACAATCTAGTCTATGAAAGGGGCCATTTTTTCATGGATCTAGAGCACAAAGCCAAGTGGGTTTTAAGGAAATGAAATTTTGATCTTTCTAGAGTAGGGAAGAAGTCGAGACTGGAGCTCAACAAATTAGATGAGATTAGGCTAGATGCCTATGAGAGATCTAGAATCTACAAGGATGGGACTAAGAGAATGCATGACTGGTATATAATCCATATGGTGTTTCTACCGGGCCAATGAGTTTTATTATTTAATTCTAGGATGAAATTACATCCTGGGAAATTGAGGTCTCGGTGGAGTGGACCTTATGTGATCATCAAGGCATTTCCTCATGGAGCGGTTGAAATCCTTGATGGTACGAAATCCTTTTTGACAAATGAACGGTGCCTCAAACATTACTTTTGGGGATAGATAGACCATGAGGAGGAAGAGTTGAAGCTCATTGAGCTTCCTTGATAATTTGAGCAACAAAATATTGTCGAGCCTATGACGTAAAATAAGGGCACTTCTCGGAGGCAACCCATAGTTTAATTTTCTATTATTTATTTTTCATCTAAACTTTTAGGAGTAATTTTTTTATTTGTATTTTGAGGTTCTTTTCAGATATAACAAAGGTACCTTGGAGATTCATGATTGGCGTGCAGGCAGAGAAAAACTCGATACCAGTGAAAGACCAGTCGGTGTCACCAATAGACTAATAAATCCAACAGGGACGGCATCATAATTTTGGCACCACCGACAGGAGGATCGGTGGCACTGACTTCTTTTAGACAGGGCTGACTAATATTTCTGTAGAAACTTGATACCACTAAAAAATTGTGTCAGTGGCACTGAAATCCATGAGAGAAAATCACTCTCCAAGTTCTATACATCAAGAGGACGTTCGATCACATTGAAGAAGTATGTAAAAGATGACACAACTAGGTACCACCAACTGCTAAGTTGGTGGCACCGACACAATGATCTAGGATAGAGCTCAATTCATCTCGGTACCACTAATGCAATGTTGGTGGCACTGACACAAAGTCACGGTAACCTGTGAGAATCAACTCAATATAATCGACAACCTGTTGATGGCACCAACTCTTGAAGAACAAAATCTGTGGAACCAACGTCAACAATCGAGTTTGTCTACATCCTACGATCGATGGCACTGATCTGCACTGACATTTCATAAGTTTGAACCACTGACTCTTTTCTCTACCACCAACATGGAGAGATCAATGGTTTGATACATCGACGGCTTCAGGTCATTGGTATCAACAGATAACACCGGCAAGCCCATAGATAGAGAGCAAATTTAGTACCACTGATGTCCAGGTCAGTGGCGCCGACTTGGCATGACATGGAGGTGTGGCCCCTATATAAGGGGATGCAGTGGGGGATATCCATTCACACCCATAGCATTTCCTTGTACTCCAAAAGGCATATAGATCTCCTGACATCTTCAAGTTTTCATCGAGCTCCCTTTCCCAATCTCATTTCTCTCTCTGACATCAATGGCTTCATGCAGACAAGCATCGTCAGTAGGAGCAGCTGAGTAGATCGTACTAAAGCCATCTAGGATGGCTTTTGCAGACGAAGACCATAAGAAGCTCTTTTCTAGAATGATGAAGAGGGAGATCATACCCATGCCATATGGTGATCGTATCTTCCTCAATAAGACCACATTCACCGTGAGCCTCTGCCAAGTTTGCCAAGGGAAGGGGATGGTGGGTTGTCACCCCTTCTTTGGTGATTCGCCCACCTATCAGGAGATTGTATGTGATTTTCTCACATCAAATAACTCACAAGAAACTAGAAGATTATCAATGCTTATTAATCTTCATTGCATGTAAATTAGTCTTTCCTAGTTTCTTAATCTTAATTGCATGAAATAATCCATAAGAAACTAGAGAATTATCAATGATTATTCTTTCCAAAACAAAAGCAGATTAGTTATCAAAGATTATGATATCCAGCAAAGGCTTAATACAATTAGCCATTACTTTAGATATTTTTTGGAGGTAGTTTCACATGCTAATAGATCTCAAATAAGTCATTAACTCCATCCCTTAACATTCTAGAATGAAAATAAAGGTTGTCTTATTCACCTCATCTAGATTTTATAGCCCATCCACCCTTAAAAAATGATACAAAATATATCCTTTGTCATAATATGTCACTATTTTAATAAAATACCACTTTCATGTCATCTAGACTGGTTGCTTTCATAGGATGCGTATTGTAAGCGTACTATCAAACCTTCTCCTCTTTGGTTCATTCTCTATCTCAATAAATTCTTCATCAGTATGGACCTTTTCAAGCCCCCAATCATATTTGATGTGTTGCTCAAACCTGTCAATTTAAAAAAAAAAATCAAAATAAGTTATTATAGTATTTGTGATCTCTTTCTCTTTCTCCTTTCAATTCCCATTGGCATCAAAAAGACCTTTAATATGGTTTGTCCTTCTCCTCTGATCTGCCTTGTGGTGGAAATATTTTGTGTTCTTGTCTCCTTCCTTCGTCTCATTTGCCTTTGATCTAAAAACACTAGGACTCCTCCTTTTTCTTTACATCCAACATACTACTATGTAGGTCCTCACATTTTCTAGGCATATCATCATAAGTAGAATTTATTGTGCTTACTTAACTTCTTTATTTGTCTCCTTTATATGCTTTCAAAGGCTTCCAAATTTTGCATTGACCCACCTAGAAAATTTATCCTTGCATTGCCTGATTTTGACTGTTGTATCTCGACCCATGAACTTCTCCACACACTTGAATGATGAAACTCATGATTAGCCATCCACCGAGTTTCAAACTGTGGATTGTCTTTCATGCGATGAAGCATCGTCCCTCCCTCAAAATCCAAGTATTGAGATGCATGATCTGACTAACATTCCTTTATATATACTTAAAATGGATGTAATAACCTAATATGACCTAATATGCTTGTTGAATTCATAATATATATAATGCATGTCACATTAACCATTGATATAAACATAAAACTTATATGGGAGAATCAGTCTTAGATGGAAATAGACATGCAATAATTAGTGTGGCTTAATAAATGTAAAAATATATGAAAAAGTAATAATAGGATGTTGTACTTAAGTCAGAATAATTGTGGTACTCTCGTATAGTTTTTTGATATAATTAATAGTAATGATGACATAATTGAGTAAAATATCTTATAATGCAAGATAATACAATATAATAGAGTTTTTTTTGTCCACTTCAATATATTAGTTATAAGAAAAAGGATATAATGACTATAAGTCTTAAATGTTGAGAAAATTTTGATATATAATAAAAATAAGATTTGAGATTAATATCATATTATTTTAAACTCATTGAAGTAAGTATTAGAATACAAATTAAATTTAAAAAATCAGACTTTACATGGTTGAACTAGGTAGGGGACCTAATTTCAACCTAATTTAATAATATTAGCTACCTTGATTTCATTTGACAAGACAATTCTCATATATACATTCCTTATGTGAATTAGACTATAGATAATTTTATTCCATTGTGATATTCTTTAAGTTTCTTGTTAGGTTCACCCTTCCATACATTTAAATATTTGGTTAACTCCTCAAGAGGCCACATTTTATCCTCTTCTTCTACCAATGTGCCATGACTCATCCAACGACATTGGTCTTGTCTCATACGTCTGTTAGGATTCCTTCCTCACAAAAGGTAGATCCAATTTCTCTCTTATATGTATTCCACTCCACCCATCCTAACACCACAAAAAACTAATTCATTGAACATGGGAACTCTCTTCAAGTCCAATACAATCCTAAGTGTTATATCCAAAAGAAACCTTCAATTTGGATCTCTCCATGATCTTTTGCAACCACTAGAATCCATTCTTTCAATCTTTCTACATATATTTGATCATCCAGAAAGAACCCTCGTAGCTTCTCATGGTCCCATTGTCATCCAATTTCAAGATAGGAAGTTTGTAGTGTCAAGTTTGAGGTCCTCTTCAATGTAGTAATTTGGGGGAAGATTTTGAGACTACCTCATTCCCATTACCTACTTATGTATGATCTTTGCACCTTCACTATTCTTTCTTACCTCTCATTTTATATGAAGTTCCTCAAACTCTTCCTCCCCCACTCAAGTATTGAATGGATTTTACGGGGCTAAATTCTAGTGGTTATAAAGCTTTGGAAAAGGGTCACCCATGCTCACCACCACCATCTAAAGATGTGGGATGCTTTGGAGTCATGTTTCTCTACATTCAATGTTTTGTACATTTTCTTGTATTTTCTACACACCTTCTAGCTTTTACATTGTATTTATGGTGGGGGTGTCACTTTCCTTTTGGAGTTGTTTTTCCTACTTTCGATCTCATTTTGAAGTTGTCAGGTTTGTAGTTTTGCCTCTATTATTACCAAATAGGATCTCCCTATTCAACCTTGGTGGATATCCATGATGACCCATGTTCCCATGGTTTGTTAGCACATTGAGGCCTTTCTTAGGGTCTTCATGACCAGACAGGCCCTGGGACTATTTGTTTGAATCCTCCTAGAGATTTTCCTTGTATATTGTTGGTGCTAGGTTTCTCTTCTAGCTTCACTGTGTCTACTCTTCATTGGTTTTTAAAGGGTTTTTTAAGCTATAAGAAACTTGACCTTGGTTTTTTCTAATTACCCTTATTTTGGTTTTTGGTTTTCCTAGGAGGATGGAGTTTATGGTCTTATCACACTTATCAATTTTGTTGAACTATGAAAGTTTTTTTTTGACAAAGAAGTCCCATTATGTGTGAATACTTATATGCATGATGCAAGGGTAATTATGTCCGACTACAAGGGTTTTCTATATATATTTATGTAATTAACTTCCAAAAATCATATTGACTAACCTGAGCCAAACCATATCGTAGAAGTATGTTTAAACTCATAAAATAATTTTCTATAATTGTGGATAATTTATACTACATAGTCCTTATGTTTAACATGTTGAAGATAATATTACCCCTAATATACATCCTAATCATGGTATTTGCCATCTATCACATGTATAAAGGAGAGAGAATGTGCTAGTATAAGGATTCCCCTCTTATAGTGGGCCCCCATTTCTACTTATGACTCATTCATTTTTAAATTGAGTAGTGTGGATGATCCCCTTCCCGACTTGGCACCATAGGATGAAAAGTATTAAGTGAAATTAGATAAATTTTCTCCCATAAAAATGTAGAAATCAAATATTTCAAATCATAAATCAATAAATATTTATGTCAATAAAGAGTCGATATTGTCAAGTTCCATGGACATGAAAATAAATATGTAGGTACTAATAAATTGGAGTACATAAAGGTTTTATGATAAATTTTTGGGTGGTCACATGTGTATACATGCAATAAATATAGGAAGAACTTTAAAAGTAGGAATTTAGATTCTGGATAGGCATGCATGCTATTGTCCCATGCTTTTCAAATGTGATAAAACAAATATGATGAACGACATTCCTAATATTGCATTAGGACTGAAGGGAAAGGAATGGTTGGGAGTGCCACTTTTGTGTATCTACTCATTTCTTCTCTCATTAACAAAGAACAACTGATAGGAATTGATCAAGTGTGCCACTACCTTATACACACTCATCTCTCCCTACTATGCAAAGATTTCTAACAAAATACACTGGTCATCATTATCTCAAACTAGTAGTCATGTACGGTCACACAATAGTTACTCATCCACACATGAGAGTCATAATGGTTGATAAACACATGCACCCATCCCTCTTTGTTTGAAACAAATAAAATAAAATCAACACATGTGCATGCCATTATTGAGGCCATTTTGTAGAGACTCAAAACTCTGGGATCAATTGTGTAACATATAGAAAATTCAAGTGAGTGATTGTATCATGTCTGAGTAGGTATGTGACTATTGTTTTGCTACCTTAGCGGGCTAAAAAATCTAAAAGACTCAACCTATGCTTGGTTCTCAAGTTAACAAAAATGTGATGTTGACTCTGCCTTGGTGTTGTTTTTTTGTGAAATGAAAGAGGGGGGACTCATTTCACACTTTGATGAATATAGAATGATAAAGATAATGACCACCACGTTTACAAGTAAAAACATATAAAAACATATAGTAATATGAAAGGACAAGTGTAAGGCATTATCTGTATGCATGAGGAAGTTATTAGGCACTCCCACATACCCACCTAGTGATGGTATTTTCATCTTGGAAAAATAAGTTTTAATATAACAAAATGTTGATTTTATGCTAAGTATACCAATTTTCATGAGCATAAATGGTAGACTTATAGTTTTTTAATGCCAATATTACTAAAAATAAAGGTAACATTGATCTTGTATTCTTATACAATTTCAACATTATTGATATCGACGGGAAGAGAGGAAAATAGAGAAAGATTACATATTAATAAACTTACCTTGACTGTACTTTGTTAGAGTGAAGGATGATGTTTCATATTGTTTTTATTGTAAAGATGGAAAAGAATCCTAGATACATTTTTTTCATGAGGATTTTTGTGTCGGGATGTAGTATCATGGAAGACACTAGTATAGGGTGTTAATGCCAATGCTAATGCTTATTCTTCTCACTATCTCATGGGAAATACACCAAAATTTTATTCTATTTCAAGTTAAGGTGTTATCTATATGATTTAGGGAGTTAAGTGATGATATGACTGGTTGGTATGCTATATGTTAGGTCTTCATCAAAGATTTTTAAAGGAATAAAAATAGATTTTGACATTGTATGGGTAGAGCTTCAAGATATAAAATTATGGAAGAGAATTAGTCAAGGCTATTTTATAGGATTACATTGGGATTGGTTTGTTAGGGTGCACATCATTTTGGGTTCCTCTACATATATGCTCTAATATTAAAATGACAATGCTAGGTTAATGTCAAGAAGTTTGGGGTTGTTACAGCAACATTTTGAAACTTATTATACATACACACTTTTGTTTGGCGTCCATGTTGGTTGATTGTTAAATGGTTTTGCAACATCATAGAAGTCAGTATGGTTGGTGTGGGTTGTAAAAATGATGATTGGATCCAAATAAACATGTTCACATATGTCAGGGTGCCTACAATGCCAAATATATTTTGTATATATTTTGGTTTACGTAAGTACATGTGAGAATAACATGAATTCTTGGTAGTTGTCCGAGCATGCATAATACTTTCCCCCATTCATCTAGGTCAAAAAAAACATTTTTAGTGTTCTCTAGGTTGAACTTGGATGGATTTGGGATAATGGCATGAGATTCTTATCCTTGATGGTTTTATTGTGATCATAGCTCTTATTATAGTGACTTTGATATTTGTTTCACATTAAAAGTCCAAATAAAATAGGTGATTAAGAATTTTTTGTCTATCACCAAAAAATATATAAATTATTCACTTATAGCTCCTTAGAAGTCCATTTAGTAAATTAGAAGAATAAATAAGTAAAGAAGAGACAAAGTAGGCTTGATTTGATCAAATTCAGATAAAATTAACCGAAGGTACCTAATCACTAAAATTAGATAACAACTTCATGAATTCACAATCATCTCCAGTGATTTATCCAAGAAAATTGAAATCACCTACATGGAATCCAATATATATATTTGGATTCTAGGATACCCATGTCCAAAATAATATGTGAAGGGGTCTTAAATCACTTGAGGTGATAGTTTCTTCTTCCCCTTTCCTATAACTATCTACTTGTTGTCTAGAGTTTCTCAAAATGAAGAAAAAAGGAGAAAATGAGCTCTTCATCCATCATGGCTACCACCATATGATATATATAGGAACTGGATATGTAAGGTTTTTCTAAAATCCATTTAGATTAGAATATGCATGACTTAGAGAATAAAGAAAGTCCTTAATATTTCATGTACTAGATATCTCAAATTGGCTAGATAGGTCTATCCATGTATATTACAAAACCATCAATACTTACTACAAAATGATATACTAGGTTTTAGACATTAGTTTCAAGATTTGTATTTGTATCTATTATTTACAATTATGCCCCTATCCACTATTTGAGTCAACACTTTGCATGTGACCTTGTGGGCTCTATATTACATTAGTAATGAATCCTTAAAACCACAAGCAATGAGTATTGTCTAGAAACACTTCATTGCTTTCCAAGTAGTAGGATCATTTGGAAACTAGCTAAACCTTTCACTAAGCATTTTTATTGTGTTTTCTAATTAATTCCTTTGTCAAAAATATATGTATTTTGTAGGGAAATATGGCTAAAAATAGACAATGGAAACAAAAGTTTTACCTACCGTAGTCCCCATAAACCAACATATCGCGTCAATTACCATAGGATGGGAAGGATGGTTTCAAGGATATACCTAGTCCTAGAGCAAGTCTAGTGACATGTTATCGTCATTGTAGCTATGCAACTTTTGACTAGTTGCTCTTGGATGGTGTCTATGCATCCCGTGGTCTTCATCATGGACAACAGATTGGACAACTTATGCATCGACCATGGACTGCAGGTTGACGTTGCCCTCCTAGTAGTAGCCAAAGGACTCCTGCCTCTAGATATGTCCACATAGACCACCTAGAAATCATTTCATCCTTGTAGAACAAATAGGAAGGAGTTGTCCCTGCTGTTGGCGTACTAGTCACCAATTTGCTCACCCACAACAATGATCCTCAGTTGTTCTCTCCTATAGCTATCCCTCCCTAGTCGGGTAGAAATTACTTGGGCTCTCTTGGTTACCACAACCAAAGAAGACAATAATTTTTAGAGCAACTAAATCTCAATTTTCTACTCTGGGAATACCTCAGCACCCCTCTATTTATAGGAGGGGTTAGGGTTAGGTTTCCCATTCTATGCGGGAGTGGAAGGGACCGGAAGATGTTGAATTTTTACAACCTACAAACACCCAAATGATCGTATGGCAACCCATATAGCCATCTGGCATGTGAGAACGGTCATCTCATACTACAAGATGGCCGTCTAACAGTTTCCCAATTGCACACAAAATTGACAATTTTGAATCCAATTAATGTATGTCATGACGTCAACACTAATTCCTTGATGCAATTGAATTTCTAACAAACTGGGTGATCTCACTCATGTGAGTCAGTCGTATCACTCACCCAAATAGTCGTCTGGTGAGATGAGTCGAGCATGTAGGTTCATCAGAATGAACTGGTCAGTTCACACCTCAGTTTGAGCAGAACTTAGCCAATTTTAATTCCAATTAGTCTAATACTCCAAAAAGTCATCTCAATACTTGAGTCGATTGTCTGGCACTCGAGACGACCATCTCACTCAGTGAGTTAGTTGTCTGGTGGTGCATCTAGCTAATTTGTTGTGTGAGTTGAATACCAAAACACTTAAGTAATCAATTCAATCATTATTCAAGATTTGACTCCTCTTCTAGGTCGCAACCTATGTGTGTCCTATAGGTCCCATATTACGTTGACATTCAATGTCCATAACAACTTATGACATCACAACCAATGAGTGGTGCCTAGTCACACATCATCTCTATCCAAGTAAATGGATAGTTGGGTAACAACTTCAACCTACATTGTGTTTGGTGTTGTAGTGTTTGTATAATTCCTCTATCTCTGATATCCAGATTGAACTCGAGGCATGGAGCAGTCACCCTCATCAACATTCAATCTAGTTTCTTGAACCAGAGCAGACTATCTGAGATATATGTGAGATCAATATCATATATTGACTTACATGTGCATGGCCATGCATTTATCAGTCTCGCTAATCTAGAGGTCTTAGATATCATACTCCCTTAGGAGGGACAAATCCCATATCTATCACTCACGGTCAGTCCCCATGTGTCACAGTCACCCAATAATCACATTTATAACAACCCATGTTTCAGGATTGTGTTTGATGATGTCAAAGGTATCGAACAACATGTGATGAGTGCAGTGATTTCAGGTCTAAGAACCACAAACACAACCATCACTATGAGATTTGAATATGACTACCAATTTAATGGTTTCCATGTGTTAGTCTCATGGTGGGTGTGTTCAATACACTATTCTCCAATATGTTTGTGTGCTTGGTTTTATATTTCCATATCATGATTAATGAGACTATGTTATCAACAGACTCACACTCTGATCTTACATGTAATTCTTGTCTATCAACCTTCCACAATAACAACTCATCAGGGACATAATGAGAATATATATGTACTCTTAACATTTGTATGATCTCATTTCCTCAAGTCACATACTTGAAGACATGCATAATTGAATAATATTATTCTCTAGACATTTATAATGTTACATCATAATCTCATAACTAAATTAAATAGAATAAATTGGAAGCTTGCCTTTATTTATTAATCAAATAAATTACAAGTTATTCCATTACAATCATCATATGATTGGCTCTCAAGGCATACATACCAATAGACTCCCACTTGTACTTACATTCAACCACCTATGAATCTTATCCCAAGTTATCTAATATGACCATCATGCTTCTACTGTGAAAGTGCCTTTGTTAAGGGGTCAGCAATATTGTTCTCAGTTGGTACTCTGCTAATTTGTACATCTCCTCGTTGTATGATCTCTAGTATGAGATGGAATCACCTTTGTATGTGATTCGAGCACTGATGCAATTAGGGTTCCTTAGATTGTATAATAGCTCCATTGTTGTCAAAATATAGCTCAATAGTGTCGTTGATGCTTAGAACGACCCCAAGTTCTGTAATGGACTTCTTGATCCATACAACCTCCTTTGTTGCATTTGATGCAACAATATACTTGGACTCTATTGTAGAATCAGAAACTGTCTCTTTCTTGGAACTCTTCTAGCTTACAACACCATTCTTAAGGTAAAACATGAATCTTGAGTGTGATTTGTAATCATCTTTGTTAGTCTAGAAGCTTGCATCAGTGTAACCTCTTACCACCAACTCTTCCTCTCCGTCGTAAACCAAGAACTGATCCTTAGTTCTTCTCAAGTACTTGAGGATGTTCTTCATGGTTGTCCAGTGAGCATCACCTGGATCTGACTGATATCTGCTCATTATGATCAATCCATACGAGACATCTGGATGGGTACACAACACTACATACATGATTGATCCTATTGTTGAGGCATATGGAATCAAACTCATGTGTTCCCTTTCTTCACAAGAACTAGGACATTGACTCTTAGAGATGGTAACTCCATCTAGCATGGGTAGGTTTCCTCTCTTTGAGTTCTTCATTCTTTGACTATGACTACAAACACCACTATCACTACAAACACCACTATCACTACGAATGACATGTGATGAGTGTGGTGATTTCAGGTCTAAGAACCACAAACACCACCATCACTATGAGAGATGACTATGAATACCATAGTAATGGTTTCCATGTGTCAATCTCATGGTGGGTATGTTCAATACATTATTCTCTAACATGTATTTATGTCCTTGGTTTGATATAGATGTATCATGACTAATGAGACTCTATCATCAACCAACTCACACTTTGATCTTATGTGTCATTGTTGTCTATCAACCTTCCACAATAATAACCGATCAGGGACATAATGAGAATATATATGTACTCTTAGCATCTGTATGATAACATTTCTCTAAGTCACGTACTTGAAGACATACATCATTGAGTAATATTATTCTCTAGACATTTATAATGTTACATCATTATCTCATAATTGAATTAAATAGAATAAATTAGAAGCTTGCCTTTATTTATTAATCAAATCAATTACAATATATGCCATTAAAATCACCATATGATTGTCTCTCTATGCATACATGTTGGTATATATGCCCATAGAGACATCCCGAGCGATTTTATGGAGTCAAATATTATTTAATCATTAATATGATTATTTGGTTAATTAATTAATTCCAGAATATTCTAATTAATCCACGAGCATTTTAATTAATGCAATCTTTCTGTTTACCGATGGGTTTAGGAAACCCTACTTCATTTTGTCTCCTATTTAAAGGGGCTTGACGACCAATATCTTTATAAGATATTTAGAGATGCTTTTCATTTTACGCTCACGTACGTAAACCCTAGTTGTCACTATCCTCATGAGAGAAAGGAGACCACCGCGACGCTAGCACATCATCGAACAAAAACTACTACTTCTTGACGGCTTAGGAAGCACGACGTGGAGTTCCAGTCCATCCGCGTGAATAAAGTATAGATGCAGACGTTGAGACACATGCATTCGGAGAGCATCAACGACCATCCATATGAAAGGAGCATTGCCAGATATTCCCACGACGTGTTCAGAAGACGGGAGAGAAGTATCGTCTGTGTAAGCCAATAGTGTTGCATACCGTCGTACAGTGGGACGTCGTCCGACTTTCTCCGCTGTAGATCAACGTTGTTTTTGACATTTCGGATGGGGTTGAATATGGAAAATACTAATGTTCCTAAGTGCACGGAAGTAAAATTTTGTAGACCTTTCAAGGGCTCTTCCCCTGAGACCCCGCGAGGGGATCCCCACACAGGGGCGCTACCGTTGTGTACCTCTCATAGTCTGTGTGGGAGTCGAAAATTTATTTAATGGAGAATGACTCGCATTAGAAGGACTGTAATTTTAATATGTATATATGTATATGTAGATATACCTATAATATCATACATGTTGCTTTTTAAATTTTGTTTTATGTGGTGAATGCATGCACGGTTATGGCCTAGAATCCCCTTTTGTGAATATTGTGAATGAATGTGGTTGTGAATCTTGTGGATATGTTTTTTTAATGCTATGGATGTATAATGGTTGTACGTGGATCCTTTATATAAAGTATTCGGCTTGCATGTCGAGCCTCATCTCTTATTTTAAAGTGTAATTAATTCTTTCTGTTTATATTTGTACTCATATGATGTAATAGATATAGGATTAGTTTTAGTCTTTGCAAACTTGATGTAAGGAGGCCACTTGAAGATCCAACTCTAAGGTGTGTCCATGCAGAAGCACCATGAAGATCCAATTCCAAGAAGAAAATTGAAGATTCAACTCCAAGGAGCATCTATGGAGAAGCAACTTGAAGTTCCAACCTCACGGATCATCCATAAAGTTGTTCATTGTAATGTTGATCCTTACAAGTTGATTCACAGGTGTTGTTGCATGAGATGCATAAGACCTTAGGTGGATTGTAATCCTTTTTTGCTCCAAAAGATTATAATAGTATGGCCATAACTGATGTATTTGTGTTTATGATTGCATGTCTATCATTTTTTGTTGTGGATATAGTAGTATATGATACGTACTATAAGTATGTGGTATTTGGATATGTATATGTATTAATAAAACCTCTCAATTAATAATATTAAGTTTTAGTTGCCTTCCATAAAGAAATACACATGAAAATCTTGATTGACTATGTGTGGTAATGCCTCTGTGTGGTACATTGTCTATCTCGTAGAAGTGTGATGGTGGGTGTGTGGGTCTACCTCCGCAGGGTGCACACTCATCGTGTTGACTTATGGGTTGGACTTAACTAGGGAACCTTGATAGGATCAAGTACCTAGAGGCACATAGATGCATCATGACAAGGAGTTGTACATGATCATCTATCCAAGAATTGCATATGATGCAATTGGCAAAAGTTTCCTACCTTAGTATTTGGTCTTTGACGTCGGCGTTGGCTGGGCATTGATCTAATTATTTTGGATCTTAGCTCACTAGAAGGTTGTACATTGCAATCTTCTGAGTTGATAGTGAGGGCTATCAATTTGAATAAAATAGTGGGAGTGTAATTAATTAAAGTCCTAATTATTTTGTTTATCAAATCTTTACATGTCAAAATGTTTTGGACTAAATGCAAACTTTTTCTTTTATAGCAATCAAATGGCAAACAACACTCACACACTCTCATTGCAATCGGTCCTTGAGAAGAACAAACTTACCGAAATCAACTTTCAAAACTAGTTTAGGACGTTGAGAATTGTTCTCACGCAGGAGCGTAAGCTTTATGTCCTTGAAACACCAGAGTCAGCGGAACCCGCCTCAAATGCGCCCAAGGCTGAAAAGGATGCTTACAAGAATCACCTTGATGATGTCGTAGATGTCAAGTGCTTGATGTTGTTCTCAATGAACTATGAGTTGCAAGAGCAACATGAGAACATGAATGTCATGGAGATGGTAACACATCTCAAGAACATGTATCAACATCATACAAGACAGGAGAGATATGATCTCTCCAAGGCTGTGTTTAGAAGCAAGATGAAAGAGGGAGACTTAGTTGGTACCCACATACTCAATTTAATTGGGTACGTGGAAAGCCTTTCCAAGATGGGATTTCCCCTAGGTCAAGAGTTGGCCACTGATGTAATTTTGCAATCATTGCCTAAATCATATAGTGATTTTGTCATGAATTACAACATGAACAATCTTGATAAGCTATTGTCAGAATTGTGGGCATGTTGAGGACAGTTGAAGCACAGATGAAGAAAGACAAGACCAAGTCTGTGATGATGATCAGCAGAACAAAGGGAAAGTCAAAAGGCAAAGGCAATGCTAAGAAAGTTTCTAAATCCGAGCATAAGCCAAAGTCATCTGTGCTCAAAGCTAAGGTGGGATCTCCAATGAAGGCAGTTGTCACCATTATCACTAGGCTAGACATTGGAAAAGAAACTGTCCTCTCTACCTGGAGGAACTGAGGAAGAAGAAGCAGGGGATAGAGATCTCCATTTCAGGTATATACATTATTGAGATAAACTTAAATACTTCTTCAACATGGGTATTGGATACCAGATGTGGATCTCACATGTGTTCAAATATGCAGGATCTGATAAGAAGTAAGCCTTTACGAAAGGGCCAAATTGAGTGGTGAGTCACTAATGGAGCAAGAGTTGCTTCCACCGCAGTTGGAGTTATTGGCTTATCTTTGCCTACGGGCCTTATAATAGAATTAGAAAATTGCTATTATGTACCCGCGATTTAGAGAAATATTATTTATGTATCTTGTATGGACAAGAGTGGATTTGAATTTCACATTAAGAATGGAATGATTTCTATTTCTAAAGATGAGATATTTTATGGAAATACCCCTATGTCTTACGGTATCTATTTGTTAGAACTTGAGACTAGCATATGCAACATAAATACTAGAAGGCTAAAACTTGACAACTCAAATAAAACATACTTATGGCATTGTCGTCTTGGTCACATAAACGAGAAGCACATATATAGACTCCATAAGGATGGTTATCTAGACTCTTTTAGTTTTGAATCCTTAGAGACATGTGAGGCTTGTTTATTAGGAAAGATGACCAAGACTCCTTTCACTAGACACAGTGAGAGAGTCGGTGATCTTATAGGATTCATGCATACTGATGTATGTGGACCTTTTAGATCAAATGCTAAAGTAGGCTATCAATACTTCACTAGCTTCACTGATAACCTCAGTAGGTATGGTTATGTATATCTTATGAAACACAAGTCAGAAACTCTTGAAATGTTCAAGACTTTCATGGATGAAGTAGAGAAGAAACTTGGTAAGAGTATTAAAGCACTCCATTCAGATTGAGGTGGCGAATACTTAAGCCAAGAGTTTGAGGACCTTCTGATAGACCGTGGTATTGTATCACAATGGACTCCACCTAGTACACCACAACATAATGGTGTGACATAAAGAAGGAATCATACATTATTAGACATGGTACGATCAATGATGAGTTCAGCCAAACTTCCAATATCGTTCTGGGGATATGCTCTTGAAACCGCAGTGTTTACACTTAACCGTGTACCTTCCAAATCTGTTCAAAAGACACCATATGAGATATGGAATGGGAATCGTCCCAATTTGTCTATGTTAAATATTTAGGGATGTGAAGCTTATGTTACCCAAATTTGAACAATTCTATTTTGTTGGATACCCCAAGGAAAGTTGGGATACTACTTCTACACACCAACTGACAATAAAGTGTTTGTTGCTAGGACTACTATATTTCTTGAAAAGGAATTTATTTCCAAAGGAATTAGTGGGAGGAATGTAGAGCTCAAAGAAGTTTGATATCAACAAGAAATCAGAGAACCTGAGGAGGTACATAAGGAACATGAAGACCCACAAACTGTTGTAGAATTTCAAATTCTAAATGTAATACAAGAACCTTGTAGGTCTAGTAGGACACGACTTGAGCATGAGAGATTTGGATTTCTCATAACTCAAGACAGTGACGAAGTGGGCATAGCATATGAGCCAACTTCCTATTTAGAAGCTACTAAGGGACCAAAATCTGAGAAATGGCTCAAAGCCATGAGATCTGAGATGGAATCCATGTACACCAATAAGGTATGGACCTTGGTGGATCCACCCAAAGGGGTAAAACCCATAGGGTGCAAGTGGGTCTTCAAGAAGAAGACCGACATGGATGGAAATGTTCAAACCTATAAAGGTAGATTGGTTGCAAAAGGATTCCATCAAATTCAAGGTGTTGATTATGACAAGACCTTCTCACCAGTTGCCATGGTTAAATCCATTAGGATCATGCTTGCCATTTCAGCTTGTCATGACTATGAGATTTGGCAGATGGATGTTAAAACAACATTCCTTAATGGGAATTTACTCGAGGATGTGTACATGACTTATCAATCTGAAGGAAGCTAATAAAGTTTGTAAGCTACAAAGGTCAATCTATGGATTGAAGCAAGCATCTCAGAGCTACAATCTATGTTTTGATGAAGTAGTCAAAAATTTTGGCTTTAGTCATAATGAAGATGAACCTTGTGTTTACAAAATGGTTAGTGGGAGCACAATCGTATATCTCATATTGCATATGGATGACATACTATTGATGGGAAATGACATACCTACTCTTCAGACAGTAAAAGCTTGGATGGGGAATACCTTCTCTATGAAGGATTTAGGTAAAGCATCCTATATACTAGGAATTAAGATCTATAGAGATAGATCTATAAGGCTTCTAGGCCCAAGCCAGAGCACATACATTGACAAGGAGCTAAAGAGGTTTAGCATGGAGGGTTCTAAGAGAGGTAACTTGCCCATGTCCCACGAGGTTACGATCTTTAAAGCCCAATGTCCTAGTTCATGTGATGAACAGGCATGCATGAGTAAGATTCCATATGCATCAGCAATTGGATCTATCATGTACGTGATGTTATGTACTCATCCTGATGTGTCATATGCTTTGAGCATGACGAGATGGTATTAGTCAGATTTAGGTGAATGTCACTGGACAGGCGTAAAGAACATCCTAAAGTACTTGAGAAGGACTAAGGATCAATTCTTGGTATATGGTGGTGAGGAAGAGCTCGTAGTAAAGGGTTACACCGATGCTAGCTTCCAAACAGACAAAGATGACTATAGATCGCAATCTGGATTTGTGTTTTGCCTAAACAACGAAGTTGTGAGCTGGAAGAGTTTCAAGCAAGAGACGATTGTAGATTCTACAACAGAGGCTGAATATATGTCTACATCTAATGTTGTAAAGGAAGTTGTGTGGATCAAGAAGATCATTTTTGAACTTGGTGTGTTTCCAAGAGCTAGTGATGCAATTGAGTTGTTTTGTGACAACAACAGACCATTACACAGGCTAAAGAACCAAGATTGCACCAATGTTCCAAACATATTCTATGAAGGTTCCATCTCATATGAGAGATCGTACATCGAGGAGATGTGAAGATTTACAGAGTACCTACAGAAAGCAATGTGGCTGACCCGCTCACAAAAGCACTTTCACAGCAGAAACATGAAGGACATGTTCGATCACTTGCATTGAGATTCATGATTGATTGGGTATAAGTACAAGTGGGAATATATTGGTATGTATGCCCATAGGGACCATCATTTGATGATTGTAATGGGATACTATGTAAACGATTTCTAATACTATATTGATCATATCAATAAAGGCAAGTTTCCAATCTATATGTTTGTGTTTTATATTGTGAGATGACCACAAACTTATAGATATCTACAGAATAATATACTCAATGACATGTGTCTTTAGGTTGATGACCTGAACAATGGGATCATATGTATGCTAAGAGTATGTATTCTTGTTTTGTCCCTAATCAGTTGTTATGGTGGAAATATCCATAGACATCAACAACATATAAGATTAGAATGTATGTTGGTTGATGGAAGAATCTCATTATCCATGATATGGAGGTATCAAACCAAATACATAGATACTTGTTAGAGAATAGTGTATCAGACAGACCCACCTTGAGAGTGACACATAGATACCATGATTGGTAGTTAGAGTCACATCTCATAGTGATGGTGGATATTGTGGTTCTTAGACCTGAAGTCACTACACTTATCACATGTCGTTTGGTGTACTTTGACATCATCCACCATGGTCCTGAATAAGGATTGCCATAAAGATGGTTCTTGGGTGCACTGTGACACATGGGGATGACCGTGAGTGATGTAGATGGAATTTGTCCTTCCTACGGGAGTTTGATATTCTGGTCACTTGATAAGTGAGACTGAGAAATGCATGGCCATGCCAATGTGAGTCAGTATGTGATATTGAGCTTACATATATCTCAGACAGTCTGCTCTAGTTCAAGGAATATGGATTGAATGTTGAAGAGGATGACAGTTCTATGACTTGAGTTCAATTTGGATATCAGCGACAAAGGAACTATACAATCATTGTAACACCGGTCATGAATGATAGCTTAAGTTGTTCTCCAACTTCTCCAATTACTTGGGTGGCAATGAAGTCTTGCTAGATACCAATCATTGCTTGTGAAATCATAATATGATTTTGGATATCACTGCCAACATAATTTGGAGCCTACCGGGTCACACGCACAGGATGTGTTGGAATATGAGTATAATTGTGGATTTGATTGGAATTGTTTTGAATCACATTGATTACTAAAATGTTTATGTAATCCATTAGAATAATATGAAAATGTATTCAAATGTTTGAGCCAATCAATTGGAGTGACTAGCTCTAAGTGCAAGTGGGAGTCTGTTGGTATATATGCCCATAGAGCCATCCTAAGTGATTGCTTGGAGTCAGATATTAATTAATCAATTAATATAATTATTTGGTTAATTAATTAATTTTAGAATATTCTAATTAATCCACCAGCATTTTAATTAATGCAGTTTTTCTGTTTATCGATGGGTTAAGGAAACCCTACTTCCTTTCATCTCCTATTTAAAGGGGCTTGACAACAATGGCGGAGGTAGAAAATTTTATGTAGGTGGGCACAATGCATTGAAGGAGTCATAAGGCTCACATGGTAGGGCACCAAAAGATGTATATCTAATATAAATATGTGAATTATATAGGTAGCTCAATACAAAAATCTAGAGCAAAGGTGGGTCACGTGCCCACCTTTGCCTTCATCTAGCTATGTCACTGCTTGACGGACAATATCTTTACAAGATATTGAGAGAGGCTTTTCAGTTTACACTCATGTATGTAAACCCTAGCCGTCACCATCCTCATGAGAGAAAGGAGAGCACCTCGATGCTAGCACGTCATCGCACAAAGACTACTCCTTGTCATCTTAGGAAGTGTGACGTGGAGTTACAGTCCATCTGTGTGGACGAACTAGAGACGCAGACACATAAATTCGGAAGACGTCAACGGCCATCCATATGAAAGGAGCACCACTGAATATTCCCGTGACGCGTTCAGAAGATGAGAGAGAAGTATCGTCTGTGTAAGCCAGCAGCGTTGCATACCATTGTACAGCAGGATGTCATCGGACTTGCTCTGCAGCAAGATATATCCTACGAACACTCTTTTTGAATATGTTATTGCCAAAAAGATCATGTTGCAGGTTGCGTGGAAATATTTCTTTTTGTTGCTTCTGTCACTCATGTTTCCTCCACATAACCCAACAATACATACCAACAGATCTCACATATGTTCTCATATGCAGGATCTGAAAGAAGTAGGACTTTGGGAAAAGGTAAGGTGGAACTACAAGTTGCTAATGGTGTAAAAGTTGTGGCCAGTATAGTTGGAACCTATAGTATATCTCTGCCCATAGGGCTTGTAATAGAGTTAAAGAATTGTTATTATGTATATGCTATAAATAGAATCATCATTTTTGTATCTTGTATGGGCAAGGATGCATTTGAATTATATATTAAAAATGGTCGGTGTTGTATTTCAAAGATAGAATCTTTTATGGCAGTGCCCTAATGTCTTATGGTCTTTACTTGTTAGATCTAAAAACATATGTTTATAATGTAAATACCAAAAGACTAAAACTCAACAACTCAAATAAAACATACCGTTGGCATTATCGTCTACATAACATAAATGAGAAATGCATATCTAGACTCCATAAGGATGGCTATCTAGACTCTTTTGATCTAAAATCAATAGAGACATGTGAAAATTGTTTGTTGGGCAAGATGGCTAAGACCCCTTTCACTGGAAACAATGAGAGGGCTAGTGATCTATTAGGACTCATACATACTTATGTGTGTGGACCTTTTAGAACAACTTCTAGAGGTGGGTATTAGTACTTCCTTACCTTCATTAATGACTTCAGTAGGTATGTCTATGTTTATTTAATGAAACATAAGTCAAAAACTCTTGAAAAGTTCAAGGAGTTTATCAAAGAAGTATAGATCCAACTTGGTAGAAGTATTAAGGCACTTTGTTCAGATCAAGGTGGAGAATACTTAAACTAAGAGTTTGAGAACCTTCTTAAAGCCCATGGGATTGTATCCCACTGGACTCCACCTAGAACACCTCAGCGTAATGGTGTGTCAGAAAGAAGGAATCACACATTGCTAGAGATGGTGCGATCGATGATGAGTTTATATGAGCTTTTGAATACCTTTTGGGGGTATGCTCTAGAAACTGTCACATTTACACTTAATCAAGTACCGTCTAAATTGATTCAAAAGACACCATATGAGATATGGACTGGAAAATGTCCCAAAATGTCTTTTATGAGGATTTAGGGATGTGAAGCTTATGTTAAGATAATGTTTTCTGATAAGCTTGGTCAGAAATCTGATAAATGATATTTTTTATATCCTAAAGAAACAAGAGGATATTACTTTTATTCTCAATCTAACAACAAAGTGTTTGTTGCCTTAGATGTTGCATTCCTTGAGATGGATTTCATTTCCAATGGAATCGGTGGGAGGAAAGTCAAACTCAAAGAGGTTTGAGACCAACAAGAGAACATAGAACTAATAGATGAATAAGAGGAACCAAGAGAATCACAAGTTGTTGTGGAGTCTCAAATACCTCAAGTAATAGAGGAACCTCATAGATCTAATAGGAAAAGCCTTCAGTCTAAAATATATGGATATCTTGTTACTCAGGAAGGCAGTGAATTGGTCATAGATGATGAGCCAATAAACTATCAAGATGTTATAGAGGGACCAGAATCTGAGAAATGGCTTGAAGCCATGAGATCTGAGATGAAATCCATGTACACCAACAAGGTATGGACCTTGGTGGATCCACTTGAAGGGGTGAAACCCATAGGGTGCAAGTGGGTCTTCAATAAGAAGACCGACATGGATGGTAAAGTACAAACGAGGAAGATTGGTTGCAAAGGGTTTTAGATAGGTTCAAGGTGTTGACTATGATGAAACCTTTTCTCTAGTGGCCATGGTTAAGTCCATCAGGATCATGCTTGCTATTGTAGCTTATCATGACTATGAAATTTGGCAGATGGATGTTAAAACCACATTCCTTAATGGGAATCTTCTTGAGGATGTGTACATGACATAACCTGAGGGTTTTATAAATCCAAAGTTTGCAAATAAAGTATGTAAGCAAAAAAGGTCAATCTATGGATTGAAGCAAGAATCTCAGAGCTGGAATTTTCATTTTGATGAAACAGACAAAGAGTTTTGCTTTATTCAAAATGAAGATGAACCTTGTGTGTACAAGAAGGTTAGTGGGATCATAGTGACGTTCCTCATATTGTATGTAGAAGACATACTATTAATGGGGAATGACATCCCTACTTTACAAAAGGTAACTACATGGCTTGTAAATATGTTTTTTATGAAAGACTTGGGAGAATCATCCTACATATTAGGGATAAAGATCTATAGAGATATATCCAAAAGGCTTCTTGGACTATGTCAAAGCACATATATTGACAAAGTGCCAAATCGGTTTAGCATGGAGAACTCAAAGAGAGGAAACTTGTCTATGCGTCATGGTGTCACCATCTGTAGAGCTCAATGTCCCAGTTCTTGTGAAGAAAGGGGAAACATGAGTTTGATTCCCATATGACTCAACAATTGGAACAATCATGCATGTAATGTTATATACCCATCTTGATGTCTCGTATGATTTAAGCATGATTAGTAGATATCAGTCAGACCCAAGTGATGCTCACTAGATAGCTGTGAAGAACATCCTCAAGTACTTGAGAAGAAATGAGGTGGTCTACAGAGGAGAAGAGTTGGTGGTAAAGGATTACACAGATGCAAGCTTCCAGATTTATCAAGATGATTATAATTCACAATCACGATTCATGTTTTTCCTAAACAACATAGCTATGAGATGGAAGAGTTCCAAGCAAGAGACAGTTGTTGATTCTACAATAGAGGCTGAGTATATTAGTACGTCAAATGCAGCAAAGGAGGTTGTATGGATCAAGAAGTTCATTACATAACTTAAGGTCATAGTCATCTCTCATAGTGATGGTGGTGTTTGTAGTCATAGTCAAAGCATGAAGAACTCAAAGAGAGGAAACCTTCCCATGCTACATGGAGTTACCATCTCTAAGAGTCAAAGTCCCAGTTCCTGTGAAGAAAGGGAACACATGAGTTTGATTCCATATGCCTCAACAATAGAATCAATCACATATTCAATGTTGTGTACCCATCCAGATGTCTCGTATGGCTTGAGCATGACAAGCAGATATCAGTCAGATCCAGGTGATGCTCAGTGGATAACCATGAAGAACATCCTTAAGTACTTGAGAAAAACTAAGGATCACTTCTTGGTATATGACGAAGAGGAAGAGTTGGCGGTAAGAGGTTACACCGATGCAAGCTTCCACACTGATAAAGATGATTACAAATCACAATCAAGATTCATGTTTTACCTCAAGAATGTAACTGTAAGCTAGAAGAGATCTAAGAAAGAGACAGTTGCTGATTCTACAACAGAGGTCGAGTATATTGTTGCATCAAATGCAGCAAAGGAGGTTGTATGGATCAAGAAGTTCATTACAGAACTTGGGGTTGTTCCAAGCATTAGCGATGGAATTGAGCTATATTGTGACAACAATGGACCTATTTAACAATCTAAGGAACCCAGATTGCATCAGCGGTCAAAGCACATATAAAGGTGATTCTATCTCATACGAGAGATCATATAATGAGGAGATGTAAAGATTTGTAGAGTACGAACTGAGAAAAATATTGTTGACCTGTTGACAAAGGCACTTTCACAGTAGAAGCATGATGGTCATGTTAGATCACTTGGGATAAGATTCATGGGTGGTTGGATGCAATTGCAAGTGGGAATCTGTTGGTATGTATGCCCTGAGAGCTAATCATATGATTATTTTAATGGAATAACTTGTAATTGATTTGATTAATAAATAAACACAAGCTTTTATTTATTCTATTTAATTCAGCTATGAGATAATGATGTAACATTATAAATGTCTATAGAATAATATTACTCAATGACGTATGTCTTCAAGTATGTGACTTGAGAAAATGAGATCGTACGGATGTTAAGAGTACATACATATTCTCATTGTGTCCCCGATCGATTGTTATTATGGAAGGTTGATAGACAACAATGACACGTAATATCAGAGTGTGAGTTGGTTGATAACAAAGTCTCATTAGTCATGATATGGAAATATCAATCCAAGCACATAGACATGTTGGATAATAGTGTATCGGACAGACCCACCATGAGACTGACACATGGAATCCATTACACGGGTATTCATAATCAACTCTCATAGTTATGGTCGTGTTTGTAGTTCTTATACCTGAAATCATTGCACTCATCACATGTTGTTCGGTATGCTTTGACATCATCAAATGCAATCCTAAAAAATGGGTTTTTATAAAGGTGATTATTGGATGACTGTGACACATGGGGACTGTCTGTGAGCAATATAGATGGGATTTGTCCCTCCTAAGGGAGTATGATATCCAAGGCCTCTAGATTAGTGAGACTGATAAATGCATGTCCATGCACATGTGAGTGAATATATGATATTGAGCTCACATATATCTTAGACGGTCTACTTCAGTTCAAGAAACTAGATTGAATGTTGAAGAGGGTGACTGCTCCATGCCTTGAGCTCAATCTGGATATCAGAGACAAAGGAATTATACAAACAATGCAGCACCAAGAACAAATTGTAGGTTGAAGTTGTTACCCAACTTTCCATTTATTTGGATAGAAAAGATGTGTGACTAGGCACCGCTCATTGGTTGTGATGTCATAAGTTGTTATGGACATTCACTACCAACATAATATGGGACCTATAAGGTCACACACATAGGTCTCGACCTAGAAGAGGAGTTTAATCTTGAATTATGATTGAATTGATTATGAAAGTGTTTAGGTATTCAATTCACGTAAAAAAATAGCTAGTTCCACTGCCAGACGATGGGATCACTAAGTCATACGACCATCTAAAGTGCCAAATGGTCATTTCAAGGGTTGATATGGGCGTTTGGAGTGTCAGAGTGATTCAAATTGAAATTGTCTATGTTCTGCTCAAAGTGAGGTGTGAACCAACCAATTCATTCTGTTGAACTGATTGGCTTGGCTTGGTTCACCAGACGACCATTTAGGTGAGCAATACGATCGTCTTACATGGGTGAGATCTCTCAATTGGGTTGGAGGAAGGTTCTATATACTTTCTTGAATTCAATCATTTCAATTGCATAATACTTGTGGTGCAAGGAATTAATATTTGTCATTAATGGGAAATGAATTGCTAATTTTTTATGTGTTTGGGAAACTTCCAGATGACTGTCTCGCATGCCAAGTGACTGTCTGGGTTACTAGACGATCGTTTGGGAGTTGGCATGTTGTGAAAATTTGAGATCTTCCGGTCCCTTCCACTCCCACATCGACTGGGAACCCTGACCTAAACCACACTTATAAATAGAGGGGTACTGGGGGCTTCTCAGAATACAACACAAACAATTGAGAATCAGTTTCTCTGACAATTATTGTCCTCTTTGGTTGTAGTAATCAAGAGAGCCCAAGCAGGTCCTACCTGATTAGGGAGGGATAGCTATGGGAGAGAACAACTGAGGATCATTGTTGTGGGAGAGCAAGTTGGTGACTAGTAAGCCAATGGGAGGAACAAATCCTTCATGTTTGTTCTAGTAGGATGATAGGAGATCTAGGTGGTCTATGTGGACTAATTTAGAGGTAGGAGTCCTTTGGCTGATGCTAGGAGGGCAATGTCAACCTATAGTCCATGGTGAGATTGTAGGAGTCATTGTAGACATTGTTCATGTCTGTTGTCCATGGTAAAAATTAGGAGTTGAATAGATACCATCTAAGAGAAACTAGTCAAAAAATTCATATCTAAAATGATGAGGAGATGTCATTGGACTTGCTCCAGGACCAGGTATATCCCTAAAACCATCCTTCCCATCTTATGGTTATTGATGCGATCTGTTGGTTTACGGGAATATGGTAGATAATTTTTTTTGTTTTCGTAGCCTTCTCTATAGATATATTTCCCTACAAGATCCACATATTATATCTAGTACCCATGTTGAATAAGTAGGTAGGTTTATCTCAATAATTTATATACATGAAGAGGAGATCGCCATCCCCATTTTCTTCTTTCTGAAAGCCTTCAAGTACAAAGGATAAGTTCCTCTTGTACTTTTCATTCTTCTTATCTTGAGTGTTGAAGATTTAGATTTAGGCTCGACCTTAGAACTCTTCTCGGCCTTACTTTAATCCTTAGACTCAGCTGTGTTGATCATTATCACTGGCTTGTCCATCTTCAATTTTGCTTCAACATGTTTCAACATGGCAAGCAAGTCTGACATGTGGTCAGTCACATTATTCACATGATGACATGCAATAAAGCAGCTATATGATTCTGGCATTGACATTAGAATTATATATGTGGCCAACTCTTGGCTCAAGGTGAATCCCAGTTATTCAAGACGATATACATGTCCAATCATATTGTAACAACCTCGCCTCCATGTAACCCCCAATTAAGGGAGACCAGAAGGTCAGAGACATTATCCCAATAATTCTGGATCAGTGGTTTGACATTCAATCAATAATAATTATCAAATTCTACTAAAATTAAACTGAAAAGCTAGAATAAAATAAATCTCTTGATACCTTGTAAAAATTTCGGATTTCTAGACTTCTATCCACAGATGGAGTCTATCTATCTAATCCTCCTTGAATTGATTATTTGTACCTTCACAATGTTTCAGTTTACTGTTTGTCCTTTTCAAATATTGTACCTAAAATGCCGACAAACAAAATGTCGGTCAATATAACAAATTATACTGGTATGTGGGGGAAACAATAATCTTGCATTTAATTGTAACAACATATTGCAAGCAATTATGGTTTAACAAGTAAACTTTACATTTTAAACATGACTACTCAATCCTTGCATGCCCTAGCCTCTATGTTGTCCCTGCAGTGGACATAGATACTACCTCTCATATGGTAGATCTCAACTAACCCCCATGATCCTACCTTATAGGTAGATCAATACATAGGGTTGTGGAATCGCATGACCCTACCCAAAGGTAGTCCAATCCCTGACTCATGATAACTTGATGATCCTACCTCGCGAGTAGACCATGTACTAGGTCATCTATCTCATCAACATCAGAGCTACAGAGGAGGACCAGGATCTGAGCTAGTTATGCACATATCATTATGATGACAGTCATAGTCACTTTATAATTGCATGAAATAAAAGACAATCAAGCATTTATTCCAAGCAATCGATAAAACTTTAAGAATCACTGGGAAACTAAAGTGATTTAATCATAAGCATAACCACATACCTGTTCAGCTGAAACAATATAGGAATAGTCCAAGCAAATATGAAATCCAGGCAAGCAAGAAATTCACCCAACAAGGATCCTGAAATAACCATATTGTTTCCTTCACTACTCATGTTATCAAGATCTATTCAATCTAACTTGCTTCCTAGGGTTTCTACTCTCTTTTAGGGTTTCACTTGCTATTAGGGTTTCATTATCACTTTTGTCACTACAAACCCTAAATAAGCAAAACTACTCATAAACCCTAATTATCTTGTCCTATCTCTCCTAACAGGCTTAGGATCAACAATTATCAGCATACTTCCAAATATTTCGAATTAAACATATCAATCTCATCCTTTACCCTAAATTAGGGTTTCTACATGTATTAACATGGATTCTTGGTTTAAAACCCTAAAACATGCAATTTCTCATCTATATCATATTTGAATCTTTCATTGTCATCAACAGGTTATTAGTACATCAAATTAACCAATTAAGTATTATATATTCAATCTTTAATCACAATTAGGGTTTCTAACCTAAGTTTAATGCACTTTTCATCAACTTAATATACTTTTGCAATTAGGAATGAAACTAGGTACTAAAACTATTTTTATCAGGTTCCTCATATTCTTTTAATCAAATTTCATATATTAAGTTTATTTATCAGGGTTTCCTAGCATTAGTTATGATTTTTGTAAGGAAAATCATTTTCTTGAATATTTTGGCAGAGAGGAGTCATTTACCGAAAAATTGAGAAATCGCCAAAAATGTTGGCCACTCAATCAGTGGTTCGCTGGACCACACGGGGATGGACGATCCACATTGTGTGCCTCCACTACCTTGTTTGCACCCACTGACCAAACGTTGACCCGTTGGATTTCTTGCGAGTCCACGGTAGATCTCGATCTGACGGCTACTGCTACTTATCCCTCTTCTTCTTCAAAACCCAGCCCATAGTGGCTCCGTGGAGGCACCCTCGCCAGAGTGCGGCCAATTGAGAGAGGGACAGGGAGCTAGGGGTCTTGGAACATCCGTTTGGGTTCGTGAAGTTGAGAGGAGTCGAGAGGGGGCCTTATTCATAAGATCAGGAGTCCCTCTAGGGTTTCCCCAAAACTCGCCACTGCCCACACCTTCGGGTGATTTGGGAGTTTACTCTAGATCCTTCAAAACTACCCAAAACTTAGGCTTGAGGCACAAGGAATCCTCTCCTAAAGACCCTCATGGTCTTGGATTCCAGGTTGGTGTGGTGTGATGTGAGAAAATAGGATTTGAAATCCTGATTTCCCCTCTCCCTTTCCTTCTGTGAATTGAGGTGGATGATGCATAGTTATCATCAGATCCATGGTCCCCTAGACCACGTGGGGAATCTGATGGCTATCATCATCCCCTTATTTCCCTTTTTCTTTTAAAACAAGAAAATTATGTATTAGTTAATTCATTTCAAAGGAAACTTGTAAAATCTATATCTCTCTCCTCATTTAACCTTTTTCATTCAAATTTGAAAGGAAACTCTAGCTTGGCATTATCTAATTGTGTATAAAATTTGAAACCCAAATTCCAAAGGAAAAAGGTATTTCCTTCATAAGCAAGTTATCCTTTAATAAAACCAATTTAATTGGTATTTCCTCTTTGGTATGCCATTATCTTGGTATCTTGGACTCCTTGGACCTCAAGGAACCCTAAAGGCACAAAATACCCTCTTAGAGGATATTCCCTTTCCTTTTTCTTTATCCTTTCTCTTTTTCTTATTTATTCATTTATTGTTTGAATTTTCTTTATCTATTTCTTGTTATTGGGCCCAATAGCCAATAAAGCCCACTAAGCAGCCAAACAAGGCTATTGTAAACGAAATCCATTCAATTCAAACAAATAAAGCAATTATTGATTTCATTTATCATTAGAAGGAGAAATACAATTCCATTACATATCTAGGAAAAATGGGATTATAACATCCTCCCCTTCTTATAGGAATTTTGCCCTCAAAATTCAACAATCAAACAAACAAGTCAGGATATGCTTTTTCCATGTCCATCTTTAACTCCCATGTGGCCTCATCCTCTCCATGGTGCTTCCAAAGAACCTTTACCATCTCTATATTCTTACATCTGAGTTCTTTCACCTTGGTATCTAGAATTTGCAAAGGTGACTCAGGATATGTCAGCTTCCCTTGAAGCTCAATAGGCTCAATGCTCAGTACATGGCTCGGATCTTGCATATATTGCTTCATATTGGATATGTGAAACACATCATGCATCATACTATACTGAGGGGGTAATGCCAAATGGTATGCAGATTTCACCAATCCATTCTAACACCTCAAACGGACCCACGTATCAGGGACTCAACTTTCACCTGTTCTTAGCTATAGCTTGGAGCGGTCAGATTTTCAAGAACACATGCTCTCCCACAGTGAACTGCACGTCAGTCCGCTTTGCATCAGCATATGACTTCTGTCGATCCTAGGCTCTCTTCAGCCTCTGCTTGATCAAAGTGAATTTATCTGCATACAGTTGGAGCTCATATGACCTCAACAAGGTCCTCTCACCAACATCATCCCAGTGAAGCAGTGACCGACACAATCTCCCATAAAGAGCTTCATACGGAGGCATCCCAATACTGACTTGGTAGTTGTTGTTGTAGGAAAACTCAGATAAAGGTAAGTATTGCTCCCATGATCCACCCCAATCAAGCACACAAGCTCTCAACAGATCTTCCAATGTCTGGATCATCCTCTCCTACTGACCATCCGACTGGGGGTGATAAGCGGTACTGAACTTCAACCTTGTACCAAGTTCCTCTAGTACTTGCTTCCACAACTTGGAAGTGAACTTTGGGTCTGTATCAGAAATGATGGAACCAGGTACGCCATTCAAATGTACTATCTCTCTGATATACATCTCATCTAGGTCTAACACCTTGGTAGTGGTCTTCATGGCAAGGAAGTGTGCTAACTTGGTAAGGTGATCTACCACAACTAATATCGCATCATGACCTCTCTTGGTCTAGGGTAGACCCACCACGAAATCCATGGTGATCTGCTCCCATTTCCACTATGGAATCTCTATCGACTATAAAATTCCATCGGGTCGTTGGTGTTCAGCCTTCACCATCTGGCACGTAAGATAGCTGGCCACATATGTCGCAATGTCTCTCTTCATTCCGGGCCACCAGAAATACCTCTACAAGTCCTTAAACATCTTTGTAGTGCCCGAGTGTACCATATACTTAGAACCATGAGCCTCTTGTAGGATATGTTCCTTCAACGGTGAATCTTTAGGAACCCATATACGGTTCTCGAATCGGATCCCTCCATCTATTCCCACCGTGAGATAGGTTTGTGGCTTCTTCATCAAGCCCTTCATCCTATCGAGTTCTCCATTGGCCAACTGTGCGGCCACAATCTTGCCCAACAACTCAGACTGGATCTGGATGTTGGCCAATCAAACTCGGCCCTCTAACAGTTGTGGAGTCCACTCCACCAACTCTTATAAGGTCTTCCATTGACTAGACAAAATAGTTGCACACCTGAGCTGTTTCTGACTCAACGCATCAGCTACGACGTTTGCCTTACCAGGATGATAGGCGATGGTGAAGTTTTAATCCTTTGTGTACTCCATCCATCGTCTTTGTCGTAGGTTCACGTCTCTCTGTGATAGGAGGTACTTCAGGCTCTTATGGTTAGTGAGGATCTCGAAGGTAGCACCGTACAGGTAATGCCGCCATATCTTCAATGCATGGATGATAACAGCCATCTCTAAGTCATGTGTTGGGTAATTCACCTCATTGGGATTGAATTTTCAGGAGGCATATGCAACCACATGTCGATTCTGCTCCAACACACAGCCAAGTCCCATCTTTGAAGCGTCAATGAATATCACAAAACCTTCATTACCAAAAGGTAGGGTCAACATTGGGGCGGTGGTTAGCTTCTCCTTTAGCTCTTGAAAACAAGCCTCACATACATTGGACCACACAAACTTCACATCCTTCTGAATCAACATGGTAAGCGAATCTTTGATGAAGTGTCTATAGTATCCATCCAATCCCAGAAAGTTGTGGATCTCTGAGGGATTCTTTGGTGCTGGCCAATCTTGAATAGCTGATACCTTGGCTAGATCTACCAAGATGGTTCCTCCAGATATGATGTGTCCAAGGAATATGACATGGTCTATCCAAAACTCACACTTTGAGAATTTCCCATAAAAATTCTGCTTTCTCAAGATATCAAGGACTCTACTCAGGTGGTCTCGGTGTTGTTCTAGGTCATCAGAATAAACCAGGATGTCATTTATGAAAACTATGACAAAAGAGTCAAGGAAGGGTTGGAACACACTATTCATGAGGTTCATGAAGACACTCGGGGCATCGGACAACCCAAAAGGCATAACCACAAACTCATAGTGTCCATAATGAGTTCTAAAAGCGGTTTTTGGGATGTCCTCACTCTTGACTCTCAACTGGTGGTACCTTGATCTCAGGTCAATCTTTGAAAAGACTTGAGCTGACTTCAACTGGTCAAACAGGTCATCTATCCGGGGTAAAGGGTATTTGTTCTTAATGGTAGCTTGGTTGATCATCTGGTAGTCTATGCACATTCGAGTGAACCGTCCTTCTTCTTTACAAAGAGAACTAGTGCTCCCCATGGTGATGTGCTAGGGTGGATAAAACCCTTGTCTAGCAGTTCCTGCAGTCGTTTCTTCAACTCAAGCAACTCAACATGGGCCATCCTCTAAGGTGCTTGTGAAATAGGGTTTGTCCCGGGAACTAGCTCTATCGAAAAGTCTACCTCTCTCTCAGGAGGGATCCCAGGCAAATCATCTGGGAAAACATCTGCATAGTCCCTGACTACCTCTATTTCCTCTAAGGGTTGCACCTTGGGCTCCGGCTCGGTAACGACAGCTAGGAAAGCATGACAACCTTTGGCTATCATCCGCTCTACCTTCAAAGCTGACACATACATGCTGGTGGTCGCATCCTTCCTACCCCTAATGATGAATGGTGGATGACCTGGTTTCTTTATGATTACCTTCTTCTCCTTACAGTCAATATTGACCCTATAGGTATAAAGCCAATCCATACCAATGATCACATCAAAGTCATTCATGTCAAGGAGGATAAAATCCGTAGGGAACTCATGATCTCGATATTTAATAGGTATCACAGGAGTTTTCAAAAGGGACATAAAGATTCGACCACTTGGGGTTGTTACATCCAAGATATACCCTAAATCCTTGATATCCAAACAAAGCATAGTTGCAAGATTTCTTGAAATGAAAATATTAGTAGATCCAGAGTCAAATAAAGCTTTTACATTGTGTCCCATGACTTCAAGCATGCCTACATTGTTTTTCACCATACATTAGATCATTACATGCTTATCTTAAAACATAAAAGAAAGTTCTAAGGGTTATTACCCTCTATCAACCGATTAGCATTAGCTTGAGCCTCCTCATTGTCAATAGCAAAAACTCGAGCTTGTCTTCTTTCTCCAACAGGTGGGGATGCAGCTATGGGCTGGGATACTATAGGTGGGGATGCTACTGGGCCTGGTCCTCTCGGGTCTGGCAGAGGACGATTGGCTTGAAGATGTCCCTCTTGCTGACAACGGTAGCATGTCCTCTTCTTGTAGCGGCACTCACCTGAATGCCATTTTCTGTAGGTACAACACCTAGGTCAGTTGTTCTCATGACATGATTTTCCTTTTCCTCCATGCTTTCCCTTGGTATGGTTGCACCCTTATCCTTTCTTGTGATCATTCTTCTGGCCTTGGGTACCTTCAGTGAAACCCAAATATCCTTTGGGTGGATTCTGAGTAGGCATCACCGTCCTCTCCATGTCTAGGGCAGTGTTGTAGGCTTCGATGAAGGTTTTTAGTTTACTTGCCATCCCATGAGGATTAATGGCAGGATGAAGACGCTCTACAAAATGGTCCACTCATCTTTATTCATCCATCATGTGCCCGAAATGCTCCAGAATGTGAAACTTGCAACCAAAGTCTGCGACTGATAAGCTACCTTGGCTCAGGTTGGTAAACTCTCTTTCCTTCTCCTTCTTAGCTGAGGTGGGAATGAATCTGGCTATGAAGATAGTCCTAAAGTTGGTCTATGCCATCGGGTCTGCACTCAAATCTTGACCCATGATGTGGTTCTCCCACCAGATCTTGGCTGCTCCTTCCAAGAGATGTGCAGCAAAAGGGACCTTCTTGTTTGGTTGCACTTCCAACATGCAGAAACCAATCTCGATTTCTATCATCCAAGCATCTGCTTTATCGACAACTTCGGTCTTATCCTCTCCCCAGAATTTCTCAATGTTCAGCTTGACAAAGTCCAAAATGGTTACTCCGAGTCGGGGACAGACGGAAAGTGGTTCACCATTCTCGTCTTTGGCCATATCCCTGAGGGCCGGGGCACTAATGGCCTCAGTTAGCTTCTTCTGTTATTCCATCTATAGGACATCAGGTGTGTGAACTACCATTGCAAGTCCTGGACCACTAGTCAGGTTCTCCTCAAACTTGACTTCATCCTCAGATGTGTGTTCCTCTTCCTGGTCCATCTTGGGGTTGTCAAAGGGTACCGGCTTAGGATCGGAGCCTTCTTCCGAGGCTCCCTCAGGTCTCTTTCTCTTCTTAGAGGACTCACCACCATGGTTTCTCTTCCTCTTCTTAGAAGATCCCTTTCCCTTGTGGGGAGACCAACCACCCCTAGATGGGTTCTCGGTGGCCTCAGGGATAGCTACGGTCTTTACTCTAGCCATCAGCATAATCATACAATCAAAACTTTAGTTTACGTTTAAACTAATTATACTTATGTCAATGACATCTTGTTTATCTATCTTTTATTAATTTGATGGAGGATTCCTTAATCCTTATCATACTTACCCTTACCTCAATAGGGTGGGGAAGAGAGAGAAAATCCTAAATCTTATAATCCTTAATTGAATTAGGGTTGAGAAGGGATGAAATGGATGAGAGAGTCCTAAAGGTATCTTATTTCAAGTCAAAACCTCAGACATTGGCCAAGAAGTCACACTACATCCGGGAGTCCTCGTGACAGACTAGCGGGGCGGAGGAAAATATTACCATCCCCCAAACTGTGATCCTTTTCTAGACATCTATGTCTTTTGGAAAATCCTCTAATAGCTCCCTTGGTTCTACTAAGTTTGTAAATTTTAATAATTATTAAGGATTAAATGAGGAACCACGGCTTTGATACCAAATGTAACGACCCCGCCTCCTGGTAACCCCCAATTAAGGGAGACCAGAAGGTTAGAGGCATTATCCCAATAATTATGGATCAGTGGTTTGACATTTAATCAATAATAATTATCAAATTCTACTAAAATTAAACTGAAAAGATGGAATAAAATAAATCTCTTGATACCTTGTAAAAATTTCAGATTTCTAGACTTCTATCCACATATGGAGTCTATCTATCTAATCCTCCTTGAATTGATTATTCATACCTTCACAATGTTTTAGTTTATTGTTTGTCCTTTTCAAATATTGTACCTAAAAACACCAACAAACAAAACGTCAGTCAGTTTAACAAATTATATTGGTATGTGGGGGAAACAATAACCTTGCATTTAATTATAACAACATATTGCAAGAAATTATGGTTTAACAAGCAAACTTTACATTTTAAACATGACTACTCAATCCTTACATACCCTAGCCTCTGTGATGTCCCTGCAGTGGACATAGATACTACCTCTCATATGGTAGATCTCAACTAACCCCCATGATCCTACCTTACAGGTAGATCAATACATATGGTTGTGGAGTCGCATGGTCCTACCCAAAGGTAGTCCAATCCCTGACTCGTGATAACTTGATGATCCTACATCATGGGTAGACCATGTACTAGGTCATATATCTCATCAACATCAGAGCTAAAGAGGAGGACCAAGATCTAAGCTAGTTATGCACATATCATTATGATGATTGTCATAGTCACTTTACAATTACATGAAATAAAAGACTATCAAGCATTTATTCCAAGAAATCGATAAACTTTGGGAATCACCAGGAAACTAAAGTGATTTAATCATAAGCGTAACCACATACCTATTTAGCCGAAACAAGATAGGAATAGTGCAAGCAAATATGAAATCTAGGCAAGCAAGCAATTCACCCAACAAGGATCCTGAAATAACCATACCATTTCCTTCACTACTCATGTTATCAAGATCTATTCAATCTAACTTGCTTCCTAGGGTTTCTACTCTCTTTTAGGGTTTCACTTGCTATTAGGGTTTCATTATCACTTTTGTCACTACAAACCCCAAATAAGAAAAACTACTCATAAACCCTAATTATCTTGTCCTATCTCTCCTAACAGGCTTAGGATCAACAATTATCAGCATATTTCCAAATCTTTCGAATTAAACATATCAATCTCGTCCTTTACCCTAAATTAGGGTTTCTACATGTATTAACATGGATTCTTGGTTTAAAACCCTAAAACATGCAATTTCTCATCTAGATCATATTCAAATCTTTCATTATCATCAATAGGTCATCAAATTAACCAATTGAGCATTATAGATTCAATCTTTAATCACAATTAGGGTTTCTAACCTAAGTTTAATCCACTTTTCATCAACTTAATATACTTTTGCAATTAGGAACGAAATCAGGTACTAAAACAATTTTTATCAAGTTCCTCATATCTTTCTGATCAAATTTCATATATTAAGTTTATCCATCGGAGCTTCCTAGCATTAGTTATGATTTTTGCAAGGAAAATCATTTTCTTGAATATTTTGGCAGAGAGGAGTCATTTACCGAGAAATTGAGAAATTGCCAAAAAGGTTGGTCACTCGATCAGTGGTCTATTGGACCATGGGGGATTGGATGATCCACGTCGCGTGCCTCCACTACCTTGTTTGCACCTGGTGACAAAACGCTGACCCGTTGGATTTCTCGTGAGTCCACAATAGATCTCGATCCGACGGCTACTGCTACTCATCCCTCTTCTTCTTCAAAACCCATCCCGCGATGGCTCTGTGATGGCACCCTCACCAGAGTGTGGTCAATTGAGAGAGGGACATGGATCTAGGGGTCTTGGAACAATCATTTGGGTTTGTGAAGGTGAGAGGAGTCGAGAGGGGGCCTTATTTATAGGAGCAGGGGTCCCTCTAGGGTTTCCCCAAACCCGCCGCTTCCCACACCTTCAGGTCATTTGGGCATTTACTCTAGATCCTTCAAAACTACCCAAAATTTAGGCTTGAGGCTCATGGAATCCTCTCCTAAAGACCATCGTGGTCTTGGATTCTAGGTTGGTGTGGTGTGATGCGAGAAAATAGGATTTGAAATCCTGATTTCCCCTCTCCCTTTCCTTCTGTGAATCGAGGTGGACGATGCACAACTATCATTAGATCCGTGGTCCCCTGGACCATGCGGGGAATCTATTGGTTGTCATCGTCCCCTTGTTTCCCTTTTTCTTTTAAAACAAGAAAATTATGTATTAGTTAATTCAATTCAAAGGAAACTTGTAAAATCTATATCTCTCTCCCTATTTAACCTTTTTCATTCAAATTTTAAAGGAAACTCTGGATTGGCATTATCTGCTTGTGTATTAAATTTGAAACCCGAATTCCAAAGGAAAAGTGTATTTCCTTCATAAGCAAGTTATCCTTTAATAAAACCAATTTAATTGGTATTTCCTCTTTCTTATGCCATTATCTTGGTATCTTGGACTTCTTGGACCTCAAGGAACCATAAAGGCATGAAATCCCCTCTTGGAGGATATTCCCTTGCCTTTTTCTTTATCCTTTCTCCTTTTCTTATTTATTCATTTATTGTTTGAATTTTCTTTATCTCTTTCTTGTTACTGGGCCCAATAGCCAATAAAGCCCACTAAGTAACCAAATAAGGCTATTATAAATGAAATCCATTCAATTCAAACAAATAAAGCGATTATTGATTTCATTTATCATTAAAAGGAGAAATACAATTCCATTACATATCTAGGAAAAATGGGGTTATAACACATATTCAGTACATGTTCTTCTACTGAGGTTCCCTCTGTCACCTTAGACTCAAGTAGCACCTTTAGGATATCGTCCCTTTCTTGCTTTCTAAGACCAAGTGTCACTTTCTTAAGACGTTTTACCATCTCAAAAACACTCATGTCCTTCTACTGCTCATGCAACTCATGGTTCATGTAGCTAATAATAAGGTACTTTATCTCCAAGGCATCGTTGGCATGCTTCTAGTAAGCATCCACTTGTGCCCTAGGTGTTTTACGAGCAGGAATTTCTGGTACTTGTTTGTTAAGGATGTAAAGTTTTCACTCTTCATTGAGAACCCTTCTCAAAGTCTAAAATTAGTTGTGGAAATTTGTCCCATCAAGTTTTTCCTTCTTAAGGGCCAATTGCAATATGGATTTGTTTGTCATTTGAATCTACACGAGAAAATTTACATTTGACAAAAACGTTTTACTTGATTTAGAATTTTTGATGATATTAATTAGGTCTTTAATTATTATCGCTCCCAGTATTTTATTTTAATTTGATAGCCCTCACATATCAATTTAGAATATTGTAGCGTACAATATTCTAGTGGATCAAATTTAAGATAATTCAACTATGGTCTGATCAACACCACAAAACACAGTCAATTACCAAAGTAGGTGACTTTTGCCAATTGCATCATATGCGATTTTGGATAGATGATATGCGCAACTCCTTGCCATACTCATCTGCATGCTTTTGGGCTTAGACGCTCTAAGAATCACCCGTTTAAACCTGACCCAACAGCCAACAGGATAGATATTCACCCTACAAAGGCAGAACCTACATATCTACCAACACACTTCTACAAGATAGATAGAACACCACGTGAAGGTGTAACCTATGCTTGGTCGATCAAGCTTTTCATGTGGGTTGTTGTTGGAAAGCATCTATGACTTAATATAATGTTTATTTGAGGTAGTTTGTATTTATAAATACATATACTTTATCCAAACACCACATATATAGTACGTATCATATACATGTTATATCCCACAACAAAAACATGCAATAAATGAAAGTGATGGTTATGGCCAGACTAATGTAATTCCTTAGAGCCATAAGGAATCACTACAACCTAGGTCCACATCATATGCAAAAATATATTGTTGATGAAGATCTGTGCTTACCAATCTGGGTTGACTAGTTCAACCCTTAAACCGGTCGGCTTGCCTCTTGGTCGGTCAGTTGGTCTCTTCCAGCTAGTCGTCTGGCTCCTCCAAATGATTGGTCAGTCATCCTATAGCTGATCATTTGACTCCTTCAAACAGTCAGTTTGTATGGTCTTTCGGGCTCCTCGTCGATCGGCTCAGACCCTCCAGTCGGTCGGCTTGGCTCCTCTAGGAAATCGATTGGGGCCATCAGAATGTCCTCCTTCTTCATGATTAAATGAAAGTCAACCATCCTACTATTATATTAGTATAGAGAAACCTCGAGTTACATTTGAGGGGAGAAAAGGTAGGAGATAATTAACTTTACATTGCGAAGATAGGATAGAGTCTTGATTTGCAGATCGAGATAAACATGATCAAACAATCACACAACCATGCACAGATAGTAGGGGTTATTGGCCATAACCATGCTACATATCCACAACCGAAACCACTTTTAGGGTGACATGTTATATATATATATTAGTTTGAGATTATCGTGGTATTTGATTGGATAGAATTATTTGCATTGTATGCAATAATTAAATGATAAAACCAAAATCTGATCATATTGATTATCCTAAAATATAGTAGATTGATGTGGATCTGATACCATCGTAGGGAAATATGGCTACATAATAGGCAGCAAATTTTTTTTATCTATTATATTCCCCATAAACCAGCAAATCACATCAATTACTATAGGATGGGAAGGATTCTTTTAAGGATATACTTGAACCTGGAGCAAGTCCATTAACATTTCCTCATTGTTGTAGATACACAACTATTACTAGTTGTTCTTGGACGGTGCTTGTCTAGCTCCTGGTCATCACCGTGGATAACAATCTGGACAGTTACTGTAGCGATTCATGATGTCTTGCGATGGACTGCGGGTTGAGGTTGCCCTTCTAGTAGTATACAAAGGATTCCTGCCTCTAGAGAAGTCCACACTGACCGCCCAAAACTCCTATCGTCATTGTAGAATGAATATGAAGGAGTTGTCCCTCCTGTTGGCACACTAGTCACCAACTTCCTCTCCCACAACAATGATCTTTAGTTGTTCTCTCCCGTAGCTATCCCTCCCTAATTGGGTAGGACTTACTTGGTCTCTCTTGGTTACCACAACCAGAGAGGACAACAATTGACAGAGCAATTGATTCTCAATTGTTTGTGTTATGCTCTGGGAAGCCCCTAGTACCCCTCTATTTATAGGAGGAGTTTGGGTTAGGGTTCCTAGCCTATGCAGGAGTGGAAGGGACTGGAAGATCTTGATTTTTTGCCACCTTTGAACACCCAGACGGTCGTCTGGTATGCGAGACGATTGTCTGTCACTTTCCCAATCGCACACAAAATTGCAATTTTGAGTCCAATTAATGCACGACATGATGTCAGCACTAATTTCTTGATGCAATCAAATTCCCCACAAAGTGAGCAATCTCGCTCACACAATATGGTCGTCTTACTCACCCAGACGATTGTATGGTGAGCCGAGATGAGATGGTCGATTCATCAGAATGAATCAGTCGGTTCACACCTCAGTTTAAGCAGAACTTAGCCAATTTTAATTTCAATCAGACTGATACTCCAAACGGTCATCTCAACACTTGAGTCGATAGTCTGGCACTCTAGGCAGGCATCTCACTCAATGAGCTAATCATCTGGCAGTGTAGCCAACTGATGTGTTGTGTGAATTGAATACCTAAAAATTTAGTAATCAATTCAATCATTATTCAAAATTTGACTCGTCTTCTAGGTCGAGACTTGTGTGTGAGACCTTATAGATCCCATATCACATTGGTAGTGAATGTCCATAAAAACTTATGATATCACAAATAATGAGTGGTGTCTAGTCACACATAATTGCTACCCAAGTAAATGGAAGGTTGGGGAACAACTTGAACCTACAATCTATGCTTGGTGTTATAGTGTTTGTATAATTCTTTTGTCTCTGATATCCAGATTGAACTCGAGGCATGGAGCAGTCACTCTCTTCAACATTCAATCTTGTTTCATGAACTAGAGCATACTGTCTGAGATATATGTGAGCTCAATATCATATACTGACTCACATGTGCATGTCCATGCATTTATTAGTCTCACTAATCAAGAAGCTTTCGATATCATACTCCCTTAGGAGGGAGGAATCCCATCTCTATCACTCACAGTCAGTCCCCATGTGTCATAGTCATCCAATCATCACCTTTATAACAACATATGTTTTAGGATTGCGTTTGATGATGTCAAAGCATATAGAATGACATGTGATGAGTGTAGTGGTTTCAGGTCTAAGAACCATAAACACCACCATCACTATGAGAGCTGACTATGACTACCATGGTAATGGTTTCCATGTGTCAGTCTCATGGTGGGTCTGTCCGATACAATGTTCTCCAACATGTATCTATGTTCTTAGGTTGATATTGCCATATCATGACTAATGATACTTTGTCATCAACCAACTCACACTCTGACATTATGTGTCATTGTTTTCTATCAACCTTCCACAATAACAGTTGATCAGGGACACAGAGAATATATATGTACTCTTAACATCTGTATGATCTATTTTCCTCAAGTTACGTACTTGAAGACATACATCATTGAGTAATATTATTCTCTAGAGACTTATAGTGTTACATCATTATCTCAAAACAGAATTAAAGCAAAGTAAATTGGAAGCTTGCCTTTATTTCTTAATCAAATCGATTACAAGTTATGCCATTACAATCATCATATAATTGTCTCTCGGGACATACATACCAACATATTTAACTAGAGACACATATACATCATCCATGCAATGCCCATTCCAAGTTCCTTGATCTCTATTTAGACTAAAAAAGATATAGGTCATTTATACTAACGGATGTGACCACGTCCATGCATTTTAATAGCCTCAATCTTCAAGAGGCCTAGTATAAGTCAAATATCAGATACATTATTCAAAATGTGCACCATGACTCTGAATCACTACATTTTAAATAATATCCTTTAGGATCACATTGAGTGGTGCTAACATGTTATAATTACCATGTAATCGTTATAGTGATCCCAAGTTAAGGGATGATAACACCACTATCACATCTATAGATGATTATGATATTCATACACCATCCCGTGAGTCACTCTCAGAGAAGTTCAATCCAGTCTACGTGTTCTCTAACAAGTATATTTGTGTATAGCTTGATATTATATATATATATATATATATATATAGGATTATATATACATGGCCATATATTCACTGTCTGAGTCGAGTAACTAAGGTTAGTTATGTATGGATCCAATTTTTGATAGGAAGACACTAAATTATAATGAGACAAAAAAATGTAACACAAAGACTCATTTTCTAAAAATAACGTCAAAATTATATTTTGGTCACTGAAAATAGTAAAAATTATGTTTCTAAAGAAAAAAAATTCCGCTCTAAACTGTAACAAGGAGTGAAATTTTATAACTAGAATACTAAAAATGTAATCAGCTTTCTTAGTTTTTAATCAAAATTGTTGGATAACTAATTTATATTACCCAGATGGGTAAGGAATACATTATGTATATATATTATATATAGGTTTAATCTTCAGTACACGTGTGGGTAGCTACCCTCTTTAGAAAATAATTATTTTTTATGCATTTTTTACTTTATACATATACAAGATTGTGTGACCTTCCAAATAGCTACATTACATGCACAACTGTTACATGTGTATAATTACTTCTATTGTCTAGAGTTTTTATTATGTAATCTACCCATTTTACCTTATCAGTGCAATAGTTACTCTTTCATCTGAGTAGTTACTTTCTTAACCATATACCTATTTTATGAATGCATGGGTAGCAAAATCTTAGTTACCCACACAGACGATGAATATATATATATATATATATATATATATATATATAGGGTAGCGATCCAGTGAGAAACATCCTACGGTGAGAGCATGAGAGACATTTGAATAACTACAAATTCAGAACTATTTTTTAAAATTCAACTGTATAGATGGAAAAAGCATCATTTTATTTACATTCTCACAAAAAATCATTGCAATCAAACATTGTTTGCATGTCTATATGCACAATATTCACTTTTTACATACAACGGTCAGCCTAAAATTCAATATAGGTATCGAAAAGTATTTTGTTGTTGTGAATGATCTACAAATCGAATGGTGATAAAATTTTGTTGGAAGGTAAATATTAAGGTATACTTGTAATCTATATGATTGGATTATGAAAAATGGATGTATGTGGAGAGTTATTCAAATGCCTCGCATGCTCTCACCAAGATTTGTTTCTCACTGGATCATTATCATATATATATATATAGTTACTTTTCATATCCAATTTTACCTTTTCAGCAGAATAGTTACTTTTATTTTGAGATAGTTTGTTTTCTGACCAAATAGTTACTTTTTGAGTTGTACATGTAGTGAAACCTTAGTTACCTGTGCAAGCAACGAATGAACCACACACACACACACACACACATACACACACACACACACACACATATATATATATATGTGTGTGTGTGTGTGTGTGTGTGTTTTGTTTGTGTGTGTATATGTATAAAGAGGGTAGGAAGTGTCTATCGGTCGGTACATGTAACTTACGTATATCTAGCATTAAAATGGCACATGTGGAGTATGTCATTAAAATCCAACCATATGGATTGATTCAAAATGTGCACCATGACTCTCAATCACTACATTTTAAATAATATCCTTTAGGATCACATTGAGTGGTGCTAACATGTTATAATTACCATGTAATCGTTATAGTGATCCCAAGTTAAGGGATGATAACACCACTATCACATCTATAGATGATTATGATATTCATACACCATCCCGTGAGTCACTCTCAGAGAAGTTCAATCCAGTCTACGTGTTCTCTAACAAGTATATTTGTGTATAGCTTGATATTATATATATATATATATATATATATATATATAGGATTATATATACATGGCCATATATTCACTGTCTGAGTCGAGTAACTAAGGTTAGTTATGTATGGATCCAATTTTTGATAGGAAGACACTAAATTATAATGAGACAAAAAAATGTAACACAAATACTCATTTTCTAAAAATAACGTCAAAATTATATTTTGGTCACTGAAAATAGTAAAAATTATGTTTCTAAAGAAAAAAATTCCGCTCTAAACTGTAACAAGGAGTGAAATTTTATAACTAGAATACTAAAAATGTAATCAGCTTTCTTAGTTTTTAATCAAAATTGTTGGATAACTAATTTATATTACCCGGATGGGTAAGGAATACATTATGTATATATATTATATATAGGGTTTATCTTCAGTACATGTGTGGGTAGCTACCCTCTTTAGAAAATAATTATTTTTTATGCATTTTTTACTTTATACATATACAAGATTGTGTGACCTTCCAAATAGCTACATTACATGCACAACTGTTACATGTGTATAATTACTTCTATTGTCTAGAGTTTTTATTATGTAATCTACCCATTTTACCTTATCAGTGCAATAGTTACTCTTTCATCTGAGTAGTTACTTTCTTAACCATATACCTATTTTATGAATGCATGGGTAGCAAAATCTTAGTTACCCACACATACGATGAATATATATATATATATATATATATATATATATATATATATATATATATAGGGTAGCGATCCAGTGAGAAACATCCTACGGTGAGAGCATGAGAGACATTTGAATAACTACAAATTCAGAACTATTTTTTAAAATTCAACTGTATAGATGGAAAAAGCATCATTTTATTTACATTCTCACAAAAAATCATTGCAATCAAACATTGTTTTCATGTCTATATGTACAATATTCACTTTTTACATACAACGGTCAGCCTAAAATTCAATATAGGTATCGAAAAGTATTTTGTTGTTGTGAATGATCTACAAATCGAATGGTGATAAAATTTTGTTGGAAGGTAAATATTAAGGTATACTTGTAATCTATATGATTGGATTATGAAAAATGGATGTATGTGGAGAGTTATTCAAATGCCTCGCATGCTCTCACCAAGATTTGTTTCTCACTGGATCATTGTCATATATATATATATATAGTTACTTTTCATATCCAATTTTACCTTTTCAGCAGAATAGTTACTTTTATTTTGAGATAGTTTGTTTTCTGACCAAATAGTTACTTTTTGAGTTGTACATGTAGCGAAACCTTAGTTACCTGTGCAAGCAACGAATGAACCACACACACACACACACACATACACACACACACACACACACACACACACACACATATATATATATATATATATATATATATATATATATATATATATATATGTGTGTGTGTGTGTGTGTGTGTGTGTGTGTGTGTGTGTTTTGTTTGTGTGTGTATATGTATAAAGAGGGTAGGAAGTGTCTATCGGTCGGTACATGTAACTTACGTATATCTAGCATTAAAATGGCACATGTGGAGTATGTCATTAAAATCCAACCATATGGATTGATTCAACATATTATAGATAGGATATGTTTATAAGATCAGAATCATGTCTCAGATATATCGTGAGGTATATCAATATATAATCTAATGAATTCTGTAATTTTTGCAACTTACTGTCGACTAGAAAATACACATTTCTTTTATTGGATGATCAATGAATATCAGTTTACTATGATTTTTGATATGCATCTTATTTAAGGTATATACATCATATCTACAAGGTTATATTTTTCACTTTAATTTCACAAACATCATAAATGAAGATGGGTACATGTAAGCTACATGTGCTCGAGTAAACGATTTTTTAGACATATATATATACACACATATATACACACATATATATACATATATATACATATATACATATATATATATAGGGCCCATCTTTATTTCCCGCACGGGTAGCTACCCGCCCACCCTTCCGAACATTTTTTTTCAAAAAAAAATTTCACAATTGTAGAGGACTATTTTGTCTAGCTCTCCAAAAAAATTTAGCCAAAAATAATATCATTTGCCCCTCCAAAATAAAAAAACCCATCCTTATATATATCTGTTGTATATTTTGTACAGAGTTACTTTTTTGGCCAGCAGAGTTACTTTTTTGACACCATAGTTACTTTTTTTACAACAGAGTTACTTTCTTAGCTAGAAAAGTTACTTTTTTGGCTGCAGGGTAGCGAAAATACATGTTACCCACGCGGGCAATGAATGAACACCCATATATATATATATATATATATATATATATATATATATATATATATATATATATGAATTCATCTTTAACACCCGTGCGGGTAGCTACCACTCTAGATATAGTTATTTTTTCTAAAGTTTTTTATTTTACACATATACATAGTTATATTACCTTCCAAACAGTTACCTTACATCATAAGAGATATATTTGTAATGGACGTACAATTACATATTTGCTTTAGAATTTTTTACTGTGTATTCTGTCCAATTTTACCTTTTTAGTCAAACAATTACTATTTTGACAACATACTTATTTTTTTTCCCAGATAGTTACTTTTCTAACCAAATAGTTATTTCTCTGACTGCACCGGTAGCAAAACTTACCTACACGAGTAACGACTGAACACCGTATAAATATGTATATAGTGTGTGTGTGTGTGTGTTATGAGATTTGGTTACTAGTCATCACCACACATACTAGTCATCATGTGTTATTGTTGTATCATTTATATAATAATAGTAGGCTAGGTATATGTATATGTATGTAATTAGAATGCACACTATTTCATGTTTAAGCCACATACTTAAAGTAATATGGATTTGAGTCATAATTATAGGGAAATCGCACTAAAATGCATGATTAAATGCACACAATAAGATGGAAAGAAGATTATGAATGTAATGTATTTGAAGCATCATCATATGATTTCATTATAGTCGTACACATACAAAATCATCAAATGGGTATTCATACATAAACAACCTACTGTGGACTATAAATTGGACTTCTTACTTATTAACCTAAACCTAGAGACAAGTGAGATCACTAAACCTGTATATACAACTTGGTTCTTCAAGTTATCATCACTGTTGGATGTGAGTCAAGACCTATCCAAAGTCAGTAGGAAAGTTTTATGTTTCATATAATTTTTGAGGTGTCTATTAAATGTACTTAACCTGGCTAGTTTCTAGTTATCCTATTTGATCTTGATTTGTCTTTATTCTATGGTATGAGTGTGACAAATGACAATGAAAATATAAGGTGCTTTCTTTGATGTATTAGAACTAATTCCCATTTATATGCAACTCAACCTATCACAGTAGATTGTAATAAAAGCTAAAGTTAATGAAATTCATAGAAACCTTAAAAAAAGCTATAAGGTTTCAAATGTCATTTTGCTACACTGAATCAATACTATTTTGTAAAGGTTTGTTTAAAGATTAAATAACTCCTACATATTAATTCCTTATTTAAAAGAGTAAATCACATGGAACATATTCTATGCCAATTCTTTAAACTTATATATATATATATACATACATATATATATATATATATATATATATATATATATATATATTTGACAAGACAATTCAGTTTTTAACAAAATTAGATAATTGAATTTAGTAAGAAGTAACTCTGGTACTTTACCATGTATTATACCAAAAGAAACCACCAATTTACATAAATTTATATATATTCATCAATACAATTCTAATATTACCAATATGGTATTTTTTTAACATTTAATATATTTCTATTAAAACTAGGAGGAAGAAGCATCTGTGCCCTGTTGAAGCATTTCTATTCTACTACAACTTATGTAGACTATAAGGAATCAAAAAAAGAATTGAATCCCTTCAATTTAACATATGCAAGATATAGCATCAACAAAAAAAGAAGGAAGGAGGTATCATATATGGTTATAATCTCAAAAGAGGAAGCCTGACTCTAGTCAGAGGCCGATGAAAATAAGGACATGCACATGAACAATTCAAGAAAACCTACATTAAATTGAGTGAATTGACCTTGATCCTACCTCCAAAAAATAATTTCTAAAAAATCCAAAAGATCTCACCTATTCCCCTCAGACCATCCCATGCCAATTAATAGTATATTTCGGCGCAATACAAGCTCAACCTCTATTTACCATGTGATAGATCCATTTTTCTAATTTATATAAAAAATCAGTATAACATTGGTTTATAGTAAACCATGCTTGACCATATTAGTCCATCTATTAATGGATTCTAGATTGGTATACTTACCAAGTGGACATATTCTAGGAATATATTAATGTTTGTGTGGCAACCATGACATATTAATACATAAAACAATACTATAGATAGGTTGATCAGTTTTCTTAACCAATTTCATTAAGAAAATCATCATAATTAGACAAACTTACTCCATATATTCATATATCTCCTATATATGTAAAAAACTTTGTAAATCATAAAATATATTACTATTAATTTTGTTTCATTTTTGTCACTTGTTTGTGGAAGACATATCTTCTTCAGCTACACCACATACAACACATCAAGGTCATATTTAACACTCTCTTACTTATCAAACATACACATATATACCAATTTTACATAATATAAATGTTATCTCCATTCATTTTATTACTTTGATACATAGATAATAAACATATCCAAGTATTATAATTCAAATAACAAACCATCATTGAGTTTACCAAATCTATAATCACAAGGGTGGTTAGGAATTTGAAATGGTTGTGGAATATTTTGGAAAGTTAGTGTAACATATCGGATCTCGAACCCTCCCCTGGAAGATTGACCTTTTAGACTTAGCCAAACAAGGTTAAGGTTTAGATCAAGGTCATATTTAACACTCTTTCCTGGAAGATTCCGATGGCCTGAGCAGTCCTTTAGAATTTGCCACCGTTCTGGGGTCCTCGCGGGCCCTTCTTGGAATTGGGTTCGGTTCGAGATGACTCCTCGAAGCAGTCATATTTAACACTCTCCCCTGGAAGATTCCGATGGCCTGAGCAGTCCTTTAGAATTTGCCACCGTTCTGGGGTCCTCGCGGGCCCTTCTTGGAATTGGGTTCGGTTCGAGATGACTCCTCTAAGCATCAGTCGTGCCCAATTTCTCCCAGATTTGGGTATGATCATTTTCCCCTCTTTTTGCTTCTTTCCCAGACATGGATGCAATCTCGGGCTTCTGGATGAGTTTATGATGTTTCTTTGCCTTCCTCTCCTTCGCACGAGTCTTCTAGGAGCCAATGTTATAGCAGTGTGTGATTTTGCCTGCTCTTCATTTGGGTTCTATAATCTGCACTTTCTTGTCATTAATGTCTAGGAAGCAAACTCCCGCCTTTAGGAAATTTCAGACCTGAGTATGGGTGCCCTGAGAACGTCGGTCGATAGGGAATCTGATGGCTTCCTTGGCTTTAGGTGTCGAAGTTGATCTGTTGATCTGGATCTTCATTAGGTGAGCTCTTGAAGCTCTGCATTTCATGCAATCGATAGGCAGAAGGGAGAATATGGACACTGATGGTTTTACTGAATCGCCTTGATTCTGACCTTTTGCTTTGTTTTCCGCCACAGCGGTATTCTTGTCTTTTTCCGGTTGATGGTTTTATTTTAACGCTGAGGCGCGTAGCCGAGTTGGGAGTGGGGTCATCCGATTCAGCCAACGATGATTGGACCAACTCAGCATGCCCGACCACTGTCTTGCTCTCTCTCTCTTGGTTTTTAAAACCGATTTGCCTATGTGGCATCTTTTGGTTGGCTAGATTTCAATAAATCATAACTAATTAATCATTTGTCAAAAATTAAAAATAAAATATGTTCTGAACGTGAAAAAATCTCATATTTCTAATAAAAATGATTTCAAAGATAGATTTCGAGTTTTGTCAAAAAAGGATTTTAAGGAAATGATTTAATTAATCAAAATTCATCAAAAATACACCTAAATGTCCATAACTTCAAAATAAACAATATTATATGTTTTCTTTATCAGGAGAACCGAACTAGATCAATGGTGGTGATTTAAGAGTCTAAATTGGAGTTTTGTTTGAAAAGTCCAAAAGTAGGGGTTTCTTTACATTAATGCATATGACAAACCCTCTTTACATTAATGCATATGACAAACCCTAATACATGTGAATAATTTGTAATTAGGCAAAGTTGATCTTGGAAACAACTATATTGGTGAAGAGTGTTTCTAGGACACATGTTTAAGGTATGATGTATCCCCTATTCCTCTATATTGAGCCATTCACCTATCTTTTCATTCATTTTAATTTGGGATACACAATATGACCTATCTATTGATATCATGGTTCTTGTGAACTATCTTGTTTGTGGTAATCTTGGATATTCTCTTGACTCTTGTCTTGTGCCTTGGTGCATGTTGGTCTTATATAATGATATGTGCCCACTTTGAAGTGGATGTTTATATGTTTGTGTTGTCCATTGTGTGATGGCAATATTGTATAATTTTGAATATACTTTTTACTTGCCTCTACATTTTACATGCTATGTGATTCAGTAACACTAGAGTAGTGTAAATTACCTTGGTTTTTGGGCAGTATTCCCCTATTATTTATTGAGGAGAGTGGCAATATCTCATTTTCTATACCTGAGTTTGGTAGTATTCCATTCTCAATTCTATACATTTGGGAGATTGGTAGTATTCCTTTCTCTATCAGGTTTCAAGTTTATGAGACTTGGATGCCTTTGTCTTTATATTGTTCTAGGGCTATGTTTATCTCACATGCATGTAGGATATTGATGATGATTGTGGGGTGTGTGCCCTACTTTCTTTACGTGCCAGTATTGCACAATTTTTATTGTTTTAGTTATGGCAAGTATCTTATCTTATTATGCGATGATGAATCTTTTCTTTTATGCCTGTGTGGGTAGTCCTTATCTCTTGCATGGGAAGCATTTATACATCATGTCCTTATTGTCATATATTGCTCAATTTACTTTTTAGTATGCACGTACCAGCCTTTGCTGACGTCTTCTATTTTCTCTTCTTTCTGGGGTATGCTTCCAACCCTAGGTGAAGGATATGGTGGACACGGCATAAAGTTTTGGACCTAGCTTAAGGAGTTAAAGCTTGGAGACAATCTTGATGTGGTCTAGATTTCCCTCTACTTGGATCCTTATGTTGTACCCTTACATGTAAGTAAAGATGTTCTTTGGTAACCTTATGAGAAATTGAATATAGTCAATATTTCTATTCCGCTGCTTTACTTTGGTTGTTTTGTATACCATTAATAAAGATTTGAAAATTCTATACCCACTCCAAGCATACCTTTGAAGTGTGTTTTGACTGGAGGTTTTATTGTTCAAATTTTCAGTAGGGAGTGGTTCCCCTCTGGGATCCCACTCCTTATAGTTAGGGTGTTATGTTAGGGTTTAGATCAAACTCCATTTAAGGTTCCAATGATATAGACTTAATCAATATGTATAATGAATTAAAATATATATCATAGTTGTGACACCCATCATCGATATTGGTGCATAAGCACATCCCAATAACGAGTAAGTGATAAGAAGACAACCCAAAACAAAAAAGATGAACTTCTATTAATTACCGTCATCAAAACAAGCATGCAAGAAAGTTCTCAAACAAAATTTACAAACAAGTTCACATATAAAAACATAAAGGAACCACATTTTCATATATTATCAAATATATATACATTGTCATCATGACTGACATGTGTCACCACCCGTTTATAAAAGACACCCCTATTTATATTTACAACAAATGTGTAATTTACATGTCATTCATCCAAATACTAGTTCATATATACATTGTATAATAAAACACCATGCATGTGGCAGTACAAATATAACTCTAAGACACCACAAAAGGGTATACTTCCACCTTCATCTTACTAATGCCCTATAGATGGAGACTCCTCACTAGAAAATCTCTATGAAAGGTGTTGAGATACTAAAATGGGTGAGAAACCATGAGAGTGAGGCCAAAGTCCAATGACATATAATTAATTTATAGAGTAATCAAAGTATGCAAGTTCTACTATATATATTGAATCGGGCAGTTCTATGATAAAGAGCAATTTAATAGAATATAGTAGAGTAATACATGAAACATATAGTAAAGGAATTAATGTAACTACACAATTAATGCTACATGGATTAATTACCATTTTAGTTTTATGTTACATATCTTGAAGTGTATCACCCAAACCACTGGCTAGTGGTTGAGAAGTACCCTAGCCCAACGTATAAGATCTTAACATATCTAGTGTCACTAATATCATGGCATGCCTCAGTTGGTGTGTATGTAAAAGTAAGGTCTCATTGGCCTATAATTTACACAAAACATCATGTTTGTCATGGGTACTTATGTCATTGCACCCATCACATCACAGTGGTGGTGTTGGCATATAAAAACAAACCACACCTTTTTCAATCACATCGGCAGGAATACCATGTAACAGTATGAGGTACCTCCTCGACCACACACATATAAATAGTCAAGTTCATAGCATTGAGGGGGCCATACCTCATTTGTATTCTTGGTAAACCACACATATTCAACACTATACGACTATGAGTACCTTCTCACAATGTTGAGATTTCTATAAGAATACCTGTTTCACTTCCTCAAATACTGAAAATTAGGGAAGTTATATGGTCATAGGAAGACTATATAATTAAGTTTCTATCAATCTATTAGTCTGGTTACTCATTTTCATGATAAATAATATTGTGTTTCTAATCTTTGACTAAGATGTATGCAAATTAAGCATTACAAGTGACAAAACATGAAATCATGTCCAATAAGCACAAACATAACGATTTTTTTTTATTTTTTGGGCAATACATAGTCCAGGTTACATATTAGGCTTACTATCCATCATAAAAAGCTAGACTATCATCATTAATGAAATGACAAACAAGTCTGGATAGTCCTAGAAAAAGATTCCATCATTTGAGCACCATATACTAAATGTAGTACAAAGTGCCAATAAGGCAATTTAGAGTAGTTCTATGCAACATTTGAGACTTTTACCTATAGGGAAATACAAACATCATCTTTTTTTAGAATACAAACATATGGTACAAAAGAATATAATCATGAAGTTCTCAAAGTTTTACCTAAAATCGCTCTGAAAATCTCAATTTTATCCTATATTGTACATTTAGTGAAGTTTGGTGATTATTCTTAGGAATTGTATCACACATATTAAAAACAAGGGATAAATATCTCACCTTTTTAGGTAAGAACAAGATTTTAATAAGGCAATCCCAAAACCCTAGCTTTAAAATTCTAGCAAACAGTGTCAATCGTCCAACCTGTATGTGCTAGCTTCAACCAGGCCAAAGAAGAAGAAAAGATAGGATTTTAAGTAGAGAAGAGATATTTATACCAAGGAACATGGAGAACTTCATCCTAGAGGGTTTACGTGAAAAAAGTAGAAAAATGAGAAATCGAGGACCTTATTAGGTTAGGAAGGTGATTCGTGGTTTTAACGTTAAGAATCTTGAAGTATCGCCGATATGGAATCTGTTTCCTTCGAGAATCACCTTCCTCTAGCTCCACATCATCCTATCCAACTATAAAATGAGGTGACAAAGTGACTATTGTTTAAAAGAGTATATATATATAGAGAGAGATGGATTTGAAACAAATAGCTAAATAGCCCAAAAAGACCATTTTTAGCAAGTACGCAGACTACTTTGACCACTAAATGGTCACTTTGACCCTAAAATAGACCACTTTGACCTAGAAACTAAATCATAGAGGTAAAAAGAAGCCTCCTTAATCCTCTCTTGACCCGTATCAACTGTTTACTGGTCTACATCGACTACAAACAGATTGCATCGACCCCGAGTCAACATGCATCAACCTAACCCAGACGTACATTGACCACATGTAGTAATCAAAGCAGACTAACCTGATCTATGCATGATTCGATCCTCCCAAAGTGGTTGAAGAGGCCCAACTTGGGTCCACTCTACTCACCCAAATTCATCCCCACTGCATTGATTAATGCAACCTATAAGGTATCCACAACTTCCAAAAGTTCATTGGACTTAACTGTATCTTCCCTTCATCATATAAAAATATATGTGAATTATACACATTATTATTATCTAAAATCACTATAAAATAAATGACATAATCAAGGAGTATAAAATGTGATGAAAGCAAATTAAGGGACATGGTCTCACAACTCACTCTTGTTGATAGGATTTCACTCCGAAAATCCTAAAACAAATCTAGATGCAACTGGACAATGTTTGGTGACAAAGATAAAATTTACCTCTTGCTGCGAGCCATAGAATACACATGGACAATGTTTGCTGAAAAAGATAAAGATGACTTCCTACTCAAAGAATTTCAACCACAAAATTTGCCTTCCAGGTAATAGTCAATGGTATAGTCACAATCCTTGATCAAATTAACAAATCACCGATGTCCTGAATTTTACTCCTTCTATGTAAGAATATACTTAAAATTCTCATGATCTGTGAAGATCGAATACTTCTCTCCATAAAGCTACTACCTCCACATCTTTAGAGAAATAACAACAACTACTAATTGCAAATCACATATTGAATAGTTTTCCTCATTCTTATTTAGTTGTCTAGAAGCACAACAAATCGAGTTCTTCTCCTGCATCAACACAAAACCAAGGCCTCTCCTTAAAGCATCACAAAAGATGATGTCGCCTTTACCTGTCAAGTTATCCTTCAAAGTCTGGAAGAACTAGCCCAAGTTTTAAAGTCAACTTATCCTTCAAAGTCTGGAAACAACATTGACATTCCTCATCCCAAACAAAACTTACAACCTTCTTAGCTTTCCTAATTAATAGTTATGCTATAGAGTTGATGAACTATCTCTAGTAACCATATAAGTCAAGGAAACTTAGACCTCTATTAGTGTCTTCATCTGCTCCCACTACAACATTATCTTTATCTTTTCAGGATCTCATAAATCCTCTTTCTGACGTGACTGAGGAGTGCTATTTTTTCCAGCCAAAACTCACACCTGCTAGACTTCACAAACAAATAATGATACCTCAACAACTGCATCGACAAATGATTGTGTTTCTTAGGATAGTATCTATCCCTGGAGTACTTATAGATATCATCTATGAACAACAACATGATCCATATACTGGTTGAAAACTTTGTTAATCAAACCCATGAAAATTGCATGTGCATTAGTTATCCTAAACAACATAGACACAAACTCATAGTACCCATACCTCATCATGAAGTTTGTATTAAGTGCGTTGTCCTCCTTGATTCCCTCTATAGACATTTTGACCTCATATCATCTTTGAAAACACCATGAATCTCTTCAATTGGTAAAACATATCATCTATCCTAGGAAAATGATACTTGTTCTCAACTGTAACTCCATTCAACTGGTTGTAATCAGTGCACAACCTCATAGATCCATCCTTCTTCTCAAACACAACAGGACCCAAGGTGATATATTGTATGTATGAATCCCTTGTACAACAACTCGTAAGATGCATCCTCAACTTTCTCATATCTGTTGCAAATTATCTATGTGATACTTGGGTTATCCATATAGTACTATGTTTTATTTTGATTTTAAAATTAAATATCTCTATGTGATAGTAGGCCTAGAAACTCCTTTGCAAACATATCTTCAAACTCATGCACCACATGCATATACTCTATCTTGGGCCTCTCCACATTTATATGCACAATATGTGACAGATAGGTGGGACATCCTTGACTCAACGTCTTCTCCATCATAGCACAAGATAGAAAACACATAGAAAGGAGCTTCCTATATCCTTAAACAGACCAATATATGTCACCGAATTGGAACTCCACTACCTTGGACCCCCAAATTAGCTTATACTTCTCTAGGCTACCCGTCTTTAGGATCACATCGAATCCATACATCTCAAGTGGTAAAGGATCCACTTAAATGTTGTGCCCCAATAAATGAAGAGTAGAAGATGGACACTCCTGTACCAAGAATGTTGAACCAATGGAGTCTCCATTACAAATCTCCTAAGACATACTTCTAAAAGGCAGAATATACAAAATATCACCTCATTGGCGATGAACAAGTGACTTTTTACCCAAGTCAACTAAAGTTGAAACAAAAGATGAAGTAGTGAAGTTAAAATGAAAGAGTTCATCTAAACTATAATGACTCATGGAAAACTTGATCCTTTTGTATGAGTCATAGCATAGACTCATCCAATTAGTTGTAGGCAACCTCGTCCATGACTTCTGGTGGATATTCCAAATGACCCTACCTGTGATGCTTGTCATTGCCCTCTCCTAGATCCACTCTACTGATGCATATGAAGCAAACCATGCTTCTATGTCGATCGCCTCATTATGGTGCTCTAAATACGAGCAGAAAATCCTCCCGTGCATGTGTTGTCCATACTAGTAGGACTTCCTATTCTTAAACCGACACCCTATATAATGATGATTGTCGCAAACTCTATATTGTCTCTCAATCTACACATTAGATGATCAACTCATTAACATTAGCTTATAACTCATGGCCCTAGAGGACGTCCTGGTGACCACTGAGATTGTGATTGCCTTCTCCATTATTACATCATCTGTCTATTCTATGATTGTCATTGTTGTGGCATCAAATACCTTGTACTTGTAAAACTTATCAAATATCTTCTATAAAGTTGAGAAGACCTCTTCCCAAACTAGAAGTCATGGTAAAATACCATCACCCCTTCTATCCATATCACATATTCTACAAACATCATGAACTTCTCCCTTGTCTCCTTCATGGACATTATCTATTGCAAGTATTTATTCAACCCTCCTAGACATGCTTGATCCTCTAACTATCTATAGGGACCAACTAATATAACTACAATAGATCCATGGAATAAACATCGTACTTATTATTTGTCATCATCATATATTGTAGATTCTCAAACTACCTCATCTTCTTCCATATGTATGCATCTACAAATGACCTACTCTTGAAATCCTTCTTGAAGTCCACCCAAGTGATCTGCTCCCCATGTCTCTTCTCTTCATCTGTAGTCCACCGATAGCTAGCACTACCCTTTAAGAGATAGATCACAACCTTGATCTTATCCTCCTTTGATATGTCCAATATTCAAAAATCCTTCTCCAACTCAATGAGCCATATATCTGCATCCATCAAATCTATTGTACCATCATACTCTATATCTCATCCTCTCCTCAACCATTCAAATGTCTTCCCTAAACACATGTAAGACTTGACATGTAGTGGCGGTGTGTGCAATGAGAGGATAGGTATCCTATCCATCAGATGCAAAAACATGGTCATTAACTTCTCAAACATGGCTTATGTTGTTGGGATTGTTGGGTTCATGGGAGGTGGTGGAGTTTATGTAGGCCCCACATCTACCACTCTTTGTTCTAGTTTCCTTCACTACTTCTTAGCCATAGGCAACACAAAGCTACTCTATACACACACTTTTATTTTTTTACTTGTATATGCATCATAAAAAAATGATAGGTTATAGAGTACACATAAGAACAAACATGATATCCTATGTCATTTTACCTCTATTCAAACCTTAGCTCGGAAACAATACATTGTATCACCCAGCCTTGGGATCAGTGCATAGCACACACCAAGAATGAGTAAACCATGATGTAGACTGAGTAAATCATGATGTGAAAACCCAAAAGAAAAAGGCCAAAACCAACCATACTTACAATCATCCAAACAAGCTATCAATAACATGCTCAAGTAATATTTCTAAGCATATCTACGTAACCATCATAAATAAAAATCGCATTTTCACATATCATCAAGTAATTGTTCATTATTCATCATGTGTGACCTATGTAACCACCAATTTACAAAATATATCCATGTTTGTATTTACAACACATTCATCATATACAATGACTTCATTCAAAGATTGAGTTGTAGGGACATTGATGCATAAAACACCATGTTTGGGACTCGACATATAGAGGAAACTCTAAGACACCATACAATGATAGAATTCCTTCTTCAACTCACTATTAACCTGGAGATGGAGACTGCTCATCACTAATTATATTGATTGGGAGATGAGAGAGTGCAAACAAAACATACATTAGTAATATAGATAAAATTTCACTCATGTAAGGTCAGTGGGTAGGGTTTTGCTAACTCTGGCCCAAACCCAAACATGACTATTTGAATCAGAATTGATCCAAAGATGACTGTGAAAGTCTAACCCAAACAATTTCAATTTCACATAGACCCGACCCTACTCAAAATGACTCGAACATTATAAAAATATTTATCACTGATAGTAGGAAAAATAAATTGAAAATGCAACAAACCCCAAACTCGACCCGACCAGAACCAAATTAGGCACAACACAATCTCAGCTGAACCAGACTTGACCTAACCAACATCTACCCAACATAATTTGAAATCTGAACAAATACTTAAAACAAATAATTCTTATGATTGGATCGGACTTGTTTACCATCACTACTTAGATTGAATGGGAGGCGAGAGATGCAAATTGTAGTAGAGAAAAAAAAAACTTGCCTTGTTCTATCACGGCAGCTGAAGGAAAGAGGCAAGGAGGGGGCAAATTAGAATTAAGTAGAAGAAAAGGGTTAGTTAGAATTAAGAAACGGAGAGGGGAATATTCTTAAATTTTGAGAAATATGAAAAAAAAAATCTTTCTTACGTTGTTGATTGTATTAAAACATTTTAGATAACCTTTCGGAAATATCGCGTTGTCCAGTATTTGCTCCACTGAGAAAGGGAGGACTCAATTGGCGCGAGTTCCCTCATGGCAGGAGTAGCAGTGGCTTCTGTACCTCTAACGCCCCTTCCTCTCCATACTCCTCGCCGCTGCCTCTCCTCTCAGTTCTCGAAGGCTTTTACCCTCCCAGTTTACTCACCGACCCCGTTCCTCAGTTCTCGAAATTCTCTCCCTTCTCGCCAGAAAGAATTCCATGCCAACGCTTCCTCTTCCACTTCCACCGACGGGGCTCCCGCCGGGACCCCTGCTTCTCGAGATTTCTCATTATCTTCCGGAACGGACGTTGTCAGGGCGTTCTATGATGGGATCAACCGCAGGGACCTTGCCTCTGTAGCTCCTCTCATCGCTGATGATTGCGTGTACGAGGACCTCGTCTTCTCCAACCCCTTCGTTGGCCGTGAGGTAAGAATCAACTGCAGTGGTCATTCTATATCGAACTAAGCGTTAACGATTGCAAAATAGCAATCATATATCTGCTAGACACTGCTTATAGCTCTCAAAGTCAAAACCTGTCGCCCCTTTTGCTTTCCCCCAACCCACTCGTAAGCAGGGGGTATTCACTTAACTAGAAGTGTCACATTCCAAAAGAAGAAAAAACAAGCTATGAATGTCGAGCCAAGCTCACGTTGGCCTTGCTTGTTTCTCGAGGGATTTAAATTTAAGGCTGATTGCATTTGTATGCTTTGGTGCTGTTCATCCAAATATATGCATGCTTAATCTTATTGGTGTCCCTTAGTACATACCGAGCCTGAATGGGTGTATATCTTTGGTCATTTTACCCAGATAAATGGCTGTATATCTTTGTATATGTCCACATTCGCTCTATGTGTCTGTGATGGCCACCCTTAGGCCCCAATAAACCAGATACATTTAACCATTTCCTGCAATCTACTGCAATGTGTACAACACCAATGGTGTATGACCTGATATTGTTCCATTGCATTCCTATGTGTTTGACACATCTTTGTATCCGTCAATGTTAGTTGTTCACACCCCTTACTACCCACCCCCATCTTTATTACCCGCATTGAACATGCTTGTGTGTAATCTCAAGAAGGAGACCACGACTTTCTTGAGGAGACCAGTAATACTGGACACATTGGCATGGCTGTCCATAGCTGCCAAGGGACGAGCCTCAATAATAGCATCGTGGTTCGGCCATTCATTATCTACTGCATGGTATGTGATATTAGCCATGAGTGACCTGATGCTTTCCTTCATCTTCTGCCTGAAAACTCTCTTACTGCTTCTGTTCTACGCCTTCAGCTTCTCCACTGTTTGCTATAAGTTGCTTCTAGTGTCTGCTTTCAACTTTCTACGTTGAGATTACTTAGGTTCTTGTGTTAATGTTTTACTTCTGCGCTAGCAAAAACATCTTGCTGGAACTGTAAGGATGAATTAGAAAATAAGGCGATTGAATCTTCAAGACCAGTCCTTCAAAGAAGCTCTTGTGCATAGGCAACATAATACATGTTGGATTGGTGGTGATGAGAGGCCCAAACAACAAGGCCCAATGAGCTTGTTGTGGAGATTCAGAAGCGTGAGATCAAACAATTCCGAATATGTATGACAAAGATCAAGATGGAGCAAACTAGCAACCATAAAAACAAGATTTATAGTGGTTCAGTAAATTTCCATTGTGGGACTCTACATCTACTAGCAATCATGATATTATTTACTGGCGAGAATTACAAAGAGGATGATTACACAAGGGAGAAGAAGAATCTAATTCCCTTTTACACCCACCATGGAAGAAGATGGTTGTTTGGAGAGGAGCTCTTAGAGGCTTGAAATCCTAAGGGAAGCCCTAGGTCCATTGTGGCTTTAGGTCTTTGACAAATGATGTCTCTTCATTGCTCTCAATGCTTGGGAGTAGTTGGGGGGGTTTCTATTTATATGAACAGGACCCATATTAAAGTGATATGGTTCTTTTCAGGCTGCACCTATGATTTGACTGGACTGTGTATGGTCCTTAACTTGGACTATAAATTTATATCAACAACATTTTCATTCTAGTGCTAGACGTATATAGGCCTACCGCTGCCCCTTACTAAGTACAATCCAAGCAGACCTTACATGGTCCGGTGAATGAGCATAACCTATTGGTGCCTAAAACTCATCCTCACGACGGCGCGGTTTGATGTAGTCTAGTTATTAAAGAAGTATTTTCGATAGATTTTAATACACTTTATCAACAAACTCCATGTCGTCTTCAACTTGAAACAATAGAAGTAGAAAAACACTTGCAATCTTCTCCAATTTTAGAAACTGAATAAGTATACCGTTTCCTACACATCCCTTGCATAAGCATAGCCCAGGTAGAAAGAATACTAGCTAATTTTGAGCAAAGCTCAAATTTAGCTAACAAAAGAGTCTTTCATCATGTGGACTAGATTCTCATATGTACCAATCTCTTTTATTTGAACCTCCAAATCTGACTTCTCAAATGAAGTGGTACTTGACATCAATATATTTTGTTCTCACATGGAATATTTGATCTTTGGTAAGATGTAATACACTTTGACTGTCCCAATGGACACCAACTTGTTCTTGATCCATTCCGAATTGGTTCATCAAACCCTTGAGCCATAAAGCCTCCTTCACGGCTTTCGTTTCTTCCATGTACTCTGCTTTAGTAGTGGATAGCACAATAGTACTTTGTAGTATGACTTTCGAACCAACAACTGTCGATCCCACTATGAACATGCAACCTACGAGAGATTTCCTTTTGTCGCGGTTAGCTACATGATTCAAGTCCATATATCCCGTCGTGATGACTTGAACTCCATGAAAGACTAAACAAGTATTTGAAGTGTCCTTCAAATACCTCAGGTACCACTTAACCGCTTGCCAATGTGCCACGCTAAGAGGACCCATGTGACGACTAACCACACTGACTGCATAAGTGATGTATGTTCTAATGCAAAAAGCATACATGATGCTACTAATGGACTGGAGTAAGGTGCATGCACCATCTATTCTCTTCTTTGTCCGGTGGTGACTGCAAAGCTGATAACTTGAAGTCAACGGCCAATGGAGTTGAAATAAGCTTCACATCTAGCTTGTGGAACCTGTAAAGAACCTTCTTCATGTACTTCTCTTGCGTCCGGATAAACCTTATGTATTTGAGGTCCCTTTGAATCTCCATGCCAAGAATCTTCTTAGCTATACCTAGGTCTTTCATATCAAATTCTCCACCTACAAGGGATTTCACCCTGGCATTCTCAGTTCATGTCTAGAAGTGATCGACATATACCAATAGGTAAAAAAAGGAATTGTCATCTAGAATGAGATGCCATGTCAAAGCTATTGCTTTTGGCCTTCCTAATAACACAATGTTTGCAAAAATCTAATAACCCAATGTTTTCAACGCACAACCCTCTCTTGATTAGAAGCATCACCCTTGTATCAGACATGTTTTGGTGTCTTTAGATGAAATTGTAACCGTTACAGAGCTCGAGATGGTGGGACCTTGCAAGATGTACAATTTGTGTGAATTTATCACCCCCTTCACGAGGACCTATCACCCCTTTCATGAAGACCTGGTCAATTTTAAGAATATTAATACCTCTATTTCATCGGGGAACGTGTGTCACTTATCTTCAAGTGTACCTAGTAAGATGAGATTCTTCTTCAACCGACTTTGTGTTTGACGTCCGTAAATGTTCTGACTTCACCATTAAACATCTTGATCTTCACCTGCCAACACCAATCGTCTTACAAGAATGATCGTTACCCATAACGATATATCCACCTTAACGTGACTCAGGTATGGAAATAATCCTTACAGGTCATGTGATACATGCATGTAAATTCAGGAAGCCAATCCCTCTTGCAATCTTAGGACAATGATGAAGCAAGAACATAGTTTGTCTTTAAAACCTCCGCGAGACACCTTTGCATAAGCTGCATCATCATTAGATTTCTCATGTTTTAGCTTGTTTTGAAACTTGTAACATTCATCCAGGATATGACCTGTCTTCTTGCAATAGTTGCACCTCTTTGATTGATGTAAATTTGGCTTGTTCTTCTTTTACTTTGAATTTTCAGTCTTTACCACGTAGACGCTCCCATCCTCTAGCACCCAATGCTTCCCTTGCTACTTTCGATGAAGTAAAATCCTTCTCTAATTTATCGGAGACGTGAAGGCCATTTTGACTTCTTGAAATGAGATAGTCTTTGGCTCTCGGAATATCAACATATCTTTGAGATTTTTGTAGGAGGTAGAAGGGTACAAAGCAAAAAAATTACTTCATCCTTGTCCTCTATCTTCACATTTATCTGCCCGAGGTCGTGGATGATTTCATTGAACTCATCAGAAGAGTCGTCAAGTAACTGCCTTCTTCCATGTAAAGAATGAAAAGGCTCTTCTTTTGAACAAGCTTGTTGGCGATGAAGTTCTTCATGTAAATTGCTTGAAGTTCTTCCCAAACTTCTTTGGTGGTCTTTAGATGGGTGACTTCGCTAAGGACTCCATCCTCTAAGCAGAGGAAGATGCATGTACGCGGCTTTTAATCAATCTCCTCCTATTGGTCATCTGTCATGAATTGCGGTTTCTTCTCCTTTTCATGAAGAGATGGGTGGACTCCTTGTGTGACACAAGATTAACATTTGACTTGCCAGAGAGACAAGCTCTTCAAACAAATATAACATCTCAATGTTGTACTTTGACGTCACTGTGGAGATCCGGTGGTAAAACTTGCTTTGATATAACTTGTTGGGATATGGTGGTGATGGGAGACCCGAACAACAAGGCCCAATGAGCTTGTCGTGGAGGTGTGAAATTTTGAGATTGAGCAACCCAATCTGAATACGTACGTCGAAGATCAACGGCGAAGCAAGCAAGCAACCACAAAGATAAGAATTCAAGTGGTTTGAAAAATTCCCAATGCGGGAACCTACATCCAGTGGAGAAGATGATATTGTCAATGAAGAGAATCAGAGAGAGGATGATTACATAAGAGAGAAGGACCCAATCCCCCTTTTTGCCCAAAAGCCAATTTGGAAGAAGATGGTTGCTTGGAGAGGAGCTCTTGGATTGGAGGCTTGAAACCCTAAATGAATCTCTAGTTCTGTCTATGGTTTTAGGTCTTTTAAAAATGGCATCTCTTGATGTCTCTTCATTGCTCTTCATGCTTGAGACAAGTTGGGGGTTCTTTTTATAAAAATATGACCCAAATCCAAATTCCAAAGTCATATACTTCTTTTCTTTCCGCCTATACGATTCGACTGGACTGTATAGAATCCTCAATTTGGACTGTAAATTCATTTCAACAACATTATCGTCCAACGTTGCATTATAACAATGCACCTATATAAAGTCCCAAAGTTATACATTTTTTTCTTGCCGTGTTTATGGTCCTTAACTTGGACAGTAAATTCATTTTAGCAACATTTACAGTCCAACGCTGGACCATAAACAGGCATGTTGCTGCCCCTTACTAAATACAATCCAAGTAGACCATATATGGTCTGATGTATGACCGTAAATGCCCCTGTAGGTGCCCAATATACATCCTGACAATGTCGAGGCACTGTGTGGACACCAGATTCATTAAAAATCGCATCTAGAGAGTGTATGACACTCTCTACAATACTTACTTAAGATGATTATCTTACAACACATCTTCACCTATCAACTCCGTATTCTTTATTCTTCATTTTATTGGTTTTACTGCTGAACGCATTCAGTTTTTTGTATTTATAACCTATCATCCACATATATTCCATCAATATGAATGTAGAGTAGATGTTCATCAAGATAATATCTGCTTTCCCTAATGAATCTGTTAGATTATGGATCCCGACACCATGCTTTCCTAGACGACGTTGCTCCCCTCAGGCCCAAAAAATATTTCTTTTGCATGTTCATTGTTGGCATGAAAGAGGAGATTCCAGTGAACATCCTTAGATCTTGTGCCTCCTATACTACCCTCGAGGAGAAGGAAACTTCTTCTGAACCTAATGCTAAATTCATGGATAGTCTCATTTTCAATCATAATGATTCATAGTCATTACCTATGGCAATTTTCAATTTCATCTTTTGAAGTTCCATTGGAATAGATTATCCATGGCATGGCAGAATTATGTTTGCTCTGTTTTACAAGGTCTACGTCAACTACCACGAGAACCTTCGCCTTAGAACTCCAACAGGCCCAAGACAAAAAGTTTGGACTACTCAGGATTTGGAACGACATTTATTTGTAATCAAGTGGTTAGTAACAAGCCTATATCAACTCGATTACTAAACCTTATGTCTAAGTCCATTGTCAGTGATACAAGTTAGATTAAAATGACTATGTTTCCAACTCTTCTTTCCATATGAACAATGATGGTAAGCATAAGAACAAGCCCTCTACTCAGAAATCCAAACCTTGCGTTAAGGGTCGTAGACATCCAATTAGAATAAGAGCAACTAAATTCTAAGAAAGATAGTCTACTCGTGTCACTTTGTGATTCAAATTATCCATTAATTGTTGACAGGAAGATAATGAGGCAGAGGTGCAAAGCAACTTGTGTCCTTTGTATTAACATGGCACACCTATATATATGGACTTGTGTGGTGACCAATAATCCAATTACACAATGTGGGAGTGGGACTAATCCCATATATACAAAGGAATAGAGTAAAAGAATAATGAATAGTATTCTAACACTTTCCCTCAAGCTGCTGCTTAAATATCATAAGCACCAAGCTTGTTACATTTGAATTTGACCCGACAACTATTAAGGGATTTAGTAAACACTCTGCAATTTGATTTTCTGATTGGACTAGAACAATCATGATTTTCTGATCTTGTATCTTTTCTCGAATGAAATGACAATCAACCTCAATGTGGTTAGTTCTTTCATGAAAGACTAGGCTGGAAGCAATGTGGATAGCAGCTTGGTTATAACAGAGTAGCTCCATTGCTTCAGACTGGATGTACCCAAGGTATTCTAGGATGTTCTTGGTCCATAAGAGATCACTGGCCACATGAGCGGTGGCCCAGTATTTAGATTCAGCAGTGGATCGAGCTATGATAGTTTGCTTTTTGCTTTTCCATGATACCAGATTGCCTCCCACATATACACAATATCCTGAAATAGACATGCGGTCATTAACACATCCGTCTCAATAAACATCTGAGAATCCCTGTACTTTGAGGTGTCCATGATTTGAGTATCATATACCTTTTCCTGAACTCTTCTTGGGATATCGAAGAATCCGAATGACAACCTCCATATGACTAGTATGGGGTTTATCTATAAATTGACTAACCATACTAGTAGCAAAGGATATATCTGGACGAGTTACAGTAAGATAATTAAGTTTTCTGATCAGTTTTCTATACCTCCACTGATCTTCAAGTGGGTCCCCCTGCTCCTTATATAACTTGACTCTAGGATCCATTAGAGTATCTGCAGGTTTTGCTCCAAGAAAGTCAGTTTCTTCAAGTAGATCAAGAGTATATTTTCTTTGTGATATAAAATACCATATGAGAATCTAGCCACTTCATATGGGAATATTTTCTTTGTGATTGAACTTGCCGAACCACACTCATGGAGAAAGTTTAAGCCCATAGAGTGACTTATGAAGCCTACAAACAAGATGAGACTCCCCTAGAGCAACAAACCCAGGAGGTTGCTCCATATAAATTTCCTCTGACAAGTTACCATGGAGAAAAGCGTACTTAATATCAAGTCGATGCATAGGCAAAGAAAAATGAGCAGCCATGAAAATAAAAAGTCGAACAAATGACATTTTAACTACCGGAGAAAAGGTCTTGAGGTAGTCTTCTCCATATACTTGAGTATATCCTTTGGCCTTGACATGATCAATAACACCAATCTGCCCTACTTTCACAGAAAAAACCCATCCGCAACTACCAATAACCTTGTCTTTTGGAGTAGGGACATGACTCCATGTGTGATTTTGTCGGAGAGCATTCATCTCATCTTCCATCGCGAGACGCCAGCCTGGGTGACCCAAAGCAACATATACATAACTAGGACATCAGATATAGATGAGATAAAGGCTTTGTATGAGGGAGATAGACAGTCATGAAACAAAGTTGGTCATGGGATGAAGAGTACATGACTGTTTTCCTTTCCGAAGAGTAATAGGCAGGTCAAAAGAACTATTATTGCTGACATCATCTCCAGACTAAGCGGTGACTGTAGGAGGGTTGCCATCTGCATTGTCTAATACTTGATCTGGACTGTTCGCCTCTGCATATGATTTGCCTTGGACAGAAGAGTCAGATGACAAGATCTCAACAAACATGGGAAGCGAGAGAGCTTCCTCAAGTTCCCCTATAGACTGATAATCTCCAAAAAATGGAGTTTCTTCAAAAAAGGTGACATCAACAGAAATTATAAATTTGTGTTCAACAGGGTTATAACATCTGTATCCCTTTTGAGTCTTGGAATAACCAATGAACCCACACTTGGAAGCCTTTCAGCTGAGTTTATCTCGACCATGTCCAACATTATGAAGAAAACAAACACACCCAAATATTTGGGAGAAACACTATAAATGAAATGGTTTGGACAAAGGAGTTGAAATAGTATGCGATTGTTTCATGTAGATGATGACATGTGGTTAATGAGGTATGTGGCAGATTGGCAGTGAAAACATCGCCCCAGAATGCCTTTGGGACTTTCATATGTAAAAGAAGAGAGCGGGTTGTTTCAATAATATGATGATTATTCAATTCGGCCACCTCATTTTGCTCAAGTATGTGTGGGTAAGAGGATTGGTGAACGATCCCTTTTGAATACAAGAACTGATTGAGAGTATGACTAAAGTACTCTTTGGCATTATCTGTTCAAAGAATACGAATACACTGAGAAAATTGACTTTCAATTTCATTGTAAAAACTTTGGATTATAGATAACATCTTTGAACGATCTTTCACAAAATATAACCATGTGACTCTAGAAAAGTCATCAATAAAGGAAACAAAATACTTATGACCAAGTTTTGAAGGAACCCGACACAGTCCCTAGACATTAGAATGAATGATCTCAAACTTTGACTTAGCACTCATCTGATCCCTAGCCCTAAAGGTGGATCAATGACGCTTTCCTAACTGGCATGACTCACATTTTACTTTACCAAGACCAGATAGTGGAGTATGAAGAATCTTGAGTTTGCCCAGAGACGTGTCCAAGCCGACTGAACATGAAGAGGAGTAGCGACTACACACGCTTTGGAAGTCAGACCGAGATAGTAGAGACCTGCAGATTCATACCCAACACCAATCACCTTCTGCATTCGGAGGTCCTATATAATACAATCATCAAGGTTAAATGTAACTGAGGCTTGAAGAGAAGTTAACTTGTTTATTAAAATTAAATTAAAGGGAAACTCATGAACAAATAAGGCTGATGGTAGTGTCAAGGTAGGTAAGGATTTTATGGTTCCCGTGCCTTGTACAAACACTTTTGAATTATTGGCAATGGTGACAGATGGTAGTGATGATCTGCTGGTGGATAGGTTAAAAATAAGGTTGCTTGTACATGTAATGTAATCTGTGGCACCCGAGTCAAGAACCCAAGAAGACAAACCTGTATAAGAAGCTTGAGATATGCATGCAATATGATCACCAGGATGTTGGACGAAGGAAGCCATAGTTGTAACTGATGATAAAGCTTGTTGGAATGCTTTGTACTTTCAAAATTGTTCATATTCATCATCGGTCCTTAGATTTCGCGGGTTGTATCTCCCAGAGTGTCTTCAATAGATGCAACATCCGTAGATGGGGTTCTTGGAGGATATTCATGGATCTCATAGCAGGTTTCTTTGTAGTGCCCTATCTTTCCACAATGGGTGCGTTTTGGGCGACCACGTCCTCTAGGAGGTCTTCCTTGGCGGCCTCCTTGTCCTCATCCACAAGTAGTGAAACAGTATTGGTATGACTATTTGAAGCAACAACCATAGCAGATTTATCTGAAGAGGTGTGTAGGACTGGATCTATAAAGGAACTAGAGACTCGTTGATATGCTTCAGTCAATTTAGGAAGTTCAGATTCAGTAAGGATTTGACTACGTACTCCTTCATATTCACGTCAGAGACTAGCTAGGAATTTGATATCGTCATGATCTGTCTATTTTCGGAGTTCTTTGAGATCTACATCAAGAAAACTAAAGAATGGAGATCGTCAATTATTAGAGCTACTTCCCCAAAATATTGAGTAAAAAACTTATCGTCCCGTTGAATATTATACATCTCCACGGTCATCTCACACATACATGAGATATTGATTGATGCATGAAATTAAGATGATCTGAGAGATCCTCACATTTTTCAAATTGGCTTGTGAGATCGGCGACATGCGCCTCCAGGAGTTCTACATTATAGATAGAAGATTTGCATCAATTTGCTCCCATTGTTCTAAAATGTCATCTTTGGGAGGACCTTCCTTGTGGTGTTTATACATCCCTTGTCCTTTGATCCAAATCTTGGCTGAGCGGCTCCATTGAGTGATGTTCTTTTCATTGAGTTTTTAAATGGTGATAACACGAACAAGGAGAGGGCGATGTAGGACAGGCTCCACCTTTACACACAAGCGCAGGCGTCGTCGTGTCATTAGTTAGGCTTTTTTTCTAGCTTGCTTTATTTTATTATGCCTTTTCTTTATTTTGGGCTTTTGTAAAGTCACTTGGTTTAGTCCCACATTGGCTACCACCCTTTTAGTCTTTCTTTTAGAAGCCTATATAACAACTCTATTGCGTCCTCGTTGAAACATAGTTGATGAATAATAATTATCTTTTACCCATTGCTTCATCTTTTTTAATAGTTAGTTTATAGTTATACATTAAGTGGTATTAGAGCCTAACCCTAACTCCCATTAGGGTTGTGCTCCTGCCCATCGCCCTCTAAACCTAGCCGCCACCCTCTCCAGTAAAACCATGCCGCCGCCCTTTCCCTGCCAGACCTAGCCGCCATCCACTGCAATCAGCTTCCAGTCGCCACCTATAGCAACAACAGTCTTAGAAGAATAGAACATTTGATTTTCAAGAGAATCACCAAGAGTTTAGTTTGCGCTTGCCTATTCTATCTAGAAAATCAATAGGACCTCTTTCTGTTGGATTTCTTAGCGAATTGGCTAGTGATGAGTGCCGACAAAAGACATAGATATAAGCATGAGGTTTCACTGTCGCCGCCTATAGTAGCAACAACCTTCTTTGCCGCCGCCGTTTGCTGCATACCTTTCGTTGCTTCCACCCCTACGCATAGCCCCTGCCGCCACCACTGTCAGCCAGATCGTCGCCACTGTCTACTACATACCCGCCGTCCGCCATATCGTCACTGTTGTCCGCGACATACCCGCCATCTGCCAGATCAATGCCGCCATCCGCTGCATACTCGTCTGCCAGATCGACGCCGCTAGTAAGCAACCCCCTAATTTTTTTTGAGACCCCCAAGCAAGAGGCCGCTGCCCCCCTGCAACCCCCAGCCAATATGATAGAAAAGTAGTGCACCGAACAAAGGAAAACCTTTCCTAAATTCAAGAAAACAATGCAGACAGATATATGATAGAAAAGTAGTGCACCGAACAAATCATTTGGCTAATTTTTCATTTGGCACAGTAAATTTTTGGCTATTTCGTTGCAAATCATTATGTCTTGCCGTAGGTCTACTAGCCCGATTTTAGAACCCACGTCGGAAGCAACCCCTATGTCTTCCCAACCCCCGTTTACCCTTGAGACTCTAGGTTAGTCAATCAATTCTATTATGGTTGAGCTTCACACTATTCACCAAACCCATACACTACATGTCGGGCAAAACTCGACACCTTTTATGGGGTATGGGGTGCCACTAAATCCTGGAAATGCACCACAAAGCCCCATGAACCCCAATCTGCAATTCTGTCCATGACAACTCCTTGAGCCCCCTGCCTACCACCCCTATGGAGAAGTTGATCCTTTTGCCGAACCTGATCCTGATTCACAACACCCATATGTGGAACCACACCCCTATCAACCACCCTACCATCACACACCCCAAACTGCTACCCCACAAGCAAGCTATGCATCACCGCCACATCCCCCTCCACGTGCTCCTCGTGCTCCACCATTTGTTCCTGCACCTCATCACCAACCATGGGCTCCGCCGCAAGGCCCGAATTTTCCCATGACACCTCATCCTCGAGCCCCTGACCATGATGTTTTTCATAACCCCCTCGTGGACCTGTTTCCCCCCACAACCCATACGGTCTATACCACCCCGGACCTCATCCACCACATCACAATGATATCACTCAACGAGTTAAAATCGATGCCCCCACTTTTGATGGTAAACTTGATCCCAAAGCTTTTCTCGACTAGATTGCTAGTTTGGAAGATTATTTCGACTAGTATGACATGACTGACGCTCAATGAATTATGTTTGCTAAGATGAAACTTGAAGGGTCAACCAAGCGACAAGGTGTCCAATGCGACATGGAGCGTACTGGTCAACCTCCCATCCTCTTTTGGAATGAGATGAAGACTAAGCTTTGCGAGAGCTATTTTCTCGCCCAATACCGAAGACAACTTCTTTCTGACTGGATGGCCCTTAGCCAGTGTTTTAAAAATTGGTGTATGCGGCCGCATAGGCGGCCGTATACAAGGTGCGGACCTCCAAAAAAAAGCATAATCAAAATCGGTCCAAAAAGCGGTCTAAGCCGCATAATCGGTTGTACGGCCGCATACAAGGCCGATTATACCCCGAATTTTAGTTAGAGATATTCTGATTTCTTCTTTTATACATTTACATTCATTTATGTTTGTTTAAATTTAGATTATAGTGCATGCTTGTATTTATTTAAGTTGTGATGATTGCATATTTGCATAATTGCATCCATTATTCTTGTAATTGTACTATTTAGATACACAATTGCACAAATTAAATATGTAAATCATGATTAATATATATATATATATATAATTAATTAATTAAAAAAATCCAAAACTGCATATACTTCCGCATATACTCCCGCATACCGCATATACTCTACAAGGTGACCTCTCCGAACGCATAACGCATACCGCTTTTTGAAACACTGCCCTTAGCCAAGGGTCATCATCTATTCAAGAGTACATGGAACCATTTGAGGAGGCTAAGAACTGTTGTATTCACAATGATTCTGATTGGCAACTAGCCGCTCGTTTCGTGCAACGATTACACCCTGACATTAAACGAGAAATGGAGTTACAACAATACGACTCCTTGGATGGTGCTTTTTACCGTGCCCAAAAGGTCGAGAGTTACATTCAACCTGCTTCTTGTGGTCCTTCATTTTCTCGTTTTAGACAACATACTCGCTCAACCAATAATCCTTCCATTACCCCAAAACGCTCTTCCAATCCCCTACCGCAACCACCTCCCCAAAGTTCTTCAACCCCTTCCTCCAGTAAAGGCAAGGAGGTAATCAAAACTCCAATCCGGCCTCATCCGCGAGTCGTGAATACTTTCATTGTCACAACACGACTCACCTGGCTGCCCAATGCCCTCGTTGTGCTCTGTTTGTATCCTCTGATTCTCCTGATACCACCCCTGAGGATGACATTGAATATGAAGATGTTTTTCCTAAACTTTCTGATGATGACGCTGATTAAAACTATGATTATGACCTGTCATATCTCCAGGTCATGCGTGTTTTAGCTGCCTCTTCGGAAGGGGATGAATGGAAACGTACCACCCCCTTCCACACCTTCAAACACGTTGGTAAAAGCTGCAAACTACTCATTGATGGTGGTAGTTCTCAGAACATCATTTCACCCCTTGGATTGAAGCGCATGAACTTGCGCCCAGAGCCCCATCCTCAGCCACATAAAGTCCATTGGGTGAACCAAATTAGCTTGCCCATCACCCAACGATGCCTTGTACCCATGGAACAGGACTTCGACTTCGAGTTGACTTCGACAAGTGTAGAAGTGGAAGTTTGTGGAAACATCGAGGAAACTTCGAGGATTTTTACAACCAAACTTCGACACATCTTTGACAAAAATTAACCTAAAATAGTGATTTCATGATGAAATTTGATAGATTTCATCAAATCTATCTTAAAAACTAAATATATGTCTATATATAGTCACCCATACATGTTTACATATAAAGAAAAACACAATCACATGCAAATGTAAAAGACGTCGTCTTAGTGTCAACTGCGACATGCAAGAAAGTGGAAGTTTGTGGAACATGTAAGGAAACTTTGAGGAAGTTTTGGACTAACACTTCAACGCAAAATAAGCTAAAAAATAGCGAGATTGTGAGGGAATTTGGCATAAAACATCATATTTTTAGTAAACACATACTCCGTCTATAATCTTCTATATGAAATGTTTAGAACTTCGATTTGTTCTATATATGTGTTCTGTATGTACAGAAATCCCAATTGGATCACATTCTAGAATTAAAAAACATGAGCTTATTTTCAAATACATCAATTTGTCAAGAGGGGAAAAAGTAACAGAGCTGAAATTTTATTAGGTCTACACCAAATTTTACAAAACTTGTGGAAATCTAGTAGAGGAATAAACTTATCATTACTCTCTAGTTAGAAACCAAAGAAATAGTCACCTCAATGTGAAGAATGGTTCCTACAAGTTCTTTATGCCTTCACTATGTGTGCAACAATAATAACTACAAAGATCATCGAGAAGATGGGAGGCTTTGAGCTAGCTTAGTCAATTTCATCACCAAGTAGGCTGAATTCATTGACACATGTCAACAAGTAGGCAACATCGATGTCGAGGAAGTTTACTAGGTTTCGACATCGACAAGCGTAGACATATGTAACATCGAGGATATATCGCCAGATGTCGAGGATGTTTTGTACCATGCTTGTACCCATCACTCTAGGTGCTTATTCTGACCACATTTGGTGTGATGTGTTGCCTATGGATGTTGGCCACGTCATTCTTAGTCGTCCTTGGATTTATGACTTAGATGCCCACAATGAGGGACGTTCCAATGTTTATACCTTCAAACACAAGGGCAAACACATACGATTAGCACCTACTCGATTAATCTCTCCTATGAAAAAAAGTCCACCGCTAGACCCCCAGACCTCCAAATCCCAGCATTCTCTACACCTTGTCACCCGAAGAGAGTTGGAAGAAGCCAGTCACGAATCTGGATGCATGTATGTCCTATATATCAAGCCTGCGTTTGGCACAGGACTGGGATTCTGGAATCTAGACTGGGTTAGTCGGGGTTAGTCTGGATTCCGGTGCTGGGGCAGTCAGGATGCAGTCTGATTTTGTTTGGCAACGCAGTTTGTTTCTGGTCAGCTGGTCTGATTTGAGTCTGTGTGCAGTCTGAATCTGTTTGGCTGCAAGTCTGATTCTGTTTGGCAGTGTAGTCAGTATTTGCTTATTCTGTCATGTTCTTGCAGCACTGTTTGAACAAGTACGCATAATGTGTATTTGTGATGCCACTTCAACCTAAGTTTAGAATATATAAAAAAATTATTTTATTTGTGCCGTGTGGGTGTTATTTTGTATATTTAGGAGGAGGGCTCTTCCTCCAAGGTCCGTCTCGACCAAGGGATCCTCCTGCTCATTTTCACACTGGCCTGGAGCTTCACAGATGCAGCCTCACCTCTCTTGATCTCCATCCAGGATAGCTTGCCACCGTCCGCTGTTGTGCTCCAGTGAGCAGCCAACACACATAGTTAATTGTCGTCATTAGTGTAACAAATTACATTATCGTCAGTAAAAGCAACTGATAATAATCATATTGTCGTCATTAGTTAAACATAAATGATCACTGATAATAAAATAATTGTTTACGGGGAGAAGGACAAAAAATGGGAGCAATAAACAGCCAAACAAAAGCTAAGATTTTGACAAGGCACTTTGGGGGGACATGGTTGGACGTGGTTCTTGATTAAAATTGGCCAACGTTATGGCCTCATCGTACTCGTCCCATGACATTGGGCATTGTTCCTGCACCGACTGCTTGTTTTGTTGTTTGATGTCGTCTTTTGGCCAATCAAACAACAATGGCAAATGAGGAACATGCTGACTGACTCGACCCTTGACTTGATCATCGGTCCCAATTTTGCCCTCCTCCTCCTTTGTGTGATTGCAGCATGGTTTTGTGCATAAAATGTTATCTTCAACATATTTTTGAATTTTTTCCGGTAACATCAACAATTTTTCAAAATTTTCCCTTGCCCTTGCCTTTGCACGCGATGTCGACATCTAAAATTAATAAAAACAAAGGTATGAACAAATAATAGAATTCGTAAAGTAACTGTGGCAATAACATAATAATGAAGTAGGAAATTTGATCACATTATGGTAGCAACATATAATATTGTAACACATAAGTAGAGCATGTAAAATGTTGCGACGCAAAAAACACAACTACAACATTTAACACATATGTTACAAGTTCATTTGTTTATTTCAATCATCAGTGCCAAAAAAAATCCCTGGTGGGTAAGTGCGACGCGTCGTCAAAAAGTTGCGTTCAATGCCTTGTTGCGCGGCCAATGTGGGGGGAGGCAATAAATCTCCCAATATGAACATATTGTCTCTTACAAACTCTCTCTTGATGTATTGCCATTGCATTTGCAACTCAGCCAATGAAATATAAGGGCCTCCTGTTATGTATAGGAACTGGTGCCATGCCTCCATCCAAGCATGTGTAGAGTATACTCCATTTACGCATCTACCCACGTGATATTGGGTTCTCATCAAACCCCTGAGAACCATATCAAGCTCGGTAGACCAGATAAAAGACGGTGTCGACGGTTGGCCAGCCATATAACAGATTCTGTAAGTAATATATTTTTCAAAAGTAAGGGTGTATATCACAATTAATTGTATTATTTGGTTTGACCTAACGTTAAGCAAAATTTCAATTAATAAATACATCATTAATAAAACATTCACCAACATGAAGAAAAATTTCATAACACTTATAATGTAATACGACGTTTATAAAAGTGCCTAAATTAAACAAGTGTATGATGTTCATAACATCCATTGATAGTCATTCTAAACAGAGAAGACAATGTAAATGTATTTGCCATTCAACGTTATGGAGTCATTTGAGGTGAAGGGATGTCTAGAAGCAGACGACAATCTTTCTCCAGAGTGGCAACATTGCGTTCTAAAACCTCATGCTCATACTTTTTGTTAGTGTATAATTCATCGTAGTTGTGATGAATTTCAACGAAGTCCTTCATGTTCGTCGCCTGACCCCACACTGACTTGCACTCAACAGTTAGTAACATAATCTCCGCTTTCAATGAATCAATTGTTGGGGGGAGATCGACTGCCCAATGGAAGTATCTGCAACGGTCTTTTCCCTAAAATGTAGTACCAAGTTCAAGTTAATGGCAAAGAATGCGGAGCCTCGACAAGGGCAGTCTATTATTTATTGATGTACTATCGTACCTCACGAGTAGGGCATATGTAATACATTTCGCCTGACCTTTGACTCAGAATGGCAAAGTCATATAACCCTGCATCCTCTGTGTTAAGTCGTAAGGCTGCATTTAGCCCACAATCACACCTCGGAACCTCAGATGGAGTCATCGACATCTAATAAAACAAAATTGACGATTAATAGAAAAATGTCGGGTTCATGACATAGTTTTCAAAGATAATATGAAAACCATTTGTTCAGGAGTAGCTAATTGTTGCAACAGACAAGTGCAGTTCATTTGGACATATCATAATATAGTATATCTATGACGTATTGTATCCATCTTCTTCTGTTGAAGAGTCATTATCGCTCGTTATTTGAAGTCGGTGGCGAAGATATCGGCACCTCTCCCGCATACTTGAAATTTCTTCTTGTAACCTATCGGTGTCTGCTCTTGTTGAACAGACAAAGGCACAGTGTTCTGACCAGAACTTGCGTTCGTTACGTGCATATGCGAGTTGTGATACCATTGCATCCCTAATTGCAGTTAGCGTAGCCACTGTAGGTTGTACTTGCTGCGCGGGCAACCTCATATGGCATCTGGTTGGTACAAGACCCCTACCACATGTAAAATATGGCCTGTGGGGATTGTTGTCTTCAAACCGTCCATTTGCCGCATCTGTGGCATCCATGTACACTCGTACGGTGCACTGCAGACCACATGGGCACGACGGCATGTCATTGTCCATTTCTAGACAGAAAACCTAATGAGACATAATTTCACATTGTTTATAAGTAGGCAAAATTGTAGTCAACAATAGAGTTTGAGAACAAAAGTTGGCCATTAAGTTACAAAAATAAATTGGAAAAGGGAGTAAGTGAAACATGTTGTAGAACATGTTTCAATGTCTGCAAGTTAGAAAACAAATGTATAAATCACTGATTTGCCCACATAGAATTGGCAACAGTTTCACGCAAAACATCTCCCTCTTTAGCATCGGCCTGGCTTGTTTGTTGGAGAGAACTCAATTCGTTCAAGATGTCAGTGGTAGTATGAGGCTCATCCAAGTTTTCGTCCATCATAGGATCACCATCATTTTGGCGTCGGATAAAATTGTGAACGATACAACAAGCCATTACAATCCGAGACTGAGACTGCACGGGAAAAGTCGCTCCTTTACGAAAGTAGGAAAACCTCTTCTTCAACACACCAAAGGCTCGCTCAACAACGTTACGTAGTTGATCATGTCGGTGGTTGAACATTTCCTTTTTGCTTGTGTATGAGCCTCTGTTACCCCGATACTCTGCTATATGGTAAGCAACGTTTCGATATGGTGCAAGAAATTGGCTGGTGTTGGCATACCCTGCATCAACAAGATAGTACTTCCCAGCGGGTACTTTGAACCCGCCTGTGGTTGTAGCTGCGTGAAGTACCCTTTGGTCAGCAGCAGATCCCTTCCAACCAGTCATGATATATGTAAACTCCATTGAGAAGTCTACTACAACCATGACATTCATGGAAACATTCCCTTTTCTATTCCTATATCGGTTCTGCTTATCGTGCTTCACCAAAACGGGGATGTGTGTCCCGTCAATTGCCCCAATGGCATCCTAAGACAAGTAAATAAGAAATACGCAAGTAAATACCAAACTCAACGATGATGATAGTGGTTATATTAACAATGGAATGGACAATGGTCAACTAAGTGATGGTCATACCTTGAAGTAAGGGTAAAATCTTGAACTCTCGGCGATGCGGTGGTGCGGAGTTGTGGATGCAGTTGGCATGACAATATATTCGTTGCACAAAGCACACACTGCATCCAACACCTCGTTAAACTTTCTACTTATGGTCTCACCGCTGTGAATGTAGTCCTCAGCCAGAACACGGTTGGTATGGCCATGGCCAACCATTTGAAGGAAGTAGCAAACTGCCTCCACTGATGACACACCTCTGGTACTTTTCAACAAACCTCGGTCCTCAAGTTTGTCAACAAAGGCTAAAACCGTGTTGGGTAGCATACGGTACAAATCGTACGCCCTCCTTTCATGTCCGGTTATTATTTCTAAAACCTTTTGATGGCCGCTCCTAATACTAACCGATCTCGGTATTAGTTGGTGTGTGGTTACGACGTCTGAATTTTGCATGATATTGTGGGATATTTGGTCAACTATTTGGTAGGATATTGCGTTAGCAATGTCATTAACCGGACCAGACATAAGATCCAGTAGTTGTAGAATGTCATCAGTTGTTTCATATGGATGAATACCGGCCATCACGTCTAGAATTAAAAGCGATTATCCGCATCAGAAAAATATCGAGATATTGCAGAAATGAAATTAGGGCTATAGCGACAAAATAGCAAATAACAAGATAAACCATTACATAGTACCATAGTTCAGAGATTGTTCCCAACGGAATAAAATAGTACAACAACAAGTTCTGATAAAGTTCATCAAATAAAAGGCAGGATACTGATATACTTCTTAAATTAGACAACCTCAAAAGTACGGTGGAGATTGTGGCGTGAAGGGTGATTGTGATGCAGAAGCTGTGTTCTTCATTTCCCACAAGTCTTGCAACCAAATGGTAATTTTTTGTGGGGTGTCCATAAGGCTTAGGTAAATGTTACGGTTAGCTGGATCTTTTATGGCGTGCACAAGAGTGGTAAAAACTGGGACAGGGGCGTCAGGATAGCTTGCATGAAAGTGGTGCAAAATGGTTTGGTATTCGTCTTTATCATTAGACCTAGCAGCAATTCCGCTGCCCATCTCATGTACCTTGGAAAACACCTTTGTGAATTCGGACACGACATCATTAGACAGGACACAACTGTCCTGTGAGCTTGATGCTCGCTTCCTACGTCTGATCGTGGTGGGAGTCCTTGCACCAACACCTTGGTTGTGTGATCCGCCGTTGATGTCCTTACTTTGTGTCCCAGAATTAACCATGTCTTCAGTGAAACCGGTTGGACCGGTCGGTTCTGGGCTGACAAATGAATCAGATGCATCTAGGTCAACATCAACATCATCTTCAGATGCAACATCAGAAGGAGGCTGTCTATCGGTTGAGGACATTGCATGATGGGCCCTAGCTATGTTCCTCCCCCATCAGCTCAACGTCGTGGTAGTGGTAGAATGGTTTGTTGATCAATCTCGCTAGTTCCCTGTTTGCCTAAAATAGGGGACAACTACTGATTAGGTCAATATTAACAAGTTTAATTTAATATATAATAGTCAGGGGAGTATATATTATTAGACATACCGCAAGTGGCTCCCTCCACTTCGGGGTGTCAGGCAATATTGGCTTGTGCCTGCTGTCATCCCATCCAAAACCACTTTTGTTGGTCACCAGTTTTATCTTTGCATAGTCTCTCCAAAGGTTCTTCCACCGAGTTTTTAACTGATCCAATGTACCCTCGTTCCTCCCCATCCTGATATGCCAATCGCGTAGCGTCTCCCTCAACGCGTCCCTAGTAAATATTCCATCGACGCACCTACCCATGTCATATTGTCTCCTCAATGCCGCAACCAGAGCCTCATCCAACTCTTTCGACCATATAATACGGAACCTCGGGTCGGGTGCAACAATAGTAGCAATGACACTGCGATATATCACTTTAGTATGGGTGTTTAAGCGAAACCGTTATACGAACCTAGTATGAGACTACGCAGTTGAAAGCAATAACTTGTATTGAAGTAGGCTAAGAAAAGATCCATTAGCCGGACCAGACATAAGATCCAAAATGTGTACAACAAATTTGAAATTGTTGTTAAATTTGAAATGGTTGTAGCAAACGCATCATCCAATATGTTCATTACAGGAAAACTACATAAATAGCAAGCATTCAGCATGGCATTCACATTAAACGTGTTCGTATTGCTCATGAGATATACCTGGTAAGCCGAATTGAAGGTTGAAGAGAATTGCACGGCCAGCGATAGGGTCAGGGACGGTACATACAAGAAATTCAGAGGGAATACAGATTAGCCGAAATAGTTGGATTATTTGCAATATAATCAGCAAAATACTAATGGGTGTACATTTTGGTCTACATGAAAAATAAAATCATTCATTCAAGCTAACATTAAAATCATTCATTCAAGCTAACATATATCACAAAGCATAATTGTTTCACAACAGAACTGGCATTTGAAGTATATATCCCTATACTAACATATATCACAAAATTCCTATACTAAATGGTAAAAAATTTCTAACCTCACAACACAACTGGCATTTGAAGTATATATCCCTATACTAACTATATATCCCTATACTAACATATATCCCTACACTAACATATATCACAAAATTACCCATACTAACTATAATTTCAGTTGTATATATATTTTTATTATAAAGATGATCATGAATTTTTCTTGGAAATAGAGATGATACGATTCATGACATAACCTCATAAATTTGACCCAAACCTGGTTGACAAAGACTCGACTAAATTTTCACGTCTTTCAGTATGTGGTAATGACCACATTTCAACAAGTTGTGTATGTGCTTATTGGTTCGAATTGTATGTTTGTTCCACCAGTCTGTCTATGTCCCAGGTGGCGGGATGAATGAAGTCTGTGCAATTGACCACAAGTCCATCTTTCACATATTAAAATATTTACAGGTACAATTACAGGTAAGAATTAGAAAATATTGATATATGTCTGCTATATCAATAGTGTGTACAATAGTAACATTGAAAAAATATTGATATATGTCTGCTATATCAATCACGTAAAAATATTTGAGCTTAAGAGGATGTGTGTACAATAGAAAAGGGCTATAATATGTGGGTAAGCTGAACAGAAAGTAAAATAACAAAAACCACCTCATAAAGTCCATCTTGCACAAAGTAAACATTTTTTCTTTTGTCTCTTTTTTGGATTGGATATGAACATTATCATCAGATATCTTCAGAAACATCACCTCATAAACAGGGGAAAAATCCTTGACACAAACATCATATTTGTATTACAAATATTGTTGCTGAAAACACAACAGTAGTTTATCATTTGTTATGAAAAGCCCTTCTACATTCGCAATATTGCTCTTCCTCACAAGCCTTGTTGTACCAAGTAACCATAATTCATGTACGTATAATGTAGACAGCAGTGCAGTTTCTTTCTGTATGTGCTACTCATATTTAGAGAAATGAAAGGACATGTTGATGTCATTTGTTTCTCATGATGAAAACTGACTTCACTGAACAATTTGTATAGGAGGGAGGGTAAGGATTTATGTGGAGTGGCGTTTTAGAATAAATCAACCAAGTTTTCTTACCATCATTTCCTTATGCACAACTACATTGAATGTTGCAAAAAAATATTTGCTTAAATGTGAGCCACATGTATGAGTTGTGGCAGATGATGTTCACAAGAATTTTTTCAATTCAGGAAGGATATGAATTAAATCTAGTGAATATGTGACATGGATAAGACAAAATATTTTCTACTTAACATAGTGAATGATTATTTTCCAAATACGGAGATTCTAGTGGATAATTGCAAATACAACACTGCAGACCTTGGGCAATCATGTAGACGGATTAATAGTGGCACACACATGGATCAGATTGGAATGCACACATCATTTTGCAGACTCCAACCCCAGTTCTTATTCTTCTTTGATTGAAACTAAAAAGATGTGTACTCCGTTAACTCCCTAACTAATAAAACATGTGACAAGGTCACCTTTGAAATTATGTTCTGTAGGTTGTGAATACTTGAGCTTTGAGGAAGATATGCTGAAGTGCATATGGAATGAAGAAGATCATTATAAATATAGTATATGTTAAAATTAACGAGACTATGCCATAGTCATTGGAATGGACTTTATGATTGAAATAAGTGAAAATAGCGCATCCACCATTGTAGTGTTTGAGGTATCTTCAAACACAAATATAATGAGGTCATTATGTCTATCATTCTAGAGCCAAATTTAGTGTGACTCTTGGGGGGTTGATGGAAATGAAAGAAACCACATCAAGGATAGCCCAAGTAGATGACTAGAAGAACCATCTTTCCATCTCAGAACCAAAACATGCATCATTGAGAATACATGAAATAAATGTGTTATGAATCATCAACCTTGCAAGTGTAGTATATGTAGACTACATATTGATGAATTTGTTAAAAGTAACCATTCATCTCATGACATGCAGCGATATTGTGACAAGGTCAACAACAATAGGAACAAGATGCTAGAATAAGCACAAAAAGATCTGGCCTAGTGTGTTACAATGTGGTAGAATAAGCACAAAAAAAACTCCCTTACAAAATTAGACCTAGATAATGCATACAAATTTGTCTTGAGAATATTATTGACAACCCCCATTTATTGGATGCTTGCCTCTTGTAATGTTGTTTATTGGTGACACATAAAAAAGAATCAATAATTACAGTTGTTCTTTAGTATGTTATCAATAATATTTAACATTAGGCCAACAGAAGAAAAGAGACGATGGTCTCCTGTGCAGTACTTGGAGTGTCGACAATGTTATAAGAATAGAGAGTTCAAATACAAGGGGCATACAGACAATAATTCGTGTTTTCCTGGTATCTGACCAATAAACCTGAGCCCTACTTGTTACTCGTGTACAATACAACAACAATATCATGGCGATAATACAATAGCTAGCAACCATGTGATTATACAACATCCCAATAACCCCTGTTACTCGTGGACATAATACAACAACAATATTGTCCGAATCAAGCAAGCAGGCAACTAGAATAGGAGAAAACGTGTGTTGTTGTTTGATAAGAACAAATACCTGCTCAGCCGAGATGACGAAAACAGGAGCATGACCAGACATTGCCAGGGACGAAACATGTGACAAGAAATTGAGAGAGAAATGCACATTAATTTACTGATTAAATCATCTATCGTTACAAGAGTAAAGATAGGAGGCTAGCAAACAGAAAGAAAGAAAAGGGTCGGTGGAGACAAACCTTGCAAGCAGGTCGGCGACTTCCCAGAAAAGGGGCTCGGCAGCGGTGGCGGAACAGAAGACTGTGTGGAGGGTTCGAAGGTGAAAAGCGAGGAGATCGCTGATGAAGTGCAGAACTATATAGCAGTCGCGACAGTGCTTGCCCTTGCTAGGGTTTACTGCACGGCTTGTACACGGTGAAATGGGGCGCTTTGATGGAAGATGACAACTCGGGAGGGTTCCTTGTCCGCGTGTAGACTGCCGGTGTAGCTCGACGCTTGCAGACGAGCCACCACACCCATACATCCGCTTGATTGACCTGGTATTCCGCCTACTCCACTGGGCAGGGTTTGCCGTACGCCAGTCGCCTGCCATGGCTTTGCCGCTGGAAACGATGGGTCAGCTTTAACTCACGGATAATAGTAATGGCGAGGTCGTCTCGAGGTCTCGGGAGAGAACGAGGTCTCGGGAGAGAACGAGGTCTCGGGAGAGAAGAGAGCACAGACCACAGAGCAGAAGATAGATCAGGTAGAGGGGAAAGGCGAAGAATGTCGGGATGGGTGTGGGGCGAGGAGAGGATCAGATCGCGAAAACCGGTTTGTGAACCGGAATCCCGTCCCTCATGGGACTGGGAGAACCCGGGTTAGGGGGTTCCGTTATCCCATAACAGAGGTTTTTCAGGGTTGCGAACCAAACACAAATCAGCCTCAAACCGGCACTTGTTTGGCAGGGTTGGCACTAAAAGACAACACCAAACCGAGTTTCGGTCCCCTGCCAAACGCAGGCCAAAGAATCCACTCCTATCTCTGATTTTTAGCCCCCACCACCAGAACTTGTCTCCCTTCTCGACGAGTTCAAAGACATGACACCCACATACCTTCCTGATGAGCTTCCCCCTTTACGTGATATTCAACATGAGATTGATTTGATTCCAGGGTCTTCGCTCCCTAACCGACCTCATTACCGTGTAAACCCGACTAAGCATGCTGAATTGAAACGACAGGTCGATGCTCTCCTTCTTAAAGGATTCGAGAGCAAGAGTCCTTGTGCGGTTCCTGCTCTCCTTGCCCCTGAGAAGGATGGTAGTTGGAGAATGTGCTTAGATTGTCAACCTATCAATAAGATCACTGTCAAATATCATTTCCCTATTCCACACCTTGACGACATGCTTGATCTATTGACGGGGTCCCGCTATTTCTCCAAGATTGATCTTCATAGTGGTTACCACCAAATCCATGTGAAGGAGTCTCATGAATGGAAGACTGCCTTCAAAACACCAGATGGATTATATGAGTGGCTGGCCACGCAATTTGGCCTGTCCAATGCACCCAACACCTTCATGAGAGTCATGAACCATGTGCTGCGGCCATTCATTGGGAGATTTTTGGTGGTCTACTTTGATGATATTTTGATTTTTAGTAAGACCAACGAGGAACATCTGACTCATCTCCGACTTATCTTCAACACACTTCCCACTAAGAAATTGTATGTCAATCTAAAGAAGTGTTCTTTTCTTCAAGATAAAGTCCTTTTCCTTGGCTACTTCATATCCGCTACTGGCATTGAGCCTAACCCCGCCAAAGTCAAAGCTATCATTCATTGGCCCCAACCCATTACGATCTCTGAGCTACGTAGATTTCATGGGCTGGCTACTTTTTATCGTTGCTTTGTTCGAGGATTCAGCACCATTATGGCTCCTCTTGCTGAGTTAATGAAGTGTGATAAATTAGAGCGGACACCATCCGCCACACAAGCTTTTGCGGCTGTCAAAACTAAGCTAACTGAAGCTCCTGTCCTTCGCCTTCCGGATTTCTCACTTCCGTTTGAGGTATCTTGTGATGCTTCCGGTGTTGGCATTGGTGGCGTTCTGAGCCAAGAAGCGCACCCTGTTACCTTTTTTAGTGAGAAACTCAATGATGCAAAGAATAAATACTCAACATATGATAAAGAATTCTACGCTGTTGTGCAATCTCTGCGCCATTAGAGGCACTATCTTCTTCACCAGAAGTTCATCCTTTGGTTTGACCATTAAGCCCTTCACTTCCTTAATTCCCTAAAGAATTTAAGTGTTCGTTACGCCAAATGGTGTGAGTTTCTTCAGGAGCACACTTTTGTTCTCAAACACCGCTCTGGTGTTGAGAACAAGGCTGCAAACGCTCTCAGTCGTTGCTTGACCACCCTACAATTTATGAGTGTTGTAGTTGTGGGCTTTGACCGTATGAAAGATCAATATTCCACCCGTCCTGACTTTGGAATTATACATTCCGACCTCCTTGATAGCACACCCGGTCAAGCTTCTGATTTTGTCCTACGTGATGGATTTCTCTTTCGTGGCACACAATTATGTATCCCTTCCACTTCAGTTCGCGATTTTCTCATTTGGGAATTACATATCGACGGCCTCACTGGTCATTTTGGTAGGGATAAGACCACCGTTCTGGTGACTGATAGATTTTATTGGCCTTCCTCACGTTGAGATATCACTCGCATCGTGTCCCAGTGTCGTACTTGTCGATTGGCAAAAATCAAAAGACAAAATATGGGCCTTGACACCCCTCTTCCTATTCCCCATGAGCCTTGGAAGGACCTAAGTATGGATTTTATCCTGGGTCTTCCCTGCACTTCACGTGGCCGCGACTCCGTGTTTGTAGTTGTGGATCGTTTTTCTAAGATGGCCCACTTCATTACCTGTAGTAAGCCTTCTGAAGCTTCTCTATTACCTGCCTTTTCTTAAATGAGGTAGTCAAGCTACATGGTCTTCTCACCACCATAGTCTCTGACCGTGATGTGAAATCTATTAGCTACTTTTGGAAGACTTTATGGAAAATCTTTGGTACCAACCTCAAAATTCTCTTCTGCATTCCACCCTCAAACTGATGGTCAAACTGAGGTGGTTAACAGGAGCTTGGGTAACATCCTGCGTTGTCTTGTGGGTGAACGTTTAGAAAGTTGGAACTTATTGCTACCTACTGCGGAATTTGCTTACATTAGTTCTGTTAATCGATCCACAGGAAAGAGCCCTTTTGAAGTTGTTAATGGTTACAAGCCCCACCAGCCTATAGATCTTGTACCTATGTCCACTACTGACCGACCTTCCCACACTGCTGAGACCTTTTCCCAACACATTCATGATTTGCATGCCGAGATTCACCAAAAACTTGCTTTGTCTTATGAAAACTACAAGCTTTCTGCAGATGCACACCGCAGGTTTCACGAATTTGATGTGGGAGATTATGTGTTAGTACGTGGCAACCTGAATGCTACCCCAAAAATTCTTTCAAGAAGCTTCATGCCAGAGCGTCATGACCTTTCTAAATACTTAGTCGACAAGGACCCAATGCTTATGTACTAGATTCCACCAGATTGGGGTATTAGTGCAATATTCAATGTGGAAGATCTTTCTCTTTACGTGGTACATTTGAGGCCCCTCCACCAACGACAGGTTCTACAAATCGTCACCGTGCTTCCCCTCTTTCAACAGCTATACCTCCTCTGCCTCGACTATCTCAGTAGCCGCCTGAGCGCATCGACACCGTCTTGGATGACCAGACGGTCCTCACCAGCCAGGGCACTATACGTCGTTTCTTGGTTCACTGGATAGGTCGTTCTCCAGTAGACTCCACATGGATCACCGAGGAGGAATTCCACCGCATTGATGCAAATCTTCTTGAGCTCTCAACACTGATTTGACGGAGTCAAGTCTTTTGCAGCCGATGGGAGTTGATGTAGGACAGGCTCCGCGTTTACGCACTCACGAGCGTAGGCGTCGTCGTGTCATTAGTTAGTTTTTTTTCCGAGCTTGCGTTATTTTATTATGCATTTTCTTTATTTTGGGCTATTGTAAAGTCACGTGGTTTGGTCCCTCATTGGCTACTGCCCTTTTAGTCTTTCTTTCAGAAGCCTATATAAAGGCTCTATTGCGTCCTTGTTGAAACACAAATGATGAATAAGAATTATCTTTTATCCATTGCTTCGTCTTTCTTAATAGTTAGTCTGTAGATATACATTAGACGACCATTGATACCTTCACGTCTTCTTTAGACATGAGAAGACTATTGACACGACATGTAAGAATCCTACACGGCGTGACGATCTGGACTAAGAAGACGATGATTTGGTGATGATGATGACTTCTACCACAATAGAGATCTAGATCTGATCCGGATGATGGAGATGACTTTCACCACAATAGAGATGATGATCCAGATCCATGTGATGGATATGACTTCCACCACGATAGAGATAATGATCTGGTGATTCGGGCGATGGAGATGATTTCCACCACTATAAGGAAGGCAACGACGATCAGTGAATTGAAAAAGGCCTGAGTGGCCAATTAGACGGCCGATTAATCGACCCAGCACCCATGCCGTTTAAAATTGGCCCAAATTTCCGGTTAATCATTTTGCAATAAATCGTCCTTTTTTTCCAACTTTTTGTCCGTTTTCTCCGTCTTTTTGCCCTTTTTTCCCCGCTTTTTGGCCTTTTTTTTAAAATACTGTTGTACACCTGTAACATTAAGTAGACTATATGGTCCTAAGTATTAGACTATAATATATTAAACTTATATACATTAAATATCCTATGATAAGCCCTAGTTCTATTATAGCATACATACTTTGTATGTAAGTCGGGATAATAGGGTATTGTTGTAAAGTGTAATTTATACAAGTAAATTACATGTAACTATTATCTAATTTAGAATGCATACTTTGATTAAATGTATTGTTGTAATGTATGAGTAATTGATGATGTGCACATACAAAAATTAAGTTAGTAAGGTATCCAATAATTAGTCTATTATTTACTGCTTAGCTTTGTAAACAAGTGATGCAATTTTTTTTTCTGTATCATGTATGTAGGGCGTTTTATCCATGTCAAGTCTATTGTTTACTATTATGGCTATAGTTATTGTCTTATAGCCATCTATAAACTATTTGGGTGTTTTGTATTATTAGGTAGAGTGTTTAGATTTATATTAAACTTCGAAAGAGTATAGTATTTATATACATATATGAATATGTTTTTCCAAAAATCGACCGCTTACCGATTAACCAGTTACAAGGTGCTGTGGGCACGCTTACTGCTTAACATTTTTTATAACATTGACGACGATGGAGATGACTTCCACTGCGGAGAACAAAGATGACGACGATGGAAATAACTTCAACCGTGAGAAACAAAGAGAAGACGGTGACAGTTGTGAAGATGATGCCTTTGATGATAGCAACTGTAACAACCCCATTCCCCGGCAACCCCCAATTAAGGAAGAGCAAAAAAACTAGAGCCATTATCCAAAAAATAGGATCAAATGGTTTTGAACATAATAAAAAATAATTAATAAATTCTACTAAACTAACCAAGTTTGATACATGATAAAAATTCTTTTCATGGAAGTTTATAAAATATAGGATTCCAGGACTTTACCCAAAACATGTACCAACTAACTATATCCTCCAAATATTAGATTGTCCGGTTCACTTTCAATGTCTTTTTCATTGGTTGTCCAGTTTCCATCTTAAAACATATTATCCTAAAACGCCGACAAACAAAACGTCGGTCAGTATAACAAGTTATACTGGTATGCGGGGGAAGCAAAACTTCACAAATAATTATGACAACATAGTTCAAAAATTATTGTTTAACAACAACAAAGTTAACGCTTTGATTGGTAACTTCTCATCCTAGAATGGTGTGTTCTCATCACTATTACCCTCACTTGGGTCTTGCCCCTGCAGTGGGCGTACTTATCTTCCCATCCGGGCTTGATAATGTCCTGGCCTTCCCATCCAGGCTTGACCACCTGTATTTGGCTTTGCATCCGGGCTTGACATTCTTGTAGCAATCTTCCCGTTCGGGCTTGACCACCTGTATTTGCCTTCCTATCCGGGCTTGACATTCTTGTAGCAACCTTCCCATCCGGGCTTGGTTTATTTTCCATTGTGGGCATGAGCAAGTTACCTTCCATATAATGTGATAATCATAGTCACTTTAAAGGTCGCAAGGAAGTAAAGTTCATCCAACAACATACATTTGCGAACTATGCGGAGAAACCTGAGAAAACCTCGAGAAACTAGATCGGGTACTCATAGGCGTAACCACATACCTGTCTCAAGAGTATTTGCAGTCCAAATAAGAACAAGTAAGATTAACCACACAATCAACCAAGCAAGTCAACCTGAAATTCAAGGCATACATCCATGTGTCACTACATGATTCTAAAACCTATCAAAGGACTGGCTTGGTTCTCAAGTTAGGTTTTTATGTCGACTTTCTTATTTCATTATCCATAACACTCCATTAGTCTATTTATTGCTCTTTTTCACTTTCTTATGGAATTTATGATCTTCCTTTTCGGTTTGATGACATGAATCCATCGGCCCTACTAATTTGTGCCGACGTGGGTCCAAAAAGGAGATCTAATCCTTGGTTCTTCAGTGTGTATGCGTCTCCTTTCCTATTCTAAAGTGAGGAGAGGGTTGACTGAGTCACGGTTGGATGTTGATCCAACGGCCACTGTGGCGCGTGACAAACAAAGGAACCAGATAAGGTTCCTGGTTTGAGAAGGATATGCAACATTTAATGTATAATTCACATTATCCTCTCACTTTAGGGAATTTTAGAAAATTCATATCTCCTAATCCGCTTGTTCTTTTAATCTCAAAATTTAAGGGAAAGTTCTTGATGACCTTATCTACTTATGGACACAGTTTAAGTTCAAATCTTGAAAATAATACCTCCTTTTCTTCATGTACAAGTCATACACTAAAAAGGCATATATTATGCATTTAAACTCATATTTTCTCTTTCTTTCTTTTCTATTCTCTTAATTTTGACTTTTCTAGATATTATAAGACATGAGAAACCGAAAGTCATCCACCTATGCCACTTTCTAGATAATTCCATGCTTTTCTTAAATAAAACATATGTTATTTATTTTCTTCTTGCCTTTTCACTTATTGTGGGTTTTTCTCTTGTCCTTTATCCTTTTACACTTCCACTGGCTTATGAAACAGGGAAAAGCACGAAATTCATTATTCAAGACAATTTTGCAAAGAAACCCACGTTATAAATTACTGCATAAATTGTCAAGCAAGTCTTTTTTTTATAATTGCATAACAATACAATCAAAATCAAGGTTGTAACAACAACCCTCGTGGGTAGCTCTCTTCGGGGGATTTGGGTAACGCTTGCTTTGATACCATATTGACATAATATATTTTTCCCCTCATTATATTGACAGGAATATAATGAGGCAGAGCAACTTGTATCTTTGTATTAACCTGGCATACCTATATATATGGACTTGGCGGTGGCCAATAACCGAATTACACAATGCGGGACTAAATCCCATATATACAAAGGAATATAATAAAAGAATAATGAATAATAAATATTTATTGGTCTAACACCTTATATCTAAGTTCATTGTTAGTGATACAAATGAGTAAAATGACCATGTTTCCAACTCTGCTTTCCATATGAATAAGGATGGTAAGCATACTAACAAGCCCCACAAACTCCTCATAAGTCCAAACCTTGCGTTAAGGGTCATATACATCCAATTAGAATAAGAGAAATTAATATCTAACAAAGATTGCCTAGTCGTGTCACTTTGTGATACAAACCACATTTACATGGACTAATTTATTCGTCAAAATCAGCTGCCAGATAATAGTTATGGCTGTGCTAATTGACTTAATTCTGCTAATGACCCAATTAAAACAAGAACTAAATCATTTACTTGAAAGTTTTCAAATGACTGCGCAACTATTACATATAACTCCTAAACTGAAATTATTGCAAATAAAACCTGAAATAGTAGAAGAAACCAGTAAAAGACAACAACTAATGTTAAATAAAAATGATAAGATCTAATAAAGAGATAACAAGCCCTAACCAGTCTGGGATGAGCTACTTGCCCTGCATTGAACACCCTTCCAGTTGACAAAATTAGCATCTAGCGAGTGGGGTATATCTATGGTACTCCATGCAATTTCAAAAGTAGGTGGCATATGTCCAATCACACAACTTTCAGTGAAGGTGTAGATCTTGGTGAAGCCGTCATGCAATGTGTGATGGTCATATGACTAAGGTCATCCGAGTACGATATGTGCTGCATCACGAGGCACAACATCGTGCAACATCGCACAACACGATGTTGGTCTAGAGACTCCATGGTATGAGAAGGTCACCCAACTAGCCAACAAAGTGGGTACAAATGCATGTGGGGTTATGGATGCAACCCTAGATAGCACACTTCATTCTCAAGAAGAGGTTGGCGGAGCTCCCTTTGTCGAATACAAGGATACACATGCCTTGCCATTGACCTCAGACGAAAAGGGTTGTGTGCGCAGTGGATCTTTGCTACGCGAAGCCTGTTGAACAAGTGCTAAAAATAGGATGTGTTGAGGTGGGTCCTCATCTTCTTGATCACCTCCTATGTTTCATGTTGCCTTCTAATTCTTGGCTAGTCAGCATCTAAGTTTTACATTTCTTTTGCTATGCTAGCAGATCTGGGTAGGGCATTTTTGTCCCTTTCTTTCTTTTAATATGACTAGATGTCCTGTCATAACGTCAACTATTATCTCTCTACAACCAAAATGTCTCTTTATATCTTGAACTTGCACTATTCGAGCACCACTGCCATTATTTCCCTCAAATTCATTGATAGATGAGCCAATGCTCGTTTTGTAAGCATCATGTTCAACATCTCTCACGATCGATCTATACATGTGGCATGCATAGGGGTGTCATAACATGGAGAGTAATCTACATCAAAATCAGACATGAAAAAAGAGCATATTATCTCTTGTATTGGAGCAGATGGTATCAACATACAATTGGAATAGTTCTCCTTGTTACTTACAAACATTTTTGTTGACATTTACCATCTCAGTGAAGTCATCTCTCACTCCCTAAGGCCATTTCTTGTACCAGGCTACATTCCTATTGCCGCCAACAATGTGGGCTTTCAATTTCTTTTTTTTTTGGTGCTAAAAGGGTGGGGTGCCTCTTTACTAAGATAAGAAGTTGTGTAGGTACAGAGTGTAACTACCAGAAGAGAAGAAAGCGGAGGTTGCAAGGCACAACCACCAAAAAGATTAACTGTACAGACTACAATGTTATCTATCTATACAGATTAACAGCTATCTGAACAGAGAAGCAAAAAACTATCTTTGTCACACGCCAGCCAAAATTTCTCCACGTCCAGCCCAACACCACTGAACGTCCTTCTGTTCCTTTCTAACCACAACATATAGACAACACATGCAGCTTGGACCTTGTCATCATTCTTCAGAGCCATCAAGTCCTCCAACGAACTAATCTGAATATTGAACTTCGAGTGAAACTTCTTCCAAACATCTCTAGCAAAGCAACACTCGAAGAACAGATGAGATACATCTTCATCACGGCATTCACACAAATAGCACCTCGAAGCCAAGTGGAAACCAATTTTCTTCAAATAATCCAATGTGGGCAGTTTACCCAAGAACAGCTTCCAGAAAAAGATTGACCACTTCCTGGGGAACGAATTGGACCAAACCCAATTAGACCAGTAAACTTTAGGATATTTAATTCTGGAAATAGACCATCCATCCTTCAACAAAAGAAGCTTGTTGCTGCCATTAAACAAGATCTCATCTTCTTCTTCGATATTAATAATTTGGTTCTTAAGGATTCCCCTCAGCAACTCTGCACCCCTGAAGTCAGGCACAGTCCACTCACCATTAACAATACAAGAAGAAACTCTGCACTTCCTCCCTTTACCCAATCTCAGGACAAATTGTTCATCCACAAGATCAATCAACCTTTCCCCACCATTGACCCAAGGATCAAACCAGAGAAGAAAGGCATTGCCATTACCAAGGCACAAATTAATGTGTTTCAATAAGATAGGTCTGAGTTTCAACATTCTTTTCCAGACCCAAGAAGCTCCTGGTTTAATCTCAGCCGTCCAGATGGACTCAGTTTTGATATACTTCTCATGCACCCACTTGACCCACAAACCATCCTTCTTAGAGGCAATACTCCAGAGGTTTTTAATAATGCCACCATTAGACCAATCGTCAATCAATCTTATGCCCAGGCCTCCCTCATCTTTAGGTCTACAGATAGAATTCCAAGAGACATAATGAATATGTTTCTTCTCCTTCGTGTCATTCCATAAAAAATCCCTCATCAACTTCTCAATTTCATAGACAGTAGACTTGGGAAGAGGAAAAGCAGCCGTCAAGAACATATTGTAGGAGGAAATAGTAGATATCACAAGCTCAATTCTTCCTGCTTGAGAGAGAAAATGAGATTTCCAAGATAGAAGTCTATTCTTGATCTTGTCCACAATAGGGCTACACAACACTCTAGTCAACCTTCCTGTGAAGAGAGGAAGACCTAGATACTTGACGGGCAAAGAACAAATATTAATGTTTAGTATATCACCAATGTTACTTTCCTCAGCTCCCTTACTCAGAAATATATGACTCTTCTCATTGTTAAGCTGCAGACCCGAGATCCTCCCAAAAGAATCAAGAATATCCTTCACACATAGAGCATCTTTGTCCTGAGCTCTAGAGAAAATAAGCAAGTCATCAGCAAAGATAATGTGTGAGATCCCATTACTACCTTCACACCCAACAGGCTTGAACCCTCCTTTGGCGATCTCTGCTTTGAAAATACTAGAAAGACTTTGCATAGCAATAGTGAAAAGAAACGGGGCCAATGGATCACCTTGCCTCACTCCATTAGAAGCTGAGAAATGGTCAGAAGGAGTACCATTGACAAGCACCCTGAAAGAAGCAGAAGAAAATAATTCCGAGACCCATTCAATCCAACATGAAGGAAATCCCATCTTGGTAAGAAGAAAGAGAATATAGTCTCTCCGAACAATGTCATAGGCTTTGGCCAAATCTGCTTTAACACACATTAATTTGCGAGAGCTATTGAAAGAACTAAGGATGTCATTAGCAAGCAAAATCGCATCTCCAATTCTCCTACCATGGACAAATGCAAATTGATTCTCATCCACCAACTTGGGAAGAATATACTTCACCCTATTAGCCATGATCTTCGTTATCACCTTAAAGATGATATTACAGAGGGAGATAGGACGAAAATCCTTGGGAGAGGTGGCACCAACTTTCTTTGGAATGAGAGTGATCAGAGAAGAATTGCACTCCTTGAGGAGTTTACCAGAACTAAAAAAACCTTGAACAGCTTTAACCACATCATCACCAATAATATCCCACACTGATTTGAAAAAAACCGCATTGAAGCCATCAGGCCCTGGCGCCTTAGAGTCCTTCATTTTATTCATGACGTCTTCCACTTCAGCTCTAGAGACCAATTTCCTTAAATCATCAGCTTGATTCTGATCAATTTTAGGAAGAACTCATTCATCATTCCAAGACACCATGTCTTTAGAGGAGCTATTAAACAGGTCATCATAGTACTTCTTAATAGTGTTTTTAATAGAGGATGCATCATAAACACTATTACCCCCTTCATCATGTAAGACAGAAATAGTATTCGTAATTCTTCTAGACTTCAGAGATGCATAAAAGAAGGCAGAATTTCTATCGCCTAATTTAAGCCACTGAACCCTGCTTTTCTGCTTGAGTAAACTCTCTTCATCAGATAAGGCTTTCAAAGCGACCTGTCTAGCAATAACCAGCTGCTCATGCTTCTCGGCATTAGTGGGGTCAGCATCCACCTCCTCCTGAATCATCTTGGCTTTGCCTTCAAGTTCTTTAGCTAAGGAGAAAAAATTACCATTCTTCTTATTCCAAGAGATCAGAGCTTCTTTAACACAATTGAGTTTTCTGTAAACCCTGAACATAGGGGAACCCAATTGAGGAGTTCTCCAGGCTTTCTCTACAATCTCCTTATAATCAGAGTTATTAGTCCAAGCATTTATAAAGTGAAAAGGAGCAAATCCATGCTTGCTGCGATCAAATCTAAGAGCAATGATCCTATGATCACTCACCACAGAGGCTATGACTTCACCCCAACAAAAGGGAAAGTTAGCAAGAAAATTCACATTACAGAAAATGCGGTCAATCTTCGAAAGGGTGCTCTTACCGTTCCTACTGTGACTATCCCAGGTATAAAATTGACCCTTAGGAGAAATCTCAATCAAACCAGTGGAGTTAAGAGCTTCGTTAAAGTCATTCATACTTTTCCTAGATGGAGCTTGTTTACCTTGTCTTTCATAACTGAGACGAACCGCATTAAAATCTCCCATCACACACCAATTGACAGGATTCAGCAAAGCAGCAGAAATAAGCGAATTCCACAGAACCATCCTCTCCCCATCATCGTTAGAGCCATATACAACAGAGAGATCAAAAGAAAGATTCCCTTTCTTAACAAAGGTGTGAATAACTTGTTCACAGGCTGACTTTTTATCAATATGAATAGCAGGGTCAGACCAGAGGATAATGATCCTAGTGTAAGAATAGAACTCCGAGTTATCAATAAACATAGCACCATTCCAGATTGAATCCACGAACCTATGAAGGTCATTTTTGTTAATCCGAGATTCCAAGATGATATAAACATCGGCCTTACTCTCCCTTATTTCCTTCCTGATGTGAGGTAATTTATTTTGTCCTCCCCTTACATTCCAGGATCTAATCATGAGCTGACTAATCATTAGGGGGAAGAGAAGCCTGCTCATGACCCTCCCTGTCTTCAATATTAGATAGCAGAGAAAATTTGTTTAGAGAAGATGGGATACCTTTGTTAGACACAGGTTTCAGAATAACTCTAGGGGGAGATTTAGATTTCCTACCCCTAGTCTCCCAACCTACATCAGGAGAAGTAGTGGGCATGATAATGTCTGTCATTGGAGTCTTGCCTTTGTCCACAGTAGCATGAGGTTGGACACTTCCTTCGCGAGAAGAACCAGGATCAGTACTTGAAGAATCAACCTCTATAATCAGAGATGGAATAGGTGCCGTAGAACTATCGAATGGCTCATGGATAGTATCAACAACATCAATGAACTCTTTGTTTTCCTCACCCCTACTCGCCTCGGGTTGTTTAGGCTTCCACACTTTCTTCTTCGACACACCTTTCGGCTTCTGTTTATCATTCTTCTCTTCACTAGCAGGACCACAAAGATTAGACTCATGGCCATAGAGACCACAGATCAAACACCTGCTCGGTTCCCATTCATACTCAAATGTAATTGTGTCCACTTGACCATCATCGCTCTCAATCTGCAGTTCTGTCGGAAATGAGAAGTCCAACGGGATAAGCACCTGCAGTCTAGCATATTCAAGACGTAAGAATTCATTCGTGAATCTGTCCGGCTGCAAGGGGACCCCCAGGAACGAACCAATTATGTTGAACATCTCGACATCCCACAATTCGAGGGGCAGGTTGAAAATCTTAAGCCATATCGGTACCTCCGTGAGTTTCATCTTCTCAAGAGGTTCGCCTCTTTCCCATCTCTTAATGATTAGCGGTCTCCCTGCCACAAACCAAGGGCCTCCGTCGATAGCTGTTGACATGTCTTCATCATTCGAGAACAGAACAACAAAGTAACCTCTCCCTCTAGAACGGACTTCAATCGACCCTTTGGCTTGCCATATCTGAGCAAAATGACGAGCTAGAACCTGCCAATTCGGCTTTAACCCGACATATCCAGCAGCCGTCCTCTTCCATCGATCTAAATTCCTCTCTGCAATGGCTTTAGAGTAGAGAAGCTTCCCCTCCGTCACTTGGATGTTCGTCTTCTTAAGACAGACAGGGCCGTTGCTCCTTTTTTCTTTGAACATATCTGACCATGATCTGGCTTCCTTCGCTACTGAGACACTGCCCACAAAGAGCCTTGTCCTTGGGGCTCCTGGATCTGGGGGGTTCGACGACGGGGACCTCGTCGCCAGGATCGCCTCCGCCGTCGCCTCCACGGGAGCCTCAGACATACTACCTTGGGGGCTTTCAATTTCAATGTTGCGTAAATAAAAATCTTCACGTCTTTATACATGATCAAAGGAGCATGTCTTGCCTTTTTCATGTGCCACCCTTAAATATTGTCCCATAACATTTCTTGTTGCTTCCTCTGCCCTATCTTTTTCCTCCAAATTCTAATTTTCTCTATAGTATTTGTTGGATAACTTATATTGGTTGAACCAAAAAATGGACTCCATGCAATAATATGGAGGTAGAAAATAAGTCAGGGTTAGGAAAAAATACCTGACATCCAAGTTATAGGCCATTCCAGGGGCGTAGTTGGGGGGGATCAGGGCTTTAGACCCCCCCCCAAAAAAAAAAGTCCCGACATGTATATTTTAATATAAAATAACACCTATATATATATAAATACATTGAATATGTAACTTTTGACGAAGAAACTAGTTCGCTGGAGTGGTGGATGTCTTACTTATAACCATGGTAAAAAAAAGCTCGCCTTGAGGCTCTCGAGGCTTACGCCTCTCGACGAGGCTATCCCATTTGCGCCTTGAGGCATTATGCCTCGATGTCCTACACTGAGGCTTACGCCTCACAATGTCTGAGGCTCACCTCAAAGCACTGAGGCTTTGAGGCTTAGCTGAGGCGCAAGCCTTGATTCTGGATGATAATGTATTATGTTAACCACCAAATTTTCTACTAATAAGATTACTACAAACACTTTATCTAGAAAATAATATTTAGAGTTGTTGTAGTTAATTATAATTATTTTATTACGAAAATTTATAATATCATTGTCTGAGTGACATCTTTCAATCTTCACTGCTAAATCTATCTTTGTTCGCTACCTTCTTATTTATTATGTCGGTGAATTTCATCTCATTGTTAACTAATTTTGGATCCATGTTCCTACTAATTCCAAATTCTAGCTCCCTTACTTTTTCATTGTTAGTTACGTATATTAATCTAATAGTATAATTAATTGATATCTTATTATTTCTATGCATATTCTTCAGTATTGTGGTGGTCTTTCATTTCTTTAAGTCCTTATTGAGTTTCATAATTATTTTGTATTTCATTTTAGTTTTGTTTGTAACTTTGTATATACATATTTATGTTACACACATGCATATACATAAAATATATCTTAACATATATCATTATATATATATATGTATATGTATAAATATGCATATACATGTATAATTTATTTATTAAGGCCGCCTCATGCATATTTTGAGGCTTACGCCTCGCCTCACTAAGACAAAAACGCCTCGTTACGCCTCACACTTTTTATAACCTTGCTTATAACAGTTAGTGGTGCGGGTTCAACTCCTAACAGTTACAAGTTTTTTCACTCAGCCCCCCATTTTGTAAAACCACTGTATTAAAAAGCGGTCCGAGCGGCCAAGACCCTCAACCGCTTAAATTAGCCTTTAAGCGCCGACTAAGCGATTTGAAGAAAATCGGTGCTTTTTGCCTGTTTCACCCGCGTTTTGGCCTTTTTTGCCCTTTTTTTTAAATACTGCCGTAAGTATGTAACATCAATTAGATTATATGGTCCAAGTAGTATTGACTATAGTATATTAAACTTATATACATTAAATGTTCTATGATATACCTAGCTCTAATTTAGAATGCAATCCTGTATATAAGCTATAATAATAGGCTACTGCTGTAACATGTCCAAGTAAATTATATGCAACTATTATCTAATTTAGAATGCATATTTGATTAAATATGATGCTGTAATGTATGACTAATTGATGATATGCAAATGTAAGAATACGTCTGTAAGGTATCTACGATAAGTCTATTGTTTACTGTTTAGCTATGCAAGCATGTGATACAAAATTGTTGTTGTATCATGTATATACACTTATTATTGTATAATTGTGTAGGGTGCTTTATCTATGAGAAATATATTGTTTACTTTATAGCTATAATCATTGTTTTATAGTTGTGTTATAAATTATTTGGGTGTTTTATATTGTTGTGTACAATGTTTAGATAAGTATAGTATTTATATACATATGTATGGAATTTTGTATAAACGTTTATTAGAAATTAAAACCCATTTTTTTTCAAAAATCGCCCGTTTAAGCGCCCACCTAGCGTGTAAGCAGTTACAAGGTGCCATCAGCACCCTTACCGCTTTATGCTTTTTAAAACATTGGGTAAAAAAAACTACATTTACATGTACATTGATTTTTGCCCCCCTCCCCCAGGAATTATTTTCTAGATCCCCATTGGGTTATTCAGAAGCAATCAAAGCAACTAAAACTTCCACAAGAGCTGAGTTATGAGTCTAGGAAGCACATGCATTTTTTGCAGATCTCATGTGTAAGTGTTGGACACATATTGGACACCAAAACAACTTGAAACGTATTTGACACATAGTCATGTTGTGTCTATATCTAGGCATTTCCTGCTATTGTAGAGATGGAAGAAGAAGTTAGCTTTTCTAGAAACTTGTTTTCTACTATTTCCTCTTAATTGCTTGCTATGTTTAAGAGATACCGGTCAAAAAAATGTAAGATAGTAATGGAGATCCTGATGAATAAAATCTAAGACTAATTATCTAGATCTAAACTACTCTAAAATAACTAATCAAAGGGAATAATAATCATCAAAATATTTCATTCATCAAGTCTGCTTTTGACGAAAGCCTTACAAAGACTATATATAGGTGTTTAAACCCAACTCACTACACAACTGGCCAATGTGAGACTAAAGCACAAGCTTTACAAGAAAACTTGAAAAATATCAAATAACCCCTAAAACACAAGGTAACTGATAAAACATTATAAAAACTATTAAAATGGCTATGCTCGTCCTACATCATATCTCCTCTGTTTTGAAAGACTCGACTCCAACAAGTCAAAACAATCATATGGGGCCTGGAAAGTAAAGAAAGTCTTTGAAGCTTTGTTGTATATGAGTCATGTAACATCACACCAACGAACAAGATAATGACACAAGAGATCTGGAAAGAACACCGTGTTTGTCTTCAAATATGTCGTTGTTTTGTTTGGAGGTTGTGGACTAGAAGAAAGTTCATAAATGTCTGGAGGTTGTGGAGGAGGCCGGTTGATAGCTCTCTGAACGAAGAAATTGAAACTAGATATCCAATCCTCATGTGTAGCCCATGTTTGCTTCTCAACAAAGCACGTGTTTGAATGATCATCGTCCAAATTAAGCACAACAAGTCCAAAACGTAAAAGGATTACCATACATTGGCGCAACATCTCCTTGATAGTGCATACCGGATTCCAAATTTGAATATTCAAACTGTAGGAATTATTGCTGCTGTACAGCCAAGCAATGTGGCTGCTGTAGTTGGACTTGCAATGCTGCTGTTAAAGTTGGACGTCTCATATCTGCTGCTTTGGTGGGTAGCGGCCCATACATGACAGAGTGGCGTGAATGTTAAGGAGGGCCAGTGACGTAGCACGTGGCAGCGGTGGATCTGTATGTGGGGGCCGCGAGACTTAGCGCTCAGACGGAAGTGGGTTTGCGTGCAGATTGCGGAAGAGAGAGAACAAGCAACGGGGTTGGCGGGCGCAGAGAGGGGACGGGAAGGGGAGTGGATGACTGGTGTCTTAGTGACGGCTGACTGGCGGAGGAGATGGAGTCCTGCCCTGATCAGTGCTGCTATTCTCGTGAGGGAAAAACTGCTGCATTGATTATTGGCCTGAGTGCTTGCGTGCAGGTGTGTTGGCGGATGAAGAAAGGCATTGCGGGCTGGATGATTGACGGGACGAAGAAAGGATTAGGAAGGCTTCGGGGTGGAATCCGGTGGGGCAAAGGGAGAGAGGCAGGGGTTTGCGTGAAGCGGAAGCAGAAGAGGGCGGGTTGCACGGCGGGTGAGTCATTGCCGGCGATACTGGTTGTTGGTGGAAAGTGGCGACATGTAGGAAGTTTGCGTGATGGCTGGGTGTATTGGCGTGATGGACGGAGGTAGCGGTGAAAAGTGGAGAGGCTGTTGCCTTGGGGTGATCTCGGAAGGGTTTGGAACACGGAATGTGGAGGGGCTGACAGTGTGATTATTGGCAGGGCGAAAGGGATTAGCGGGCTGCTGGGGTGTGCAGTTGAGATGTCGTCGAAGATGATGAATGAAGACGCAAAGTAGAAGGTGGCGTCGTCACATAGGGAAGGACCTAGCCCTATTTAGAAATAGGTTTAGTCTGATACCACTTAATGGAGATCCTAATGAATAAAATCTAAGACAAATTATCTAGATCTAAATTAATCTGAAAATAACTAATCAAAGGAAATAATAATCATCAAAATATTTCATTCATCAAGTCTGCTTTTGACGAAAGCCTTACAAAGACTATATATAGGTGTTTAAACCCAACTCACTACACAACTAGCCAATGTGGGACTAAACCACAGGCTTTACAAGAAAACTGGGAATATATCAAATAACCCCTAAAACAGAAGGTAACTGATAAAACTTTATAAAAACTATTAAAATGGCTGTGCTCGTCCTACATCAGATAGCTTATCCATTTCCTAACTAGATTTCAAGATCGAAGAAGCAGCTGACCATGGGATAGCCTATATTATAGCTTTTTGGAACTATTATTTGTTTCTTGGCCCATAACTTGCAAGCACTTTAGCACAATTATTTTTGATAAATTATAGTAAAAGGTTTTATGTTGCCAAACACATGAAAGACAAACAAGTCAATCATTTACAATAGAATTGAAAACAGATTACTTCAATATTCTATTCAAATAAAGTTATGAAAAAGCTACTTTGATGTGGCCGACACATACATTGTGTAGTGTTCTGCAAAACGACCTGCAGCAGCCGAGCAACTATGGCCCATGCTCATCTAGGTCTGAAGTCCTGACTTGTGTTGCTGCTCTCTTTTTGGATAGGATTGAGAGATGGCAAGCGTCGAGAAGGATGCTCACCAGCGTTGACTATCAATGCCGTATTTAACATCGTAGTTATTTTATCCTGTCACAGTGTCCATGTCCTATAGTTTTAGGAACTATCTAGTCCATGTCCGTGTCTCAAACTGTCCATGCTTTCTAGGTGACTACTATTTTGGCCAATTTTCATAAATCAGGTCCCAAACTAGGAAAGCGCCAGCAACAGAATGTTGTCGAACCCACCGATGGAAATGCCAATGCTAAGTCAATCTTGATATCATTTTCCTTAATATTCTGTACCAATGCTCACAATGAAAGTAGGAACTGGAGTGTTACAGGAGTAGAACAAAGATCAAAATGATCCTATTCGGGGGACCAGATCCGTTGTCTCTCATAGGAGGTTTCTACCATGGGCTACGGATGACCAACTAGGGGAGAGTAGGGGCAACTGTCTTCCGGTAGGAAAAGGAGTTGGACAATTTTTCGTAGGACAACTATGGCAAAAGCCATAAAATGGAGATCATCATTTTGTTCCACTATGCAAACCGTTCTCTTTGTAGGAGATGGAGTAATATATACTGAAACAAATTACAGGTTGTGCTGTGCATTATTATACGAAGCAGTGTTAATAATTGCTAGGAAGCATCACTATAGGATTCCGAGTTTGTTTGAAGGAGTGCTTTGTTGGTAGGTTGATTTGCACGAAATATATCAATTCTTTCTCTCTTTTTGAGAGCAGCATAATCTGAAAATCTGGAAAAACGTATAAAAGCAAGAAATTATGAGTTCCTCAATCACCTAGTTTTGGTTTAACGTTTTAGTTCACAAGGGTCATTCCTCATTTACATAGTGCTGGTTTAGCCTTTTCAGTTCACATGCCTCACACAGATTTTGAAATGGGGAGTGAAGGTATGTTTTTCTGTGATCTTCATCATAGAATCATCAAATTTCAGCAAATTCTTATGATGGCTCACTGTGATTCTTTAAGAAGAATTAGACTGACAATTGTTGCTCCGATCATGCACACAAAATTATAGCAGTTCTGTGGAATTAGTTCCGCCGTGGAAAGAAACTTTTCTGATTATGTAATCAACCTGTTGGAATCTGAAAATATCTGAATGCTTTGATGTTTTATCATTACTAGTATGGATCAGAAGAAGCTTGGAACTTAGGATACTGGCTTCTAAATCATTTGGAACATAGGAATTAAACGCCTTCATGATTGAGCTTGAGTTTGAATTTGCTTACAAACAGATATTCTCAGCCAAAAATCATGGATTTCAGCTTCAAATTTCTTTTGCTTGCTGGTTTATAACATATAGTGTGGATTTGCAGGCAATCCTTGAGTTCTTCAAACAATTTGTGGATTCTAGCAGCTTGGATCTTAAATTTGTTATTGATGACATCTCCAAGGAGGATTCTGAACGAGTTGGAGTAACTTGGCATGTAGGTATGTGTTGCATGTCTCTGCAGATTCATGAGTACTGGAATGTAACTTGGTGCTAATGGCCTACTGCAACCTCTTTTCCCATTAATGTTGGCAATACTTGGAGCATTGCTACTGTAGCAGATGGGTTCCTAGTGCTATGTGTGAATTTTAAACTTCGGCGTTGTTGATATCACCTAGGGTTTACCAACTTGTCTGGTCATCATGTAACTCTTAAGTTGTTTACTTGATGGATAATAATCTAGCTCTTGTCAGTTAGATGATTATAAGTTTCTCATATTCATAGTTCAGAAAACAAGTTGCCATGCCCTTTTAAAGGTGGGCCAGTCAAGTACAAAGTTAAAATAAAGTTCTAAAACATAAAAAGGAAGGTAAAGTAGTACATAGTAAGCAAATAGAAAATTAAGTGGGATTGATAACAATGCCTTTCTCCAAAGTTCAACTTTATCTTTCAATTCATCTTTAGTTTCACCAATCAATACAATACCATCAGCAAATAACATACACCAAGAAATATCATCCTGAACATTCTTTGTCAACTCATCCATAACAAGTATGAACAAATATGGCCTGAGTGTGGATCCTTGGTGCACCTCAACTATGATAGGAAATGTTGGTGTCTTTCCTGCAGGAGTCTTCACACTTGTAGTAGAGCTATCATTCATGCCTTTAATCAAGTCAATGTATTGGATTGGCACACCCTTTTTCTTCAAAACCATCCACAACATCTCCCTGGGTACTCGATCATAAGCCTTTTCCAATTCAATAAAAACCATATGAAGATCTGTTTTGCTTTCTTTATTTCTCCATAGGCCTCTTTATTAGAAAATAGCATATGTTGTTAATCTTCCAGGCATGAAACAAAATTTATTGTTTGATATTTGTGTTATAGATCTTAGTGTCTGCTCAATAATCATCTCTCAAAGCTTCATTGTATGACTCATCAACTTGATACCCCTATAGTTTTTGCAACTCTGAACATCACCTTTGTTCTTGTAGATGGGAACGCTGGATGAACTAAACTGAGCAGGATTGGGCTACATTAATGGGCTGTCTGGATGGTTTTCCATTAAGTACACTCTTTCTGAAACCTTCTAAGTGGCCACTTAAATGGATAAAGCGGACCTTGAGAGGCCGTTTTTAACAGATCCACTTGGGGGAGGGGCGTTTAGCGGTTGAATTAAGCGGCTGAGGGGTTGGACCAATCATTCGACCGCTCATAACGATTTTCAATACACAGAAAGTAAAATACAAGTTTAGCACATGTTTTGTAAATTTTGTGCAAATGTATCCCTTCCCAAGCCCGAGCAAAAGGAGGGATAGTGGTGTGTTGACATGCACTCATAAAACTGTAACTCTTTTTATGACATGGATCCTTATTAGAACTTCGTTGAAGTGTCACTGCCTCACGACATGCTGCATCTGCACGCAGATGTAGTGATAAATATGCAAGGGGTTTAGACACAACAACGTTCGTTTACGCTGAAGGATAAGCAAGGGGTTCCACACCTTGAAAGGGTGTGGGTAAAGAAGCTAGTCTTGCTACGTCATTGCCCAAATGTAGTGAAAATTGTGCAAGAAAAATATTTGTGACGAAGGCACATAAAGAAACAAGTTTAACTCTAAATAGAAAAGGAATTGTTTATTGAGTGAGTAAAACAGATTACATGGTAGTCTCTAATATAACAACTGAGAGTAGAGACATAAGTACAAGTGAGCAATATGAGACTAATATTACATGAATAACAAAGAAGCACAAGTAAACAACACAGTATATCTATACCCCCCCTCAAGCTGGAGCGTAGATGTCAAACAAGCCCAGCTTGTCAATCAGAGTCTGAAATCGAGCTTTAGGCAAAATTTTGGTGAAGATGTCCGCTAGCTGCTTGTCAGTGCTGATATATGGAGTGTAGATGTGCCCAGATAGAACTTTCTCCTGAACAAAATGACAATCAACCTCAATATGCTTTGTGCGTTCATGAAAAGTGGGGTTGCTCGCAATAAAAATAGAGGCTTTGTTGTCACAAAACATAGGAATGGGGCTGGAATAAGCAATATCAAACTCATGTAGAAGGCCACGGACCCACAGAAGCTCACATGCAGTATGAGCCATGCTCTGTATTCTACCTCGGCACTGGATCTAGCAACCACAGTCTGCTTTTTGCTTCGCTAGGTGACTAGATTTCCTCCCACAAAAGTACAATATCCAGAAGTAGACTTCCGATCAGATCGACTTCCTGCATAGTCAGAATATGAAAATCCAAATAAATTGCAATGGCCATGCTTTTTATACAAAAAACCTTTCCCTGACGAGCTTTTGAGATATCATAAGATGTGACAAATAACATCCCAGTGACACTGCCGGGGTTTATCAAGATACCGACTTATGAATCCTACAACAACTGCTAGGTCAGCCCTAGTGACCGTCAGGTAGATAAGCTTGCCTACCAGTCTCCGAAATTGGTGGCGATCAACATAAGGAGGAGAGTTGTCATCGTCCCAATCCATATTAGGATCTAGAGTGTTGGCTGGCTTGCAGCCCAACATGCCTGTTTCCTGCAACAGATCAAGAACATATTTTCTCTGTGAAAGACAGATTCCTGCAGATGATCTGGCAACCTCAATGCCTAAAACGTATCGCAGTTTGCCAAGGTCCTTGGTGATGAAGTGTTGTGCTAAATAATTTTTGGTTGCCTGTATACCCGTATTATCTCTGCCAGATAAGACAATATCATCAACATACACAATAAGAATAACAAGACCTGCTGCTGACTTACGAATAAATACAGAATGATCAGATTGTGATCGTCGAAAGCCAAAGGTAATTAAGATCTGACTGAGTTTATCAAACCACGCACGCGGGCTCTGTTTAAGACCTTAGATGGCCTTCTTGAGTTTACATATTTTGAAGGCAGACTCCCCCTGAGCAACAAATCCCGAAGGTTGCTCCATGCAGACTTCCTCCTGGAGATCTCCATATAGAAAGGTATTTTTGACATCGAGTTGAAACAGAGGCCAGTCTTTATTCACAACAATAGATATCAGAATGCGAACAAAATTTAAGCGTGCAACTTGAGAAAAAGTCTCAAAGTAGTCAACACCATATGTCTGTGTAACCTTTTGCAACTAATCTGGCTTTCAGGCGTTCAATAGTGCCATCCGATCAGTGAATTAAAAAACGGCCAGGCGGGCCGCTTAAGCGCCCATGACCCCCAGCCGCTTAATTTTGCCATTAATCGCCCGCTTAATCATTTTGAACAAAATCGCCCGCTTAATCATTTTGAACAAAATCGCCCGCTTTTTGCCCGCCTCACCCACTTTTTCCCGCTTTTTTCCCGCTTTTGTTTAAAAATCTTAATGTAAGCATCTAACATTAATTAATTACATAGCCAAGTAGTGTTGACTATAATATACGAAACTTGTATACATTAAATGTTCTGTGATATAGCTAGTCCTAATTTAGAATGCATACTTTGTGTGTAAGCTGTAATAATTGGGTACTGCGTAATGCATCTAAGTAAATATCCTATTGCTCTATTATACTAGTAATGCATGATTAGTTTTACTGATTTCCTTGCTGCTTTCAGTGATTAATGATTGGTACTGCTGGTTAGTATTACTTTAGTGATTACTTTAATTCAATAATTCATAGTTTGTTATATACAATTACTGATCTGCTTGCTGATTTTAGTGATTAGAGATGCTGATTAATAGTAAGTATTGATGAATACTTAGTTAATTACTGATTTTCTGATTAGATATGTATTGAAGTTCCTTATAAATATATTTTTTATATACACATGCATGTAATTTTGTATAAAAATATATAAAATTTAGACACCCGCTTTTTCAAAAATCGTCCGCTTAATCGCCCGCCTACCGCTTAATCGGTTACAGGGTGCCGTCCGCACGCCTCCCGCTTCCCGCTTTCTAATACATTGCATCCGGTTGATATTTAATAGTAAATATCCAACGACAGCCCACGGTAGGGCAAGAAGAGGGACGATCGATTAGATCCCATGTCTGACGATCACAAAGCGCATGCATTTCTTGCTCCATAGCATGTTTCCAGGTAGGAATGCGAAGGGCCTCTTCCGCTGATTTAGGTATAGTCACAACAGACAAAACAGAAGTGAAGCATGCAAAACTACCACATAGATTGTCAGAGGAACAGAAATTACTGATAGGGTGTTGAGTACATGAACGAACACCTTTCCGTAAACTGATAGGAAGGTCCAGGTCAGAAAATACCTCATTGGGTGGTGGATCAACCGCAGACGAAGGAGTTGGTTCGACCGGGGCCTCATAAGTAGTATTTCTCTTTGACCTGCGCTGGTAGACTTGCAATGGGCGTTCCGTAGGCATATCAGGAGAAGGTAAATCCTCAACAAAAGCCGGTAAAGGTGTGGTGGCCATAATATCAGCAGACAGTTTTGCTCCATCAGTAGAGTAGTAAGGCATGTGCTCAAAGAAGGTCACATCCGCACTAACAAACCACTGTTTTTGAATAGGATCAAAGCAGCGGTGGCCTTTTTGTGTACGGGAATACCCCAGGAAAACACACTTGATCGAGCGAGCATCAAGTTTTGGAGTCTAGGGCGAAGATTTTTCACAAAGCAAGTACTCCCAAAAATGCAAGGAGGAAGAGAGAATAAAGGTTTATCAGGAAACAAAATGGTGTAAGGAACCTGATTTTGCAAAACAGAGGAAGGCATGTGATTTATAAGATAGCAAGCCGTAGAGACAACTTCATGCCAGAAATGATGGGGTACTTTGTAGTGTATGAGAAGAGTGCGAGCAACCTCGAGTCAGTGGCGGTTTTTTCTTTCAGCGACGCCATTTTGTTGAGGAGTGTAAGGGCAAGTGGTTTGATGTATGGACCCATGAGCGGCACAGAAGGAGGTAACAGATTTTTGCATGAACTCAAGAGCATTATCCGTCAAGGTTTTAGAAAGCGCGAAGCGCGAAGCGTGCGGATTGCCCTCCTTGAAGTGGAAAGCGGGAAGCGGGTTTTGAAGCGGATAAAAGCGGGCGCTTTTTGAAAAAGCGGTTCACATTGTTTCATATTGATTTGTAAAACTTTTGTGATCATCCTACTAGCAACAAACAGAAATATTACTCAAAAATCAAGTATTTTGAATAATATTTCACCACTACAAATGACTTTCATAGATCAAAATGGTTATGAATAACAAAAGTAAATGTTTACAAGCTAAAAAGCAAAGAAACTTCAAAGAAAATCATAGTCCTCGCTCGTAGAGCGAGTGAAAACAAACTCATCATCTAAAGATGCCTCAATGTCATTAAGATCATTGTCAACATCCATGTAGTTGTCATTATCATCATCAGATTCAACATCACCATACTCCTTGTTTGTTTTTTTCTTTGCATCCACTTTTGAAGTAGTCAACCTTGTGCTTTTCCTAGTCTCTGCCACTTCTTCTGCCCCACTAGCTTTTGCAACTTCTCCCCAAGTAAGTCCAGCACATGGATATATTTCTTCTTCATCTGGGTCTAGCTGTACCATCCAATCTTTAGCCTTGTCTCTATCTTTAGACTCTATTGGATCATAATCTTTTTCGTCTTTCTCCTTCCGCTCCTTGAGTTTGGCATTAAATTGAATGAATACCAATGCTTCAAGCCTCTTCACATCTAACCTATTTCTCCGTTTTGTATGAATCTAAGCAAGAAATAGAATATTAACATAAATAATTAATCATACATAGTCATTTTATAATAGTAAATTACTAAGGGTTGCTTATATTACCATCTCGAACGTGCTCCAATTCCTCTCACATCCTGACGACGAACAAGTTAAATTCAACACTCGGATGGCCATTTTTTGCAAGTAAGGTGTATCACAACCAAAATTAATCCACCATTGAACTGTAGGGTAGGTGTAAATTGAAATTAGTAAGGCAGGATCTATTTAACAAAAAAGAGTTAAGACCCTTCTATAGCCCATACCTGGATTTATGTTGATGTCATTTCGTTGTCGAATAGCAGCTGCTCTTCCAAAAGAACCTGACCCATCCCGATAGGCTGGTAACTCCTTCCTCATGATGATGCCATCTTGGATATCTGGCTCAGGGTAGAATGTCTCAATGCACTCTATGAGACCATCCATAATCAAACCAGTACTATTGATGTCAGGGTCTCTCCAATACAAAAATGGGTTCAAATAATAACCTATATGATTTGAGTGTTAGTAACTTAGTATAATATGAATATCGAATTTCATCAAACTAATTGCACAAAAGAGTGGTGGTGTTCAACTACCTGCAGCATGTAAGGGTCGATTCAGCTTTCTGTCCCATTTTTCTTCCACTATCTGAAATACCTGCTTGCGAAGTGGCTCATCATTAGCTAACTTTGTATCTAGTTCATCGAGTGTGGCGACCATAGCTTGTTGTATGTAGCCCATAGCAGGTGTTTTATCCCCATCAACCAGTCGTAGAACATTGACAAGCGGTTTGAAAATTTTAAGCACTAACTGAACTCCTCTCCAAAATTGGGACCCACCAACAGTAGCTGCAACCTTAATGCCCTCATGACTCTTCGAGAATTTGCATTTGAGCCATTCTTCAGAAACGAACATCCTTCTTAAATTGGACATGTTTTTAAGAGACTTTCTAAACTCAAAAATGCTGTAGCAAATCTAGTAACACCCGGCCTAACTAGATCACATCCCAAGAAGCTTCTCATGATACTGAGAGTTAGGTGATGGCTGTAGATAAAAATAGTGAGTGTTTTTGCCTTTTTAAGGACATTTTGTACCCGGTGCAACTTTCCGATCGCCTCCAACATCAAGTCGATGCTGTGTGCGGCACATGGGGTCCAAAAGATCATTGGTCGCTTCTCCTTCAGCTGGCGACCCGCGGCAAGATTAGCTGCAGCATTGTCACTAACCACCTGGACAACGTTCTCCTCTCCAACTTCTTCAATAGCATCACCGACAAGGTTGAATATGTAGTCTGCATTGTGTATTTGACCTGAACAATCAACTGCCTTGAGAAAATAGGTCCCGTAACGGCTATTGACGCATATATTCATGATACTTCTATTGCGTCTGTCTGTCCAAGCATCTGTCATCAAAGAGCATCCAGACCGTCTCCACTCTTCCCTATGTATTGCAAGGGCTTCTTTGGTACTTTCCACCTCCTGCCTGAGTAACGGTTCCCTCAACTCATAATAGGAAGGTCCCTTCAAATCAGGTCCAAACTGACCTATAGCTTCCAACATCACTTGGAAGCTGTTGAGGTTAACAATATTCATTGGGATCCGTAATTACAAAAAACAAACAATAATTACAATTAGGGTTCTAAAATTTTTGAATCTACTAGCATAATAGAAATCTACGAGCACAAATTAGGATTTTACCAGCCTCATAAATCCATCGAGCAATATATTGACATGTCCTAGCCCTTCGCTCTTTACCTAACTTATTCGGTATTGTTGGTTGCTTAGATACCACCCTGTCTTTGACAATATCTTCTGGGTTTCTAAAGAAATAAGTGTCAAGCTGACCTACAACTTTCGGCTTCTTCCTCTGTGAATCCCCAATATCGACAAAGTCATCTGCACTTTTGTCAATTTCAACATCACCATGCAAATCTTTCAACTCTTGAGCCCTCTTGTTCTTCTTTGCAGCAAACTTTTCCAAATACTCAGTAATTTCCGTCTTCACCTCGGGAGGAACCTTCTTGCATGCGTCGACATCTCCACGTTGGCCTGCAAGATGTTTCTTCAATCGGAAAATTCCACCCGTTGATATATGATCACAGAAGTTGCATTTAACTTTCTCCCTTCGGGCTGGATCTGGAAGAGTGCAATACTTCCACCCGGGATCATTTGATTTAGCCGACATTTGAGCACCACCGACCATACTAATTGTGATTGACAAAATAATAATCAGTGATTGAGTAGTCATTATTGATACTCAATTATTAAATAGTATAGTGAAACTGTGAAATTGAATATTTGTAATTGTAATCGTAATTAGTATGATACTAATAGTATCCAATTACTGATATTTCACTCACATCATACATATCTGTGATAAATGGTAGTAGCATGGAAAAGGCTGAAAAGCAGCACAGCACAGCAGTTTTCATACGGATCTAAGTGTAAAAAATAAAGCTACTGTCAAGTAGCAAGCTACTGATCAATTGGATACTGTAAAAAATTAAAAATTAAGCAGGTTTTTTGATTCAGCTATGCTTTGTTCTAAGACTGGTTGGCAGTCAGAGCTTATCAACCAAGCAAGGACATTATCAACCAAGCAAGGACATTACGTTATGAATTCTTAACAGACAGATAGAAGAAGAAAAAAAGATGGCTCACGTGACAGAAGACTAAGAAGCTGGTGTGTTTTCTATTTTCTAGTATTTTAGCATTAGAAGTGAGTAACTGGAAACAATAAAAAAAGTCACTATTAATTATTAAAAGATATATGAATCAGCTGATACACAAAAGTCATGGCAGCGGTGAAGCAAGCATACATGTAGCCTACACATACAGGGTCAGGAAACGGATTGAGAAGAAGAGTTAAGTTTTAATTAAGTGACATACTTCAGTAGGAATCGGATTGTACTTGTAGGATTCATAACAGGGTAGGAATCGGATTGTGTTTTCAATTACAAAGTCGCTTCATAACAGTACCCTACTGTAGGGTACATTAAGTACCGTAATGTAGGAATGTAGGAATCGTAGGATAGAAGAGACAAGAGAGAAAAGAAAAAAGAAGAACATGGTTGAGAAGAAGACCAGAAGAACAGGGTCAGGAAACTTACTTGACGTGGACGACTTTCCTTGGGGCGTCTGCCGCGTCTCTGCTAGCCAATGGCGCCTTCAACTTCAAGAGACTCCGCCGTTGTCTTCTGATAGCTTGCCGCCTTCAAGGGCCTCCGCCGGTGTTGTAGGTTGCCGACTTGCCGCTGGTCTGCGTCCAGGCAGCAGGCACTGCTCCGCGTCAAGGGGCTGCCGGGCTGCTTTGCGTTTGTCCGGCTTGAAGCGCTGCTGTGCGCCGGAGTTCGTTGCTTCACCGTGAAGAAGGTTCGTGCGGGAGAGGGCTTTTAATAAGCCTGTCGCCATTGGGACTCCTTTCCGCATCGGGAAAGTCCGCTAGGGCGGGCAGCGGCTGAAGGAAACGAGGAGTCGCCTTGCGTATCTATCGGGGACTCTTCAGGAACAAAACGCCAAGTTATTGGCTTATTGCAAGGCAACAGAGGCCTTTTTTGCCCCCATGCGGGCGCTCCAGCCGCTTAAGCGCTCTCAACAAAAGCGGCCCACAGCGGCCGCTACAGTACAAACCGCTATTTTGCCGCAAAACAGTGAATCACAGCGGCTATTGTGCTCTGCCGCTAAAGCGGGTGCACGAGCCGCTTTTTTAATCAGTGTTATCCGTACGAAAATTTTTAATTGGTCTGTTAAACTGGGTGTGAATTTCAGCAAAGAAAGTACGAATAATTTCCATCACAGTATCCCGACCCTTAAGCAAAAATAGCCATGTGGTGCGAGAGTAGTCATCAATGAAAGTCATAAAATATTTCACACCCGAGTGACTCGATACGGAACAAGGACCCCAAATATCAGCATGAACAATGTCAAAAATTTCTTTAGAAGCAATAACCTTCTTAGCAGGAAAAACAGAACGAGTTTGTTTGCCCAATACACAAGTTTCACAAGTAAAACTGTTCTCAGATAAAACAGGAAATAAATGTTTCAATTTGGCAGCTGATGGGTGACCCAGTCTAAAATGCCACTGTAGTCCAGTTACTGAAGTAGATAGTAGAGCAGATGCAACAAGAGGTCCATCCAGATAATACAACCTGTCTGGTCCTTCATGGCCCGAACCAATCCTCGTCTTCGTGCGGAGATCCTTCAAAACACAACCAAAAGGATCAAATTTAATAGAACACTTGAGTTGTTTTATCATCTTACTTACAGATAAAAGATTAACAGGAAACTGTGGGATATATAAAACATAATTTAATTGTAGCTTTGGTGAAAGAGGAATTGTGCCAGTGCCATGAACTGTAGTTTTGGAACCATTTGCAACAGTAACAAACGGGATAGTAGCAGTTTTATTGAGAGTAAAAAATAGGCGAATGTCACCGGCCATATGAGTAGATGCACCCGAATCAATACACCATTTATTGTTACCAGTAGTTGGAGATGCAAGCATAGCAGAGGGTCCCGCTGTAGAGGAGAAGGGTAGCTATGTGATACGCTCCTGGAACATCTTTTCAAATTCAGAACGAAGCAGTCTGCGTTTGCCGGAGCAGTAGGTGTGTCAGAGGTAGTGTCAGCAGTAGAATCTATAGAAGCCTGGTTAGCCCAAGCGGGCTTGCCATGCTTAATCCAACAACGATCTTCAATATGATTGTCCCGGCCACACCAGTTGCAGTAGCGAGGTTCGGGAGGTGCACCGCGTCCAGGAGTAGATGAGCCACGACCACCCGAGGGAGGAGGTCGACCTCCACGACCATAACCAGAATCAGTAGGGCGAGCAATGAGAGCCGGATGCTCAATAGCAGGAGCAGGAGTCATGGATGGTAGTTGTTGGACTCTTTTTAGGACATCTCTGAGGGTAGGCAGCGGATCACTAGATAGAACTGGTCGACCACACCAGAGAACCTGTAATGTGCGGATGATGAGGTGTGCCCACTACCTTGAATTAGTGCTAGTTAAGGGTGTGGCCACAACGGAAACCACTACAGCTGGGTCAGATAAAGAAAGGGGGTGTCCTCCACTACTTTCCTAGTTTACTCTTTTGTTAACAACCAGTAGGGGGCAACTCCCTGCTACCCAATAATCATACAATAATACAAACCCAGGATGTGGGTCCGGGAGGTAAATAAATGATGTTTTCCCTAGAGTTGGAACCTGGGTCACTTCATCGATGGCCCTTCAGCTGAATCACCCCACCATTCTTTCCCAATTTTTCCTAGTTTACTTTGCATGCATATGTTGTGAACTTAAAAAACGAGCAAGGATGCGGACATTGGTCATATCTAAGTTTTTAATTTGAATAAACTACGGTGGATTGTCCATGTGATTTGATAAAATGGATTGTGGATATAGGTTATGGTAGTTAACACATAATGAGTTAACTTATCAAAAACTTAGATAATTGTACAAAATGAAAAAGCTTGATGTTTCCCATTTCCACCTACAACCAACCATAATGCTTCACCTGAACTTTGTGACACTGGAGTCCTTCCATCTTTACTGGATTTTTATGTTACAAATGATTCCATGTATATACATGTATATGGAGCCCATTTATTCTCAATTTGATCCAAAGTAGTAGACCAAACCTTAATAATGAATTGACAAATTTTTCCCTTTTTTCTCAAATTTTAACCTTTTTCAGGCAAGCCAAAAAATGTTGAATCCCAAAATTGTCACCATGGTGCATTGAGTGTAACAGTAACGTGCATAGGAAACATATTGATATTGGTAGACATCATAAAATTCTAGACGGGGACCACTTCCAAGTATCTTTCTTGAATTTCTAGATTAAGATTTTGTCATTTTGACAAGAAACTAGATAAGGTGTAGCTCTTCATGCTATTTTTGAAAGGTAGCAAAGTTGATACGTAGGGGACGATAAGCCTACAACTCATCTTAAACTCTACAAACCGAGAGAAATAACACTTAATCTCATAATTACGACTAAGCTTCAATACAAACAACTTGTTATTTCTTACAATTTTTGGGATTCTTCTTAGTGGAGCAGATGTGATCCAACAAATTTCTCATCTCCTTGGTAGTAGCGACATACTAAATCATTACTAATCACTTGTTTACACTATTTGAGCATTTATGGCATAAATGTCATTTGTTATGCAATCATTATTTTCCTTTTTTGGTTCATCCTTGGTGTCTCAGGAGGGAATCAGTCAAGAGAGAGTATTTCTCTTGAGATTTGGCATAAGTTAAAAGGGACAACTTCATGTTGTATAGCTATCATGAGTAGTATCATCTACAAGATAGGATCTAGTAGCCAATGGAATCATAGGAAGTCAATTGGAGGTGGGAGAAATCCCCCCTAGTAGGTGGGCAAGAACCAGGCCGTATGTAGGATAGGATGAAGCAAATTAGATACATAACCTCTGACCCGTAAAAGGCTTGCATAAGTAGAGAAGGGGGTTGGAATGCCCTTATGCAGACTAGAGGACACTAAGTTCTATAGAGACACCAAAGGTGGATGGTAGTATGCTTAACGTAAAAGGTGTGAATGTTTATCAATGATGGTGAGAAAGGGTTCAAGCGACCATGCACAACTCCCCCTATCAAACAGAGGATGGGACGAGGAATTGACAACCATGCAAGATCATCATTTTCACAACTTGTGTGAACCACAAAGACAAATGGGGAATGGATGTGCAAAACTAAGAGAGGAAGAGGTTGAGGTGGACAACAAGCATACATGAGGGATAATGCCCGCTCCAGTGCCATGTCATGATGAATGTTTCTCATATTCCACACCTCATAGGACGAATGTTTGTGGCCTTTGTATTGGAGAAGCCACATACATTGAACATTGGAAAGAGTAGCAAATATGAAATAAAAGATAAGGATAAAAGGGTATTATAATCATAAATCTAGCATCCCTCTTTAAATATTATTAAAGAGTATATATTAGCCTATTTAGTTAATAGGTTAATTAGTTAGTGGGCCTTTAGTGTCTCGACCCGTTTATAATACTTAGGACACAAGTCTCAGGGTTTCTCCCTTGCTCCTATATATAGGACAGGGCTGTACCTCTTTTATTAATCGAATCAGTTCAATCTTCATCCATCCGTCACCGTAGCAGATGACGCCGCCGCCCACAACCAGTGCAACAACAATAGTAGCTGCCGATCGCCCAACAAATATCTCCATCCGCCATCCACATCCAGCAGCAACATCGACTGTCGGTTAGCAAACAGTAGCCATTTCCATCGCTGTCGGTCCCTCGCATCACGCCGCCGCCGCATCCAACCAACAAGTCGGCGGCGACCAATACAATGTTGCGGCCAACCACGGAAGTAGGAGCAACCATCGCCGCCGCCGCGCCCCCCAGGATCAGCCGCCGTCGCCATCGCTGCCATCATCTATCCATGCTTTGCCATCGCTTGTGGAGAAGCTCCGCACTTGGCTCCCCCTACAGCCTCATGGTTTGCAACATCTCTAGAGCCGCGCAAGAGCCAGAATCATCTCCTCCGCTATGGCCAAGTCCTACGGTAGCCGACCATCACCTAGTCGCAGCTGAAATTCTGCAACAACATCAAACAAACATCGTCACCATCATCCAGGCTCCATCCTGCTGCTGCTCCACCCTGGGTCCTACTGTTGCTGCCTTGATCCTGCAAGCTACTGTTCTTTTATCACTCCACCATATTCAACCAAGCCATTACCCCTATTGTTTAATCTTCTCCCAAGTTTCTGACGTCCTCCAATACTTATGATATTCGGATCCTTACTCGGATATATCTTTGGGGCTAATCGGATCCAATACTTATCGGTTTCATTCTCCACATATTACACATCTCCATATCACAAAATCCTCTCAAATCCACCAATTCCTTTCCCACCCACCTATCATGTGTGTATCCCTTTTTCAACGTGCGGGGGGTCATATATCCATTTCTCCACACCAAACACTCACTCTTGTCGTATTTGGTGTGCGAGGGGGGGGATAGAGAGGAGAGGAAGAGATGAGAAGAGAGTGTGAGAGAATATGTATGAGAGAAAGAGTATGAGAAGAGATGATATATGTATTCAGGATACTTATTCCAGGCTACTATGGAGCTTCGTTCAGCACACCTCTTCTCCACTTCCAGACAACATTGAAGGATCTCTATTGCATCGTTGACACCGAGCTTCTCGCGTTCGTACCGCATTATGTACTTCAGGATAAGAGTTTGTTACACATATTCAGCCCTCTTGGTTCCTTTTCCTTCGGTGTTAATGGTGGTTCAGTTGATCACTCTTGCTGCATTCTTGAGAGACATGGTTGCTTTTTCAGACTTCTCAGAAGCCCAACAATTTCAATGCCTACCAAGTCTACATCTGCAAGGTTGATTCATCAAGTTTTATCGTCACCGAGCTATTTTTATCACGTCTTCTTTGAGCTGCATCTGCTGTATTAGCATCGCCTTCCGCTGATCTTCTTGGGACTTTCCTTGATGGATGATATCTCCTTTTCCTGCCAAGCCCCCAAGGTTCACGTGACAAAGTTATGCTACCTGCATCGTATCACCAACATATCGTCTGTTCGTGTTCGTGCCACGTTATGCACGTCTTCCCAGACAATTTGAAGATTCCACTACTGCTACATCGACATTGTGTATCCGCGTTCGTGCCACGTTAAGTACGTATTCCAGTGAAGATGGCGTAGTCGTGGTATTGATGATTGTCTACTCCAAGTGGTGAATTACTGCTGCAGTATTCAGGTTCCATTTCAGATGTTCTTCATTCCAGATGCACTCCAAAAGACCTTCATCAGTGCTCGAGGATCTTCAGCCTGCACAATACAATTTCAAAGAGGCGCCATCATATGATTCAGGGGGAGTATCAATCTTTTGTATGGGGAGTGATATTTGTCTTTTATCATTTCTATCTTTTCTTTTATCGAGTCCTATAACTCCAAGCTTAGACATGTGTTTCATCCATGATCCAGCTTGAGGGGGAGTGTTAAAGAGTATATTAGCCTATTTAGTTAATAAGTTAATTAGTTAGTGGGCCTTTAGTGTCTCAGCCCGTTTCGAATACTTGGGACAAAGTCTTAGGGTTTCTCCCTTGCTCCTATATATAGGGCAGGGTTGTACCTCTTTTAGTAATCGAATCAGTTCAATACAATATTGTTTCACATATATAAATATTATATATATATCATATATATGTACATACATATACATACATATATTCATAGATATATATACATACATGCCTTAAAGAAAAATACACACACACACATATATAGAGAGATATAGATACATACATACATACATACATACATGTCTGATAAGGGACCCGGGTTCGATTCTCAGTTGCCGCCTTGATTTACCACCCTCCCGGGCGTTCGGCCTCCGCTACGGGCGTGGGAGAGGGAGGAGAAATCTTTCTCTCTTAATCCCATACATACATGCCTGATGAATGCTTCCAATTGTTGTGCCCTTTGTATTGGTAGAGATTTCACATACCCCATGAACATTGGATAGAGTAGCAAATGTGAAATAAATCTAAAGATGAAAGGGGATAACAACCACAAATTAAACATCTCTCTTATCATATATAATATATATATATATGTATATATATATATATATATATATATATATATATATATATATATATATATATATATAGGGGGATGGAAAGAGAGAGAGAGAATTAGACTAGAATACACTCGAGTGTAATAGAATCACAATACACTCAAGTCATTTTTACTATGAAATGATTACTTTGAAAATCTAAACTAGTCATCTTATATCAGATAGATAGCCCACATAAAATTGAGCTCATTTGGACACTTATATGGTACAACAAAAGACAATAAAATTGATATAGTGGAAAAACTTTGTGCATCAAATTTGTTGTTCTTGGTTGAGTCCTTACAAGCACCTAAATGAACTCAACTTTTCTGTATTGTATGTATTTATCATAATAATGAAGATCAACGGTTTGATTGTTCAAAAAATGGGTCTCGATATGTAAAAAACGCTCTAGTATACAACACGATTTATACACTTGAGTATATTCTAGCCCCCCCCTCTCTCTCTACACACACACACCTTACAAGCATCCAAATGAACTCAAATTTTCTGTATTGTCTGTATTCATCATAATAATAAAGATCCTTAGTGTGGAATTTTCAAAACTCCCCAATGACACCATTGATCCCGAGGTTTACCTTGGTAGGGGCGTCATAGAAGTGGTGTATTCTGAGGAAGGGTTCCCCGTCACAAGAAAAAAAGTCGATATGTAAAAAATGCTTGAGTGTACTACACGATTTATACACCTAAGTGTATTCTAGCCTTCTCTCTCTCTCTATATGTGTGTGTGTGCGTATATATATATATATATATAGAGAGAGAGAGAGAGAGAGTCAGGCTAGTGTATTTTTAAAATGCGGTAACCTTTTAGAAAATCTAAATCGTTGATCTTCTTAAATTTCTTAAGAACATACTATATAATAAATTTCAGCTCATTTGGACACTTATAGGTCGTGCATCTAAAGGAGGCAAAAATCATGCATTTCAAATTAGTTGTGTGCGTCGATTTTGTTGTCTTTGAATGAGTGACTTACACTCATCCAAATGAGCTCAAATTTTGTATGTGGCCTAATATTATTGTCACCATGAAGATCAATGGATTAGATTTTGGAAAAACATGGTCTAGATAGGCAAACATCATTGGGGTGTACATTGTGATCTGTACACTCGAGTGTATTCTAGCGTGACTCTTTCTCTCTCTCTCTCTCTCTCTATATATATATATATATATATATATAGAGAGAGAGAGAGAGAGAGAGAGAGAGAGACATACACACACACACGCACAAAGAGAGAGAGAGAGAATCAGGCTAGAATACACTCAAGTCATTTTTCCCTAATGCAATATTTATTTTGAAAATCTAAATTGTTGATCTTAAATATCCTATAAATAGCCAAAATATAAATTTGAGCTTGTTTGGACACTTATATATGTCCTGCATCTAAAGACAACAAAAATGATTCACTTGAAATTTGTTATGTATGCTGACTTTTTTGTCCTTAGAAGAGTGACTTACAGTCATCCAAACGAGTTCAAATTTTTTTATGTAGAATATATATGATAACACATAATATCAACAGTTTGGATTTCCAAAAAAATGGCCGTGGTAGATAAACACCACTTGGGTGTGTGGTGTGATGTATACACTTAAGTGTAATCTAGCATGACTCTTTCTCTCTCTCTTTTATATATATGTTTATATTACACGTGGTACATGTTGGAGGAATTGTTGTGAAGATGGCCAACTACTAAAACCTTGATGGCAAGGAGAGACACTCTCTTAAAGTTAGCTAAAGGGACTTATCTTCTGAGCACAACAAAGTGAGATACCTAAAGTTGTATGTGAATGCATGGAGATGAACATGTCAAATTTAAAAAAGGGAAAGTCCTATTTTATGTGCTATAGAGGACTTGCTATACCTAAAGAGGAACAAGTCTTAAGGACTTCATAACTCCATCAGAAATACTAAGATGGGGTACCCTAAAAGGAGTCATCAAGATGTAGACTACTGACATAGTGTGTACAAGGTGGATTAAAGACAAGCATCATAAGGGTCTGGACTACATTCCTAAAAGTAGAGAGTACTCTAGGGTCATCAACATGATGCCTACAATGTTGCCACAAGTCAAGTGAAGGTTCGTCCAAGATGAAGGTGGAAGTCGGAAACTGATAAAGAATTTACTCCTATGGGAGATCACTAAGAATGTAGGTGACAAAAACCAATATGTAGTGTGGAAAAAATGATATGATGGGGAATCTCGTCGTGTAGGTTTTTCTTATTGATAGAAGGACAACCCCCCTTTCCTATAAATAGGAGAAAGGGAAGCATAAAGAAAAGACACAAGACTAAACTCTAATGGGCCAATACACAATTGGCCCCATATTACAAACAAACTAAAACAACTTAAATAGACTCTCTAACACTCAACTTAAGTAAATAGACTCTCTAACACCCCCCTCAAGCTGGAGCTTGGGAGAATCCCAAATCAGGTTGCAAAGAGACAGGCAGACTAAACATAATAAAAAGATAACCAATCTGGCACAAGAATTTCTCCCCCTTAATGTTGCAATAAATCACTCAAGCACTCAAATACTCCCCCTCAAGCAGATAATCCAAAAACAAGTAGTAGGAGCTTCTTGATCCATATGAAATAGCATCTAGAGCAGATTAAACAACAACATGTAGGAATCATGGTCTTCATCACAGTTGACTAGAGAGTGTTGGGACACAGTAGCAAAAGTCAACGTGCATACAAAGCATGGACAAGAAAATAGTCAACATGCGCAAGGCACAAACAAGCTAGAGTGCTGGAAGACAGTAACAGGAAATAGATGACATATCCGGATAAAAGACCATTGTTCTTGAAGTTGAAAGCAGCAAAAAGACTCCATGGTGAAAAATGCTTTGGGATTTCTACAAAGCGGGGGATACAAAAGAGGAGGACGGAATTCCATGAAATTGATGCACCTGCAGACGATTTGACCGACCGGTGTTCGACCCCGTCATTAATGGTCGGCAACATGGCTTTTTCCCAAGATGAAAACAATAGAAGAAAAGCATGAAGCTCCATCATACATATGTATGTCATCAAAGGTACCGTCATCATCTCATCATATAATTTTCATCCTAGTAGCAGACGTCACAGTTGAGAAAATGTTGGTCACAGTCCCCAGAGAGTGATGGGTCACAAAAACAATAGCAGTAGATGTGTGCAAGGCACATAAAAAGGGTCAACGTACAAACAGAGCACGAACAACAATAGTACAAGCTCATTAAGAAGCAAGTAAAATGTGCTAATCATAGTACACGGAGGAAGAATAATGTTGTCGGATAGAAAATCAGCAATAGATTGAACAAGTGAAGTAGATAGATTCATAGAAGCAGTTGATGATGATGAATAAGCTTCTCAAGTAGTAATCAATTCCATAGAGCAGCAAAATGACACCACAGAGCAGCAGTAAATGAAGCATGAAGATTCATAGAACAGTTGAATGAAAGTCGTCTTCTTATCTCTTCCAATTTCATCTCTTCCCTCTACTCATCATCCTCTATTCTTTCCCTCACGCCAACCACGAAAAGAGTCAAGAAAGTGGTTGGGGTGGAGAGTAAAAAACAATGGTAGAGGTAGGGTTTATGTAGGCAAGTATGTGAAGGAAGTAACCGACAACTCGAGTCAATGTGAAACATTGATCCGATTACATAGATTTGATAGACAAAATAAATGCATCTTTTTACGACTCGAAAAGGGAGTGCGGGGCCGGAGCCCCCGCAATTTTTTTGACAAGGTTAAAAAATCGTAGAATCCAATTATCAGTAGGTTCAATATGTATATGGGGGTAGAACAAGTATTGAGGAGGTAGGTAAAAAGGTATATAGGGCTGGAAAGGGTGGGGGGTTTATAAACAAAAGACAAATAAAAGTACTGAAAAGGAAGATAACTGTTGCTAGTAAGGATAAAGAAGAGACATGCCATGTGTAGATACCTCCGTCATGTAATAGAATCATTGTAGATGGTGAAGCATGCCAAGTTATAGCAGCAGTAGTTGTTCACACGCTGTGTCGATGACACGCCATGTTGCACATCATAGCAACAGGTCAATGCCGGCAGGAAGCAAGCGACACACCGTGTCAGTTGACAAAATCTCAGGGTAGAGTTAGATGAACGCAGATGACACGTCGTGTTTGAAAGGCGACACGCTGTGTCGTTGGGGCAGATTTTGCGAACTCGTGTTGGGGAACGAAACAGATCTCCGCCAACATGCCACATCAGCGAAAAAAACCCAGAGATAGCAAAAAAGGAGGGGATCTCCACCATAGCAATATAGGGACGATGTGTCCCCAATATCAGGAGAAAAGGGAGATCTTTATCCAAGATCTTGGATTAGATCTCAATGGTGGTGGCATGCAGTAGATCGGTAGCGGAGTAGATCTGTGATGATGACAACGAATAGGATAGCGACGACTTCGTTAGCAAGCAAGATTGACAGAGGCATGGCGACCCTTGTAGATCTGGTTACCAACAACTTCAAAGTGGATGCTTTTGTTGTTGAAGATGGAGACGGCTCATGGAGACGACTCCCAAGAAGAAGCAAGGATGGGAGATCCCTGCGGGAAACCAGCAGAAGCGCTTAGGAAGGGGAGGCAACTCTCCTTTGCGCTCTCTCTCTCAGGGTTTAGGGCAACACAGGAAAGCCTTCTCTGATACCATGTGGAAAAAACTATATGATGGGAAAATCCCATCGTGTAGGTTTTTTATTGATAGGAGGGCAGCCCCCTTTCCTATAAATAGGATAAAGGAGAAGCATCGAGACACAAGACTAAACCCTACTAGGCAATACACAATTGGGCCCATATTACAAATAGACTAAAACAACTTAAGTAAATAGACTCTCTAACACTGAACTTATGAAAACAGACTCTCTAACATGTAGAATGCATTTGTTTTAAATAACACATGTGTAAATGGAGCATGTGTGCATATCGAGTACTAAATGGGGGCTATCCATCTTTAAATTAGTAAACAAGTGGAATTTTTCAATTGATCAAACCTACAAGCTTTGTGGGAAAGGAAATGAGACACGACCAAGGAAATCATGGGATAAAATATGTAAAGAAATGAAGATCAAGATACAGTAGAATCCAAGCGTTAGAGATATGTTGATTAGATGTGGTAGTAATCATGTTGTAAAAAGCGGCTGAGGCGGCCGCTTAAGCGACCTAACCCCTCTACCGCCTGAAAAATGCCCTAGGTGGCAGTTAAGCACGCTAGCAAAAAGTGGCCACTTAATGCCTATTTGAGCCACTTAATCGGCCCAACCCCTCTACTATATGAACAATGTCTTAGGCACCAATTAAGCGGGCCAACAAAAGGTGAAGACCCTGTTTAGGCGCCCGCTTAGTTGAGATTGAGAAGCGGTTGATGGTCCAAAAGGAGGCCCAAAGTTGTTGTAGGCCCAGTAGGGGGTTAAAAAACCTATAGGAAAGCATTTCCTACTTCATTTATTTTTTTGTATTTACCTTATACTCCTTTAACATGTTCTTATTTACGCTACACCAATATTAGTACATACATTGCTTATAAAGCAAGGTACATGTATTTGTAACTACTAATGATATATCTTATACATAATTGAGTTATATGTGTATATAAATGGTCTATATATGTACTACTGCTATACGATGTACTAAATATATATAAAAAGAGGATTGTTGGATCCTAGATGGGTGATTAGATGCTCTAGAGGGGGGGTGAATAGAGCTGAAAGCACTTAAACAAAACTCATTAAACCTTCAAATTATATGACAAGATAAGGTTGCTAAATAGGTAATTTGAGTGCAACTAAATCAAGCATAGCAAGGATAAGAGAGATTGAACATGCACCAATTAGACAAGCTATTTAGAGTGGTTCCACACTTCAAACTAGAAGTGTGTCAGTCCACTTGCCTAGAGAGGTCAACCTCTAGGACTTCAACCAATTGCACTCTTATATTCATTAATAAGACATACAATACATGACCAACAAAGGACTTACCTATCCAATACAAAGAGTCTTCAACCTTACCAAGGACTTACCCACTTTGCAAGAGTCTTCGGCCTTCTCCAAGGACTTACCCACTCTTGCACAAGTCTTCGGCCTTGCAGGAATTACCCACTCTTCTTGGATCTTCCGCCTTTGACTTCACCTTCACTCGGAGAAGCTTTCCACCAAGGTCTTACCTACTTGAGCTTGAGTCTTTTGCCTTCTCTAAGGGCTTACCCACTCTAGCTCCAAGTCTTCTGCCTTGATCTTCATTAAGGGACTCCTTCCCTTGTTCTTCTTCACCTCTCTTGGATAAGAGAGAGAACCTTCATCTTCAAGATAGCAAATGAGAGATGGGGAGGTGGTGGAAGTGAGAGCCTCACAAGATATACAAATAGGACTAGCTCTCTTACAGATTTCCTACTCACTCTAATGGATGTAGCAAGTGATTAAGCTTAGAGAGAGAGAGGAGGCTGTAGGAAGCACTCAACTATAGAATAGGAACCTCATAAAGAGTTTGCAATGAATGCTCAACCTTGGAATGAAGCCCAAGGGGTCCTATTTATAGCTGGGGATGCCTCTTAGCCTTTGGGAACACTTGTGAACGAAAACTAGCCGTTTTGTGGTTTGTAACGGATATATTTTTCACTTGTTGCAACTCCACAACGGCTAGAAACACTTTTCTGCACTTTTCCGTACAGTGCATTCGGTCGAGTTTCTATATGTGTAACTCGACCGATCATGTAGCAGGCAGCCCGATATTGAAATGATCGGTCGAGTTTGTTCTGAGGAAACTCGACCGACCATTCCAACTGGAACTGGCCTACTACCCAATCGGTCGAGTTCTGTGAGTGCCCAACTCGACCGATGCAATCTTCAGAAAATCGACCAAGGTTGATCGGTCGAGTTTCAGGGTGGGAAACTCGACCGAACAAGTGCCTGTAATTGATTTTCAAAGTTGCATTAAAAGTGCTCTAATATTCGATCTAAGTGTTCCTGATATTTTTCTAAGCTTAATTACAAGTCATACAATCATTACAAGTGATTTACAACATGATTCTAATGGATATACATCATATTACAAAAACGTCCACTTGTATGACTTTGACTTGTCTTTTCTCCAATTTGAGATGCGCAAGTTAGGGCAATTGGAGTGTGTCTATACCTAATATGAAAACACTCAAGTAGAGGCATTAGACACCAATATGTGGAATGGTTAGACATCATCAAAACACGGGTTTAGTCAATTTAGACGTGAGTCAACATTGACCTAATTGACCTTGAGTCAACAAGGATGAGTGAAGGCGGGTGACCCCATGCCACCGCTTAGACCACCCAACCTCGTGATGAGTGGTAGGGAGGTAAATGGTCAATGATTACACTAGGAATTGAACCTGGATTGTTTCATTGGTGGCCCTTGATCCAATCCATTGGGCCATCTCCGCTAGATTTATGTACTAATTATATGCATGTATTAATTATATACTAAATGGCCTGACTGTATGTATGTACTACTTCTCTGCTATGTACTAGCATGTATATGTACTATTACATACTAAATGGCTTGTCTATATGTATGTACTACTACTCTGCTATGTACTAATTATATGCTATACACAAACTACCAATATAGTTGTCGTTATATGTATGAGTATGTACTTAAGACTTTCTTCATGTCTTCATATTATGTAATTGTTTTCTATTGGTTCATTGTTCTACAATTGCGTTATAAATTGTTTACATTGTTATGTAGGGTGAATTTTACAATTACATGGTTTATATATGTATAATAGCTTCTAATTACTGATTATTTATCTACAAATGTGTGTAATTTTGTGTAAATTTATATAAGAAATTGAGCACCCGCTTTTCCAAAAAGCGCTCACCTGGCGCTCAAGCGATAACAAGATGTTATCTGCCTGCCTCCCGCTTATTAATACATTTGATAGGAAGGATACGAAAGATGGTAAAGATGCATATTAGTCTACTTGCGTGTGCTAAATATATGGAAGGTGAGGAACACAATAATTCATGAGGATAAAATATGCATGGAGTAATATCTGTCCAACAAAATTATCAAAATAGTTAAAGCTAGAGTGATTTTTATTTTTGTTTTGCTTCATATATATGCTGCATGATTTGCTCATCCGATTTTGCATTGTAGTGTGGACTACATACTTTGACGCTTATAGAAGGGGAGTTGGAATAAGGTTCCCCAAATTCTGACATATACATGCATGCATACTACATAGGTAAGCAAATACATGCATACACACACATATATACCTAATACACAGATGCTATATTTATTTATTTATTTATGTATGTGAATAAAAAATGTGACTAGTCACATCTTGCTATAATTTTGTAACAAAATACTGAATTGTCAAAAAATCACCCCACCTCAGTAAATATACTTACATTATGAGGCAGACTACGGTAGAATCTTCCAGCAAAGCACAAATTCAATTCCATAGTCCTATGATGCATCAACTCAATATAAGATTTAACCCTACTCCTAATGCTTCCTTTTTTGTGAAAGAGTGGCAGGGGCGATCTTTCCCATTTAGTAGAGGATGCAGTTTCTATAAGCTGGAAGAGAGAGATGGCAGGAGACAGATCGTGTAAGTATTATTTATCCTCATTAACTCTTGATCCATTGTATTCATATTTGACATCTATAGTCATCGTCATCAGCTAAGCCTCATCCCCGTCCACGACGGGGTTGGTTACATAAATCCTTCTTTTCAATTCAGCTTTGTTTTGGATCATCTCATGTACAAACAGTGCAAACATTTGTGGCTTGGGAAACCTGTTTTAGCTAGTGATATATTCACTAATGTCAGACTCTGGATATCATGTGTCGCGCTTGGAATCTCTATAATAATTCTTTTTTTTCCATTTGGGAAAGAACTTGTCTTTCATCTTAATATCGGGTGAGGTGATGCATACGTGATAGAAGCATTTACCAAGAAATAGGAATCGTAAATTTTTACATGTTAAGTCTTTTATTTATAACATCTTGTCCCAGTCTATTGCAAAGGAAAACTTGTGTCACAATAAATTGATATATTGTAGTCTGTTAAAACTTAAAACATTCTCCCTCTACAGTACACTTATCAAAATGTATCTTATTTATTTCACTGTGAGACCTCTGACTAGATATCCACTCTTTAGGACATGATTAATAATTATTCTTTGTTCAGAGCATCATATTCTCTGAAATAAATAGATATTTATAGCTTAAAATGCACAGAAGATTTTTTGTGTAGTTTGACTTCCAAAATGAAACTTTATCACCCAGGATTTATTATATGACAAATTAAGACCACATCAAACAATGCATCATGAGACACATCGATGGTGGATTTGTTACTTGCATTTCTAGTTTTCAAATTGGTCTCTGTTTATTTTTTTATCATATGAAATGTTATTGTTGAACTGCTCAAGTTTAGGTGATGAAAACACCCTGAAACGCTAAACTGTTAGGCATTGTCATCATACTACATACTGTCTAAAGAAATTATATGGCATTTTGGTATTAAATTGTCTTTATTATATTAATCATCTTTTCTCATCCGATGAATTGTCTAAATGAACTTGAACCAGTACTTGAACATTAATCCGTTTACATGATCCTAGACCATAATAATATTCTAACAAGATAATTGTGGTAACGTAAGACCCTCAAATATGGGCAACCATCAAACATTCATTACATGTTGGGGTACATGTTTTGTAACTTGCCTGTCGATGAATCTTATGATAAAGTGATAGGCTGGCTTGAAAATAGATGTACTCTTATAGATTGTGAAAGAAAACACGTGCACAAGCAATTCTTTATCATACACAAAATGAATTGTCAAACCTCCTGCAATTATGATGATGTAACCAACCGTGACCCCTGAACGATCCCAGCTTCTTTATCATGTTGCTGTTTCATAAGTTTCCACTTTTATCTGAACAGATATGGGCGTGATGTTGTGGAACCAGCTATCAAGCCGGGGGAATCCACCATTGTGAGTGTTTTCCTTTGATTTTGCATCTAGTTTGTATAAAAAAAATTCATATATTGGACTATCCTTCTTAATGCTATATGTAAAACAGAGTTGCTTTGTGTTATGAAAAACAGCCGCGCAACCAAATTAAGAACTCTCATTGATTTAAATTAACATGTACATGCAGCAGGAAAACATCCCTTTATTTTGTTGAATCCAGGAGTAACCATAAATCTAGATGTGTATATTATAGAAATCAAAATCCTTTGAATATAAAATTAAACTACTCAAATTAAACTAGAGCAACGGTAATGTCTTTTAGTTCTCGACCTCCTGGAAACTATTTCATAGAACAACTGTCATTACCTTGTTGATACCCTGCAACATAAACCCAAGGCACTGCTACAATATGTTATTGAGAAACTGCATCACTTTTAAAAGTGACATCGCCTGGAATTGTATAGTACTGTAGGTTATATTCCTCATAGCTGTACATATATCCTAGTAGCAGTGCCATATGTATCCACTTTTATTTACTCAACAAAATTCATGCATTTAAACTGTATGAAATTTATTGCACATATTGAAAAGTAGCATCCAGAACTTATTGTATAAAAGTATTCAAGGAACTCATGTGCTTTTTTATCTTTTCCATTGAAAGCGTATGAAAATTTTATATTTTCTTATTGCATTTATATGTGTATATCAATTTTCCTAGTCTTACATGCTTTTTTAGCTTTCTTACGACTACTCTACTTACTTTTTGAGCCTACAGGTAGCAATTAGGACGGTAACTTGGTTATTACAGCGTTTTCCTCAGCTAACCAAGTGGTTGTAATAGATATACAGTCCATGATACCATTGGTGTTCCACCCTTGTAACGTTGTACATCGAACTTGGAAATGATGGTAACGATGAAGTTGAGAATTTGCGATTGGTATTGTGAGTTGCAGTATTTTGCTAAGAAATCTGTGCAGGTGTACACCTTCCAACTTCGTGTATTAGGTAAATTCTTAATTATATGGTTTACAGCAATGCAGAAATAAAATGCGATTGATGCAATTCAGTACGCATATATTTTGAATTTTGTTTAAAAGGTAATCTATTCATCCTGCTCTCCCTGTGAGGGCGGGCAAACTTAAAGGATTACACACATTTAACGTTTAGATCCGATAAGAAAATAAATATGCAAAAACAATTACAAATAATAAATATGACAACTAATAAAAAAACTGTGTTTTGTCTTAGGCCCTGTTTGGTTGGTAGGATTCTGGGTTGGATAAGACTACAATCCTAATAATAATGACAATCCTATGCTTGGTTGTGCAAAAAGTATAAATAGGATGGGACTCTAATGGTAGGAGAAGCGATGTGGTATACGCGCCCCCGCGACTGTGATGAAGCCCTGACCCCCTCCCTTCCCACCCCGACCCCGACTTTTGTTCACCATCTGCTGTAGATTTTAATCCTCTAGTCGTCGCTATGGCCGCTTGTCCTCTCTGCTGCACGGATGTTCAGCTTGGCCCTTTGCCCTCGATCTTCCCTTCCAGAGTTAACATTCTCGATGAGTCAAGACATCCTTGTCACTGATTTCAGCCCGGCATAAATATGTTCTTACTTAAGCTTTATGATGCCGCCATGGTCCAGGAAAAAT